>OY728142.1:842176177-844676177 GCA_963277665.1 Viscum album
TTTTCGTCTCAAATTACTCACTTAGTTCATATTTTTTATTATCATTTTCATCAAAGGCCAAATAAATTTGATGCATTTAAATTATATAGGGATTAATGAATCAAAATCATACTCAATACGGTTTTCCCTTTATTTTGAAATAATATAAACACTTGAAGAAAATTTTAATACTTATTATTGTTGATGAACATACTAGATAATTTTTTGGACAAGTGAATTATGAAATTGTACCTCATGTATTCATTCAAAACTAAGACTCATGTCCATTAAAACATAATAATCTCATTTATATACTCCAGACCAACCACATAGGTAAATAAATTTCAAAATATGTGTTCCACATGTTGAATATATGACATATCAATACTTTGGAATGTGTTGTTTGCATGAAACTATAATTTTAAAAAACGCTATAGTGGAAATAGTTGGGATAAGGTACTCCTATAAGTTTATTTTTTTCTTGGTTTGTTTAATAAATTTTCTTATTCTGAACTTTTTCTCCAATCATTTGATCCATCTAAAATTCCATACCACATTTCATATCATTTTACATCAATTATTAATGTTTTTTCATTTGAAAAAAATTGTTGAGGACATGCCTCATATATCTTTATAAGATTATACCTTCATGCTTTGAATGTTTTAATAGTATCATTGACCATTGTAATATACATATAATCAAGTGGTACATGTAACTCAACTATCCAATTATGAGCTACTTCCATCCCCATGATCATAAGATATTTTAACAGTTATTTGTTGTGTATCTTGTCTCCTGTTATATTATACACTACACCCCTTACAACAATGCGACACATGGGTTTTGACCGGTATAAATCACATACATCTTCACATTGTTAAATTTTAGCAATGTAAATTTATGAAATTTTTTTTGATTCACATTTATGAGAAATATTATTGAACAAATTGATTACATTAGGTAAGTTAAGAAATTGATTCGAATGGCTAGACTCAGAGATAGTTGGGTCATTTGGCTCTTCATGTACTGATCATTGTTCCCCTTTTAGCTCTCTTTGATCCTTTCACATACATTGGCCCAATAAAAAAGACCAGAAAATAATATACTTCAATGATTATATTTATAACTACAGTCTTTTAAACATGTCACATATATCTCCTCACATTTTTTTATTCATGAAATATATTCAATGTGGAACACCAAAACATACACCTCTAGTGTGGCCATACTATTCTATCTGCTTAAAAGCTTCTAAAAGTAGTTGTTTTTCAGGTACAGTCGATGCTGATTCTTTTTTATAAGATATAAAAAACACATGAACATAAAATATAACGACCCAAAAATTACATACATTGATATTACTTCAAAATTGAGGAATATTCATTACAACATATAACATATCCGGGATAGGATTTTATAGGTATAATGTCTTTAGAAATTAGGATACACAAACATCTATTTCATGAAACATATACGTTGTCTCCAGCTTATATCTTAATAACTGGACTCTTTTTTGACATAAGTTACGTAATACCCTTCTAATTGTCCTGTGAAAAATAAACATATGAAAGGGTGAGTTAAAATAACGAGCAAGGGTAAACAAGGAAAATATCAATCATATCATAATCATACGACATAAGAACATAACATTAGGAAGTATTATTCTACATTTTAAATATCATGATATCATTTCATGGGATAAAAGTTCACAATAATTAATGGACATAATCCCAAAAGTCATAAAATAAGACATGATGTTTGGTTTCATACACATAAGCATTGAAAAATCATTTCATATTATTCAAGGCTCATTTCCAAGATCATCATAATGGACAATGTCTAATACTAAACTGAGTTTACCTACCATTACAGACCTATATTACTAAAATAGATTTAATTTTAATCCCATTCATGTCTCTATATTGAGATATAAATCTTCAGCTAATGCATTGGAGGGAGATATAAGTCCATCCAATCACATAATTAAATAATTATTACATGTTCCAGAAAAACATAAACCATTCATCACTGCATTACCCAAGGAAAAAAATGGGGTTCTTAAACATCATTCTATCGTAATCCAGGATGGCAGCTCTCGAGGGTTCCACGGGAGAAATTCCGAAGCAAGGCGAAGGGGATGGGAAATCGAAGGGGAGAGAAACTGAAGCTCCAGCTGATGAAGATCGAATTGGGCACATGGATCTATTTAGTCTCTGCACGAAACGGAAAAATACGAATTTGGGCTCTAAGGATGCCTCTAATCATGGGAGGAGTTTTGTAGATGTGGCCAGGAAGGATGGAGGCTTTTCATTCTTGGATTGTGATCCGGGGAGTTCTGGAAGAATCATACGAAAGGGTCGAATTGCCCATGTATCGGCAAATCAAGCTGCTGTTGAAGAAAGGGTTCAACTTTGTAAGTTTTCCATCATTGCTCGTGTGGTGATTCCAAAGGGTGTGAGGCCATGGAAATTTCAAGATCTTACAGTGAGATTGGCAGAGTTATGGGGCTTCAGTGATTGGAAGATGACGGCTATGGGGCGTGGCTTTTATCATGTCGTCTTCCCATCTGATGAATGCAAGAGATGTGCTTGGAGTATGGGTTCGGTTCCTTTGCATCCTGGGTTTCTCAGAATTCATGAATGGGACCGGAATTTTGATCCAAATACGGTCAAGAACACCTTTGCTCAGGTTTGGATTCGTATTCATAACTTAAGCTGGTTGTATTGGCATCCTCAAATTTTGTGGGATATTGCATCCTCTGTTGGGAACCCTATTAGGCTTGATAAGCAGACTGATAATCCTAATTTTGGGCATTATGCTCGGATTTTGGTGGAGGTAGATATGTCAAGTACTCTTGTGGAAGAGGTTGTCTTCACCACTAGAGATGATAGCATTAATTTGGAGATAGCATATGAAAGGAAACCAAGGTTCTGTCTTAATTGTCATATTTTTGGTCATAATCTAATGGATTGTAACAGAACTAAGGTGTGTTCTGCATGCAATATTCGTGGCCATGATGTGGGGACTTGTCGAAGGAAGATGTCTGGACAAGAAGGTCTCAATTCAGATGATGGGAACAAGGTGCAGGCTGAGAAAATTGCAGAGGAGGTTCAGGGTGGCAATGTGGATATTGTTGTTGTGCCTGCTGATTGTGGGGAAATAGCAGGGAATTTAACTCAGGACCCTCCTGGTGTGTTGATTGAAGATAATGAGGCAGGTGGCAAGGATGCAGTGGGTCTGCTGGATGTTTGCACAGATTCTCAGACAATGTTGGATACTAAAGCAGCTGTGATTGATGCTGCTAGTGAGAGAATACATGAGCAGGTTGAGAAGAGTGTTGGAGATCAGTTTGTTGAATGCCAGGCTGCTCCAGATGAGTGTTTACAAGAGCAGGGGTGCCCTGTGCTTCCAATTGTGGAACCTGCTACTCAGCAGGTGCTGGGATCTTTACCCCATGCTCTTCCCTTGGAGCAGGATCATCCAGGACTCATCATTGAGGGAGTCAGTGATGAGTTCTCTCAGATACCAGTTTCAAAGATGGCTAAAAGGAAGCTTCCTGCTACCTTAACCATGCCTTTTAATACTGGAAATCGGTTTGCCTCTCTCTCTAATGAGGTTAGTGAGACTTCAATGCATGATGATCCTCTTGGTGATACCATTGATAATGCTGAAGATGTTTCAAATGAATGCTTAGCTGGAAGTTATGTTGGACCCTGCACAAGGCAGCGGTCTCTGAATCAATGAAGATCCTTTTTTGGAACTGCCAGGGGCTTGGGAACTCTCCCACGGTCAGAGCCCTGAAGCATTTGATTATGACCAATAAGCCCATGCTATTGGGCATTGCTGAACCCAGAATGAGTTTCTCACGATGGTCAGCTTTCAATTGGAATGTTTTTGGCTACTCACTGGTTGCATGCAATCAGGTTCAAGATGGGAATGAATCCCTATGGGTTCTCAAGCACAACAGCATAGTCATTGACTCTTTTCAGATCGAGCAACAGGCTATTACAGTATCTTGTTCTCAGATGTCTGATTATTTTTGTGTTACCTTTGTGTATGCTTTCAACCAATATATCAGAAGGAGAGCTCTTTGGAATCACCTGCTTGCAGTCTCTGAGAATATGTCCAAGAGATGGATTCTTCTTGGTGATTTCAACACAATTTTAAGGCCGGAGGAAAAGACTGGAAGTAATTTTTGTCGGGCCTCCTCTAAGGATTTTCTTTATTGTATTGATCAATGCCACCTGAGTGAAGTTTCAATTGTGGGTGCTGATTTTACATGGAGTAGATATACTATTAATGGAAGGCAGGCTAGCAAGCTGGATCGTTGTCTTGTCCAAATGAATGATAGAAGTGATACAATGGAGTCTTCTGGTTTAACTCTTCCAAGGCTGCATTCAGACCACAATCCTATTCTAGTTGAGATAAGTTTTTGCACGGTAAGGTCTGCTCCTCTGCCCTTTAAATTCAACAATGCTTGGTTAGTCGTCCAAGGGTGCAGGGAAATTGTTATGGAAGAATGGGGATCTGCTGTCACTGGGTGTGCTTCACATATCCTGACCTCGAAACTGAAAAATGTAAAGGCCAGACTTAAAGTTTGGAGTAAAGAATCTTTTTCCAGCATTGCGAATGACATCAAAGCGGCTGAATTTAATCTTTTGGACTGCCAGCAACGGAGCATGCAGCAGGATCTCCCATCTCAGGAGGAGCTTCAAGCTGCCTCAAAGCTTGATAGTCTTTTGTCTCTTAAGGAAAATTTGGATCGTAATCAGTTGAACATAAAATGGCTGAAGAATGGGGATAGGAATACCAGATTTTTCCACTGCTTGCATAGGGAGAAAAAGCTTAAGAAAAATCTCAAGGCTCTTATGATTGATGGTAAATTACTCACCTCTGAAAATGAGATTGTGGATGCTGTGACTGGTCATTTTGAGAATCTTTATACTGATTCTGGTGTGAGCAGTTCATCTAAGATTGTCACATGTATTGAATCAACTCTGGATGAAAATCAAAACAGAAGACTCATTGAAAGCCCATCCTACAAAGAGATTCATCATGCTTTATTCTCTTTGAATATGGACAGTGTTGCTGGCCCGGATGGCTTCACAAATAAATTCTTTATGTTTTACTGGGATATCATCCATGCTGAGGTTATTAATGCTGTTAAGGAATTCTTTCAACATTCTTTTATGCCTCTTGGTATGAACTCCAACTTCATTGCCTTGATCCCGAAGAAAGACAATGCTTTAGACATCAAGGATTTTAGACCTGTTGCTATTGGTAACTCTATTCCTAAAGTTGTTAGCAAGATCGTTGCTACCCGGTTAGGTGATGTTGCCAGGAATCTCATTTCTGCCAATCAGTTTGGATTTGTGCCTGGTAGAAATATTCAGAACTGCTTATTTACTGCTTCAGAATGCATTAATATCATGAAAGGTAAATCTCAGAATGGGAATATGGCCTTGAAAGTGGATATTTCCAAGGCTTTTGACACTATGCGATGGGACTTTATTTTTACCATTCTAAGAATGCATGGATTCTCGGATAAGTTTATTGAGTTGATCTCGTCTATTCTACGAAGTGCTCGCCTATCCATTCTTGTTAATGGCTCCCCAAGGGGTTTCTTTCAATGTACAAGAGGGGTCAGACAGGGTGATCCATTATCTGGTCTTCTGTTTTCTATGGCTGAAGACTATCTTAGTATCTGTCTGAATGACCTTGTCAATACAGGTCTTTATCGAAGAATGAAAGCAGGTAGGAATCTTTTTGCGCCCTCCCATCTTCTCTATGCTGATGATATACTTCTTTTCTGCAAGGCTAATAGGGGCACTATCTCATGTATTAAGAGCATTTTTTCACATTATGAAGAGGTTGCAGGGCAGGCAATCAGCTGGAACAAATCTTTTGTTGTGTTCGGGGAAGGAGTCCCAATTGTGAAACAAAACAGGGTTGCCAATAGGCTTCGGGTAAAGAGAGGGGAACTTCCTTTTTACTACTTGGGGTTACCTTTATTTTGGGGAAGAGTGAAACGAGCTCATCTGGAAGGCATTGCCTTAAAAATCAGCAACCAGTTGGTTAGCTGGAAGGGGAAGCATATGTCCCAGGCTGGTAGAATCTGTCTTGTTAATTCAGTCATCACTTCTATGTTTGTGTATTCCTTCTCTGTTTATAGATGGCCAAGGGCCCTGCTTAAAGAGTTGAGTGGTTTGATCCGGAATTTCATTTGGACTGGGTCCACACAACAAAGAAAACTAGTTGCTGTCTCTTGGGAAGATTGTACTAAACCAGTTAATATGGGGGGAATGGGAGTTAAGGATATTAATTTATTCAATGACTCCTTACTTCAGAATTTTACATGGAGGCTCCTTGCTAAGCCTGACTTCTCTTTGGAATTCCTTGTTAGCAGGTTTGTTGACAGATTACAGAATAAGAAATGCTTGTTTCTGCAATCCTCAGTTTGGTCTTCGGTTAGAATTACCTTCTCCAAGCTTATGACTCACTCTATATGGTTGGTCTGCCCTGATTCACACCTGAATTTCTGGTCCACTGCATGGCTGTCCGCCCCCATCAAAGACTATGTTTCTGTTCCATCTTCTAGGAAGAATCTGTCCATATCTGATGCCTATAGGAATTCTGAAATTTCTGCTCTTATCCCAGCTGCTACTAATGATGAGATTTGCAGTTATGAATATGTTGACTCTGATGTTTTGATGTGGAAACCATCCTTGAATGGGAAATTCTCTAGCAGGGAATATTATAATCTTATGTGTGGGCCTGACACAGGCACTCCTTCGTGGGTGGCGGCTGTTCATAAGTCATATATTTTCCCAAATGACTCTTTACTCATCTGGAAGATATGGAAATGCAGGTTGCCCATCCAAGCTGCGCTGCAGCGTGCAGGTATCACAACTGTTCCAATTTGTTTCCTTTGTATGAAGGCAGATGAATCCCTTATGCATCTGTTTATTCAGTGTGATTTTGCCATGAATTTATGGGGCTATCTGCAAGACATTTTTCACTTCTGCTTTGATTTCTCTTCGATAGCCTCCCTGTTCTGTTCGGTTCTGCAGTCTTCTACTAGTGAACAGATTAAAGCCTTGTTACTTGCTGCTACTGTTTCAATTGTTTCGTATATATGGAAGTCTCGCAATAGGCTGATCTTCAGCAACCTCAAGTCCAGCCATCGTGATGGGATCATGATGATTCATCGATGTATCAAGCTGGCCGCTGAAAATCAAACAGGCTGCATGCATAATGATATTTCTGATTTTCTTATTCTGCGTTCTCTTGGTGTAAGTGGTAGGGAAAGGAAACCATGCATGCTGAAATACATTCGATGGATCCCCCCTATCATTAACTGGTTAAAGGTGAATGTTGATGGGGCTGCTTTGGGTGCTCCGGGTCCTGCTGGGTGTGGCGGGGTGTTCAGAACCCATCGGGGTTTTGTGAAGGGATGTTTCTTTCATTATGTTGGACATGCGCATGCGATCGAGGCTGAACTGTGGGCCATGATTAAGGCCATCAGGTTTGCTGTTTTTTATGGTTGGAACAGGTTATGGCTGGAATCGGATTCCTCTGTTGCTGTCCAGATTTTGAAGGACCGATCCAGGAATGTTCCATGGAGGATGATGTCTGCTTGGATATCCTGTTTAAACCTTGCTCAAGGTTTACTCCTTGATGTTACCCATGTCTACCGTGAAGGGAATCAGGTTGCTGACGCACTTTCCAAAAGGGCCGTTAGGGAGGTTAGTTCCAGTTGGTCTTTTGTTCTTCCCAATTATTGTGATAGTCTGGCTAGGAATGACTGTAATGGTGTGATGCATACTCGGGTTTGTAAGGTGGGACTCTCTTGAGCTGTCTTGTAATGTTTACTTTTTTTATATAATCTTTTGTTGAGAGCAGGCTTCTGCCTGTCTCTCGGGCTTTCTGAGTAAATAATGTGATCTTAGATGGAAAATTATTTTGATAAAATAATTGAAATTATTTATTGAGGAAAATATATTTTATTCTTCAGTGACATTTTATTTTTTCAAAATGACATGAAAATTTATAAGAAAATAATTTAATTGAAAATAAACATGAAATATTGTAAACGAATATACGTGTAAATAAGGTATTATGAAGACGTAAAAATCTGATCATCCTGTATTAGTTAAAAAACATTATCCTCATATTTTTTTCCAAAATATTCAAAAAGTATCTCATATCGAATAATGACAAAAGATTAATTTCATACTATTTAATAAAAAAAACACCAAAGGGTAAAATTAACATTAAACCATTTTATATAAATATAAATAATATTACATACTTATGAAACATGGATATGGATGATAAATATAACGTAGTAAATACTTACGTATAAATAATCTTTAATAATGGGATTGAAAAATTATCCCTTATCATAGGTCTGATACAATTTTATGGATCCGAACCGAATGTATAATGATTTTAATGTTTTAATTGTCTTATTATAGGATCATATTAATTTTTATGATATCATGTTTTATTATATTATCATTCTTTTGTTAGTAACATTTCATAGTAACTCGTTATTTAGATATTAACTACGTTATGTTTTTATGCAGGTTTGGTAAGATATGTTCATGTTCTACTTATTAGGATGTAGTTATATCATTTAAAAAACATATTAGTATTATATATATCATATATATTTATTTCATTAATGTATATAATCTTGGTTTAATGAATATCATGTTGAATAAACCACAACGCATTGTGGAGACGATAGACCATACGTACACATGAGTGATGATGTCATTCCCATAATTTTTAATGGAATTGAAGTGGATGATATATAATATTTTAGAATAAGTATAATTTTATATTAATAATATATCATTATTATATACGTCATTATACACATCCATTTATGGTGGTGGTGAAAAACATATTACACCCAGTGTGGAGATGGTAAGCTAAACGTATGAACGTGTGGTGATTTCATTTTTCATAGGATGGATAGAAGGTGGAATATATAGATTTAGTAGTTATAATAACAAATCATTATATGAGTGATATTTATGTTATTACTTAATAATGAAACAACTAACGAAGAGGAAGTAGAAGAAGAAGTACATTTGAAAGAATCAGTAGAAGAGATTACCTCTTCCTTGACGTGCTTCCTCTAAATCATTTCTTAGAGAACTAGCATTGGTATTTGAAGATGATCATAACCTATATAATGTATATAGGGAATTTAATTAGAAAAATGTTAGGGTATGTATGATCTTTAAGGCCCAAAGTGAAGTTAATAGGTAATGGAGAAGGTGCACTTTTCATAATTGAAGAGAGGGGCACCTTTGGAAACTCCAGAAAGAATAATTTCTAATAAAATCACTTCTATATTCGCATCATTAGAAATATTTTTCGCATAACATCAGCATTAAACTACTCGATGACCTTATTTTCAATAATTAAATCATTTAATAGTCCCTTTAAGATAATTACCTCCATGTTTTTTTCCACACTTTGAGCATAAGGGAAAAATAATCTTCTTTTTAGTGTGGTCTTTAGATTTTTCATTTGGATTACATTATTCTCTTAATATTAAACCCATATAACTCATGAGTTACTCCAATCTCTATATCATAATTATGGGAACATAAAACAATTTACTTTTAACTATTAAAGCCCCTAATGTGTAATTCCATTCGGAGACTCAGTTTTAATCCACTAAAGAATCAGTCATTTTTACTCCCAGGTTGAATAATAATTACAAAAGCGTACATTGAAAGTCCTGTAAATTCTTTTTCATAGCTACAAATATATTTGTCATGATTTTTTTTATGTTCAATGAAATCCTTCTCCATCTTTGTTAAAATAATATGAGGAATGTACATCTTGAAAACTATGTTCTTGAACTCATCCCATTCCATGTACTAAATTTCATCACTTTTCCTCATATTCTTGATAAGATTCCACCATTTATCATCTTCACCATCCCATTGATAGACTGTTAATATGAATGTATCATGATCAGAACATTTTAGAAATGGAAATATATTTTCATTGGTACTGATCCATTATTCATCCACTAATGGATAATAAGACCCACTGAAAGAAGGTGGACGCTGGCTCATGAAGGACTCAACAGAATGTTGCTGCCTCCTTTGCTCGTTTGGATATCCTAAAAGAATCTTAGCTTAAGAATGTTATGTGAGCATAATACCAAGATTTTTCATTCCATCTCACATAAAATTTTGTTTCTCAAGAGGAAAATCATTTTATTTACCATCACATTTAGCATTAATGTGGTTCCTTCAGGTTCCAGACGTTGACTAAAACCAAAAGCATAGTGTAAAAAACACTAATAATAATGGGAAAAATCACATAATCAAGAATAAAATTTCAATTTAGGACACTTTAGGTTTTATCCTAGGTCATTCGTGGTCATTTATAAAACAATAGGATTGTAACCTATATGTATACACATCTTTACGGATATTACTAAGACTTTCTCATCCTCATTTATAATGGTTAACTACCCCTTTTCTCTGATACCAACTACAACAACCCATACATTAAATACATTGATATTAAGTCAAAATTGAATTATATTCATTACAACATATAATAATTCCATTATAGTACCATATAGGTATTGTGTCTTTAGAAATATTAAAACATAAACAACTGGTTCATAAAACATCTATGGTGTTCCCCGCTAATATCTTCATAACCGGACTCCGTTTTGAAATATCTTACAAAATAAACTTATTCATGACTTGGGGAAATGAAACATCTGGAAGGGTGAGCTCAAATTCTCAGTAATGTTAAACATGGGAAGTACCAATCATATCATAATCATAAGACATAAGAACATAACATTTAGAAGTCTTATCCAGCATATGAAAGATTATGATATCATGTCATAGGATAAAAGATTATAAGAATTAGTGGACATAATCCCAAAAGTCATAACATAACAAAAGAAGCTTTTTGAAATACACATAAGGATAGAAAAATAATTTCATATTATTTAAGTCTCATTGCCAATACCATCATAGCATACAATCTCCATTACTGAACCGGGTTTACTTGTAATTCCAACCATGTATTACATAACCAAATTTACCTATCATTCCAAACATATCTATCTCATGAGATATAAATATTTATCTAATGAATTTTAAGGAGATATAGGTCCCACAAATCTCATAATTAAATCATTCATACATGTTCCACAAAAACATAAACCATTCATCATAGCATTACCCAAGGAACAAAAATGGTGTTTTTAAAAATCATTCCATCATAATCCATATAAAATAAATGGATTTCATAAAAATTATTCCACAAAAAAAATTAAATCAACGTAATAATAGGGTTATAAATATAATATGATTTAAATAATTTCATCTTTAAAGAATTTTTTTTTGATAAAATACATGAAATTAATTCTTGAGGAAAATATCATTTCTTCTTACAAAACATTGTCTTTTATCAAAATGACATAAAATTTTAAAATAAAAGAATTTAATTGAATATAGACATGATATATTGTAAAGTATGTTTCATGGATATAAGGAATTATAAATATGTAAAAATCTAATCATGCCACATATGTTAAAAAAACAGTCTCCTTATACTTTTGCTGGAAAAGTCAAAAAGTACCTCGTATAGAATAACGACAAAATATACCTTTAGTACCATTTAATAAAAAAATTCACCAAAGGTTAAAATTTACTTTAAAAAATTGTATAATAATTGAAATAATTTTACATACTTGGGATCATGGACATGAATGATAAATATAACCCAGTAAATACTTTTGAATAAACTATCTTAGATAATAATGAGATTGAAAAATCAACCCTTAACTTAGGTATGATATCCTTTGTATGTATCAAAACCTCCTGTATAATTATTTAAATGATGTAATTGACTTATTGAAGAATCATATTCCTTTTTATGATATCATATATGATTATAATATCATCCATTTGTTAGTAACATTTCATTGTCACTCGTTATAAGGATATTAACTACTTTATGTTCTTATGCAAGTTTTTTCAAAAAATATCATGTTACACTTATTAATTTATTGTTATATCATTTACATAACAATATTAGTATAATATATATTATATTTATTAATTTCATTAATTTATATATTTTTGGTTTAATGAAGATCATGTATAATGAATCACATCGCATTGTGGAGATGGTAGGTCAGATGTACAAACGAGCGACAATATCATTCCTCTAATTATTGAATGGTATTGAAGTGGATGGTGTATAATATTTCAGAATCATTATAATTTTAATAATAATAAATTGTTATCATTTCCATCATTATACGCATCCAAGTAAGGTGGTGGTGAAAAAAAAATTACACCACGGTGTGCAGACGGTAAGCCGTAAATATGTACGTGTGGTGAATTACTTTTTCATAGGATGGATAGAAGGTGGAATATAGATGTTTCATAATTATAATAATATATCAGTATATGAGTGATAATGATGTTATTAATGTATAATTAAACAACTAATGAAGTGAAAGTAGAAGAAGAAAGAAGTTTAAATGAATCGATAGAAGAGATTACCTCTTCCTTGATGTGCTTCCTCTAAATCTATTCTTTGACCATTAGAGATAGTCCTTTATGATGAGTATAACCTCTATAATATAAATAGGGAAGTTGATAAGGAAATAGTTCAGGGGATGACCAATATTTAAGGCTCAAAGTGAAGTGAATTGGTGAGCGAGGAGGTGCCGTTTTTATAATTCAGATGATAGTCAGTTTTGGAAACTCCATAAATAATAATTAAAAATAAAATAAAACCCAACCCAAAAACCTCCACAATTTATGAATTTTAAACATTATATGTGATATGTTTTTAATCTCATCAACCAATAAATTTTGGACTAGTATTTATTTCAATTTAGACAATATATTTTTAATTAACACTTAGTTATACTATTTTATTTTTAACTAGGTTAACAAATAATTCAATATTAAAAGGGTGTAATATATACATATTTGATGTAAAATAATGCATAAATAAATAAATTAGATCATTTTATACCATATAATTATTATTATATATTTTTATAAAATAGATAAGGATTTATAAATAATTTAATAAAACATTATTTTGTTAAACAATCAATAGTATCAATTTTGAAACTATTCTATTCATTGTTTTTAACAAAATAACAAAATAACCAGATAACTTCAAAACAAAATTTTTATTATATTAATCATAGGTCAAGATCATAAATAAAATTCATTATAAATTTTATTTAGGCAAAAATATACATCTTTTAATATTTTTAATAACATTTATTTGATATTTCTTCTAATAAAATAAATAGTACAAGTTTTTTGTAATTACTTAATATTCTTATTTGTTGAATAAAAATTAAATATCAAATAATTTGATGAATATAAATCTACTATTTTTCATAATAATAACATTAGTGAAATTTATCTTCAGGAAAATCTAATATTTACAATATTATAGTTATTAAACTAGGAAGTTGACATGTATTATATCACTTTAAATAAAATAATATTAGTGTCATAATCCCTTATATGAGATTCATAATGGTACATAATTAGACACTAGAATGATTATGGTTGAAATATACTCGACCAATAATATTTGGTCAAGTGTATGGATATTTTAATAAAAACTATATTATTTTATTTTATTAATAAAATAATTTATGCACCATTAATGTATAAGATATTAGGCTAATTATTAAATTCCAAAAAATTAAAAATAAACTACCATGATAAATAAAAACATTTTATCCATAAAATTAGTATTTTTAATGGAATTTTTATTTTATATAACCTTATATAAAAATTGATTTATTTATTAAAATTTATGTGAGACGTATTTATCTTTTCTTTAAATAAAATAAATATAATTTCCTAATCTAATACATGTGTATTAAAATGGATATAATTTCTATAAAAGGAAGATTTAGGTATAAATACACTCATTCAATGGTATTAGGACAAGTTTAGGGTAATCTTATAATAGTATTCTAACGCTTAATTACCTGGTTACCCTTTTACCATATTAATAAAAATTACAGAAGTCACTATCCATAATGGCCAAAAATAAAATAACTATATTTGAATAATTTGTAACTACTGATTAATAATATGGAGTTAATTTTTCAAAATTAAAAACACATAAGTTTCGGTAATTAATTTTAAATTAATTCTTTTGTTAGAAAGAGGGAACATGTTTTAAAATCTAAAACATTAAAATAGATTAAAACATTTTTACATCTAAATTTAATGTAAAATTAATTCTAATAACATACATTATATTTAATGATAAAAATATATTCTATTTATACTTTAAAACAATGAATATTATAATTTAATCATATAAATTATTATGATTAAAAAGTTGTTTTCACATGAAATTTAGTGTATTTTTACTATTCATAAAAAATTACATGTTTATAGAAAAATATCAAAAATTAATCCAATGTAAATTTTTATATCTTGATTCAAAATAATATGTTTATATTGTCTTATAGAAATTATTAATGGGTAAAAATATTAATTTAAAAGGGTTTCTCAAATCAAAGGCGATATATTACCCTAAAAAATAAGTTTTTATACATTAAATAGGGTTTATTTATACATTATGACTAAAATAACAATTAGATGAATATAAAAAATAATTTATTAAGTATATAACATATATATATCATTAATTTCTTTACCAATATTAATTCACTCAAAAATAAAAATATCTAATTGATTTATTATTTTCCTAAATAATTGATAACCAATGAATTCATTGTGCATTTTCATAACTTAGTTATGTTTATTCTAATTAACCTAACAGATATGCTATATGGATAATTTTATACTAAAGGTGTCTCATGGTTCATTTAAATTCATGATTACGTTCAAGGAATTCTATTGAAGAATTAAAACTATTTAATGAAAAAATTTCATAAAATAATCTAGGTGTTACATAAAAAGTTATTTTTTTCTCATACTATTTTAAAGAATCATGAATTACTAATATATCATTATTACACATGAATCATGTAATTATTTAAAATTTGTTGTTTCATATCACATAAAAAGTTTATTTTATATTTTAAATACATTCCATTTTCTTTCCATGTTGATAATACCCAATACATTTTTAATAGTAGGGGCACATTTGATTCACTGTAGGTTGTTTATACTCATCACCCATTTGTTGTTTCACAAATTAAAAATTTTAAATCAAATTGGAACAAATAAATAATTTCATATAAAACATTGTTGAATACATTTCCCAAGAAATTATTTTTCATCTTGAATAATAATGAAATTTTCTGTATATCATATTTTAGAATTTGTACATACATACCTAGTAAGTGTTTCTTTACATTCCCCTCAACGTACCTCAAGCAATTTTTTATAAGAAATGACTGGAAGCCTTTATGATATTTTTACTATTACCATTAAAACATATTTATTATGAAAATAATCTAAATAAAAGAACTCAAGTGATAATGAAAATAAAACAAACATTTCATTATAAAATTATTTAATAAATAGAGAAAGAATGTGGAAACACTATCTTAATGTATTCCCAATGGGTTTCATTCAATACATGCTGGACATGGTGCAAGATATCTATATCAATTGGAACATGTATTCTCATTTTGAACCCAACATAACTAAATAACTTCATACTATTGGGGAGAAGAATTTGTTCGTGTTGATTCCGACCAACCTCAAAAATTTTATCCTTTATCCTTACCATGATCAATTTATTTAACATAGTGATGTTATGTCGTTATTTTTTTTATTCAACTTGTTATTGATCCCCAAATAATTCTACATTTTTGTCATCATACATTTCTTATTTCTTAGGATTGTTAACAATACAATTTTTATAATTCATTATCATCATGTGTAGTCAAACATTTTAAGTAGATTATAAAAACACTATAACATTCTCATTGAACTATTTGTTTTCTTAATTAAGGTTTGAAGGAATTTGGATCCTTTATCTAGTATCCCAATATCCTCCTTTTGGTCCCCTATAATGTATTGTTCATTGTCTATATTGGGACCTCTATGAAATGATTATGATATCCAAATGAAAGTGACATCCTCAATTGAATATTCATCTTACCATGTATTTATTTTAGTCACCAACCAAACAATATAAAAATTCATGTTTTTCAGATCTAATACATAAAATACCTACACTTCTTGTGATTGAATTATTAATGGTTAATCCTAATACCCTTCCACACATAAATTAACTATCATAAAGACCAATGTAGTTGGGGTTTGTCTTAGTGGCAGACACCCCGTAATCCTATATGAAAATATGAGGGTTCAAAAACCATCGGGCGAATGGTACTGAAGCTGTACTGTAGCAGCGAGGACACTGTAGCAACGACGGGCACGGTAGTGGTGGAAGGTCTTTCCAGTAGAGGCATAACACTGTAGCGGTGGTAGGTACTATGTGATACTATAGAAGGCTGGTACTATAGCAGTACTATTCATAAAATGGTCCTTGGGCCAAAAACTGGTCCTACAGGCCATGTAATGGGCTAAATGCCTACTAGGCCTTTGGGCTATGTAATGGGTGTCCCTCTACCTAGTTAAAGAGGCCTTTGGTTTTATTTAATAATAAATGAGGCTTCAACACCAACCTTAATAAAAAACCTTCACACAGTCCAATATACCAACATTCACTACACTCATGTAGTCAACCTATTTGGAATGAAAAATTAACACTTGAAGTGTTGTATAATACAGCTTGTATATCTATTCAATGATGCTGAAATATCAAATATTCAAATAAATTAGATTTCTATCCTTGAAACAATATACATGAATCACATTCTCAATAATTGTATGTCCACTATTTGTCATCGTAATATGTTCATATTATTCCTTTGCATAGACCATATAACTATTAATTACTAAACAATTGCAGTATATAAAATTTGAATTTGGTCCCCTGAATAGCGATGAATGTCGTTGGACAATTGAATATATATTTTCAGATAATTCCTTATAAATATGATATAGAAACCATCCTATAAACATATAATTATGCTCATATAATGTTCATACATAATCCCTTGATGGATTCAAATGTCTAAAAGTAAATTTGTGGGCTTCAATATTTGAAAAAACCTCTACACTATTATATAAAATATAATGGTGATCATACTACCACAATGTGACGGTAATCATGACAACATCTGTTTTTTAAATCCCATCATCCATAAGGTGTCTGATGTGATTATACATTAGAAGACCGATTCTATCAACATATGATAGCTAATAAATATATACTTCAATAGATTCTTCAACAATATATAGATATTTAATAAAACATTCTTCATGAATTCAATTCTTGACATACCATTTTAAACTATTTTTATATCATTGAATGGGGCACATCCTTCTATAATGGAAACTACCACATACTTGAACCTCTCTAACCATGTGAACGATTAGGTAGACCATTATATCAAAGAATAATGACAGGATGATCTTCTCTAATTCCCATAATATGACTTTAATCACCTTATTTAGGATTGGAAACATCACAATGTCTATACCAATACTAAATATGTTTTTGAAAATGAAGTAATGTTTTATTAAATTTATATTATAATTTTATATTATGAAATAATTTTAAAGATAATACCATCAAATCATGTATAAAAACATAAAAGTCTTGTGATTTTAGAACATATAACTTCAAATTAATCTTATACATGACATTATTTATATTTTATGAATTCACCTCTTTAACATTTATAGCATTAAGGAAATTGTAAAATTGATTTTTTTTATATAAAGTGTAAGATACTGGATAAAGAAAAGTCCTCCTTTCACCCTTCACTAGTTAATCTTACCTTATCCCCATGTAAATCATGTCCAACCAAGCCTTTATTCCACATTTGTTTTCAAGAACATTTAGTAATGTTCCATAAAAACTATAAATTACCTTTTACAACTTCTAATGAAATTAAAAAAAATCCTGATTTACAAATAGTTCTAGTATAGTAGTTCTAAGAAAATTTTTCTGTTTTTCCAATATGATTTTATAGGGTATTTTTGAAAATTATTTACCCAAAAAAATTATCAATGTCTTTTAAATTTTCAAATATATGATCGACCATTAGTGGATATCGTGTTATAATTTTTTCAGTTCACCCATTGAAAGGTATCATCCACGATTGGTATTTATGTCCTCGAGGTAAAAATTTCAAATATCATAAAAACATAGTTATCAAGGAATGCTTCAACCAAAATGAGTGTGTGAATTATTAAAAAATGGGATACCCAACATTCCTTTAATGGTATAGCCTAATAAATTTTAATAAGTAGTAAATCCATTTACTTTTCCAAAAAATGGCCCTTAATGTAAATTATTCACTTTTATGAGCATCATACAACAAAACACCTCAATCCAACAACAATTTCTTATTATTGACCAATAGACCCAAAGAGGAATCAATATTATTACTGGGTTGTTTTGGTCGATATATAATAAGATACAACATAATGTATTTTCACTTCATAAATAACCATGGTAGAAAGTTATAATTTACCAATATAGATTTAAATTTACTATATATACACCAAAAGGATTTATTCTATAAATAGATAAAACATGGATGGTGTTCCTCATCTCATTTCTAAATTAAGCATACTGATAATCAATTTTATTCCACTGATGAGAGTCTACAGGTTGAAATAATTTCAAATCTCCAATTCTTATATTTACGGTCCATGTTAATTATATCATGGTTTTGTAACATCTATATATTCATCTAAATCATGGAATGATATGAAAATACCATACATATTTCGAAGGAATTTATTCATATTTATAGTATTGATTCACGCCACACTTAGGTAATTTTCTGAGTGTTTCATGCACCTTGTGAAACAATAAACAATCATTTAGACTATTATTAATTTTTTAAAGATCATTCCCTTTGTATTTAGAATTTTATATAGAATCATATGTTTGAAAATTTATTTTGTTTTCATCTAATATCATATCATTAAAGAGACCATAGAGGTATGTAAATATAGTGTCACTCTATCCACTATCCGCTTTTTAAATTACATCACCTTAATATAGTTGACAATATTATATTATTTATTAAAAACCATATTCAATGGTCATTTAACACAATTATTTTTCTTGTCAAATAAATTTGTAAGATCATTAAGGTCATATTTAATTTCCATTTTCATATATTCTATATGATATACCTAATTATTTACACTAGTATTCTTGTCAATTAATCCATAAAACTTAGTTTCATCCCAATAAGTTTGTACATAAAATTTATATGGATTTTTCATCCAAAATTTATAGCTTTGATCAATTCTTTGAAAAATCAAATGTTCTTCCAAATATTTCATAGTAATTTTTCTTGAAAAATAATAATTAAAACTTGGACACAGTATTTTAGAAGGGTCTTATGAGTTCTTATTTAAAAACTTGATGAAATATTTAAATGTAGATTCGGACTATTTTATCATACGATTATCAGTAATCCATTTTTGATTCATATAAAACATATTAGGTTCATAAATATTAATATTTTTACAAAAAATAAATAAATACACCTATGATATTCATATTCAAAGGATAAAGTAATAGATAATTCTAGAAAAAGGGAACCCAAAATATGAATGTTATTTGTGATGAATCATTACAAGGTATAATTTTACACATGGGTAACATGAAAAGAAACAACATGGGGTAAATATGTGGCTATTGGTCTAGGACCTTAATTTTATTTCATGTAGAAAATGGTAATCCTATGAAATTTTTTGTAATCCTTATAGGCTGGAGTCAAACAAGTGGGAATAGTTGATTTTAATTCATTTATTCACTTAGTATGTAGTGGGTTAGTTTTTATTTCATTGATAGTGTGCTTAGGAAACAAAGATTATGACATTTTATCACATGATTAATCAATAAAATTAAACACTAGTTGAAGAAGTGTCCCAGTTGGATTAGTAGAAAGCCTCATCACAATCTAATGATTGGAGTACAATCCCACCTACCTAGGAACACTTAAAAATAATACTGAACCGTAGTGGAACCAAAAGTGAGATTAAAATCTGAAAAAATGTTAGATTTGAAATTTAGAGTGAGGTTTAAACAAGATGAAATCATATTTAGTTTTTTTAATGTTGGTTATGCTACAAATTTAAAGAGTGATGGTCATTCAGTTAAGAGATTTAAATCAAGTTCTAGTAGTCCCCATAACTGGGAGTGGGGTTTAAATAAAATTGTAGATATGATTCAATAGGATGGAACAATACAACGAAATTTAAAATAGATCAAAATATTGAGAACTTAAAAAAATTCATTTGTTTTTAAAGTTAATGTAGGTGGGGAAAAGTGAAAGAACATAATGAAAATAATGTTCCACTAACTAATTGGAACTGAGGTTGAGATAAATACATACATTCTAATGTTATAAATTTATTCCAAATAAAAATATATATAATATATATAATATTTAAATATCATGATTTTGAGTTAAAATATTTAATTTTCATATATTACATAAATATAATGTAAATGAATCTATAAAATTTTAATAGTAATTTAAAGTTTTAAACAAGTAATCACAATAAATGTTATACCTTAGGGAAAATGATAATCCTAAATATATTTAATGAATTCAAATGAGATGCATTCATTGAGTTTGTGGTCATGGTAGAATTATATCCTTGAACCCACATGTTCATTGATTTACATCCATAAATACATACCTATATTATCATAAGTACAGTGTATGATTTCTCTTTTTAGATTCTATTATTCCAATGACCATATCAGCTTCATGTATCATTTATAAAGCATAAAAAAAACTCATTTCACTAAAATATAGATTGATATCTCCACTATGGTCATAAGTATTATCAATAGATGGTCTAAAATGAAATATTTCTCATTGGGATTGTTTTAAAAACTTCTTTATCATTGTTTGATCTATTAATGAATTTTGTAAATAGAAAATTCAAGCCAATCTTTGTGAATGTCATTACTCTATAATCAAGAGATTCTATATATTTTTTAAAAACTATAGTTTTTCTTAAGTAATGTTATCAACATTGACATATCTAAAATCAATGTTATGATTTTCATTGTTTTGTAAAAGAAGAAAGATAAGGGAATCCTTTTGGATTTTAATGTCAACATGTATCAAAAAATATTTTATAAATATTATCTAGGGTTAGGGAAGAAAAATATTATATGTACTTATATAAAAAAATTATGTCAATTGAAAATAAAAAACATCCTAAAAAAAAATAATGTATTGAAAAATTATAAAAGGCATTATATGTTTCAATAATGGGAGATACTAATACAGTGAAACTAAATGAAATCCATATATTAGGCTCCTATATTGGATTGATTCAATATTTAAACAATCCCAAGGTATTGATGTTGTGTTTTGAGATATTTTAAATTGATTTTAAGAAGAATAGTTATATATATTTGGTTCAGTTAGTGTCTTATTTATACTAAAGAATCTGATAAGTGAAATGGAGAAAAACCACATCATATTCAAAATTAATCATTTTGATTGGGGAAATAGATTTAAATACCCCCAAATTATCTCATTTCCCATAGAATCATCCTTACTAAATGACTAGTAAGAAAGGGATATCGTAAGTGGCTACACGCCACGGGTCGAGGTATGTGTGAGGCATGTGACACGTGTCAAGGACATTATAAAAAAACTAATAAACGAGAGAGATGTAGAAATAAAAATGTAACTCTCGCTTTGAGATGCTTTATTCTATAGAGAAGGTCGAGGTAGAGTTATGAAAGAGGATGAAATCCTTGAGAGCTTGAATGGCACAAGAGAACTATGTTCAGTTAGGGGTAAAATTATAATAATAATAAGCGTTTTATCTTCAATTTTAAAAAAGAGATAATAAATAGATATTTTATCAGTGCTAAAATAATCGACAATGATAGAACTCCTTTTCTAGCATTAGAATATCAGCATAGATAAAGAAATATTTTATAAAAAATGTATATTATACCATTGATAAAGATATATCTTTATTAGCGCTATTAAGGTGTTGAAAAAGACACATCATTATCCGTGCTAAAAAACACTAATAAAATCCTTAATAATTTATGTATAATAAAATAGTTAATCTAATTAAAGGATTAAAATGTATATAATTATAAAAAAGTATAAATGCATATAATTATAAATAAATATTTATATAATTATATATATAATTAAATAATTAGAAATATGATTTTTTAAATATAATTATAAATAAATATAAATAAATACAATTATAAATAAATATTTATTAAAAAATTGTAAATAAATTAAAATAACTATAAATATTTGTTTATAAATATAATGATAGATATATATTTATAATTATAATTATAGAAAAAATATTTATAAATATATAAATAAATATTTGTATATAATTATAAATATATATATTTAATTATATATATTAATATGTAATATATATAGATATATATATATATATTAGATTCTTGGGGGTATAATTACATCAAACACACTCACACCACACACATATATCAGAAAGACGGGTCCTAGCCCCCACAAGGGAAAACCCACACATCAATCCATATTTATTTAGTATATAGCCTAAAGACCCAGTTGGAATGATGCCCATTACAAAGCCCAATGAACCAAAAAATACCCTGAAGGCCCAGTGTAGTGTCATGTTTGTATCATCACCTGCCTACATCACGCCTGCTCAAGTGTGAATTGGAAAATCAACCCAAAAATACCAAATATATTAGAAAAAGAATAAGGATCACAACATATAAAAGAAAAAGAAAGTAGTTATTACAGAGTATGGTATTATCTCAACATAAAAAGTAAGAGATCAGTTTATGTCACACCCTTTAGTACCCTCGTTTCTGGGATTTTGACCTCTAACCTTTGGATTGAGATATCTCTGCCATGATTTTGTATGAGGCGGAGTGATATCATCAACTAATGAAGAGTCAGAGGAATATTTTGGAATGATGCAACTATTGTATTTCTAAGAGCGATCCAGAACATCTATGTCCAGATTCATCCAACATCATTCTTTAATATTTTTTGAAAGCCATTTATAAACATGGAGATAATAATTTTATCCAACAATGTCTGGCCCTATCTTGGAGAACGTATATTTAATGGGAATATCAAACCAATTTTCCGTTTCTTCCTTTTGACACTTGGGAAACCTTTCACTAATAGATTCCTCTAAAGGTTTTTTTATGTTTGTTCACTTGTGGGTTCACATTATAAAATCGAGACCTTCCCAAATTTATCATAATAAATTCTCATGAGATAAAAATATTTAAATGGAAAATACCATTCCATGACAATAAGGGTAATTACTAGAGAGTTCACATGAATGGGAGCATCACCAAAACATAAAACAGCCACACCCAACTTATCCAATTTTCTACAAGTGTCAACATAGTATAATTTCATATGGTCTAACTTATCAATATCCAAGCCAATAACTTGTGTAGTGGCCTGAACATTAACTAGAATAGGGTTATAAATATAATATGATTTAAATAATTTCATCTTTAAAGAATTTTTTTTTGATAAAATACAAGAAATTAATTCTTGAGGAAAATATCATTTCTTCTTACAAAACATTGTCTTTTCTCAAAATGACATAAAATTTTAAAATAAAAGAATTTAATTGTATATAGACATGAAATATTGTAAAGTATGTTTCATGGATATAAGGAATTATAAATATGTAAAAATCTAATCATGCCATATATGTTAAAAAAACAGTCTCCTTATACTTTTGCTGGAAAAGTCAAAAAGTACCGCATATAGAATAACGACAAAATATACCTTTCATACAATTTAATAAAAAAATTCACCAAAGGTTAAAATTTACTTTAAAAAATTTTATAATAATTGAAATAATTTTACACACTTGGGATCATGGAAATGGATGATAAATATAACCCAGTAAATACTTTTGAATAAACTATCTTAGATAATAATGAGATTGAAAAATCACCCCTTAACTTAGGTATGATAACATTTGTATGTATCAAAACCTCCTGTATAATTATTTAAATGATGTAATTGACTTATTGAAGAATCATATTCATTTTTATGATATCATATATGATTATAATATCATCCATTTGTTAGTAACATTTCATTGTCACTCGTTATTTAGATATTAACTGCTTTATGTTCTTATGCAGGGTTTTTCAAAAAAGATCATGTTACACTTATTAATTTATAGTTATATCATTTACATAACAATTTTAGTATAATATATATTATATTTATTAATTTCATTAATTTATATATTTTTGGTTTAATGAAGATCATGTATAATGAACCACATCGCATTGCGGAGATTGTAGGTCAGATGTACAAACGAGCGACAATATCATTCCTCTAATTATTGAATGGTATTGAAGTGGATGGTGTATAATATTTCAGAATCATTATAATTTATAATAATAATTAAAAATTTATTATCATTTCCATCATTATACGCATCCAAGTAAGGTGGTGGTGAAAAAAAAGATTACACCATAGTGTGGAGACGGAAATCCGTAAATATATACGTGTGGTGAATTACTTTTTCATAGGATGGATAGAAGGTGGAATATAGATGTTTCATAATTATAATAATATATCATTATATGAGTGATACTGATGTTATTAATGTATAATTAAACAACTAATGAAGTAAAAGTAGAAGAAGAAAGAAGTTTGAATGAATCGGTAGAAGAGATTACCTCTTCCTTGATGTGCTTCCTCTAAATCTATTCTTTGACCATTAGAGATAGTCCTTTATGATGAGTATAACCTCTATAATATAAATAGGGAAGTTGATAAGGAAATAGTTCAGGGGATAAACAATATTTAAGGCTCAACGTGAAGTGAATTGGTGAGGGAGGAGGTGTCGTTTTTATAATTCCGGTGAGGGTCAATTTTGGAAACTCCATAAATAATAATTAAAAATAAAATAAACCCCTACCCAAAAACCTCCAAAATTTACGAATTTTAAACATTAGATGTGATAAGGTTTTAATTTCATCAACCAATAAATTTTGGACTAGTATTTATTTCAATTTAGAAAATATATTTTTAATTAACACTTAGTTATTCTATTTTAGTTTTAACTAGGGTAACAAATAATTCAATATTAAAAGGGTGTAATATATACTTATTTGATGTAAAATAATGCATAAATAAATAAATTAGATCATTTTATACCATATAATTATTATTATATATTTTTATAAAATAGATTAGGATTTATAAATAATTTAATAAAACATTATTTTGTTAAACAATCAATAGTATCAATTTTGAAACTATTCAATTCATTGTTTTAAAAAAAATAACAAAATAACCAGATAACTTCAAAACAAAAATTTTATTATATTAATCATAGGTCAACATCATAAATAAAATTCATTATAAATTTTATTTAGGAAAAAAATATACTTCTTTTAATATTTTTAATAACATTTATTTGAAATTTCTTCTAATAAAATAAATAGTACAAGTTTTTTGTAATTACATAATATTCTTTTTGGTTGAATAAAAATTAAATATCAAATAATTTGATGAAGATAAATATACTATTTTTCATGATAATAACTTTAGTGAAATTTATCTTCAGGAAAATCTAATATTTACAATATTATTGTTATTAAATTAGGAAGTTGACAAGTTTTACATCACTTTAAATAAAATAATATTAGTGTCATAATCCCTTCTATGAGACTCAAAATGGTACATAAGTAGACCCTAGAATGATTATGGTTGAAATATACTCGACCAATAATATTTGGTCAAGTGTTTGGATATTTTAATAAAAACTATATTATTTTATTTTATTAATAAAATAATTTATGCACCATTAATGAATAAGATATTAAGCTAATTATTAAATCCCAAAAAATTAAAAATAAACTACCATGATAAATAAAAGCATTTTATCCATAAAATTAGTATTTTTAATGGAATTTTTCTTTTATATAACCTTATATAAAAATTTATTTATTTATTAAACTTTATGTGAGACGTATTTAACTTTTCTTTAAATAAAATAAATTTAATTTCCTAATCTAATACATGTGGATTAAAATGGATATAATTTCTATAAAAGGACGATTTAGATATAAATACAGTCATTAAATGATATTCGGACAAGTTTAGAGTAATCTTATAATAGTATTCTAATGCTTAATTACCTGGTTACCCTTTTACCATATTAATAGAAATTACAGAAGTCACTATCCATAATGGCCAAAAATAAAATAATTATATTTGAATAATTTGTAACTACTGATTAATAATATGGAGTTAATTTTTCAAAATTCAAAACACATAAGTTGCAGTAATTAATTTTAAATTAATTCTTTTGTTAGAAAGAGGGAACATGTTTTAAAATCTAAAACATTAAAATAGATTAAAACATTTTTACATCTAAATTGAATGTAAAATTAGTTATAATAACATACATTATAATTAATGATAAAAATATATTATATTTTTACTTTAAAACCATGAATATTATAATTTAATCATATAAATTATTATGATTAAAAAGTTGTTTTCACATGAAATTTAGTGTATTTTTACTATTCATCAAAAATTACATGTTTACAGAAAAATATCAAAAATTAATCCAATGTAAATTTTTATATCTTGATTCAAAATAATATGTTTATATTGTCTTATAGAAATTATTAATTGGTAAAAATATTAATTTAAAAGGGTTTCTCAAATCAAAGGCGATATATTACCCTAAAAAATAAGTTTTTATACATTAAATAGGGTTTATTTATACATTATGACTAAAATAACAATTGGATGAATATAAAAAATAAATTATTAAGTATATAGAATATATATATATCATTAATTTCTTTACCAATATTAATTCACTCAAAAATATAAAATATCTAATTGATTTATTATTTTCCTAAATAATTGATAACCAATGAATTCATTGTGCATTTTCATAACTTAGTTATGTTTATTCTAACTAACCTAATGGATATGCTATATGGATAATTTTATACTAAAGGTGTCTCATGGTTCATTTAAATTCATGATTACGTTCAAGGAATTATATTGAAGAATTAAAATTATTTAAAGAAAAAATTTCATAATATCATCTAGGTGTTACATAAAAAGTTATTTTTTTGTCATACTATTTTAACGAATCATGAATTACTAATATATAATTATTACACATGAATCATTTAATTATTTAAAACATGTTGCATCATATCACATAAAAAGTTTATTTTATATTTTAAATACATTCTATTTTCTTTCCATGTTGATAATACCCAATTAATTTTTAATTGTAGGGGAACATTTGATTCACTGTAGGTTGTTTATACTCATCACTAATTTGTTGTTTCACAAATGAAAAATTTTAAATCAAATTGGAACAAATAAATAATTTCAAATAAAACATTGTTGAATACATTTCCCAAGAAATTATTTTTCATCATGAATACTAATGAAATTTTCGGTATATCATATTTTAGAATTTGTGCATACAAACCTAGTAAGTGTTTCTTTACATTCCCCTCAACGTTCCTCAAGAAATTTTTTATAAGAAATGACTGGAAGCCTTTATGATATTTTTACTATTACCATTAAATCATATTTATTATGAAAATAATCTAAATAAAAGAACTCAAGTGATAATGAAAATAAAACAAACATTTCATTATATAATTATTTGATAAAAGAGAGAAAGAATGTGGAAACATTATCTTAATGTATTCCCAATGGGTTTCATTCAATACATGCTGGACATGGTGCTAGATATCTATATCAATTGGAACATGTATTCTCATTTTGAACCCAACATAACTAAATAACTTCATACTATTGGGGAGAAGAAGTTGTTCGTGTTGATTCCGACCAACCTCAAAATTTTATATCCTTTCTCCTTACCATGATCATTTTGTTTAACATAGTGATGTTATGTCGTTATTTTTTTTATTCAACTTGTTATTGATCCCCAAATAATTCTACATTTTTGTCATCATACATTTATTATTTCTTAGGATTGATGAAAATACAATTTTTATAATTTATTATCTTCATGTGTAGTCAAACATTTTAAGTAGATTATAAAAACAATATAACATTCTCATTGAACTATTTGTTTTCTTAATTAAAGTTTGAAGGAATTTGGATCCTTTATCTAGTATCCCAATATCCTCCTTTTGGTCCCCTATAATGTATTGTTCATTGTCTATTTTGGGACCTCTATGAAATGATTATGATATCCAAATGAAAGTGACATCCTCAATTGAATATTCATATTACCATGTATTTATTTTAGTCACCAACCAAACAATATAAAAATTCATGTTTTTCGGATCTAATACATAAAAGACCTACACTTCTTGTGATTAAATTATTAATGGTTAATCCTAATACCCTTCCACACCTAAATTAACTATCATAAAGACCAATGTAGTTGGGGTTTGTCTTAGTGGTAGACACCCCGTAATCCTATATGAAAAAATGGGGGTTCAAAAACCATCGGGCGAATGGTACTGAAGCAGTACTGTAGCAGCGATGACACTATAGCAACGGCGGGCACGGTAGTGGTGGCAGGTCACTCCAGTAGAGGCATAGCACTGTAGCAGTGGTAGGTACTATGTGATACTATAGAAGGCTAGTACTATAGAAGTACTATTCATAAAATGGTCCTTGGGCCAAAAACTGGTCCTACAGGCCATGTAATGGGATAAATGCCCACTAGGCCATTGGGATATGTAATGGGTGTCCCTCTACATAGTTAAAGATGTCTTTGGTTTTATTTAATAATAAATGAGGCTTCAACCCCAACCTTAATAAAAAACCTTTACACAGTCCAATATACCAACATTTACTACACTCATGTAGTCAACCTATTTGGAATAAAAAATTAACACTTGAAGGGTTGTATAATACAGCTTGTATATCTATTCAATGATGCTGAAATATCAAATATTCAAATAAATTAGATTAATATCCTAGAAACAATATACATGAATCACTTTCTCAATAATTGTATGTCCACTATTTGTCATCGTAATATGTTCATATTATTCCTTTGTATAGACCATATAACTATTAATTACTAAACAATTGCAGTATATAACATTTGAATTTGGTCCCCTGAATAGCGATCAATGTCGTTGGACAATTGAATCTATATTTTCAGATAAATCCTTATAAATATGATATAGAAACCATCCTATAAACATATAATTATGCGCATATAATGTTCATACATAATCCCTTGATGGATTCAAATGTCTACAAGTAAATTTGTGGGCTTCAATATTTGAAAAAACCTCTACACTATTATATAAAATATAATGGTGATCATACTACCACAATGTGATGGTAATCATGACAACATCTATTTTTTAAATCCCATCATCCATAAGGTGTCTGATGTGATTATACTTTAGAAGAGCGATTCTATCAACATATGATAGCTAATAAATATATACTTCAACAGATTCTTCAACAATATATAGATATTTAATAAAACTTTCTTCATGAATTCAATTCTTGACATACCATTTTAAACTATTTATATATCATTCAATGGGGCACATCCTTCTATAATGGAAACTACCACATACTTGAACCTCTCTAACCATGTGAACGATTAGGTAGACCATTATATCAAAGAATAATGACAGGATGATCTTCTCTAATTCACATAATATGACATTAATCTCCTTATTTAGGATAGGAAACATCACAATGTCTATAACATTACTAAATATGTTTTTGAAAACGAAGTAACGTTTTATTAAATTTATATTATAATTTTATATTATGAAATAAATTTAAAGATAAGACCATCAAATCATGTATAAAAACATAAAAGTCTTGTGATTTTAGAACATATAACTTCAAAATAATCTTATACATGACATTATTTATATTTTATGAATTCCCCTCTTTAACATTTATACCATTAAGGAAATTGTAAAATTGATTTTTTTGTATATATAAAGTGTAAGATACTGGATAAAGAAGAGTCCTCCTTTCACCCTTCACTAGTTAATCTTACCTTATCCCCATGTAAATCATGTCTAACCAAGCCTTGATTCCACATTTTTTTTCAAGAACATTTAGTAATGTTCCATAAAAACTATAAATTACCTTTTCCAACTTCTAATGAAATTAAAAAAATTCCTGATTTACAAATAGTTCTAGTATAGTAGTTCTAAGAAAATTGTTCTGTTTTTCCAATATGATTTTATAGGGTATTTTTGAAAATTATTTACCAAAAAAAATTATCAATGTCTTTTACTTTTTCAAATAGATGATCGACCATTAGTGGATATCATGTTATACTTTTTTCAATTCTCCCATTGAAAGGTATCATCCACGATTGGTATTTATGTCCTCAAGGTAAAAATTTCAAATATCATAAAAACATAGTTATCGAGGAATTCTTCAACCAAAATGAGTGTGTGAATTATTAAAAAATAGGATACCCCACATTCCTTTAATGGTATAGCCTAATAAATTGTAATAAGTAGTAAATCCATTTACTTTTCAAAAAAATGGTCATTAATGTAAATTATTCACTTTTATGAGCATCAAACAACAAAACACCTCAATCCAACAACAATTTCTTATTATTGACCAATTGACCCAAAGAGGAATCAATATCATTACTGGGTTGTTTTGGTCGATATATAAGAAGATACAACATAATGTATTTTCACTTCATAAATAACCATGGTAGAAAGTTATAATTTACCAATATAGATTTAAATTTACTATATATACACCAAAATGATTTATTCTATCAATAGATAAAACATGGATGGTGTTCCTCATCTCATTTCTAAATTAAGCATACTCATAATCAATTTTATTCCACTGTTGAGAGTCTACAGGTTGAAATAATTTCAAATCTCCAATTCTTATATTTACGGTCCATGTTAATTGTATCATGGTTTTGTAACATCTATATATTTATCTAAATCATGGAATGAAATGAAAATACCATACATATTTCGAAGGACTTTATTCATATTTATGGTATTGATTCACGCCACACTTAGGTAATTTTTTGAGTGTTTCATGCACCTTGTGAAACAATAAACAATCATTTAGACTATTATTAATTTTTTAAATATCATTCCCTTTGTATTTAGAATTTTATTTAGAATCATATGTTTGAAAATTTATTTTGTTTTCATCTAATATCATATCATTAAAGAGACCATAGAGGTATGTAAATATAGTGTCACTCTATCCACAATCCGCTTTTTAAATTACATCACCTTAATATAGTTGACAATGTTATATTATTTATTAAAAACCATATTCAATGGTCATTTAAAACAATTATTTTTCTTGTAAAATAAATTTGTAAGATCATTAAGGTCATATTTAATTTCCATTTTCATATATTCTATATGATATCCCTAATTATTTATACTAGTATTCTTGTCAATTAATCCATAAAACATAGCTTCATCCCAATAAGTTTGTACATAAAATTTATATGGATTTTTCATCCAAAATTTATAGCTTTGATCTATTCTTTGAAAAATCAAATGTTCTTCAAAATATTTCATAGTAATATTTCTTGAATAATAATAATTTAAACTTGGACAAAGTATTTTAGAAGGTTCATATGAGTTTATATTTAAAAACTTGATGAACTCTTTAAATGTATATTCGGACTATTTTGTCATACGATTATCAGTAATCCATTTTTGATTCATATACAACATATTAGGTTCATAAATATTAATATTTTTACAAAAAATAAATAAATACACCTAAGATATTCATAATCAAAGGATAAAGTTATAGATAATTCTAGAAAAAGGGAACCCAAAGTCTGAATGTTATTTGTGATGAATCATTACAAGTTATAATTTTACACATGGGTAACATGAAAAGAAACAACATGGGGTAAATATGTGGCTATTGGTCTAGGACCTTAATTTTATTTCATGTGGAAAAATGGTAATCCTAGGAATTTTTTTTAATCCTTCTAGGCTGGAGTCAAACAAGTGGGAAGAGTTGATTTTAATTCATTTATTCACTTAGTATGTGGTGGGTTAGTTTGTATTTCATTGATAGTGTGCTTAAGAAACAAAGTTTATGACATTTTATCACATGATTAATCAATAAAATTAAACACTAGTTGAAGAAGTGTCCCAGATGGATTAGTAGAAAGCCTCATCACAATCTAATGATTGGAGTACAATCCCACCTACCTAGGAACACTTAAAAATAATACTGAACCGTAGTGGAACCAAAAGTGAGATTAAAATCTGAAAAAAGTTAGATTTGAAGTTTAGAGTGAGGTTTAACCAAGATGAAATCATATTTAGTTTTTTTAATGTTGGTTATGCTACAGATTTAAAGAGTGATGGTCATTCAGTGAAGAGATTTAAATCAAGTTCTAGTAGTCCCCATAACTGGGAATAGGGTTTAAATAAAATTGTAGATATGATTCAATAGGATGGAACAATACAGTGAAATTTAAAATAGATCAAAATATTGAGAACTTAAAAAAATTCATTGTTTTTCAACGTTAATGCAGGTGGGGAAAAGTGAAAGAAAACAATGAAAATAATGTGCCACTAACTAATTGGAACTGAGGTTGAGATAAATACATACATTCTAATGTTATAAATTTATTCCAAATATAAATATATATAATAGATATAATATTTAAATATCATGATTTTGAATTAAAATATTTAATTTTCATATATTACATAAATATAATGTAACTGATTCTATAAAATTTTAATAGTAATTTAATGTTTTAATAAAGTAATCACATTAAATGTTATACCTTAGGGAAAATGATAATCCTCAATATATTTAATGAATTCAAATGAGATGCATTCATTGAGTTTGTGGTCATGGTAGAATTATATCCTTGAACCCATATGTTCATTGATTTACATCCATAAATACATAACAATATTATCATAAGTACAATGTATGATTTCTCTTTTTAGATACTATGATTCCAATGACCATATCAGCTTCATGTATAATTTATAAAGCATAAAAAAACTCATTTCACTAAAATATAGATTGATATCTCCACTATGGTCATAAGTATTATCAAAAAATGGTTTAAAATGAAATATTTCTCATTGAGATATTTTTAAAAACTTCTTTATCATTGTTTGATCTATTAATAAATTTTGTAAATAGAAAATTCCACCCAATCTTTGTGAATGTCATTACTCTATAATCAATATATTCTATATATTTTTTAAAAACTATAGTTTTTCTTAAGTAATGTTATCAGTATTGACATATCTAAAATCAATGATATGAATTTCATTGTTTTGTAAAAGAAGAAAGATAAGGGAATCCTTTTGGATTTTAATGTCAACATGTATCGAACAATATTTTATAAATATTATCTAGGGTTAGGGAAGAAAAATATTATATGTACTTATATAAAAAAATTATGTCAATTGAAAATAAAAATCATCCTAAAAAAATAAATAATGTATTGAAAAATTATAAATGGAATTATATGTTTCACTAATGGGAGAGACTAATACAGTGAAACTAAATGAAATCCATATATTAGGCTCCTATATTGGATTGATTCAATATTTAAACCATCCCAAGGTATTGATGTTCTGTTTTGAGATATTTTTAATTGATTTTAAGAAGAACAATTATATATATTTGGTTCAGTTTGTGTCTTATTTATACTAAAGAATCTGATAAGTGAAATGGAGAAAAACCACATCATATTCAAAATTAATCATTTTGATTGGGGAAATAGATTTAAATCCCCCCAAATTATCTCATTTCCCATAGAATCATCCACACCAAATGACTAGTAAGAAAGGGATATCGTAAGTGGCTACACGCCATGGGTCGAGGTATGTGTGAGGCATGTGACACGTGTCAAGGACATTATAAAAAAACTAATAAACGAGAGAGATGTAGAAATAAAAATGTAACTCTCGCTTTGAGAGGATTTATTCTATAGAGAAGGTCGAGGTAGAGTGATAAAAGAGGATGACATCCTTGAGAGATTGAATGGCACAAGAGAACTATGTTCAGTTAGGGGTAAAATTATAATAATAATAGGCGTTTTATCTTCAATTTTAAAAAATAGCTAATAAATAGATATTTTATCAGTGCTAAAATAATCGACCCTAATAGAACCCCTTTTTCAGCATTAGAATATCAGCATGGATAAAGAATGATTTTATGAAAAATTTATATTATAGCGTTGATAAAGATATATCTTTATTAGCGCTATTATGGTGTTGAAAAAGACACATCTTTATCCATGCAAAAAAACACTAATAAAAACCTTAATAATTTATGTATAAAAAAATAGTTAATCTAATTAAAAGATTAAAATGTATATAATTATAAAAAAGTATAAATGCATATAATTATAAATAAATATTTATAGAATTATATATATAATTAAATAATTAGAAATATGAATTTTTAAATATAATTATAAATAAATATAAATAAATACAATTATAAATAAATATTTATTAAACAATTGTAAATAAATTAAAATAACTATAAATATTTGTTTATAAATATAATGATAGATATATATTTATAATTATAATTATAGAAAAAATATTTATAAATATATAAATAAATATTTTTGTATAATTATAAATATATATATTTAATTATATATATTAATATGTAATATATATAAATATATATATATATATATTAGATTCTTGGGGGCATAATTACATCAAACACACTCACACCACACACACATATCATAAAGGCGGGTCCTAGCCCCCACAAGGGACAACCCACACATCAATCCATATTTATTTAGTATATAGCCTAAAGGCCCAGTTGGAATGATGCCCATTACAAAGCCCAATGAACCAAAAACTACCCCGAAGGCCCAGTGTAGTGTCATGTCTGTATCATCACCTGCCTACATCACGCCTGCTCAAGTGTGAATTGGAAAATCCACCCAAAAAGACCTAATATATTAGAAAAAGAATAGGGATCACAAAAAATAAAAGAAAAGGAAAGTAGTTACTACAAAGTATGGTATTATCTCAACATAAAAAGTAAGAGATCAGTTCATGTCACACCCTCTAGTACCCTTGTTTCTGGGATTTTGACCTCTAACCTTTGGATGGAGATATCTCTGCCATGATTTTGTATGAGGCGGAGTGATATCATCAACTAATGAAGAGTCAGAGGAATATTTTGGAATGATGCAACTATTGTATTTCTATGAGAGATCCAGAACATCTATGTCCAGATTCATCCAACATCATTCTTTAACATTTTTTGAAAGCCATTTATAAACATGGAGATAATAATTCTATCCAACAATGTCTGGCCCTATCTTGGAGAACATATATTTAAGGGGAATATCAAACCAATTTTCTGTTTCTTCCTTTTGACACTTGGGAAACCTTTAACTAACAGATTCCTCTAAAGGTTTTTTATGTTTTTTCACTTGTGGGTTCACATTATAAAATCGAGACCTTCCCAAATTTATCATAAGAAATTCTCATGAGATAACAATATTTAAATGGAAAATACCATTCCATGAAAATAAGGGTAATTACTAGAGAGTCCACATGAATGGGAGAATCACCAAAAGATGAAACAGCCGCACCCAACTTATCCAATTTTCTACAAGTGTCAACATAGTATAATTTCATATGGTCTAACATATCAATATCCAAGCCAATAACTTGTGTAGTGGCCTGAACATTAACTGGAATGGGGACCATAGTAGTGAAATCATCTTTAGGCCTATCAACTAGATAATACACATCCAAACCATCCTCAGTGATAGGAAATAAGACCTGATAATTCCCATAAGGGATAACAACATCAGTTTCTATATGAGAAGTTGAGTCATGCACAACACGAGGCTGTGGTATAAATGATTTAAATTATAGAGGGATGACCAATTAGAATATTTCATCATCAACATGATTTTTATTCCCCTTAAACTTTTTCCTACCACTATTTGGTTTTACCAAAGCAATTTTTTTTCACTTCGACCCTTAGAATATAGAATATATCACTCATTATGGAAATCAGATTCAGCCACCAATTTCATAGTAGCTTCACACATAGCTTGTCTTTCATCACTGGGCTCAATGTTTCCCCAACAAGAAATTTAATTCCACAAATGCCCTTATTTATCAGCACAAGACCTTTAGAGAGCAAAACAACACCATAGGTGGAAATCCTTTGAGCAACATGGGTGTCTCCCCTTGGTGGAGATGTTTCACTAGGCATCGTGGGACATCCAATATCACCTTGGTTTCCCATGGAATCCCTTTCATCCTATGACATCCCTTTAAGAAAATTTTTCATTTTTTAATCTTCATTCATGTTCCCTTTATTCACATGGTTCCTTCACTATAATAGAAATTGACGTTTTTATATGGAGTTTCAAATAAAGTTTTAATTTGGATTTAAAATAAGAAATTTATCAAACTCAATTCTAATATCCAATCGATGATTAGAATCATATAGCACAATGTAATTATTTAGAAAAATAGTCATATTAATTTTCAATATAACTATTGAAAACCTCTCATACCTAGGGTATTTTGATTCTTTATTGATTTTGATGGGCACCCCATCATTTGATGCAACATCCCAAAGAATATAGTGATACCAAAAAAAACGGAATAAGTCCATGAATTCAATAATATATTTGTATTATTGATTTATTCACTAAATTCAAGTTGAAAAGGGGATCACAATATTGAAATCATAGGAATCCAAGTTTGAGTAGAACAATACCTAGGCCCCATGAATTTAGGTTAAGATTCGCAGATGTGAAAAAACAAAGAAGAAAAGCTAAACATTTAAGGATATTTTCCATCCATCAAATATTGAAAATATAAGATGACATTTAAAAAACATCTCAGGATTCCAGTCTTTAAATACAATGGGGTTGTTGGGTGAATGAAGATAGAATTCTTTGAATTCATGATTCACATCATCTGGAGTACATGATCGGCCTCATATGCTATACAAGATCCATTCGTGTTTATTCTTATTGAGAAGATCGAGTCACCTCTAAAATTAGAGAAAAATCACTGGTTTCTAGAAAAACACCTATTGAAATATGTTTAAGATTCCTAAATTTTGATCAATTTGGTGGTTTTGACCACCAACTTCAGGCCAACAAAGACTTCATCTGTATATAAATAACACTTCAGATCCATGACCACTAAAAATTTCCTTCTCTTACTCAAGTGAGGAGATCCTAATTTTTTACCATCCTTATATTATAAATATATATAATTACTAATATTTTTTTATAAATTTAGTAAATATACATTTATAAACAATTTTAAATATAAAAAATAAATATATTTATTTACAAAAATATTTTTTACATTATTAATGAATTAATAATATTAAATGTATAAATATAAAAAATGACCGAAATTGAATCATTAATGATGAATAGACTTTAAGAATATTAAAAAATGGATACGTTTTATTAATTATATAAATTATTAAAAAAATTATTATGGATATATAGTGAAATGAAGACGAATACATTTTGAAAATATTAAAACATAGTATCTAAATATGTGTAAATAATTATTAGAAAATAATTATTGTTTTAAAAAATAGAAAAGATTAAATATTAAAAATGAATAAATAATATAAATTGAAATAACATTAAAAATGAATAAATAAAATTTACCAATTGAAAACATAATATATTAAATATATTATGTTAGAAAATATAAATTCTAAAATGAATAATTAAATATCAATATATCACATTAATATTATTTGTGTGTGTTTCTATATAAGATTTCATTAATTACGTAAATATGTGTGTGAAATTAACATATGTGTATATATATATAACATAAGCTTGATATATGTGAAATAAAATAATGGAATTATATAATACAAAATGACTGTTAATAAAATAACTAATAAGAAGAATGCATAAATTTGAAAAATGAATAAGTTTTATTAATTATATTGATTATTAAAATAAATTATAAATAAATATTTATAAATATATATGTTAAAATAAAAATAAATATATATTAATTTTATAAATTACAACCATATTAATAAAATTAAATGTCAATGAATAAAAATTTACAAATAAATATTAAACTTGGAAAAAATTTCGAAATTATTGAAAAATAAAAAATGAAAATGATTAAATTACAAAAATATAAAAAATAATAAATATTACTAATGAATAAATTATATTAAAAATGAATAAATTAAGAAAAAAATTTACAAGTAATAAATCATATATATTGAATAACGTTATAAAAAATTAATAAAATTTATCGGTTAGAAACATAATATATATTAAATATATTATGTTAATAAATATAATTTTAAAATAAACATTAAAAACTGAATAAATTATAGAAAAATTATGTGTATATTCCTTCAATATTAGAATGAATTAATTATATATATAGGTTTTTGTGAAATTAATGCAACATACATTTAATATATTCCAAATTAAAAAAGAAAATGACATCTAAATAAACGTCTAACACTCGATACAATAAGTCAATATTTTTAATTAATACAAAATTTTCATTATAAACTATTTTTCACTAAATATAAAACTTATTTAATGTAAAAAGACTTATTATTAATTATATAAGTCATATATAAGGAAATATTAAATACACTAATATACATAAATATCAATATATGTAAATATAAATAAATATACACAGATATATATACGAAATTCATGGCTCTGAATCAAGATGAAGTGGCAACTGGGGATACCTAGTGTGGGGGTTTGATTTTGTTACATATATGTTTACAATGGATTCTAATGACACCAATGTTGATGTTTTGATGTATTAGAGTGATGTTGTGTTAGATGATACCACAAATATTTCTCCATTGATGCAGGCTGTGAAGGTACTGGATGGGACACATACATGAAATGATGGTTAGGTCCTTGTTACCGGTGATCCTTCTTCCAAACAAAGTATACAGATTTTAGTGGCTAACAGTAGCGGGATGAATGGTGTTGTTCCACCCAACTTATTTACAATGCTGAAGTCTGGTAACAACATAAATTTTAGTTCTCTCTACAGTGAGTGCCATGAAAGGAAATGTACAAAAAACTAGATTAAATATAATCCTAATTCATATAAGTATCCTTTGTATAAGTTGTTAAATATGTACTTCATGTGAAAACTCCCCTTTGTGGGAAGTCCTCACATTGAGACACTAACACTCAGTACATTCATAGAGATATACCTCCACCTAATGAGGCCAAAATTAATGAGTCTCACAAAGTCTCGGATTTGATATCAAAAAATTATTTAAGTGGTGGTCAAAACATTGATCCTCATGAGGAGGATGAAGAATCATGAGGCATGAATGATTAGGAGAGAACATTGAAAGCTCTTATGTAGAGAAATAGAGAAAACACCTAAGAGGTCAGGGTGTCTCTTGAGGAAGGTGTAGTATATGTCAAAGTAGGTGATTTTTGTATGATATTTTTTATTTTGTTGTGTTATATGCCTACTTTTAGCCTTGTATCCCCTTTTGTTCTTTATTTGTGTACTCTTATTTTTAATAAATCATTCAAGACCATGGGTTTTAATCCATGGTTTATGAATTCCTTTACATATATATAAGAATATATTTCATTATTAAAAATATTAAAAATATTAAAAATATTAATGTATAATCATGTATAACAAACAATAAAAATTAATAAATTAATGAAAATATTAAAAAAATAAATATTTAAAATCGTTAAATTATTAAAATCTCAAAAAACATTCAACATTATCAATGAATAAGTAATATTAATTTAATTCATGTTAAAATTTAATGAAATTTAATTAAATAATGGGTATATTAAAAAAATAATTAAAAAATGAATAAAGGGATTAATATATTTATAATTATTACATTTTATTCATTTTCTACATTTATATTTAATATATTGATTTATTAATATTTATATAAAAAATATATATTAAAATTATTAATTTTATTCATAATTTTTTTTGATATTTTTTAATTGTTATGTAATTTATTTATTTCTAGTTTTTATTTTTCAATTGTTAGATATTATTAATTTTATATATTTATATTTAATATAAAATTTCTATTATAATTCATAATATTAATATATATATATATTATATTTATTCATTTTGATTAATAATTATTTAATTAATTTATTTTAAATATTATTGTAATCTATTCATTTTTATTTATATTTGTTTAATTATTCTAATATTTTTAATATTTTTACTATTTATATTTTATATCGTTTTTTATATGAGTATATAAAAAATGGGGCCAATAAAGCTAAGGTAGATTGATCGGCTGTGAAGGTTGGTTGTGTATAGGCCCACAAGAGGAAGGGCATGTGTGACCCTAATTGTTGATAGGCTGGCTATGCCAGTTGTGCTGGTGGGAAAGCAAGTGGAGGGGATGGCCCGTGTGTCCCTTGTGTGAAGGTATATGTGGGTGTCGATCCCCCACAACCCTATTGATTTATGATAGTGGAACACCCATGATTATAAATCAAGACTTATAAAAATGAAAAGTCTAAGGTGGGATGAAGAAACATAGGAAAACCCTTTGTAAGTGCAAAATTAATGAATTGATGAAGTCTATAATGGTTTTTGAGGGTTTTGTAGTAGTGTATAGTTCACTAAATAGAAAATTTGTAGAACTTCATAAAATTAATCATCTTTATCCAGAAAATTCAGGACCCCCGTAAAACTTTGTATATATAATAAATTATATCAAGTAAATATTTATAAAATATTAAATATTAAATAAATTAATTATTCTTAATTTAGAGAATAAATAAAAATTTATTCAAAAACATCAATAAATATATTTTAACAAAATAAAAACCCTTGGATGAAGATTTTATGGAGGAAAAATACCCAGTATTAGATCATAACTGTAAAATTAAAAAAAAACTCCATGATACTTTATGTTGGGGTGAGGATGTTTTTGTAGAGAAAATCAGTCACGAAACACCAAAAGTTCCATGGTTTAACCTAACCATACTTCACAAATGAAATCTGAAATGCTATTCTTCAATCCAAAATGATAACTATCATTATGAGATATCATCTCCCAATTAGGTGAAGTCACTCAAATCTAAAGGAATTTTATCACTCACTCAAATGATCACACTATATTATGTACCACTGATCTTCGTAATCTTCACGTATCGTCAGATTACAACTACTAAGAATACATTCAATACAATGAAACTTCATGGATAGCTTTGTAGAATACAATTTATACTTCATTCATCATCCTTGATGTTGTTGTGACCATATGAGTTGAATTTGTATTTATTTTCAATAATGTCTTAATGAAGTTAAGTCATATTTTTTGTAATGATAAGATGAACGATTTGTTCCCATTATACATGGAAAAGAGAAAAAAGAGTTGGGGTTGGTGAATGAAAAACATGTGTGGACATATTAAAGAAACCATGATACATGATGATTGTTGCAATGATCTTAAAGGTAAAGGCAAGTATTGATGGTGAGAGTATTGTCTATAAAATTTGATGAAATTATTAGGTGGGTCATAATAAATTTGAATAATTCTTTAATTTATAGGTTTTAAAAATTTAGAAAATTCTAGACAATGTAAGGATAAACTACCACTTTATATGGATGAAGCCCATGAATGTAAACATCATATCAAATTTCATAAGGGTCATCCATGAGTTTTTAAAGATCATTAATGAATTTTTAAAGTTAGTAAAGTCCATACAATATAATGATGAACTCCAACTTCATATGGATGAAAACATGAATGTAAATATCATGTATGACTTCATATGGTTCATAAATCACTTCATAAAGATAATTCTTAACATCATAATGATATTTCTAATGTTTGTGAGGATTAACCATGAGTTTTTAAAGATCACTTCAGAGTTCATAAAAATTATAACTATGTTCGTAAGGATAAAACTGCAATGCATGAATCATGTATCGATAAATATATGTCATATAGACCCATGTAAAAGTTATAATAGAAAAGATGTTTTTTGATCACTAAATATAGGCCATAAAGACCATTGAAAAAGTAATACTAAAAAATATGATTTTTATAGGAAAAACAAAAAAAGAAGATTCTACTAAAGGTTGATTTCATTTCTAGATAGAATTTATAATGAATAAGGGAATCTAATTCTAATTATGATTGACCTCATCCTCTTGTTTTTAAAAAACATAATTAATTAGACTATAATTATAATTCATGATGATTAAAATAAATAAATATAAAGGTGGTGTTTCAAAGTAAAAGTGAATGACACCATGATGAGATAAGGTACACCATGATGGATAATGAGATGAGTTCAACATTGCAAGAAAAATTCCATGTCATAGTTGATGCATGTGGACATTCATGCTTACATGGAAGATTTTGAAAAAAATCAAAGGAGTGTATTTTGGGATGTTTTAATATGTGATGCTTTTAATATTTCATTTTAATTTTTTGGGTAATTTAAATGATGATACCAAATTTGTTCTAAACTATGATTATAAAGTAATTATAAATAAAATATTGTGTAAATTTAATCATTTATGTCTACCCAGGATTTTATTAGAAATAGTATTTGTATTAATAGTTTTTGTAGGATGAGATATATAGGAGAATTAATGTTGAACTACTCATAGAGAAAATATTCACATGGTTTCTTGAATATATATTAATTTTGGAGAAGAATAAAATTTTGAGAAAACCCATTTGATGATTCATTCTAGAGATAGAAAAACTCATTAACGAATGGTGAATTGAGATCCTAATAATCTGAAGCTTATAGATGTTTTTATATATCAAGGAAGAAGAAGAAGAAATGTACCTGGTCACATCTAGGAGAGACCACAGATTGAACAACTAATTAAGATATATATTGCATCAGGAATCTATCAAACATTGATGAATTTGAAAAGATTACCATCACTACAAATGTTTGTTAGAGTTAAAAATACAAATTTATTTATGAAATAAATAGAAGGATGAACATGTGTACTTGAGGAGAACAATGATGGAACACACTAAACATGGAGAATGGAGCATTTGAATACCTATTCACGGAAGGAGTTTTGGATGAAGTTTAATGATCTACGACGAGGTATTATAAAGTCCCTACCAAGAGATGGTTGGAATATTTTTGTGAGTTAAATTCAATTGGCAAGATCTTGTATAAAAACCCACCAAGAGATGACCATTGAGAGAAATAGAGACCAAGAATATTGGGAGATTTTCTAATAGAATTTTTTAGAGATATATGCACTTGTACACATTGTTTTATATTGGATAAACTAGTTACTAGAAAATGAGAAAACCTATAAATGAATAGGATTTAATGATTTATCATTATAAATACCCCTTTGATTCATTTTTATACATTTTATTTTATAAGATAATGTGTCAGATAAAAATAATGGACATATCAATAATTCATCCAAAAAATAGAGGTTAATTAAAGGGGAATAAATAATAAAAATAAATTGTTATCACTGATGCATTCCACCTCTTAGTGATCGCGCCATACCATAGAATGTCAAGTTGTATTAGAGTGAGTCTATGTTCTCCTTGAATGATCGAAACATGACTGATAATCATATTAGAGTGTATAAACATGGTCAATGGAAGGGTTGTTCCCACATTGGATGTATATAATTTCCCTATATGTAAGAATATTAATATTCCCTATCTCCTATTGCAACACCTTGAAGTAAAAGATGATTCTTTAATTTCTTTTTTTTTCTGATTAATAAATATTCTCCTGTGATATTTATAGATAAAAATAAAATGGAGTTCGATAGTAAAAATGATAATATTATCTTTATATCTATATATTAAAAATTTTACACTAAGGTAATGGGACCTAAAACTACATAAAAAGTATTGGGAAAGATTGAAAATACGTTGGAAGGAAATCTCATTGTGATTGAATCAAAATTACAAATGTGGATAAAAAAAACTCTAAGACATATGTTTAGATTATGAATAATGTATCGATGAATACATTACTTGGGTAAATTAGATAATGAGTCATATAAAAGGTTTTGGTGGCACTTTAGTGGAAATTAAATTTTTTATAAAATTTATTAGGAATTTACTTGACAGATTTGATCCAAAGATAATATCCTTGAATGATATTGAATACCAATCACTTGATTAACTTCATAAACACTTCAAAATAATGAGATGAGGATGGATCCATCATTTATAACCACGAACAATAATTTTAATCCCAAAAAAATAATATATATTATTACAGAGGTGATCAATTATTATGGTGGTAGTGAAATTCCTCCCTCTTATGTTCCTTTCCAATGGTCCATCCAAAATGATTCAATTTGATGAATTTATAAAAAAACATTAAAATAAAATAAATAAATATATGCATGATATTAATCATAACTTCACTAAACCAGATGGTTCTATTCATGAACTAGTGAATTGACCTAATGATTGGCCAATTAACTCCTCTAGAGAGTATTTATACTCTTAGGTAAGGGGATAATAAGGTAATTTTATTTTTTTAATTTTGAGGATAACTAAAAAATATCCCACTTTACTCTCCTGTTGTATATATGACCAATGAGAAAATTTGGGGAACTTTAACAAATGAATCATCTTCACCCACCAAATTATTCATCATAATCCAAAACTCATGAATCCCATAAATATATATATAACAATTAAAAATATCAATTTAAAAAATTATAAAATATTTTAAATTAAATTTTTGATTTACGATTAATTTGAAGAACAAATTGAAATTCATTATTAAATAAAAATAAAAATATTTAAATAATAAAAACACCCTTGGAAGAGTATGTGACAACATAAAACTACCCAATATTAGATAATTAATGTGAAATTAAAAAAACAATAAAATCCATGTTACATGGTGTTGGGGGTGTGACTGTAAGTTTAATGAAAATCAGTCATAAAAGACCAAAAGTAGCAATGTTCAAACTAATCCTACACAATGATAGAAATATAAAACTTTATTATTGTATAAAAAATTATAAATATCTCTAGGAGATATCATTTCTCAAACACATAGAGTATCTCACACCTGATGATATTTTTTACTCACTCTAATAATAACACAATCTTGTGTACAACTAAACTTTATCAAAGAGACATCTCAACAGATTTCCACTATTGGGAATAATATTGATACGTAGCATCTCCATGGATCTAATTTTACACCATCATCGACACTTCATTATTTATCAATGATTTTGTTGTTCCCATATGAGTTGAAGTTGTATTTGTTTTCAATAATATGATAAGGAAGATAATTCAAATTTGTAATGAGAAGCTGAGTTAGTTGTTGCTATTATACATAGAAAAGGAGAAAAAGAGTTGGGATTGTTTCTTGAATAACATGTGTCACTATGAAAAAAGACCATTTAGCAATAATTTTTCTTCATTTAACGGTGGTTCAAATAGTCAATAAATTGTTTATAAGAGGTTCTTCAATCAGATGTGTAATGTGGTGTCACAAAACATTTCATGATGGGTTTTAAAACTGATTTAGATTGTTTAGCAGTGGTTTTCTAATTTTTTATTTATATAATTAATTAATTAAATAATTAATTGATTATTATATATTATTATTAATTAATTATATAATTAGTAAATAAATTTCATTTAATTATTATTAATTATTAATTATGTATTATTTATTAGCATTTATTATTTATTAATATTTATCCTACCATGAATGAAAACTAAAGAGGTCTATCTGGATTATGAAGCTGCTGAAAATTTATTAAAGGTGAATGAAAAAATAACATGGAATTAAGAAAATGGAAGGGCTCAAACAATGATACATTCCCTTATCCATATAGTAAAACTACAGATCAATAAAATAAAGATAATTCTTATAATAATAATTTGAATCATCATCACCATCATCATCAGTTTATGTCTCTAACTAAGAATTTCTTGGATTGTGGATTCCAAGGGTCCTCCCCATGGACGTTTCCTACTACGAATTAATATTGATCATTGATTCCTTAGAAGATGACATAGAAGAAAAATTTAATAGAAAAATGAAATAATTATTCAATGGCCTTATTTTTGGAGGAACTAGAGAAACACCATCACTACTGAACATCTTTCCCATTCCATTTAAAATAGAATCATTAATATAAACTAGATCACCGCTACCCATAAATTGGAGATGAGTGGTGTCACTTTTCCTTGTCACTTACATCATCCAAAAAATCACCACATTTACCAAAAAATTATGAAGAACTAAAGACATTCATAATCTCTTAAAGATGATTAAAACTCTGATGAACATCTGATTAACCATTCCTATATTTCTGTAGAACATTCCTTAAAATGTATGCATCCAGCGGCTGCACTATACATCCTTTCTCACCATTTTATGATGGATAATACCCAAAAACAGCACATACAACATCATTTATAGAATGAAACACCTCACCAGTGTGCATTCTATCCTAACCAGTGAATTTCATGATAATCAAATTAGAGCTTCTAACCTGCTGAAAAAAAATTAGATGGAAGATCACTACTCTTACAATGAGATTCCTCATTTCCAGTTGCAGGCTAACTAATAACAATCCAATCCTTCTATTAAGGCATGGAAAATGAAATAGTATAATCCAATGAAGTTTTTGTCTTATCCCAATTCAGAACCAATGATTTAAATTTTGCCATTGAAGCCCTTGGATTTCGAGGATGCTTATTCGGATATTCAGCAGGCTACTTCCTAGGATCCCTAGGTAATGACTGCCCATGCCATCTAGATTAATTCCAATTAACATTATAATCACAATTGTATGAAGGAATCCCTCACAAACAAAAAAATTACAAACATAAATCCTTAATTTCTCATCCATATGACCAACAAATTTGCAATTTTGCTATATCAAAGGGAAATTATCAAACTCAACAATTATTTGTATAACATCGGTGGGGGAAGTAAGAGTCACATTGCAAATAAGAGTGAAACTAAATTCAATTTTATCCAGAATTATCAAAAAGTGACCATATCTAATATGTTCTATCTCCGTATCTAGGTGAATTAGAATGCTATTCGTAGCAGAAAAATCATGGAAGATTTTTATATTCCATAAAATCTTCTTGTGATTGGAAACCTGATCTAAACCTATGCGAAAGAATTTTTATCCCTTGACACATGAAAATACATCATCCATTCATATTTTCGAATCATTTTCATCTTCAAAAATATCAAAACAAAGGGCCACACATGGGTCCTCAATTCATTCGATTGAAATAAGCAGTGAATGAAACCTCTGCCTAATGAAATACACTTCAAAACCGAAAACCCCCATAAAAAAGAGATCCAAATAACATGATCTTTAGGATACCATGGATTACGACCATTAGGAAGAAAAACATACTTATTGGAGAGTTCTTACCATAATCTATACATTCATAGACAACTTCATAATTATGTTCAACATGGGACGATGATCCATTCATGACGATCCTACAAACAATGGAATCTTTAAATGTCAGAAGTGGATGCTGAGAAGAACCATTCTTTTGATCAGAGGTATCACCAAAATTCATTCACGCAATAGAGACCCCTTAAGACCTGCATAGAGAAATAGGAACAGAAGTTGATGCCCCTGTCATTGTACTTATACTTGTAGAAACCTCTCTAGTCACCACCACAGTAAGAGAATCACTCACTACCATTCGACGCACACCATCCTCTCTGATTGGTATCATTACTGCCCTTCGTGTATTCAGTAAATCAATTGAAAAAAAGGCAGATTGACAAGAATAATTCACACCAGAGACCAACATATTCGTATGACTCCAATCCATCATCATTGAATGTCTTGCTGGATCGGTCCCCACCATTGCCGTCTGATAGAAATATTTTGCAAATACCACAGCCCGATTCATAATGTTTACCTCATTCTCCACCGCTATTATCTCACAATGATTATTCATCCCATCCCCCACTACAGAAGGTGGATTATAACCTTTCCCCTTGTCCACCTCTACCAAAAACTGTTGAGCTCTATTCACCATGGCCACCATCGTTGCATTCGACCAAGACCTATTCACCTCATCCACCATCGACACATTCCTTTGAGATTCCGTTACCCTGATCCGGTCTTCCTTTATAGGATGACCATATCTATTCTTCTCGACCATCGAAATCCTTCTCAAACTAGATCTATGAGATCTGTATGCTCCCACCTTGGCCGGTGTAGTAGATAAATGTTCCTTTTCCGTTGCATCACCTTTAGTGAGCTAGACAGAGCCACAGAAATGCTTGATCACCATATTCCAGAAACCCTAGCTGTCTAGGATGCCCCAATCGCAATTTTTTGGGAGCTCCCAAACCCGCAGACTGATACTATATGCAAGCATATTTCATGCATTACATTCCTAAATTTAGCAAATATATGAGTTGGGTGAGATTTGATCCACTCACCTACCAGTTATTCTGCAAATATTTTACCTCTACAGCAAGCTCTTCATATGACGAGTAAGCATAATTTAATATATATATATATACAAATAAATACATATAAATACATATAAATACGTATATATTAATAATAATAATAACAAAAAATAATAAATAAAAAATAATGAATAAAAAATAATTCAAAATAATAATAATAATTAATGATTAATAAAAAATCATCCAAACAATTAATAATAAATAAGTAATAAGTAATAAATAATAAATAATAAATACAAAATAATGAGTAACAAGTAATAAATAAATAAATAATATTGTAATAATTTATTAATAAAAAAACATAAATAGTAAATAAATATATATACAAATAATTAATAATAAGAAAATAATATATAAATATTGATTAAATAATAAATTAATAGTAAATAAAAAAACAAATAAATAATAAATAATAAATCAATAAATAATAAATAAATCATGATATTTTAATTATTTAATACTAAATTATTAATAAATTAAAATTAAATTAAAATTAAATAATAAATAAATATAGGATAAATGAATAATAAATTAAAAATAAATGAATAATAAATTAAAAATAATATATAAATAACGAGTATATAATAAATAAGTAAAAAAGATACAAATAATATGTTAATAAGAAATTAGATATATTAAAAATAATAAAATAAAAATGAATAATTAATTAATATGTAAAAAATAAGTTGTAAATAAAGAGTAAAAAAATATGTAATGAAATGGTTTCCGTGTAAAAATAATAAATAAGTAAATAATATTTATTAAATAAATAGTAAATAATAACGAATAAATATATTAATAAATAGTAATAGTAAATAGTAAATAAATACTAAATAGTAAATAAATAATAAATAAATAATAAATTCATAAAAGTTAATAATTAATAATTAACTAATATAGAATATAAATCTATAATAAATTATATATTAATAATAAATAATAAATACAGAAGATGACTTATTAATTGATTTTGAAACCAAACCCACTACCCCAAATTTATTAATAATAAAAAACATACAGAGAAGGAGACAGATCAAACAAGGCCTACAAAGCCCATACTATAGAAAAAAACCAAACAAAGAATTCAAATCCCTAAAGTTTCTCTAGAACCCAAATTTTTAGGGAATCTTTCTCTACTTTTTGGATGTCGGACTCTCTGTTAAGTCTTTCCCTTTTGTAGGGTCGCATATTCTTCAACTCATGATGAATTAGATGAATCCCATGAGGTGGAGCATATCCTAAATCGTAAAGAATAAAAAACATTTAAAAAAATTAAATAAATAAAAAATAAAAAATAATTAATAATTAATAAATTAATAATATATTGATAAATAAATAAATAAATATATAATAAATTAGTAATAAATTAATAATAAATAAAAAATGGCTAAAAATAAATAATAATAATTTGTTAAGAAAAAATGATATCTATTAAATAAATAATATATTATGATATATAAATAATAAACCAATAATAAGTCAATAAATCAATAAATTATTAATAAATGAATAATGAATTGGTCATCAATAAATAATAAATAAATTTACAAATAAATGAATAAAAAATAAATTACATGTAAATCACAAATATCGCATAATTAAATAAAATTCAACTAATTAGTAACCAAAAAATTAGTTAATAATAAATAATAAATAATATGTTAATAAAAATTAATTATATATAATTAATTAAATAACAAATAAATTTGTAGAAAATAAATAATAAAAGGTTGTTGATAAACAATATTTAACTAATAAATAAATTAATAATAAGTAAATAATAAATAAAAAGATAATAAACAGTTAATAAAAATAAATAAAAAATAAAAAAAATAAAAAATGAATAAAAAATAAAAAATAACTAAATTATTAATAAATTTTAAATAAATCACAAATAAATCCTAAAAATCATAAATAAATAAGTACGTAAATAATAAATAATAAATAATAATTAATAATTAATAAATTAATAAATAATAAGTAAATTTTAAATAAATTATAGATAAATAATAATTGATAAATATTAAATAATAAATAAATGATGCTGGCATGATGTAGGCGGGCAATGATCTAGGCTGTGACCTTGGCATGAAATAGGCATGACACTGGATAGGGCCTTTGGGCTAGGTTGTGGGCCTTTGGACCATGTAATGGGCTTTAAGTCCACTGGGCCATCGAGCCATCCACTGAATAAATAAGACTTGATTGGTGAACTATACCTTGGGAGGACTATGGCCTGCCTTTCGAACCTATGTGTGTGGTGTGTGTCTGTTTAATGTAATTACAACAACAAGCACTAAATATATATATATGTATATGTATATAATCATCGTAGATCTTTTCATAAGAATTTATTGGACTAGATGTGGAGGAAAAATGGATAACCACATCGAAAGTTATTGTCATATCATACTGAAGTATGATTTTCAACATATGTTGGAATTAATTTACGTTTTAAATAATTATTATCTAATAATTAAAAATAATTGTTACTTAATACACAATAAACAATTAAATTTGTTATATAATAAATAATAAAAAATTATAAATAACAAAAAATAAATATTAATAATAATCAATATTTAAATATTAAATATTTAATAACTTTTCCATTAATTAAGAGGTGGTTGTAAAGAAAAAACTGATAATTTGTGGTAGCATCTTGAAACTGACACTGAAAATCAATTCTAAAAATCACAAAATAAATTTCATTGTTTTTGAAAAACCATCACTAAAAAAATAAAGAAATTTATTTTTTTAAAAGATTAAAACTAATTAGCGGTGGGTTTTAAAAAACCATTGAAAATTTATATTTTTTTGAAGTATTTAACTACAGATCTTAGAACCACTACAAAAAAACCACCTCTAATTCCAATTTTTCTTATAGTGCATGAACATATTCAACCATCCTTGATACATGATTATTGATGTGCTCATCTTCAAGCTAATGGAAATTATTGATGGTGAGAGTAATGTCTACAACATTTGATCAAAGATTTATGTGGCATAAAATTAATTTAAAGAATTCAAGAATTTACATGCCTTGTAAATTTGGTAATGAAAATACATCATAAGAATGAACCACCCCTTCCCAAGGATGAATCCCATGAATGAAATGAAAATTTTTATGTAATGTCCCAACCAGGATGCGACTAATAAGCTGCTTTGAGGTAGTTCTCTACAAGTCATCCTGGAGACTTCTCCATACACGCCAAAGGCATCCGACCAAATGTGAGTCCCTGTGGTGTGTCCGCGGAGAGACTATGCCATTATATCATAGTAAATTACAATTAAAATAACTAGATATCAACCAAAGTAGTAAGTGAATAGAGTATGATAATAATAAATAACTGAAATAGAACATACATAATAATAAATGAAATGATATAAAATCCAAAACACCCATCTCATCCATACAATAATGGTCACCCACTAGGTCGACTATACAAACAAGAGTACATAAATGATAATTAAATAAAGTACCAGGCTCTAGAAGTATCTCCGAGTTGAACCACATACAAAATATCCACATACATATATGAGACAACCATATTGAGAAAACCCATTTCCTGTCCCTACCTGTGAGTTCAACCATGTGAACGTATTCTCAGGTACCCCACTACAATAGCAGCCCGAGCAGTGTGTGAGTGTAAAACACAGTTGGGCACCACCAACATTGTACCGTATATAGCCAGTAATACGTAGAGTATGTAAATATGAGATATTGAGAAGGATAATATAAATAAGTCGAACTAAAACAAAAATTAAAAATAAATACGTAATAAAATATACTAGAGTCGATCCTTGGGTCCATGGTCCCAATCGACCATACCTACCTTGACTTAAGTCAGAAAAGTCTATGAGAAAGCTACATCAATAAGGGGGGTCAATGTATTTGCCCTGGGATCACATGTACATGCCTCTAATCAATATTATGAAGGATGGTACGTAACAAAGGATATTCCTAACCAGAAGAATCTGCATCAACTTCAGCCTATTTCAGATTTTTCAAGTACTAGACCAACTTAGTTAGGATTGAAGAAGTGTAAATATCTATGGCATACAAATAAGCTGGATATATAGAGTACAACAGTCCATGGAATCTAGGTGTTCTTAGTAAACTGGATCCATGGTGTAGAAATGTCATACTTATCCAAGTGGTTCAAGTATACTAGATCCAAGGAGTATAAATGTTTATGTCATCCTAGTGGGTTGATTATACCAGATCAAAGGAAAAAAATGTACAAGGCATCCTACTGGGTCAAGTAATCTGAATCTAAGGAGTAGAAGTGTCCAAAAGATCCTAATGGTTCAAGTAAACCAGATCCCAAGAGTAGAAATGTCCAAGGTATCCTAGTGGGTTAAGAAAACTGGATCCATGGAGAATAAATGTCCAAAGAATCCTTATGGGTCATTGGTGCCATAATATTTACCCCCTCATTGGTGGAATACAATGAACTCATGTAAAACGTTATCAAGGCTATGCATCCAGATCCCAGGAAGTACCTCTAGGAATTCTTATCATGTATCACATCACATTACGCCCTTCAACCAAATACTATGAATCAACTCATGAAATTATAAATGTATCATAAATAACCATGTGAAGTAATAAACAATAGAGTGAGGGTGGCTGAACGCCTAAAACCGCATCACCACTACATCCAATTGGGATCAAAAGTTTTTTATGAGTTATAAGGTGAAACCTCCTTCATCTCATCTTAAACCCAAATAGTATCATTGTGTCTGTTAAACATTGGGGAACCTAATGGGACTCTAGATCAGTACTCAAGAGAGGAATCCTTCCTTGGATCTTTGAGGGGAAACACATGCAATTGAATCCCTCTTGGGGTCCTCAGAATAGGAGAGTGAGTCGATGAATCTTACATGAGATCCTCTATGTCAGTTGATTAGTAGATACATCACCCCTTAGGATCCTCAGTCACCCACTAATCTCAGGTTAAGGCATGAAACAAGAACAAAGGGGTTGATCGTGACCCTCAACATTCATCCATTTAATTAACCTAAATAATATAAATAAGTAGTTCATTGGAATAATATTAAACATGTAGTATCACCATCAAGGGAAATCCCAAGAATTCACATACAACCATAAGCATTCACCTGTTATCATTGGAAGATAAAACATTCCACCCACCATTTCAAGGCTTTCCATTTTTTTACATAGTCTATAAGTAGGTGGAAAGGACCATCCATGATCATCCAAGTCATAAATAACCTATCTCACAACAGATCAAAAAAATTAGTTAATTATAAAAACATTATAATTAATTAAAATAACCTAACAGACTATATAAAAAGGATAACCACTTTATTCAAAAGGTGCATAAATCCCAAAAGCTCACTGGCCGATCTAGTCTCACTGGAATAGAGACCTAACAGTCACCAATAATTAGAGGTACACCATCATCCTCAAATCGAGTAATCAACCTAAGTAACATTGTCAAAACAACCATTTAACTATTTAATTAAAATAATTTATTCTTTATAAATTCATTACAATAAAACAGCATGATGAATCAATATGTGGTGAAGTGTAGATGAAAAATCATGTTGTCCTATATCTAAGTAATGTCAAAACCCCAAAATCAAAATTTGTTTTAACCATGATCCTAAGGAATCATGACCAAAGTACCTAATTAGAGAAACATAGGTAAGATGAATAAGGAAAAGATCCCAATGGAGACTAATGAAGTCAAATAATTACCTCAAGGGTTCCAAAGCACATGACAACATTAAATTCCCACTAAAAAGAATCAGAATTTTCATGGGGGAAGGGAGAAGAATAAGGGCATGCACATGGGAGTAACTTGAAAAAATGGGGAAGAAAAAGGGGGATTTCTTCTTAAATCATTTTGAAAAAGGGTCATTTGTGAATTTTTCGTGGGACATGTGATTTGGATGCACAGTTGGCCAAATTGTGTTCCAACAGTGAATATATTACTGTCTAAGCACCCCCATGCCACAAAGTTGAAGCAGATGGTAAATCACACTATGTGATATACATGTCCATGGATCTATAATTTAATTCAAAACTCACAGGGTTAGCCCGGACCTACATAATAGTTTCCTCATCCTATCCTCATATAAAAAACTAGGCTATAGGGTTTATTCACAAAATTATCACTAAACATGATCCAACCATGTTCCCCCTACTGTATTTTTTTTCCAAAACAACAGTTTTGAGTCCTAAACACACAATAATATCCTGAAACCTCTAAGATACAAACCATGATTTACTTAACATCTAAAAACACCATTTAATGGCATTTCAATCTTCACAATTCCATTCCGAATCTCCAATCAAGATTTGACCCATATAGTAAATTGAAAATTCAAATTCTTTAAGACGTTTCCAACTTAGGAAAACATGGGATATTACAATCTCCCCACCTTATAACTTCTCATCCCAAAGAAGCCAAGATAGGTAACAAAAGATCACCTAACCTACTTGGGTCAGTGATTTTCTGCTTAACCGGATCTGTTGTGTTTCCAAACATCAAAGAAACCTCCAAGAGTCATTTTAAGCATAGTATCTAAGTAGTCAAAACATGATCCATAGTGTTTCCAAAAATAATTTCACTTACCAAAACATGTTATAAGTCTCCTAGTGAATCTTCCAGTGTGTACCAAATCATATGTGAGGGGACTAGCCTCCGTCCTCGATATGATCATAATGGTTGAACTCCCATCGGCAAATATCAACATGGTTGTGTCGAATCTTATTTTAAAAGTATCATTAATTCCTATAACTACACACATATCATCCCAATGGAGCACCAAATGTGTTATCCTACTGAATATATCATACCATTAAAGTAATTTCCACTTGAACCACCTATATTCGACTACTAAGAAGAATGATCGTCTTCACATTTTGAAGCGTATTCAAAAATAGATTTCTAAATCCTTATCGGAATGTGTACCAAGATTTTTTTTAGAATTTTCATTGAATACTATAACCAAATTTCGGTGATATCTCCTGACAAAATCATCTCGCAATCGAAGCTATAGTCTTCCTCAAACAGCAGCCCTGACCAAAACTCGATCCATCATCCATAGATCATCAAAAGCTACACCAATCTTAATGAACACTGCTAGATTTCACCAATCGACAATCAAACCATCTTGAGGATTTTACTGTATATATATAGATATACATGCTTCATTTATCAAATGACACATGTGTTCCAAAACCACCTTAAGATGACCAATATCCATTTCCCTACAACCCTTCTCACTTTAGGGTCATCCAACGATGACCAACATCCTAATCCCCACATTTGGAGCATCCATTTCATCACTGTCAACAAAATGATAACCCCAAAACCACATCCTATGCACTATCCCTTCTAGACATAACAAATGTAATTTCTAGAATCCCTCTCATCCTTGACCTTCAACTCATGAAATCCCATTATTATCTGCTCTTACTTACTGAGAACACTTTCTAAGGAAAATAACAAATTTCCACTCTTCAAAATTCTCAACACCATCAAATGACCAATGATGCACTCGCCACTATATGTATTACTTTATAATAATCCTCTAGCACAACCTCAACATGTTTCTTCATCAATCCATTTAATATATTTGAAAAGAAAGGATGATCTGCATAGAGTTGAAACTCTCTCAGCATACTCAATAAGATTTGAATATTGAGAATGATCATCTCTAGATAGGATTACACTAATATTTCATCAAAGGGTCTGTACAACTATCTTCTGGAAACAATAACATCCAAAATAGGTCATGGTTTTTTTTATCCAACTCCTAACAACATGTTTACCAATAATTCATGTCCAAGTCCAACTATTGGTCAACCATCTAATGGAACCAAATTTATTCCTAATTTATCCTCTATGATGGCATTACACTCCCCATTTAAGTACAACACTTGGGAATCCTTGTAGGTGAAAAGTCATGAAAACATTGGTCCCCACCTAGCACACAACCACTCATTGATCTATGATTTAAATGATACCATGAATAACTTGAATGTACCATTATTACCTAACTCACACTCCTATAAGTCATCTATTAAAATGATAAGATGACCATGCTACATTGAAATCTAGTATCGTTAATCCTAAAGCTCACTTATAAATCCTCATTAATATCATTCACATTACCCATTCCATGATTTGTTCTGTGAATATCCATCACACAGTGTAGTTTCATGAAATATAAGCATAAAACATGAAACTAATGTTCTATTGGTCCCGAAACCCAAACAATCCTTCCCATCAAATCCATTCTAAAAAAAGAAAATCATGTGATACCTCAGAAACATAAGTAATAACCATGACCATATAGTAAAACCCAACAAAATACCATGTATTTTTTTAAAAAGGAGCATACAATCAACCTCACTACTTAAAAAGGCATCCATAACCCCATGCCAACCTCACTTGATGTTTTCCCTTTAATAAAGAATCATCGACCTACAAAGGTCTAATTCAAAACTAAGGGCCTCTAGGTCTCCCAAATATCCCTACGGATTATGTCACATAATAAGGGATCTTATTATAAGGAATTAATCTACATGTCAAACCCCTCCAAGGGAGTTAAAGATAAAAATAACAAATAAGGATCAAAACTTGAAAGCATCGGCATGTAAGGTACTTGGTCCTCTTTGAGAATCCTTATAAGAAATGATCCCTGGAGATCATGAAACCCACAAAAAAGATATTTTGATTAGACACTCACCAAGAATCCGTATATGATAATACCCCCTTGAGGTCTACTTCACTTTTAACATTTAGGTGTATATCAACATCATAAGGATCAATCTAAATAGATCACAAAAAACCAATGATACATCCATAAATAATCTACTTGGAAAAAAATCAAATTCAAATACTAACATTCAAGGTTGAACAATATGCACACAAAATCATCAAAATGATACATTTTGTATCATATGCATGTGGTTCCATTAGGAGGAATTTAATTCTAATATATGTAGGAAAAACCATTTATATTGTTATCGTAAATTTAGAAAACTGAATTTGAGAGACAATTTCTTATTAGGGATTCAAAAATTTTGAATCATATTCCTTATCAACCTACTAGGGTTGCTGCACCACTTATGTATGATGATATAGTCATCAAGATCACCATGAAATACTTCATATTATATCCACATAGACAGTAATAATATATATATATATATAAGTATTCCAAACTAACTATAATGGCACCAAAAACCTATATGGGAAAACAAAATATAGGTTTTTGAAGAAATTTTAAAAAATTAGCCTATATCCTCAGTAAAATAACACATTTGTAGGCCTATAACACATGAATACAATGTACAAAACAAGATTCATGAGATGTCTCATTACTATTCATACCAAGAGTTAAAATTAATAATTGGCCTCTTTAAAACAAGTCAGGAGATAGAAATACGTAATAAATCATAACATCCACAAAACATATGCGTGTCTCAAAGTGAAAATAAAATACAACTGTAACATCATACATCAGAATAGAAATACCCTATCCCTGGAAACTAGCACTTCTTATAAGAACACATGTTCTCAATGCACCCGTCCAATATCCATCATTGGTTTTGAGGCATTAGTAATAATCAGGCCTACTATATCCCAAATAGTAATACAATAGAAGAGAAATATATCTAAAAACAATTCGTAATATCCTAACATGGATGCCACTAATTCAATTTCCTTATACGGTTTTCCAAAAGTCCTTAAGCATGCCTCCCCATATAATAGGGGATTTTAACTAGCAGTGAGGGCTTAATGTGTATCTATGAAGAGACTATGTCCTCATATATGAGTAAATGACAACATGAATGACTAGATATCATCCGTAAAAGTAAACATATACATTACAAAAGAAAAAAATAACTAAAATAGAAGATTATGAATAATGAATGAAATGTTATAATATCCTAAACAACCATGTCATACATATAGAATGATTCACCACTAGTTAGACTATATAATATGGAGTGCATAAAAGAAATAGAAATAATGAATAAGGGTCAACTACTTAATACAAGACAATCTACATACCTTATATCCACATACATATATAATCCAACAGGCACGATCATACTCGGGTGTTGGACCTATATATCTTTGAAGAAAAAGTGAACTTATTCATGGGTACCCCAGATAAATAGATGATTGATCAGGGTGTGAGTATAAAATTCAGTAGGGAACCACCAAGAAAGTCCCATACATAGACAATAATATCTGTAGTATGTAAATATGAGGTACATAGTAAGATAATAGTAATCAATAGAACCTCAAAAATAAAGAAATAATAAAGAAATAATAAAATAAATCAAATCTAATCCTTAGGTTCATGATCCAAATCAACCATACCTGCCTTGACCAAAGTAGAAAATGTTTCGAATAAAGCTATGTCGCCATGTGGGATTCCCTTCCTAGCCTAGAGATCACTCTTACTTGCCTCGAATCACAACAATGAAGGATATAGTGTTCAGATAAACTGTCCTAAAAATATGAAACCACATGAACTTCATCCTATTCCGAATGAATCATATATCAGACCAATATTTCTAGGATCCATAGATTAGAAATTTCCAAGGAATCCAAATAATCTGGATCCATGGTGTAGAAATGTCCATGTCATCCAAGTGAGTTATGTAAATTTGATATAAGTATTAAAAATTTATATGATATCAATGTGGGTCATGTAATCTTGATACTAGGTGTTGAATGGTCCATGTAATCCTAGTGGATTGAGTAAACTAGATCCAAGGAGTAGAAATGTCAAGGTAATCATATTGGTTCGAGTAAACTGTATCCAAGGAGTAGAAATGTCCAAGGCATTACAATGGGTCAATTATACTATATATATGGAGAATAAATGTCCAAGGAATTCATGTAGGCTAAATAAACATGATCTAAAGAATATAAATGTCGATAGAGTCATAGTGGTTCATCTATACCATACCATACCCCTCCTCATTGGTTCTATATTATGATCTCATATAAAAAATCATCAAGTCTCAATGAATGTATCCTAGGATGTACCTAAAGTCATTCATATCAAGAATCACCTCACATTTATCCCATCGATCGGATACTATAAATCACCACCGGAAATAAAAATTTCACTATCAATAACTACGCGAAGGTATAAAAAAGTGTGAGGGTTGCCCAATGCCTAAATCCTCAATCATGACTATATCCCGTTGAACTAAAAAGTTCTATATGGGTTATAAGGTGGAAATAACTACCATATATAACAAAACCCAACACTAACTCGATGTTGGTTAAGATTGGGGTCACACACTAGGTCTCCTAGATTAGTACAAAGGAGAAGCATCCAACACAGGCTCCTCAAGGGAAAATATAAAAAAGGGAATCTCTATATAGATCCTCAGAATAAGATAGAGAGTTTAGAATCTTACATGGGATCCTCTAGGTCAGATCATAAGTGTAACATCCCAGATCATGGTGCCACTCAAAGGGTTCCTTAGACTCGGTTGGTCACATGACCTCAAGCACATTACCCCAAATTCCAGAGGCTCCCGACTAGCAGTGAGGGCCCTCGGTCTGATAGTGGGGAAACTATGCCCTCATTTGTCAAAGTGTAGGATAATATAAAAGATAAATAGAATATAAAATTAGCAGAAAAAATAAACCATACACATTTAAAATGAACAACTACAGTAAAAGATAATGAACAGTTATATATATAATGATGAAACATGACTCTAGTTCTAAGAAAATAGCCAGAATATGTTACACAACATTACACCACAATAATATAGAAAGTAAAAGTATAACAGAACAAAACAGAATAGCCAGCAGCATCGAGACCCTAAGCTCGGTCCCATGCTCCACTATTCCTCAGCAACGATCAAGTACCTGTATAGGGACCCTTTCCCTTATCCACACCTGCAACAATATAATATGTTTGGTCCGAAGACAAAACCCATATAGGGTGTGAGAAATAAATCGTATTAGGCACCCATTAAAGGCCCATCCTCAACTATCAATGTAAATGTGCAACAATAGTGTGCAGTAGTAAATGCAATAAACTGAGTAGTAATCAAAAGTAACTAACTTTACCAGTTATATTTCCATTTTAACATTAATTTAATCTTTCAATTTAAGATACCGCCACAGTGAATATTCTATGTAAACAGTCAATGTCCTCAAACATGAAAACATTACCCTTAGGTAAAAAGAACCGAAATCGTTAGGTATCTTCCCTCAGGCATATCAATTATTTCCCTCAGTCGTATGAGGTGTTACCCTCAATCACAAAATCTACATCCCATAGTCATAACAAATATGGCCCTCTGGCAAAACAGAACACTGCCCTCAGGCTAAGAAAAACACTACCCTCAGGCGCAAGTAAAAAAATTCCATCAGACGCAAGTAATTTGGTCAATCCAAACACATAAGCAAGAAAGTATATACAATTCCTTTAAAGGTAATTTAAAAGAATGATACATTTTATGGTATACCCTTGGGTAACCTAGCCAAACAGATAAACAGATGAAGACACCCCCGGGGTGGTCATAGATCCAAACAACGATCCCAAACAGTAGTTTATAATCACATTTAAATGTCTATTAAATTATAGGTATTTGAAATAGGCAAGGCCTTAGACACACGACACCCCAACATGGGCTCGTAGCACAATGGTACACAAAAACACATAGATGTTGGAATTTAAACACCAGAACACCTACCTCGATCACCCCTGATCGATATATGTGAACGAAACTCCTCGAAACTCCCAAGAACGACGTAGATCTAAGGGGAACATAACCTCCATCAAACATAAATAACTTCCTTTACTGGAATAATTGTCAAGAGCTATATAAGTATAAGTAAGAACTCACCCGTGCAGTTCCAAGGAGATCGATGGTGCAGAAAACAGGTTCCCGGTGTGTGGTCGGGAGGTCCTCCAAACTCCAGCCATCTCTTCCAATCTCTCCTCTGATTCTAATCTTCCTCTGTGAACAGAGGAGGCTAATATCCATTTTATGTGAATAAAATAGACTACACAACATGTACTACTGGGTACACGACATGTACTTTTCATTTTTAACTGTTCCGCTGGAGGCTTCTCTCCAGCGTGGCACTGTTCATCTATCGACATGAGTACATGGCATGTAATACCTGAGTACACGGCATGTACTATTGCTCAGCTAGCCACCACCTTACTATTTTCCTTCCGACTGACTACACAGCGTGTAAATACTCACTACAGGGCATGTAGTCAGTTTTTACACCTTTCAACGCCAGCATGGCGGCACACCCTATGTACTGATCCCATAAGACCAATGTACACAGTATGTGGAAACATACACAGCGTGTACCCACAAAATTTTTGATTTTTCCCCATTTTCCTTATTTTATCAAAAAAACTTAAGGAAAACAGAAAGGAGAATCTCATACCTCAAGAACAAGAACCAAGTTCTTACAATCTTTCCCCCTTAATGAAATTTTTCCCCGAATTTCCCTTCCAAGTGTGGTAGAGATAATGCTAAGCACAACTCTGGCCACTGAGCACGTACGTCGGTCTCCCGCTCCTAGGTTTTGTCCCGCACTCGGCCATGCTGCCATAGTACCCGTCCGAGAGGAACTGATCGGCCTCAGAGAACTGTCGTGATTCTATCAACAATATGAATTGGATTCTCATCAAAGGATGCATCTATCTGAAGCTCAACCTCCTCGGTTTAAAAGACGTGAGACGGGTCTGAATGATAACGGCGTAGCTGAGATACATGGAAGACATCATGCATGGCCCGATACCTCTGTGGTAACTGCAACCGATAGGCAACAGGCACGACTCTCCGGAATCTCAAATGGACCTACATACCTCGGTGAAAGTTTACCCAATCTCCTGATCCGCCTATGTCCCAACCTCGGTGAAACACGCAAGAAAACCTAATCCTCGACCATGAAATCCAATAGTCATCTGCGGCGATCAACATAAGATTTCTGACTAGACTATATAGTAGCCATCCGCTTCTGAATCAACTGGACCTGTTCAGAAGTCTCCTGCATGAGACGTGGTCCCAGTAAAGTTGTCTCACCTTCCTCTATCCAGCACAAAGGTGACCGACATTAACTACCATATAATGCATCATAAGTTTCCATCTCAAAAGTTTCCTAAATACAATTATAATAGGTAAACTTGACTAGGGGTATATGCTTCTCCCAAGATCCCCCAATGTCTAGGACACATGGACGTAACGTTTCCTCTAGCACCTGTATCGTACGCTCTGACTGACCATCAGTCTGAGGGTGGTAAGCTTTGATCAAAAGCACATGTGTACCTAATTACCTCTGAAAACTATGCTAGAAACGAGACGTAAAATGATCATCCCTATCTAATACGATAGAACGAGAAACCCCATGAAGACGTATAACCTCACGGATACAAATATTTATGAGGTCGTCCACAACGAAGGTCTCCTTAATTGGAAGAAAGTAATCTACCTTCATGAGTCAATACACAATAAACCACACAATATCACTGCCTTTAGGTGACCTCGGCAACCCAGTCATGACACACATCGCGACATCATCCCATTTCCACTTAGGAATGGGTAACTGCAGTAAATGTATAGCTAGTCTCTGATGCTCTACCTTAACCTGCTGACAAGTGGAACATCTTATATCAAAACCAGCTACATATATCTTCATTACCAGCCACCAATCCTGAAATCTCAGGTCACGATACATTTTTGTAAATCCGAGATGAACTGCCTAAGCTAAAGCATGAAACTTCCACATCATCCTCTCATGTATATCCCCTAGAACCCACACTCCCCATGGAAACGTAGTACCTCATCATCGCCTATCATCCATCCAGGAGGAGGGTCCTCACTGGCCACAGACTCCCGTAGAACAAGGAATTTGGAATCAGATAGCTGTCTCATCCCTACTCAATCTCGGAGGGTAGAAGTCACAGATAATGATTAAAGATAGGTTTTCCCTTGACTATCATGCAACTCCAAATGAATCTCAGAGAATAAATCCATAAGCTAACATTCACCACTAGCCTCATGGACTGCATGTATTTGAGTCCTCCTGCTCAGTGCATCAGCAACTGTGTTACCCTTACCAGGTGTATAGGTAAGTTCAAAATAGAAGGACTGTATGTACTCAACCCACCTTCACTGTCTCAGATTTAAGTCACACTATGTAAAGATATATTTGAGACTTTTTTGGTCGGTGAAGACCACAAAATGTTGTCCCAAGAGATAATTTTTCCAACAACGCAACACATGCACAACTATAACCAACTCGAGGTCATACGTCGGGTAAATCCTTTCATGTGGCCTCAACTGTCGAGACCCATATAAAAAAACTCAATCGCCCTACATCCACACGGCTCACTGCCCAATACCTGATGCATCACAGTAAACTGTATTGATCTTCCCCTGCTATGGGAGTATGAAGATTGGTTCTGATATCAACCTTCCCTTCACCTTCTGAAAGGCTGTCTCGCAAGATTCGGTCCAAACGAACATTACACCATTCTTAGTCAAACCCATAAATGGCACAACTATGTGGGAGAAGTCCTAGATGAAGCGCCTATAGTAACCAGACATCCCTAAAAATCTCCGTATCTCAAACACGTTCTTAGGATACTCCTAGGAACAACTGCTCTCCCCTTCTATGGGTTTACTAAAACTCCTGCTTTTGAGATGATATGACCCAAGAAGAGTATCTGGTCCATCCAAAAGTGACACTCTGAGAGCTTAGTATATAGCATATTCTCTCTCAATGTAATCAATACAATCTCAAGATGGGTGGCATGGTCATGTCAAGTGTGAGAGTACACCAAGAAGCCATCCATGAAGACTACCACAAAAGAATCCAGATAAGGATAGAACAAACGATTCATCAGATCCATGAAAACTATTGACACGTTTGTGAGTCCGAACAACATATCCAAGTAATCATATAGACCATACCTACTCTTCAAGGCTGCGAGAGGTATATCAAATGGTATAACGCGCAACTGATGATATCCGCATCTCAAGTCAATCTTCAAGAACACTCATGCACCTTGAAGTTGATCAAAATGATCATCAATCCTCCGCAAGGGATATTGGTTCCTGACCATCAACTGGTTTAACTTCTGATAATCCACACAGAGTCTAAGGGTACCATCTGCCTTCTTCGCACAAAGGACTGGAGAACCCCAAGGGGAAGTACTTGGTTAGATGAAACCTTTTTCCTATAATTCCTCCAACTCCCTCTTGAGCTCCTGTAACTCAGGTTTTTCGATCCTATAAGGAGGAATGGACACCAGTGCTGCTCCTGGAACAAGCTTAATAAAGAAATCCACCTCACACTCTGGAGGTAGACCTAAAAAGTCATCCAGGAAGACATCCCTAAAATGATCAACTATAGGAGGAAAATCCATCTAGCAAGTTCCCTGGTCATCTAGATCTAAACTCACAATATGGGTTGTGACTCCACCTTGCCCACGATGCTCTGGTCCAGCTCGACTCACCTGAACATGCCCCCTGCCTTTGTATAGAAACTCCCCGCCCTCTTGTGACGTGAAACACACCCAAAAACGATAGTAGTATACAAAGGCTAGAAAGGAAACCAACCAGTCCATTCTGAGAAGGACATCATAGCTCGTCATCTCCAAGACATAAAGGTCCCAATGAAAGTGACACCCACTAACCTGAAGGGGGATCTCTCTTCACTGACACACACTAGCCGTTTTAGTTCCTGACGAAGTGTCTAGCATCATGATATCAGAAGAAGTAGAAACACAGAGCCCAAGCCTCTCCACAATAGGAACATATATAATGATATGTGTATAACCCATATCGAAAAGTAATGAAGATAAAATAGAAGCTACTAGAATAGTACCTTTGACCATAGAAGGTCCAGGATCCTACTTTTGTTGGGTCTGTTGCACTACATATGTATACCCGGTGTCACGGCCGTGCGACATATCCTGGATACCCTTAGCTGTCCCACCCTGCTACCTATGAGATCATGGTTCCTGGCTACCATGGCCACGACCACCATCTCGGCCTGCACGCCTTGACGTATTCCAGTTTCTCGACTGGTATGAAGCTGCTGGTCCTGGTCCCACACGCTGAGAATATACAGAACCCCTATCACTAGCCACTGGTGGAAACTCCCTTCAAAAGAACTGAAGATGACCCATCTTTCCCCAAGCTCGACACTCAACTAGATCATGTGGACACTGCGGTCTCTTGTGCCCCTCTTTACTACACTGGTAGCACATGATTGGGCCACATGAAGTATTCCTCTAGCTAGTACTGCCACTATGATAGAAATCCATCTATCTCTTCCTCTTACCAGTAGAAATATTACTAGAAACTGGTGCCGAACCGCCCTGGCCTGCACCACTTTGTTCTTGAAGGTTCCTCTATGCAATCAGTTTTTGATTCACAATAGCATGTACAGTAGGAAACCTAAAACCATTCACCAGCGCTCGAATGTCATTTCGAAGAACATACTCAAAGAGTCTGGCCCTCAACGTATCATAACCCACTAGAACGGGTGAAAAATGATGAAGCTCGGTAAAGCGAGCAGAATAATCCATCACCGACATAGCCCCCTGCTGCTGATTCATGAACTCTCGAGCTCGATCTAACCTCAGTGTCTCTGGGAAGAATAAGTCATAGAATGCTGTCTGAAAATATTCCAAATCCATGTCTCTGTGATGGTCAGACTGAGTGGTAACATCCCACCACCTATTGGCGGAATCACACAACATGAATATAGTGATCTTGACACTCCGCCCTAGAGGCATCTCAAGGTGCTCAAAAATAGTCTGTATCGACCCCAACCAAGACTCCATAGCCTGTGGTCCACCATCTCGTGAAAACGTAGGTGGATGCTACAACTGGAATATACGAGTCAGCTCGGCCATAGATGTGGCAGCCGATAGTGCTCCTTGAAAGGTCTGTATGAACCGCATAAATCCTTCACAGAACTACGCATCTGCGCCTGTGTCAAGTATAATGGATGGCACCGCATCTGGCTCTACTGGAGGATCCACTAGTAGTCCATGACCTACCATCTCTGGAGTAAAATCATTTTAGCTCTCCTAGAGAACAACATGTGGTCGTCTCAGTGACATGACTCTAGATGGTCAAACACACACCTTAGATCAAGATTATCAAAAACCAAAACAAGGGGACATGAGAAAGAATGTCCTCAAGATTTACAAATCATGACGACACAGTGTGTATAAATACTACATGGAATGTTGTTGAATCCTTTATTCACTGACTGAGTCCTTCTACATGGATAATCCACACAACTGACTTGAAAAAGACTACACGACATGTATAAAATCTACATGACGTGCATGTTTTAATTTCCAACAGCCTGTGTCATTTGTGACACGACCGACTACTTTGTTGCAACCACAAAACGTGTTACATCTGCAGTTGGCGTGCACAACACACCATTTCCCCAGCCACATGGCTAAGTCCACACATTCTGTCACCGGTAAGGACTACACGGTATGTCCCTCAGGTACACGACGTCTTCAAGAAGAGGTAACACAGACCCGTGTTTGTTAGCTAACCGGACGGGTCCCCAGGTCAGACTACACGGCGTGTTCCAAGGTGGAAATGGAGTGTATGCCTCAAGGTCTCCTCCGTCCGTGTTGTTAGTTACACGGGCGAACTCTAGGTCAACACAACACGTCATGTACATCCGGTACATGACATGTTTTTTCCAAACCTTTCCCTACCCCGTGTCCCCACTCACGCAGTCTATGACACGGGAAATGAATACACGACATTTACTCAAAAGGTTTTCATTTCTTCCCAAACAGAAGAACACACGACATGTGTCTAAGGAACTACACGGCGTGTATCATAGGTTCCCTGAAATGTAAGCCTTTAAAACTACTCAGGAACCTAGTAAATAATGAAAAACAACACCTAAAGGCCAAATTCTGATCCGTGAGGTCCCATACTCCCCAAAAATGAATTTTTGGAATCTTATACATGTTATACACAAGAAAAAAATTCAATGATCCACCAAATTATGTACATTGAGGGCCCATACTCCCTAAAAAACAATGTTTTGCATCCATCCTATCCTTAGGCTCACACAAGAATACCCTATCACATAACATGTATTCATCAAAGCATCTACCACAACAGCATGCTTTTTTAGCACAACAACTATCACAACAATATGCAATCTCTAATGCACCTACATAGTATGGAAAATTTCATTGAATGTGATTTCTAGTATGTTCCTATATGATGCATGAGATGGCATACCCTCATCTCATCCGGTTGAAAATCAATAGAACCCATTGATAACATATAAACAACACAATCACATGTGCGTCACCCAATGGTGAAATTCAAATCAACTGTAAAATTTTCAAAATCAATAAAATTGCAACACGAGGTAAATTGGCTTTTCCCTGTACGTGGGTTAGCTACTCCCGGGCACAACTTATTACCAACTACCATTTCCCATCCTATACCTGAGTAAATCTCCAAATAGTAAGTAAAAGAAAATAAAGTACCCGGATACCACTTTCTAACATCTCGGATCCAGGTGCCACTCAACGAGTGCCCCAGCCCCGGTTGGTCACACGACCTCAAGCACATTTCCCCAAACACCAGAGGCTGCCGACTAGCAGTGAGGGCCCAGCTCTGATAGTGGGGAAACTATGGCATAATTTTTCAATGTGTAGAACAATGGAAAAGATAAATAGCATATAACAACAGTGGAAGCAATAAACCATTCACATTAAAAATGAACAACTACAGTAAAAGATAACGAACAGTTATATATATAATGATGCAACATGTCTTTAGTTCGAAGAAAAAAGCCAGAATATGTTACACAGCAGAACAACACAATACAATAGAAATTACAGGTACAACAGAACAAAACAGAACAGTCGACAGCATCGCAAGCCTATGTTCGGTCCCATGCTCACTTACTCCTCAGCAATAATCATGTACCCGTATTAGGACCCTTTCCCATATCCACACCCACAGCAACATATTCTGTTTGGGAAAAACAAATGACCCAAACATGGTGTGAGAAATAAATCCCAGTAGGCACCCACTAAAGGCCCATGCTCAACTATCAGTGTAAATGTCCAACAACAGTGTGCATTATTAAATGAAATAAACTAAGAAGTACTCAAAAGTTACTAACTTTACTAGTTATGTTGTCATTTTAATGTTAATTTAATAATTCAATTTAAGATACCACCACAGTGAGTATTCTAAGTAAACAGTCAATGTCCTCAGACATGCAAACCGTACCCATAGGTGAAAAGAAACAAAACCCTCAGGTATCTGCCCTCAGTCATATCAGATATTCCCCTTAGGCATACGAGGTGTCTCCCTCAGGCACGGAATCTACATCCCAAAGGCATAACGAATATGGACCACAGGCTAAACAGAACACTGCACTCAGACTAAGCAAAACACTGCCCTCAGGCACAAGTAAAACAATGCCATCAGGCACAATTAACCGAGCCGATCCAAACACATATGTAAGCAAGTATATACAATTCCTCTCAAGGATATTTAAAATTATGCTAAATTTTACAGTATACCCCCGGTTAACCTGGCGAAATGGCTAAACAGAGGAACACACCCCTAGGGTGATCTTGGATCCAAACAACGATCCCAAACAGTAGTTTATAATCACATTTAAATATCTATTCATTTCTAGGTATTTAAAACAGCCAAGGCCTCAGTCACATGACACCCCAACATGGGCTTGTAGCACATTGGTACACAAAAACACACATCAGTTGGAATTTAACCGCCAGACCACCTACATCGATCTCCCTTGATCAATTTACGTGAATGATGGTCCTCGAACCACCCGAGAATAACGTAGATATGAGGTGACCATAACCTAGTTAAAACTCAAATAACATCCTTTAGAGGAAGTATTGGCAAGAGCTACTCAAGGAGAAGGAAGAACTCACCCATACGGTTCCAAGGAGATCGACGATGCAGAAAACAGGTTCCCAGTGTGCGGTCGGGAGGTCCTCCAAGCTCCGGTAGTCTCTCCCAAGATCTCCTCTAGTTATAAGCTTCTTCTATGAACAGATGAGGATACTATCCATTTTAAGTGAAAAAATAGACTACACGGTGTGTACTACTGGGTACACGGTGTGTAATTTTTATTTTTTAATTGTTCTGCTAGCGGCTTCTCGCCATTGTGGCACTGCTCATCTGTCGACATGAGTACACAACATGTAATACCTGAGTACACAGCATGTACTGTTGCTCAGCTATCCACTGCCTTACTATTTTCCTTCCGACTAACTACATGGCGTGTAAATACTCACTAAATGGCGTGTAGTTGGTTTTTATACCTTTATACACTTGCATGGCTCCACACCCTATGTACTCATTCCACACCGAAAAAGCACACAGTGTGTGGAAAATTACACGGTGTGTACCCACAAAATTTTCGATTTTTCCCCATTTTCCATATTTTATCAAAAACACTTATGGAAAAGAGAATGAAGAAACCTGTACCGCAATAACAAGAACCAAGTTCTTACAATAAGTAGAGCTATCCCCCCTTGGGATCCTCAGTCGACCAATAATCTGAGGCCGATGCATAAATATATTGAAAAGGGGTTGTTTATGACCCATGGTGTTTATCCTTTTAATTAACTATATATTTTAATTAAGTAGTGCATTGGAAAAACTTTGAACACGGGGCATCACACTCTGTGGAAATCCCAATCATTCACATACTAGCATAAAAATTCATATGTACTCTAGGGAAACTACACCATACCACCAACCATTATGAATCTTTATATTTATTTTCCAAGGGCTAGAAGTGGGTTCAATGGCCAGTCTAATGTCATCCAAGTTTTAGTAGACCTATCTGATTACTTAACATAATCATTATAATTAGTTAATAAAACCCAAATAACAATAAAAAATGAAATACTACTATATTTAAATTGGTAATAAATATAAAAAGTTCCCTATCCAATCTCATCACACTAGAATAGTAACATAAAGATCACCAACAACAAGCTACAGACCATAAACATTAAACCATGTAAAAAACATAAGAAACAATATCAAAATTAACATTTAAAAATTAAATAAAATCTATTTAATATTTATTAATTTATCCAGGTTATATACCTTGATGAATCAACACTTGGTGAAGTACAAATGAAGTCTCGGGTTATCCTCTTCCTAGATAGAGTAAAAAATGAAATAAGTTCATCCAATTTCATCATTCTTCAGTGGAATTTGGGCTATAATCCCCATGGGAAGAAACATAAGTTAGATGAAGAATGTAAATAAAATAATAGAGACTAATATATTCAATGTCTTACCTCTGTGGTTCCATTGCACCTAACGACATCCGATTCTGGCCACAAAGAGATAATAACTCCCACGGAAGAAGGGAGAAGTAGAAGGGCGCATACGTGGGAATTGTTGGATAAAAGGGGGAAGAAAAGGGGAATTACATATTAAAAACCATTTGGTAATAATGGTAATTTTACACCTTTTAATTGATCACATGGTTTGGCCATATGGTTTTCCGAACTGTGATCCAACCGTTCAGACCTCACAGTCCAAGAACACCCATTCCACATAGTAAAGACACATGGTATATAAAAATGTGCACCAAATGTGTGCAGGGATCTGCAATTTAATATATACCTTCATTATTATACTTGAACTAGAACATGGTTTCCTCAACACATCATCCCATGTAAACTAGGATTCACAGTTTGGTCACATGGTTAACCCTAACCATGCGCCCTCTGCTATTTTCTTCTTCAAAAAATACAGTTTCATTTCCCAATTACCCATAACACACCTAAAACCTCTAATCTACAAACCAGGAAAAATTAAATATCTAAAAACATAATATAGAGGAGTTCCATCATGATGAATTCCATTATGAATATCCAATCAAGATTTGAACCATCTAGTAAACAAAAGATTGAAATTCGTTAAACAATTTCCATCTTGGAAATACATGGGATATTATAGTCTAAATTCATAAGTGCCATCCATGAGTTTATAAATTCATTTCTAGGATTTTTAAATTTGGGAATTTTCAAAAACAATTAGGATGAACTCCAACTTAATATGATTGAAACCGATGAATTTAAAGATCGTGTTTGACTTCATAAGAGTAATCCATCACTTCATAATGATCATCCTTGACATGACAATGAAAAGTCTAATGTATTTAATGATGAACCATGAGTTTTTAAAGATAATTTTAGAGTTTATAAAGATGAAAACTGACTTCATAATTATAGATCTATGGCATAGGGTTTGAGCATGACTACATAATGGTCATATAGGCCTTTATAAAGGTAACAAGGAAAAAATAGATATTATATAAAGGTAACATTCAAAAAAATGTCACATAATGTTTTTTTTAATTTATATATTGAATTTATGATAAAGAATTTAATCTAATACTTATGACGGTTGGCCTCATCCTCCTATATTTAAATATCCCAATTACTCTGATTAGAATTGTAATTCATAATAAGTGGACAACATCAATCCTATGATGAAGATGTGAAGTAAAATGGAGCCACACCATGAGGATATAAGCCATATCCCAATGGATGCTGAGATTTTTTCCACACCACATGTGAAAGTCCCATGTCATATTATATTTTGAAAAACATGTATGCTTACTTGGAATAATTTGAAAAAAATTAAAGGAGTATATTTTGTGCAGTTTGAAGTTGGGATATTTTCAATATTGCATGAGGAAGAAAAATCCTAAATTTTAGGCTAATTTAATGTTGTATTTCAACTGAGTTCTAAATGGAGAATTTAAGGAAGTGATAATTCAAATATCATGAGAAGTAAATCATCTCAGTCCACCATAAGTATTTTTGAAAATAATATTTTTTCTAAATAATATTTAAGTGATTAAATATACAAGAGAATTCAATGTTAATTAATCATGGATAAAATATTTACATTAATTTATTAATATATATTGGATTAGGAGAGGACCCAAATTATTAAATAACCCTTTGATGTTTTATTATAATTTTACCAAAACATGGTTCATAAGGGTGAATTGAGATCCAAATTCTCTATAACATGTTGGAGATTTAATGTATTTAAGAAGAAAAAAGAAGAAACCAAGATCACATTTAGGAGAGAATATAGATTAATGAGCTAAAAAAGAAGTATATTGCATCAAGGATCTCCCATGAATTAATAAATTATATAAGATGACCATAACTAAATCTTCTATAATAGTTTTTAAAAATATAATAAATTTGTGAATTAAAAATAAGGATGGATATGTGGACTTGCGAAGAACACCATTGACAAATGCTGCACAATTATCACGAATGTTTCAATAAATATTCAAGGAAGGGGTTACATAGAAACCCTAAATAACTATATATATGTAGTATAAATACCATACCAAGAGATTTTTAGAATCATTTTGGGAGATGATCTCTATGACTAACAGAGACTATGAATTTTTGGAGATTGTCTACCAGTCTTTTCTCTTGAGAAGTAATGTACATGCACTAGTTGATTTATAGTAGAATAAACTAGTTTTATAACAAGACTCATAATTATAAAAGTATAAGGGTTTCATGGCCTAAAATTTTAAATCATTATGTGCTTTATTTTATTATATCTTCTTTTATACATGAACGGGTGAGATAAAAACAATGGGTAGATCTAGGAATAAAATAGATATAGAGGTTAAATAAAAGAGAAGAAATAATAAAAAGAAAAATGTATCATAGATTAATCCCACCTCTTAGTGATCACACCTGAATAAGGAAAATCACTTTGTGTTAGAGTGACTCTAGGTTCCCACTGAATGATTCAACCTTGAATGAGAATCATTAATAGAGTCCCTAGACATGGTAAATGATTGGGTTATTCAATCATTTGGTCTAAATAATTATCATAGATGGATGAATATGATGATTCCCTATATACTCTCACAATGTCTCGAAGTAAAAGATAATGCTTTTTCTGGACTCACACCAATTTAGAAAGACATTCCTTTGACATTTAAGTATAAAAAAAATACAATGTTCTATGGTAAATCCATGAATTATATCTTTATTTCTCTCTCTTATAATTTCTACACTAAGGTGATGGGAGTTAAAAATACCTAGTAAGTAAGGTAGAATCTTGAAAATAGTTTTGAAATAAATTTCAATGTTAAATAATCCAAAATAAAAATTTAGAACGCACAATTTCAAGACATCCGAATAGAAGATGATGAATTTTTAGATGAATAGTTTACTCAATTAAATGAGATAGTGGTTGTATAAGAGGATATCATGAAACTATTGAGGAAACAATAGTTTTTATGAAATTTAAGAGTAATTTACTTGATAGATTTGGCACAAATATATTATACTTAGAAGAAACTGAAAACCTATCACTTAATGAAATCCTTAAACACTTAAAAATTATGAGACCAGGAAGGCCCCAATATTCTTAAAAAGAACAAGGAAGAAATGGAATTTAAATCCATATGGGTATAAATTATAAATACGAGAAAAAAAACAACTATCATATTTTTAGGATGATGAATATAGTGAGAAAGAAATAGTTTAAGGGAACAATAATGTTATGTCTATTATCTCAGAAAGCATCAGAAGAGGAAGAGGTAAATTTAAATGTATTCCCCCTCTTAAATTATTTTATTGTGTAATTATTGGTTAGTTTTAAACTGATTATCCAAATTATAAAAATTATGAAACAAATAGTGATAATAAAAATGAAGGATAATCTAGAAGGAAATTTTGAAAATCTAGAAATTATAATATTGGTAGGAAGATAAATAAGTCTTCAATGTTTTTTTATAAGAAACATGATTAGTGGGGAATATGATCATGCCACATTATAATGGTAAACGTCTAAATATGGATAAATCTATAATAAGATCATAACCTTCATTTAAAAGGTTAGAATTATAAATACTTATCAAATTGTGATGATGAAAAAATAGAAGAAGCATATACTGAGTTCATGCTAAGATCTGAATTTTTTTCAATCTGTAGAAACATTCAAAGCTCAAGAAGAAGATTAATATACTATAGAAAGAGAAAATAATAGAATATGTGGAATAAAGTGTTATTTGAGTATATTAATGAATCCACGGTGAACATGTCAAAATTATAAATGATAATAGAATATCTTAATGCATACATAGGTATAAAAAATGAATAACTGAATTATGCTCATAATCATTTACTAGAATTTGAGAAAAACATGAACATATTGTGAAAGGATTATGAAAAAGAAGTGGAGATTCAGGTATAACAATCCAAGTATGTAGAAATGACCATCCTTAAGAGAAAGGTACCCATATCTTCCAATTTTACTGGTGACATTAAATCTATTTTATTAGTTTGTGCATATTTTAAAGACAAACCTAAAGGTATTCAAGTTGAATAAAAATATAATAATGTTAAAACAACTCCAAGAAGTATTGGAGTTTTGTAATAGAAAAAATAATCCCTAAAAGAATGATTAATAAAGGATATATGATACAAGAAAATCAAGTAGAACAAACCCATCAACATGATTAATGAGGATGCTTAAAAGGACATTGCTAGTGTTGTGGAAATATTGGAAACAAATATTCTGACTTCATGTATAGTATGTTACTACTATGGAATTAACATGAATATAGGGGGAGAAATGAAATAAAAAAAGAGGAAATAGTTTTTTGAGAAATAGAAATAATTTCAGAATACATATATATACAATTGATAAGTCAAAAAAATAATATTACAAATAATACAAAAAATGATAATGATTAAAGAGGATTCTTGAAATAATGGAAAAATGGTACATAGAAAAGTTTAGTTATGATGGAGGAAAAAAATTATTCTACTGAGGAAATAAAATAGAGAAAACCTTAAACCTTTCAAGAGAAGATGTGTGGGAGATGCATAAAAATATGTCACAAGGCCAATGAATGTTTGATTATCATACCCACCAAATAAGAAAAGGTAAAGATAATTATAAAAAATGTTTCAATTGGTGAATGTTCCTTTCTTTTATCATTCCATTAAGTATCTCCCACATAGGAAACCATTTTTGAAAAGAGATACCAACAAGCAATCCATAATTATAAATGGGTAGAAAATTTGGAACAAATGTAAAAGTGTACGCATAATAGGGAATATGGGAGGTTGGAGGAAATCCGTTAACTTTCCCTCTCTCATTAAAGAGAAATGAGAACAACCTCCCCTCTTTATTAATTTTTATTTGTTTATGTAATAACATGTTTGGAGTTAAAGGTTTGAAACTCATTAGGGAAGTAATATTTGGTTGTCATAGTTAGATAATAAATAGAAGAATCCATCCTGAAGATCCTTTGATGGAAATAAACAATGATGAGATTTTCAAATGAGTTATTCATCCCTTTATAGGGGGAAATATAAAACTCCAATAATTTATGGTGTGTATATTTTAAAATTTAACATCATCAATATTTTATGCTTCACATTTCACTATGATTAAAACCATAATATACTATTAAATTTGACCATTGGAATAGTAATGTGACAATTACGAATAGTAATATGACAAATACAATAGAAAATTCACCTATTAAATTATAAATATAATTTGGGTATCTTATAAATAATAATATTATATATTTATAACATAGAATAAGTAAATAGACATTTTAAAAATGATTAATTATGTGTTGGTATATTTGTGATACACAAATATTTATTCACAATTTTTTAATTAAAATAATAATTTAAAATACTTTTTTTCATTAAATAGATTAAAAAATCAATATTTGATTCCTTATGATTGTAAAATAGTTTTATAACACCTTATTTAATTTTTCAATGTGTCAGAAAAACATCGGTAATTTTAAAATCGTTATATCTTGAATAAATGATGATATTAATTAAAATAAAATTTATCATAGTTAAAAAATTATTTTAATATATTGGAGTACATTTTTTTATTATACATGTTGAAAATGGTTATGGTGAATTTTTGGATTTTTGTAAAATAGTTTATTTTTTGGTAAAAAGTGAAATATGGCAACTTATGGAATTTAACATTATAAGTAAATAAATGAATTATTGAGTAATGGATAATGTATGGATGACATAATAACCCATTTATTAAAATTAAAATCATCTAATTACTATTTTAAGTCAAAAAAATAAATACTATTAATAGTCTTGATCCAAAATAATAAACATATTAATAAAATAATCAATAAAGCCCTCTCATCCACTATAAATACCACCCTCACCACCCTTCTCCTCACACCCCCAACGCCATGAAACATGCTTATATTATTACCATTTTATCTCCACAACATATCCTAAAAATTATGATCTTTATGGTCCCACCAATATAACATTTCCATGTCCCTTTGGGAGGTTTTCAAGGAGGTGACACTCAAGAGGTAAAACCTTCCCTCTCTCTCTCTTTCAATTTCTTTTATTTTCTTATCCTTACCTCACCTATCCAATAAAAAGTGACATTATAACTCTAGTATGAATTATATATTGGAATTATATTATTTTTTTATCATATCATCCATCAATTCTCTCATATTCCCATTTTTATTATAAAAATTAAATCAACATCTGTGAGGTGCTGATTTACCACCTCTGTGGATGATGAGTTTTCATTTTTCAATTCCACCCTCAAGGCTAGTAATAAAACCATTTTTAGTATTAAAATTGACTTTAATATATGTTATTATACTTATTTAAAGTTATTTAACATGTATATATATACACACACATAATATTAATTCATAACACAAAACTAGTTCATGATGATCAAAAACACAAAAATAATCTAAATGGTTATCATTAACGTTTTCTCTAATGAATCATCCTAAAATCAGGAAAAATATAATGTAAAGGACATTCAAAATTCTATAAGTTCATTAATGAAATATAATTTCAAATCTAGATAAGTATTCATTGTTTATATGATCTCTCATACATGTATACAAGTGAATCAATGATGAATCCCAATTAAAAAAAAAACTACTGAACAAAAAAGTTGAATCATATATCTCATCATAAAGGATATAAATGAACATAAAAAAATTATAATACATTAATTAAATATTAAATAGTTTCTTAATTAAATTATTAATGAATATAATTTCATTATATATGATATGAATTTTATGTGTAGAGCACTTGTGGGCATAAGGTAAGGGATTATCCCCGAACTCCCATTTTTTCATTCGGGATATGCTTTCTCCATCTTTTCCACAAATTAATTATTCCGTATTTTTATATAATTCTTATAAATTATATGTATATCTTCCAAAATCATGTAACTATATCAGTTTATCTTTATTTTACCAGGAAATAACTATTTTATAAGGTTCCTTTTTCAATTCCTCCTAATAAGCATGTCCGATTGGAAGGTACTACCCAATTTCTTACCCAATTTCATAACCATTTTATTGTACACTTATTAATATGTTATAAGGCACCAAAGTTTTTAAAAATTAAATATTTTTTTCTTGAAAAAATTATCTTATCCCTTTTCTTGTATTATGTAAACAATTAATCTTTTTCCTCTTTAAAGTCTATTATATTTTCTCTCAAAAAATACAATGAAGTGGCCCATTTCAAAAGTTTCTTAAAAATATTTTTTATATGTTTTCACTTCTGTTGGAAGTTTTTTTTCCATAAAAACATATTTCATTGTCATTAAAATTTATTTTCTTGTATATAAAAGTTTATAATATGATTTTATGACTAATAAAAAATGATTTTCTAAAATTACTCTTCTTCCAAAAAGTAAAAGGGTATATCTCACAAGAATTACTCAATGATTTTATTAGAGTATTTAAATCTATTTCAACAAATTATATTGAGTCTTTTAATTTATTTAAACATTTCTCCTATGTTTCCATATACTATATTTTATTTAATGGTGTATGATTATTTTGACTTGTGATGTACTATCTTGATGCCATTCACTAAAAGACTTTAGATAGTTTGTGATTATGTTTATTTTTTTGGTGAATGTTATTAACATTTAAAATGATAATTTAATTATGATTTTGTATTCTTATTATTCTCACCCATTATATATGTTAAATTCATTATACTTAGTAAGTGATAGGTGAGGCTAAATATTTACCCTTGATGTATCGATAGGTCTCAAGAGACAAACTAGATTGGGTTTTTACCTATTTAGGTTTGGTGTCTTGGAAAAATCCTTAACATTATGTTTATGATGTTTAGAATTATGAATTTACTCATTATGATACACATAATTTAAAATCAATGTGATTATTCGACTAGTATAACATCCCTGGTTAATTTTCATTCCCAAGTGATTATTTATGGAATTATTTAATCAGCTTTTAATCATGCTATATTATGATCATGATTATGTTTTAATGACATTTTTAGTTATTCACTTTGTGTTATTGTTTATATTTATTGGCGATAAACTCCTATTGATTTATTGCCCTAACTAAGCGTATGATCTCAACCATTTCTCATGTTTTATTTTTCCCTTTATGCAATGATGTATATTATGAATGACTTATAGGGACAATCTAGTAGTTTATGGGTGTTTCCAATGGAGTTTCCTTGTTCTTTTTTAATTTAAAGTTTTAATGTAAAAATTATGTTTGTATCTTTTTTTCCTAACATAATAAACTATTCGGTCCTTTAGGATCCAATATCCTTATTTATTTTTCCAATGTGATAATGTAAGGATACAGGTTTTGGATATTGGGGTTGGGGTATTTATAGTTGGTATTTGAGGATTTTTTTGTAGAAACATTGGAATATATATTAAGAAAACATTTATTAGGGAACATAACCATAAGGAATACTTTCATGATAAGCATATAAGAACATGATTTAATTCTGGTAAGTTATATATTATGAATATCTTCGTAGAATAAATATCACTATCTAAATACTACAAGGGGCACAGTTTTGGAACAGATGTACCTAGGGGCAACAACTCCAACATGGTGCCTCATGCCTAACTCAGTGTAACCTGATACATGAAAACATGCCTTACTACACACCGAGTTTGAAAATACTTGGGGGTATGATTATGATAATTCATATTTTCTTTACAAACAAATATAAATTATTTAAAAGTAAATATATCCCCAAAGAAACCATTTTTTATGATTTCAAGATTAGCTATGCATAGATTACTAATTTATGTCAACTGTTTTTCTAGTTTGAAAATACGAATTATGATTTATAACCTAATTTAGTGTTTTCCATTTTTTAGATATGGAACATAGTGAAAAAAATGTAAACCATATCAGCACAGGTAATCTATATATGTATTTCCCTAATATGAAAGATAATGATTTTGGAACTGGAGCTGCAACGGATGCTGAAAAAGTTAACACAATACTGGGAAAACTGACTAAGGTTATGGAAATTAACCTTACCTATATAGAGCATCATGATCTACAATGTAGCAGAGTAATGTTTGACTGCTTCATGAGACAACAAACTCTATTATTCAATGGTATTACAAATCCAATTGTAGATGAGAAATGAATACGTTAAATAGAGAATATATTTGTTGCTTTGCGAAGTGAAAAAAACATAGTAGGTTGTCCTATTAATTATTCATCTCTAGGGAAACACTATTTAATAGTGGAAATTTATTAAAAAAAATTAATGGGGAGGAATAAATACAAAACATGTAATGGATGGATTTTAACAAACTATTCATGGAAAAATATTTCCCTCACAAACAACAAGAAGATTTGGAGAGACAATTATAAAATCAGAGGGAAAATGAGGATGAGAGTGTTGCTAAGCATGAAGAAAAAATTACAAGGTTTTAAAGGAATTCTGCAGATTACATATTCAATCCATAGATCATGGTTTGTTTATTATTTGATGGGTTAAAACCATTCATTTGAATGCAATTGTTTTTCGATGCTTTCACATCATACAAATAAATTGCCTTATGTGCTATAAAGACATAAAAATAATTATCAATATATTATGACATTAAATTAAAAAAAAGGGAAGAAGAGGGCTACTAGTCATTCTGGAAACAAAAATTAGGAATAAGGGAAGAAGGGAAGAGTTGAATTTCCATCATGAAAAAAATGTGGAAAGAGAAATCATGGAATATGATTAGTGGGGACATGAGTTTAATATAAGTGTAGAGAAAAAAGACAATATTCCTTTTTTTGAAGAGAATAAAAGCATCTATTAATGTTAAATGATAAAATTTTAAATTGATGGGACACTACTAAAATTATTTTCTTAAGCGTCAAAGATTTTTTCCCTAAACAATTCAAAGGGATAAATTCCATGCTAATACGATCACAACAGATGATGTTGAAGTTTCTTATTGATGTGGTTCTAGGAACATTAATCATTCTCTCAATGTTTTCGAATACATTAATTGATTCTAGATCATTGCATTTATTTATATCTTCCACATTTTCCAATAAAATTATGCATTTTCATTTTGAATTAATGGAGGATTTTTTATCAAAACTCTTAAGGTGAGTCACATTGAGACAAATATGTGTTTGAAAATAAATTTTATGAAACAAAAATGTGCCTTACTTTCTGAAACTTTCATTATACATATGGATGACTTTTATATAATCCTTAGTTTGTACTAGCTTTGAAAATATGATGCAGAAAATTTTTCCAAGAAGGAGGAAATTTATATTTTTGGAGAGGTTGCAGAATTCATTGTATTTAGAGAAGAATCTTCATCATCTAATTATTATCTAGATTCACCCCTACTATCTGTACTTAATGTAATTATTATAAAGGAATAGAAAATATCATATATGGATAGGGAAGGAAATCATAAAATTCCGGAAGTACCAATTTTACAGGATTACAATGATTTATTTATGAAATATTTACATAGTTATCCTCTAGAGAGAGAAGTTGAGTTTTTTATTGACTTAATTCATAAAACAAGGCCAATATCAAATAATATTTATATGATAGAAATTGTGGAATTATTGGAGCTAAAGAAATAAGTGGAGGTGTTCGGTAAAAAGAGATTTACCCAACCTAGTATTTCCCAATGGGGATCCCTTATTCTTTTTGTTAAGAAGAAAGATGGATCAATGAGTGTGTGTATTGGTTATAGGGGAATAAATTTTATTTAATTAAATAATAATCATCCTCTACCTCCAATTGATGATTTATTTCACCAAATTCATGGAGTATATTATTTTTCAAGGATTTTATTCATTCTATATGTCATCAATTATGTGTAATGAAGGAAGATATTGTAATGAAAATATTTCAAACATGGTATATACCTTATGAGTTTATAGTAATTCAATTTGGAATGACTAATGCATCCTTTTTATGCACATAATTAAAAGATTATTCAAAGAATATCTTGATGAATTTCTTATGTATTTATTTATGATATCTTAGTATTCTCTAAAATCTACAAGGACCATGATAATCATATTCAGATTGTTCTAAAGAATCTTAGATGAAAATAATTTTATGGGATGTTTAGAAAGTGTCAATTTTGGAATCAATTAGATTCTTTTCATTGAAAGATTGACTCTAAGGATAGAATCTCAGTTGATCCTATGAATTAAAAGGCAGTTCAAGAAATGGCCTACACCAACGAGCATAATTTAGGTATATAGTCTCATTGGTTTAGAAGGTTACTATAATAATTTCATTCATAATTTTTCTTAATTAGCTTACCCATTAACCAAGATTACTTGTAAAGAGGTAATGTTTTTTAGACAATGGAATGCGATGAATGATTTGATGAATTTAACAATAGGTTATAGAATTATCTGATCTTGACTAAAATATTTTTAAATAGTGTACTTATGATTTATAATGTGGCATAAAATAAGAGACTTAGATGTTTCATTTTTCAAAATCATAGAGTTATTTCTCATACATCAAGGTAGTTAAAAAATCAGGTACATAACTATCCAACTCATGATCTTGGGTTAAAATCCATAATATTTTCTCTAAAAATAGGGAGACACCATCTCTATGGTGAAATATGTGAGATATATACAGATCAAAAGATATTATAAAATATCTTCTCATATAAATAACACAACATTAGGTAAATGTGATGGATCAAGATTTTCAAGGTTTATGATTACCCAATAAGCTACTAACTAGGGACATAAAATAAGGTGAATGATACATTGTCTAGGAAGTATCATGTAGTTCCGAATAAAATGGGAATTGAAAGTGATCATGTGTATATATATATAATTAATATAGATATGAAAATTATCAAGGGAGGCGAAACATCACTAATTTTTAAAATGGTTTCCAAAACATCATTATTTGAAAAGATAAAAACATCTCCTTTTGGTGAAAACAATTTTCAAAAGATAATTAATGTTTAAAATGATTGGAAATTGGTACAAATTGTATATGAAGATGTTATTTTTAAATTTGGAATGAATATTTTTGTTCCCACTTTACCCTAGTTAAAAAGGGATTTATTGGATGATTTCTATAGCTCTAATTTCTCTATACACCATTGTTGCACTATGATTTATATATATTTGAAGGAACATTTTTGGTGGGATAATATGAAGTGGGAAATTGTTTATTATGTATCATGATGTTCAGTCTGTCAATAGTTGAATGATGAAAGAAAAAATCATAGAGGATTCATGAAACCTTTTCTTATTTAAACTTTGAAATGGGATGACATTACTATTGATATTGTCACTGGATGACCAATGAATCCAATAAATAATGATACAATATGGGAAATTTTTGATCAACCTACCAAATATGAACATTTCATCACTATAAAGGAGGATTTTTCTATGGAGTTCCTAATAAGGATCTATATTAATGAATTTGTAAGACTGTATATAGTAACACTTTCAATTGTGTCTGAGCATGATCCATGATTTAAATAAAAATTATGGAAAATACATAAAAAGGACCCTAAAACTATTATTAATTTCATAAACTCCACCACCCTAAAACTTATGGACAAAAAGAAATGACTATTCAATCTTTCGAAGAAATTTTGAGTTGATTCCTACTTGACTTTCATGGTTTGTGGGATCAATATTTACCTTTGTTAAATTTTTCATACAATAATAACTTCCATTCAAGTATTCAAATGGAACCATATAAAGTGTTATATAGAAAGATAATTCTTGCACCAACTTGTTGGGATGAAGTTGGTGAAATGATAGTTTTAGTCCCAGAGCTTGAAGAGGAAAAAAATCAAAGATAAAGACTTTTAAAAAAAATCTCAAAGAAGCTTAAAGTATAAAAAATAACTATGTTGATAACCTAAGTAAGGATTTGGAGTTTCAAGTGTGAGATTATGTCTTATTGAAGGAATCTCCATGGAAGGGTGTTATAAGAATATGAAAGAATGGGAAATTTATCCCTAGGTACATTGGACCTTTTCAAATCATAGAGAGAATTGGAGTTTTGTATTATTATTTGGAAATTCCACCAAGCCCTTCTAAATTACACAATGTGTTCCCCATATATTTGTTCGGAAGTACATGCCATACCTAATTCATTTCCCCACTTCTGATTGAATAGAATTAAAACATTATTTATCATACTGTGAAGTGGTTATCCAAATTCTAAACAATAAAGGAAAGGTATTGAGGAATCTGATGACTCGGATTGTAATCGTACTTTTGAAAAAAATCATAAAATTGAAGAGGTAATGTGGGAACTAGCGGAAATTATGATGAATAACTACCAAAATCATTTTATGAAGTTTCATTTGGAAATTTCATGGTTGAAATTTTTTGAAGGTGGGGAGAATATAACACCCCAAGATTTTATAGTATATATATTATAAAATTTTATATCTTCAATAGTTTAAGATTCACACAACACGCAGTTTAAAACATTAATATACTATTAAATATGACTATTGTAAAAGTAACAAGAGCATTACGAATAGTAATATGACCAATTGAATTGCAATTTACCCTATGAATGTATAATGTTTTTTAATATAAATGAATATATTGTATATTTATATCATGGAATATGTAAATAAATGTTTTAAAATAAATAAATTATGTGTTGGTATTTATGTGAAACATAAATATTTACTCATAATATTACAATTAAAATAATTATTTATAAGAAAATTTAATTTCCTGAAATAGATTCATAAATTAAGATTTTTTTGTCTCATTATTATTAGATAGTTTTTTGAGACCATAATTAATTATTCAAAGTGTCATAAAATTGGTTGTAATTTTAAAATTGTCATTTCTCTAATAAAGGACGATTTTTATTAAAAATTAAAATTATAAAATTTAAAAAATTATTTTCAAAAAATGGAGTCTATTTTGGAATTTTAGACATTGAAAAATGGTTAGGGTAATTTTTTTGGGGGTTTTCTATAATAGTTGATTTTTGGTGAATAGTGAAAATGGTAATTTACATTACTTAATATTATAACAAAATTAATGAATTATCAAGTCATGGATGATGTATGATTGAGTTAATAAATAATTATTTCGACGTCAATTGATCTATTTACTATATTTATTCATTGAAATAAATAAAATAAATTCTTGAGAGAAAATAATAAACACATGAATAAAATAATTAAAAAACACAACTCTCTTCCACAATAAATACCACCCCTCACATTCCCTTCTCCTCATACCTAAAATTACCTGAACCTTGCTTATATTCTACCCATTTCCTTTCCCAAAACTCTCCCCACATTATTTGTTTTTGTTATAAACAAATGTCCATTTCGAAGTCCTTTAAGGAGGTTCTCAAGGAGGTGACACTCAAAAGGTAAATCACTCTCTTTCAATTTCTTTTCTTTTATCATCCTTAACTATCCTCTCTTATACAATGTGACATGATAATGCTAGTATCTCTTAATTAATTTTTTTTATTGTAAATTTTATTTCAACCATGAATTCTATTATTATTTCCATTTAATTCCAAAAATAAAGACATCGTTAATGAGGTGCCGATTTACCACCTTCATGGACCATGAATTGTTTTCATTTAATTACAACTTCAGGGCAGGTCATAAAACAATTTTTATGGTTAAATAACAATTTAACATATGTTATAAAACATATTATGTTTTCTATAAAGAGAATATATATATACATAATTTCAATTCATAAGACAAAACAACTTTATGATGACCGAAAAAATTCCAAAATAATATAAATGGTTATCATTAACGTTTCTCTAATAAATCATCCCTATATCTGGAAGCAAAATGATATAAAGGGAACTAAATATTATTTATGATGATTAATAACTTATAATTTCAAATATGGACAACTATTACCTTTTTATATATTCTTTCATACATGTATATATGAAAATCAATAATGATAGAGAAGTAAACAAACACTCTCGAACAACAAATTTGAATATTATAACTCATAAAAGGCCATAAATTAACATAATAAAAGTATAATAAATTAAATACATGTTGAATAGTTTTTAAATTCACTTATTAATGAATTTAATTTCATTATCCATGACATTATGTGCATGTGAAAGTGCAGAACACTTTCAGACCTAGGGTAAGAGATTCTTCCTACACCTCTCTTTTTCATTTGGGTTACACTTTCTATCTATTTAACACAATGTAATTATTATTTATTTTTAAATAATTATTAAAAATTGTATATATATATATATACTAAAATCCTGTATCTAGATTAGTTAATCTATCTTTTTAGGGGGAAATACATGTTCTATAAGGTTCTATTTTCAATTCCCCCTAATAAGAACTCTAGATTAAAGTGAACTTCACCATTTATTAACAATTTTCGAGTACACTGCATAATATGTTATAAGGAACAAATATTTTTATAAAATATATTTTTTTATCATGAAAATATCAAATCACATTTCTGGTATTATGTAAACAATTAAGACTTTTCCGATTTAAAGGCTCTTTTAAATTTTCCCAAAAACTGCACTAAAGTGGCCCATTTGTAAAGTTTCTTTAAAACTATTTATAAGTGTTCCCACTTCAGTCATACATCATTTATTCCTCATACAGACAATTATTTTGCATCCCTTTTCTTTTCTTTAATATACATGTTTATAATATTATTTTTTGAGAAATACAAAATGATTTTCCCAAAGAACCCTTATTTCCAAAAGTAAAAAGGTTATTTACCTCAAGAATTACTCAATGATTTTATTAGAGTATTTATATTTATTTATAAACCATATATTGAATATTATTATTTAATTTAATTTTTCTCTTATGTTACCAAATACCATATTTTATTTAATGTTTTATGATTACTTTGATTGGGGATATACTATCTTGATACCATTCACCATATTACTCTAAATGCTTTATGATTATGTTTATTATCTAGGGAATGATTTTAAAGATTCATATTATAGTAAAAATATGAATGTATAGGTGTAATATGTTTCAACCTTTTATATTATGATTTAATTGTACTTAGTATGTGATGGGTGGGGCCATCTATAACACCTTGATGCTTATGTTGGTCTCATGAGACAAACTAGACTAGGTTTTTACCAATTTATGTATGGTGTATTGGAAGATTCATTGATGGTATGTTTATGATCTCTGGAATTATGAATTCCCTCATTATGATAATATTAATTGATAATACATGTGATTATTCAACTATTATAATATCTATGGATATGTTTCATTAATATGTGATTTTATTTGGAATTATTTAATAATTTGTTTCCATCTCTATTATGCCCAAGATTATGTTTTAATGGAATGAATGTTTAATTATTCACCATAAATTTCTATTTATGTTTATTTATGATAGCTTATGCTGAATTTATTACCCTCACTAAGAAAATGTTCTCACCCCTTCATATGATTTAATTTTCCCAAGGATGCGAAGATGTATTTTATGAATGACTTGCTAGGATAATGTAAGAGCTTATGAGAATTTCAAATGCTGATTCTATGTTGTTTTTCAATTCAAGTTGTAATTAAAAATTTATGTTTTTATTTGTTTTTCCAAATATAATAATCTCTTAAGTCCTTTGGGATATAATTTACTTATTTATTATACCAATGTAATAAATTAATGAAATATCTCTCGACTACTGAGGTCACAGTCTTTACAAGAAAAAATAAGAGGTGTTTTCCAAATAGATAATGTGGGAAAATTCTAAATTCTAGATAACCACAGAAAAGATAAAGGTTGAAGTTTCCCATTACCAATTTACCACCCTTTCATTGGGATCCATTTTTAAGGGGGAGTGGTGATTGATGAATAGAATGAGCTAAAGGGGGAGTTATATGCCTTATATTAGACATTTTTTATATATTTTTTGAGATCAATGTTTTTTATATATATTTAAGGAGAAATTTCTTTTTAATAGCCCCAAAACGACAATTTGGGATTGGTATTACATGCATGTATTTATATAAAACTTTTATTACCTTAGATATTCATTCTTGTTTTCAAAATTAAGTCATACCATGCAGAATTAGATATAACTAGCTAAAGGTTCATCACATAAAATGCATGCATATCTATCCTTATGTCAACCAGTTAATTAGGATTAAATTCATATTTTAAGAGTGATAAGAAGTTATTGTTTATGAAATAATACCCTTTTTGTTGGAATATAATGTGAAGATGAGATAAGAAGACAACCCCCACATGAACTCTGTATTTATTGGTAATAAGGGGGAGAAAAAACATTGAATTTATATGTTAAAGAAGGTAGAAGGGAATTAAAAAAATTATAATTGAGGATATTTTTAGGCCTACATGGTTTCAAGTTTTATTTATAACAAATAATGTGGTAAATAAGTTATGTAAAAGTTGTTTTAATGAGTAATTAAGTGATGTTTGCTGTGAGACTATAAATAGAAATAGAAAATAGGAAAAAATACATGATGATGTTTTTTCTTGAAGAACTTGTGTGAATAAAATCAAAAAAACTTATTACGTGATGATTTATATTATAATATTAAATATGATGGAATATATTAGTTGTGAGAGTATTATATACAACATTTAGTGAATGTTTTAAATGAAATAGAATTAATTTGAATAACTCTTTAATTTACATGTCTTATAAATTTAGAAAATCCAATGAAATGTAAGTTTCAAGTGAAACTTCATGTATATAAAACCCAATAAAGATAATATCATTTAAAACTTAATATGGATCATCCTATACTTATTGAAGATCATTCAAGGATTCATAAAATTCAGAAAAGTATTGAAATTCAAGGATGATCTACCACTTCATATGGATGAAACCCATAAAGGTAAAGTTCAAGTCTAACTTCATAAGGTTCATCCAACACTTTGTAAATCCAATTCTTATGGTCATAAATATAAAACTTAAGTTCATAAATATAAAACTTCTGCTCATAAATATCAACTCACAGTTTATAAATATGAAGAAAGACATTATAAAAATAGAGATGTTTTAAAAGGAGAAAATATTATTACATAATGTTCTTATTGACATGTGTAATGGTAACACTGGAAAAAAAGATATTGTGTAATGTAAGCTTGTGTTTCTGGAATAAATGTTTGAAAATGAATAGAATCAAATTCATTCTATTTTTGACCTTATCTTCATGGATTTAAAATCAAAATAAATCTGACTATAATTGTGACTCATGATAAGTGGAATACATCAAATAGAAGGTGTTGATATAAAGTACAAGTGATCACAGTCGTGAGGAGAAAAGTTGTGTTCTGATGGATACTGAAATGAGTTCTATGCCATCTGTTAATGTTAAAAATCATAAAAGATTCATATAATGTTTTATAATTGCATGATAGTTTTCAAAAAAAATTATAGGACTATATTTTGAAGAGTTAGATGCTATGATATTTTCAATATCACATGTGGAAGGAATCTCTATTTTTTGTAATTTAAATCAGGATGATGAATGAGTTTTAAATGGTGATGATGACAAAATGACTATTCATAAATTTCATGGAGTGAATCATTAGATTCTAGAGGATATTGTATTGAAAATTATATCTATTTTAAATTAATTTATGTTAATAGATATATAGTATAACTCAAATCACACTAATCATAGAGAAAATATAATTGTGGTTTTGTGAATATGAATTAGCAAAGGATAAGAATAAATTTATTTAATAATCCATTGATAAAACATTATAAAGAAACTAAATCCTATTAAAGAATGGTTAATTCATATCAATATACTCTATAATATATTCAATATTTACCATATCAAATAAGAAAATTAATAGAACCCAATCATGTCTAGGAGTTCCTGTGGATCAAAGAGATATGAAATAAACCAATTAAATTTAGGATCTCTTATTCACAGAGGAAATCAATAATATAAACACCCATAATGTTTTTGCTGGATTTAAAAGGAAAAAGTGATATATGAAATAGTAAGAAGGAATGATGTGTAGACCTAAGGATAAACATTCCAACACACAATGCACTAGTATAAAAGAGAATTCAAAGGAATATATAGGGAATAAGAATAAGTGAGATATTAAAAACCACTAAAATACTATAAAAATACCCCACTAAAATTTAGTTAAAAGATATTCATGAAATTTTACGAACTAGAGGGAGCCTATATGAAGATCTACTCAAGAGATAACAAATAACGAAATTAGATACTAAGAATTATAGGATATTGAATATGATGATTCCAAAGAGAAATATTTTACATGTCCTCAATATTTTATAGTTTCGAAGCTAAGTCTTGAAACATGACTCGAACTTGGAAAGGAGTATGAAATCAAAGACAGACCATCTAAATCCTCACGTGATTTCATAGATTGGAATATCATTTATATGAGAAAGGGTCAGATAGCAAGAACGACTGAAAAATAATTAAAAACCCAAATAGGTTTATTAATGGTGATGCAATATTAATAATAAAAAAGGGTAATTGATTTGTGACCACCCCTTCTTGGTGAAGTAACACGGCCTAGGAACATTAGATGCATCATTCAGGGAACCACAGAGGCCTCAACATGTTATTCTTTTTCTCCTAGTAGACCACATATTTAATGATTTATTCCTCTTGTACACTTATGGACAACATTTACCTTTATAGGAGTGTTACATGGTTCTCTCAAAAAAGTGGCAAGCTCATTTTTTTAAACATCATCCCACCTTTCTCATTTTTTTTGAAACTCTCGAATCTATTACCTCTCTCTATCTCATTTAAATTTGAAATCAAAAATCCTAAAACATGGATCACTAGTTGTGGTATTGGAGAACCAATATTATCACATTTAAAAAATTTCAAACATGTCAAAAATACCTCAATATTTCAAAATAAAAACACTTAATCTAGCTTTCTATAGATATCACATCACTAAATCCTCATAAAATATATCCAACCTTTACCCATTTGGGTATATAATAACCTCACCATTACTAATTATCCTAAATAATCCTGGAGTCACATAATTAATGTTGGGTTATTATTACTTATTTCATGTAAATTTTAAATAATATATACATGAAAATTAAATTTACATTTAAATTAATTGTATATGTGCGGAGTTCGATTTTCACATAGGTTTTTTACCATGGTATGTGACTTCCACAATCTATATAAAATTAATTTTTCCCTATATAGTGTTTACATTTGGATTATATAATTTGGTTGATCCATATATTATTACATGATTTAAATATATGTTTTTATAAATATTATCATAAAATAATTATTTATTTCAAATCTTTTTTTCTATTTTTTTATTTCTTTAATGAGTGTATGAAGTTAAATCTACATTTGTTTTTGTTTTTTAATTGATGTATTCAAATAACCTATTTTGATTCCAAATTATCATCAGTTTCAATGAGTCCAGGGATATCTTGTCATCTGATCATGGCTGAGATACATTACTTGACACCCACTACACCTTAATACATAAATTACTATAATAACTCAACTACTTGATGGTGTCCCTTCTTAATTTGTGGTTTTATTGATCTGAATAAATCATTAAATGGTTAATTTTATTTTTTATGTATCCACCCAATGTATAAATAAGAGTTTTTTCCCATACACCATGGTTAAGGGAGTTTTAAGAGATGACTTCTATTAAATACTGAGATAGACATAAGAAAGATGGCATCCCATTATATCCAATGATTAAAATAATTGAACTTTGTGGAAGACAATGAAAGGTTTCGAAATATTTATAGTACCATCTACAAAATTTTTAATAACTAGTGTGCTATAAATATTTTATAGTTGTAAGAGCTGTTATAATAATTAGTAAAATTGATAGGTAATTGATGTCTGAAGACCCATGAGTTGGGAGCAGGATATCCTTTTGTGATGATGTAATTAGACACTAAAAACCATGAAAGTACACTTAGATTAAGGATGAAACATGGGTTAAGGTATTTTGAAATTCATTGTGTAGCACTCGACACTAAATAAATCAAATATGTGAGTTTTCATATGTTGAAATATCCAAGAGAATAATTTTTATGTTTTATGTAATATTAAAAAATTACAAATTATATTTTGATGAGTTAATGAATAGATAGAAATGGATGGAGTCTAAGTGAGGGATTCATTGTCTAAAGTAGACAAAAATATTAAAAAAATGGGTATTTTCAGATTCCACATACATGAATTCCAGTGTTAGTGAAATTTCACGTAGCCAAATCCTTGTAGCCAAAGTCCAAAATATGGTAATATTTTCATATAAAAGGATCCACATACATGAATTCACCAACATATCTGAATTAAATTTGTATGGGATTTATATAGCATGACCAAAATACGTTTATCCAAATGTTGTTCTGTATATGAAATCCAATCCACATATGAAAATGTATAATCAGATAAGAAAATTGGAATAAGGGAACCACTTATTATAATTATGATATGAGAACCACTACCAAATGGAATTATCTATGTAACAAAGTCCATATATGTAAAAATTAATTTCATGTACCAGAATTTCCCTTATATATTATGAGAACATTATAGAATTATAAAACATAATATTATAAAGAATAAATAATTTGGGATGATGAATGTGATTTTCATAGATGGGAAAAAAATCTAGAATGAATTGTTGTCCAAGAATCTGAATAAATATGATTTAATATTCATCAATGGTAGAGGGAATATTGAGGTGGATGGAAAAGTTGTCTTTTGAGAATTGTCTAATTTTGAGGAAATATAATTTAGTTAATTATTAAATTGTTCTATGAGGATAGAAAAATCATTAAGCATAGAGAGGCATGATCTAAACATGGTTTGAGTAATACCAAAAGAGGGGAATGATTGAATGTATCCGTTGAAGTAAAAAATGAACATATTAGATTTTGAACAATAATGTACATGAAGTTCCATATAACCTTAAATTTTTGTTCATAAAAGTATACAAAATTATTTATAGGGGTTTTAAAGTGTTAATGAGTATTTGAGATTTTAGTCTATAAATTTTATCAAGAATTGTGTAATGATATGAACTGGTTTGTTTTACCAGTAATAAATTCTTTCACCCCACATCTGTTTACTGTGTATTTTATATACCTATAGATATTTTTAAAGTATAAAATATAATAGATTTTTTAAGGAAGATTATTTCATGGATAATATATATATTTTGTAAATATATTGTGGGAAATATTTCTAAAAATAGAATCATTTATTTAGGGTATTCATTTATTATACTTTGAGTTGAAAAATAGCACATGAGATGATATGGGAACCCAAAATGGGTTTTCAATTATTTTGATTTTTTGATAGATACTTATTTGTCCCCTAAGTAAACCATTAATGGTGACTCAAAATTAAATGATGATTTAATTTTAATTTAAATACATTTGGAAATCTTTTGAGATCAAGGAGAAGAAATAAATAATGACAAAGAACCTATTTTTTGTGTATAATACCTGATTAGGTATCCAAGAGAAGTTCTATTAGGTGAAATATGAATATTCCTTGAAGGATAAGTAAAAACTACATGTTATATATATTAATAAGAAGAAAATGATATATGCAATATTATAAGATCATATTAAAGTGTGATGAAGTATAGAGAAGAAGAAGATTCCATGATATCCCTTGATATATAATTTTTTTGTGGTGTTTTTTGGTGTAAATATCATAGAAGCTCATTGAATGAGATAGTCAAGTGGATATTTTCAGAAGTTCTATGAAGATGAGTTGGGACTAGTGGATGAGTTATAAAGTATTATTGAATACTTAATAGTATATGAGGTATTTACTTTTGAGAAGAAGTACATCAGTGTTATTGATATATAATTATCCTACATGGAGTGGCGAATTTACAACCAAAGAAGAAATAAAAGAGAGAACATAAATATTCATTCTGGGACACAATAACACCTATGTGAATCAGGGTATAAAAGGATAAGACAGTGTGAGTCAATGAATATAGTGGGATGCTATCAATCAAGTCCATTGGGAAGCTAGAAGACAAGTCACACGACACCCAGGTTATGTAGCATGTGTTACTCTGGACGATAGGAGATTCAAGAGACATTGATCTAGATAAGGTGTGTGAAGAACCATTTAATTTTATTTTTTTATATTTTATTATTCTCAGCCATCCTTGATTGGGGACCATAACCAATAAATTTATGGTGCATGTCTTTGTTAAAATCTTATAATTAGATGGGTTATTATACCTTTATTTAATACATTATATAGGTGATGTTGTGAAATATAAGAAGGGATGGATCAACACTTAATCAATATAAGAGGTTTAATTAAATGGAATAAGTCATAAAGTTTTTATATGAACACCGATTCAACCCTCCCTTCATTGTGGTCCAATAATCCCCTATACATTCCATGTTTTATAAAAGATATAGGTTACCTCAAAAAGGATTCAAATGAAGTGTGTCTTTAAGATCCTTATGAATATTCTCATATCAATAATTCTTCTATTGTATCCCTTAAATATGATATGGATGACTCATCCAAGAAACTAAAAATGGGTTGAAGAGAGAGGAATGGAAGCTAAGAGATATCTAAAAAAATAACGATAAAATTCTATTAGCGTAAGGTAATAAAAATGGAAAGGATTTAACTATTAAATATATTTATTCCTCTTCCTCTGACGATACAAGTTCAATCTATGAAAGATGTGAGAAAAATAGATACATTAGAAAAACTGAAGATTATTACTCCCATATTGGAAAATGTCTAAATAATTTCATACTAAGGCTATTACCTATATATTTAATTTCATTAAGGAAATATTTGATGAAAAACAATATTTGAAGAAAGAGGCCAATTCAATGGAGAATTCATTGGCCAAACAATTTGGAAAATGAGGGACTATAAAAAATCTTATAGAAGATATGAAATAATGTGTCAAACTTTTCAATGAAATGGATTATTTAAAATATAAATAATTGAAATGATTTATTTTTGATAAATAGGTTCTTTTATGTGACTAGGAAGTCAGGTTCATACTAATGGAATATTGGAATATTACCCTCAACATGAAGTGTCTAGTGATGGAAGTAAAACTGAAATATCTTGAGTCAAAAAAAGTTATACCACCCCAAATCACCGAGATGAAATATGATACCAAAAATACATTATATGTGAAAACTTCATTAAATTAGTTTCATAATGGTGGATTAAATGGATTTAGATCATGTAGATATTCCTCCACCTATAGCTCATGGAAAGTGGTATACCATAGTAAAGATAAATTATCTTACACAAAATGTTGAATTTCTCCGAATATGAGACAGAAATTATTATAATTGAAAATGTTAGGAAACTTGTAAACGAATCATGGGTTGAAATATGTAATTACAAGTGGATTATACCCCCAACATAATATAAAAATGTTGGCCAAAAATTCCACAAACAAAAATTATTTCATGCTTAACAAACTGCATATATAGTTAAAAGAAATTGACTTATCAGATGGCGATGTTCTTGTTAGAGATTTGACCATAGAGATATTTATTTATAGAATAATATTTCATAACATGGAAAATAGATAAGATCTAAATGAATGGGGGAAATGTTGAACAAATAAAATAATAAACTACTTTAATGAAGTAGATCCTATATAAAGGGATGAATCTACACGAGAATAACATATTTGAAATATTTTATAACGTCTGTGATTTATCCAAGATTTATAGAATAAACTAATATGGAAAATAGTGAAATACTTCATGGTAAGATAAATTTATAAAAGAAAAAAATTTAAAACCTTGGTTAGAGAAGTATGAGAATAAATTAAGTGACTCAGCCTAGAAAGAAAATCCGTGAAGAGAGAAACTGGATCATCTAATCCTTGGAAGAAGGAAAATATTGTTTGTAAAGTTGTAAAACATACTATAAATAAATGATTCCACTATTGAAAGAGTGGAAAAATCATGTAAAAATAAAAAATTATGAGGAATTAAAATAAAAATATTATCAAGTTGTATAATGGAAAATATTTTTTCCAAGTGAGGGATTCTAGGATTGGATTATTGGTTCAATCTCTTAGGGAATAAGTAAAGAAGTTAAATATGAAGGGAAAAGGAAGAATTGATAATTTTTTGTGTGAAAAGTGAAATAAAATATTCGATAGTGATTTCGGATGAATGAAAGAGATTCCTTAACTAGAAAGGATATTGATGAGAAAATAGAAACCATCCATGAGATCAAGTATAATAATTGTTACAATATATAAGTCCACAACCATGTAGAATGTTAAAGAAATTCTTCCCATTGTTAAACACAACTATAAATATAATATTCTAAGCATGAAGAAGACTAAATATTATTGTCTTGGGAATGGAAATATGTCTCCAAAAAACTTCTTATTCAAAAGAGATGTTGTGTGATCCACCCTCACCCTATATTTTTTGGGTGTTTTTAAATGATTTTAGGGGTTAGTGACAAAAAATAGATAATATTCTTTTGAGGTGGATTTTTAACAATGAATGATTCTACCCTAATTTACCTATCACATTGGATTTATAAATCCATACATCAAGTTGAAATCTGAAGGATGTGGTATGATTTTGATTCTACCATTTTTTTGAACATGTACATATTTTTATTATTGGAATCCTAACTTATCAAATATTGATATTAAATATAAATAGATGAATATTCAAGTATTTTTACAAAAAATCTATAATGACTATAATGTTTTAGTATATTTGGAAACATGGATACATATAAAATTGGTTTATAAGTGAACTACATAACCTCCCCCTGTTTTCTTCATAAATTGACCTTTCTTATACATATCATAATTAATAACTTCCATCATAACCGGGGAAATGAAACATAAGAAAGAGTAAGATCTGACTCATAGAAAGGGTAAACACGGGAGTTATAAATGATCAAATAAAAATAACATTAGAAAAAAGGTTATAAGAACATGTGAACTGAATTTGAAAAATTATAAACTTTATAACATAGATCATAATCTTGAGTCAAGATATAATTCTAGGAAGTTAATAGGACATGTATTATAATGGAATCAAATAACATTACACATGAGAACATAACATTGGAATAAAAAATAGATTTTTAGCATACACATAAGCATAAAGAATAATTTCTGTAGTAGTAGAAGATCATTAGCATGCCTATTATAGTTGAATTGGTCCCCTCCCTAAACTATCAAAGTAGTCAAGGTTTTGTTTGAGGACTATCATAGTGAACAAAGACCCCTACAGAAATTAGTTCACTCCCCATTCCAATCCTCTTTATATCATGATATATCCATATTTATCTAACAATTTTCCGGGATATAAAATTCCATACACACCCATCAAATAATAATAATAATACATTTGTGTTCCACAAGACCATAAAATATTCCCTATATACAACTCCTAAAAAAGAAATGGGATTCGTAAGAAACTAATTATTTAATAATCCATGGTAAAGAAATAGGTCTCATAATCACTTAATCAATTAATCATAGAATAACCCATGGAAAAGGAATGGGTTTTATAAACTCCTTTTCATCATACTCATATTACATCTAAATAAAGAATAAGGATGGTATCATTGGATCATATCCTTATTAGAGATTAAGAAATGTCAAAGGATTCCATCATATATGGAAAATTATTTTTTGAAGATTACTTGTAACATTTCTTGAAGAAAATAAACGTTCTACATTGAAAATAACTTTTTAAAATTTAAAAATTTCCAAAATATTAACGAAAAAATTTATATTAAAATATCCTTGGAAACATTTTAATGAATCTTTAAATTATTAAGAGATCATAAAAGTAGAAAATCATATTAATGTATTACATATTTAAAGAAATAACCACTCAAAATTTTTATTAATAAGTCAAAAGTAACTCATTTTGAAAATGATAAGAGTATTAAATTTAAACCAATTTATAAAATGTAAATCATTTGTAAAAATTAATTTAAAAATTATTTTATAATATTAAAAAAATCCTTTAATACATTTTTAGAAAATATGGAAATGTAAGAGGAAGGATTTTCTACCAAAGAGATAAATAAATTTACTTTTACTTAAAAACAGTATTTTGGACACTTGAGTTCATAATGAGTGTTAAATGACAGGGAAAAATATATTTTAAAGAAATAAAATCATTATAATAATTTTCTTTTGAGATTCATGAGAGGTAGATCATAAAATTCCATCATCCTAATTTTACGCATAATAAATCACGATAAACAATGAGATTGTAGCATAAAAACCCTTACCACTTTGGTAATATTTGAATCATAAGACCCATGAAATAATAACATCATTTGAAACTTCATATATTATGAAATGAAGGATATTAATTTTATTAAATTTAAAAGTGTCTGCATACACACCACACAAAATAAACTATTGTTGAATATGGCATGTGTCCCACCAAAATAAAAGTTGGATGAATGTCCCTTACCTTAAGTATTGACATTATTCATACATGTTTAAACCTCATTTACTATAAATATATGTTTATTATACATATATTAAATAAATACAATCATTTGTATCATACAATATATTATTTACATAAAACAATTTATAACCCATTTACTAATAATTCATTGTTAAAATCATTATTTTGATTAATAATATCTTTATTTTTCATGTATGTTTTGGTTCATTAGTTTAGGTCCATGTACCTTGATTGTAGAAAAATTATATCTAATTTTTTTATCGTAATATATATATAATTTATATATATAATATATATAAATATTTAAAGTCATCTATAAAATTAGAAATAGAAAATTGAATTACACTGTTCACAGTGATAGTTGGCCATATGTTTGCATAAATGATTTTTTTATTTTTTTAAATGATATAATGAACGAAAGGTAAAAAATATTTAAAAATTTAAGAATTATTTTTATATTATATATATAATATATATTAATTAATTATATACTTATTTTTATCCTTTTCAAAATAAAAAGAAAAACATATCACATCGCTTTGTAGAGGTGGTAGTCCATTCATACATACGTACGTCATTATCATTTTCCAAAAAATTAGAAGGTATGAATGTATATGTGATATTATTATTAAATAAGTATGGTTATGTAATAAATTTAATATATAAGAATTAAATATATCATTATATCATGTTATGATAGGTGGTTGTGGAAAATGAATTACATTGGTTTGTGAGGTCGTAGTCTGCCAAATACACGATCGACAATTTCATTTCTTATTTGATAGAATAAAAGATTAATTTAGGCTATGAAATTAACATTATAAATTTTTATTTTAAATTATATAGTTATTTTATTATAAAATAATTTTCGAATAAGATTTTAATGAGGTTTAATATGAAATAAAACAAAAATTCTTATTTATGAATTATTCCACTTCTTCAAATAACATCTTTATGTTTATACCTAATGCCTTTCTATAATTGATATATGATTAAAACATGGGATATAAGTCAGGGGGAGGGAGTAATGCTAAGTTTTTTTAGGTCTTGGATGAACCAAAATGATCTTTACATTTGGGGCGGAAAGGAGACGTGGTTTCCTTTTATATTTGAGGTAGAGGAGACACTTGGTTGTTTTGAAAAGAATAAAATATATCCATGTATTACATACAAAAAATGTACCCTAAATCGACCATTACAGAATAATTTATTATATAAGGTCAAAATATTTCAAAAATATATGAATTATATATTATTTTAGAACATTTTAACCCTTATTTTTTTAGTGAAACCATGGTAAACCCATTTTAACCATAACCTTGATAACATATATTTTTTTACAAATTATACTATTCATTATGAAAAAAATTAAGTTTAACTTATTAAATAATATTAATATTTTTTATTCCAAATATATATTAGATTTTAAAAAATTAAATTTATTTATGTTGTATAATTTAATTCAATAATAAACCGACAAATGTGATAGGAGAGAAGTTTTCTAAAGTAATGTTTCCAAAAGCAAAAAAACTTTTTTATATAAAATGAACATAAAATTAATTCTAATAAAATAAATTGGATTAATAATAAAATAATTTTTAATTATTTGATTTTAAATAATATTTAAAACAAAATGTATCTTTTGAAAATTATTTAAATGAAAATATTATTTTTATAAAAATCATTTTTTAACTATTCATCAAAATATTAACATTTTCAGAAAATAATTGAAAATTCACTAAACGATAATATTGAATTGTTTATTTCATAAATTGAAGTCATTATTGGAATTATATTTTATTAAATTGTGGAAAATTAATTTTTAAATTAGTGTACAAAACCGGACGAATGACCATTTTCTCCAGAAAAATGCATTTTTCAGTGAAGAGATGATTTTATGTTAAATATATTACTATCAGTATACATCATATAAATTGTAATTATTATAGATAGGAATATAATATATATATTTAATTTAAATAATACCTATTTAGGGGCTATTTAAATTTATTAAAATTGAAAAAATTATTCCCTTAAAAATAGTATCTAGAAAAAATTCGTTTTAAACATAATAGTAAATGTATACAAAAATCCTCAAAATTAGAGATTAGAATGAAATTAATTTGAATATTATAAATAAAATGGATCATACATCACTCTAATACTAAATAAAAAACAAAATTGGACTTTAAATAACTTTATTTTATGAATGGAAATGTCTATTTTACAAAAATTAATATTTTCAATGAAAACACACCTTTTAAGAAAAATTTGAAAATTTCATTGTAAAATAAATTTGATATTATAATATGAAAACTTGTTTCCTTTAAATAAAATAAATTTACTAAATCGGGTATAAATTTATTAAATTATCTCCACAAAAAAACTAATAAAAATCATTTTTGATGAAATCAAATTTATGAAGTATAAAGAGACTTTACTAAAAAATTTATGCTAGTTTCATAAGTGTTAATTAGAATTTTTTATTCATTAAGACCCGTATATATATATATATTATAATGTGGTTATTCCTATTTATAACCTCTAATTCAATTATTATGTTATAACATTCACATTTAAATGTTAATGTTTTAATAGTATAACACGCTTTATTATAACATGGTGTTTCAGGAAGTGTAAGATTTTAAAGAAATATATTTTATTTAAGAGAAATATATTATAAAATATTTTGGTTCTATACTCTTCCCATTTTTAATAAATTTCATCCTAACAATTTGAACATGTTCTAAGTAATCAAATGATTTACATTTGAACATTCCTTCGTTGAAAACCCTCATCATAAAAAGGGTCAATGAAACATCCTCTAAAAAAAGAAAAAAAACGAAATTATCAAGGTCATTTATAATAAAAAACACAATGTTTACAAATAGAGGAAATTAATTAGAATTTAATATATGGAAATAGTGGAGAAAGTTAACAAAAAGGAATGATAGGGAATGATAGAGAACATGGTCAAGAAAATGGTAATGAAGATAATACCATAAATCTTTAGTGGGTGAAAATAATATTGATTCATAAAAAATGAAGATAGATGTATCATATTTTATTTTAATACCCTTTTACTAACAATGATGTATTATTTTACTATCAATGTAGTCAATATTATATAATATACTCGACTTATTTCATTCCATATCATAAGAAAAAATTTATCCTTTGGTTGTGATTTAATCAATTTATATTTAATTTGTTACTCTTGGAAATGAATACCCAAAATGAGATTTTTATACCTGAAGAAATAAAATTATCTTTTTTCAGATCATAATATCTATACAAGAGTGACATGTTATTCTGTATACCTCTAAATATTTACCAAAATCCAAATGGTTATCACAAGTTATCTAATATCATACATTAATCTCAAAACCCCAATAGTAACACCCAAAGGAAATTTTATTATTTATCTATAAAATCATTTATGTTAAATCAATGTCATATTAACATAGAAATCAGGTGCGTGAGTGGTAGACAATATACCATTATCAAATTTTAGTTGTGGGATCAATACCTCTAGAATTTCTGTAACTGATGAGATTTGTCCTAGAATATGGGTTGCAATTTAATTAAAATTATAAAAATTTAATTCGTATACAGATCCCAAAATATATGAACATCATAAAAATTTACATTAATCATCAAATCATTTTTAACCACTAATGTTTCTATAAAACATATTTTCCCCAAAATCAAATAATATTTAATAACTATTATTTTGTTAAAATCAATTATCATATTAACTCCACTTTTTTTCATTACCTTATGAAAATACATTTATCCCTTAAATAATAATTCATATTGAACATAAAGGTTACATATATATCCTTACAATAAAAAATATATCAAAATTTCATTAGTAATGTGAATGTCCTATCACTTAAAACCTCAATACTATTTTACATGAATTTCATCTTATGATTAACCAAAAACAAATAAAACCACAACTGCATCGATAAATATTAGGTTAATCTTAGAAGGAGACATATATACATATAAAATTAAACACAATACTTATATGTTTCATGAGTCTTAGAGACAAAATATCATTGATATAACACTTTTACAATGTAATTCTAAAATTCAAATACATAAAAAACTCAATAATTATGCATCTATATTAAATCATTAACTATGATTCATCATATTTTTCCTTTCTACTCTTTTACTATAATATGAAATGTAAACAATGTTTGAAGATTCATCAACCTCAATTTAATCATGACTCTTAGTTTTAAAATTAATAATACTATTTAAGAATCCCATAACATTTATATTTCATTTTTTGTATCCTAATCATGAGAAGTAAAACCACTACTCATGCAACCTTTCTTATTATCTTCTAAAACATCCCCTCTAATACATTGATTTTAATAATGACCATAATTTCAATAATTAAAACATTCAACCATTAATATCACTATAGGTAATCCATTATTCTCATCAATTTTATTAACTAAAATTTTATTTTTTCATAAAAAATTACTTGTTTTTTGTCCTTATTTTACAATCTAAATGCATATTCCTATTAATCTAAGACATTCAATTTAGTGTTTCTTCCCACATTCTAGTAATTTTGGAAGATGTATCTTCTTTTCTCCATGGTCTTGATGAAACTAATTCTTTCCCTTATTAGGTGTGTTAGGATGATCACAAAATTTTATATTTTTAATCATATAATGAGGTTTATGATTAGTAATAATAACAAGGTTTCACTTAAAAACTCTCATTTTACCTGCTTTCCCATGAGGAAATCCATTCCACTGACCACCACATTCAATATTAACATGATTCCTTCAGGTTATATCCATTGAATAAAACCCCAAAAAACATAGTGTGATTAATAATAATCATAATGGTAAACCACCTAATCATGAGAAATAATTTAATGAATGTCTAAATCATGATATGATATTATAAATCCATGGCACCATAGGTTTTATCTAGTTTATTTTTGATAATTATTAAAATACTTACTAATGGATCACAAATAGTTTGTGAATTTCTAAAACATATCCCCCTAGAGTGTCAAGACTGGTGTGTATCAAGGCCGATTTTCATGAACTAGGTAATTATTTAGTGAAATCATATTTTCCCCCCTTTTGGAGTTATTACAACTATGTAAAACTATTCTATTTCCACATTCATATGCATGTAGTGTCCAAACATGGATTCAATTTCATTGAAACAACCCACTCTATCCTTATACAAAATTTTAGGGTATTTTTCTATATATAGATTTTTCCTTAGAATGATTTATAGATTTATCACTAATATTTTCTAATCACAGTTCCAAAAGTTAAATTAAACTATTCTATAAATCCAAATATAGTGACCCCATATTTTAATCTATAGATATTACATTTCAATAGATGAATATTCAATTCATTTTACAAAAAAACCATGAAGACCATAAATGTTTAGTTCCTTTGGAAACATGTATAAATAAAATAATGGTTCATAAGTTAACTAAATAATCTCCCACTAAGTTCATAAAAATTACAAACCTTTTTATTCATATGGTACTTAATACATTTATTTATTACCTAGGGAAGGAAACATAAGTCACTGTTAGGCCAGATGTTTATTAAGGGTAACAAGAGAGATATCGATTATCACATAAACATAACATTGTCATAACGGTATGTGAACATGAGAATAAAAATAGTAAAACCATACCCTATATAACATTGATAATACACAAGATTCATGAAATAAATCTTTTTTATTAAAAATACATGAATCATAATGGAATAAAATAACATGATCCATGAGAATATAACATTGTCATAAGTTAAAGATTTTTGGCATTCACATAATCAAATAAATTCATTTATTTATTAGTCAAGGTGCATTTCTATGACTATAATAGTGGAATGGGTTCAATCCAAAAACCATCATAGTAGTTAATGTTCACTCCCAAGATTATCATAGTGGAAAAACTCCCATAGTGAACTAGGTTTACACAAATTTTTGGTCCTATTTGTCTCACGAGATGTTTATATTTACCCAATGCATTAGAGGGATACATAATCCTAGGACCACTAATCGCATAATGAAAATATAACATACATGTCATATAAGATCATAAAAAATTCTCCATATCATTAAAAATGAATAAATGGTTTTCATAATAAAATTACCATTGGATAACCCCTGGGAAAGAAATGAGATTCATAATCATTTCATCAATTAATAATATTATATCCCATGGAAATGGAATGGGTTTCATAAACATATTTTCATAATAATAATAAACCATATTGAGAAAGAATAATCATGGTATCATTCAAACATATCACCAATAAAGTTTAGTACATTTCAATGGATGTCACCTTAGGTGGTAAATAAATTTTTAATGATCATTCAAAACATTTCTTATTTATTACAACCTTTCCAATTTGAAATAAAATTTTTTAAAATCAAAAAATTTCCCAATTTTTTAATGAAAATTAACATAGAAACATATAAATTAATCTTTAAATATTTGATCGGTCATGATGGTGGGAAATCCTGTTTACACTGTGGAAGTTAAAAAAATATTTCTTTCACCTTTTTGTAAAAAGTCAAAGTACATAAGTCCAAAAATGACTAGAAGATTCCAATTAAACCTTTTTTTTAAATAAAACTAGGGTAAAATAAATTTTAAAAATATTTGGATAATATCAATAACACTCTTCAAAACATTTTTATAAAACATGGAAAATGATGAGAAATGGTTTTTGACTGAAGATAGAAATAAAACTAATTTTTGATAAAAGAATTATTTTGGACTCTTGAGAACATAGAGTAAAATTAATGGAAAACATTTCATATATATAAATGATAATAAAATAATAAAATTAATGATATTATTGAGATGTATATCATAATATTTCATAATTAGAATTCTAATAATACAAAATTTCAATAAATAATGAGATTATAACGTTAGAACCCATACCACTTTGGAAAATTTAAAAATGTCATAACCATGAAAGAATGAAATAAATTTAAACATTAAATATCATTAAAGTAAATATATTTTGGATATATCATGTCAATTGGTTAGTTTAACAAAAACAAATGGTGAATTTGGTAAGTCCCCCATATAAATAAAAGCGTGGAGAAAATCTTTTACCTCACATCTTGAATTTATTCATACACATTTGAACCACCTGTATAATAAAAATATGATTATTATAAATTTATTCTAGAACCATATTCATATGTATCCTACCACAAATTATCTTCTTATTACATTTTATAAACTATATATTATAAAATATTTTAAAAAATTAGTATTTCAGGAAATAAAGACATTGTTTTTCATATACGTTTTAGTTCCATATTTTTTGTCCTTTTACATAAAACATTGTTACATAAAATATATAATTTTTATAATTATATAAATATCATATATATTCATTATTTACATATTTTTAATCATCCATAATACTAGATATAGAAAAATCAATTACACCATTAATGGAGATGATATATCGTACGTATGTATGAAAACTATTTTAATTTTTTCATTGAATTTAATTAAATAAAGGTAAATAATATTTTACCATTATATAATATTATTTATATAATATATATATTTAATATTCAATAATTCTATCCTTCTTTACTTTCATGTCAAAATAAATTTATAAACATATCACATCACTTCGTGGAGGTAGTAGTAAACATGCATGTATGTGCGATATTATATTTCTCTAATGGATTTGAAGGTAATAAGTTAGATGTGATATTATAATTCATAAATTATAATTTTTTTAATAATGATTATCTAGAAAAATTAAACGCATCATTATTTCCAGCTATGAGTGGTGGTAATGGAAAACAAATTACATCAGTTGATGATGTGATATTCTGACATACACACGATCGATGGGTTTGTTTCCTATTTGATAAAAGAAAATATGGATGTAGATTACTAAATTAATATAATAAAATATAATATATTTTATATAATTAGGTTATTATATCATCATGGTTTAATAATATTTGAAGGAGATGGAAGAATAAATAAAATGAAAATGCATGGTAAAGAATTAAACCTTTCTTCAAACAACTTCTTTTTATTTATAACAAAAGGCATCATAAGATGATTTTATTGATAAAAATTTTAGATATAGTTAATTTTAATGGATTTTAATAATGGGTTTATCTAGGTATTATTTTAAATAAATGGGTTTTCAACTGTGGGGAGGAAAGGGGAGGGATGTCATTTAATAAGATGTGGAGAGGGCACACTTAGAATTTCTAAAAATAATACAATATTCCAACGTTTTACACGAACAAAATTGATCCAAAATGGATCATTAGATAATAATATATGAGATATGATCTAAATGTTACCATAAAATCGGAATTATAAAAGTTTTATGTCATTTTAACCCATATCTTCGACATTAATCTCCCTATAAACCTGTTTTAACCACAACTACTTTGACATATATTTATAGTTTTTATCCTTTATTATGATGAAAAATTAGGTGTAACTTTTTATATAATATTAATTATGATTATTAAAAAATATTAATCTAATTTTTCAAATTAAATTCAAATAATTGGGATAATTTTATTTAATATTAAACCCCTAGATGCAACGAAAGAGCAGTTTTCCATTGAAATGTTTTCAAATGTATAGAATCTATTTATAAAAAAATTGAACAAAAAATTGAATAAAATAACTAAAATTGGATTAATAATAATTTAATTTAACTTATTTTACTTTTAAAACCATTTAAAACAAAAGGTAACTTTGTAAATTCATTAAAGAAAATACAATTTTAATAATAATTAGTATTTATAACTATTCATCAAAATATTATTCTTTTTAGACAATTATAAAAAATTAAATTTAAGGAAAATATTTACTGTATATTGCAAAAATTAATTTAATTTTTTAAAATATATTTTTTATAAGTGTTACAAAATAATTTTATAAAATATGAAAAATGAGGTGAAGGATAGTTATTTTAGAAAAAATGTATTCTTCAAGGAAAATGTGAATTTATATTAACTCTATAACAATTAATATTAATTATATAAATTTAAATTAATATAGACAGATATATAATATATAGATTTATTTTGAAATTTTCTACATTGTGGAATTTTTAATAAATTAAAATGGAAGGACATTATGATCTTAAAATCAATTTTGAGAAAAGATGTGTTTATAAACATAATAATATATTTATAAAAAAAGCATGAAAATTAACGATTCAAATGACATTATTTATATTATTAAAAATAAAATATATAATATTTAAATTTAATACCAAATACGTAATATAAATAGAATTTAATTTAATTTATTTAATGATTAGATATTATAGTTTTACAGAAATCTATATTTACAACGAAAACTGGAATTTTTTAGAAAAATCAAAAAACATCAACACAATATAATTTTCATAATATTAATAAAATAAATTATCATTTTTATAAATATCATTACCTAAATCCATAAAAATTAATTTTAAGATTCATGAACAAAAAGCAATGGAAATCATTTTTGAAGAAAAGATATTTCTGGAACATAAAATGACATTACTAAAAATTATGGGACTATTTAATAACAATTAATCAATAAATTTTTATTTCAAAGTATAATTATATATATATTTCAGAATTTGGATAATCTAATTTATACCTGCAAATATAACAAATAGGTTATAATGGTCATTTTTAAATAATAAAATTTCAATACTATTATGAGGTTCATTAAAACCCATTGTTTCATGCAACACAATATATAAAAGAAATAATCTTAATTTAAGGGGAAATATATTATATAATATACACATGATTTATTTATCAAGGAGGTTTTTAAATAACTAGTGTGGTAGGCTTAACAGTTGATATATTTTTATATATTTGATTAAGTGAGCCCAATTTATTTATTTTTTCTTGAAAATTATTATGTACTTTCCCCAATTGTGATAATGGAAAAACGAGCATCACATGTGAAAATAGGGATATATTTTTTATCTAAACATGTCAATATTGTTCTCTATAAATGTATTTACCATATAAGCATATATTTTATTTGTCTATGGTACATTAGTAAGTGAAATGTGATCTCATGTTAATTCAGATGATGCAGTGATGATATTATGTTTCAATAATCAATTTCACTAGAAAGAAGTGATTCTTGCTGAATTAATTCTATCATGTATTTTCTAGTGATGTGTATACCCATAATTATAGAATATTATGATTAAATAATCATGGAATAACATCATTAAAGGGATATAAATTTTAATAAGTGCTTCCTAATGATTTAAAAAAAGTGGTATCAGTTGTCATCTTGATTTGTTTTTCTAATGGTTTCATATTACAATTATTATAATCTCTCATGATTTGTAAAACGTTTTTGGGGATAAGAATTTGAATGTTGTGAATGTCCTACCATACACCAAACTATACAATTAGGGGGAGAGGAATGTGAACCTTATTTTTAAGGGGAGAATAAATTCCTTCCCTTTTTATGTATTGTCGATAGGGGGAGAAGTTAGACTAACCAATGAAAACTATCTTTATGTGATTGGTATCTAGAAGCTATTTTAATAAAATAAAAACAAAAAGGTAAAGATATAAGTGACCATATGTGTTTTGTTTTTTTGAATTAGGTCATCATAATAATAATTGAAATTAATAGAAGTGTTGGGTGATTGATTAAGTATCCACTAAATGTATGAATAAGAGATAGTGACCATATACCATGGGTATAATAGAATGATGAGTTATCTATCCTTTAATAACTCATATGATAGATTCATGTTGGTATCCCATTATATAAAATGATTTAAATATATGATATTCATGGTAGAATATGGAATGTGTTGAATTAGGATCTCCAAAACCATATATAGTAGTTTGGAATATAAAGAGGTTTGTCTACAATAAATTATTGTAAGAACTATTAGAATCAATGATAAACTGATTATCTAATTAGATTTTGAAAACCTATTAGTTTGGGGAAGAAAATACTTGTGTTTTTATAAATATATATTTTGAATACCATGAGAACACATTGATGAAGCATAAAACAAAGTTTAAGATTTTATTTAATATGAAGTGAAACATTCAATATTAAAGAACTAACAGTGGTGAGTTTTCATATTCTGAATATTCATAGAGAATTGTTTTTAAGTGTTAAGTATTGTTCATAAATTCTGAAATGTATTTTGAAATATTCTAGTGTATAAGAATTTGTACATATCCAAATCCATGTATTTAAAGACCCTATTTTGTAAAATATTTTCATTTATGAAGATCCAGTTATGTAAATAAAACGATGTAGAAAAAACCCTCAAATAATGGATTTTAATCGTGTCACAAAATTTTCTATCCCCAAATGCTAAAATATATTTGTAATTATTTCCACTTATGAAAATGAAGAATCATTTGGGATTACTAGAATAAAATCATGGTATATCCAAATTGTGATATGTGAATCACCACTTAAGGGAATTTTTTTTCGTATTTCAGTTTTTATATGAAAAAATGAATTTCAAAGAGTAGATTTTCATTAAATATTGTGTAAAAATTATTCATTTCATTAATTGTTTATTCTAAATAAAAATTAATTTGGGATAATGGAAGGATTTTTCGTTCATGGTATAAAATCACAAACACCTACAAAGGGTTTTGATCAAGTCGTGAGAAGAAAGAGGATCCAATATTCATCCCTAGTAAAGGGTAGATCAATGGAAGATGCAAAAAGATTTTATAGGATTATTTTATTATGCGGAAATAAAAATCAGTGCATTATTATGATTTTTTTTCAAGACATAAAAACATGACACTTATATAATCCACAATATGAACTTGGTATGAGAAATAACAAAGTAACAGGAAGACTGCACATGTCTCTTGTACAATAAAATAAATTTATTGGGTTATGAAGAAGAATTTAGATGAATTTGCATTGAACCAAGAGATAATTTTAATCAAATTATAAATCATTTATTACCGCATTTATTTTATTTTTCATGTGTAAATGATATTTAATTCATGTAATTTTTCAAATACATGAGTAATGGGGAGAATTGATGTGTGTTACCACATGTAAAGAAGAGTTATACACCACATCATATTGTAGTGATTTTTAAAGATGTGGAGATTTGTAAGGCATAATTTTATAATTTTTTTAGGAATATGAATTTGTTCCTACTGTATATATTTATTTATGTTCTTATATAATATTTTTCAAAAATGAGAAGCGTTTAAGGTGTGTATTCTCGTAATAAAATTTTGAGAAGAAAATGAAATGCATATAAATACATAAAAACCTAATAAGATTATTGTTTTTTTATTTTTAAATAGAAGATACTTTTTCCCCTAAACATACTATTTATTAGTATTGAAAATTGATGGATCATTTAATGTATCGACCCATGGATGCGATGTGGTATAGAGATCGTGGAGATGAAAAATAAAAAAGAAGAACCACCAGTTATTGGTGTGTGCTCTATGATCGAGTGCCTGAGATTTTTTTCATTGGGAGACATGTAATGATATCTCAAATATGGAAGAACCATTTCATACTATAGTGAATAAGAGTAAGGAAGAGGGGAATAACATCATTTGGAAACCAGATTGATGTGTTCCTATGTATTGAGAATATGAAGATCCTACAACATCTATTATCACATAAGTTCTTTGACGAGCTACTGAGATTAAATATCATAGGATATCATTGAGTGAGATAATTAGGTGAATATATTAAAAGGTTATATAAAATAGATATATGTGTAGTTAGTGCAATATAAATCATTTTTTAGGACCTTCTTGTTTTCGAAGAAGTCTCTTGTGAGTTGAATGGGATCATCATTATTAATACAGGGACATCCCATGTGGAGCTACTGATCTACTTTCAAAGAGGAACTGAAGGGAGTACTTATATATAAATGGTGAGAATCTATATAACCTATTTGGATCAAAGTATTAAAGGATATCCCTATGAGACGCAGTGAATATGTAGGAAAGCTATTGAATAAGTCTATTGGGATGCTTATAAGACCAGTCATGTGAGAGGTTGTAAAAGTGCCTCATGTAACTCTGACCAAGACAAGATCAGTGATACTTTGATCTAGTTTTTGTTTAACAAGAACCCAACACTTATAATTAGGATATTTTTTTATAGTATATAATCCTTGAGTGTTGCACATAACCAATCAAGGAAAAGAGTAGGAATTTTTACCACACAATGTAGATTATTTTTTTATTGTACCTTTTGCAACACCCCACAACTCTGAAAGAATAATATTTTATTAAATAGTGTGTATGATAGACAACAATATGTGTACAAGGGAATTTAATATCACAATACATTATAAATATTTACTATTTTAAATAAATTAAATACATGATATAGTATACAATTCCCACAACACTGAGTTAGAATGCATTACACAAAACAACAACTTTATTTGGTAGCTTATGTTACACAAGAACTAATTTTGATAAATATTATTAATATTATTTTTAAAAATGTAAATTATATACTAGAATTTAAAATTATGGTTATGAATATGAATAAATAAATTATTAAAATATATTTTTTAATTAATTTTTTAAAAATTAATTAAGAAATAAATATATAAACTAATTTAATTGAAATGAAATGTTTTTTTAAAAAATATTTATGCCCTCAAAGGTGTTATATATTAATAAATAAAATGATTTAATATCATTGATTTATATTAATGAAATATATATATAAATTATTCAATAATATATTTTTTATAGTCATCTAATATATTTGACCTTCATAAGATAAGAAGAAATCCATTTGTATACATAAAAAACTGTATGTTTCTTAAGATAGTTTTACAGCCTTTTAATAGTGTAATTTATTTAATTTTTTTGTAAAATTTATATATTTAATGACTAAAAATAAAATTAATTTTTTAATGTTGAATTTCTAAATTATCTCAGGGTTAATTCTTTGATATTTTTCTATCATGTTTCATTTTTAGATTAATAGTGAAAAAAACTGAATTTTAGTTGAAAACTACCTTTTCATATAAATAATTTATAAGTTATATTATATTTTAAATTTATTTTAAAGTATAATTTGATAAATTATAAATATATTAATCCAATTTGTATCATAAGAATAATTTTATATTTCATTCTGAAATATAAACATAGTAAACATTTAAACATTTTTACTCAAAAACCCCACTTTCTCGTTAAGCCACCAAGATTAATTTTAAATTAAATTATCCCAATTATATTATTTGAATTTGGAATAATGGATTAGGTATTTTTAATCAGAATAATTTTTAATTTCTAATATGTTATATATATTTTTATTATAATAATGATTAGTGAAAACAATTATAATTAATCACTATGATTAAGGTAAAATTGTTCTTACTATGGGACTAAAATTTAAACATAAGAGAAATATTAAATAAACATAGAAAACTAGTTGGATGGAAATATTTAGACCATATCCCCTATTTTATAAAAAATATATCATTATTGGAATGACATGAGGTAAGGGTGACCTCCCAATAGTGTTTACATTGTGGTATTTAAACGAATGCCAATCATTCTCCATGATAAAAGGTCACTAAAACCTTCCACTTATTCACTCCTATCAAGAAATATTAACAAACCTAATATTTATAAATTCAATTAATAAAGCACCTAACCTAAAACTAGATGCCTTTGTTTGGTATGAATGAAAAACATTGAAGTTTTTAATAAAAACCTAAGTGGGATACCAAAAGATGATGTAATGTTCATCTAAAACCAATTTCATTTTATTTGTTTTCCTGCCTCCTTCTATTTTTATTGAATTATTATATAATATCCTATGTATCTTAAATATAAATATATTTATTTATTCTATGTTTATTCCCTAAAACATCACATACATCCATCAAATTTTATCCGTATTCATCGTTTGTGTGTACGGCGGACTACCACCTCGTGAACTGACATCATTCATTCTTCCATGACCACCTTTCAAGGTTGGGAATAAGGTTTGATTCATAGATTATATATGATATATAAGATATTTATAATATAATTATTAATAAATAATTTTATATAACATGTACCTTTATGAATTTTTATGGGAATATGATAATGTCATTCATGTGTACGACAGACAACTACCTCACGATGTGATCTGATTCTTTCATGATTTACATGGAATGTATGAAGGATATATTTATATTTTTTTGTGATATATATCAAATAAAAAATATATTGAAATGATAATATATATATATATCATTTACATTACTTTATTTCAATATGAAAAGAACTTGGAAACAAAAAACATATGTACGTATGACCTACCATGTTCGTGAACAGTCTATTTCATTTCCTATAACTAAATTTTATGGATTAATATAATTATATATAAATATATATAAGGAATATATATGATATTTAAATATTTTTTTAAATTCCATAGATGATGAAATCATGATCAAAATAATTTTAAAAAAATAACACGTTAAAATATACATGTTAAATTAGGCAATTAACACTAAAATAAAAAACAAAATGAAACATTATTAACAAATAGGTGATAATATGTTATAAAAGTGTCATATATGATATTATAAATATTAATATGGTTATAGAATAAGTTAATTACATTTTTAAAACTATTTTAATGTAGGTTAAGTAGCGTTCAACCAATTGGAAGCTTATGTTACGGTATCTAATTTCTATTCCTTAGCATTGAGTCATATTATAAAGTTATGCACAGAATTAATCTTATATGGTGAATATAATTACAATTTGGCATGTAATATCATGAATAAATCATTATTAATGGTATTTTATGTTTCAATTTTAATTATTTCATCTATGTGTATTTGAATTGAAAGTTACTAAGTGGTAAAAATTACATAAATCTATTTCTTTTCATTGAGTTGTTTTACTTCTTCATTAATGTTATTTTTTTTAAAATGTAAATAACGAATTTTGATTATATATTTTTGTATTTCCACTTTTTTAGGTGGATTTCAAGTTTATACATATAAATTATTCACTAATTAATTTTCACTTTGACATGATGTTCATTTTAAGGGTTTTTTAATGATCTCATTATAATCAAGATTATTTATTTTTTAATTTAATTTAAGGGAAATTATTTAAACACTATTAAATAAAGCCTTTAATTATAATATATTTTGGTTATTAATTATTTTTTTCAAGGTATTGTATAATTTTTCAAATCATTGGGAGTAAAATGATTTATAAATTCATTTAAAGAAAACCCGACTTCATTTATATTTTTGGACCAAAATATAATTTATCACAATAACATGTTTTATTAAAATGTTTTCAAAATTTTTTTTATCCTTTTCTAAAAAATTATTAACGAAAAGTTTATGCCCTTTTATTTAAAAATGTATTCAAAGAAAGCATCTTATTCATTTATGAACAAGGCATTTTTTAAACCTTTTTATTACAGAAGGGGAATGTTCTATATAACTTGTACGACATGTATAGAATTACCCATCATCATTTATTTGAAGCTTCATTTACTAGTTTATAAGGTTACTATTAATGAATTTTTTTTAAAAAGTGATGTTAATGAAAATTATTTTCAAATGTTTTTTCAAAATGAAAAGGATATTTTCCTCAATAACGTTTTTAATTATAATCTTTTTCATCAATTAAAATTAACCTTATTATTACTCAGTGGGTATACATCATATTGATATCACCCTTATTCTTAATATGGAATGTTTAGGATTATTTTGACCATGTAAAGTATTAAAATCCACTTCCCTTAATAATTTTCTTAATAACTAACATTCCCTTGTTTATTTAGTTTTCTATAATCATTGAATAATTATTTTACCCTAAATATTTAATAAATCATTGTTATGTTTTTCTCCAAAATAGTATACAATTATTACATATGGTGTATACTTAAATGTTATTTGATTAACATGGGAAATAATGATAAATCTCTATCATTTACTCAATAAAAATATTTGATAAGAATCATTTATCATGAATTAACTCGATTGTTTAATATATGAGGAATGATTTGCAATGGTATAACAGGGGTGGGGCTTAGTTAATGATATCCCCTTGATGTATCATTAGTATCATGGGATGAGTCAGTTGGATATCCTTATTAGGGTTTTCACCCAGCATGTTTTAAACTTTCTTGTGAATGCTCTTGATATTATAAATATCATGTACTTAGGAAACATGGAATAATATAATTTAGAATTTCCTTCATTCGGATTCATATATCATTATCCTTTATATTTTTCATTATGAAAAAAATAAATGGTTGTATATATTTATTAATTTATTGATTAAATGGCATGTGTTCCCAGTTAATTACATTTCTATATTGTCTATCCACTTTCTTCACAGTTTATTGATTATATTTAATGTGTTTTCCATCATTACCATTCTATATTGATAATGATAATTGATTTATTATTGGTCCCACTATATTTAATCCATAATGATAATTTGAGATCACCTTTATTTTTTTTCCTTTACTATGATTCGATGAAGTGTAAAATGACTAATACATAAGGATACACTAGAATGAATACAATTATTCTTAAACAATTTGTTTTAATTTTTTTATTCGAAATGTAATGTATGACTCATATATATATCTTTTTATGGAGACTACCAACCTGATAGGTCATATGAGATGTGTTTCCTTGCACATAATTCTAATGTAATGGGAGTAAGAATATGCTTTGGGCTACTGGGGTCATGGTCACTACACGTTAATTTACAATATTATATGAGGGAGGTTGTAAGACACATGAAGGAGTGGATATATACTAAAGAAGTCTAGAAGGTTGAATTAAAAGTCATTATTCATAAATGTTGTAAGTGACCACTAATTCAACCCTCTCTTTATAGTGGTCCATCTGTCGCATGTAAATTTCAGTAATAAATAAAATAAAACAAATTATGATAAGGGAATAAACCTATAAATATTTTTTAATAAATTAAAAAATTAATATACTCATATTATATTGGAGTTAAAGAATGTATATGGTGATTTAGAGTCAATGTAAGTGATTTCTCATCTCTTTGTAATACAAAGTGATTTCTTATCTCAATTTCCTTTAATTGATAGTTATATCACTTACACCACATGTTTTCTATTTTATAATGTATATACTACCATTTGGATGTTTTTTATAATTTATTTACTGATATTTATGATTTCTACAAATCCTTTTATAATTATCTTCTTCAATTTCCTTTTGATTCAAAATGTACCAAAGTGGGAAACTATTTCACTTAATTTTTTTATAAATTATATTATAAAATTTTACTCTTCTTTATACTTTTTCATTAAAACATTTCAATAATTATCATAAATGGTCGGAAAATGAAAATTTTAATTATCCTTGAATCTTTAAATTTTTTTAAAAAGAATATTTTAAGTGTTTCTATAAGGGGTCATTGTTCAGTCATTTTATCATGTTTCAAAAGGATATTTTTAAACAATACAATGAGATCTAATTTTCCATCTTCCATATTATTTATTCATTATCAATCTTGCTCTGTACATTCTGATAGATTCTTAAAGATGATAATTTTCCTTTTTTAAAATTTCTAGTTTTAAATGTTTTGAAAAGAAAATAATATTTATTCTCAATTTTATGTGATAACTAAAAGTGGTTTTTTCTTATAAACCATGATTCCAATTTTATGATCTTTTTTATAATAATATCAAGTAATATATTGTTTTTATTTTAAATCATGACACTTAAACATTATTAAAAAGGTGGGAATTAAGATTAATCCCGAACCCTTACAAGACTATGTCCATTATTTAATAGGTGGAAAATCCATATAATGAGTTGGGTTAAACGATAGATTTAATATGTGTAAGTTAATACTAAGATAATATGGATTCCTTTAATTATTCTTATGAAGTGGCAGAGTTAACTGATATAAATTCCTCAAAATAATTTTTTTGAATTATCTTAATCGGTGATTCCATGATGAAATAATGGTGCCCCAAATATTCTATATGTTTTTTCAATTTGTGTAAATCGGTTTTCAAAGAAATAATTTGATTTAAATAAATAAAAAATGACTTGATGATTTTAAGGAAAGTATATATTATTCTAAATGTGAATGATTTGTTTTCATTAAATGATTTCATGAATTATGATTATTCATATCTATTTTCTTATAAAATATTCTATGCTAAATTTAGGGTTTTAATTTTATTTCATGAGTTGGTAAAAGATTATTTTGAGCTCAGAATTTTATTTTTTATGAAGGAAATATTTCTTATGGGTTTTTATAGAATTCAAATGGATTAATGGATTTCATTTCTTTTTATATCTCTTACTTGAATGTTTTTGTTCATCTCATTTTTTCAACTGTTTTTTATCAGGCCTAAGGATGATTAGGTACTATTAAATAGTATATATCCAAAAAAAGGAAATTCTCCGTGAACAATGTAGGTTTCCCATATATGAAATAGGATGGTGAACTTAAAAATCAATTTTTCATGGGAAAAAATGAACACTAAATGTCTATGTTCCCTATATAATGTAATGTTATTCCTAATTCACTATAACTCTTGTCATAAATAATGTAATTAGGAGTTGATTAAGGTATCGATCCTTATACTGGTGGAATATCATAAAAAGTGACACAACATGTGGGAATATTGATATAGCTTAATCATGTACCATTGACCCCAAATCCATACATTTTATCAATCGAAGAGTGTGTTTATCAGTTGTGTTCCATGATCATTAGATTGGGGTAATCAATGTGTAATCAATCACATTTAGATTCATGTATCTGTTATATGAACACAATAAATGTTTTGGAACTACATGATCTATGATTTTTTTCATCTCTTTTAAAATACCAAGATATTGCAGTAGTGAGACACAACATATACTCCCCCGATACAAAGTCGTGTGGTCAAATTATTTATCATAGAAACCCTAGCCACATGATATTAATTTTTTAACCCACAAATCTTGGATAAACACCTTCACTATAAAGTTCTATAACCCCATCAGAGCTCACCATTTTACCTAACCATCTGACCACACTATATTTCATGTTATTCTTTGTGAATCCATTAATCGATGCAAGACCCTATATTTGGGATCTCCATCACATGTGATTACCAAGTTATCCTTATTGTTTATCTCCTCACATCACCACTACCATGGTCAAAACTCATCATTTCATTGTCATACTTTGATCTACCGGCCACTATAAAGACTATAGCTTTTTCACTCAACCATGGGGGATAAGAGGAAGACATGAAAAATTTAGGTAGAATGGTCATTTATGGAAGAATAGGTCCATCATACCCTATGGAATCCACCATAGGGCACTCCGGTTAGCCTTGATCCACACTAGAATACAACATATGATGGAAAGGGTGGATTGAAATCCACCTAGTCACCAATTCTCAAATGTTTATAGTTAGAACATAAATAATCTAAGAATAATGAAAATATAATGGAAGGATTTTTTTTCATTGCTTTATAGAAAAAAATAATTCTTAAAAAATATCTGCAATATATTTTCTATGAAGAAAAAAATAGAATAATTATAATTTCCCTATTTAAATGATTATCAATATCACATTTAGATATATTTTCCCTCTAGGATATGACGATATCCCATTTATGAATCGACCAAACCCAAATCTCATGTTATTATGTTTGGTGTGGATGTATAATCTTATAATTATAGTATTAGTGAGAAATTTATAAACACAGTGTAAGGGGTTTCTTGGGTTTTCCATTAAAATCATAAAATAGTCCATTTTGGGACCAAAAAACAAATTAAAAAACACCACTACATGAAAATACCCCTCTTCCTGAGTCCACCGTGATGATATATTTTCCATAGGTGGATTTGTTTAAGAGTTTTAGATAATTTATCTCATTTTGAAGCATGGGTTAAAAATATCATAGTTGAAATATCAATTATTTTTGGAGGGCCCCTTGAACTTTAAAAAATAACTTTCCAAGATACCACATTAATAAAATATTATTAGAAAATTATTTAAAATGATTAAACTGAAATGTAGGTCTTTATATAAACCATGGTCATATCTAAGGATCTCCAAACATCCTACCACACTCGATGAACTATTAGAGAAAAATATGCAATCGATTTTTATTGGGGGAGGAGGAGTTTGAGAGTAGGGCTTAGAGATCATATTTAACTAGTCATAGAAAGGAATATACATAAGGAAACATATTTAATGAGGATTTATAGAAATGTGAATGGTACATTATCCTTCTTTTATAAAAATCCAAAATGAGCTCTGCAGAGTACCCGGTGGGTAACCACCAACCACTCAAGAACCACATGGTAACTATTGAAAAGTAATCAGGCTCCCATTATAAGATCTAGTAGCACTTATAACAACTCCCTAAACTAGTAATTACATGATGGAATTGATTCACTAAAATTAATTATATCTCTATCCTTACTTCATCATATTCATTCATTAAATATCCCCAAAATACATGTTATTCAAAATAGAAACTAAATTACCAGAAAATAATAATTAAACATTGAACTAAATGATATGGGTTATTAGAAAAGAATTTATATATAAGGAAAAAATAAATATAGGATCTATAATACATTAGAATATATGTGATAAAAATTGTTTCAAACCTATATAATTTCACAGAAATTATGATATGGATTTTTTCAGGGAGATAAAGCTAAAGAGGAGAAACTATACTAGATTAGTGTACTGGTTATCTTTGGAACATTAAATTTCATGAATCATGAGTCATTTTTATGTACTTATCTTGTATTAATGCATAGATACATAACAATAGGTAATGATCCTTTTCAATTATAGTGAACATATCATAAAATTTATATTCACTAAAAAATGCATTTGTAGATTCTTGGTACATCATCACATCATTGGTATATAATCCATAGAAATAACTCTTTTTTGAATGAATATAATAAAATCTTCACATGTTTCTGATTTAATTTCATTATTAGTGTATATTTATTTTTTTTCACAGATTTGAGAGCTTTCATATTTCTTGCTAACATAAGAACTGTATCTATTTGGTGTAACATCACGTTATCTTTTCAGGTACTTTTGATGTTTCTAAGTACCTATGTTTTGGAGTAGTGACTTGAGAGACTCAGGAGAACTTTAAATGTTGTTTTTAGGAAAAGGGGAAGTCACACCGGCGCACACGGGTTGTATAAACTATGCGGCCAAACCGTGTGAAGTCGGTCTTGGAGGCAGTAGCTTCCGCATGGTCAGCACACAGATTGTCTAAATGTGCATCCAAAGAGTGCAACCAAACTGTGCATGGATTGTTTGTCGAGGCAGTGGCTAATGCATGGTTAGCACATAGTTTGTCTAATCATGCAGGAAAACCATGCATCCACTTAAATGAGATCCTATAAAAGTGGATCTCACTCGTTTTAACCTCTATGTGCCTCATTTTTTCTTCTAATAAACCCTAAATCAGGATTTTGAATCTCCTAAGGTTAGAGAAGTTTCTCCCATCATTTTATAGGTGATCCAAAGGATCCTCTTTATGAATCAAAGATGTATTTTTGAGGTATGTGATCGTTCTTCATCTTTCCTCCTTAGATTCTTAGATATACATTGATATACTTCTCCTCTTCTCTCAGTTTCATATATATACACATGTTATGGGTAGATATAAGTGGGTGGATTCCAAATATTATGAGATTTGGTCTTTATCTTGCTAGGAGAAGAGATCTATGGAAGGTTCTTGAAGAAGCAACCCGGTTTTCTTGAGCTTTCTCAACAGTTGTGGTTTTCATCAAAACCTTTGAGGTATGTGGTTCCATCCCGACATTCAAAATTTATTACCATTGTATTTTATTGATTTTTTTCAATTTTTTATTTAAATTCAAATTTTCAAATTTTCATTCAATTAAATTGGTAAAAACACGATTCTAGTGAATTGAGATATTTGAAATGGGTTTGGCATGGTAATTTAGAAAACCCCAATTCCATTGAATTGGGTGTGTTTATAGAAATTGGATGATTTAAATTGTTGAATTTAAATTATGGATTTTATGGTAATTATTTCAATTAAATTGTAGAATTTATTTTTGGGAATAAATTGTGTAATGATGGAATTGGTTTTGAATGGATTTCAAACTATTGAAAATGGATTAAAATGATTTTATAGAAACCCATTGGTTTTATCTTGTAAAAAGGAATGTTTTGAATAAAACCTATTTTAGTTTTACAATGAATGAAATTAGCACTTTTGAAATGGAAGAATGAGATTGATCGTATTTTAAGAATTCTTAAAATAGTTCGCCCATAATGTAAAAGGGCATGAAATCCTTAGTTATTTAGTGAGTTATTTGGATACAATCCACGTGATGACAAATTTATAAAACATACATGCAGTGGGTCACATCCCTGATGAGTTGGTGATGAGTCTCCTTTGGACAGTGTCATAAAGTCGTGTGTATACACATTTTTCTGAGTTCACTTAGATAGTGCAGAATTTTATAATGGGTTAATACTACCGTACCTTTTAGAATATGACCATGTTGCTCGCTTGTTTATTTATATTTGAGATATAAATTTATGCCAATAATTTTGAACTACTTTACATACCTTCTGAATTTATATAAACTATTTTATATAAATGTTTTACTTAAGCCGTTGTTTTAGAAATATTCCATCATTGTAAATCCTTTGCTTAATGTAATTTTTCTATCATTCCAATATGTATAGCATGTTTTGTTAAAATATGCTTTTGAATTGCCAAACCTGTTTATTTGAGAATTGAAAGCTTTTCATTGGATAATTTATATTTGGAATCCTTTACGGATGCTTTGGTGGTACCCTACTGGGCTTAGGCTCACACCCTAATTTTGACTTTTGGTGTTTGTAGACTTTCTTCTTCCAAGATTGAGCAAAGGGAATGGACCTCAAGGAGGTGGATCCAGTTGTTGATCTTTGGTCTTGGTGAGTTGATTCCTTATGGAACAAGGGGTTGTTTTCTAGTTTTATTACTTGGGTTGTAGTACATTGGGATTATTATTCCTCTTTGTATTCTGGTATATTACTCCCAGCAGAGTTTCTTTTGTAATGTATACTGCTTTGTTTTCTTTTGCTTCCACATACTTGTGAAAAAATAGATCCCACTTGCATGTTGTGTGATGCTAGGTGCTACTCGCCGACATGTTGGGATCAGGAACGCCCTTCGGGCTCTATCAGGGCTGACTCAGTTATCGGGTTACCAAGATATCCAGGATGGTTCGTGACAAAGTGGTATCAAAGGCTGGTTAAGAATCTTTCCTTGATGACAATATGCATTTGAGTATTCTTGTCGAGACTTAGGAGGTAATTGTGACTGAGTACCTGGACAACGCTCACCACAATGAAACTTATGTCACCAGGGTTGGATAGGGAAATACGACATATGGATTAGTTCTAGTATTTTCCCTATTTTGATTTGGATAAAGTGGAATCCAAATATTTTTATCTCTTCTATTAAGGAAATTTTTCTTTGTTTCTCTGTTTCAGTGTTATTCATATTTCTTCTTATGTTGTGTAGAAACATGCCTCTAAGAAGACATGGGAATCAGATTCAAAAAGAGGCTGCTACTGAATCTCAGCAAAGTGATTCATATTGTGGATCCGAGTCTGGTTGAGGTGATTGGTCTGATTTTCCATGCTCTGGGATAGGCACCACCTCCAGTTCCAATTTGGGCTCCAGCTATAGATCCTCATAGTGATATTCTCCAAAGTCATTCTCAAGAGATCCTATGCCAGAAGCCACCATTTTTCAAAGGCTCCACTGACCCTCAACATAACTACCACAAAACATGGCAAGGCCAGTGCCACCCTTTATCAGTGCTTTTTTTATCCCTGATAAAGGTATACCCTTTAACAACATTTTTCTAGCGCTGTTCAAGGGTACCCCTTCATCAGTGCTTTTTTTAGTAGTGGTGATAAATGGGGGTCTTTATAAGTGCTTTAAAAAAAGCGCCGATAAAGTGTCTACGTCAAAAAAAATTCATAAAAAAATTTAATATTTAAATATATAGATATAGTTATATTTATATAAATATAATATATATTTTTTAAATATAATTTTAGATAACTATAAATATACAGTTACACTAAATATATAAGATATTTAGTGAAAATGGATAATAAAACAAATAAAAAAGTACTTTTAATTAACAATTTTTTTAATTATTATAGAGTAATAGTAATTTTAATAATAATATGAAGACTACAAAAATAAAAAAAATTAAAAAAAATCCAAAATATGTTAAAAACGCAACTCGAACTTCAAACGACCATAACTTTTGATTCAGGTGTCCATTTGAGCTCTACCACATATAAAATCAAAGCCTGCAATGATCTCTACAACATTTTATTTGGGCATTCCCTATGCAATGTTTTTTCGAGGCCAAAAAGGCCCAAAAGGCCTCCAAAACTGATTTTTTAGTCGGGATACCCCAATTGTTTAACATTTTGTGGATTTTCAGCCTCATTTAAGGGGGTTTTATTGGATTTTTTGGTGGGGAATGAATTTATTCCAAGGTATTACATTCATATTGATATTATGTATCTGAAATTTTATCATTTTTTATAATTCACTGCTATTTATAATCAAATATATTACAATATATACATATTTTTTATATATTGACACATAAAAATTTAATTATAAATATATATAATAAAATATATTTACATATAAAATATATTAGCTTTTTCAAAATAATAACTAATATCACTTTTATTTAAAATACTAATATATAAATATTTATATACCTATATATTAATCTAACTATATATATATAACTAGATATATATATTGATATAACTATAAATAGATATATTAATTTCACTATAAATATATATTTTAATATAAATATATATATATATATTAATATAACTATATTTTACTATATTAATAAATATAACTATATATATATAAATAAAAAGATATGTCATTAACTGGAGAACAAATCAATATGGTAGAGTGGTAAAGGATTTAGGTGCGCAAGGGGGAGGTCTCGAGATCAAAGCATGGTGGTGGCAAGGGCGCGTGTATGGGGGTGGATTTGGGGGGCTATCGCTGATAAAGGGGGTGGGTGTAGCACTGATATAGGGTAAATGTGGGTGCATGTGGGCACTGGAGGGGCTAGAAAGTGCTGCTAAAAGGGGGCGGAAGAGATATAAAAGCACCCCGATTGGCAGGATATTTTTAAATTTTTTTAATTTTTTTTTAAATTTTTTACTTTTATCAGCACTAAAAGAAAGATATGATAAAAGGGGTCTTTTATCTATGATATAAAAGAAGCACTAATAAAGGACCCTTTAATCATCACTTATTTTTAGCACTGATAAAAGGGGGCTTTATCAGTGCTTTTTTGGAGCGCTGATAAAGGGCACCGCCCTTTATCATCCCTGACATTAACAACGCTTTTCTAGAGCTGTTAGAGGCCATTTTTAGCACTGATAAAAGGGGTATTTTTAGTAGTGCATGCTGAGGAATGGTTGGGTAATATTGAATTCATGTTTGGGTTTTTGGAGACACCTGATGTGATCAAGGTGATGTGTGCCACCTTCATACAAGAGGGACCAAGTAGATAATGGTGGGACATGATGGTGACAGCTGGGAAACATGAGGGTATAGAGTGGAAGGACTTTAGGGTTCAATTCACTTACCAGTTCTATCCAGAATCAATGATATTGGCTAATGCTGTGGAGTTTTTTAAACATGAGAAGGCTAACAAAACCATGACCGAGTACCCAAATCGCTTTTCTGATTTGGTATAGTTTTCTCCTGAGATTGTATCTAATAAGAAAATAAAGGCTCGACGATTTGATTTGGGGCTTCAATCAGATATCCATTCTCATTTTTTCTTACTAAATCTACCCACTTATACTAATGTGCTGGATAGGGTGATGATGGTTGAGATGGATCTGGCAGGAATGTCAGGGTTGATGGATGTTTCTTTTCATCCTAGTGGTAGTGTTGGTACCTTTCAAAGGAAAATGGAAGCACGATGTTTCTCATGGAAGTTCTCGGAAATATAGTCATTCTAGAGCTCTGGTAGCACCAGGATGGGCTTCATTGAATTTTTATCATTGTGGATATCCATGCGATCCTAAGAGGGTTTGCATTGAGGCACCCAAGAACTGTATCTCCTACCGACATTTAGGGAACATACAAATATTCTTCCATCACTTATCTACTTCACGTAGTGAAAATACGATCATCAACACCTCTAAAAACTACAGGGAAATCAAATCCTTCACAGACAAAAGGGTTCTACCCACAAGCATCTGGAACGAAGCTTCTTCATGTAGTGGAAGAGTCACCAGAGGTTTCTGATACAGGACCTACAACTGTGAGAGGTGCCATTACTATAGATTCATCTTTAGTGACAGCTCTTTTTGATACTAGTGCATCTCACTCTTTTATTTCAACCCATATTGTTAATTTTATTAATCTACATATGGTTCTTTTACCTTGTGCGATGGATATTACTAAACCCCTTGGTACAATGAGAGAGAAGGGTCTCCATAGTCCTGCTTGTGTCTTATCTCTATCAGATGTTGATCATTATTGGAGTTTCTTGGTTCTCGAAATGAAATATTTTGACATCATTTTAGTGATGGATTTTCTCATTTCCAGTAATTCCCAGATCGATTTTTATCTTTGACGGGTCTACATTACTACACCCAGTGGTGTGCCTCTTGTTTTTCAAGGTGAATGGGACCAAAGGTCAAGCAGAGCTGGACCCTCTTATCTAGGGTTGGGGAATGGTATATTAGAGTTTTATTTTGATCTGGAGAGAGATTCAATGTATAGTGATCTCCCTCCAGTCGTCGCTGAGTTTCCTGACGTGTTTCCTTCTGAGTTCTATAGTTTTCCACCAGTAAGGGAGGTTTATTTTTTTATTGATTTAATTATGGTACCAAACTGGTTTCTATTCCCTCTTACCGAATGGCTTAATCTGAACTAAAATAACTGAAGTCTCAGTTAGATGATCTTCTAGAGAAAGGATTTATATGCCAGAGTGTGTAACCTTGGGTAGCACCAATTCTCGTTGCCAAGAAGGGTGATGGTTCTCTTTGCTTATGTGTTTATTATTGAAAGCTCAGTCGAGTTACGATAAAGAAAACATATCTGTTACCACGGATTGATGATTTTAATGATCAATTGAAAGGGGAGAAGTGGTTTTCAAAAATTTATATATGATCTGGTGACCATCAGTTGAGGATAAAAGAATCCAACATTCATAAGACCACTTTTCCTAGTTGGTATGGCCATTATGAGTACCTTGTTATGCCCTTCGGCCTAACAAATGCTCCTGTAGTTTTCATGGAATTGATGAACAAGGTTTTCCATGATTATATAGATACTTTTGTGGTAGTCTTTGTGGATGAAATTCTTGCCTACTCCAAGTCCAAGAAGAATCATGTACATCATCTGAGAATAGTTATGAGTCTTCTAAGGAATCCCCGACTTTATACTAAGCTTTAAACGTGCGATTTCTGGATTTGAGAAGTGATATTTTTGGGACATGTCATGTCAGAACACGGAATATCAGTTGATCCTGATAAGGTAACAACTATTTTGACTTGGGAACAACAACGAAATATTTTTTAGATTCAGAGATTCTTGGGTTTAGAAGTATATTATCGCCGATTTGTTAAACACTTCTCAATGTTAGCTTCTCTAATGACTGCTCTAACTAAAAAAGAAGTGAAGTTTTCCTGGAATGATAAATGTCAGAGATCATTTGTTGAGATAATGTGTATTTTTACTACTGTGCCGGTGTTAACTCTTCCTGAGGTTGAGATAATTTATGTGGTCTTCTAGATATATTGGGATCAGGTTTGGGATGTTTCCTCATTTAAGATAATCTTGTTGTTGCCTATGGATCTCATTGTCTTATGTGTCATGAAGAACTACTATCCTACTCATGACCTTGAACTTGTAGCTTTAATGAACGCACATAAGTGTTGGAGACATTATGTTTATGGAGAAAGTTTTACTATGTATTCAGACCACAAGAGCATGAGTTATATCTTCTCTCAAAAACATTTGAATATCAACCAAAGGTGTTGGGTGGAGTAACTGCAATCTTTCAATTTTGACATTGCCTATACCCCCGGGGAATGGAATGTAGTTGAAGAGGCGTTAAGCATGAAAATCCCATCTCAGGTTGTGAATGAATCTTCAGAAGAGTGGATTTTGATGGATCATTTTTCTCATTTGCATATTGGAGTTTAGTGGATGGGGAATGAAGTTTCTTTAGCCAGTGTTCAGTTGAATTCTACTCTTCTTGAGTTAATTCTTTAGGAACAACAACTAGATGATGAATTCAATAACATTAGGTACTCTCTTTATAGTGGGGAGACCGACCCACAATGGTCGTTCTCCAAATAGGGTGTTCTATGTTATCGAAACCGTTATGATGTGCCGTTAGTGGAAATGAAGGATGTAATGGGAGTTTGACATAATTGTCAGTGGGACGTGCACCGAGGAACCATGAAGATGTTCTATGACATGTGGTGACAGTTCTGGTTTCCAGGTATGAGACAAGACATTACTGAGTTTGAATCTCATTTCTATACATGCCATCAGGTGAAATCCGAGCACCAGAAACCTTTGGGTTTGATTCAACCACTTCCAGTCCCTGCTTGGAAGTGGGATGAAATATCTATAGACTTTGTGGTTCGGTTTACTCAAACCCAGAGGAAGAAGAATGCGATATGGGTTGTGATTGACAGGATGACCATGTCAGCTCACTTTATACCTATTTGTGATACAACCAAAGTTGTGGAGTTGGTAAATATCTATGTGAAAGAAGTTGTTTCTTTGCACGGAGTTCCATTAGCTATAGTCTATGATATGGATCCTTGGTTTACTTCTCGCCTATGGAGAGGCCTTCAGGAGGCACTGGGATCTCAGGTCTATTTGACCATGACCCACCATCCACAGTTAGATAGCCAGATGGAGAGAGCTATTCAGATCCTTGAGGATATGCTCTGTGCATGTGTTCTTGACTTTGATCGGTTTTGGGATGATCATCATGGGCTAGTTGAAATTTCATATAACAACGTTTACCAGTATATGATCAAAATGCATCATTTTGCGGCATTGTATGGATATCATTATAAATATCAATTATGTTGGTCAGAGATTGGTGAAAGTTCCTTGGTAGGACCGAGTTTGGTCCAAGAGACAACAACTATGATCCAGCTGATTCGTTAGAGAATGTTGACATCATAGAGTCAGTACAAGTCTTATGCTAATCGTCATTATAGACCCTTATAGTTCTTATATAGTGACCAGGTGTTTTTGAAAGATTCACCCCGATTAGGTCATCGACAGCATGGGAGGCAATGGAATCTTGCTCCTCATTTTGTGGGACATTTGGAGGTTATTGGCCTTGTTTTGAAAGTTGCTTACCGTCTAGCTTTACCACCACATATGGCGACGATACATAACATGTTCCTTGTATCACAGTTGTGAATGTATCTCTCTGATCCATCTCGTGTTGTGAGATGGAGTGATCTTGAGATTGAACCAGATTTACTGTGACTAAAAAACCAGTCAGGGTTGTTTATTCTGAGACAAAGGTACTCCGTGGGAGAACGATACCTCTGGTCCATTTACTTTGGCAGCATGGTTCTGATTCTCATTAGATGTGGGAAAGGTAGGCACTAATTATTGAGCAGTGGCCTCATCTTTTTGACGTGGAGGTTTCTTCATAAGCATTCTAGGGACATAAAGATATTATGGTGGGGAGGTTGTAACATCGCATTACATTTTCAGGTACATTTGATGTTTCTAAGAACCTATATTTTCGATTAGTGACTTGGGAGAGTAGGGAGAACTTTAAATTTTATTTTGTGGAAATTGGGAAGTCGCAAGGGAGGTGCATGGGTTGTCTAAACCGTGCAGCCAAACCGTGGTTAGTTGATCTTGGAGGTAGTAGATTCTGCATGGTTGGCACATGGTTTGTCTAACCGTGCAGGCAAACCTTGTATGGAGTGTCTTCCGAGGAAATGTCTAACACACAGTTTGTCTAACAGAGCGGGAAAACTGTGCGGCCACTTAAAATGAGATTTTATAAAAGTAGATGTCACTCATTTTTACCTCTAAGTGCCTCGTTTTTCCTCATATGCAACCCTAAATTGGGATTTTACTTCTCCTAAAGTTATAAAAGTTTCTCCCATCATTCCAGAGGTTATCCAAAGGCTCCTCTTGGTGAATCGAAGCCATATTCTTGAGGTCTATGATCGTTCTTCATCGTTCTTGATCAGATTCTTAGATCTACTTAGATCTACTGCTCCTCTTCTCTCGGTTTCTTAGAACTATGCCCATTATGGGTAGATCTAAGTCTGTGGATACCAAATATGATGAGATTTAGTCTTTATATTTCTAGGAGAATAGATCTAAGGTGGGTTCTTGAAGAAGCAACTTGGTTTTCTGGAACGTTCTTGACCGTTGTGGATTTTGTCAAAACGATTGAGGTATGTGGTTCAGTCCCTACTTGCCAAATTGATTATCATTGTATTTTCTGGATTTGTTTTCAGTTTTTGATTTAAATTCAATTTCTTGAATTTTATTTCAAATAAAATTTATAAAAACTAGATTCCAGTTAATTGAGATATTTGAAATGGTTTTGGCATATAAATTTTGAAAACTCTAATTCCATTGAATTGGGCGTGTTTGTAGAAATTGGACGATTTAAATTGTTGAATTTAAATTTTGGATTTTATGGATATGATTTCAATTAAATTGTCTAATTTATTTGTTGGAATAAATTTTGTAATGATGGAATTGGTTTTGAATGGATTTCAAACTAGTGAAAATGGCTTAAAATGATTTGATAGAAACCCATTGGTTTTATCTTGTGAAAAAGACTTGTTTTGAATAAAACCTATATTGGTTTTAAATGGAATGAAATAAGAACTTTTGAAATGGAAGAATGGGATTGATTTTATTTTATGCATTTTTAAAGTAGTTCACCCATCATGTAAGAGTGCATGAAATCCTTAGGTAGTTAGTTATTTATTTGGATACACTCTATGCTACGACAACGTTCTAAAACATACTTGCGGCGGGTCACATCCACGACGGGTTGGTGATGAGTCTCCTATGGCCAGTGTCATAGGGATGTGTGTATACACATTTTTCTGAGATCACATAGAGAGTGCGGAATCCTATAACTGGTTAATAGAATCGTACCTTTTGGCATATGACCATGTTGCTCACTTGTTTATTTATATTTGAGATATGAATGTATGCCAATACTTTTGAACTGATTTACATGCGTGAAGAATTTATAGAAACTTTTTTATATAAATGTTTCAATTAAGCCATTATTTTAGAAATATTACATCATTTTAAAGGCTTTTCTTAAAGTAATTTTTCCATCATTTCAAAATGTATATCATGTTTTGTTAAAATATTCTTTTGAATTTCCAAAATTGTTTATTTAAAAATGGAACGCTTTTATTCAGATAATATATATTTGGCATCTGTTATGGAATCTTTTGTGGTATCCTAATGGGCTTAGGCTCACACCCTTCTTTTGCCTTTGGGTGTTTGTAGACTTCCTTTTTCCGGGATCAAGAAAAGGGAAGGGACCTCTTGGAGGTGGATCCAGTTGTTGATCTTTGGTCTTAGTTAATTGAATCCTTAGGGACCTTGGGGATGTTTTCCCAGTTCTAGTACTTGGGTTATAGTAATTTGTGCTTATTATGCCTCTTTGTATTCTTGTACATTAATCCCAGTGGATTTTCTTCGGTAATGCATATTGCTTTGTTTTCTGTTGCTTCCATATACTTGTGGAAAAATCGTTCCCACATGCATGTTGTGTGATTCCAGGTGTTAGTCGCCGACCCATGGGGATCGGGAATGCCCTTAGGTTATGTCAGGGCCGGCTCAGTTATCAGGTTAACAGGGTACCCATGATGGTTTGTGACATTTGGGGAGGAACTTTAATTACTCTAATTTTCACACCATCTTAGTGTTGTTTGGACCTTTGTGGTTTAAAAAAAATCATTTTTATAAATTAATCTTCTCAAGGAAAATTGATCATCACATGGTTAACAAAACACTTTGGTAGTAATTTACACATCATATAGATAACCTCACCCTTTTGTGGTAAATAACATATCTTGAAGATAACATCACCATTGGTTATTAAATTACATATTATTTACATAACATCCCCTAATAAATTAAATTTCATATTGATTAAATATTATCACCTACGTGACATTAGAGTCATCAGTGTGTCTGTTGTTTAATAATTCACTTATAACACCCTGACCCCAATAACCTGATTTGGGATGGATTTTCACATTACCTCATGCACATATCAAGTAATGTAAGTGGTTTCTTATTAATAGTAAGGGTGTAAGTGGAAATATGGAGAGACTATTATCTTGGTAATAGATAAATAATGGCAGTTTACTATAGAAGAAAAAATAAAAAGATTATACGATGGAACAAAAAATAAATGAGATCCTATATAGAAAATAATAATAATATCTCCAACTATACCAATAAAGGATCTAGTATTTAGTACATAAACACATAGAGGAATGCCCACATGTGTTAGATCCATATATAAAAAGTAACTGATGTTAAAAAAAGATGAATCTCTGTAATAATATATCGATGTCTGTATTGACATCACCTCTATCAACCTACTCCTACTATACAATATCTCAATATAGGGACACTTCCCTCATCTGAAACCCTATCTATATTGTCTACATGCACACTGATATTCCAATGCATGAAGTAATTATAAAACTAGTAGGACACCACTGATGCATCAATAATAAAAATACATCATGTATATATAAAGTGGCATGAAATGATTTAAAATAAATCATAAATAATCATACAACCATCCAGGTCACTATACACTAACCAAGATGTCATAAAATCTAGTCCCACCATTTTTGGCACCGTCATATAAATTTTCACATCTATCTTGTCACACAAAAAAAATAAGGTAACATGATTCATCCCATGATTTATTCACATCAATAATGGATATCCACAATATAATCAACATAATATCATAATTCATTCAATAACTGACCCATATCATAAATGGATAACCACAATATTTCCTACATGATATCACAATTTATTCAATAATGTAACCATTTCATGGATGAATTGCCTCTATAGAGCTAAAGAAATAGCACATATCATCACATAAAAACAATGTCTTGTTCTTGATAGGCTACACAAGCTCCCAAATTCTAATAAAATAACATAATAGATATCTCATAGGGTTACTCACCCACCCACACACAAACCAAAACATGCTGTAAATCCTGCATAGGGATACCCAAGCACCCACATACAAGTAATGTCATAAATTTTTATATAAAATAAGTATCATGGTAAATAATTACAGCCTTAATCATAAAAAAACTAAAAATTTCAAGATCTGTCACTTGAATTATGAACAATAAACATTATACCAAATAGAGAATGACATAATGAATGTATCTCAATCAGCCAAGAGAGGTGAGGAAATTATAGTATATTCAGGATCCTCACCAATGATTTTTAGATCTAACATGCCAAGATATGATCATAATTAATTCCAGATGGGAAAAAATTTCTAAAATAACCAAAATGAGACTCATGGTTCAAGAGTCCTAGCTCTAGGTCGACTAAAGTGAGTTTTCTTGGAGGTTTTAGGATACAATTCTAATTTTTAGATCAACAAATATTTATTGAAAATTTTTAAAAACCATGTGACAATATTTTAGATGATACTACAAAATGTTAACGACATACAGTTGGTCCATATGGTTTGGTAAATAGTGTACCAACTGTGAAAACTCCATTGTTTTCAAGGACTCTAATCATATAGTTATATTGTTGATCAACATGGATTCTCCTAATTTTACACCCCCTAAAATGATTATTAAACTTCCCAAAACTATCCAAAACAATCTCAGGCCATACCCCAATAAACCAAACCTCCAAAAACAAAATGATAAGGTGAAACAAAATACTAACATATCGTACCTTATAAAACAAAGGGGCAGTTCAACTAATTCATATTCATATAAAATTACATCAACCACTATATTTCAAACACAAAACAAATCACGATTCTAAAAATTAGAAACATTAGTATGAACACATTTGTTACATATCATCATAGAAAAACATCAAGCATCATGGAATGCGATTATTTAGAGATCTATTCATGTAGAAATTATAGTATGTCCTAACATATATCCAATACATAGAATAGTTGAATTACAATAAAAATATTTATTATTTATTCAATATTTTAAAATAACATCAATTAGTGAAACAAATAAGTCCATACCCAAATGGGCGATCTATTAATTGGGTTATATGATTAGTGTTTCACATAAAATAAAACTACCACCCATTTTCAATTTAATGAATAACATTTATTTAGTAAAAACAACACATAAAAAATAATTGTTTGGGTTTCATCTATAAAAAATAAACCCTATAAAATTGGATGTGAAACAACATTTTTGATCCACAAAAAATATTATTCAGATGAAAAAATGTTGCTTTCTATTATATTATTTTCTATGATTTATTGCATCAAATTTATGATACTCAATGTTCCTAATAAAAACAATATTGTGAAAAATTTATAATTAATCTATAATTGAAAATTACTTTTGATGGTCTAAAAATTAATTATTCCTTATTTAGTGATCACATTTTTAATTATAGATATCATAAATTTAATTAATAAAAACTTTTTTGACCTAAAAATATATTTAGGGTCCCCGGTGTTTTCAACCCACAAAACCCCAGACCAAAATCACATATAAATAATGAAGGATAGAGAAACAAATTAGTGTAACTTTTCTTGTATGCTAACACATACGAATCTTCTCAATCTAGCTAAATTTGACAAAATTGGTAAAAAAACCAAATTGGAATGTTTAATATATAAAAAAAGAAGGATGAAGAATTGACTAATCAAAGGAAACAGACTTTTGAATCATTGGAAGTAATGTATTGTTGTATTTGGATTATCATTTTGACACACAATGATTCTATATAAGGGATAAGGGAGATGAGAACCACCTCTAGCTTGAATTATTCCACTGTCTGACCCCCACCAAATTAAAACAGGGGGTGGATTACTAACATATGCCCTTAAAAAACAAGCCAGAACCCCAATAGTTTCCAGTGATAGGAAAGTGGATTAACCAATTATAATTTTGATATTAGTTTCATATAAAATAATTTAATATGAAATTGTATTTAGGAAAAGCTCTAGGAGAAAAAAATATAAATTTAAACTTAATATATTTACGTGAAAACATTATAAATAAAATTTCATTGATCTCTTATGAAATATTCCATAAAAAATAATTTTTTTACATATAAAAATGTATGTTAAATTTGATATATTTTAATTTGATGTAGAAACTTTCAAATAATATCTTTTATAGGAACGAAATACATGTTTTCAGTGAATGTTTTAATTACATATTTACATTATAATTTTTTAGATGAAATTTCAAAATATATTTCATTTTTAATTTCCCATTAATGTTTTAGTGGAATTATTTTCATGATTTTGTATGTGCTCATTAATTGTGATGTGTAAAAGTATATTAAAAAAATTAATTTGTAGGGGTCAAAAAAGTCGTTTTAAATTCCAATTTGAATGTAAAAATGTTAATAAATAAAAAAATATACATATAAATTTTTGATAATATTTAAGAACATAATTTATAATTTTCGAGAGAAGGAATATATGAAAACTATTTCAATATTTTTATAAATTCTAACTAACCCTCCCATGACTAGAGCCTAGAGGGGATACTGAAATAGATAGGGATGAGGGAAACATTTTTTCCCACCCATGGGTAGGTGTGTCAGAAATAGATTTCATTATACATGATATAGGATGGATAAATATGATGAAATAAATATTTAAATTAATACAATAGACAAAATGTTTTTAATTATTTTCTAGGGTGCCAATATGAATATTCAATAAGTAATTACTTTTGGTATGGTATGGGTAAATTGTAACACCATAGACTTTAAAAATTATAATTTTTCCAAAATAAATGTGTTTAATAATATATTTTATAATTATTATGAACATATATAACATAGAGAAAAAAACATATGAATTCATTAATGAAAATTGTTACATTAGTCGATGAATCAAACCATTAAAGTGCAAAATATTATAAGTGGACAAAAAATAGAAAATAGAAATAATACAATGGATAATTTTTGATAACCCAACCGGATAGAATAATTTATACCATTAGAAAACACTATAAATAAGGAAAAATATTTTTAACCAAATTGAAATTATTGAAAATAAAAATGCAGTTCTTTGCGATGAATTAAGGTGATTAATGAATGAAGGAATGGTGTGCTATTTATAGTAGCTAATGTGACTGTTGGAGTAGTAACATGACCTCAAAACAATTAATTTTAATATAAATACAATTTTTTTCAGAAATTATTTTACTAAATATAAGTATTATTATTCATTGAAATAAATATAAAGAAAAAAATCCAATAAAATTTAATAATATCTTATAGAAACTTTATTATAATGTATTTTATAAGAAAATAATAATTTTTATATTAAAAAATTAATTAAAAAACTATAAAAAATAATATTGAAAAAATATATTTCATTTTTCAAATTAATATATTGAAATTTTCCAAGGGTTATTTTTGTGGTAATTTATTGAACTATATCAATTTTTTGGTGAATTGTTAAAATTCAATTTTTCCCATAACTAATGTGTCTTGAATTACATCATTCATGACGTAATAATGATATAAAAAATTTTAGAACATAAGGCACAACCAAAACAAATTTATTTTATTAATTAATCATTAAAATATTATTAACATTTTTTACAGACATAAAATTATGTTACATAGCCTGTAGATAAAATTATTCCCTTAAAATAACAATTATGTATTTATTTTCAACATTCCGTTTTAATAAATGAATTAATTAAAATTTTAAAGTGGGTTAGAGTCCTTAAACAACTATATAATATTTATTTATGGTTTATTATGTGAACAATATAACTATTACAGGTTTTACCTGTGATATAGTTTATTATTCAATATTTAAACTGAAAAATACCTATCTTCTAAATTATGATCAGCACATCTCCCTCCAATTGAAAAAAACTCATACCTCACCTAAAAATGCCAATATCTACCCTATTTATCTCTCTAAATCCCTTATAAATATTAGTTTTGTGCTGGAGTAAACCAAATCCATTGATCAAGGATGTGTAGTGCAGTACAAGAGAATAATATTGAGAAAAGAGTATATTTTTAATAAATATTCTACAGTTTTTCTCCCATATTCTCTTTTTACCCATTTTATTCAAAATTGAATCTTATAATATGAAATAGGATATATTTTAAAATTGAAATATTTATTTTAACATATTTAAATAATTATATCTTTTATATATTTCTATTTTATACAAATCTTTCTCCTCTTTTGGACAATGTTGTCAATAATATTTTGCTAACCTCTAATGAGGACTTTTACAAATTCTTTAATATCACCAATCATATGAATGTATAAAATAAATTATTTATAATATATAAATTTATAAGTTTATTCATTTTATTATTCAATAATTAACATTAATTATGTATTAATTAACCTGGATGAAATTGAAAATTTAATACTATATGTGAAATTTTTTAAGAAAAATTGATATCAAAACACATCAACGACAAAAAAAAAAATAAGAAATATAATACAATGATTATTAGTTATAAATAGTAACAAAAATTAAAATAATTGACTTCTATTTCAATGTTTTAATAAACCACTATATTTTATTCTTGGGGAATAGACATTATGAAATAATGAAGGGTTTAATATAAGGGGATTCTCGAACCCAAACTATTTCACATGGGTTATTAATTTTTTTAACCTTTATTTATATATGAATGTTTCTATAATATCCAAAATGTGTTCTTAAAAAATTAATTCTATTTTATTCAGGGATATACATGTTTCTACACATTATAATGTTTTATATGAATTTTTCAAAACTTTTTCAAAATGTCTTCATCTTTAAAAACACTGACTGAATCCACTTGAGTTGCATCTTATTTTGAAACATAAAATGATATTTTATGCCATTTTATGATATCCATTTTTTATTTGGGGATCAAAAATTTTATTATATGATGTATGATATTTGAAATACATTATGAAAACCTATCTTTTCCATCAGTTTATTTCATGATTTGGATTTTTATACCTTCCATATGGCATGAATTATTTACGAGAATATATGAACAATCGGGTAGGCCCAAAATTTAATACCCTCAACTTCATTGGGTAATGTGTTTTATCTCATGAATTATGTGTATTATATGTTTACATGAATCAATATTTTTTCACAATGATGATGTTGTGATTTATGCACTTATGTTATACATAAATATGATGCTTTCTTTGTTCACAACTATTTCTGGTATTTAGTAGTTGTGTTAAGATGTTTTGTTGTTATGCATATTTAACATTACATGACTTTATCAAATGTTTCCATCATGATTATTGTGGTTATCTTATGCTTTTTATATGATAATTTTGATTATGAAAACCATATTATTTTGATTATGGTCCCTTATTTATCATCTAAATAACCATGTAGATCATCCTTTTATTTATATATACCTCAAGGTGATTATATGTACTACATAGACAATGAAATTTTATAAGGATAAACAATAAATATTTAAATAAATGTTTATGTTTTATTTTTTACAATAGTTGTATGAGCCTAATTTGACAATGAAACTAAACCTTTGGATCCTGGATTTATTATAGTATTAAGTCTATTATCATAAAAAAGATGTAACATTCCTATATGAAAACGGTATGTCTCTACATAAATGGACACACACACACCTGAAAAGTTATAATTTAAATGATTAATCAATTCACCTTTTTTTAAATGATTTTAACCTCTATATTTGATGTATTATATGTATATCTTGGATGAGGTATGTTTTTAGGATTGGGGTCTTAGTAAAATAAATGTAAAAAATAGATAATTTAATGCTGAAAAATTGGGGAACCTATTATTTATTTCATTGAAAATTATTCGTTTATAATTCTATATATATAGTTATTATACTAGATATTTCTTTATACACTGTAGGTGGTGGCCTATTGGGTTGTACTCACCTTCTAATTAGGCCACCATTGGTACTAGAGAACATTTCAGGGAGACAAGTCTGGATAATGTAAAAGGCCTTATAATATATAGATGAGTGGGAATTTTTAGATGGAGCATAGAGGAGGAGAACATATTGATAGTAGAACAATTTTTTTGGGATTTTCATTGTGAATTTATTTTGGATTTCCATTTATGAATAACACTACAAAGACATGACATTTTTAATGTATTTGGTTTGTAGTAATTTACCCAGTTTTGGGAATTGATTACATGATGCATGGTAATTGGGATTTATTCATTAGTTTATTTATATTTTTTCCACTATTATGACACTATGGTAATGAGGGTATGGAATTTACTTATTCATTATTAGACCCTCTCTTCTATTCGATATCAGATGGCGTATGGGGAGGCACATCTATGTTCACTTAATGAACTGGTTCATGGAACTTTTTTAGTGGAAACTAGGTCAGGACATTACAAAAATTAAAAAACAAGTTCATAATTATGAATATCATAGAAAACTCATGTGGATCGACATGAAATCCATCATTGAATCATTTATGCAGGTATTAGTAGAGGACATATCAAACCATTGAGAAGTGTTCTCAAGATGACTTAATAAGTATTTTTTAGATATATTAGACTGATTAAAAATTTGTTGAGAGTGGTTAAAACCAAGAAAAAACCTTTTATTTATATAAAATAATAATATAATAACCATAGAGTTACTTATGAAATATAGAAACTAAACCCATATCAATGTCTTTAAAAAAAACTTATTTAATTATTTAGAACACACCACACATTTGGTTAAAAACTACATAGATTTTTATATACACATCCATTTCGAGTTTTAATAGTTGAATCATATATTGGATAAGTAATTTTAAATTTTCATAGTATTTTAGGTGAGTTTGGAGGCATAATTATCTAAATAATTTTCATATCTTCATTTTTTCTGTGATATATGGGATGATATATAATTTGTTTTGTATTAAAATGTCTTATGTTTTGTTAGAAAAATGGGAAATGATATGTGAAAATTTATAATTATAATTTTGGTATGTTTTGTATCATATTCCTTTTCTTAAATGTTATATTCTTTTATTGTAGGTAACATATGCATTTAGTAGGTAGGAGGTTGATCGTTCTGATCTAAAACACTCTTCAGAAGGCTATCATTATGGTTTATAGTTTTTTGGTATAGTTCAATATAATAATGTATTCTAGAATAAGGATTTTTTTATGTTTATTTTCTCTGATTTATATCTTGTTTTTATTTTTTAGATATAAAGGTGAAGTAGTCGGTTTCATATATGATGATCTTAGATATGAAGGTGGTTGGATAAAAAAGAAGTAGAAAGATGGACACGTTAGCTTCATGTATAATGAGTATACCTCTAGAGGTTGTCAAATGCAGGGAAGGTCGAAGTATGGATGTTATGGGTTGAGGGTGGGTTTTGAACTTGTTTTCTTTGAATACGATGACTAATTTTGTGACTGATGGTTGAAAACTCAGGGAGTGAAGGTAGAGATGTATGTATGTCACTTATATGTGTTGTTTATATTATTTTTTATTTAGTTTTTAATAAATTATCATTAAGTTATATTTTATGTAGTATAATTTTTTATAAATTTTATTTATTTATATATTTTTATTCAAATTTTTTTATTTGTGGTTTTTTTAATTCATAGTTTTTTTTCTCCGCAATGGATCTACTAAACCACCATGAAATAAAAATTCAAAAAATTAATGTATGGATGGTTAGTAAATTTTCCCCTTATTCTAAAATAATATTTTTGATAAAAACATGAAATAAATAAATATAAATTATTCATGTATATAGCGTCTCAAAGAAAATCGAAACCATAGATATACTATTACCAATATTGAAATACGAATATATTGAAATAATCATAGTTTGTTGGCAGTTTAAATGGATGATAATAGAAAAAATAAATGTTTATGGAGCTATTTTTCATATTGTGGTGGATGAGAGGAGGGGAGTGAAAGAGGATTAATGAACTAACCATTTAATTTTCTACCTTTCCCTTTCTTTAAAAAATAGTTTCCAAAATTATTGAATGGTTCCAATAAAAAAATTCAATATTTGACCTATAGTGTAATATTTTATGTGGAATATTTTATAGGAAGGTATAACATGTTTTGAATGAATTTTTTAATTACACATATTTACTCAATTGTTTTAGATGAACTTTCCAAATAAATTTTAATTTGATATTTCAACTTAATGTTTCAGTGGATGTATTTATGAGATTTTGAACGTTCCATATAATTTTGATATAGATAAGTCAAAAAAATACATAGTAGTGGTCAAAAACTACCTTGTGAACATACAATTTAATTAGAAAACATTAAACAAATCTATAAATATATTATTTATTGAATGTTTAAAGCCAAAAGTTCCAATTTGGGAGAACATGATTTTAAGAATATAGTTTTATTATTTCTATACATTCAAACTGATCCTCCCTTGACTGGGCCCTATAGGGGAAGATGATTCCTCTAGGACTGAGTGGAAGATGATTAGCTTGCAAATAATCTCCCATTGTACTGTTACTAAATTTCAAACGATACGTGACTCTCTAATAAAAGTTTCTAATATAAATTTGTAATTAATTACTATAATATTTTATCAAAGTCCCAATAATTATCATCACTACCACTAGTTCCCAGACTAATACCTTCATTTACACTACTCAATAGAAGTATCCCCTACTGAAGACCATCCAGTGAGGTGAGGGGTTGCCACATCCACTCACTAATAAGTGGAGGATCGAAGGGAGGAATCATCACTACTAGGTTCTTAATTTAACAATAACTGAACCTTGTTCACCTCCTTCTTTAGATACCCAAAATGAGATACCTCATACTCCCCTTTGAAGGTACATTTTACAATGGAAAATGAAAAAATAGATCAACAGAGGTGATCAATATAAAATTATAGTAGAAATATGATGGTTTATATTTCTTCAAATCATAATTAGAAAAACAAAAGAATCCACACTATTTTTTGGAATATAGACACAATATAAAAATTATTGAAACCATTACGAAATTAATGTAAATTGTTTTGTATAGTAAGTGCCTCCCATGTATATAAATCCACAACAATGAGAATACATTTTCTGATGTTACCAAACCTCTATCAAAATAGTGGCTGGTTGGTTCCATCCAAATTAAATCTTTTTTATCACTATAACCCACCTTAAAAATGTTTTTTAGGTGACCTAGTCATTTGAGTCATATTTCATCATATATTTGGGTGGATGATCAATAGGTGAAATGAATTATCCATAGTCAATTCCTATCTTTTTCTTATGGCATTCAGTGGAATCTATAGAATCAATTTCCTTATTTCAAAATTTTCTCCCAATTTCATTTGATTTACCTTAATTTAAGACAATTAGATAATAATTCATTGAGAGATAATAAAAATTTATAGACTACTCCATTGGTTCTATTCCCTCATATATATCCACAAGGATTCAAACGTTTGGGGATGTATATGATAAAGTTCTTATTTAATGCCTTTATCTATTGGAGTATGTGGTGATGACATCATTGGTTATTAAATTCATCATTCCTATAATGATACTTCTTTAACTATTTATTCATATTATATATTGATTCATACCTCTATTGAATCATAATCCTATTTCAATTTTCATGTATCCCTTTCATCAATGATAACATCTCTTCTGAAAATAATCTTATTTGTAACGATATTATATAAGAGAAATCCCCTGGAAAAAACATGCTTCAATATAGAAAAGTATTGGTCACACCTTTGTATTTTAGAAATATTTTTTCCACGATGAGTATAGAATAAATTTTCCTTTTTAATTCTTTTTGGATTTGAGTTGTATAAGGAAATATCAGTTGTTAATGAATTCTATGTTTCTTGAGGCACTCTTAAAAAACATCAGTGGTCTACTCCCACCTCAATCTGATTTTAATGTTTTTATGGGATTGTTTCTTTCATTTTCAACAAGTTCTTTGAATTATTTGAAAACTCCAAGAAATTTCAACTTCATTTTAAGAAAATATATACATGGTTCCTATTATAATCATCAATAAATTTCATAAATTACATCCTTTTCCCATTTTATATTGGATTCAATAGACCTCAAATATTGGTGTTCACAAAATACAGTGGCACAATATCTTTCCAATTGTCCTTAATTTGAAATAAATTTCTATATTGTTTTTATAGAACACATCATTCACATATTTTTTTTATAGTGTCAAATGACATGATTTACAGTCAATATCTTCTTGCATCCTAATATTCATAAAATTTTAAAGTTGAAATGACCAAACCTGAGATTCCATAGCTATTTTTATCACCATGTACCACCATCAAGAATCATGGTATATCAGGTTGGATTATAAGTGAAAACATTTTAGTTATTTTCCACTGGTTATTTTGTAACTAGACATTAATTTTCATCTAAATTAACAATTTTTATTTTTATTTTTTAGGATTATGTTGAATCCTTTTTCCGTTAATTACATGAGATTCAAGATGTTGGTCTTAATGTAGGAAATATCGAAGATGCCAACTATTAAATACATATTGTCATATTTTAACTTGATCAGAATATCTCATATTATATAGAAATATATTATTGAGAGATACTAAAATTAAATCATTCCTCAAACCATCTCATCGAGGTTTGTAAACAAGTGCTTATGATCTATAATGCGGTCAATATCTTTAGTGTAAATATACCACATACCCAAAATTTGTGTTAATGTTTATTCCATCAACAAATTTCCATGACTAAAAATATTTCACACTTTAGTGAACGTTTCCTCCTAGGAGTCATTCTTCATGGGTTTCTTACTAAATAATTCAATACTATAATGTATATATTTTTCAAAATATATCACTGAAATTTAGTTTTCCTAGTTGGAGATTGATGAATACTCTCCTTTTTCTTTATCCTCGTTCTTATGAATTATAGTTTTTATATCCATGACATCCTTGACTTGGTATTCTTCCACCACATCCTCCACTTCACGAATTAGAATTTTTTCCATGAAATAATTTATGTAATCCATTTTAAGATGGACTAATTGATTGTTTTAATAGATCATGATATAAAAATTTGATTTCAAAACATGATCCAATCCATTTGTATCACTCAAGTGATTCACCTTTAGTTCATGGACTTGTATATATCTAATGGGTTCTTTAATAAATATCATCTCTATTTTTATAGTATCTTCCTAGTAAATGGCTATGTAATCAAATTTTGAATATACGGATCGTAAAATTTTATCATATAACCACATGTTAGAAATATTTCCTCTATTTCTTCATATTTTGTTCACCAAAACCATTAAATGAGTATGATAATAGTAAATGGTCTCAAAATATTTCATAATTAAGGATTCAAACTCTCTTCATAGAGATTAAAGCCACATCTGATTCACTTTATCATCACATTTGAATGCGTTGTGAATATTATCCCATATTTTATTTATTCAATTTTACAAAATGATTATCTTTAATATGGTTTCATCATTTCCATGATATGTGATGGATTTTTGTTTAAAGACTCACTTTTGTTCCATCTAAATATTTTCCTTTTGAGTATGTAGAAGTATAGCCTCTACTACTTTAGATTCTAGCATGGTGTAACAATCTTCCACGATGTCCATGGATTCTTAAGTGCTATAGTGCACTAATATTTTAAAGCACTTATTATATTAATTTTTTCAGTTTCTTTTAGACAAAATCTTGTGAAACCCCATTCAATATGGGGATTATGAAAATTATTTATACCTCAAAAGAAAGATGTAAACAAATTTTTTCTTCCTGTATCATAGGATGAATTTTTTTACATTTATCTCCATTTTTTCGAGTTTCATACAGCTAATTTTTTTATAAGAGAATATATGTGTGGAAGCAAGATCAATTCAAAAAACTATTTATATTTTATTCTTTATAACAAAAAATGGGGTGAGGTGTTCTAATGTAAGGAAGGGAAATAATGTTTAAAAAGAAAAATGGTAAAAAATTTGGAGGGTAGAGTGGATGTAAGGCCAAGGGGATTTTATTATTTTTTAAAATATTTAATTGTGTTTACAAATGGTTCAAAGTATTTGTAAAATATTAATCACATTTTAACAATTTTAGAGAAGAATAAAAATTAGGAAAAAAGACTCATGCCCAAAATTTTGAATATGTATGTATAGATTATCTATTCCTTCTCTTACACATCCTTTAGTAATTGATCAGAATTATACCCAAAAAACAATTCCATAAGAACTAGAAGCACCTTAAAATCCCAAATATACAACTTAATGTGAATTTTATAGTGTCAAACGCAAATGCAGATCACTAGAGGTGCTCATAATAAACATGGAAAAGAAATATAATGGATATTATTTCTTCAACTTAGAATGAAAAATAAAACACCAAACACAGATTATTTATTAGGATACAAACACATAAAAAACTAATAATGTAAACTAAAAACAAATAATAGTCCACAATTTGTGGAAGTAGGTGCCTCCCAAGAATCAAATGCCAAAATATTATACACCTTGTGTATAAAGCCTCCAAGACTCTATCATAATGGTGGATGATGGGTGCCTTAAAAATGTATTTTATCTTTTAAAAAAAATATTCCTTACCTACATGGATTTTTAAATTTTTATAGTAAAAATGAACATGGGAATCATTTTCTGGGGCATAAATATTTATATATCAATAGATACTTCAAAAATGAGAATCATCTCAGATAATAAATTCTATTTCAAAAATATATTTATGTTTGTGATAAACATAACTTATCTTATACATCTTTTATATATATATATATATATATTATTAACATAACATAGTGGATGAGGTTGTCTGGTTGATCCCCCTATCCCAAAAATATAAAACTAATAATATATATTATTACAGAGTGGACAACTGCTATTGATTGTGGAAGAAATTATCCCTCCCACATTCCTAGCCCATGGGCCAACCAAAACCATATAATTCAATGAATTTATCCAATAATATTTAAATAAAATAAATATATAATTACTAAGGTAGTCATAACTATTTCAAACTGGATGGTTCCCTCAATGAACCGATGAGCTGACCTGATGATTATCCAACTTACTACTTTAGGGGGTATTCATCCTATCAGATAACAGAAGAGGATATTAATTATATTTAGTTCAATTTAAGATAAATAAAAAATACCCTACATTGTTATACCATTTTATATTTTAATAATGAGAAAATCCATCATCTATAAAAAATTAATCATCTTAACTGAATAGATTAATCACCATCATCCAGAAATTATGAACCTCTTAAAAATATGTGTCAATAATAAAAAATAAAAAATAAAATGAAAAAAATAAAATATTTAAAATTAAATGTAACATTTTGGTTTAATTTCAAGGATGAATAAAACTTTTTTAAAAAAAGAAAAAAGAAAAAACAATAAAAATACTCGTGGTTAAAGTTTTTATGAAGGAAAAAATCCTAGTATTAGACCGTGATTGTAAAATTACAAATAAAAAATCCATGATACATAGTGTTGGGGGAATTAAATTTGTCGTAGGAAAAATTTGTCATAATACAATAAAAGCTACATGGTTAATCATAATGTTAATTATCAAAATAAATCCACAATATTATACTTTAATCCAAAATTATTAATATATCTAAATCTATAGAGTATTCTTAAAGTCATTCTGGCATTCGAAGAAACTACTAGTGATAAGAAGAATACCATTCTTATTAATATGTGGACATCTTGTGTGGATTTTATGATTCACATAAAAATATAAACTTATAGGGATAAATTTTGTATACATGTTTTGACATTGTGGAACTTATGTGACTCATGGTATGAAAGTATTATACTACATGAATCGGTCAGTACAAAAAGAAGTAATTAAGGATGTCTAGAAGAAAGATGATAATAAAAGTCCTATGAGATGCATGGAAAATGGATACTGTGACTTAGGCTGATAAAAGATCAAGTAGATGTTGATATGGTTATTGTGTTAAAAGAAACCTCTATGTGTAATTGTGATATTTTATTTTAGTGGAGAATCCTTGATTGGGACACAAAATCAATTAGTCCATGGAAAAGATCATTATATCAAACCTTTTAAATCCTTATTTTATTTTGAGTTCATTTACAACATTATCTAGGTGGGTTATTGAGACTTAGAATGAGTGGATTGAGAGTAGATAAGTCTAGGATGTTATGTTAAATGAAACAATTTATAATATTTTTAATTTACCACTGATTCAACCCTCCCCTATTAGTGATCCATAATTCCACTATTAATTTCAATAATAAATGACATAAAATGGATTATGGTAAGGTAATTAACTAAAAAAGGATTATAAGAAAATAAATAATTAATATAATTATCATAAATAAGTTAAATAATATATGTGGTGAGTCATACTTTAGATCAGATTAATTGTCACAATTTCATTTCTTTGAGACCTATGTTATTTTCACCAAAAAATTTTTCGTGAATATACCCTCACATATATATCATTTATAATTTATTTTATGATATTCAAATGGTTTATAAATTCTTCTAAAATTCCTTTCTTTAATTTCCTTTTGGTTAAAATGTCACAAAATTTGTAAGATATTTTTTACAAAATTTATTTTAAATTCTCTAATGAAAATACTTCCCTAAAAAGCACTTGTTTTTTAAAATTAATCCTGAATTTTCTTCGAATATTTTTAGAAGTCATTTTTAACTATCATTAAAACATTATAGTGGCTGTAAAAAAATGTTTTATATATTTTGGGAACAGGTCACTTTTGACTCTTTTGAAAAAAGTGTAAAGTAATTTTGTAATGTATACCAAATGAATGAATTATTCCACCATTATGTACATTCTACATTATAAATAATCATTTATAAATTTTAACGGTTTTTCAAAAAATAAATTTTCACTATTGTTTTTTTAGAATTTTTGGATTTTATCTTTTTTAATAATAAACGATTATTCCTACTCATTTTTATGAAAAAAATAAATGTGGGTTTTCTATTAAGATAAAATGTCAATTAATGGGATTTATTATGAAAATTGTATGTTATAAAATGTTATGATTTTAAAAAATGACACTTTTGGAATTATTATTGAAATTTGGAACAGGGAGTAATCTCAAAACTATGTGGAACTATATAAATTTTGTAGTAGGGGGTTTTTTAAAGGCCTCTAATGAATTGAGTAAAATGATCGAGAAAAATGATGTATGTTAGAACTATGATAATGTGGATGAAGTGATTTACTCTTATGAATTATCCGAGATAAATAATATAACTCACTCCTAATAGAATGTTTTAACTATAATGATAGGTTATTACATGATGAATATATGAAGCCCTAAGTCTCATACATGTTTTCTATATTCTTTCAAATGGGTTTTCATAGAATTATCTATATATTTAAAGGTAAAAAACATTATCGTAAATTAAATAAATGTTTATATTCTTGTAAAGTTGAATGATTTTTTTCATGGAAATTTTTTATAAATTTTGATTTTTTCCCTTCAATATTTCTTAAAAAATGTTTCATGAAATATTTTGGATTTTAAGAGTATTTGAAGTAATGGTAAAGGATTATTTTGTGCTGAAAAGTTTATTATGTTAAGAGGATAACATACTTATTGATTTTTAAAAATTTAATATGGATCAATGTTATTTAATTATTTTTTTATATACCTTACTAATATTTTTGTGATCATTCCAATTTTACAAATATTTTCATGGGGCATAAGGATTAGTTGAAAATATTATGATGTCTATTTCTGAATAAAGGTAATTGTCCTTTACTGAAGAAAGTGTGTCATGAATGAAATATGATCTTAATATTAAGAATCCTTTTTGGGGGAATAAAATGGGATCTTTATACCAATGTTACATATATAATATTTTTTTTTACTTAATTCCATAAAACACTAAACCTAAATGAACATGGGAATGGATGAATGTGTAACCCTTTCCATAAATCATGTAATATTTTGTTGATTAACAATGTATAAGAACTGAGATATGGACTATCCATGTACAATTTAATCACTAACTTGTAGTGAATAGGGAATAAGTGTTATTATTATAGAAATTACTTTTGAATTAGACTAGGTTGTTCAGTATTTACCTCATCGCATTCTAAGTCATGTATCGTTAAGAAAAACACCCCATGTGTTTAGAAGCTACAAACTATGTGGTATTTTTTTATCTCATTGAAAACCCTTACCACATAACTATAGAGAACGAACATTTAATCCATGTATACAAGATTTATGTTCAAATATTTCTTCATAGAAACCCTAACAACATGATTTTACTATCACTACCCACACCGTTCAGCCCAAAACCATCACCAGACCATATCTATACCTACACCAGTTCCCACCATTTAGTCTGGCGACCTGACCATACATTTTTTATAGTCTTATATCCCTGTGTGAATTTTCACCAATCCAACAATTTGGACCCTCCATCACATTTCATTGTTTATGTATCATTTATGAATATAGCCTCCCTTCACCACTTCCATGATCAAACACCATCCTTTTTTTTCATCCTTTCATCCACAATCCTCTACAAAGACTAGTTTCTAGGCACTTAGTCACAAGGGATAAGATAAAGGTATAAGATGGTGTGATATAAATATCATCTATGGAAGAGGTAGTCCATATTACATTATGAGAACCGCCACCGGCCACCAGGCATGTAACTAGGGAAAGCTTAGTGATCCCCTAGGCTAGGGAAACCAATTAAAAATGGGAAAACAACTGCATCAACGTCCACATTAACCCCATTTATTTCACCTGCAATGACCCCTTTATACACCTCATATCCCTTCTATACCTCTTATTAACCCATCAAAATCTATCTTCTAGCACAAAACTCTTTATTTATTGAAGGGTCGCCTATTTATTCATCATTGTCGCTCAATCTACCTCTATCAATGCTTTGTCCAATACTCGCTTTGTATGCCTGAAACTCAACCACAACTGCTACACCTACAACCACAATGTATCCCATAATCGCTCCATGTATGAATTCTCTAAAATTGCCTCTTGAATCTATTCTAATTCCCCCAGCCTCACTACCAACACCTTCTAGGTACTATTATACGGATTATAAATCATGGTTATAATGATGGAACTACAACAATTTTTTCACAATATAGGTCCACCACTTACAAGGACATGCCTACTCTCTCCCTCTCCAAAGGTATGAATTTTCTGGAAAAAGTGTAATTTTAATCTTACAATTTATCATAGATGGATTTATGGGGGTTTATACATATTTTTAAAAATTATTACAGGGAAACATTTTGGTCGAAGTACATGGGAAATCATATTACCCAGGCCACCCTGATTGGACACTACTAGTGGCCTTTATTAGCCATGAATCATTTAGTATATTGGAAAAATGGTTGGGTAAAAATCCATATTTCCACCCAATATTCAAAGGTTATAGTACATACATAAATAATTCAACACTAATGATAACAGATTGGGAGAATTTTTTATGATGTTTGGCATAAAAAATTTAATTCAATAATAAGATCTAAAATATAGTATCTATAAAAAACTGAATAAATAATAATAATAAATTACCACAAAAAGTGATGATTAATGTCACATTTAGATCTATTCTTACTCTAAGATCTAATGAACCCCCCTTGATTAATCATCCAAAATCTGATATCCTCTTAGTATTTATTATGTTGATGGACCATCCTTTAATTAGTGGGTCAGTGTGAAATTTATTATGGTAGTCCAAGGGTATTCAGGGTAATTACATTAAATTACAAAATACGGTCCAGTTTGGGACCTAAATAGACATGAAAATCACCTTTTCATGGAAAGTCCCACATCATGTGTCAAATTATGGTGACATATTTTCCATCAGGATATTTGATTAGTAGTTAAAAAGAATATATCTCATTTTTAGGCATTGGTTAAAAATAATATATTTAAAATAATTTTTTTGGAGGGATCCTGATGCTTAAAAAATGAAAAAACCATGTAACCAATTTTTTAAAATTATATAAAAAATATTTTAAAAGATTAGACTAAAATTCAGGCCTCTAGAAAAATCATGATTGTATATAAACCTCAAAAATACCCTATAAGACCTAGTGAAGGAATAAGAAAAAATAGATGATGAATTTCATATGGCAGAGGAGGTGCGTGGGATGATGTATAGGGTAAGATCATCATCTTTTTGGAGTGAAGAAAATACTCAAGGAAACCCATTTAAGGGGGATTTAGATTGAGGTGAAAAGAACATCACCCACAATTTTAAAAATCTTAAATAGTCACTACTAGGTACCCAATGGGGGACCACCAACCACTTAGTAGACACATGGTACTTGTTGAAATGCTATCATGTATCCATTATAAGATCTTGTAGATCTTGTAAATTTTCCAATTAGTATTGAATATGTAAAGAACATCCTTAATTAAAAATTAATTGTAGCTCCCTCCTTGCATCATTATATTTCTTCTTTAAACAATCACAAACTATATGTTATTCAATATATAAATTAAATTACTAAAAAATAAAATTAAACAGTAACCTGAATGATATGGTTTATTACAACATAATTGAGAGAGTGTACATAATGGAAGGGAGAATTGATTTCAAATTAGAATTTATTTGAGAAAGGTTTTTTCAAATCTATAGAAATTCACAAAATTGAAGATTAGGATTCATTCATGGAGATGGATCTAAAGGGGGAAACCTATTATAGATTGGAATACTGATTCTATCTGGTAATTTTTTATAATTACTTGCGAATCATTTTTTTAATGCCCTTATGTTTAATTAGTGAGTGGGAAGATAACAATATGTAGGGATCCTTGGAATCAGTAGTGACGTAATCCAAAAATTTATATTCACTCAAAAAATAATAAGTATGTTCTATGTGCATAGACACATCATCATGGTTTTGTCCCAGGGAATTTCACTTTTTGGATGAATTTAATAAATATTTGTGTGATTCTTCATTTATTTAATTATTTGGATGTTGTCAAATATTTGTTTTATTTGATGCATTTGAGAGGTATTTTTAACACAAGAACATAATAAATTTGTGGTGGAAACATAATTACCTAAATTCACACCCTAGTAGGTTTATATAGACCTTGGTTTTTGAAACACATATCGTTTAAATAATTATACCTTAGGTGGAAAATTGTACATTATATGGTTAACATCACCCATTCGTAGTAAATTAGACAAAATTTAGTTAAACTCACTCTTATTTGGTAAATTACATATCATTTTGATAACCTCACACATGGGTAGTAAATTTCATATTATTTTAAAAGACACGTCCTTATACAATTAATTTCACATTGATTAAATATTAAATCATAATGGACATATGAATCCTTAGGATGCATATTGTAACAATAAAATTGAAATACCCCAACCTAAATCAATAAATTTGAATGGGATGGTCATATAATTTAAAGTGTGCCTCCTAGTATGCAAGAGTACACTAAGTTGAGACCAAGGCCTAAGAGGTGCCCTGGGAAGACAATTACCTCAGTGAAAGATAAATAATCAGAGTACTCAATAGTTATTTTGATAATTAGAGTATACGACATGTACTAAAGTAAATAAGATCATAAAAAACAAAAACAAAAAAAACATCTCAAGATATAATAGTATGACATATAATTTTTAGTATAACAACTCATAGAGGAATCCCCACATTTGGAAAATCCATACACAATAATCTAGGAAAAATTAATGAAGATACATATCTATAAAAAGATCTTGGAGTCTATCCCAACATCACCTCAATCAACCGGTCCTCCTGTACAATTTCCCTATATAGGTACACCACCTTCATCTAAAACCCAGGCCATAAGGAATTTTTATGTACTCATATATTCATGCAATGTGTGAGTACAAACCTAGTATGACACAAAAAATTAATCGTTTACAAAAATAAAACATATTGATACAAATGATTATAAAATGACTAAAATTAAATCATAAATAAATATACAACCATCAAGGTCATTGTGCAATTATTGGGATAAAAAACATGATCCTAATTACTTTGACTCTATGGGATAGGCTAAGTTACATCTAGCCAATCACATAATCCTAAAATATCAAACAATTCTTTCTATTACATAATCAACTCACTAATTGTTAGCCACAATATACTCATCATAATAGAAGAAGTTATTCCATGATTTATCCATCTCTTTGATGGATTTCCACAATATTCCCAATATCATAAGACAAGTTATTGAACAAATAAATAATATCATCAGTGGATAACAACAATATAGTAAAAAATAGTACATGATATTACACTAACACAAAGAAATTTTTCCATTAGGTAACACATGAACTAATATTCTAATCAAATAACACAATAAACTTCTCACATGAATACTTATGCAGCCAACCAAAAACAAGAACATGAAGAATATCTATCATAATCCAATACAAACACCCACATGCATTTCAAGTAATAAATTTTTGTATAAAATCATCATCCTAGTAATGAATACTACCTCAATAATATCAAAACTCAATATCCAATTATTCTTCACTCGAATCAAACCCAGTCCATAAAATTCCCAAAAAAACTACTGTAATGAATTTAAATGAAATAATTCATGAGAAGTGAGATAATTATTGAGGTTTTAGGTTCACATTTATTGATTTCTAGATCAAATGATCCTTGATAAAATAAAAATTCATTTTATATGGAAAGAAATTTCAATAATCACCCAAACGAGTCTTCTGGTTCAAGATACCAATGCTAAAGATGATAAATTAGAGTTTTTATGGATATTTTCTATTGGGATTCTTATTTTCAGATTAATTAATACCACATGAATGGTTTGAAATATAGTTCCCCAACAATGTTAAGCATTCTATACAAAACATTGGTTTTATAGTTAGGCCACAATGTTTTGTAAACTATAGAAACCATGAAAATGCCATTATCTTTAAGGAATCCAATCACACAATTAGCTGGGTGATCCGCACGTTTTCTCTTAATTATATTCCAATAATTAAGAATTTAAATTTCTTCAAAAAAAATTCAAAACAATTTAAAAACTATATAATATTATACCCCAACATACCATATATAAAATAACAGAAAATATATGTTAAAAACATATAATTTTTCCTACTAATAAAATGGGTAATTATAACCATTTTGTATGCATATTACATAACAACAACCATTGCATTGAATACAAAAAACATATCAATATGATCAATAATTTGAACTCGAGTACAAACACATATGAAAGATATTTTCTTATTAAAACATTTAACAAAATTGAATGAGATCATCGTGAAATAAATTCATGATGACATAAAAATATGACATAATTTTTATATAATGTGTTGAATAGGTTATTTAAAATGGAATATTTATAAGTTATTCAATATTACAATATAATATTTATTAATAAAATTAATAACTCCATGACCCAATGGGTTACCTAGACTTCATGTGATAGTATTAGTGTTTCAACAAAAATAGAATAGTACAATTTGTTATATTTAAGGACATGAATATATTTAGTAAAAACTATACACCTAAAATACTCATTTGGGTATCATTTCATAAAACAATATCTACAAATTCAATGTACGACATGATTCTCAAGAAAAAAAACTATTCTTTACATGATAAATTCTTTTTTCAATTATCTTTCTATTTACGATTAATTTCATATGTTTTTTCTTCTAATATTACATGTCATGATATTTTTTTTTTTATAAATTGAAACCAACTCTTTTTGAGATAATGACATTGGATAATCTAAAAAAATTATTTCTTAGGATGCGATCAAATTGGTAATCTTAGAACATACAAATTTAATTAATATTTTTGATGCACTAGACATCCATATGGACCTGCTTTTGTTCTCAACCAACTTTATTCTAGAACAAACACATACAAATCATGAAATATAATAAAAAATTAGTGTCACCTTTCATGTAGGTTAGTACATTGAATACAAATATTCCAATCAAGTTGAATATGATAAATGGATAAAAACACTTATAATGGAATGTTTAATATGTTAAATATTATAGATGGAAATTCCACCATGAAAATAAAATAATGAATCCTTTCATCATCAAGAAAATCCTATAATCATAGATAGGTCATCATTACAGACCAAAATGACACTCTATAAGGTGGGTTTGGGGAGATAACGAAGATGAGAACCACCTCTAAGTTGACCCCGCATTAAAAAATTAAAACAAAATTCAATGTTAGGATTACAAATATGTTCCTAAAAGAATCCATATTGTATCCCATAAGTTCCCAATGAAATGGATAATGGCTCAAAGAACATAGAAATTTCAATTTTATTTCTTATCAAATAATTCAATATGTAATTATAAGGAAGAAAATTAAAATAAACACTAGTTTGTAATAATATAATTGAAAGTGGGAGGGGGAGTTTATCATGTTTTAAAATATAAAGTGACAAAATCATTCAATTTATTTGAAATTAAATTATTTAAAAAAGATATAATGATGAAATATATTAAGCATTAAATGATAAATATGATCCATATATTAAACAAGATTATAGAAAAGTTAATTAAGAATCTAAAAATAATGAAAATAACATAGAACAAATTTATTCAATTCTTGTGAATTGATATTAGTATGATTTAATGTTTACATATAAAAATAGAGTGAACCTATTTTGATTCGAAGTTTAGAAATTGGAAACATGGTACACCTATATCTAAACCCTTCAATTAGAGAGATATGTATTGTTTTGACCTTCCCTTAGTTTTAATGAAAATCCAAGAACTACATCATTTGGTTTTAATAGATACCCAAGAACCAATATTCCATTGTTTTTAATAGAACCACAAAAATAAAATTTCCCTATATTATTATAGAAACCCAATATTAAAAATTCCCATTATTTTAACAAAAGCCCATGAAATATGTCCCTAACATTATGTTTTTAATAATATTGGGAAGAGAGGGTGAGAATTGAAATATTTTCATGGTGAAAATACTTTTAAATATTTTTCATCACTCTAAATTTAATGAATGATACAATATGGTAGAGAGGGATATAGTTTAAGGTGAGTGATTTTGATATTGAGAAATTGACGTTAACTCTTTTCATATGAAGGCAGATAGAAATCTAGAGATTCATATTCGATTCTACTAGGGAGTTTTTTCACATGTTCATTATATGGAGACAAGAACCCAAGGTATTTATTTATAGCCTTAAAATCATTCATCAAACATACATAATGTTTTAATAGGTAATTAAGTCATTAAAGATAAAAATTGAAAATGTTGAACAATAAAAAATGCAGCATGGCCGATGACATGGATTGGTAAAGAAATCATTATTCTTTTGCATCAAACAATACCTTGAACCCCAGTAATGGCCACCAACTATTGCTCATTTTTTAATGTCATCCCACTTTTCCTCCATGGGTTGGTAAAAATAGGTGTGGCTAGGCCGTCTTGGCCATTTTTCATGCAATTCCAACAGTTGTATCCTTTAAATCCATTAATTCCCTTCTAAGATTCTTCTAACATCCTTAAAAGGATTCGATACTTCAATTAAATCATATTTAAGGATATTTCAAGGATTATTAATGTATTTAACAATTTTATCAATGATACCTAAAATTATATTTAGTAGAATTTAAAAGAACTTATGTAAAATGTTTTGAACATAATTGAGTGTTCTGCGATCATTAAAACATCATGATAGAAATGTAAAATAATTAATCACTTTTTTTATCATAAGAACGCAACATAAGAAGAAAATTAAAATAAAAATTAAGAGTGAAATAAGTATTCTAAGAAATTGGAGATATTATAGATCAAGATGTTTAACATGACTAAAATATATAAATCCATATATTCTATATACTTAAATAGATTAAAATAAATATATTCAATATTCTGAAATATTAATCTAATTTCACACCAACAAATAAGATACATCTACCCTTTTGAAATACAAATCAATTATACCCTTTGAGATAATAATGAATTTTTTTATCTTCTTCCCAAAAGTCTCTCACCCATTGTGATTATGAAAAAATAAAATAGGGAGGGTAAAATAATATTAAATTAATAATATAAATTTAAAAATTAAAAAATAACCATGATAAGAAAAAATATTCTCCCCTAATGAATTACCATAATATCAAAAGACAATATAAATAATTGGTTTGAAAAACAAAGTCAATCATAATTTTTAATGAATTAAAGTTTATGAGATAGATCAAGGATAAAAAATAATATTACATCATCTTAATAAAAATTGATAAGAGTGAATTTCATGAATTCAATAAAATATTTTTTTTGAAAATATATGAAAATAAATGATTGAAAAAATTTTGGAAAAAAATTGGACATAAGATAAGAAAATAAAAATTTGAAATATGAAATCCTAAAATTTTTTGAAAAACATATGTATTTTTTGAAGAAAATGAGAAATACAAATTTTGGAAAATATAATAGAATTTTTTTTAAAGTACAAAAAAATTGAATGTTAATTTTATTTATAATATAACCACTCCTATTTTAAGAATCAAGAAGACATATATATGATGGAGAGATAGGTGATCTTGAATTTAATCTCAATATAAAGAATAAAAATTAAAAAAAAATAAAAAATATTTTTCCGCAAATATTATCATAATTTTTTCTAAAATTATAAATTCTAAGATCCCCTTTAGTTTAAGTATAAAATATTGAATTCAAAATGGTAATTGATAGAATATTCACTTCAAGATCTGATTAATCCATTTTTTTAAGAATCTAGCATATGATATATCAATGAATATTTGTGGAAAAGAACTATAAAATCTCAAAATTATGTTTTTTTAACCCTTGAGGATTTTATAGGGTGAAATAATATGAATTGAGATAGTGAAATAATATTGGGTATACTTAGATAAAATAATATGGATTTAAGAGCCCAATTTATTTTAGTTGATCTTAAATGAGTTGAAATATGGATAGACATACATATTTCTTATCTAATTTTTTTACAATTTTCTTCATAAATTAAATGGCCTTGTTTTTTAGAATAATTTCAAAACTTATTTCGACAAATACCTTTTATAAATGATTTTTACAACGATCATGAATTATTTAAAAAAAACCACGATTATTATTTTTCACAAATTTTGAACCAAAGATCGGGTTTTGAATTTTCTCACATAGGGTGAATTTAGAAAGAGAGATTTTAAGATCCATCATTTCATATTTGAAAACATTATAATTCAGTGGATTTTTTAATTTGAATTCTAAGTGATAATTGTGATCTTTTTCAATATAAGGATTATTTTTATCATTTGGAATTTTTTTTTAATTTCTTTGTTGAAATATTTTTAATAATAAACTTGTTTACGAAAACAATTTTTCAAGTTGATCATGAGTGTATTCTTTGTATTAATACCTTCGGGGGTGTGAAGTGGAAAAAGATAAAGAAGTAGATTTTGGAGATGAAGAAGAGGAATAAGAGGGGGATTGAGAACAAAACTATTAACCTACCACAATATGAGAAATGATTAATTTGATAGTTGATTCAGAAGATTAATCTGTTGAAATAAAATACTCTCTATTTCTGAAAGTTAAATATTTTATAATCTTATTCCATTAATTATTTTTCATGTTTAAGGGATAATTTTGTTTGATATGACCCATCATTTTCAAATGAAGAACATCACAAAATTTTGTTAAATTCAATTTATCTTTTTAGCAAGATGGGTTGATTTCATCCTCTTTAAATGTTTTTCACCATTTTAATTTTTTTTGAGTTTTACTTTATTATTAGATTCAAATTTAGAATAATCGTAATCATTTATAGTTTTAAAAGATATAGTCTTGTTAGTTTTAATGAATTATATATTTTTTATTATAAAATGGAATTTCATGATGATTTATATGTCACTAGTGAACTAATGATATCTTCTAAAACTTGTTTTTTAAATAATTATCGTCCTAAATCATTATGAATTTTGGAGCCCATAAACATAGTAAATAAGATATTATTTTCTTCATGAGTATTTTTGTAGAAAAATAAAAACTTGGATATTTTATACCTTGGAAAAAGATAGTGATGTGAATAAAAATTATAGTAATTGATGAATTATAATTCATGGTGAATATTTCAAAATCTCAATGATACAGATCTATCATAGTGCCTTTCACTTTATTTATTCCATCACGTATTACATCTAAGAGTTTCCAAATTCTATGGGTGGTTTTTCAGTAAGATATATGATAAACTCATTATGGTCAAGGCCTATATGATGACAGTTAATGGTATATACAATTTTCCATAAAGGAAAACTAATTCTATGATATATGGTAGATATACAATTTTATAATAAGAATAATTTGACACATTAACGGAAGTAACATGAGAATAATATGAATATTCCATTAGAAAATCAGACATTAGTATCTATTAATATTTTTAAAATGAAAAATATTTTTTAATAACCATGATTTATTATATAAATACAAATAGAACCTTTGATTAAGTTTTTTTAGAGTAAATTAGAATAGAGGTGAATTTCATTTTAAAAAATAATGTGATTAATGTAAACAATATTTTAAAAAGAAAACATTTTTTAAATCATTAAACAAAGATATTGATTAAGTGATAAATTAAAAATTTAATTCATGTATTAAATAAGTTAAAATTACAGTTAATTAATAATGTAAACACAACAAAAAGAAGATAAAGTGAATTTACTCAATTAATGTGAATTAAGATTAGAGTGGTATAATGTGGAAATATAAATAATAGAGAAGACGAATTTTTATAAGATATACAATAGCACACAAGGTGCACCTCCAGATTCATCCCTCTATTAGAGAGATATAACTTATCAAGACCTTCTCATTGGTTTTAACAAAAATCCAAGAATGACATCCCTTGGTTTTAATAGAGACAAAAGAACTAATATTTTCTTGGTTTTAATGGGATCCTAAGAACCAAACCTCCATTGGGTTTAAAAGTAACCTAGTAAAAAAACAACACTTTGTTCTAAAAGAAATATAAGAACACTATAATAATTATAGTAGGATGGTTTGGATTTTTAGTAGGGTTTTTTAATCCACTTCTAAATAGTGGAATAATATTCCCATCCCTTTTTCCAGTGACACTTATTGAAAGAATTTTTAAAAATTATATTTAGTAATAGTTTTAATTTATTCATCACTATATTAATATAAATTCAATCAGCCACGATCACCCCTATCCTCAGATCCCCATAACATCTGATAACCTCTTCCCAAAAACTTGAAAACCCTCTCCCATGATGCAGACGTCTTGTACCTCTCAATGACTCTCGATTCTAGACTCCCTCACTAATACGCTCTCCCTATCATAGGTATCTAGAATTTTCTATCAGTTTTATTTCATTTGTGTTTTATATAATGTTTCAATCAATATAATGCATTTTATTTATTCTATATGGCATTGTTTAATTAAATAAAATATATTAATTAATTGTTCTTAGTGAAATCATAAAATGAAAAATTCATTTTTATATTTGTTGAATTTCAATTTTAATTTTTGTTATGTCCTAGTGAATATTTCAATAATATAGTCTGAAAATCATTCATGTAAAATTAATTAATTTGTGGTTTAAGGATCAATATTGTGTATTTATTTTATTAATTGGAGTTTGGAGGTGTGATGTGTAATTATTTCATGAGAATTGTTTTCAATTACTATAATGTATTGAATATAAATATCATTGGAATAATTAGAGTACCAAATAAGTGTAATCTAGTGATAAAAAAACTACAAGGTTATTACTATAAAATTTTATGATTTTTTATACATATAATAGATTTCATAAAATTAAGGATGTTCTTGATTAAGATAATGCTTTAGATAGTTACATGTGATCATTATGTTATTATAACCAGTGATTTTTTACTATAGAAATATATTTTGTCTATGGGAATATAGAAAATTTAGTCCTGGGTATTGATTCAATAAATATTTTCTTATGAATTTTCTATTCCTTCATACTTGAATGAGATTGTTGAGTCAATAAGGTTCCCTTATGACTTTACCAATCCTTCTTGTCTTCAAAATCACAACCACTTTATCTCAAAGAAAATTTCATTTTACCCTATGTTTTACTTCTATAAGGAAAATTTTCATTCCCCAAAGAAGTTTATCCTTAACATATTTTTCATTGTTCATTATCTTGACTAAGAGTAAAATTTGATTTGAAGTTTAAAACCTCAGAATCGTATAATTATTAGATAAAGTGAAATCTATTTTTCAGTTTTGAACTCTTATGAGTTCTGACTTCGAGTTCTCTAAATTCAGACTCCGAACTCTTATGAGTTCTGATTCTTAATTCTAATGAATTAAGACTTCGAACATTGTAATGCCCGAAATTGAATTCTCATGAATTATGACTCCTAACAATGTATGTTCTGACCCTTTATTGTCAAGAAATCTGACTTCAAACTTTTTATATTTATACTCCAAATTCTCATGAATTCTGACTCTGATCCTTGAATGTTCTGACTCCGAATTCTCCTAAACTCTGACTCTGAACATTTTAAGTTCAGGTTCAGAATTCTTTTAAATCTAAATTTCGAATTTCCATGAAATTCATACTCTGGAATTCAAAAGAGTTCATGTTCCGAATTCTGTAAAAAACAGAATCGGAATATCCATGTATTATAGACACCCAATGTGTTTTTGGATAGACTCCAAAATTTGATTTTATTACATTCCGAATATTTGATTTTGGTTATTTAACCATATTTTTTAATACACTTGTTTTTGTTATAAAATGATTTCCTCTATTCGGTTACTAACTAACCGTTGTTTGAGATACTCGTTTACAGGTCCCTCCAAAATTTCATAAAAAATATGGTAGTTGGAGGAGGGAGCCGACCATTGGTGATGTGCTTATAAATAGGAGAACTTTTTAAAGAGCTTAAAAGAAGTTGATCAATCTAGAGATTACATGCTTCTGAAGTGATTTCTTGAGTGAGAGGCATTATTGATTTCTGTGTACTAAACTTCTTGTTATGATTTTCATTGTGCGACTCCGATTTGTGCTATGTACAATCGAGGCCTTCTGGGGATAGAAGACAGAGGTGACGACTACCTTGAAGTTGAGGGCATCCATGCTGAGGAAGAAAGAGGCGCCGACTCCCTTTAAGTTGAGGGCTTGCAGGGATATCAGAACAGACTTCAATATTCATATCGAGGGCTTAACCTGGTGTGGGTAAGAATGAATTTCTTGAAATTATAATTCAAGGGACCTTTATCAAAGGTTTTTGGATACCCTTCTCTTTGGGTTTAATGATTTAATACTTGTTACTTGTTTTGTTCCAAGTATTCAGCTGCATTTTGATTGTTGATTAAAGTATAACTATATTATACTTCCTTGTACTTTTAATCAGATTTTTTATGATTCAATACACTTTAAGTTAGAATTATTATCTTTCTAAACATTCATTAAGTTTCATTTTTCTAGAACGATCTTTTGGAATCACTTTCTGAGAATAATATTTCCAGAACCTAGCATGTGTGTTGAACCAGAGGTTTTGTGAATTTCATTGTTTAACCTTGTTAACTATAACCATATTTAAAAGTTCCAAATGAATTTTTAAAGTATAAAATTCACCGCTACTTTTATATTGAGCATCATTAGATACTACAATCAGTATCGTCATTCATTATTTCAATCCTACATTTGGTATCAAAGAAGGTCTCTGAAGTACTTATATTCACATATAAGTTTTCTTTGATCAGTTTTTATTGTTCTATATTTTTCCTTATTTAGGAATATTTTCCCTGAATCCTAACTTTTTCTTTTAACAAGTATTTGTGGAAATATTTTTCTTTAAGATGTCAGGAATCTATGATTATTCCATAGAAAATCTCAACCTAACCAGAACCCCTATTTTTGATGGAAATGATTATGAATATTGGTGAGATCGCATGCAGACATTCATTATCTGTACTAGAGTTGATGATTTTCTTATCCTTTCTATAGGATATAAAATCCCTGATAAGGAATTTAGTACTTTCATCAATCATGAAAATCATGAGTATCAACTAAATTATAAGGTACACAATACTTTTCATTTTTCCATGACTAGAAATATATATAGTAGAATTTCATCTATTGAAGCCGCAAATTGTATTTGGAAGATACAATAAGTTACTCAATTTTGAACTTCAAAAGTCTTTGAAATAAGAAGAGCCATTCTATGAGATGAATACCATGGTTTTTTCTTTTTTTATGGAGAACCCATATGTAAGGCGCAACAAAGATTCATGACTATTGTGAATAGTTTAAAATCCATGGGATAGAATGGATTAGATGATGAATATAATGTTTATAAGATCATAGGCATCATTCCCAATGAGTGGGGTTCCAAGAGGACTAATATTGATGAGAACAAAAAGGTTTCTTAGATTTCACTTGATGAACTTTTTGGAACTCCTGTTCAACATGAGACTAGAATGAAGAGAGATGCTGATAACATAAAGAAGAAGAATGGGAATGGAAGTGTTTCTTTTACTACAAGTTAAAATCATATGAAAGCCAAGACTCATGAGAGAGTTACTAGATCCACGTCTAAGAATATTGTTATCCAAACCAAATCTAGTGTATGTGAATCTTCAGAGAATGAATTTGCCAATCTTTCTCGAAGGATGAACAAGATTGTTGGATAAAAGGACGTTCTATCTAGATACAATAAAAAAGAAAGGAATGATAAGGAAGATTCAGAAGTCACTTGTTATGAATGCATGAGTGATGGACATATAAGGAATGATTGTCCAATGCTTAAGATAAAAGAAAGAAAGGGGAAACATTTTGAGAGAAACAGAAAGAAGTACTACAAAGCTAAAGATAAGAATGTATAGAAAGAGAATGACACATGGAGTTCTAGTGGTGGGGAATATTCATATGAATCATCAGATTATGAATCTTATGGACAGAAGAATCTTTTTCTAATAGAATTCCTTTCGACAGTCATTGCTTAATGGATAAGGTACACAATGATGAATCAATGAACAATGTTTCTTGTAATTAAAATTATAGTGATGATAAATATTATGAATCATCAGATGACGAATCTTTTTATAATGATGATAATACTTTACCTGCCTATGAAAAGGTTTCTATGTTTTCCAAACTACTTGAGATTGAGAATTCAAAACTCATGAAAAATATTGATAGAGAAAATTATAGAAATACTATTCTCACTAGGGAAATATCATATCTTTTTAAAGATCATGATAAGTACATTATTTATTTTTAAAGTTTTTCAAAAAATATTGCGGAATTGAATTCTGATAAGAATAAACTTTCTTAGGATCTAGAAAACATAATTTCTAAGAAAATTTTTATCGAGCCTCACTCTATTTTAAAATCTAATGTTTTGGAAGAAAAGAACAATGTTATCAAACTGAAATATAATATATTTTCCCTGAGAAAGTGTTTGTCAAACTTTACCTTAGGTAAGGAAAATTTCTATAAAATGTATTCACAAATCCGACCTCTAAGGAATAATTCTGGATTTGGTTATACTAGTGATAAACCGGTTTCTAGAAACAATTATTTTGTTCCTCAAAGTGCTCATTTCTGCACTAAGTGCCAATGTGGTGGACACTGGGAAAAAAATTGGTCCCTAAACAATACTCCTTATTTTGGATTTCTTAAAGCCTACTTTTTATAAGAAAATTTGTGTGCCTAAAATTTTTCTTTCTGAAATTTATGGATCCATGAATGTTTGGGTTCCAAAAGTCTAACTATTTTGTTTTCAAGAAAATTGATAAAGTACCAATATAAATAAATGATACATGTATATTGGATGTTCCTGGCATATGAATGGTTATAAAAACTACTTTTAAAAGATTAACAAGATTAAAGGAAGGAATGTAACTTTCGATGATAATTCTCAGGGTGAAATTATTTGAATATGTAACATCGTTCTTCTTGGAAAAACATTGATTTCAAATTTTTTATTAGTCAAGGGTCTTAAGCACATCCTCATCAGTATAATCCAATTATGTGATGAAGGTTACCTTCTGAATTTTATGAATGATAATTTCTTAGTACTCAATTCCAAGGAAGAGTTTATTCTTTATGCCCATATGTAGGAGAATGTTTACAAACTAAACATAGAAGACCTTAGGAGCCAAGACATACCTTTTCTTAGTGCAATGAAAGATCACTCTTGGTTATGGAATAGAAGGTTAGCACACTATAACCTTGGAAACCTATGAAAACGTTCTAAGAAAAGTTTAGTTATGGATCTACCGGAGCTTAGATTTGATTCCTCAAAAGTTTGTGATCCTTGTAAATATGGCAGGAAACAGAAATCTAGTTTTAAATCAATTGGAAAAGTCTCAAATACTAATGCATTATAGTTAGTGCATTTGGATCTTTTTTCCCAACAAAAACTGGAAGCATTAGTGAAAATATTATGTATTTTTCATAATTGATGACTACACTAGATTTACGTGGGAATATTTTCTAGCAAAGAAGTATGATCCTTTTTCACATATTAAAAGTTTTAAAGCCCATGTTAAAAATGAGAAAAACCATCCATTGAAAACTATTCAAATGAGGATTTTGGAGAATTTCAAAATTATGATTTTGAAACTTTTTGTAGTGGAAAAAAAATTACTCACAATTTATCAACACCTAGAACTCCTCAACAGAATGGTGTTGTTGAAAGAAGAAATAGAAAATCTTCAAGAGATAACAAGAACATTGTTGGGTGAGTACTCTATAGCAAGAAATTTTTGGGTTGAAGGTGTAAGTACTACTTGTTATACTATAAATCGAGTTTTAATTAGACCTTTTCTTAATAAAACTCTTTATGAGTTGTGGAACGGTAGAAAACCTAGAATTTCCAACTTCACGGTTTTTGGTTGCAAGGTACTCGTCCTGAATACTAATGTTAATCTACATAAATTCATACCAAAATCTGATGAAGGAATTTTCTTAGGCTACTTCACAACTTTTGTAGTTTATAGAGTTTTCAAAAAAAACACGTGTACTGTTGAAGAGATAGTACATGTAAAAATTGATGAAACTAATCACTTTGTTTTTAAACATCCCCAACCTATATATTTGGATGTGTTTTCAAAAACTGATTATCAACCCTTGATAGAAAATCCTTCTGATAATGAAAATGTCGAAGAAGATATTTCTGAAAAATTTACCCTAGAATATTTCCTACCATATATTGATGAACAAGATTTAGAAAACCAAAATAAGGTGTTTCATAAGAATCATCCCAATGATAGTATCATTGGTGATGTGAATCTACTTGTAGGGACTAGAAGTTCCTTAAGAACTGAAGTAAGACATCTAGCATTCCTTTCCCAATTAGAACCAAAAATCACTGTTGAAGCTTTGGGTGATGATGATCGAATTAAAGCCAAGCAAGATGGACTAAATGAATTCGAAAGGAATAAAGTCTGGACTTTTTTTGAAAGACCCAAGAAAAATTCTATTATTAGAGTAAAATGGGTTTATAGAAATAATTGTGATGAAAATGGAATCATAGTATGAAATAAATCCATATTATTTGCTAAAGGCTTTAATCAATAAAAATTAATATACTATGAAGAAACCTATGCTCCTGTAGCTAGACTTGAATCTATTCATATTTTACTTTCCTTTGCAGCATTCTTCAATTTCAAACATTTTAAAATGGATGTGAAATTTGATTTCCTTAATGGTTATGTTCAAGAGGATGTTTTTATGGAAAAACCTCCTGGTTTAAAGATACAAAACATCCTGATCACGTTTTTAGACTTACTAACTCTTTGTATGGACTTAAGCAATCCCATCGGGCCTTGTATGATAAACTTAAAGGATTTTTGGTTTAAAATAATTATTTTAAGGGAAAAGATGATCCAACCCTCTTTATAAATAAAGAAAAGAAAAATGTTTTGATTGTTCAAATTTATGTTGATGGCATTATATTTGGTTCAACTCAGCAATCTGTAACAGATCCTTTTGCAGATCTAATTAAATATGAGTATGAAATGAGTATGATGGGTGAGTTAACATTTTTCCTTGGTTTTCAAATTTACAAAAAACCATAAGGAACCTATATATCTCATCATAATTATATTAAATATTTTCTTAAAAAGTATGGATACGACAACACTAAGAGTATAAGTACTCCCATTGGTACCTCAAATACACTTGATCATGATGAAGCTGGAAAACCAGTAGATCTAACATCTTTTAGAGGTATGACAGGATATTTACTTTACATGAAAACTAGTCATCAAAACTTAATGTTTTCAGTATTATTATGTGCATTATATCAATCCAATCCTAATGAATCTCATTTAAAGGCAGTGAAAAGAATTTTTTGCTACTTAAAGGCAACCATGGATTTAGGACTCTTCTATACCTCTGGAAATGATATTGTTTTGAAAAGTTTTTTAGATACTGACTTTGGTGGATGTAGAATTTATAGAAAGAGTACATCCGGAACATGTAATTTCATAGGAGATTCATTAGTTTATTGGTCTTGTAAGAAGAGGCACTCAGTAGAACTTTCCACTGATGAAGCTGAATATGTAGTAGCTCGATGTTGTTGTGATCAAATGTTGTTGATACAACACACACTCACAGACTATGGTATGAGTCACTACGGAAAAAAATCCATTTAGCGGTGATTTTTTTCATTTCACGGCGATTTAAACCGCCGCTAAATCGATTAGCAGCGGTTTTGAAAAACCGCCAGAAAATCGTGCGTCGGGAAACTATTTCGCGGCAGTTTTCAAAACCGTCGCAGAACGTTTCACGACGGTTTTTTAGCGGCGGTTTATACTGCTCATATCCCTTCCATACCTCTTATTTACCCATCAAAATCTATCTTCTAGCAAAAAACTCCTTATTTATTGAAGGTTCACCTCTTTATTCATCATTGTCACTCAATCTACCTCTATCAATGCTTTGTCGAATACTCGCTTTTTTATGCATGAAACTCAACTACAACAGCTCCACCTACAACCACAATGTATCCCATAATTGCTCCATGTATGAATTCTCTACAATTGCCTCTTGAATCTATTCTAATTCCCCCAGCCTCACTACCAACCCCTTCAAGGTACTATTATAGAGATTATAAATCATGGTTATAATGATGGAACTATAACAATTTTTCACAATATAGGTCCACCACTTACAAGGACATGCCTACTCTCTCCCTCTCCCAAGGTATGTATTTACTGGAAAAAGTGTAATTTTAATCTTAAAATTTATCTTAGATGGATTTCTGGGGGTTGATACTTATTTTTAAAAATTATTACAGGGAAACATTTTGATCGAAGTACTTGGGAAATCATATTACCCAGGCCACCCTAATTGGAAACTACTAGCGGCCTTTATTAGCCATGAATCATTTAGTATATTGGACAAAACGGGTGGGTAAAAATCCATATTTTCACCCAATATTCATATGTTATAGTATATACATAAATAATCCAACACTAATGATAACAGATTGAGAGTATTTTTTTATGATGTTTGGCATAAAAAATTTAATTCAATAATATGATCTAAAATATAGTATCTATAAAAAACTGAATAAATAATAATAATAGATTACCACAAAAAGTGATGATTAATGTCACATTTAGATCTATTCTTCCTCTAAGATCTAATGAACCCCCCTTGATTAGTCATCCAAAATCTGATATCCTCTTAGTATTTTTTATGTTGATGGACCATCCTTTAATTAGTGGCTCAGTGTGAAATTTATTATGGTAGTCTAAGGCTATTCAGGGTAATTACATTAAATTACAAAATACAGTCCAGTTTGGGACCTAAATAGACATGAAAATCACCTTTTCTTGGAAAGTCCCACATCATGTGTCAAATTATGGTGACATATTTTCCATCAGGATATCTGTTTAGGAGTTAAAAAGAATATATCTCATTTTTAGGCATTGGTTAAAAATAATATATTTAAAATAATTTTTTTGGATGGATACACATGAATAAAAAATGAAAAAACCATGTAACCAATTTTTTAAAATTTTATAAAAAAAATATTTTAAAAGATTAGACTAAAATTCAGGCCTCTAGAAAAATCATGATTGTATATAAATCTCAACAAATACCCTATAAAACCTAGTGAAGGAATAAAAAAAATAGATGATTAATTTCATATGGCAGAGGAGGTGCATGGGATGATGTATAAGGTAAGATCTTCATCTTTCTGGAATGAAAAAAATACTCAAGGAAACCCATTTAAGGGGGATTTAGATTTAGGTGAAAAAAAGATCACCCACAATTTTAAAAATCTTAAATAGTCACTACTGGGTACCCAATGGGGGACCACCAACCACTTAGTAGACACATGGTACTTTTTAAAAAGCTATCAAGTATCCATTATAAGATCTCGTAGATCTTGTAAATTATCAAATTAGTATTGAATACATAAAGAACATCCTTAATTAAAAATTAATTATAGCTCCCTCCTTGCATCATTATATATTTTCTTTAAACAATCGAAAACTACAAGTTATTCAATATATAAATTAAATTACTAAAAAATAAAATAAAACAGTAACCCGAATGATATGGTTTATCAAAACATAATTGATAGAGTGTACATAATGGATGGGAGAAATGATTTCAAATTAGATTTTATTTGAGAAAGGTTTTTTCAAATCTGTAGAAATTCACAAAATTGAAGATTAGGATTCATTCATGGAGATAGATCTAAAGGGGGAAACCTATTATAGATTGGAATACTAATTCTATCTGGTAACTTTTTATAATTACTTGCGAATCATTTTTTTAATTTCCTTATGTTTAATTAGTGAGTGGGAAGATAACAATAAGTAGGGATCCTTGGAATCAGTAGTGACATAATCCAAAAATTTATATTCACTCAAAAAATCATAAGTATGTTCTATGTGCATAGACACATCATCATGGTTTTGTCCTAGTGAATTTCACTTTTTGGATGAATTTAATAAATATTTGTGTGATTCTTCATTTATTTAATTATTTGGATGTTGTCTTATATTTGTTTTATTTGATGCATTTGAGAGTTATTTTTTACACAAGAACACAATAAATTTCCGGAGGAAACATAATTACCTAAATTCACCCCCTATTAGGTTTATTTGGACCTTGGTTTTTGAAACACATATCGTTTTAATAATTATACCTTAGGTAGAAAATTGTACATTATGTGGTTAACATCACCCATTCGTAGTAAATTAGACAAAATTTAGTTAAACTCACTCTTATTTGGTAAATTACTTATCATTTTGATAACCTCACACATGGGTAGTAAATTACATATTATTTTAAAAAACACATCCTTAAACAATTAATTTCACATTTTTTAAATATTAAATCATATTGGACATGTGAATCCTTAGGATGCATATTGTAACAATAAAATTTAAATACCCCAACCTAAATCAATAAATTTGAATGGGATAGTCATATAATTTAAAGTGTGCCTCCTAGTATGCAAGAGTACCCTAAGTTGAGACCAAGGCCTAAGAGGTACCCTGGGAAGACAATGACCTCATTGAATGATAAATAATCAGAGTACTCAATAGTTATTTTGATAATTAGAGTATATTACATGTACTAAAATAAATATGATCATAAAAAAACAAAAAAAACATCTCAAGATATAGTAGTATGACATATAATGTTTAGTATAACAACTCATAGAGGAATCCTCACATTTGGAAAATCCATATACAATAAACTTGGAAAAATTAATGAAGATACATATCTATAAAAAGATCTTGGAGTCTATCCCAACATCACCTAAATCAACAGGTCCTCCTGTACAATTTCCCTATGTAGGTACACCACCTCCATCTAAAACCCAGGCCATAAGGCATTTTTATGTACTCATATATTCATGCAATGTGTGAGTACAAACCTAGTATGACACAAACAATTAATCGCTTACCAAAATAAAACATATGGATACAAATGATTACAAAATCACTAAAAATAAATCATAAATAAATATACAACCATCAAGGTCATTGTGCAATGATCAGGATAAAAAACATGATCCTAATTAATTTGACTCTATGGGAGAGGCTAAGTTACATCTAGCCAATCACATAATCCAAAAATATCAAAAAATTCATTCCATTACATAATCAACTCACTAATTGTTAGCCACAATATACTCATCATAATAGAAGAAGTTATTCCATTATTTATTCATCTCTTTGATGGATTGCCACAATATTTCCAATATCATAAGACAAGTTATTGAACAAATAAATAATATCATCAATGGATAACAACAATATATTAAAAAAATAGTACATGATATTACACTAACACAATGAAATTTTTTCATTAAGTTACACATGCACTAATATTCTAATCAGATAACACAATAAACTTCTCACATGGATACTTATGCAGCCAACCAAAAACCAGAACATGAAGAATAGTTATCATAATCCAATACAAACACCCACATGGATTTCAAGTAATAATTTTTTTTATAACATCATCATCCTAGTAATGAATACTACCTCAATAATATCAAAACTCAATATCCAATTATTCATCACTCGAATCAAACCCAGTACATAAAATTCCAAAAAAAATACTGTAATGAATTTAAATGAAATAATTCACGAGAAGTGAGATAATTATTGAGGTTTTAGGTTCACATTTATTGATTTCTAGATCAAATGACCCATGATAAAATAAAACTTCATTTTATATGGAATGAAATTTCAATAATCACCCAAATGAGTCTTCTGGTTCAAGATACCTAAGCTAAAGATGATAAATTAGAGTTTTTACGGATATTTTCTGTTAGTATTCTTATTTTAAGATTAATTAATACCACATAAATGGTTCGAAATATAGTTCCCCAACAATGTTAAGGATTCTATCCAAAAATTTGGTTTTATAGTTAGGACACAATCTTTTGTAAACTATAGAAACCATGAAAATTCCATTATCTTTAAGGAATCCAATCACACAATTAGCTGGGTGATCCGCACAGTTTCTCCTAATTATATTCCAGTAATTCAGAATTTAAATTTCTTCAAAAAAATTTCAAAAAAATTTAAAAACTATATAATATTATACCCCAACATACCATATCGAAAATAACAGAAAATATATGTTAAAAAAATAAAATATTTCCTACTAATACAATGGGTAATTACAACCATTTTGTATGAATATTACATAACAAAAACCATTGCATTGAATACAAAAAACATATCAATATGATCAATAATTTGAACTCCAGTACAAACACATATGAAAGATATTTTCTTAGTAAAACATTTAACAAAATGGAATGAGATCATCATAAAATAAATTCATGATGACATAAAAATATGACATAACTTATATATAATATGTTTAATAGGTTAATTAAAATGGAATATTTATAATTTATTCAATATTACAATATAATATTTATTAATAAAATTAATAACTCCATGACACAATGGGTTACCTAGACTTCATGTGATAGTATTAGTGTTTCAACAAAAATATAATAGTACAATTTGTTATATTTAAGGACATGAATATATTTAGTAAAAACTATACACCTAAAATACTCATTTGGGTTTCATTTCATAAAACAATATCTACAAATTCAATGTATGACATCATTCTCAAGAAAAAAACTATTCATTACATGATAAATTGTTTTTTTAAATTATCTTTCTATTTACGATTAATTTCATATGTTTTTTCTTCTAATATTGCATGTCATGATATATTTTTTGATAAATTTAAACCAACTCTTTTTGATATAATGACATGGGATAATCTAAAAAAATTATTTCTTAGGAAGCGATCAAATTTGTAATCCAAGAACATACAAATTTAATTAATATTTTTGAAGCACTAGACATCCATTTGGACCTGATTTTTTTCTCAACCAACTTTATTCTAGAACAAACACATACAAATCATGAAATCTAATAAAAAATTAGGGTCACCTTTCTTGTAGGTTAGTACATTGAATACAAATATTCCAATAATATTGAATATGATAAATGGATAGAAACACTTATAATAGAACGTTTAATATGTTAAATATTATGGATGGAAATTACACCAAGAAAATAAAATAATGAATCCTTTCATCATTGAGAAAATCCTATAATCATAGATAGGTCATCATTACAGACCAAAATGACACTCTATAAGGTGGGTTTGGGGAGATAATGGAGATGAGAACCACCTCTAAGTTGACCCCGCATTAAAAAATTAAAACAAAATTCAATGTTAGGATTACCAATATGTCCTTAAAAGAAACCATATTGGACCCCATAAGTTCCCAATGAAATTGATAATGGCTCAAAGAACATTGAAATTTCAATTTTATTTCTTATCAAATTATTCAATATGTAATTATATGGAGGAAAATTCAAATAAAAACTAGTTTGTAATAATAGAACTGAAAGAGGGAAGGGGAGTTAATCATGTTTTAAAATATAAAGTGACAAAATCATTCAATTTTTTTAAAATTAAATGATTTAAAAAATATATAATAATGAAATATATTAAGCATTAAATGATAAATATGATCTATATATTAAACAAGATTATAGAAAAGTTAATTAATAATCTAATAATAATGAAAATAACATGGATTAAATTTATTCAATTCTTGTAAATTGATATTAGAATGATTTAATGATTAAATATAAAAATAGAGTGAACTTATTTTGATACGATGTGTAGAAATTGGACACATGGTACACCTATATCTAAACCCTTCAATTAGAGAGATATGTATCGTTTTTACCTTTCCTTGGTTTTAATGAAAATACAAGAACTACATCATTTGGTTTTAATAGATACCCAAGAACCAATATTCCATTGTTTTTTATAGAACCCCAAAAATAAAATTTCCCTATATTCTAATAGAAACCCAATATAAAAAATTCCCATTATTTTAACAAAAACCCATGAAATATGTCCCTAACATTATGTTTTTAATAATATTGGGAAGATGAGGTGAGAATTGAAATATTTTCATGGTGAAAATACTTTTAAATATTTTTCTTCACTCTAAATTTAATGAATGATACAATATGGTAGAGAGGGATATTGTTTAAGGTGAGTGATTTTGAGATTGAGAAATTAACGTTAACTCTTTTGATATGAAGGCACAGAGAAATCTAGAGATTTATATTTGATTCTATTAGGGAGTTATTTCACATGTTCATTATATAGAGACAATAACCCAGGGTATTTATTTATAGCCTCAAAATCATTCATCATACATATATAATGTTTTAATAGGTAATTAAGTCATTAAAGATAAAAATTGAAAATGTTGAACAATAAAAAATGCAGCATGGCCGATGAAATGGATTGGTACACAAATCATTATTTTTTTGCATCAAACAATCCCTAGAACCCCGGGAATGGCCACCAACTATTGCCCAATTTGGATTTTCATCCCACTTTGCCTCCATGGGTTGATCAAAATAGGTGTGGCTAGGCCGTCTTGGCCAGTTTTCATGCAATTTCTATAGATGTATCCTTTAAATCCATTAATTCCCCTCTAAGATTCTTCTAACATCCTTAAAAGGATTTAATACTCCAATTAAGTCATATTTAAGGATATTTCAAGGATTATTAAAGTATTTAACAGTTTTATCAAAGGTACCTAAAATTATATTTAGTAGAAATTAAAAGAACGTATATAAAATGTATTGAACATAATTGAGTGTTCTGCGATCATTAAAACATCATGATAGAAATGTAAAATAATTAAACACTTTTTTTACCATAATAATGAAACATAAGAAGAAAATTAAAATAAAAATTAAAAGTGAAATAAGTATTCTAAGAAATTGGAGATTTTATAGATCAAGATGTTTAACATGAATAAAATATATAAATCCAGATATTCTATATACTTTAATAGATTGAAATAAATATATTCAATTCTTTGAAATATTAAACTAATTTCACACCAACAAATAAGATACATATACCCTTTTGAAATACAAATCAATTATAGCCTTTGAGATAATAACGAATTTTTTTAACTTCTTCCCAAAAGTCTCTCACCCATTGTGATTATGAAAAAGGAAAATAGGGAGGGTAAAATAATATTAAAATAATAATATAATTTTAAAAATTAAAAAATAACCATGATAAGAAAAAATATTCTCTCCTAATGAATTACCATAATATAAAAAGACAATATAAATAATTGGTTTGAAAAAAAAATTCAATCATAATTTTTAATGAATTAAAGTTCATGAGATAGATCAAAGATAAAAAAATAATATTACATCATCTTAATAAAAATTGATAAGAGTGAATTTCAAGATTTCAATAAAATATTTTTTTTGAAAATATATGAAAATAAATGATTGAAAAAATTTTGGAAAAATTTGGACATAAGATAAGAAAATAAAAACTTGAAATATGAAATCCTAGAAAATTTTGAAAAACATAAGTATTTTTTGAAGAAAATGAGAAATAAAAATTTTGGAAAATGTAATAGAAAAAAATTTAAAAAGTAAACAAAAAAAGTGAATGTTAATTTTATTTATAAGATATCCACCCCTATTTTAAGAATCATGAAGTCATATATATGAGGGAGAGATAGGTGATCTTGAATTTAATCTCGATATAAAGAATAAAAATTAAAAAGAATTAAAAACATTTCTCCACAATTATTATCATAAGTTTTTCAAAAAATATAAATTCTATGATCCCCTTTAGATTAAGTATAAATTGTTGAATTCAAAATGGTAATTGATAGAATAATCACTTCAAGATGTCATTAATCCATTTTTTAAGAATCTATCATATGATATATCAATGAATATTTGTGGAAAAGACCAATAAAATCTCAAAATTATGTTTTTTTAACCCTTGATGATTTTATAGGGTGAAATAATATGAATTGAGATAGTGAAATAATATTGGGTATACTTAGATAAAATAATATGGATTTAAGAGCCCAATTTGTTTTATTTGATCTTAAATGAGTTGAAATATGGATAGACATACGTATTTCTTATCTAATTTTTTTTACAATTTTCTTCATAAATTAAATGGCCTTGTTTTTTAGAAGAATTTTAAAACTTATTTCGACAAACACCTTTTATAAATGTTTTTTACAACGATAATGAATTATTTGAAATACCAAAACCACGATTATTATTTTTCACAAATTTTGAATCAAAGATCATGTTTTGAATTTTCTCACATTGGGTGAATTTAGACAGAGAGATTTTAAGATCCATCATTTCATATTTGAAAACATTATAATTCAGTGGATTTTTTAATTTTAAATCTAAGTGATAAATGTGATCTTTTTCATTATAAGGATTATTTTTATCATTTGTAAAAAAAATCAATTTCTTTGGTGAAATATTTTTAATAATAAACATGTTTATGAAAACAAATTTTCAAGTTGATCATGAGTGTATTCTTTGTATAAATACCTTCGGGGGTGTGAGGTGGAAAAAGATAAAGAATCAGATTTTGGAGATGAAGAAGAGGAATTATAGGTGGATTGAGAACAAAACTATTAACCTACCACAATATGAGCCATGATTAATTTGATAGTTGATTCAGAAGATTAATATGTTGAAATAAAATACTCTCTATTTCTTAAAGTTAAATATTTTATAATCTTATTCTATTAATTATTTTTCTTGTTTAAGGGATAATTTTGTTTGATATGACCCATCATTTTTAAATGAAGAACATCACAAAATTTTGTTAAATTCAATTTATCTTTTTAGCAAGATGGGATGATTTCATCCTCTTTAAATGTTTTTCACCATTTTAATTTTTTTTGAGATTAACTTTATTATTAGATTCAAATTTAGAATAATCGTAATCATTTATAGTTTTAAAAGATATAGTATTGTTATTTTTCATGAATTATATTTGTTTTATTGTAAAATGGAATTTCATGATGATTTATATGTCACTAGTGAACTAATGATATCTTCTAAAACTAGTTTTTTAAATAATTGTCTTCCTAAATCATTATGAATTTTGGAGCCCATAAACATAGTAAATAAGATAGGATTTTCTTCATGGGTATTTTTGTATAAAAATAACAACTTGGATATTTTATACCTTGGAAAATGATAGTGATGTGAATAAAAATTATAGTAATTGATGAATTATAATTCATGGAGAATATTTCAAAATCTCGATGATACAGATCTGTCATAGCGCCTTTCACTTTATTCATTCCATCACGTATTACATCTAAGAGTTTCCAAATTCAATGGGTGGTTTTTCAATAAGATATATGATAAACTCATTATGGTCAAGGCCTATATGATGAAAATTAATGGTATATACAATTTTCCATAAAGGACAACTAATTCTATGATGTATGGTAGATATACAGTTTTATAATAAGAATAATTTGACACATTAACGAAAGGAACATGAAAATAAGATGAATATTCCATTAGAAAATCAGACTTTAGTATCTATTAATATTTTTAAAATGAAAAATATTTTTTAATAACCATTATTTATTATATAAAAACAAATAGAACCATTGATATTGTTATTTTAGAGTAAATTGGAATAGAGGTGAATTTCATTTTAAAAAATTATGCGATTAATGTAAACAATATTTTAAAAAGAAAACATTTTTTAAAACATTAAACAAAGATATTTATTAAGTGATAAATTAAAAATTTAATTCATGTATTAAATAAGTTAAAATTACAGTTAATTAATAACGTAAACACAACAGAAAGAAGATAAAGTGTATTTACTCTATTAATGTTAATAAAGATTAGAGTGGTTTAATGTGGAAATATAAATAATAGAGAAGATGAATTTTTATAAGATATAGAATAGCACACAAGGTCCCCTACAGATTCATCCCTCTGTTAGAGAGATATAACTTATCAAGACCTTCCCATTGGTTTTAACAAAAATCTAATAATGACATCCCTTGGTTTTAATAGAGACAGAAGAAGTAATATTTTCTTGGTTTTAATGGGATCCTAAGAACCAAACCTCCATTGGGTTTAAAAGTAACCTAGGTAAAAAACAACCCTTTGTTCTAAAAGAAACATAAGAACACTATAAGAATTATAGTAGGTTGGTTTGGATTTTTAGTAGGGTTTTCCAATCCACTTCTAAATAGTTGAATAAAATTTCCATCCCTTTTTCCAGTGACACTTATTGAAAGAATTTGTAAAAGTATTTTTAGTAATAGTTTTAATTTATTCATCCCTATATTAATATAAATTCAATCAGCCACGATCACCCCTATCCTCAGATCTCCATAACATCTGATAACCTCTTCCAAAAAACTTGAAAACCCTCTCCCATGATGTTGACATCCTGTACCTCACAATGACTCTTGATGCTAGAATCCCTCACTAATACGCTCTCCCTATCATATGTATCTAGAATTTTCTATCAGTTTTATTTCATTTGTGTTTTATATAATGTTTAAATCAATATAATGCATTTTATTTATTCTATATGGCATTGTTTAACGAAATAAAATATATTAATTAATTGTTCTTAGTGAAATCATAAAATGAAAAATTCATTTTTATATTTGTTGAATTTCATTTTTAATTTTTGATATGTCCTAGTGAATATTCCAATAATATAGTCTGAAACACATTCATGTAAAATTAATTAATTTGTGGTTTATGGATCAATATTGTGTATTTATTTTATTAATTGGCATTTGGAGGTGTGATGTGTAATTATTTCATGAGAATTATTTTCAATTACTATAATGTATTGAATATAAATATCATTGGAATAATTAGAGTACCAAATAAGGGTAATCTAGTGATAAAAAAATACAAGGTTATTACTCTAAAATTTTATGAATTGTTTTATACATATAATAGATTTCATAAAATTAAGGATGTTCTTGATTAAGATAATGCTTTAGATAGTTACATGTGATCATTATGTTATTCTAACCAGGGATTTTTTTACTATAGAAATATAATTTGTCTATGGGAATATAGAAAATTTAGTCCTAGGTATTGATTCAATAATGTTTTTCTTATTAATTTTCTATTCCTTCATACTTGATTGAGATTGTTGAGTCAATAAGGTTCCCTCATGACTTTACCAATCCTTCTTGTCTTGAAAATCACAAACACTTTATCTCAAAAAAAAATTCATTTACCCTATGTTTTACTTCAATAAGGAAAGTTTTAATTCCCCAACGAAGTTTATCCTTACCATATTTGTCACTGTTCATTATCTTGTCTAAGAGTAAAATTAGATTTGAAGTTTAAAACCTCAGAATCATATAATTATTAGATAAAGTGAATTCTATTTTTAGGTTTTGAACTCTTATGAGTTCTGACTTCAAGTTCTCTAAATTCAGACTCCGAACTCTTATGAGTTCTGATTCTTAATTCTAATGAATTAAGACTCCGAACATTGTATAGACAGACTTCGAATTCTCATGAATTTTGACACCGAAAAATGTATGTTCTGACTTCTTATTCTCAAGAAATCTGACTCCAATCTTTGTATATTTATACTCCAAATTCTCATGAATTCTGAATCTGATCCTTGAATGTTCTGACTCCGAATTATCATAAACTTTGACTCTGAACATTATAAGTTCAGGTTCATAATTCTTGTAAATCTAGATTTCAAATTTCCATGAAATTTAGACTCTGGAATTCAAAAGAGTTCAAGTTCCGAATTATGTAGAAAACAGAATCAGAATATCGATGCATTATAGACACCTAATGTGTTTTTTGATAGACTCAAAACTTTTATTTTATTACATTCCGAATGTTTTATTTTGGTTATTTAACAATATTTTTGCATACACTTGTTTTTGTTATAAAATGATTTCTTGTATTCAGTTACTAACTAACCGTTGTTTGAGTTACTCGTGTACAGGTCCCTCCAAAATTTTAGAAAAAATATGACCGTTGGAGGAGGTAGCCGACCATTGGTGATGTGAATATAAATAGGATCACTTTTTAAAGAGCTTAACAAAAGTTGATCAATCTAGAGATTACATGCTTCTGAAGTGATTTCTTGAGAGAGAGGCTTTATTGCTTTGTGTGTACTAAACTTCTTGCTATGATTTTCTTTGTGCGACTCTGGTTGGTGATTTGTACAGTCGAGGCCTTCTGAGGATAGAAGACAGAGGTGACGACTACCTTGAAGTTGAGGGAATCCTTGATGAGGAAGACAAAGGCGCCGACTCCCTTTAAGTTGAGGGCTTGCAGGGATATCAGAACAGACTTCGATATTCATATGGAGGGATTAACCTGGTGTGGGTAAGAATGAATTTCTTGAAATTATAATTCAAGGGACCTTTATCCATGGTTTTTGGACACCCTTCTCTATGCGTTTAAAGATTTAATAATTGTTACTTGTTTTATTACAAGTATTCAGCTTCATTTTGATGAGAACAGAAAGGTTTCTTAGATTTCACTTGATGAACTTTTTGGAACTCCTGTTCAACATGAGACTAGAGTGAAGAGAGATGCTGATAACATAAAGAAGAAGAATGAGAATGGAAGTGTTTCTTTTACTACAACTTAAAGTCATATTAAAGCCAAGACTTGTGAGAGAGTTACTAGATCCACGTCTAAGAATATTGTTATCCAATCCAAATCTAGTGTATGTGAATAATTAATAATAAATAATAAATAATAAATAATAAATAATAAATAATAAATAATAAATAATAAATAAATATAAATAATAAATAATAACTAATAAATGATAAATAATAAATAATAAATAAATATAAATAGTAAATAAATATAAATAATAAATAATAGATAATAAATAATAAATAAATATAAATAATAAATAATAAATAATAAATAAATATAAATAAATAATATTAAATAAAAAATAAAAAATAAAAAATAAAAAATAATAACTAATAAATAATAAATAATAAATAAATATAAATAATAAATAAATATAAATAATAAATAATAAATAATAAATTATAATTAATAATTAATAAATAAATATAAATAAAATATAATAAATAGAAAATAATAAATAATAAATAAATATAAATAGATATATATAATAAATAATAAATAATAAATTATAAATAATAAATAATAAATAATAAATAAATATAAATAATAAATAAATATAAATAATAAATAATAAATAGAAAATAATAAATAATAAATAATAAATAAATATAAATAATAAATAATAAATAATAAATAATAAATAAATATAAATAAATAATAAATAATAAATAATAAATAATAAATAATAAATAATAAATAATAAATAATAAATAAATATTAATAATAAATAATAAATATAAAATAAATATAACTAATAAATAAATTATAATAACTAATAACTAATAAATAATAACTAATAAATAAATATAAATAATAAATTATAAATAATAAATAAATAATAATAAATAATAAATAAGAAATAAGAAATAAGAAATAAAAAATAAAAAATAAAAAATAAAAAATAAAAATAAATAATAAATAATAAATAAATATTAAATAAAAAATAATAAAAAATAAATAAGAAATAAGAAATAAGAAATAAAAAATAATAAATAATAAATATAAAATAAATATAAATACTAAATAAAAAATAGAAAATAATAAATAATAAATAAATATAAATAATAAATATAAATAATAAATAAATATAAATAATAATTAATAATTAATAAATAATAATTAAATCTAAATAAATATAAATAATAAATAATAAATAATAAATAATAAATAATAAGTAAATATAAATAATAAATAATGAATAGAAAATAATAAATAATAAAAATAAATCAACATAAATAATAAATAATAAATAATAAATAAATATAAATAATAAATAATAAATAATAAATAAATAATAAATAATAAATAATAAATAATAAATAATAAATAATAAATAATAAATATATATAAATAATAAATAATAAATAAATATAAATATTAAATAATAAATAATAAATAATAAATAATAAATAAATATAAATAATAAATAATAAATAATAAATAATAAATAATAAATAATAAATAAATATAAATATTAAATAAAAAATAGAAAATAATAAATATAAATAAATATAAATAATAAATAATAAATATAAATAATAAATAAATATAAATATAAATAATAAATAATAAATAATAAATAAATATAAATAAATATAAATAATAAATAAATATAAATAATAAATATAAATAAATATAAATAAATAATAATTAATAAATAATAAATAATAAATAAATATAAATAATAAAGGCCATAGAGAAGAAATATGAGGATATAGATCAGCTCCTAAAGCAAGAATATGAAGAGCACAAGGAACTCAAAAAGATGAAAACCTTAGTGAAGAAATTGATACCCAAAGAGAAGGAAGAAAAATATATCCAATTCGATCTTTTTTTTGTATTTTATTTCTTATACAAGTTCATCCAATCATAATGAAATTTGGGTTCTAATTTCGGTTTGCATTATTTGTAATAATATTTCAGGTACTATAATTTCTTTTCCATTTCATCAAATTCTTCTTGAAAATCACAAATGGGGAGAAAGGAAAAAGAATACTAAGTAAAGAAGAAATATCCCTATGTAAGGGGGAGTTTATCTAAGGGGTAGTTTTCATTACAGAGATTTCTGTACTCAAGATAATGAGAAATCTCATTCAGGAAATCTAGAATACGATCCTTTTTGTTTCAAAGCCTAAGGGGGAATTAGTATTATTCATCTTTGCCCATATGATAAGGGAGATATGTTTTACAATGTCTAGAAAAATATTTTCTAAGTCCTTTTATTCATTTTTTTAAAGATGTTTGTGCTTTCCAAAAAGGGGGATATTATTGATTCAATAAGGTTTTCCTTTTAAATTTTGATTCCTTCATACTTGAGGGTGATTTTTGAGTAAATATGGTTTCCTTTTGACTTTACCATTCCTTCTTGTTTTAAAAATCACAAACACCTTATCTCAAGGAAAATTTCATTTTACCCTATGTTTTACTTATATAAGGAAAATTTTCCTTCCCCATGTAAATTTATCCATACCATGTTTTTCATTGTTCATTAACTTGTGTAAGTGTAAAATTCGGTTTCAAGTCTAAAACCTCAGAATCATATAATACTTAGATAAAGAGCATTCTGTTTTGAGGTTCCAAACTCTTATATGTTCTGACTGCAAGTTCTCTGAATTCAGACTTTGAACTCTTATGAGTTCTGACTCTGAATTCTAATGAATTTTGACTCCGAACATTATAAGGTCAAACTCTGAATTCTCATGAATTCTGACTCAAAATATTGTCAGTTTCGACTCCGAATTCTCTTAAACTCGGACTCTGAACTTTGTATGTTCAGACTCCGAATTCTCATGAATTCTGACTCTGAACTTTGTAATTTCTGACTCGGAATTCTCATAAACATTGACTCTAAACTTTTTATGTTCATGTTCCGAATTCTTGTAAATCCAGATTCTGAATTTCCTTGAAATTCAGACTTCGGAATTCTATAGAGTTCACGTTTCGAATTCCTTAGAAAACAGAATTTGAATATCCTTGTATTATAGACACCAAATGTTTTTCGGTTAGACTTCGAACATTTATTTCCTTACATTATGAATATTTTATTTTGGTTATGTAACAATATTTTTTCTTACACTTTTTTTTATAAAACTATGTCGTGCATTCAGTTACTAACTAACCATTATTTGAGAGACACATGTACAGTTCCCTCCGAAATTCAAGGAAAAATATGACCTTTGGAGGAGGGAGCTGACCATTGGTGTTTTGCCTATAAATTAGTTCTCTTTTGAAAGAGCTCAAAATGAGTTAATCAATCTAGATATTACATTTTTCAGAAGTTATTTCTAGAGAGAGGCTTCATTGCTTTGTGTGTATTAAACTTCTTGTTCAGATTTTCTTTGTGTGACTCCAATTATTTCTTTGTACATGCGAGGGATTTCGGGGATAGGAAGACAGAGGTTCCGACTACCTTGAAGTTGATGGCTTCCTTGCTGAGGAAGAAAGAGGTGCCGACTACCTTGAAGTTGAGGGCCTGCCGGGATAATAAGACAGAATACGATCTTCATATCGATGGCTTGCCCTGATGTGGTTAAGAGAGACTCTTTAGAAAATATAAATCAAGGGACTTTTATCCAAGATTGTTGGATACCTTTCTATTTGGGTTTAATAATTTACTACGTGTTACTTACTTTGTTACATGCTTCCCGATTCATTTTGATTATGGAAGAAAGTATAACTATCTTATACTTCCATATACATGTACTCTAATTTAGTAAGATTCTATACAGTTTATGGTAGAATATTTCACATTGTAAACATTCATTAAGTTTCATTTCCCTAGAACCATCTTTCAGAATCACTTTCTTGGTATCATATTTCCAGAATCTATCAAGTGTGTAGAACCATAGGTTTTTTAAATTACCTTGTTTATCCTTGTTAAACATAACCATCTTTAAATGTTCCAAAGAAATTTTTAATGTTTAAAATTTACCCCCTCTTGTATATTGAGCATCATTAGATACTACAATCAGTATCTTCATTCATTATTGCAATCCTACACTAGGACCCTTGAGCTTCGATCCATCATATTTGAGGTACCCTCCAGGGATTCCATAAAATAAAAAATAAAAATAAATATATTTTTATATATGATTTAAAATATATATGTTTATATTTTTATAAATTTTTATAACATATTTAAAATTATATTAATAATTTATATTTTATCTTAATTTTTAATGTATTTTCATAAATGAGGATCAGTAATTTATACATGAATTTCAAATATTTATACCATGGTCTATTTTATAATTTAATAAAAAGGAAATGTGTGGTAATATTACCTTGTATATTCACTTACATTATTCATAATCAATTAATGCTAATGTAGACTTGGTTTTATTAATGTATGTATTAGTATTTCACCAGATTTATATGGAAAATATATGGTAGTTTTAGTTTTTTTAGAAGAAATGATTAGTGGGTGGTTCAACTCTTCAAATTGAGAGTGATAACTATGGTTTATTTTGGTCATAATTTCAGTTATAAATTTTTGGTATCATTATATATTTAACCTCATCTTCTTCATATCACCACTATTACTCATTTTTTGAATCAGATTGGATTTATATATTATAGAAGGTCTTATGTAGTAGTTTTTATATATTTTATATTTTAAAATATTTATGTTTTATGTTTCATTGATTATTTATTTCTATTAATGTCCCTTATTAGGAATGATTCAATTTCAAAAGTGATTATATAAATGTGATCCCTAAAATATATCCTATTCATATAAAAATATTATTTAAAATGTGATTTTATTCTGATAAATAATTCTTAAAATAGATATTAGGAAAATATTGAATGGATTTTTTTATTTAACCTATTTTTACATGTTGACATATGGTGATTTGTATTTTTTGATGCTTTTAGTTCAATAATTTCAAAAATATGGATTTTAGATAAACATATCATATTTAGATAAGTAATAATAAATTTATATTGTACATCTTATAGTGTAGGATGTTATGTACATATAGATAATATTTGTATTACCTTACCTCAGAACACTTGTCAATGTGTTATTGGTTTGACCATGTTTTTGGATTTTTCAATAAAAATGAATCTTCAGATGGAAGAATAAAATGTACATGTCCGAAATATAAATTTATATGATGGTTCAAGAGATATGAATTATTTTAGAACATGATATTGGAAAAATTTATTCATCATTTTTTGAGATGGATTCCAACTAGAAATTGACATTATAGAAATTTAGATCAGTTAAGAATTCAGTCAAAATGAACACATTAATTTCTTAATAGTGAATAATGTAATTAAAAACATGATAAATGATGTTTTTGGTATATTAGAGGAATTCCATTAATAATATAATTCATCATTTGATTCATTTGTTGATGTTGTAGATATTAATGATTCGTTCAATAGAGAAGGATAGCTTGATCATGATGATAACATGTTAATGGATACGATGAGGAGAATAATACAGATGAATACTAAACCAATTAAAAAGTTATTTTCCTAAATTAGTTATAGATGGTAATTAGGAATTGTAAAAGTATGTGAAGAATATTAAAAAATTTTATTTTCCACTAAAGTTGTACCAAACAAAGTGTTTATGTAGAACCACAAATAAAACAATGTCTATGATAATCAAATTATTGTGTGATTATGATTTAAGAGATATGATATGTGCATCATTATATGAGATGAAGAAGAATATTATCAGTCTTGGGCTCACACATATAAATATTGACACATGTACTAGTGATTATATTATTTACTTGAATGAATACTTTACAGATAAAAGTGAAAAGGATGTTGTACTTGTAGATGAAAATAAAAAAAATGATGTTGATCTGAAACTATGTAATACGACAAAGAAACAGAAAATTAAAATATTTCTGAAGGTCTTATGTTACATTGTAACATACTATAAATAACTAACATAATTTTATTATATAATTATTCAATTAAATGGATTATTTTATAATTAAAACAAACTAAGAAATTTTTTATAAATACTTCTTTAAAAATAATTATAAAATTACGTGTTTTATTTAATTTGATTATATGCTAAGTATTATAATTAAGTATACTTATTATTTATAGTTTTATAATTTATTTTTAATTTTAAAGAAATATTGTGTTACAGTAATATTTCCCTGAAGAATTTATCTGGTTATTATAAAAGTTTGACTAATAAAATTTATCAAAAGGTTATTTAAAAAAATATTTTTAATGGATGTATTTAATTTTATCCTTAGTAAACTTATTTATTTTTTTTTCATAGAAATAATAGGTTAATTATTTTATTATAATTTCTGTATATAAAATAAATTATTATTTTTAAGTATTATTTGTTTTAATATTAAAATTTCAAATGTTTTTTTAGATTATTTTAATTATTTATTTAAAAATTTTGAGGTGATTTGAAATAAATATATCTTAAATTTTATTATTAAAGTAACATGTTTAATATATATATATAAATAAATAAATGTATGAATTATGATATTTTAGAAATTATAAATATGTATAATATAAAAAAAGAATTTATACTTGTATATAATTATTTTACTACAAAAATGCACTTTTATAGATGTGTAAAAACAATTTCTGAAATGTTTTTTAAATATATATAGTAATTCAATATATAAAAACATGATTTAATAAATATATAAAGAGTGTTTTTTATAAATATTGATAATTATCTTTTTCATATATATATATAATTTGTTGTTATATGTATCTAAATTTATATATTAACATTTCTTTTTAAAATGAATATGTGTAATATTTTAATTAATGTGAGAATGAAAGAAAAATATAATGAAAATTATAAATAAGGAAAATGAAATATTTGAAGCGTTAAACACACAAGAATGGGAAAAATAGATGATTGTTAAAAAACAAAACTTCTTTATAATATATATAATATAATAAAATATTAAAAGTGATGATTTGGGGATAAAAAAATGAAGACTTTCAAGATTAAAAAAATATAGGAAGATGTGATGAAAAAAGAAAAAAATGTGTCAATGTGTGACAAAAAGAGAAACAATAAAAAAGAGTTAAAACAAATGACATAAAAAGAGACCGTGATGACTTGGGGGAAAGAAAAGACACAAAAAAACAATCGACTTGTGAATAGATAGACAAAAAAAGGTAATGATAAAACTATATCATTATATATATAATGTTTAGATATATATAATAATAAGTAGAGATTACCTCTGATGTGGTTCATTCTTTAGTTTTGTTTTAAAATATATATATATTTACTTAGCTTCTCCAGGAAGCATGAAAACCTTTATTTTTATAAATAAGTAATAGGAGAAACCCTCCTCTATGCTCAGAAGCCCTGAATCACACCTCTCATTAGGTTCATGCTCTTACGCAATAACCATGTTTCCTTCTCCCCATCAGTTTCCAAAAAAAAGTAAGGGATGTTATTATTTTTAATTGATTTTGTAAGGTAACTATTATTTTCAATTTCATTTTATGGGTTTAATTGTTTGGTAAAATTATGTTGTTATACAAATTATAATATATATATGTTTATATATATATATAAATAGATTCACGTATATAAATATTAATTTTTGGTATATATATATATCTGTGTGTGTTAAGGGTTTTAATTTTCTTTAATCTATTTTAATTTTAATTTGCAAAGATAAATATATATAAATGCATTTAGATCCATCCCCTTTTCTTATTTTTAGAGTCTATTGGAATTTTTATTGTTGTGCAAAGGGTTTGAACTATCTTTTAATCAATCTTCATTTAACACACACAAACACACACATATATATATATATATAAGTATATATATATGCATATCTAACACAAATTATTTACATAACATATAAAGAAAGATAGATTATATAATGTCAGTTTTTAGAACATAATTGAAAGGAGTCTTTAGAATTATGAAGTCATGTTTTAATTTGTGATTATGGGTTTAATTATTTTTTTATGTTTTTACATCCCACATTAAATGAATATGTGATGTTTATAAAATTTTTGTTTTAAGTTAATTATGAATCTCCATAATGGATAGTATCAATTATCGATGTTTATGTTTTAATTTGATTTTATATTAATTCTTCCATTTGATAATCTAATTTATCGATGTTTTTCAAAAAAAGAATTTATTTTGCGATTATGAGTATTACATATTCAATTATATATATATATATATATAAATATAACTGCATGAACAATTATTTTTTATTTATAAATATATATTTGAATACATTTATGTTCTTATGAGAACGGTTATTTTATGTCCATCAAGATTTTTTTTTCTTCCTGTTAAATATGGATATTTTTATCAATATTCTCATTAAATAAAAATTTATCCCATGAATTAGAGTATTATAAATACCTTGTGATATTAATGTGTATATATATATATATATATATTAAAACAATTAAAACGAACTGATACTTATTGAAATTTTATAAATTGAAAATAAGTAAATACCATGTGTGTGTATATATATACGTATAAAGGATATACTTTTTATTGAGATGTTATAATACTTAAAGTCATATTTTAATAAAAATGTGCATAGAATGTCATCTTGTTATTTTAAGCTTAAGGATGTCACATATGCATACAGTCTTGGTCATCCATAAATCATAACATCAACACATCCTTCATTCATTATAAACTCATGGTTTCAAAGAAATTTTTCTATATTATCAAGAACACAGATTTATACAAAAATTTAAATGCTTTATTTATAATTTTCTGTGAAAAACATATCTGTTTATTATAAAATATTATTTTGAGAAGACACAATTATATATGAATTTTTTATAAAATGTTTATTTTTTTCATTAATCATATTATTGATGGAATACATATAAAGAAAATTATTTCAAGTATTGAATTTATATTTGTATGAAATTATATGAAAAAGTAATTAATCCTATCAAAGTGGAATATGAATGTTTGGATTGTTTAACGAATATGTACCTCATTAATTTATCAATGAATTTATTTTCATCTATGATTAGGATTTCATGAAATCCAAGTGGTGTGATACACTTTTATTTAAAGACATAATTTTATTAAACATATGAGGAATGAATAAGACTTATTATGTAATGTGTGAGGCCTGATATAGCATCTCGATGCATTAGTAGGTCTCGTGAGACAAACTACGGTCTTTGCATATGACATTGACAAAATTATTATTTATCATCCTGAAACAAGGCCTTGACAGAATGGTTATGTATGGTATTGGCACGAGGCCTTGATAGAATGCCTATGATTGTCCAAAAATATGTATTCCCCCCTACGAATACAGTAAATGAGAGACCATGTGATTATTATACTAGTAGAATAACCATGATTAAGAATCATTCTATTATGAACATGTACTAATCAATTATAAATTTCGAGTTAAAATTGAATCATGGTTTATACTTATGTGTATCATTTATTAAAAAGGGTTAATTTTCTGTTTCCAATCCATAAAATATTTTTAAGAACTTATATATCATTTCATGGTTTGAACACATGTGTTTTGATGTTGTTTTATATGAAAATCGAAACATGTAACATTTCATGTGAAAAACTGTGTCCACACTCATGGAATATCGTACATAATTAGATATGGTCATTATTTAGCTTATAAGTGGAATTTCATGCTGTTGTGTTCAAGTGCGTGCATAAATTTATAATGCATTCTATTTTAAACTCCTACACAAGTTTAGAAATTTTTACCATAGGTTTATCCTAAAATCTGTTTCAGAATCTCTCAAGAAAATGATGATGATGTGTTATGAGAAATATTAATTTCAAGTTATTTAAAGAAAAATTATTTCTTAATGGTCTTGTTTTAAAACCCATTATTGGGTATATAAAATTCTCACCCCTTATTTTAAAATTAATTTTTCACTTTTCACTTTGAAGTCCAATGTTGGATGTCATTGTTTTTTCATGCACGAAAGTGAAGTTAGTTTTTGTCTATCTTTCATTGCAATTATAATAAATTGTAAGCTAGTATATAACTCTCCAGAACCTATACTGGTAAAAGTTCATCTACTATGTAATTTTTAAGACTAGGTCCTTATAATTAGTATCAGATGAATGGTCTAGATTACATTGGAGATTAGATATTGTCTGGTCTAGAAGTTTATCAGTCTTAGTTTCCCTTAATTCAGAAGATGGAAATTCAGAATTTTGTTTAGTCTGACGAAACAAATAGAAAATACTCAATTTTTTTAAGAGGGGGATAATGTAACATCCCATAAATTCCTCACCTAATTTTATTATATAATTATTCTATTAAATGGATTTGTTTATAATTAAAGCCAACTAATAAATTTTTTTAGACAACATGTTTTTAAAATAAATATAAAATTAAGGGTTCTAATTAAATTGATAATATGTTAATAATTTTAATTAATTATACTTATTATTTATAATTTTTTAATTTATTATATATTCCCAAAAATATTGTATCATAGTATTATTTTCATTAAAATAATAGTTTATTATTATCAGAGTTTGAATAATTTTTTTATCAAAATGTAATTTTAAAAAATACTTTGTATGAATTTTTTTAATTTAATCCTGAATCAAGTTATTTATTTTGCGATGATAGAAATAATATGTTAATTATTTTATCAAAATTTGATTACATTAAATAAATTATTATATTCAGGTATTATATGTTTTAATATTAAAATTTCAAATGTTTTGTATGTAAAATTACATCAATTAATGGTATTAATATTTTGAGGTCGTTTGCAATAAATAATATTTAAATATTATATTATAGTAACGTGTTTAAAAAAATATATAAAAAAATATTGGAAATGAAATATTTTTAAAATTATAAATATATATAATTTAAAAAATAAATTTATACATGTATATAATTATTTTATTATAAAAATGAACTTTTATATATGTGTTAAAAAATGTGTGAAATGTTTTATAAAAATATATAGTTATTCTATATATAAAAACGTGATTTAATAAAAATATAAAAGAATTTGTTTATAAATATTGATAATTATCTTTTTCATATATATATATATATTTATTATAGTTATACGTTTTTAAATTTATATAGTATTGTTTATTTTTAAAATCAATATGTCTAATGTTGTTATAAATGTGATAATGGAATAAAAATAATAATGAAAAGTAAAAAGAAGGAAAAATTAAATGTTTTAAGCGTGGAACACATCAAAATGGGAAAACGAGATGATTGTTAAAAAAACAAAAACTCTTTAAAATATATATAATATAATAATATATTACATGTAATTATTAGGGGATAAAAAATGAAGACATGTGAGATGAAAAAATGGAATAATATATGATGAAAAGAAGGAAAAATGTGTTGATGTATGACAACAAGAGAAACAAAAATACAGAGTTAAAATAAATGACAAAAAAAGTGACTGTGATGACCCATGGGAACGAAAAGACACAAAAAATAAACAATCATCCTTTGAACAAAAATACAAAAAAAGACAAAAACAGTAATATATCATTATATAAATATATAATGTTTGGATATACATAATAATAATTAGAGATGATTCTTGATGTGGGTTATTCTTTAGTATGGTTTTAATATATATATATATATATAATTACGTAGCTTCTCTGAGAAGATTGAAAACAATCATTTTTTATAGATAAGTGATAGGAGAACCCTTCCTCTAGGGTCACTTGTCCTGAATCAAACCTCTACTTGGGTTCAAGATCTTATGAAATCTTCTTGTTTCCTTTTATCCTTTGGTTTCCAAAAATAAGTAAGCGATCTTATTATTTTTTATTGTTTTGGTAAGGGAACTATTATTTTCAATTACACTGTAAGGGTTTAATTGTTTGATCAAATTATGTTGTTATACAAAGTCTTACATATATTTATATATATATATATCTATATATGTAAACAAATTCACACATATAAATTATTATTTTTGGTATATATATAAATATATGTGTGTGTTTAGGGTTCTAATTTTATATTATCTATTTAAATTTAATTTTCAAATATATATATATACATATATATAAATGCATTTAGATCGATACACTTATTTAATTTTCATAATCTATAAAAATATTAATTATTGTTCAAAGGGTTTGAACTATCTGTTTATCAATCTTCATTTAACACATATATACCTACATATATTTATATCCAAACCAATGTTTTTAGAGATTTAAATGAAAGAGAGATTATATAATGTTAGTTTTCATATTATAATTGTATGGATTCTTTTAAATTATGAAGCCATGCTTTAATTCATGATTGTGGGTTTAATTATTATCTTATGTTTTGAAATCCCACATTTAATGAATAAATTATGTGTATAAAAATTATGTTTTGCATTCATGGTGAATCTATCGCAACAGATATTGTCAATTATTGAATTTTATGTTTTAATTTGATTTCATATTTATTCATCCAATTGATATTATTATTTACCAATTTTTTTTCAAATAAGAATTTAGTCCACGATGATGAGTAATACAGATTGAATGTCATATTATATATATATATAAGTATAAGTGCATATACGATTATATATATATATAATTGAATTCATTTATATTTTTATAAGAATGGTTATTTTTATGTGTATCAAGCTATGTTTTATCTCTTGATAAATATGGATATTTTTATCAATGTTCTCATTAAAAAAAATTATCCCGTGAATTAGAGTATTATAAATACCATGTGATATGAATGTATATATATATATATATATATTTATATATATTAATATTAAAAAAATTAAAACCAACTAATACTTATTAACCTACCATAAACTGAAAATATTTAAATACCATGTGTATATATATATACATATAAATGATATAATGTTTATTGACAAGTTATAATACTTAACATCATATTTTAAAAAAACGTGCATAACATGTTGTCAGGTTATTTTAAACTCAAGGATGATTCATTTTCATATAGTCATGGACATGAATCAATAATAACAATGACACATATTTCATTCATAAAAAAATCATGAAAAAAATTCACAATTATCAAGTACGTGGATTTATCCAATAATTGAAATATTTTATTTTTATTTTTTTGTAAAAAATTCTTTATTTATTGTAGAACACTATTTTGAGAAGGAAAAACTATATATGAATTTTGGATTAAATGTGAATTTATTTCATTACTCATCTTATTGATGGCTTACAAATAAATAAAATTATTTCATGTATGAGATTAATCTTTTTATTATTTTATATGGATTAATAATTAAATGTTTCTATATTGAATGGGACACTATGGATTTTTTAAATAATATGAACCTCAATAATTTATCAATGAATTTATTTTCATCTATGATTACGTTTTTAATATATAAAATTTATATCAGACACTTTGATTTACAGACATAATTTTATTTGACATATGAGGAATGTGTTGGACTTTTTAGGTGACGTGTGAGGCCTATAATAGCAACTTGATGCATTAGTAGGTCTCATTAGACAATCTATGGTCATAGAACAAGGCCTTGAAAAAATTATTATTTATGGTCTTAACATGAGGCCTTGAGAGAATTGTTATGCATGGTTTTGGCACAAGGCCTTCACATAATTCTTACTATTGTTCAGTATTATGCATTCTATAATTATGAATCTAGTAAATGAGAGACCCTCTAATTATTCGACTAGTAGAATAACCATGGTTAAAAATCATTCTCTTAAGAACATTTATAAATTAGTTATACATTTTCAAGTTCACATAAAATAATGTTTTATACTTATGTATATCATTTATTCATAAGGGTTTATTATTCGTTTCCAATTCATAAGAAAATGTTAAGAACATATATATAATTTCATTGTTTGCATACATGTTTTTTCAAGTCGTTTTCTATGGCAATACAAACAAGTAATATTTCAAGTACAGAACTTATATATCATTTCAAGCACATGCACAATTTTATAATTAATTCTATTTAAAACTACTAAATAGGTTTAGGCTTTTTTAGTATAATTTTATCCTAAAATTTATTTTATAATCTCTTAAGAAAATTATGATGACATGTTATGAGAAATGTCAATTTCATGTGTTTTGGAGAAATGTTTTGAAGAAAACATATTTTATAATGTTCTTGTTTTAAAACCCCTTTCCAGGCATATCCAATGCCCACCCCTTGTTTTAAAATTATTTTTCACAGGTCAAAATGAAGTCTAAATTTGGATGTCATCATATTTGCACGCTTAGAAGAGATGTTAGCTTTTGTTTGTTTATTTTTTTTGCAACTATGATTAATTTAAAACGTGTAACTAACTATCTAGAACCTATACCGGTAAATGGTCCTCTCCTATGTAATGGTTACCTCTAGGTCCTAATATATATTCTTTTTAAACTATGGTCAGAAAGATTTTTTATGACTGAAAAAACCAATGAATATATGAATTGGGAAGATTTGGTTAATAAGAAAAATGGATTCAGAAAACATCTAATAGATTCAAAATTTGGGAATATAATTGAATCATTACTTCCAAATTTATATTTCAATCCTATAAATGTACACCTGGTATTTGAATTTTATGGATTCGGTCCTTTTGGGACTATTAATAGTAGTTATTATATTTGGAAAGTTGATTCTATCAATTATACTCTATTACTATAGATGTGTATGAAAAATAATTAATTCATCATGTCAATGAATTTTATTTTAATTCAATTACCTAGAGATGATATTGATTTCTACCTTCATCATCTTATTCAAAAATTAAAAGAGTTATGTAGTGATGATATGGAAACATATGATGAAACTACCATGTAAATGTTTAAAATGCATTATTCCATTATATATACCATTATGAATTTCGTCTATTAGTAAATATTTCCATTTGGAACATACACAATGGTTTTTATTTTCCAATTAGTTATGATTTTGATTCTCAATTTATTCCTTATAACTTATTTTTTTAGTCCATGTGTCATCATCACTTCATTGATACATTTAATAAGTTTAGTTTAACAAGTTAATTTCAATGGAAAAAAAATTATAGGCTTCCACCAAAGATATTTAAAAGATCATAGATCTTGTAAAAATTATGAAATAATGGTACTGATTTTGGGAATTATTTTTAACTAAGTAAAATATTAAAAAGAGTTACAACATATTTAGTTACAATTGGAGCACAAAAAATAATGAAAAATGCCATATTTTTTTTAAATTCCATATTATTAATTTAATTTTTTACATCATAATATTTATGTTAATGTAATTGATATAAATATGTTTGATAATGTTCTATTTATATTTTTTATTTAGAATGGGAAATCAAATGATCATTTAAATTCTCAGAATCACTTAGAAATAATTAACATCACACATGATCTATGATCAATTGAGAATAAGAAGTGTCCAACATCTATTATGGAAATGAAAAAGTCACTATAATTATGTTTTCTTATTATGATTAAAAAATGTGATAGTGTTCTATATATATTATATTAATATTTAATTTTTTTATTTGAATCATAATATGATCCATGGATTAAAAATTCAGGACTAACATGTATTGATGAAATAGTTTCAACATTGGGCAATGCATGATCTGTTATATAACAAAATAACCACCCCACTAATATAATTTTGAAAAAACATTAGATAAATTTGTGATAATACATTAAATAGTAATGAATTAGATAAACATCCAAAAATAATTGTATGAATATTATGTAATTTTGAGATGTTCTCTTCCCCTGTAATTTTCAATTTTATGATTCATCTGAAATTATATTTTTCTGAAGAATTTGATGTTGTAGTTCCTTTACATTATCAGTGGATGTATACCATAATTTGGTATCTTATTTTAATATTTATTTCATTTAAATTTTTTAATTTTCATAGTCTATATTTTAAAAAAGTATTTTTCAATTTCATACCTTTTATCATTATTTATCTTGGCCACATGATGTCTTATGTGACAAATTAATCTCACCTAGAATGTTCTATAATGAATGGATACCCAATTCAGAAGTGTCCAACCTTATCATAAAGGTTTTTGGACTAAATAAAGAAAATATTTAATATATTTAGAAGTGTTAGTGATAATTCATGTCCATTTTGGGAATGTAATTAGTAATCAGTGTTTCTAACATCAGCCTTAGAAGTGGGAAAAGTCTCTTTATTGTCATTTATAGATATAAAATTAAGACACATACAATGATATTCCATACTCAATACTAATATTTTTATTTCTATATCAAATAATTAAGGATACAAAAAATATATTCCTTCATATATGAACTCAGAATGAGAATGCGATAACAAAAATTGTCCCCAATGAAATTCCTTAATGGTTTCACTGACATGTATCTTATTAATTTAATATTTAGTTTGAATATTAAGAAAATTATCTGACTTATTTAGATTAATTTAAATTATCTTTTATATTTAAATAATGTTGACAATCAAGATGAACTATCCAATTATTTTAGGTTTTTACCTCAAGGTCCTTTGAATCATGCAAGAAGATTCATTGTTTCTAATATTGTTCATTTCATGTTATTTAATTATTATCATGGGGAAGGATTGAAAAAAATAATAGTGGTATATTCACAATTGAAGATAAAAGATAATATGGAATGTTGGTGGATAATATTGAGTTAAATTATCATGGTACATTTAATTTTTTGATATTTAAATGTAATAGGGTCAATATTAACAGGGGTATAAAGAATGATTCATTATAATTTAATTACGAAAATTTATATTAGTCGATTGATACTGGTGATTTGAGAGAATATGATACATATATTATGGAATCCTAATAAAAAATAGTATATTTTTTGGATAATATAGTTGATTAAGGTTCGGGTGTTATTATCGACAAGGAACCGATAGACTTGTATGATATGGGTGATGTAGGTAAAGTAATTTTTGATAGTAAACCCCATCAAAAAAATTACATTGAACTATTTTTACCCAATGATATTAAAAACTGTATTCATGTGAGGGAGGATGAAGAATATGAAAAATGAATAGAACAAGAATAAGAAATATTGTAAATAATAATTCTTGATAAAAACATCTCCAACCTGAAATACATTTTTTATTTTTTTATATTAATTAATGAAAGTAATTTTTTTTTGATATTGAAAAATAAAATAAATATATATTGATATTAATAATTTATATGAATTATTTTTATTGATATTACATTATAGAATAGGTTAAGTGATTGTACCCACTCTACATCACCTGATTCCCATTCTTCCTTTGAGACATAGGGTGCACTTAATCACTTACATTGCACACTTTATTTATGGCATTTCTTCATTTTGTAATTCACTTTTTTAGTTGGTGTAACTTCTACTAATGATGTCAAGAAATAAGACACAACACCTATGATGGATCAAAATGGTAATCTAGTCAACCATCAATTTCCATTGATAGGTTATGTGTGGGTCATAATCATTACTATGTGATTAAATATGAAAAAATTAATCTCCGAAACATTTATGGTAGTTTTTTAATTTATATATTAAAAATAATCAAATACTAAAATTAAGGAAAAATATATATAGAAAAGATGTTTTATATTTCACTAACATAATGTCAGTTGTTCCTTTTGATGAATATGGAGTACAAAATTTAGGTAGGACATACATTTTTTGGTAATTCTTGGAGCATTAAGAATGTCAAGTGAAATAACTCCCTGTTCATTATTTAGACTGGATACAATTACAATACCCTAAAAAATGTTTTTTTTATTTCTCAAATAAACAAAATATCATTATTATGTATTCATATATAATTAAATTAAGCATTTTTATAGAATGTATTAATAAGTTTATGAATTTAATTAAAGATGAAGTTCCATTTAAATGTGAGTAATGTCATTTCATATTCATGTACGCTAAAAAAATCAGGTAAAAATATATTTATTTCTAGTGGAAATTATGGTATGAAATCAATGACACATGTATATAATTGTCACACATTTATGAGATTGTCCTTGAATGAAAAACTTGGGACCAATGGAAAATATTAATTGACTATCAACATGATAATTCTCATATTTTCTTTTATTAAATTTTAGAAGATAAAAAAAATTAATATATTTTTATGTTTTTTTATACAAAATTTCTTTAGATTATTTGTATGAAAAACCCTATCAATTAAGAGATTTAACTAATTCCCCACACATCTGGCTCATGAGATTCTTGAAAAAAGGACATAGAGAGGTGACATTCAATTTATTATAATTTATATCTATAAAACATCACATAATTAGGTTTTTCAAAATATTATTTATGTACTTTTTTAGATTTTTTTATTGATGATTGTCAATATATTTTTAGGACAAAATTTTTGTTCGATGTTCACAAAAAATGATGGTAGTTATGTAAAAAACTATATATAATACATATAAGTAAACAAATTTAAATATAATTTTATGTCACTAAATTAGTTTATATAGTAATATTATTCAATTTAGACTATAATCTTAAATAAGTCTTAGAAGAAAACCCATTCTTGTTAGTTTCGGTATTTTTAGAGTATTCCAGGGATAAAGTTCTTGAAAAATATATTTATGGTCATGTTAAGGGGATGGGTGTGGGGTCATCCCAATGATGGAATTTAATAGGGTACATACAGGTTCATTTGAAATGTTTTCTGGAGAGGGGATACATGTTTTTTTGATCTTTGTGCACAAAAGAAAATTAATGAGAAGAAGAATATTATTCAATATTTTGAATAAGTCATTAAAACAAAAAATGACTGAATCTCAGCATTGGAGGGTTATTTGTTTCAAAAGATGGTAACAAATATCTCTAAAAAATTGAAATAATCATTACGGATGAAGAGTATGTAAATTTCATAAATTTAAACTTAAATTATTCAATTTATTAGTTATTTTTTATTCAGTAAAATTTATAAAAATCTCATAATGAAGAACTCTAATTTTCAAAAGAATAGGTTTTTAATGTTTTAATCATGTTCGTTATTATTTATAATTTCAGATTGTATTGTTGACATGAAATGAAAATATATAAATTAAATGTCATTAAATATATTCTTTTATGTAAATATTGCTCATTTTTTTAATACGATGGAATTTCACCATTGGATGATGAACACATCCCTTTCCATTTTTTGAGTATATCATTCAGGGGATATCATATTATAGATGATTTTATTTTTGGTTGAGTTAGTTTATGGTGTTGTAATATTTTTTATGAGATAAAATAATTCAAGATCCATCTATTAGAGCTCTGTGATTAGTTCAATTGAGTTGTGAGACTCATACATCATATAGAGGATTATTATGTTTTTTTTGGAATTAATATGGTAACTAATTATTCATCATTATCCCATTATATAAACTATATTTATATGAAATCATATTTCCTTTGAATCCACTACTATTGGATGTGTGATTTTTAATATTGGGCATTATCAGCACTGAAAAAAATGCAAGGATAACTGGGGTCATTTTTCTATGCTAGCTAAAAGAGATGACAAACGTTAACTTTATCATCACTAAAAAGCCCTAATAAAATTGTACATATTTTCTGTATTTTTCTTAGCGCTGATAAAAATAATAATGAATAATTTTATTTATATATAAATATTTATATTTTTTAAAAAATATTTATCTAACGATTTATATATATATTTAAATATTATATATAAATATTATTTATATAACAATATTATAATAAAATTATATTATCAATGATATTTTAATAAATATTATGTATATATATATGACTATCTGATTTATATTATTCAATAAAAATGATTAATAGTATATTTATATACATTAATTCAAAAAAATTTATTTAATTATAAATATAATATTTTAATATTTTATTTGGACAATTATATAAATATATAAATGAATATAGTTATTTTCATAGTTCATATTTGAATTTATTTATTTATATTTAATATAAATACATGAAAACATACGTATGTATATTTGTATGTTTATGAATCTGGTATGTGGATGCATGTGTATGTTTGTATGTGCATGTATGTATATTAATACACATATATATATGTTGTGTTGTGTTTGTGTGCATATGTTTTGTTTTGGTGAATTTTTTTAGGTGTACGCATATGAATGCATGTTCATATATACATGTATGTATGCATGTATGTTAATGTGTATGTATATGTGTATACATGTGGATGTACATGCATGTATGTGTGTGTGTATGTCTATGTATGTGTGTATGTTTATGTATTTGTGTTTGTGTATGTCTATGCATATGTGTAGGCATACATGTATCTGTATGTTTATCTATGTATGTGTATGTGTTTGTGAAAGATTATGTGTTTGCGTATTTTTAGGTGTGTTCCCATGTTAATGTGCATTTGTATATATTGTGTATGTATGTGAATATACATGTTTATGTGTTTGTATGTATATGGAATGTGTATATGTTTATGTGGCATGTGTATGTTTATGTAATATGTGTATGTATGTGCATGCACGTGTATATAACTATTTGTATGTGTAAGTGTATACATGTGTTTAAGTGTATGTGTATGTATATTCATGTATGTGTATGTATGTGTTTGTATATACATATGCATACGCGCATGTGTTTGTGTATGTGTATGTGTGTATTTGTATGTGTATGTGTATGTATGTGTACATGTTTGCCAATGTGTTTGTAAGTGCGTTGTTATACGTGTGTATGTGTATGTTTTTTTTGTAGTATGTGTATGTATGAATATGTATATGTACGTTTATTTGTATATGCAATTGTTGGTGTTTTTATGTATATGTATGTGTTTGTATATGTGTATGTGCATGAGTAAGTGTATACTTGTGTGTAATCATATGATTATATATATGCATGTATGCATATGTATGTTTATATGTATGTATATGTGTATGTGCATGTTTATGTTTATGTGTATGTGTATGCACATGTGTATGTGTATGTGTATGTGTATGTGTATGTGTATGTGTATCTGTATGTGCATGTGTATGTTTATGTTTATGTGTATGTGTATGTGTATGTGTATGGGGATGTGTATGTGTATGTGTATCTGAATGATTATGTGTATTTGTATGTGTATGTGTATGTGAATGTGTATGTGTATGTGTATGTGTATGTTTATGTGTATGTGTATGTGTATGTGAATGTGTATGTGTATGTGTATGTGTATGTGCATGTTTATGTGTATGTGTATGTGTATGTGTATGTGTATGTGTATGTGTATGTGTATGCATGTGTACCTATATGTCTATTCATATATACGTGTATATGTATGTTTATGTGTATGTGTATGTGTATGTGTATGAATATGTGTAGTGTATGTTTATGTGTATTTGTATGTGTATGTGTATGTGTATGTGTATGTGTATGTGTATGCGTTTCTGTATGTGTATGTGTATGTGTATGTGTATGTGTATGTGTATGCATGTGTACATGTATGTCTATGCATATTTATGTGTGTTTGTTCATCTATGCAATGTGTATGTGTGTTTATTAATTTAAAATTATTTATTCATTTTTAATATTTATCATTTTTTAGTTTTTCTTATAATTTATTCATTTAATATTTTTGTAATATATTCATTTTTGATAGTTATTTACACATTTTTAAATGATTACAAATTTAAATAAATAATTAAATTTTTTATTATAATAAAATAATTTAAAGGTTAGAAATTATAATATTTTGATATACAATCAATACAATACATACATAAAACCTTAACAATAATAATAATATTTATTTATTGTTTTTTAATCATTTTTTATATGTATTATATTCATGTTATTAATGTGATGAATTCAATTTTTTAATTTCTCTTTTGTGATTCACTCGATTTTAATTATACATTTTTAATATTCTTTCCTTAATTTTTTTTCATTTTTGATATTTATTATTTTTTAATATTTTTGAATTGTTTTTAATTTTTATGATTAACATTTACTCATTTGTATTTATTATTCTTTAATAAATTTAATATGTTTGAAATTTATATAAATTATTTATTTAAATGAAATTCATTTGAAATTCATTTCAATTTTAATATGCGTATGTGTATTTTCTTTTTAAATGCCAGATCCTCCTTTATTTTCATTTTGGTCGCTTTTGTTTTTTCAAATTGTTCTCTTTAGCATATTGGGATAATCTTGTGCCTAGGGAGAAGGTTTTTCATCAGAGAACACCTATTTCTCATCACTTTTTCACCGATTACAACCTTCTTTTCTCAAGATCTACTCTCAAAGAAATATGTTCTATTAGCAAAATTATTCATAATTATGAGATGGCATCAGGAGAGTTGATTAAATTCTCAAAATATGTAATTTTCTTTAGCTTTGGATTTCTCCCGAATGGGAGGGATGATCTAAACTTTTCTTCTGGGATCTGTGTGGTTGATAAAAATCAATAATACCCTAGGTTTCCTATCGTCTTTGGGAATTCTAAAAGAGTGTTCTTTTTTGGAATTGTGTATTTGGTGGAAAAAAAGACCAATGAGTGGCCATAAAATAGGGTATCTAAGGCTGGTAAGGAGGTCATTATCATGGTCATTTCCCATGTCTCCCCCACTCATGTTATGTCCCTGTTCATGGTGCCAGGTTTTTTTTGATCAAATGCATTCCAAATTTGCAAACTTCTACTAGGGTTAGAATAATGGAAGAAATAAGACCCACTTGATTTCGTTGTCTTTGATTTTCATTCCTAAGACATTTGGTGGTATGGGGTTCTGTGAATTACACCTTTTTAATGATTCCCTTTTCAGTAAGCCAAGATGTCGATTTTTGGGGAACCCTTCTTCTCTCAACAATCTAGTCCTTTGCTCCAAATACTTCTCGTATTTGGACTTTAGTGGCTCTAAACATGGCCCATGTTTAAGATTTTTGTGGATAAGTTTATGTCAGTCTCAAGATTAAACACCTAAAAGCCTTTTTTGGAGGATTGGTAATGGAGATTCTATGGATATTGGGAAAGGCCCTTGTATGGTAAATTGTTGTAGTTTGTTCGCAATATCATGTGCTTTTTCTAGTTTTGAACATTCAAATGTGAGATTTTTTTATTGAGAATGGATATGGATGGTGCTTGTATTAATGAAATCATTCATTTAATGAATATTGAAGGAACATTATTCATAGTATTCTGGTTGCAAGAGGGATGGGTTCTGGAAGGATCTGTTGGGGAATTAACCCCTGTACATCTTTCTCTATGAAATCATATAATGCAGTAGCACTGGATATCTTGGAGATGATTTTGGTGATGATCTGGAAAACCCTGTGGCACATGTCGATCCCTCCCAAGGCATGTTTTTTAGTAGATGGCCTACACTAGGATCCTTCAAGTTAAGAGCTTCCACACCTCTGTCTATGCCTCCAAGGACCCTATTTTCCTACAGTTCATGGATACAATGGAATCCTCGGTGCATGATATTTTTAAATTCCACGGTCTATGGAAAAATAGATTTTTTGGAATGACAAGGATGACAATTTTTTGGATTCCCAAGCTTGAATTTTAAGGACCCTAATGAAATGGTCTTCCACATTCCCCATTTATTCAACCAATTCCTTATACACCATGGAGTGGATGTTCTAGGACAATAGAAATGAATTCAACTTCAATTAGTCATCCATACTAGGAGCTTTTTTGGGCCTATTGGGCCACCTCCTGACATTCTTCATGGAATGTTCACGATTCCCCAAATTCTTTAAACAATTTTGTTCAGGGGACTTACTTCCTGGAAACCCCCACCAGTTGAGGTGTTTAAGATCAATGTCGTTGTATCGATCTCAGATTGATACATTTTAGGAGTTAGTGTGATCACTCAGAACTCTTATAATTTAATCATTAGTGCTTTTAAAAAATCAATATTTGTAAAATTGTCTATTGCCAAATCTTAAGCGATCATTGTTGGTATAGAGTTTTACCTTGATAATGATATAGATCGATCATCCTAGAGTCAGACTACAAGAAGATTCTCAATGACATCTCTTCCCGAAATATTTTCCTTCAACCATTTAGCCAAATTGTTGAGAAGATCCACTCTTTGTGATATCATTTCTCTTCCTATTCCTTAACCTTTATCAAAAGAAGAGGAAATATGGTGTGACATCAACTGGCTAACCATAGCCACTTAGTTGAATCTCATTATTAGTTTATTAGTTTCCCTTTGTGGATGAATTCTCTTATGTATTCTGATCGACAATCACTAATTTAATGTGTTCTTTCTCTTAAAAACAAATATATAATTAAATAAAGTGCCATAATTCTATAGTGTGCTATTAAAGTGATAGTACAATGCAATGGAATTAATAGTGATAAAATATAGAGGAAAATGTAGATGAAAATACATAATTTAATAAATAAATAAATTTAAAACATAAATACAAGAAAAAATTAATATATTATAGAAATTTCAAACAATGGAAAGTAAAATTACACGAGTAAGTAAAAATTATCATAGAAATTCAAAACAATCAATGTCACTTTGTCTTTAGTAGCTGACAACTGGTCATGTTATTAGTTTTTGAACAAATAACCCCAAATTGTGTAAATGAATTCTCATGTATAAGAAAATATCTCGAATATATGTCATATTATATAGAAATAAATTTAAAAAAAGTCTTGATTTTAAACTAAATTAATATACTTTGAGTCATACCAGTCACATCATGTATCAGATTGAGATACGATCGATTCCTATATTTCAAAAATTATTTTTCTCTCAAAATCATGTGTTCTTGAGTTTTTCACATCTATGGTGATAAGAAAAACACTTTAGATGTGAGAAAATTCAAGGAAACATGCTTTTTAACAACAATACATCAACAATCACACCATTTCTTGTCCTTTTTCTGGAATTTTTTCTATGAAAATTAACTTGATAAGCATAAGAGAAACATGATAGAGTAATTAATTAAGTAATACATGATAAAATGATGAGAAAACAATATGATCTTGTTATGCTTAGTTTTTCCTATGTTATGTGAATTTTAAACTATCATGACACTTTTGTATTGAATATATACACTTCGATTCATACTTACCACATTTTGCATTGGATTGATGTGCAGACAAATTATACACATCACAATTGAATTATGAATTGGTTTCCTAATGTTTGAAGACAATCTGATCATGTTTCATCAGTTTTGGATATTTGAATCATGTTTTAAACTAAAATAAAACACTAATATTTAAAACATGAACTTCAAGACATATAAGTCATATTTTGTGTTGGAATGATGTGTGGTCAATCCATTAAAGTCACAAAAAATATTTATTGATTATTTTCCAAAATATTGAAAACAATCCATGATCGTTTTCCCTATATTGTCTATTTTACATGTGTATTAAACTAAAATGATACTTTTGTATTGAATGCACGCATATTGAGTCAAATAAATAAAAATTGGAGTCAGATTAAGGTTTTATGAATTTGTACACATCAAAAATTAATTATATATTATTTCTGTAAATTTTGAAAGTAATAAAATTTGAATATATAATTTTTGGTGATGTGACATGAGTTTTATGATATATTGGATATTTTCTAATAAAAATATGCACTTAGTCATACAAACTAGATCAGTTGATAGATTGATGTTCAATAGATTCTTACACATCACAAATCACTTATAGATTATTTTACTAATGTTTAAAAACAATTCAATGTTTTCTCATTTTTTTAATATATTGCGTGTTTTGATATAAAATGACACTATTTTATCGAATGAATTAACTTCATGTCATATCAAAAAAAATCAATTATTATATTGAAACATGTTAAATTATTTCATGTCACAAATTAATTATGTATATTTTACCTAAATTTTGAAGTAAATATGATATCATTTGATTTATTTTAGATATGAGATGCGTTTTAAACTAAAATGACATTTTTATATTGACCACACATAATTTGAGTGATACGTACCACACTGTGTATCTGATCGATGTTAATTTAATTAATATGCATGAAAAATGAATTATGGTTCTTTTTCATTTATTTTGAAATCAATTTCTTTATTTTTGTTCCTTTTTTGCAATTTGAAACAATTTAAACTTAAATGGATCATTTATATTGAAAACAGCACTACAATTCATAATGAGTGCATCACATGCCATATTGGTGTGTGATCAATTAAAACATGTGTAAAATGAGACAATGGTCATTTTATTAATGTTTGAAAATAATAAAACATCAATTGTGCAGTTTTGATGACGAGACATGTGTTTTAAACTAAAATTATTCATTTATATTAAAAACATGCACTTAATGTTATACATACCACAATAGATGTCAGATTGATGTGTGGTTAATTCCTACATGTAGAAAATAAACAATTTAAATTTTTTTAATGTTTGAAATAAATATGAACTTATTTTATTAGTTTTGGATATTTAACACACGTTTTAATCTAAAATGGAACTTTTAAATTGAAAACACACACTTTGAGTCATACAGACCACATTGGGTGTTATATTTATGTTCATTCAATTCCTACTTGTCAATAATGAATTAACAATAGTTGTTTTAAACATTGAGAAAAATTCAATGTCATTTGATCTGTTTTGGCTATTTGATGTGTTTTTAATCACAAATGATACTTTTGTACTGAAAAGAACACCTCGAGTCATGTCAACCACATCGGGTGTCAGAGTTATGTGTGGTTACATCCTACATGTCACAAGTTAATTATTTATTATTTTCTTAATATTTGAAATAAATTTGAGCTCGTTTCCTCATTTTTTATATGTAAATATTTTTAAACTAAAATGATAGTTTTATATTTAAAACATGTACATTGGTTCTTATTGAAAAAAAAATGGTACAGAATGGAATGAAGTAAATTAATATATGTTTAACAAGAATTATGGATCATTTTCCTAAAGTTTTAAATCATATAAATATTGTTTTATTTTTTTGGTGATGTTACATGCCCTTCAAACAAAAATGACACTTTGATAATGAAAACACTAACTCCGAGTCATATTGTGCACATCAGGTGTCAAATTGAGTTGTAGTTGATTGATACATATCTCAAATGAATTATAGATCTTTTTAAAAATGTTTGAAAACAATACTAGATTGGTATATTTTTTTGACTATTTGAAGTGTGTTTTAAACTAGAATGAAACTTTTTTATTGAAAACACACACTTTGTATCATAATCACTGCCTCAGGTGTCAGATTGACATGAAGTATGCTCCCTCGCTTGAAAAAATAAATGTGAATTATTTTCCTAATGATTGAAAATAATCTGAATTTTGTTTTATCAATTATGCCTATATGATATACATTTAAAACTAAAATGACAGATTTTTATTGAAAACACAAAATTATAGTCTTATCGACTAGATCAGTTGTCTGGTTGATGTGAATTTTACTTCAACACCATAAAAATGAATTATAAATCATTTTCCAAATGTTTAAAAACAACATGTGATCGTTTTAATAGTTTTGGATATGAGATACCTATCAAAAAAATGATACCTTTGTATTGAAAAAAATTAAATTCAAGTCATTCCAACAACATCGTTTGTTGCATTGAGGTATGGAAAATTCCTATATAGAAAAAATAACTTATAGTTCAATTAAATGAAATATAAAAAAATTGAATTGTTTTTCTTTGTTTTGATCCTATGATGTGTGTTTTTAATTTTTTTTTTGAATTTTAAAAAATAAGTATCCTCTAAATAAGGAAGGGAAATTAACTAAAAAATGTGGATAAAATAATTGGGAAATTAACATAATAATTAATAGTTTTTCACATATCCATGATGATTGAATACATTCTGACACCATGTATTCTACCCATTCATTTATAAAAAAATTATTTCCTTTATTATACCAATCATTGAGATAGATATCAAAAATAATATATATGTATTCTAATAGTAATTCATGACATCCAAAAAAAATTTCTAAAGTTATAGACCATAATATATCACTAACATAAAAGGAAATAACCTAAATTGGATTATTTAAAACATTCAAAAACCACGTACTCTTCCAACTCATCTATAAAAAAATTAATTATACTTATGAGCATGTATATTATTTAAAATCATAGTATTAATAAAAAAATATATATAAAAAATTATTATGGATTATTTTTAGTGAAAGTTTAACTATCTTCCTATATTACCTATTCTGAGATTCTATTCTTTTAATGTTAAATGATATATTTCATAAATTTTCAAACGAAATATCTTTAATCATTATTGTTATATAACATAAAACATGGTAGAAACATTGTTCTAAATATTTATATTTTATTGCAATATATATTTATAGTCAATATTTATATATATATATACCATAATGTGTTTCAATTTGAAGAATTCCATATGTCTCTTATTCTCAAAGGCTGACCTCATACCATGATTTGAGCAATATTTATAGCTCTCTTTATCATAACTTCATTTTCCATAGAACACAAAATGGATTATATAATTAAAATTTTATATTTGAAATATCAATTTTTGCCCATTATAAATGTATAATTCACATTATGTGTGGTTATTTATATGGAAATCCATGAATTGGATACAAAAAATAAATATATAGGGAATCCAAATTGGATGGATCCGTATATAGTGATTCCTAATTAATTGAAATAAAATAAATAATAGATTAAAGAAAAATAAATTTTATATGATTATATTGATGTGTTTTACCCCTATAATATAGGCATCATGAAGAGTTTTTAATATACTTTTTTCATCTCAAATGCATTAGTTATTTCTACTTTTTTTCTTAACAATTTCATTCACATCTGAAGAATTCTTTTCATGGAATCAATATAGTGATTAAAGAATGTAAACCTTGCTACATGAGATTTTCACTTTACATAGTAGTAATATAAAATCTCAAAGAAAATATGAAAAGATTTGACTTTAATAAACATAGTATAAAATCATTTGGAATGATTGAATATGAAAATGTACCTCTTATATGAATTCAATACCCAGACTCCCTGCCATTCAGTATTGATAATTTCAATTAAATTCTTGAGACCAACCATGTCTTCAAATAATTTCCAAATATTTATCCATCATATTGAATTTAATAAATGTATTCAAATTTTAATTTGGTGTCTACATGCACTTTGAATGGTAAAATATGACAAAGTGGAAATAGTTGGGGGAAGGAAATCCTGGGAGGTTCTTTTGTTTTCTTGGTAGATTTACTGTATTTTTTGATCTGAACATCCATTTATCAATCATTTTATACCAATGTAATTTCGTAAATTAATTCAAAAAAAATTTCATCAAGTATTATATTTTTATCATTTGATTATATTTAAGGATGTACCTCTTGTACCTTCATATGATTAGATAATCCCACTATGAATGTTCCAATAGCTTCATTTCCCTTTATAATATTAGGATCATCAAGTGGAATGGACAAGTCATTTCTCAGATCATGAGCTACTTCAATCCCATCTCTAATGTGATCTTTTTGGAGTTATTTGATTTGAAACATGTCTCCCATGATATTATACACCATAATCCACAAAACAATGTTGTGTGTGGGTGTATATAAAGAGGACTAACATACAACATTACCATGTATAATTTTAGTAATATATTGTTTTTGAAGTTTTTTTATTAACATTTTATGGAATCAGTAATGAAAAAATTGATTTTTTTTGGGTAAGGTATAAGGATGTGCAGAATGATTAGACTCCAAGCGAGTGGGGTCATTTGGTTTTTCTTGTGCATATCATTATTCCACTTACGGTTCTCTCTGATCCTTTTTCATATATTGATCTGAAAATTAATAATGGAAAATAATACTTTGAAAATCATATAATTTCACCTAAAATCCTTTGATCATCAGATATATATCATCTATTGGGTTATTATTCTAACAATATGTTCAAGGTGACACTCATTAACCTACACCATTAACACGACCATTTTGTTCAGGCAGCTTCAAAGCTATTGTTATTAGTTTTTATTTTGATATAGTTATATCTCAATATTATGTCTAAATATTATAAAAATGATATGAACATAAATAAATAGTTTTATGAAATACTATTATAAAACATAATGAATCACTATTTTTTCATAGTTACACACATTTTCTATATTACTTTTATGTGATCATGAACTATTTTACCCTCTTTATTTTTTCCCCCTTCAATAGCACATCATGTGGGATGGTAGTGGAATCATATTTTTATTCTTAAACATCCATCAGAAAGAATCACATGTTGTCTAATATCACTTATAATTTTTGTTGAAGATTTTAAATACATGGAACATACCCCATCCTTTCATTGTGATAAGTGATCATTATTTTTTATCCTCATTTTTTATTTCAATCACTTCATATCTATTTCATAAATTAAAAATTTCAAATCTAATTGGTTAAAATAAATATTTTCAAATAATATATTATCAACTACAATGCACCTGAAAAGTTTTATCATCACGACTGATGATAAAATCATTCCATATTTCATTCTTTAAAATGATTGAATAAGTAACTGGTGGATGGGGATTTACTTTCCCCTCAACATTTATAAGATGAATCTTTGTAAGAAGTTCCTTGAATCATCTATGGGATTTTACAACGGAAATTAAGACATATTTCTTCTGCAAATATTCTTAAATAATAAAATTTTCTAGGGGTAATGAAAATTAAATCAATGTTTCATTATATAATTTCTTTAGTAAAATAGGGAATGTATATCGTAACATTACTTTAATATCTTTTGAAAGTATTTACTTCATTACAGGCCAGACATGGAAGCATGAATCTATATCAATAGTTATATTAATACTCATTTTGACCCAAATATAAATAATAAACATTTACTTGTTATAGTCAATAGGTTGGACACATTGATTCATGAAAAACTAAACTATTAAACCACTTATTATTTCCATTATAATTTGAGTCAGTGTAGTGATTCTACATCACTATTATTTTTCATCAACCTTTTAATCGACTAATAATTTGACAGTTTCAACAATGTCTTTTCCACCATGATATTAGTAACATCATCATGTTTATATGTCATTTTCACCATGATTAGTCAGAAATTTAATCTAGTTTATGTTAACACATTAGTGAACACATAATATCATTAAGAAAATAATAGTATATTAAAAAACACCATAACATTTTAATTGAACTATAATTTTGAAGGTTGAATTTATTTTTCTCATCTATCATAAATCCAAATACCATATTTGTGGTCCCCTCTAACATAAAATATATTATCTAAATTGGGAAAACCCTGAAAAGAATGAGATATACCAATGAAATGTTCAACATCAATTAAATTTTATTTGACCCTATTGTTGTTTTAGTCTACAGTAGAATAATTGACCAACTCTTATTTACTGTATAAGAGAAATAATATTTTTTCACTTCCTGTGATGGAATTATAAATGGAACATTCTTATACCATCATCACTGAAATTCACCTTTATGAAGCCCATTTCATAAACAATCACTGCACTTCAATTGTCAACCCATTTGTAAGGGAATATTGTCACATATAATGTTTTGTTATACAAGTAAAATATCTTTTCTTTTATTATGAAATGTTATATATTCCCATAAATGGTATTTCAATAATTGGAACTAGATATGTGAATCACTTCCACCATAAGAACAACTCTTTTATTTTTCATCATATTTCACTAATCATTTTATTTTATATAGAAGATATAACATTTAATTACCAAAAAATTATAATATATAAAATTTACTTTTAGTCCCTTGGTTAGAAATCAAAGTCGTTTGAGGATTAAATTATTATTTTTAGATAACCACAAATAAATATTATATATGAACCATCCTATAAACTATTGATTATGTGTATTTTATATCCATCCTTGAACCCTTGATAGATTCAATTTTCTAATAATTACGTTGTGTGATTAAATGTAATGATCAACATATTAAATATTTTTTAAATTGTATAGGTGATCTTGCCACCACTATGTGATGAAAATTGTGATAACATGTTTTCAATAAATCCCTTCATCTATAAGGCGTTCACGGTGATGAGACTTTGGGAGACTGTTGATAATAACAGTTTTTGATGATTTCTCGGGGGAGCTGTTTCCTCGCATTCCCATATTCCAATGACGGAAAACATACGTATCACATTTTGGGATGTTTTCTCCTTGATCAAAATAGGATAATGGTACATTATTCTCTCATTCCATGGATCCCTCCTCATAATTCATCACCTAGACTGGGTCTCCATTAATGATTAAGATGTTGTTCACGAAACTCTTCCTAGTGGAATCTCTTCATGGACATCGGTTGATTACATTACTTCAGTCGGGACATTCCAAGTGGTCAAGTCTGGGAAGCAACCTTCGATCAGGGGAGTAGTCACATTGGGAATCACTAGTGTGTCTGGTTTCTACGAAAAACCAGAACACTTGGATTTATTCCCCTTATGATAGGGATTCTCAAGGGCATGGAATCACATAGAATACCACCTTGGGTGTGAGGGAACGATATTCCATAGAAATTTCCTTGAGGGTTTTCTCTGCTTCCCTTTATTAACATGGGGTATTCCATGATATTAACGTCTAGAAGAGATGGTTATTCCAAAGGAGTGTCTTACGAGGTATTCCATAGACATCTCATGTTTAACACAAGGTATGATGCGAGTTTAACATCTTGTGGAGAAAGAATGAGAGTGATCAGAACATCCAATACAGACAGATCAGATTTGTGAATCCCTAGTAGGGAGCACATGGAAGGTTTACATGATTGATGGATTAAAACACCCAATGAGGAGGGATCTGGGGTGGTGTCTCCCATAGAGGGAAGGTATCACATCCTGAAGGTTCATCTGGACACCACTAAGGGCACACTAGGGAATTTAAACCCTTGAAAGGGGAACACCATGGTTTACCATTAGCTATGATTGAACCTTAGGGAGGTTTCCTATGTAATTAGTGTTGACAATAGGGATCAAAACACATTTATTTAGAAGGAAGATATAGAACATCGAGGTGTACACAATGGAAAACCACCCAATGAAATTCTCGTGAATACACATGAATAATTGCACATCGCTAGAGGGACACTCTTGGTTGGATGGATGTCTATTTATTGTGGATTATCTGTGGTTATCTACCCTTGTAAATGGCATGTTACCACTGAGATATGGCAGCCCGAGTAAGAATCAGGGTGGATGATGGATGGTTGAATGAGGTGGATGGGGGTAATGAGATGGAACCAACACAAAGATGATGATGATGTTGGTATTTAACCTCATAGAGGCTTCTTACGTATCCATGTGGTATGGAATTATTTTCCACATAGTTTGGTGGGGAGATGTGACACCTGAGGAGAGATATCCTCCTCAACGTCTTACCTTACTATATGTAATCAATTTTTTCATAACTATTTATTTAAAATTTTAATCTAGTAGATAATGATACATTTATTGTATTAATATTATATAGGATGAAATTTATTTTTATCTATAGATATGAGCACCGACACATCACATTGTTACGAGGTGTACAATGTAACATATCTAAAGAGATTTTGAACACAACAATCAATACCAAGAATTTGTGTGAGAGTGGGGAATCCTGAAGCTGAAGATCAAAGAGCTGAGATTCCTATTCCCCATGAAGATATGGATGTTCACACAATCAACATTTTTTATTAAAACATTCATACAATGGTTGTTTGAAATTTTAAATATACTTTTTGATAAAGTGGTATTCATTTTTAATTTATTTTTTATGAAATAACTATAGAAAATATCTAAAATGAGGAATGTAATTATAAATAGAGATAAGGAAGGAGAAACAAAAGGCTAAATAAAAATATCATAAAAGATCAACTATGTGACTGAAAAGGCCTTCATAGAGTACATATTCCCTACTAATTCAACATCAACATTTACTAATATCACAAGATCTTATGTTTACAACATTTAATGATGGTGTCAAAACCATAATTGATTTTGAAAAAAAATCAGATATATCATTAAAGAATATCTTGGTCTTGAGACTATAGGTAAAATCCTCAAGCATTGATGGATAGAAGTATCCATTTCAAATGTATATATGAGGTATGTTTTCACAATCTATTTATCCAATATCTAATCTACTATGTTAATTGTAGTTATATACTATTCATATTTTTTACAATCTTATATATCGTCTCTATTTTAAAGTAAATAATTGTGAATTATACCATGGAATCATTTTTGAGAACATCAATTCAATAAAAAATGTTATAGGAAAAATAATAATATTTATAAATAGTGCATAAAATGGATACAAAATTTTAAAATAAACTCATATATGGAAAAAGAATCTTATGATCTATAATAGAGGGGGTAAAACACTACAATTTAATCATATAAATTGTTTTTTCATTTCATTTATTACTTATTCCTTTATATTTTTAGGGGTATTGGATTCTCATTACAACAAATTTCAATAATATGAATATTTATTTTTTTCAGAGTCAATATTGGGATACCGAACAGATAAACAACACATGATGAAATTGATCAATTTTTAATACACTTAATTCAATATTTTACCATGAAACTTCAATTTTATATTTTTTATACTATGTTTTATTGATTTTTTATAACATAGTTGTGTTTAAATATCATCAATATCCAAGTTTTAGGATGGTACTTGATCATAATAATCCTATCAAATTCTAAACCTGGATAAGTATTAAGATATACATACAAATATTCCACTATAAAAACATAATTTAAAAAAATTACTTATTTTTCACAATAATTCCATTGTTTTTGAAAAAAAACTATTGAAAATTTTATGGTTATTGAATTTGAATTTTTTTAAATATACTTTATTCCATCAAAAAATAGAATCCCTAATGTTGTATTTCAAATGATAATTACAATTTAACATTAAATATTAATTATAGATTTTTATATTTCTATTTTTTTTGTACTATAAGGATTATCGAGAGGAAACATATTCAAAAGATGAAATAATCTTATGAGAAAAAAATTGGAATAATACATGGTGTTAGAATGTATAAAAACATCGCCAAAGAGGTGACTTCCAATTACTTATTTTTTTAAAATTATCATATATGTTTTTTTGATTTTCCAGTTTACTTCCTTGTCATTTGTATCTAATATCTTTTTAATTTTCAAGTATATAATAAAGAAATGAATTTATTGTGAATTTTTTTCTATTATCATTTAATGATTTATAAAAATTGAAAAATTATCAGTGAAAACCCAATTCATGAAAATGGATTCAATAATGATGATGTAATCAGGTACCATTATTTCTCCTAATCAGGATATTTATTTTTATATTTGATCTATTTATGTTCATTAGTGTTTGTTTTTAGTTTATAGATGACTTAAAGTGTGTGCTATAAGAGTAAATTGAGATTTTAGTTAAGATTGTTTCCCTTAATGAAAAATAAGAAAACACATATAAATTATATTAAAAACGTTTAATAATAATCTATAAGACATTTTTGATGTGTAGAAGTCATCCTCATAGTGATATGGAATAAGGTGTGGATGATATGTCTGAAAGTGTGTGTTGTTATTTAAAATAGAAATTTTAGTTCAAAAGACACCTGACATAATCATAACAAGAAAATTATATTGTTTTCGATACTTTATGATAATGATCCATTAGTCATTTGCAACATGTTGAAATTTGCACAACATTAATCAGATACAAGACATGACTAGTACAACTCGAAATGCATGGATATAGTTTTAAAATGACATTTTAATAAAAAATATGTGAAATACTATAAAAGGAGAAAATACTAATATTAAATTTACACTTTAGTATAATTATCCATAAGTGAATAGGACTTTTTGAAATCATCCATAACAAAATATGATACATAATTTGACTGGTGTTACTCAAAATGTGTGTTTTAAGTTTAGAAATTACTTTTTAGTTAAAAACAACTTTCACATACTAAAAATAATAAAAAACACTTTGATTATTATTGTAATGTAAGAAAATTATTCCTTAGTAAATTTGGATGTAAATTAATAAATATGGTAGCATTCTAACACACGGTGTGATTGATATTACTCAAAATGTCTGTTTTTAGATTAAAAACGATATTTTAGTTAAAGAAGTGTGTCACTCACCATAAACCTAGAAAACACACTAATATTTTCCTGATTATTTAGGAAAATTATATATAAGTCATTTGAAATATACAAGAATTAACCACATATGAATGTAACACAAGATGTTACCAGTTTGACTTAATGTGTGTGTTTTTATTTAAAATTGAAATTGTAGTTAAAAAGAACTGTGACATACTTAGAATAAGGAAATTATTCTCAGATTATCTTGATATTTTTTTCAATCATGATTCATATGTCATTTATGAAATTTAAGAATAATCCAACCCCCAATATCTTATATGGTGTGACCGATATAGCTAAAAATTCATGTAATCTATAAAAAATGATATTTTAGTTAAAAATGTTTTTCAATCGTTGAAATCCATGAAAAAATTCATGGATTGTCTTGATACATTACTATAATTAACCATAAGTTATTTTTGAAGTGTGGGAATCATCCACACATCTATCCAATATAAGGTGTGTCTAGAATGAATCAAAATGCATTTTGTCAGTTTGGAAATGACATTTTAGATAGAAATGTTTTACTAATTAAAAACTAATAAAACCCAACCATATTGTCTGGATACATTTGAAAAATGATCATTAAGTTATTTTTTAGTTTTAACAATCTACTTCATGGCCACCATCCAAATTTATTAACCTATATAAATCACAGGGTGTGCATTTATTTAAAATTTGAATTTTAGTTAAAAAAATTCTTAGAATACTCAAAATTGAAAAAATATATTTAAATTATTTGACATCAAGGAAAATGATTCATAGGTTAATTTTGAGGTATATGAATTAGCCTTTACTCAATATGATACACATTGTAACTTGTTTGAATCAAAATACATGATTTTAGTACAAAATTGACCTTTTAGCTAAAATTTCATATAACACACACAAAATTTAGAAATTTTTAAAATATTTTGATAGTTTAGAATAATGACTGCAAAGTCGTTTTGGATGTTTTTGAATCACCTGTAACACAATTTGATACATGGTGTGACTAGTATGACTCAAAATGTGTGGTTTCAAATTAAAATTTTAAATCTTGTTAAAAACAAATGTTACTCACTTAAAACCATGAAAAAAACATAGATTTTATTAATACATTAGGAAAACAACCCTTAAGTTATTCGAGACGTGTAATAATAAAAAACATGCCAGTTCAACACACAATGTAACTGGCATAAATTAGAGTGTTTTTTTGTGTAAGAACCCGTGTTTTTGTTCGAACTGCAGTTTTGAGATAAAATTTGAATTTTTGTTGTTGGATGCTCGTGAGGGGTAAAATGGTCATTTTTCCCCAAACATGTTCTTAAATAATTTTTCTGACAACTCCATTGGTCCCGGAATAGGGTGTTTACCCTAGGATATGAGATTGATGGAAATCTGAGTCGTTCGAATTTTGGCGGAATATTTAATATTTAATATTACTAAATTAAATATTAATTTATTCATGAAAGTTAGTTTGGTGATAAATTTTAAATTGAGCATCGGAATGAGATTACGTCTATGACATTGATTCCGGAATTGGGAGTTTATCCTAGGGGAGCCATAAATTCATGTCGGGCACTGGGGCCATCCCGGGCCCCCTTTTTCTTCCTTTTCTTTTATTCTTTTCTTTTCTTTTCTCTCTCTTCCTCCCTCCTCCTTCTTGAGCATTCAACATGTGTGGCTTCTCCTTGGCAGTGTCCCATGGGAGAATTGGGTGATCGAGAAAATGGGAGATAAGGAATGGAAAAATGGTACCGATTCGAAGCTCTCGACGCACTGAGTCGGCGTGCAGCAACCGGGAGCCGTGAAATCAACCGAAGTTTTGGTTTTTCCCTCCCAAAGGTAGAGAAATTTAAGTTTTCTCCATAGATAAAATTTAAACACGTTTGTTATGTTTTTAAAGCCTTATATATCCTGTTGACTGCCCATGTGGCTCGATCTGTTGTTTCGGGGGCGAAAACGGGCGAATCGGGCGTTTTTAGGGATTCCCGTCAGAAAAACCAATATATACAGCATGTGTTCCTGGGGAACACGCCCTGTGTTCTTCCCGTTCATGGAAGATGAGTTTATATAAGTGCACGCCCTGTACTTTGAGTACATGCTGTGTAGTGGTGGTCGTGTGACCGTCCGTGTGAAATCGAACACTGTTTTAGTGGTTTTTTTGAAGTACACGCTGTGTACAGTAAAGTACACACCATGTACAGAAAATTACACATTGTTTCACGGTGCATGTGAATGTTTTCATGTGAAAAAGGACACAATTTTACTTTTTTTGAATGGTACACGCCGTGTACTATTACACAGGCAGGCCGAATGGGTTCTGGCCATGTACAATGCCCATGTACTGCTCCTGTTTAGTAATTATGAGATATCTTGGGCTCTGGAAGTCAGAATTGGGCATGTGAGAAGTCCATTATGAGCATTGTTTCATGTAGATCACGATGGTGGAATCCTTTTGACTTTTAGATGTCATAGAAATGGGGTTTTTTGGTGTTTTACTTAAATGGACGGGATTCTTCCTCCGTTTATCTAGCCCCATCGTCACCTGAGGGTGAGACTTGGCGAGGTTGTTAGTTGGGTGTTCAGACCCACTTAGTTGAGACCTTTAATATGAGTTGATCTGTGAGATATCTCCTATAACATTTTATTTGGAGGAAATTTTCCCATGTGAGACGTTCCCTTCTGGCCTATGAGGCTGTGAGACCGGATGCCTCTAAGGGTCCCCTGAGGGATGCCTTGCTTGTGTACTGAACTAGGGAGTCCATGTAGGAACTCTCTATGGTTTTCTTTGAGAGGACCCCGGTTATGGGTTTCCTCTTTTTTTCTTCATTCGAGGATTCCATGTAGGATTCCACTTTGCTGAGGATCCCATGTAGTATTCCTTCTCTCTAGTTATCTGGAGGATCCCGAGTAGGATGACTCATTGGTGTTTGACTTGTGGGACCCGGCGGGTGCCCGTTGTTTGACCGACCCTCAGTTTTTATGTTGGGATTGGGTAGAGATGGTGATCAGGTGTCACCTAGAACCCGTTACAAACTAGTGATCCATTTAGGATTTGGATATATTATTGGGTTGGGCATTCAGGCCACCCACACTCCTTTGTTTATATCTGAATTGGGTTGTTGATACTGTTGTGGTTACCAGAGGTGCTTCCTAGTTAGTGGTAGTTGAGCCCGACAGGAGGCATATTCTTGTATGTTGGGATGCCTACTCTACCTTGTGTTCTTGAGTAATATGTGGTTTGATGTTTATTTCAAACTGTTGATTGGAATTTGTGTATCGTTGTGCTACGAACCCATAGTTGTGGTATCGTATGGACGAGGCCTTTGCTGATAGAAATCTATAATTTCTTAAATAATCTAATGATAAATTAAACCATTGTTTGCGATCACTTCTTGGATCTAGGACCACCCTAGGGGTGCATTCATCTGTTTGGAAATTTGGCCAGGATACCCGAGGGTATGCCATGATTAGGCAATACATATCAATTTCGTGAGAGAAAGTTTATATAAATGCTTGTTTGTAGGTTGGGATCAGCCTGGTTACTTTATTTTCTATGGAATGCCTAAGGGAAGTGTTTGATTTAGCCTGAGGGAAGTGTTTTTTTCACCTGAGGGAAATTTTTTGTTTATCCTTAGGGAAACGTTTCTCATGCCTGAGGGTAGTATTTTATGTGCCTGAGGGAAATATCTCTTACGCCTGAGGGAAGTATTCGTTATGTGTGAGGGAAGTCACCTGAGGGTTTTGTTTTTATTCTCCTGAGAGAAAGGATTCACATGTCTGAGGACAATGGTTACTTTGTATATTCACTATGGTGATTTATTCTGTTGAACCTTCCAAGCTACATCACAGGATTGTAATTGTTTTATCTTTGACTTGTTGATTGACTGTTGTGGTTTCTACTATGGCTTTGGTATAGGAGATAGTCGGTCGAGGTCGAATCTCGGAGAAACTAGGGATTTAATTATATTGAACTGGTTACTTGTTTTTGGTTAACTTGTTCAGAGATATATTTCCCGCGTTGGCCGAAGCAGGTACATTTCTATGGGATTACGAACCCAAAGATCGACTTAATGATACACGGCTTGAGTGGCATGACATCCACCAGAAAGCCCTTGAATAGGATGTCCATGAGACTTGGCTTATGGTCCCATGGGTCGAATACTGATGTGGTTTCTTATTATTTGAATCACCCAATCATGAATATTAATATTTATGTACATGTGTAGAGGTATGGGACTATACATATTTACGTATATAGATATGGACATCCATGGTGGAACTTTCCCAGTTGATAGGGATTACATACCCAGAGTTCAACTGTGGTTTCACTGTTGTTTTACTTCCTTTTGTTGTGTTCCAGCTAGGCTGAGCACATTGTTGTTGCATACACCATAGTTATAGGTTTCTTTTCGGGGTGCCCTACTGAGATTATTTCTCAACCCTGCATGTGCACCTTAGTGGACCTCTAGACTATTTGTCTTATTTTCAGGTTGAGCATGAGCTGCATGGTGGATAGGGATGAGGCCCAGTGTTTCATTATCGAGCGATGCTGCTCGAGTGGTTCAACAGATTGGGCTACTGCAGTTCGACAATGTCTGTAGATCGGGTACATGGATTGGCTTGGAGTTAGTAGCAGAGCCATATACTTTTACGTTCAGTTTATTTTGTACTTGTATAAGTATGGTCGGCCAGTGGGTGACCAGTGTTGTATTTTATTGAATAAATGTTCATGCTTTTACAAAATTTTACTATCACATCTAGTTCTATTTCAGTTGTTTACTGCATTCGCACTCTGTTTACTTTCCACTATATATGATACTATGTTATTTCTGTTGTTTCCTTACTCTAGTATGAGGGCATAGTCTCACCACAATCACAACCAAGGCCCTCGCTACTAGTCAGAAGCCTCTGGCGTATGGGGAGGCAAGCTTGAGGCCTTGGGGCGAACCGGCTCGGAGCACATGTTTAGTGGCTTTCGGGTCGGGACGGTAGAAAGTGGTATGAGAGGAGTTTCTTTCCAAGTATTTACTATCTGGGATATTGTATACAAGAATATTAGGTATGTGTCGGAACCTATGATGGATATCAGGCTGGTGCGTCGAGAACACTTGTTCCGGTAAGAAGTCTTTTTTGCCAAGGTTTGGGATTGCTGTTCTGATTTTGAGATGTTACAGTTGTATATGATATTCAACTTGAGCATTGCAAATGATGTGTGGTGTTTTGGTTTAATATGGATCTTTGGATCTTTTACATTGGTAAGATGTCAGGGATGGGTTTTGACTCTTGGTCGGCAAAGGCAAGAGACGTCTCATGCATCATACTAGGCATGTAGGATTCAATACATATAGGATTGCTAGTGTGTAATTTTACAGATGACCGAGTCCTTTGGGACTGCATACATATACTTTTTACTCTGATGGCTGGTTGTGTGGATCTACGTTGAGGCGTTTTTTTGAGGCTGATGACTCAGTCCTTGTGCCCAGGTGGTGTAGTGAACCTAGTTGATCTATGTGGCACGTGATGCCTTTTTGTTTAAGCCCTTATTGGGTGTTCTTTCTCAGGTCTGTGGTTATCTAGTAGGATAGTTGAGTATGATGCCAATAGATACCAAGGATTTTCATGTGAAATGGACCTCCTTAGGGTATTTCTATATACAGATACCCGATGAGTGTCACTTCAGTTTCTCTTCTTCTTGGGTTGTGAACTCCATGGAGTATTTCTTTCTGAGGATGCTCGGGGAGGATCAGGTCCCTTGTAGGTTGTTTTTTGGTTTTCAATTTTTGTTCACTGTGATAATTACCTTCTTGTGAGAGGTTTTTTATCTTTTGGGAAAGGTGGGTTGACCTTGTGACCCAGTTCTGATGCCTTGTGGAAGGGTTGACCTGTGCTTTAATCCTAGTCGAGTTTTGGTCAGATGTTAGCGTGGCTCAGAGGGAGCTGGACAAGCCTTCGGTTAAATCGTAGTGTACTCTTGTTAGAGAAAATCATGCGCTATCTTGATTCTCCTTGAGTATCCTGAGAGAGCTTCAACCTTCATCGAGATCCTTTTTCATTCCAAAGGTTCACCCCTGTTGAGGATGGAACCTGTTCTGGTTGTGCACTCGGAGCGGTTTAAGGGAACCCATATGGTGGGGAGTGCACCATTGGCCCTTTGAGGGTGGTTTTCCTTGTTTAGATTAATGTTTGGTGTTTTCCAGGAGCTTTTGAGCTAAGAGTTATTTGAAGATAACGATAAGGGTATTCCTATGGTGGCGAGTACCAGTTTGGTCGTAGTTGAATGTCTTCTGTGTAGGAAGGTAATTGTTAACTCTATAAGGATGTTCATCAGATAGTCTAGATAGCTTGTCTATGAAGATGCTCAGGATGTGAGTAAGGCTGCTGGTTCATTCACTGGACCTCTTGGGGACAAGAAGGATTATGGTTGGGAGTTTGTAAGAACCCGTGTTTTTTCCGTACTGCAGTTTTGAGCAGAAATTTGAATTTTTGCTGTTGGATGCTCGTGAGGGGTAAAATGGTAATTTTCCCCTAACCGATGATCTCATATAATTTTTCTAACAACTCTGTTGGTCCCAGAATAGGGTTTTTACCCTTGTATAGGAGTTTGGTGGAAATCTCGGTTGTTTGAATTTTGGCGGAATATTTAATATTTAATATTATTAAATTAAATATTAAATTATTCACGCAAGTTCGTTTGGTGATAAATTTTAAATGGAGCATTCAATTGAGATTCCTTATGTACTGTTGAGTTCATAATGGAGAGTTTGTCCTTGGAGAGGCATAAAATCATGTCGGTCACCGGGGACGGCCCGAACCCCCTTTTTCTTCCTTTTCTTTTCTTCATTTCTTTTCTTTTCTCTCTCTTCCTCCCTCTTCCTCCTTGAACACACAAAATTTGTGGATTCTCTTTGGCCATTTCCCATGGGAGAATTGGGATATCAAGAAAATGAGAGAGAAGGAAGGCAAGAGGGGTACCGATTCGAAGCCCTCGCTGCGCTGAGTCGGCGTGCTGCAACCGAGAGCCATGAAATCTACCGAAGCATCGGTGGTTTTCACCCAAAGGTAAGGCCATTTACATTTTCACCATATAAACCCTTTAAAAAATCCATTTTAAGGTTTCAAATCCTTATATTTCTTGATTTTATTCCCATGGGGCTTGATCTTTTTTTTTCAGGGGCGAAAATGGGTGAATCAGGCGTTTTTGTGGATTCCTTCCGGAAAACCCAGTATACACGGCGTGTGTTCTAGGGGAACACGCCCTATGTTCTTACCATTCAGGGAAGATTAGTTTTGTTAAATTACATGCCGTGTAATTTGAGTACACACCATGTTGTTGTGTCCATGTGACCGGCCGTGTGAAATCGAACACAGTTTTAGTGGTTTTTTTGAAGTGCACGCATGTACAGTAAAGTACACGCTGTGTAGTGGTACATGGGCATGTTTTCGGGTGAAAAATGACACAACCTAACTTTTTGTTTACAATAAACATCGTGTACAGTAAATTACACACCTTGTACTATTACACCGGTAGGCCCAATGGGATCTGACCATGTACTATGGCCATGTACTGCTCCTGTTTAGTTATTTTGCGATATCTTGGGCACTAGAAGTCAGAATTGGGAATGTGAGTAGTCTATTCTGAGTGTTTTTCCACTTAGATCATGATGGTAGTATACTTTTGACTTTTAGAGGTCATAAAAAGGGCGTTTTGAGGGGGGTTTTTTGTATAAATGGAGGGGATTCTTCCTCCCTTTATCGAACCCAGTCGTCACTTGAGGGTGAGACTTGGCGAGGTTGTTAGGTTCGGTGTTCGGACAACTTAGTCGAGACCTTTAATATGAGATGAGATGTGAGATATCTCCCATAACCTTTTCTTTAGAGGCTGTTTTCTCTTGTGAGACGTTCTCTTCTGGCCTGTGAGGCTGTGAGACCAGATGCTTCTAAGGGTCCCCTGAGGGATTCCTTGCATGTGTGCTGAACTAGAGAGTCCTTATAGGAACTCTCTCTTGTTTTCTTTAAGAGGACCCCTGTTATGGGTTGCCTCTTTTTTTCTTCATTCGATTCCATATAGTATTCCTATTTTCTAAGGATCCCGTTTAGGATTCCTTCTCTCTAGTTATCTGGAGGATCCCGAGTTGGGTGACTCATTGGTGTTTGACTTGTGGGACCCAATGGGTGCCCATTGTTTCACCAACCATGAGTTGTTATGTCAGGTTAGGGTATAGATGGTGATCGGGTGTCACCTAGAACCCGTGCCAAACTGGTCATCCCATTGGGATTTGGATGTAATTTTGGGTTGGTAATTTGGGCCACCCGCACTCGTTTGTTTATATCTGACTTGGGTTGTTGATACTATAGTGGTTACCCGAGGTGCATTCTGGTTGGTGGCTATTAAGCATGACATGAGGCATCTTGTTTTTTGTTGGGATGCCTACTCTGCCTTGTGTACCGGAGTAGTAGGTTTCCCAATGTTTATTTCCATCTGTTGATTTGAATTTGTGTATCTTTGTGCTATGAACCCATGGTTGGGGTGTCGTATGGATGAGGACTTTGCTGAATGATATCTATAATTTCTTAAATAATCTAATGATAAATTAAAACGATGTTTGGGATCACTTTTTGGATCAAGGAGCACCTCGGGGGTGCGTTCCTATGTTTGGAAGTTTGTCCATGATACCCGAGGGTATGCCATGATTATGTTATGCATTGCAATTTATAGAGAGAAAGTTTTTATAAATGCTTGTTTGTATGTTGGGATCGGCCCAGTTACATGATTTCATAGGGAACGCATAAGGTCAGTATTTGATTTAGCATGAGGGAAGTGTTTTTTTTGCCTGAAGGAAAGTTTCTGTTTAGCATGAGGGAAACGTTTCTCATGCCTGAGGGCAGTAGTTTCTGTTCCTGGGGGAAATATCTCTTACGCCTGAGGGCAGTATTCGTTATCCCTGAGGTAAGTCACTTGAGGGTTTTGTTTTTGTTTGCCTGAAGGCAAGGATTCACTTGTCTGAGGAGAGTGGTTACATTGTATATTCAATGTGGTGATTTCTTCTGTTGAACCTCCTAAGATACATCACAGGCTTGGCATTGTTTTATCTTTGAATTTTTGATATACTGTTGTGGTTTCTTCTGTGGCTTTGTTATAGGATATGGTCGGTCGAGGCCGAGTCTCGGAGAAACTCGGGATTGAATTATATTGAACTGGTTACTTGTTTTTGGTTAACTTGTTCAGAGATATATTTCCAGCGTTGGCCGAAGTAGGTACATGTCTATGGGATTATAGTCCTACACACCAACTTAATGATACACTGCTTGAGTGGCATGACATCCAGCTCAATTCCCTTGCACATGATGTCTAGGAGATCAGGCGTATGGTCCCATGGATTGACTACTGATGTGGTTTCTTGTTATTTGAATCACCCAATCATGAATATGAATATTTATATATATTTTTATTGGTATGAAACTATACATGTGTACTTATATTGATATGGACATCCATGGTGGAATTTTCCCAATTGACAGGGATTACATACCCTGAGTTCAACTGTGGTTTTACGTTTGGTTTACTTCCTTTTGCAGTGTTCCATCTAGGCTGATCACGTTGTTTTTTCATACACTATTAGCAGAATAGTTATAGGTTGCTTATCGGGGTTCCCTACTGAGATTATTTCTTACCCTTGCACGTGCACCTTGGTGATGTGTAGACCTAATGTCTTCTTTTCAGGTTGATCACAATTTTCATGGTGGATAGGGCTAAGGCCCAGTGTTTCATGATCGAGCGGAGCTGCACCAGTGGTTATAATAATCGGGCTACTGCAGTTCGACAGTGTCTGGAGATCGGGTACATGGATTGGCTCGGAGTTAGTAGTAGAGCCATGTACCTTTACATTCAGTTTCTTTTGTACTTGTATCTGTATGGTCGGACAGTGGGGGACTAGTGTTGTACTGTATTGAATAGATATTTGAGATTTTACAACATTTTACTATTACAGATAGTTCTATTTCAGTTTTATACTACTTCAGCACTCTGTTTACATTCTGATGTGTATGATACTTTGTTATTTCCACTATTTTCTTACTCTGGTATGAGGGCATAGTCTCCACACAATCACACCCTAGGCCCTCACTGCTAGTCAATAGCCTCTGGCGTACAAGGAGGCACGCTTGAGGCCTTTTGGAGAACCGGATCGGAGCACCTGTTTAGTGGCTTTCAGGTCGGGATGTTACAGTTTGTATTTAAAATTGACATTTTAGTTAAAAAACATGCCTTATACTCAAAACCATTAAAATGAACTCATATTTTATTCGTAATTTATTAATATTATCTTTAAATAATTTTTTATGTGTATGATCCAACCACTCATTATTATAACATTTGATGTTCCAAACATGAAAAGAAGTGTATGTTTTTAGATTAAAATTTTCTTTTAGTTTAAAACACACATCACATAATAAATACCAATAAAATATTCCTTGAATTTCTTGATACTTTATGAAAATTATCCACAAATTATATGTTATATTTAGAAATTAAAAAAATATATAAATCTGACATATGGTGTGCTCGATATAATAAGACGATTATATTTTATGTCTAGAAGAAATATCTTATTACTTCATTTTATTAGTATTTACATTTTTCTTAATTATATATATTATTATTAAGATAATAAATGTTATTTTATTTAGGTAAAGTATCATTCATGACATGGTGTGGGGTTTTGGTAACTAAGAGCATGATTAGGCTATTTTTAGAGGAGGTTTTTGGCCAAAGGCTGTGAAACATTAATGTTTTTAATTTTTTTTATTTTTCTAATAAAATTTTAATACTAATGTAATTGTACAAACCATTTTATAAAATGTATGAAATATAACATTTTCTGTTGAACTTGTGATTTAAATTTAATTGAAATTGAAATTGTTATTTTCTAATATAGTGTGCTAAAATTTCAGTACCACACTGATGAAACATTCATTTTATCAGTGTTTGGAATATCTATGATTAAAGGCCCCCACTTCAGTGATAAAAATGAAATTATAAAGGGATCCCATTATTAGTGATAAAAATGAACTGGTAAAGGACCCCCATTATCAATCATTCATTTAGTTCTGATGAAGGGGACATTTATCTGTGATATTTTTAGAACAAATAAAATCTCATGTATTTTAATGTTCCTTACAACATCAATAATTTTTTTATCACTATTTAATGAAATTTCTAGCCCTAATAAAGCCCATATCCCATGTAATTATTTTAATAAATTTATTTTTCATTGAACATGATCATTAACAATGTGTGGTTAAAAACTTTAAGTTCTCACTCTAGAAGCGGTATGTACATAATGAGTTTATGGAAAAAAACATGGCCATGTAATGGAGGGTGAGGGGAATGCATCTTAGTAGATTATCAAATACTCATGTGTGTGGTTTCATTATTTGAAAAATGAAATTTTGTTCACTATGAGGGAATTAATATTGTATCATATGTGATTCAATGTTTGCTAATGAAGAGAAGCTATTGTTTTTTTGTACAATATTGGATTTCTTAATTCTTATATAATTGTTATGTTTTAATTTTTAGTAGATCAATGGAAAAAAACTCTATTTTTTTGAAACAACATTACTAGTTGTGGTTTTAACCGCCACACATAAATTAGTTGATGATCTGACCACAATGAATAAAATCATGGTTGTTAAAACCACTATAAAAATTTAGTATCTTGAAAAAAACATATAATCAAAAGAATCATTATTATAGTATTGACAATTGAAAACTAATTATAATTAAAAAAATCCATCGGTAAATATAGATTACATTAAAAGTATTAAAACCATTTTAAAAATAATATATCCTTTATTAAATTTATAATGACACACCCATCCATTGTGAAATTAAAAACTCATTGTAAAACCTAGTATAGACAGTTAAAACTACCTCTAAATCCAAAAAAATTAGTGCTATGTGATATTTTTCGTATAGTAGAACAACATTACTCAATTTATGGTTCTATGAATCTTGAATAGATAATGGGGACAAATAAATATTTTATTTTTTCTAATCCTTTACAATGATAGTATTATATCTCTCATGATAGAAGGATACAATATGAGAGATAGTGATATTGAATAAGGTGAGAGCCTTTGAGATGAAGAAATCAAGGGTGGTAATTTGATAAGGGAGATTGGAAAACTCTATATTTTTTTCATCGATTCTATTCGTGATTTGTTCCAATAGTTTGTTGTAAAGATCCAATCTCCTAAATCCACTACTTATAGTCATTAAATCCTTCAGAAATTTTTTGAAATTTTATGGGGGTGTAATAAATTCATTGAAATACACAATTTAATAGGTTGAAAAATAATAAATGCATCCCGAATGATGACATGGCTGACACCATGTTCTGGTGCATAAATTTTGGCCATTTTCCTCCCAAAATAGCCATCACCATTTTCATGGCCACCAGTAGTTGACCAGTTTGTCTTGTAATCCCACATATCCACAAGGTATTTATCAAAGCGAGCATGGCCCTTTATTTTTTTTCATTTTCAAGAATGTTTATTAAGTGGATCCACCACATCCATGAATGGTATTATAAGGTTCATCAAGCCTCCTTATATGTCTTTAATATTAAAATTGAGACTTCTTTAGGGATATTTCAAGGATTCTTAATGAATTCAATTTTTATCAATGATAATTAAATTTCTATTTTGTAGAGACTAAAAGAACGTAAAAAAAACCATTATAAAAATAATGGTGTATTTTGTTTTAATTAAGAAATCATGAGAGAGAGAGAGTGGTATATGCAAATAAATAGTAGTTTTAACTTTACATTGGAACATAAAAAACCTTTATATAATATAAATTACTTCTACTAAAATGTTCCATTAATAAATTCTAATGTTTCACACGAAGACATGTAAGTGAACATTAATGAATTTACATTAGAATTTGCTTCCATTAGGATGAATATTTTAAATAATGAAAACATATGTTTTCAATGAATGTTTTAATTAAATGTTTTTATTAGAAATATTTAGTTAAACCGTCCAAAGAAATATCAATTTTAAGTCCCCACATAAGAATTAAGTGTTTGAATTATCTAGATTTTTTACATGATAAATATTTTGGATGGGGAATAATTTTAAAATAAAAAAAACATAATAGTGGTGAGAAACCGGTTTTCAAACATTAAATTTTAATGAAAAACTAAAAAAATATATTTGATTATATATTTTAGAAAATGTGGAAAATATAGATTTCCATTTTGAAGAACAAAAATTTATGAATATTTATTCAATATTTCCATATATTTGAAATGAACTTCTGATTTCTGGATGTATGATGATCTCTTATTGATATATTAGATTATTAGTCGCTCGAAAATCTATCCCCCATTCATCATTTTCGCAGTTCTAGTGATATATATCACTCCAATCAAAGCTGCTGATGGAATTTCACAGTCTTGGAATCTGATATTTGATAGATTTCTGACTCATCACATCCATCCAAGTTATCCTCTTACCTAGTCCCCTCATCATTCAATCCACCATATTCACACAACATAAATATCCTAAGATGATCATTTAAGCTCATTCAACAAGATGGCGTCCCTCTCCTCCACCTGTCTAGCATCCAATGATCGATGAAAGTTATCAACACCAAATAGAGGTGTTGAAAAAATAAAAAATGAACATTGTTTGTTACCTTATATATATTAATCTAAAGAGATTGTCTATTCATCCCCTCTTCCTTGATCAAAATGGATTGTTAATGTATTCTAGTAACAACTGATGATTGTAATTTCTCAGCATGGAATATATATATATTTCTAGTGATTCTTTAAAAATGAAAAAAATTTATGTAGAGAAATATCATTTCAAAAATATATTTATGTATGTGATACATGTATATTTTATGTTGTACCTCTCTAATTTATATGAATATACATACTCTATAGTTTAAAAACCATACAAATGACCATTATTGGATATATACTTTAGGTTAATGAATATGTATACACAGGAATGGAAAATTACACATTATAAACCACTATAAGACATCCATTATGTTATTTTTAATGAAATTTTAATGATGAAATTTTTAAAGAGAACAAATACTGACACCTCTCCTACAAAACTAGTACTAATTGTCAAAACAATAAACACCTCATATGGTAAAATGGAAAAATGTAATTAATATACATGTATAAAACAATTAGAAATGAAAAATATAACTATTTTGAGGGATTAATATGGTTATAAAATAATATATAAATATTGTTATGTTTTTTTATAGAAGGTTAGAGTACAATTGAATAAGATAGAATAAAGTATAAAAATTTTTTTGACTTAAACATTCCCTTGGGTCATAATCACTCCTCTTTGAATATTATATTTAATTATTCATTTATTATAAACTATGATAATGTTATTTCATATTTCCATATTATATTATAGGAAAATAATGAATTAAACCAATGTTTTTTAGCATGATGAATCAATTTTTTTGTGAAAATAAATGTTTATCAAGAAATTTTTTCATTTTTTAATTGATTTTCAAATACATATTCTTGTTTTTGATATCTAAACAATGTCCTCATATATTTTTGGAAAAACCAATGTGGATTATTTTATATGGTTATAATTATTTTCACTATTCTATTTTTAAGAGGATAATATAGTACACATTTTAATTTTGTGGGTTTTAAAACTAAGGAATTTCTTAATAAAAAAGGGTTTTCAATTCTCTAAAAAATAAGATATTTAACCTTTCACTCCACTATTTATGAATTTTTTTTGAATTTTTCAATAAGATTTTAAATGAAACTATTTATAGTAATGTTTTAAAAAACTAATTTCATTCCATTCCCACAAATGTTATTCATTGTAGTACACACTTCATATTTTATTACAATATTTAAAAAGGTATTTTCAAAACTTTTTTATTTTAAATTATATTTTTCCTCTAGAGTTTATCTCTCATGATGTGATGTTTTGATCATAATATATATGTTATAATTTTACTATTCATTTTTTTGAAATGATATTTTGATGTTATTTTATTTCACAAGATCATGTTATATGATATGTTTAAGAAACGCATCCCTTTTCCATGGGTGCATTAAGATATGATTATCATTAAATTTCTACAGCACACATATGTATGGATGATGATGGGTGGGGCCCTATATACACCTAAAATTAATTTTTTATGTTTATATATCATGAGATATCCAGACGAGGACATAATTGGTTTGTTCACATAGTCATGAGCATAATGATTTTTCTTCCATTTTTAGGCATGAATAAAAAGTAATTTTTTACATAAGCAAGGGGATAATGGGTATTCACACCAAATTTATCCCTTGATTATGGGTTTACCATATTTATATGTTGTTTATCAAGTTTTTTCAAACATAAATGATGCATTTCATTTCCATTAAATTCCATGTTTTCATGATTATTCCTTGTTTTTAATGTCTTCCATGTTTTAATGTCATGTCTGCATGCAATATGACTTAAGAGATGTATTTAGAGCCATGTAATATCCTTAATGTTTTTTTAATTATATTTTAATTATATTTTACTGCTCAACATTTTTTATGATTATAATCTAATGTCTTTTAATTTTTTATTAAGATATTTAAATCTTCATCATGATATCTTCCATGTTTAAAATCGGTAGCATTATGATATTTTTTCCTGTATTGAAAATTTGAGCTCTTCCCTTTCTTATGTTTCAATTAAATTATTTATGAATATGATTATATTATGTGATATGTATAAAAAATGGGCCTAGAGTAATGATATCATACAGATGTGTTACCATGTGTTGTAAAATAAGTTGTTTATATAGCTAATCTCTAAGACAGTAAACCGTTTTCTCCTCAGGTTATGGGAATGATTGTAATATTTATTATTTAAAACATTAAATTTATTTTTTATTTGATTAATTTTTATCATGGGATTATTTTATTGATGTCCCATTTAGAACTATTTTTGAAAAGTAGATCTGATGTCCCCCCTGATGAATCTATCTAACCCTAATCTTTTATTAGAATATTTTTTGGTTGATGAATAATAATATAATCAGATAATTATTGTCAAATTTATAAAATTTTTGTTTGAGGTTTCACAGGTCTTCAAGAGAATTTAAAAAATGATACAGTCTAGTGACCAAAAGACAAACATGAAAACATCTCTTCTGGGTAATCCCCCTCATCGAAAGTCAAACTATGGTGATTATTTCTATTTATTATGATCTTTTTATGAGTTATAGAGAATTTATCTCATTTTAATGCATTGTTTAAAATATTATTTTTAAAATAAAAAATATCTTCCATAGGGAACAGGACACATTAAATATTAACCAACTATGAATCCACCTAATTAAAATATTATTAAAAAAATATTTTTAATGTTTTGACTAAAATATTTGCCAATACAGATGTCTTGTTCATATCTAAGACTCACCAAATATTATTCATAAATTTGAAAAATAATCGAGGAAAATAGATGATGGATTTTACTTGGGAGAGGTGGATTATGAAAAGAGGTCTTAGGGAAGATCTTTATCTAGGTTGAGTGAAGAAAATACCCTTGAAGTCCCTACTAAGGAGGATTTATATTTAGGAGAAAATTCCATCATACCTCCATTAAAAAAAGAAAAAATGGGATCTAATGAGGACTTGATTAGGGACCACTGACCCCTTCATGGACACTGGGTACCTAGGGAAAAGCCATTTATTACCCATTCAAAGATAAAATATCTCTTGTAAATCGACCTGACACCACTGATTATTTTATGTACTTCATGCACTAAAAACTAAATTTATATTCCAATTTTTATTTACTTTTATAAACAACACCAAACTATTCATTATTTAAAATAAAAATTAAATAACACAAAGAATAAAATAAAAATTTATCTCTAGTGACATGGGTTATTACATAGAGTTGATAAAGATAAAAGAATTAAAGCAAGAAACTATTTCATGCTATAACTTATAAAATATATATTAATTAATATACGAATAATTATAGAAAAATAAAGATATGGGTTTATTCATGAATATAGAGAAAATAGAATATCAATGATAAATTGGTGTAAAAATTATCTCTTTTTTTACTTTCATTATAATAACAAAGATTGTTTTTTCTTTATGTTCTTATTTTGAAGCACTAATGGGAAGGATTTAAATAGATAGATATCCTTATAATTGATAGTGAACTGTTTGAAAAAATTATATTCACTAAAAAATTTGTAATTATATTCTTTTTTCACCATCACAATGTTGGTGTATGATTCTTGGACATAAATTTCTTTAGATGAATTTATTAAAACAGTTGGGTACTTATGATTTAATTTCATTTTTTTGTTGTATTTTATTTAATTTATTTGAAATATTTTAGAGTTCATGATTACACAATAACGCGAAAAATACATCGAGGAAATTTAATTATAAATATTTACCCTTGTTTCAGTGATTTGGATGTTGGTTGTTGGAAAACATATCATTTTGAAAAATTGTCCCTTAAGTGGATAATTTCACATCAGATGATCAACATAACCCCTTGGTAGTAAATTAAACATCATTTAAATGACCTCACCCTTAGGTGATAAATTAGTTATCATCCAGATAATGTAACCCTTGGGTAGTAAATTACATATTATTTACATAACGTATCCCTTAAACAGTAAATTTTACATTTTTTAAATATTTACACATTCATGAGAAAAGAGTTATCATGATGTTTATAATTTAACAATTAACATGTAACAAACCTAATTAAATCACCCATCATTGCCATAGGGTCAAATGACCTTACACACACCTCCCTATCTGTAAGAGGATACTAACTAGCATCAAGGGATTAACTGGAACCATATGGAGGTTGTAGAATTAGTAATATATAGACAATGAATGTACTCAATAGTATGATTGATAATTAGGGTATATTGTTGAACATAAAACTCATAATGTAAATCCTCAAAAATAAAAACCAAAACTATCCCATGGTATAACAATATGGAATATTATATATATTCCAATAAGTCATTGAGGAAAACCCACATGTGAAAAAACCATATACAATAAATAAGAAAAAATAAATAAAAGGGATCATCTATGAAAATATCTCGGAGTATATCCAAACTACACATTGATCAACCTTATCCTCCAATATAACTACCCTGAGTATGTCCACTAAACACAATTGAAACCTTTTCCTAAAAAGTCCACAAACACACAAAAATGCATGTACAAGGTGTGAGTATGAACTTAGTAGGAATCCTAAAATGCATCCTTAAAAAAATTAATCATGTATATTAAAATATTTATGAAATGAAATAAATAGCGAATAAATAAATAGAAACCCATCTAGGTCATCACACACTTGCTGGGATACCGTGAACCTCAATCCAACACACTTTATATCCATGGTGGAAGCTAAGTTACATATAGAAAGACACATTATCTGAACATGTCACATGATTTTTACAATGAATCTACCACTTCGTCGATGGTTGACCAAAATATACCCAAAACAATAGAACAATTTTTTCCCAGACTCAAACATCTCATTAACAGATAACCACAATTTTCCCAGCATGATAGTACAATATATTTAATAAAATCAACCATATTATTGATGTATAACCACAATTGTAATTAAAAAAAGTTTTATCAATATAAATTTCCGTCATATAATAATATCATATAGCATAATCACACAAAATTACTATTAGAAAAATCTACACCATTTATAAATGAATAATTAATGAAATAAGAAGTATTTATTGAAGTTCAAGAAGTCATACCAAAGGAATAGTAACTTGACCTTTGGAATGCTAACATGACTTTTATGAGTAGTAAACTATTCAATTGAATTGTAACAACCCCAATGAAATTATAAGTAAAATTTATCCATCTTATAAGTTATTCTATGATATAATTATATCATAGTATAAGTAAATTAATATTTGAAAAAATTATTAATTATGTGTTGTTATTTTTTGTAGCCATAAATAATTAATTACAATTTAATGGTCAATTAAGAAATTTAAAATAAAATTTATTTTTATAAAATATATTTCTAAACTAATATTTTTTTGTCTTAATATTATAATATAATTTTATGCAACCTTAGTTAATTTTTTAAAGTGTCATAAAATCAGTTATAATTTTAAAATATGTATTTTTTCAGTAAATTACGATTTTAGATAAAATATAAAATTTTCTTATTTAGAAGATTATTCTAAAGATATGGAATTCATTTTTTTATTCTACACATCAAAATGTTTTTAGGTTAAAATTTTGGTATTTTTCTAAAATACTTGATTTTTTTGGTGAATAGTGAAATACGATAATTTACCGTATATATAAATTATAAGTTAAATACACTATTCATTGAGTCATGGATGATGTAAGAACCACTGGTTAGAACTCACATAATATAATTATTATATTTAGTCTCAATAATCATCACTATATCTTGTCTTTATAAAAACAATATACTAATGAATTAAGTAACGAGAAAACAACCCTCTCCTCCACTATAAAAACCACCCTCACCATGTCTTCTCCACACACATCTCAAACCATGTGACTTGTCCAAATTCTACTAGAATATCCTCCAAATATACTTACCCACATCCATGAGATTTATGTCTTAACAAAAGACCAAAACCAAACACTTAAGGAGGTTCTCAAGAGGAAGGAATCAGAATGTAAAACCCACATCTGTGTTCTTTCAATTTCTTTTCAAGATCTTTTATTTTCTTATATTATCAACACTTGCATTTGTAAACATGGAATGAAAAATACATTATCTTACATATAATATAATTATATCATGTTCATGTAATAATTATTCCTCAAATTTCTACTCCTATCTGTTTTATTTTAAGATTGATAATATCATTCGTGAGGTGTTGATTTACCACCTTCATGGATGACGTGATTTCATTTTTAAATTACACCTTCATGTACAATAAGAAAACCATTTTTATGGTTGAACAAGATTATAATATATTTATTTTATCTTATTTAATTTTTTATCATCATTTTATATACATGATATTAATTAATAAAAAATTGAGTTTGTTGTGATAAAAAACAACCAAAGTAAGTACAAAAGATTCTCATTAACTATTTATATAATGATTAATACTCATGAAATAATCTCAAATGATATATAAGACCAATTTTACCTCTATAATATCATTATTAAAATGTTTTCTCAATTATTTATAATTACCATCACATTACATGATATTTCATTCATGTATTCAAGTAAACCGATCATGAAAAAATGGAAACGAATGCAACCATATGATTAAATTGAATATATTAACCCATAAAAAGGTCATAAATGAACATATAAAAGTTATAATAAATAAAATAAATGTAAAAATGGTTTCAGAATCTCAAATTAATGAATTTAATTTTATTATCCTGGACTTTAAGATCATGCGAAGAACAACTTCAGATTAAGGTAAGGGATTCTACCGGCACCTCCATTTTTCCATTAGGTAACTCATTATCTTTTTTTACCCAAATGAATTTATATTTTATTTTTGTATAAATATTATAAATTATTACTATATGGTCAAATTTTATGTATTAATATCCTTTAATCCTTTTTACATAATTTACATATTTTAAAAAGTTTCCTTACTCGATTTTTCCTGACAAGCTATCCTGATTTAAGGGATCTTCCTGAATTATTACTGTAACATCCCAGGTAAATAGAGAATATTATTTTTTTATATTTATTAATATTTTTGAATAAAAAATTAATATTACTTTTAATGGGATTCTATGTTTGATGGCGTACCTAATATGCAACGATGAGTTTCTTTGAAATCTTACATTGCAAACTAATAGTATGATAATATTATTTTTTAAATGGTAGTTAACACCTAGCCATTGTAATTGCAGGAATGAATAGAACTAACTAAAAAATTATTATATATGTTTTTTAAATATTTTTACATTTACCCAATAAATGTTAGAGGCTTAAAATGCGAATGAATCCAACATTAAGCGTAAATACTCATATATTCACTAAAAAGTCGATTTATCGCCTTTTGATAGAGAACCCTCTCTAAATATAGTTTTGGTCACTATTATAATTTCTACTGGACAAAATAAAATTCTTTTTAGAATCGGGACATCAAAATTTACTTTTTGTATGTTTTTGGTATTTTTCTGATAAAGTTCATTTTTAATGAATAGTAAAAAAGTGTTGTATTTTGATTGAAAACCTCCTTCTAATATAATCTATTTATATGGTTAGATTATCATTTTAATTGGTTTTATAGTTTAATTAAAATATATTTTTACTATTTAATCCAATGGTGGTCATTGGAATTAATTTCACTTTGAAATAGGGAATAAACAAATGTCAATCTTTTGATAGATATTGTTTCTTAAGAACACACTATTTGTTTTGACAGTGGGAAGTAATTATAAAATTAATTTATGCAAATTATATTTTATGAATTTGTTAACATGGAAAACATTTATAAATTTGGAATATCAAATATATCTTCGGGTGAATTTTTGGTATTTTTCTCAAAAACTTCATTTTTGATGAATAGTGAAACCACTAAGGAGTTATATGAGTTAACTATTCAAATATAAATATTCATTAGAAATATAAAACAATTTCCTACAACATTTTAATTTTTAAATAATTTTAAGACATAAAATTAATTAAATTATTTTTGACACAATGATGATGCAGTGTTTACATCATTAATGAATAAATAAAATAAATAAGAAGATAAAGATAAAATAAATATCCAACACTTTTCCAATACCTATTGGATAATTTTATTTCAATCATGTGCCACCTTATCATCAACCTTAATGATTTTTGGAGCTTTAGAAAATGAATTTCATTTTATAATAAAATAATAGTTTCAAGATTTCCAAAAGAGTCCCTCATATCTCTTATATAAAGACCCCACTTCGTCCCAATATCTCAATCATCTCAAGCTATTTGACTCGTCTAACCTCTACTCAAATAATCTCCCAATATCCCTCTCTTCATCCTAGAAGCGTTACCTTATGCAGAAAGCTCTTCAAGAAACCATTTTGGTTCAAACCAAAAGGAGTTACCTAATTTAAAGGTAATGTGTTCTCTTATGTTCTTTGTTTTTATTTTGCTTCTCCAACCCCCTAAACTCTTTTTATTCCTTTATTTTGTAACATAAAAAGTCTTTAAAATATACTAGGATGTTGTTATGAGATGGAATAGAGCTACACCTACACACACTTCCATATAATGGTTAAAGAACATACTATTTCTGTGGGTAGTGAATTACTGCCTCACGAAACGATGATTGCTCAATCGTCTTTTAACACATCTCATGGTGGCCATTAAGATGTCACTATAATTATATATGATATATATTATTTTTATGTTTTCCTTATGCTTCTCTAATTTTCATTTATGCCATACCTTTATGGTTAATTATTATTTATAATTTCAGATTGTATTGTTGACATGAAATGAAAATATATAAATTGAATGTAATTAAATATATTCATTTATGTAAATATAGCTCATTATTTTTTTAATACAATGCAATTTCATCATGGGATAATGAACACATCCCATTTCATTTTTAGAGTATCTCATTGAGGTAATCTCATAGTATAGATGTTTTTATTTTTGGTTGAGTTAGTTTATGGTGTTGTAATATTTTGTATGACATAAAATAATTCACGATCCATCTATTAGAGCTCTGTGATTAGATCAATTGAGTTGTGAGCCTCACACATCATATAGTGTATCATTTTGTTTTTTGGCATTAATATGGTAACTAATTAATCATTATTATCCCATTACATAAACTATATTTTGATGAATTCATATATCCTTTGAATCCACTACTATTTGTTGTGCGATTTTTAATATTGGACATTATCAGCACTGAAGAAAATGCAAGGATAAATGAGGTAATTTTTCTATGCTATCTAAAAGTGATGACAATCATTAAATTTATCATCTCTAAAAATCCCTAATAAATTCTTAAATATTTTCTTGTGTTTTTCTTAGTTCTGATAAAAAGAATAATGAATAATTTAATTTATATATAACTATTTATATTTTTTTCAAGAATATTTATCTAACGATTAATATATATATTTAAATATAATATTTAAATATTATTTATACAACAATATTTTAATAAAATTATATTATCAAGGCTATTTTAATAAATATTATGTGTATATATATATGACTACTTGCATTATATTATACAATAAAAATGATTAATATTATATTTATATACATTAATTAAAAAAATTTAATATAAATATAAATATAATATTTTAATCATTATTGTGGATAATTATATAAATATATAAATGAATATAGTTATTTTCATAGTTCATATTTGAATTTATATATTTATATTTAATAAATAATTGAAAACATGCATATATATATATGTATATTTATGAATCTGCATGTATGTGGATGCATGTGTACGTTTGTATGTGCAGGTATGTATATGAATATATATATATATATATGTTATGTTGTGTTTGTGTGCATATGTTTTGTTTTGGTGTATTTTTTTTATGTGTACGCATATGCATGCATGTTCATATGTACATGTATGTATATATGTATGTTAATGTGTATGTATATGTGTATATATGTGGATTTACATGCATGTATGTGTGAATGTATGCCTATGTATGTGTGTATGTGTATGTATTTGTGTTTGTGTAAGTCTACGCATATGTGTAGGCATACATGTATCTGTATGTGTATCTATGTATGTGTGTGTGTTTGTGAAATATTATGTGTTTGTGTTTGTTTAGGTGTATTCCCATGTTAATGTGCATTTGTATATATTGTGTATGTATGTGAATATACATGTTTATGCATATGTATGTGGATTTATGTATATGACAGGTGTATATGTGTATATTGCATGTGTATGTTTATATAATATGTGTATGTATGCATATGTATGTGTATGTATGTGCATGCACGTGTATATAACTATTTGTATGTGTAAGTGTATACATGTGTTTAAGTGTATGTGTATGTATATTCATGTATGTGTATGTATGTGTTTTTTTATGCATACGCATACGGGCATGTGTTTGTGTATTTGTATGTGTGTATTTGTATGGGTATGTGTATGTATGCATACATGTTTGTCAATGTGATTGTATGTGTGTGGTTATGTGAGTGTATGTGTATGTATTTTTGTAGTATGTTTATGTATGAATATGTATATATATGTTTATTTGTATATGCAATTGTAGGTGTTTGTATGTATATGTATGTGTTTATGTATGTGTATGTGCATGGGTATGTGTATACATGTGTGTAACCATATGATTATATATATTCATGTATGCATATGTATGTTTATATGTATATATATGTGTATGTATATCTGCATGTGTATGTGTATGTGTATGTGTACGTGTATGTGTATGTGTATGTGTATGTGTATGTGTATGTGTATGTGTATGTGTATGTGTATGTGAATGCGTATGTGTATGTGTATGTGTATGTGTATGTGTATGTGTATGTGTATGTGTATGTGTATGAGTATTTGTATGTGTACGTGTATGTGTATGTGTTTGTGTATGTGTATGCGTATGCGTATGTGTATGTGTATGTGTATGTGTATGTGTATGTGTATGTGTATGTGTATGTGTATGTGAATGTTTAAGTGTATGTGTATGTGTATGTGAATGTGAATGTGTATGTGTATGTGTATGTGTATGTTTACGTGTATGTGTATGTGTATGTGAATGTGTATCTGTATGTGTATGTGTATGTGCATGTTTATGTGTATCGGTATGTGTATGTGTATGTGTATGTGTATGTGTATGAGTATGTGTATGTGTATGTGTATGCATGTTTACCTGTATGTCTATTCAGATATACGTGTATATGTATGTTCATGTGTATGTGTATGTGTATGTGTATGTGTATGTGTATGTGTATGAATATGTGTATGTGTATGTGTACGAGTATGTGTATGTGTATGTGTATGTGTTTGTGTATGTGTATGTGTATGTGTATGTGTATGTTTTTTTTGTATGTGTAGCTGTATGTGTATGTGTATGTGTATGCATGTGTACATGTATGTCTATGCATATTTATGTGTGTTTGTTCATCTATGCAATGTGTAGGTGTGTTTATTAATTTAAAAGTATTTATTCTTTTTTAATATTTATTATTTTTTAATTTTTATTATAATTTATTCCTTTAATATTTTTGTAATATATTCATTTTTGATAGTTATTTAAACATTTTTAAATGATTACACATTTAAATAAATAATTAACTTTTTTAATATCATAAAAAAATTTAAAGGTTAGAAATTTATTATATTTTGATATACAATCAATACAATACTTACATAAAGCATTAAAAACAACAATAATATTTATTTATTGATTTTTAATCATTTTTTATATGTATGATATTCATGTTATTAATGTTATGAATTCAATTTTTTAATTTCACTTTTGTGATTCACTCGATTTTAATTTTACATTTTTATTATTCTTTCCTTCAATATTTTTTTTTTCATTTTTGATATTTATTAATTTTTAATATTTTTGGATTGTATTCTTTTTTTAATTTATAAATATTTATATAATAAGTTTTAATATTTTTGATCTATTTTTACGTTTTTATGATTAATATTTACTCATTTGTATTTATTAAGCTTTAATATATTCAATATGTTTGAAATTTATATAAATTATTTATTTAAATGAAATTAATTTTACAATCATTTCAATTTTAATATGTGTATGTGTATTTTCTATTTAAATTCTAGATCCTCCTTTATTTTTATTTTGGTCGCTTTTGTTTTTCCAAATTGATCTCTTTAGCATATTGGTATAATCTTGTGCCTAGGGCGAATGTTTTTCATTAGAGAACACCAATTTCTCATCTCCTTTTCACCGATGACAACCTTCTTTTCTCAAGAGCAACTCTCAAAGAAATAGGTTCTATTAGTAAAATTATTCATAATTATGAGATGGAATCAGAACATTTGATTAACCTCTCAAAATATGTAATTTTTTTTAGCTTTGGATTTCTCTCGAATGGGAGGGATGATCTAAACTTTACTTCTGGGATCTGGGTGGTTGATAAAAATCAATAATATCTCAGGTTTCCTATGGTCTTTGGGCGTTCTAAAAGAGTTTTCCTTTTTTTGGAATTGAGGATTGGGTTGGAAAAAAGATCTAATAGTGGTCATAAAATATGGTATCTAAGGCTGGTAAGGAGGTCTTTATCATAGCCATTTCCCATGCCACCCCACTCGTGTTATGTCCCTGTTCCAGGTGCCAGGTTTTTTTGAACAAATTCATGCTAAATTTGAAAACTTTTACTTGGGTTAGACTAATGGAAGAAATAATACCCACTTGATTTCGTTGTCTTTGATTTTCATTCCTAAGACATTTGGTGGTATGGGGTTCTGTGAATTACACCTTTTTAATGATTCCCTTTTCAGTAAGCCAAGATGTAGGTTTCTGGGGAACCCTTCATCTCTCAACAATCTAGTCCTTTTCTCCAAATACTTCCCACATTTGGACTTTAGTGTCTCTAAACATGGACCATTTGTAAGATTTTTGTGGAGAAGTTTATGGAGGTCTCGAGAGTAAACACATAAAACCCTTTTTTGGATGATTGGTAATGGAGATTCTATGGATATTGGGAAACACCCTTGTATGGTAAATTGTTACAGTTTATTCACAATATCATGGGCTTTTTCTAGTATTGAAAATTCAAATATGGGATTTATTTTCATTGACAGTGGAGATGGATGGTGCATGTATTAATTAAATCATTCATTTAATGAATATGGAAGGAACATTATTCTTAGTATTTTGGGGGTAAGAGGAATGGGGTCTGACAGGATCTGTTGGGGAATTAATCAATCTTGTTCTTTCTCTATGAAATCATATAACACAGTAGCAATGGATATCTTGTAGATGAGTTTTGTGATGATCTGGAAAACCCTGTGGCACATGTCGATCCCTCCCGAGGCATATTTTTTTAGGAGAAGGCCTACACCAGGATCCTTCAAGTTAAGAGCTTTCACACCTCTGTTTATGCCTCCAAAGACCCTCTTTTCCAACTCTTCATGGATACAGTGGAATCCTCGGTGCATGAGATTTATAAATTCCCTAGGTCTATGGTCAAATGGATTGTTTGGACTGGCAAGGATGACTATTTTTTGGATTCATAAAATTGCATTTTAAGGACCCTAATGAAATGGTCTTCCACAATCCCCATATAGTCAGCCAATTCCTTGTACACCATGGAGTGGATGTTCTGGGACAAGAGAAATGAATTTATCTTCAATTATTCATCCATACTAGGAACCTTTTTGGGCATATTGGGTCACATCCTGACATTCTTCATGGAATGTTCATGATTCCCCGAAATCTTGATACAATTTGGTTGAGGGGACCTACTTCATGGAAACCCCATTCAGTTGAGGTGTTAAAGATCAATGTCGTTGTATCGATCTCGGCTGGATCATTTTTAAGAGTTAGTGTGATCACTCAAAAATCTTATAAGTTAATCATTAGTGCTTTTAAAAAAGCATTATTTGTAAAATGGTCTATTGCCGAATCTTAAGCAATCATTGTTGGTATAATGTTTTCCTTTGATAAAGATATAGTTCGATCATCCTAGAGTCATACTGCAAGAATATTCTCAATGACATATATTCCTATGAGATTTTACTTCAACCATTTAGCCAAAATGTTGAGAAGATCCACTCTTTGTGATATCATTTATCATCTTGTTCCTTATCCTTTATCAAAAGAGGAGGAAATATGGCATGACACCAGCGGGCTTCCCATAGCCACTCAGTTGAATCTCATTCCTAGTTTATTGGTTGCCCTTTGTGGATGAATTATCTTATGTGTTCTGATCTCCAATCACTAATTTAATGTGTTATCTCCCTTAAAAACAAACAAATAAATAAATAAAGTGGCATAATTCTATAGTGTGCTATTAAAATTACAGTACAATGCAATGAAAATAATAGTGAGAAAATATAGGGGGAAATGTAGAAGAAAATACATAATTTAATAAAAAAGAAATGTAAAACATAAATACAATAAAAAATAGTATATTATATAAATTTCAAACAATGGTAGGTACAATTACACGAGTATGTACAAATTATCATAGAAATTCAAAAAAATAATTGTCATTTTGTCTTTGGTATCTGTCGACTAGTCATGTTATTAGTTTTTGAACAAATAACCCCAAATTATGTAAAAGAATTCACCTGTATAAGAAATTAACTCTTATGTATGTCATATAATATATATATAAATGAAACAAAAGGTCTTGATTTTAAACTAAATAACTATACCTTGAGTCATACTAGTCACATCATGTATCAGATTGCAATATGAATGATTCCTATATTTCCTAAATTATTTAGTTCCCAAAATCATGTGTTCTTGTGTTTTTCACATCTATGGTGATAATAAACACACTATAGATGTGAGAAAATTCAAGGTAACAGGCTTTTTTACAACAATACATCAACAATCACACCATATCTTGTCCTTTTTATGGAATTTTTTCTATGATAATTAACTCGATAAGTATAAGAGAAACATGATAGAGTAATTAATTATGTAATATATGATAAAATTATGAGAAAAAAATATTATCTTGTTATGCTTAGTTTTTCCGGTGTTATGTGATTTTAAACTAACATGACACTTTTGTATTGAAAATATGAACTTCGATTCGTACTGACCACATTGTGCATTAGATTGATGTGAGAAACAATTATACACATCTCAATTGAATTATGAATTGGTTTCCTAATGTTTGAAGACAATCTAGTCTTTTTTCATCATTTTTGGATATTTAAATCATGGTTTAAATTAAAATAAAACATTAATATTGAAAACATGCACTTCAAGTCATATAAGTCATATTTTGTGTTGGATTGATGTGTGGTCAATCCATTTAAGTCACAAAATAGTTATTGATTGTTTTCCAAAATATTGAAATCAATCCATGCTTGTTTTCCCTATATTGTCTATTTTACATGTGTTTTAAACTAAAATGAGACTTTTCTATTGAAAACATTAATATTGAGTCTAATAGATAAAAAATGTAGTCAGATTAAGGTTTTATGAATTAGTACATATCAAAAATTAATTATACATTATTTCCCTAAATTTTTAAAGTAATAAAATTTGAATGTATTAGTTTTGGTGATGTGACATGAGTTTTAAGCTATAGTGGATATTTTCTATTGACAACATGCACTTTGAGTCATACTAACTACGTCTGTTGATAGATTGATGAGAAATAGATTCTTAAACATCACAAATCACTTCTATATTATTTTACTAATTTTTAAAAACAATTCAATGTTTTCTCATTTTTTTCTATATATTGCGTGTTTCAAAATAAAATGACAATATGGTATCGAAAGAACTCACTTCATTTCATATCAAAAAAATCAATTATCATATTGAAACATGTAAAATTATTCCATGTCACAAATTAATTATTTATATTTCACCTAAATTTTGAAATAAATATTATATCTTTTTATTGATTTTATATATGACATGAATTTTAATCTAAAATGATATTTTTATATTGAACAAACATACTTTGAGTGATACAGACCACATTGTGTATCTGATTAAAGTGAATTTAATTAATATGTTTGAAAAATGAAATATGGTTCTTTTTCATAAATTTTGAAATCAATTTTTTTCATTTCTGTTCATTTTTTGTGATTTGGAATAGTTTAAACTAAAATGGAACATTTATATTGAAAATAATACTAAAATTCATAATGACTGCATCACATGCCATATTGGTGTGTGATCAATTACAACATGTGTAAAATGAATCAACGATCATTTTACTAAGGTTTGAAAATAATACAAGATCATTTGTACAGTTTTGATGATGAGACATGTGTTGTAAACTAAAATTATAAATTCATATTAAAAACATGCACTTAAAGTTATAAAGACCACATTAGATGTCAGATTGATGTGTGGTTAATTCCTAAATGTAAAAAATAAACTATTGAAAATTTTTATAATATTTGAAATAAATATGAACTTGTTTTCCTAGTTTTGGACATTTAACACACGTTTTAATCTAAAATGAAACTTTTATATTGAAAAAACACACTTTGAGTCATAAAGACCACATTAGGTGTTATATTTATGTTCATTCAATTCTACTTGTCAATAATGAATTAACAATAATTGTTTTAAACATTGAGAATAATTTAATGTCATTTGATCAGTTTTGGCTATTTGATGTGTTTTTAATCTCAAATGAAACTTTTATACAGAAAAGAACACTTCGAGTCACGTCAACCACATTGGGTGTCAGAGTTCTGTGCGGTTACATCCTACATGTCACAAATGAATTATTTATTGTTTTACTAATATTTGAAAAACATTTGAGCTCATTTCCTCATTTTATATTTGAAATTCTATTTAAACTAAAATGATAGTTTTTTATTCAAAACATGTACATTGGGTCTTATTGATAAAAAATGGATCAGAATGGAATAAAGTATATTACTAAATTTTTAACATGAATTATGGTTCATTTTCTAATGTTTTAAAACATATAAATATTGTTTTACTTTTTGGTGATGTTACATGGCCTTCAAACAAAAATGACACTTTGATAATGAAAACACTCACTCTGAGTCATACTGTGCACATCAGGTGTCAAATTGAGTTGTAGTTGATTTCTACATATCTAAAATGAATTATAGATCATTTTAAAAATGTTTGAAAACAATAAAAGATTGTTATATTGTTTTTGAATATTTGATGTGTGTTTTAAACTAAAATGAAACTTTTTAATGGAAAACACACACTTTGTATCATAATTACCGCCTCAGGTGTCCGATTTACATGAAGTATATTCCACCACTTGAAAAAATAAATGTGAATTATTTTCCAAATGATTGAAAACAATCCGATATCATTTTATAAATATGTCTATATGATATACGTTTAAAAATAAAATGATAGTTTTTTATTGAAAACACTGAATTATAGTCTTACCGACTAGATCGGGTGTCTAGTTGATGTGCATTTGACTCCAACACCATAAAAAGGATTTATAAATCATTTTACAAATGTTTTAAAACAACATGTGAAAATTTTAATGGTTTTTTATATGTGATACCTATCGAAAACAAAAATGATACTTTTATATTGAAAAAAATTCAATTCAAGTCATTCTGACAACATCGTTTGTTGCATTGAGGTAAGGATAATTAGTGTACAGAAAAAAATAACATACAGTTCAATTAAATAAAATATCATAAAAATTGAATTTGTTTTCATTGTTTTGATCCTATGAAGTGTGTTTTTAAAAAATGTTTCAATTTTAAAAAATAATATTCATATATATAGGAACGGGAAATTAACTAAAAAAAGTAGATAAAATAATGAGGAAATTAACATAATAATTAACAGTCTGTCAAATATCCATGATGATGGTATACATTCTGACACCATGTATTCTACTCATTCATTTCTAAACAAATTTATTACCATCATTATACCAATCATTGAGATTGATATCAAAAATAATATATATTTATTTTAATAGTAATTCATGACATCCAAAATAAATTTCTAAAGTTATAGACTGTAATAGATCACTTACATAATAGGAAAAAACCTAAATTGGATTATTGAGAACATTCAAAAACCACATACTCTTCTAGCTCACCTATTAAAAAATTTGTTATACTTATGAGAATTTAGATTATTTATAATCATAGTATTAATAAAAAAATATGTATAAAAAATTATCATGGATTCTTTTTAGTGAAATTTTAATTACCTTCCAAAATTGCCTATTCTGAGATGCTATTCTTTTGTTGTTAAATAATAAATTTCATAAATTTTAAACTGAAATATATATAATCATTATTTTTATCTAACTTGAAATATGGTAGAAATGTTGAACTAAATAATTAAATTCTATTTCAATATATATTTATAGTCAATCTTTATATATATATATATATACCATAATGTGTTTCCATTTGAAGAAGTCCATATGTCTCTTATTCTCAAAGGCCGACCTCATACCATGATTTGAGAAATATTTATAGTTATATTTATCATAACTTTATTTTCCTTAGAACACAAAATGAAACATATAATTCAATGTTTATATTTAAAATATCGATTTTTGTGCATTATAAATTTATAATTCACATTATGTGTGGTTAGTTATATTGAAATCCAAGAATTGGATCCAAAAAATAAATATTTAGCGAATCCAAATTGGTTGCGATCCGTATCTAGTGATTCTTAAAAAAATTGAAATAAAATAAATAATGTATTAAATAAAAATAAATTTTATATGATTAGATTGATGTGTTTTACCCCTAAATTATAGGCATCATTAAGAGTTTTTAATCTCTTTCTTCATCTCAAATGCATTAGTTAGTTAAACTTTTTTTCTTAACAATTTAATTCACATCTGAGGAATTTTTTTCATGGAATCAATATAGTGATTAAATAATGTCAACCATGCTATATGGGATTTTCACTTTACATTGTAGTAATATAAAATATCGAAGAAAATATGAATAGATATTTACATTAATAAACATAGTAGATAATATTTTTTAATGATGTATTATGAAAATGTACCTATTATATGTATTCAATAGCCATACTCCCAGCAATTCAATATTGATAATTTCATTTATATTCTTGAGACAAACCATGTCTGCAATTAATTTCCAAATATATACTCTTCATATTTAATTTAGGACATGTATTCATATTTTAATTTTGTGTCTATATGCTCTATTAATGGTAAAATATGACAAACTTGAAATAGTTGGGGGAAGGAAATCCTGGGAGGTTATTCTGTTTTATTGGTATATTTACTGTATTTTTTTGATATGAACATCCATTTATCAATCATTTTATACCAATGTAATATAGTAAATTACTTTAATTTTTTTTAATAAACTATTATTTGTTTTTCTTTTGATTGTTTTTAAGGATGTACCTCGTATACCTTCATATGATTAGACGAGCCCACTATGAAAGTTCATATAGCTTCATTTCCCTTCATAATATTAGGATCATCAAGTGGGATGGACAAGTCATTTCTCAGATCATGAGGTACTTCAATCCCCTCCCTAATGTGATCCTCTAGGAGTTATTTGATTTGTAACATGTCTCCCATGATATTATAGAACATAATCCTCCCAACAATGTTGTGTGTGGGTGTCTATAAAGAGAACTAACATACATCATTACCATGTATAATTTTATTAATATGATGTTTTTGAAGTTTTTTTAGTCACATTTTAGGGAATCAGAAATGTAAAAATTTATTACCTTGGTCAAGGTATAAGTATGTGCAGAATGATTAGACTCCACGCTAGTGGAGTCATTTTTTTGTTCTTGTGCGTATCATTGTGTCACTTCTGGTTCCCTATGATCCTTTTTCATATATTATTCTAAAAAATTATAATGGAAAATAATACCTTGAAAATCATATATTTTCACCTAAAATCCTTTCATCATCTGATATATATCATCTTGTGGGATTTTATTCTAACAATATATTCAAGGTGACACTCAAAAATCTACACCATTAACACGACCATATTGTTCAGGCAGCTTCCAAGCTATTGTAATTAGTTTTTATTTTTATACAGGTGTATCTCATTCTAGTGTCTAAATCTTCTAAAAATGATATGAACATTAATAAATAGTTTTATGAAATACTATTATGAAACACAATGAATGACTATTTTTTCATAGTTACACACATTTACCATATTACATTTCTGTTTTCATCAACTATTTTACCCTCTTTATTTTTTAGGCCCCCTTCAATATCACATCATATGGGATGGTAGTGGAATCATATTTTTATTTTTTAAAAACCATCAGAATGACCACCTGTTGTTTAATATCACTTAAAATTTTTGTTGAAGATTTTAAATACTCTAATGTAACATACCCCATCCTTTTTTTGTGATAAGTGATCATTATTTTTGATGCACATTGTTTATTTTAATCACTCCATTTCTATTTCATAATTTAAAAATTTCAAATATAATTGGATAAAATAAATAATTTCAAATAATATATTATCAACTACAATGAACCTGAAATGTTTCATCATCCCGACTGCTGATAAAATCATTCCATATTTCATTCATTAAAATGTGTGAATAAGTAACTGGTGGATGTGGATTTACATTCCCCTCAACATCCATAAGATGAAACTTGGTAAGAAGTGTCTAGAAGCCTCTATGGGATCTTACAGTGGAAATTAAGACATATTTATTTTGAAATTTTTCTTAAATAATGAAATTTTCTGGGGGTAATTAAAATTAAATCAATTTTTCATTATATATTTTTTTATTAAAATATGGAATTTATATCATAACATTACCTTAATATCTTTTCAAAGGATTTACGTCATTACAGGTCAGACATGGAAGCAAGAATCTATATCGATAGTGATATTAATACTCATTTTTACCCAAATATAACTAACGAACATTTACTTGTTAGAGTAAATAGGTTGGCCACATTGATTCAAGAAAAACTAAACTATTAAACCCCTTATTATTGCCATTATAATTTTAGTCAGTAAAGTGACTCTACATCACTACTGTTTTTCATCAAATGTATTTTCTACCTTGATACTGGTAACATCATCATGTTTAGATGTCATTTTATACATGATTGGTCATAAATTTAATCTATTTTATGTTAACACATTAGAAACAAATAATATCCTTAGGAAAATAATAGTATATTAAAAAACACCTTAACATTTTCATTGAACTATATTTATTTTAATTGAAGGTTGAATGGCTTTTTCTCCACTATTAAGAATCCAAATCCCATATTTGTGGTCCTCTCTATCATAATAGATATTATCTACATTGGGAAAACCATGAAAAGAATTAGATATACCAATGAAATGTTCAACCTCAATTAAATTTTATTTGACACTATTGTTGTTTTAGTCTATAGTAGAACAATTGGAAAACTCTTGTTTGCTGGATAAGAGAAATAATATTATTTCACTTCTTGTGATGGAATTATAAATGGAACATTATTATACCATACTCACTGAAATTCACCTTCACGAAGCCCATTTCATAAACAATCATTGCACTCCAATTGTCAACCGTTTTGTAATAGAATATTATCCCATGAAATGTTTTGTTCTAAAAATAAAATATCATTTATTTTATTATGAAATATTATATATTCACATAAATGGTATTTCTATAATTGGAACTAGATATGTGAATCACTTCCACCATAAGCACAAATCTTCTATTTTTCATCATATTTCACTAATCATTATCTTTTATTTAGAACATATAACTTTTAATTACCACAAAAATTTAATATATAAAATTTACCTCTAGTCCCTTGGTTAGAAATAAAAGTTGTTTGAGGATTAAATTATTATTTTTAGATAACCGCATATAAATTTGAGCTATGAACCATACTATAAACTATTGATTATGTGTATTTAATATCCATCGTTCAACCCTTGATAGATTCAATCTTCTAATAATTACTTTGTGTGATTAAATGTAATTATTAACATATTCAATATTTTTTAAATTGTATATGTGATCTTGAAACAAATATTTGATGAAAACTGTGATAACATGTTTTAAATAAATCCCTTCATCTATAAGGAGTTCACAATGATGAGACATTAGGATGATGGTACATTATTCTCTCCATATATGGATCAAAATAGGATGATGGTACATTATTCTCTCCTTCTGTGGATCCTTCCTCATAATTCATCACCTAGACTGTGTGTCCCTTAATGATTAAGATGTTATTCATGAAACTCCTCCTAATGGAATCTCATCATGGACACCGGTTGATTACAGTACTTCATTCAGGACATTCCAAGTGGTAAAGTCAGGGAAGAAACCTTCGATTAGGAGAGTAGTCCCATTGGGCATCACTGGTGTGTCTGGTTGCTAAGAAAAACTGGAACATTTGGATTTATTCCCATTATTATAGTTCTTCTCAAGGGTGAGTAATCCCATAGTACCCCACCTTCAGTGCGAGGGATCTATATTCCATAGAAATTTCACTGAGGGTTTCGTCTACATCCCTTGATTAACATGGGGTATTCCATGATATTAACGTCTAGCAGAGATGGTTATGCCAAAGGAGTGTCTTACAAGGTATTCCTTAGGAATCTCATGTTTGACACAAGGTATGATGTGAGTTTAACATCTTGTGGAGAAAGAATGAGAGTGATTAGAACATCCAATATAGACAGATCAGATTTGGGAATCCCTACTAGAGAACACTTGGAAGGTTTACAAGATTGAAGGATCAGAACACCCAATGAGGAGGGATCTGGGGTGGTGTGTCCTATAGAGGGAAGATATCACATCCTTCAGGTTAATCTATACCCCACTAAGGGAGGACCAGGGAATGTAAAACCTTGAAAGGGGAACACCATGGTTTACCATTGTCTATTATTGAACCTTATTGAGGTTTCTAATATAATTAGTTTAGACAATAGGGATCAAAAACCATGTATTTAGAAGGAAGATACAGAACATTGGGGTGTACACAAAGGAAAACCACCCAATAACATTCTTGGGAATACACATGAATAATGTCCCATCGCAATAGGGACACTCTTGGATGGATGGTTATGGATTGTGTGTGGATTATAAATGGTTATCTACCCTTGGAAATGTCTTGATACCAATGAGATGCGGCGGACCGAGTAAGAATCAGGGTGGATGATGGGTGGTTGAATGAGGTGGATGGGGGTAATTAGATGGAACCAACAAGAAGAAGAAGATGATGTTGTGATTTAACCTCAGAGAGGCTTCTTAAATATCCCTATGGTAGGGAATTAATGTCCACAAAGTTTGGTGGGGCGATGACACACCTGAGGAGGAGAACCCTGAGAATGGATGCATTGATGGGAACAGAAGGAAGTAGATACTATGGGTTAAGGCATGAACATCCAGAAACACAAAGGGCCAAGGGAGAGACAAGTATGGGACATGAGCAATGAGATTGAACCTCAGGTAATATTAATACATGTCCATTTGGTAGGGAATTAATGTCCACATTGTTCAGTAATGGGGCATAAAATCTGGGTGTATGCAAAGGATAGTGACATGAAGACATGCTGGGGCTTACGCATGGACAACGACCCAAGAGTTCGTTTGACACCACTAAGGGATGGACCGAGGTTGTGGGTCCCAGCAAAAGGGACACAGAAGTTCACCAGTGTTTAGGGTTGAACACTAGGGAGTCTTTCTATGTACCCTATCTAGGAGGTAGGGATAAAAACCCACATAGTCCAGGAATGGGGAATAGAATTGGGTTGTACGCAAAGGACAATGACCCGGATACATTCTAGGGCTTATGCATGGATAATGACCCAATAGTCTATCTAACGCCACTAAGGGATGGACCATGGATGTGGGTCCCTATAAATGGTACAATGAAGCTTACCAATGTATGGGGTTGAACCTCAGGGCGGATTACAATGTACCCTATCTTAGAGACTTGTATCAAAACCCATCTTGTTTAGGAATGGGTTTACTAGTGTTTGGGGTTGAACTTCAGGGAGGCTTCCTTTTTTCCTTGTCTATGAGACATAGATAAAAATAAATGTAGTTCATATAGGTTTACCAATGTTTGGGTTTTATCCTTAGGGAGGATTCCTATGTACCATATTTAGGAGACGTGGATCAAAACCCACATAGTTCGAGTAGGTTTACCAGTTTTTGGGGATGGACCTTAGGGTGGATTCCAACGTACCCTGGCTATAAGACATGGATAAAAACCCACATATATTGAACAGGTTTACCAATTTATGGGGATTAAACTCAAGTATTCTCCCAACATACCCTATCTAGGAAACATGGATCAAATCCCACATTATTAAAATAGGTTTACCGGTGTTTTTGGTTGAACCTCAGGGAGGCTTCCTACATACCCTTCATAGGAGACAGAGATCAAAACCCATGTAGTTCAAATTTGTTTTATAGTGTTTGGGGATCAACCATAGGGAGTATTTTTAGGTACCTTGTCTAGGATACAAGGATCAAAACCAACGTAGTTTGAATAGGTTTACTAGGGTTTGGGGTTGATCTTCAGGGAGGATTCTTATGTACCCTGTATAGAAAACATGGATCAAAACACACATAGTTCGAAATAATACAGTTTATCATCATGTGGGATGAGGGAAGATCAACGTGAGGTGGTTGGGACTAATGGATGATGGTATTGATCATATGGGAGGCTTTCAACATACCATTTTTGGAAGGGAAATTATTAAAGTCCATGTAGTTTGGGAGGGGGATGGGGGTTACACTAAGGAGAACCATAGAGGATTCCATGGTTGATGCCTACAATAATCCCACATGAATCATTCTGGGTGTGATAAACATGAGGTAACCTAGTCCTAACTATTTCATTATGAAAGGTTCTTCGGTAAATAATGGAATTGTCCATACACATGGGTAGCGGCCAATGGTGATGATGATTGAGATTTACTCTATGATGGAGGCCCGATGGTGATAAATCCCAAAGGGAGTGGGATGGGGTGTAGTAGATCCCTATGTCCATCACTCCCCTAACCATTGGGAACAGAATAAGAGAGGAGGAGCAAGAATGATAACCCCCCCCCCCCCGTAAGAAAGGTTAGGGTATTACACTAGGATGGTTTCCATCCTCTGCTGACATATGCCATTCCATGAAAGGATGATATCATTCCATGTGAGGAATATATCACCCCTGTGGAGACCAGTGGGTGTGGAAAATGTCTGTGGTTGGGCAACCCAAGTATATTGCATGTGGGGAGGCTACAGTTTAATGTCATGTGCTGAGGACGATGGTGCTTTTTAGTTTAATGTCATGTAGATTGGATGATGAGGATTCACTCCCCACCACTAGGACTTACATAACCAGCACACATTAACCCTTGGTGAAGGGAAGGCTCCAGCAATTCCTTATAGAGATAGGGTTGTAGAGTGATCCATTGAGGGGCCCACATTAACGTGGCTCTATGAAGAAGCAATAATCGTTAGCTTGCCTACTCGAAGAAGCATGAGGCTAAGCAACACAACACGATGCACCTCCCAAGGGACCGTGAAATCATTTCTTACAAACTCGGAGGGTTGTATGGGAGAAGAATATGCATGAAAGGATTTTTACATGTAAGAGGGGTTTGGACATGGTTCCCTAGTGTAAGGATGATACATGGGGTGCAATAGTAGTAGAGCACTCAATATTGAAGGTTCACACATAAGATGAGAGGTTGTGCACAATATTGGGTGGTTTCACGTGAATGTTTCCCAAGTGCCGCTATGGAGTAGTAATAACATATGGGGAATACACATGGATGTGTCTTGAGTGCTGCTATGGAGTAGGAATGGTGGGTGGGGCTTATGCATGGAAGCTTCTTGGGAGCCACTATGTAGAGGCAATGGTGATGGGGCTTATGCAAGGAAACTGCTCATGTGCCACTATGGATAGGCAATGGTGGATGGGTTTATGCGTGAATGCTACCCGGGTTCCACTATAGAGTGGAAATGGTGGATGGGGCATATTCTTGGAAGCTTCCCAGGTGCCGCTATGGAGTTGCAATGGGGGATGGGGAATACACATTGATGCTTCCCAAGTGCCGTTATAGAGAGACAATGGAGTATGGGGCTTCCACATGGATGCTTCCTGTAATTTCTTCCTCATGTCTGTCCATGAGGTCATCCCAAATCACTGGTGGGTTGAGGCATATAATTGTGGCTTACACATATGTGCTAGTTCATAATTGGGATAATTCCATGGGATTTGGAATCAATATGAACAAAGGGAGTTGAAAAGTGTAAATCACATTCCAAATATATGAAACGCAATGGGAGAGGCATGATGAAGGGATAAAACTACTGACTATATTCGAATTAAGCATACATATCATGTTATCTAGAGATTAAAGTAAACAAATGAGGGTCGACCACTTAATGTATTCGATATAAAGGACTAGACTCAAATTTCAGTCCAAAGTCTTCCAAGCAATGGCCTAGAATGGTAGGTGATCCAAAGTCGCATGGGACCAGGCCGTTAGGGGATCCCTTCAAACATGAAAGAGGATGCAGTTATGAATGAATAAGATACAAAGCATGAGGTGGAGTGGTGAAACGTTTGAAATGTTTCAAATGCTCTTGAAATTATTCCACCATAATCATAGAATAAGTCATATTATGTTTGTCACGTAAGACATCCCTTATTTAGAACATGAGGAATCCAATTATTAAATGATATGGAATTCAGTGGTTTAGAGTCATTTAGTGAGGAATTTTAGCGTCTTATGCTTGGAACATATGAAATATCTTTTTTAGAACAATAGGCAACCTATGTTTGTTATATAGGGTGTACTACAGTTTAAATTCATATATATAGGACTATTGGCATCTTATTCATGGTATATAAGGCATCTCTTGTTTGGAGCAAGAGGCACCATGTTTCTGTCACGTAGGGTGTACTACAGTTTATAGTCATGTAAAGAGGACTATTTAAATCTTATTCTTGGCACATAAGGCATCTCTTATTCGAAACAAGAGTCATCCTATATTATTCACATAGGGCATACTACGTTTTATAGTCATGTAGAGAAGACTATTTGGAATAAGGCTCCATTCAATGGTCGATGTTGGGAATTATGAAAGAGTAGCCATTTCTAGTGGAACATGGAATAGGAGTCTGGGGATGGGGTTCAGATGAGTTACTTGAGGAATGTTTATCATCAAGGTACTCATGGAATTGATGATGAGAATCTCAACTGATGACATGGGAAACAGACCAAGAGGAATATATCGGCTCAAGGGGATTCATGGAGTGTGGATGAGTATCTATAATCATGGTATTCCATAGGTGGAAGGTTGGTGTGCATAACGACACAATAATAAATATCTGGGACTTGGCCCTAAAAAGTGCATGGTGTGACTCTTCATTTTTCATGGGGGTCAGTGATGGTAGCGAAGGGACCAGACTAGAAGGTCGAGACAGCAGCCCGGTAGTGTTCCTGAGTGGGGGTGTAGGGGTTGAGGCTTCCATGGTATGGACCGATGAGCATGAATTTTAGAGCTTCACGATGGATAAGGATTCCAAAATTAATGGGGTTCACATAGCGTAGGGTCTCCTGAAGCAGCTTCACGAAGAAAAAAAGCTTGCAGAGCATGGGGCTTCATAGAGTTAAAGGTCTCATTGAGCTCAGGGTCTTGTGGAGCATGAGGCTTCACATAGATCAAGGTATTACAATGTAGCTTCGTGATGGATACTTTCATGTAGAGCATGGCCTCGCCTTAGAAAAAAGTGCATTATTAAGAGTGTTCTCCATAAAGGCTTAATGATTCATGGAGCCTTAGGCTACCCGAATGGGGAACTCTCTTTTCTAAAGGGAGGAGGCCCTCATGAAGAGAATCACTTCAAGGTGCTCAGATGCACCTTGAAATGGGAGGTCGACCACCAAAGGGGTGAAAAAATCATCATTATGAAGAGGGGTGAGCTAAGTATTTCTAGGCGATGGAGGTCAGCAAAGAATTCTGTAGATAAAAAATGTGTGCTGTGAGGAGAAATGATACTGTGAAGGAAATCATGCTATGAACCCCGAGGTAGTTCCCACTCAAGTTTCTTGGAGTCGTAGAGCCGACTACCACAAGGTTTGTGGTGATCACCAAGGCTTTGATAAAGTTCCTCAGACTGGCAGAGGCTTCTGTCATGGCCTTCATGGTGCTCACGGAGGCTTCGGTCATGTTCCTCTACTCCACGATCATGGAGGGAGCTCTGCGAATGATTTTTCCAGTCCAACTACTAAAGTCCTTAATTCCTAATCTGTAACTCCATTTGGGCACTATGACTAGTAAAATTGAAGCTTGCGAAACATGGTACACTCTTGGATTATATATGGAAGCATTTGTAATATATTTTTGATATGTTTTATAGTGTCAGTAAAAACCATTTGATGGAATTAAATTCATCAAGTACCCCTTCAAAATATTCATATACCGTTCTGTGGGGTATGCATTTTTGTAATTAATAGGACCACATAGTTGAACTTCTCTTACCAAAATGAACATATCGTAGACCATTACATCAATGGATAATTGTTGGAAGAACATCTCTAATTCAAATAATAAGACTAAAAACTCATTATTAATTATTGAAAACATCACCAGGTCTATAAATTTTATACATATTTTTTTAAAAAGAAGAAGGGTCTGGTAAATGCATGTCGTACATTTTAAGGTAGAATAAAACATAATGAAATGAGCATTAAATATTTCATAAAAACATGATAGTTGCGTGATTTTAGTACATGTAATATAAAATTTTATATTGAAATGAAACTATTTATATTTTATAAATTAACCTTTATAAATTTTACACCATTAAAAAAAATTAAAAATTTAAAACTATTTTTCCGGATAGTGTGAAATTTTTTGGAGTAAGAAATGGTTTCCATTTACCCCTCACAATTGAAAATTATTTCATTATCACAAATTCAATCATGTCAAAACTAGCCTTGATTCCATATTTTTTTCTAGGAAAAATTAATAAACCACCAATAACACTATCAAATATATATATTTCTATATGAATGAAATCATGAAAATATATGACATAAAAATATTATATCCCAATAATTCAAAAAAACTGTTAAACTTTTACAAACTAATTTCATAAGGTGTTTAAGAAAATGGTTTATCAATTTAATATCAATGTCTTTTAGTTTATCAAATTTTTTATCACTCATTTGTAGATATAGTGTTATACCCTGATTGGTATTCCCATTAAATATCATCTTCCGAGATCATTATATTTGTTTTTGAGGTAAGATGTTATGATTTTATAAAATCACAGTCTTTGATAAATGTTTTAATTGAATTAAGTGTGTGAATTCTCAGAAAATGGGACACCCCAACATTTCCTTAATTTTATAGTCTGACTAGTCTCCATAAGCAGGAATGTCATTTATCATTCCTTATAACATGGAATCTAATGTGAGTTCCTCACTTCTATGAGAATCATACATTGTAACACCTATATCCCATATAAATGTCTAATAATAGACCATTGGAGAGAAATAGAGAAAAATATCAATACCAGGTTATTTTGGTACGGATAAAAGCTATGAAAAAATAATTTATTTACACTTATTTAATAACTATGGTGGTAAGTTACAATTTAGAAACCCACCTAGAAATGTACTATGGGTACTAACTTATACACAAAAATGATTTATTCCTTCTATTTATATTGCATGATAGAGGGTTATAAACTTATTTTCAATGTCGTGGTACTCACAATCAATTCTATTTCAATGTGGAGAGTCATTTTAATTACATAATTTACAATCAGTAATTCTTATATTAGAATTCCATGTCAGTTTTCTCATTATTTACTAACATATATATAGTATTCTAAATAATGTAATGATAGGAAAGTACCATAGACCTTCCAATGGACATGATTAATCTTTCTTTTACTGACACATTCCCCACATAGGGAATTATATGAGTGATTCATGGTTCTGAAGAGTCAATATGAAATCATTTAGACAAGCCTAGATTTTTTAGAGATCATTCCAATTGAAAATTTAACTGGGATAGCATCATATGTTCATTTGTGAAGATAATTTTATGTTATTAGTATATAATCTAGGAGAGAAAGTAGTTCTGTAAAGCTCGAGTCTCTCCATCTTCTACTAAATTTCAAAATATATGAATTCTATATAGCTATCACTGGCATGTATTTCGTACAACCGGTATAAAATGATCTCTTAGAACATTTTTTTAACTTCACAAAAACACTGGACAATCCTAATGGTCATATTTAATTCCCATTTTCATTTCATCCATACGATCTCAATCATCATTTACATTGGTATTCATATCGAATGATCTATAAATATTTTCATCAAACCAATAGGTGTTCATATTCAGTTCCTGCCCTTGTTTAGACTAATATTTAATGATCTGGTCAATTATTTGACAAATAAAATGTTCTTGCAAATATTATAGACTAATGTTTTAGAAATAACAACAACATAAACCAAGAAAAAAGTTTTGAGACGGGTTATAAGCATGATCTATTTCAAAAAATATGAAATATTTAACTCCGTCTTTATACTCTATTGTTATATAATTATTGCACGTCCAATTTTGATTCATATCCATCCATCCTTCTAGGTTTATAAAATAATAATTTTCTATAATACTAAATAAACACACATATGATATTTGTAATCAAAAAGTAGAAATGTATATACATATAATAAGGGGATCCCAACATTTGAATTTTGTTAGTTATGATTCCTGACAAGTAATGATTTTAAATAAGGGTGAAATGTTAAAGAAAAAAATTTGGGTAAAATTGTGGGTATTGGTTGATGTTTTAGATTTTGTGTTTTGTGAAAAAGAATGTTCGTAATAAATATGTGGGAAACAAATTTATTTATTTTTGGATATGGTAAATCCCGTGAAAATTTGTGTTCATTCCTTTCATTTAATTATGACATATATTTATAAATTTGTGCATAAATATTTATTCTCATAAAGAACATGGTCATGTAATCACATGATTTTGAAACAAGGTCACGAAGATTGTAATTTTATGATATGAATTGATAAAACTATTATTGATGATAAAATTTAAGTTGGATTCCTTGTTACTCTCTTTTTGGGTTGATTATTATAGTCCATGTATTTTAGTAATACTAACAAATATATTTGTACAATATCCCACTAGAAATCCTTATTTAAAAAATAGTAGAGTGATAAATCTTAGGTATACTGCACATATCCTACAATAAAAATTTCTTTAAAAACACGAAAAATAAATTTCATTAATAAACATTCCAAAAAATTCAGTTTCCATTTATTTTTCATCATTGAGATCCAAAAAATATTAATTCAACCTTTAATAATGGATCCGATCACTATAAATTTTCCCCCATATATATTAGTCAAAAAATTTATAGGTATATACAATGCGTATACTCATTCATAATAAAATACATAACACATGTATGGTTAGGGGAGATTATAAAAACCATTATAACATCCTTCCACTATCTAATAATCATATATGTGACTCAAATAAATGTGTTTTAAATTATATGTTTTTATAGTTGACACTAAAACAAATTCTAATATATAAAATAGATCAAAATAATAATAATATTATGTTCATGTCTTAATAAAAATAACGAATTTTATAAATAAAAATGTGAAACTTATACATAAGAACAATCCTCAAACCATGACTAATTTTTTTTATTTTCCCATCATATTTAAGGAATATAGATAAGAAAATGAACATGAAAAATAATTTTATCAACATCTAGATTAACTGAGGTAAACTGAAAACATATTCAATCCTAGGAAGAATATTCTAATAAAAGAAGAAATAGAACACTATAAAACACCTTTAATCATCCATAGGAATTGGTAGGTCTATTATATTACAATTTATCGAAATTTAAGGTGAAAATAGGTTGAATAAAAAAAATGTTATGGTGTCCTCACATAAAGGGAAAACCCAATAAATTTTAAATTATATGTGAACATGAAAAATACATTATAGTAAAATATCAAATATTCTATACATAAACCTCATATATAAACTTGATTAAATCCTAAATACCTAAAATAAATCACAAACTAAACCCCAATAATAATACCATTTAATGTTTCTCAAAAATAATAGATAAGCTTAATCCGAACCATGTATTTATATTTAAAACAATAAATTTGTATTTTTAAATCTAAAAAATGTAATTCAATGTTTATTTTCACAAAAACAGACCGTTTACGCATTTAGTAAATTAATTCCTATAAAAATAATTTTATAATATCTTTTAATATTCATATAAATTTTTAAAAACAAATAACTAAATAAAATACAAAAAAAATTCATAAAAACCATCAAAAAATTGTAAAATTTAACTACAAACATGTTTTTGAATTTGAATACCCCAAAACTACATTCATCCATATCTAATATTTTCAGAGTTAATAGTAACAAAATCCAATGAGTCATAAATCATGAATACACAAATACATAATTTTTAAAAAAGAATAAAATCTAGCTTCAAAAATTAAATATAAAAACAAAAATCCCATAAAAAAGGGGAAAATTGGAGAATGATTGTTGTGTTGGATTGAAGGGGTAGTGGAAGATGTGGAAAGGGTGATCATTAGAGGGATTATTCTGAATAGTGTGTTGTCTAATGAGGCCAAAGATGGGGAGGTGAGGTGGTACAAGGAAATAATGAAATCACACAATAATGTAACATGGTTTAGAGATGGTATGTACAAACTGGTTATCAATGAAAATGATAAATGAATCGAGGAGGAGAAATAATAGAATACCTTTGATTTTAAAGAGTTCCTCTGAGTGAAGGTTGAGGGAGAGAAATAGAATATAACAATGATCTCATAGTGATTCACTGCATATTTCCATCATTATACCATTGTGTCAAACTAATTATTGTATCACAAATTCCAAATTTAACAAAAAATATCACTTCTTGTTGGATTAGATTATTTTTTTTCTAATCAGTTTTAAATTTTTTAATTTCACTTGTTTCAATGATTTCATTGTAGGTTGAGGTGATTTGGATGGCTTGGGACAAAGTTGTCGAAAAATGGGCCAAATTGTGCCTGATCTCAAGGACACCAGTGGACCCAAACAGACCCTAAATCATAACCATGCATCCGATTGAGCTGATATTTTTTAAAATTAACCATAATTTATTTTTATAAAACTCTTTTGAAGAGTACTAAGTCACATTTTTCCATTAATGGGCCCCTCTGAATTGATCTCTCTATGTAATTGAAGCGGCACAAACTCAAAAGTGGTGTTCTATATTTCATCCATATCTTGAGATTTTAGACTCCAATTGAAGCCAAATATTATATGGATATATCCAAGATGTGGGGTATCATGTTTTCATTTCCAAGAAAATGAAATAAGACTTTCTTCCCACCCAAAACCATTGGCCAGGTTGTTTCTCAAAATCTGGGGGCTCAAATCCACCTCTAAGATTTCTTATAAAATGAAACATTGGGAACCCCATTTTTATATTCGACCAGGTGCAAAAGATCTGGTATTTTAGGGGCCCAAATGAGTCCTTTCACCATGTAAGTTGTTCTAGAGTCCCCTATCGTCAAAAGGGGATTAAGTATTAAGGTGATGTTCCATCCGAGCCTCCTCCACCTCTCGATGACCAGCTAAATGGTGGACAATAATTTCAGGGAAGATACAAATACATGGGTTGTAGTTCTGACACTTTTTATTCTATTATTTTTGGAATTTGTAGGTTAATTATTTATCTTATATATCATATGATCATGTTTATTATCTTAATACATTTCATTTGTTTAATTAATTGAAGCACATTTTATTGCAACATCGATTTGGTTGAGATTTCAAGTGGGAATCTTGGGTTGTTCCTATTTGAAAACACATGAATCTTTTTTTCATCACACATAAATGAAATTTTAGTATTATTTGTTTGAAATAATTCTATGATGGAGGAAAAAACCTTAACAAAATGATTTTTATGTCAACGGTTTCTTCTTTGTGCATCATTTTTGGATGAAAGAGGATGATCAAGATCATTACAACTCTCAACCAAATAATTCCAGTAAACCATGTGAAATTTTCAGAAAAAGGACCAATAAAAGATGTATAGTAAAAATTAAATGACTTAATTCCTTAATATTTTACAAAATCCACTTGTTTTTTCAACTATTAAACTCTTTAATTAAGTCATTTTGTTTTTAAAACTATTTCAAAAACCACTCATAATTTAGTAATTCTTATTATAAATACACTCTTAAACTTCTAGAAATCCTTGAGAGATTACCTAGTGTCCAAACCATACTATAAAATAATATTAATATCAAAATCAATTTTATACTTCATGCCAACATGGTCAAATTTTGATGTAGTTTCCGGGGAGCACTTTTGTTTTTATTGTGAATTTTTTATAAAAGCATTGTGTATTTTGTAGATTTTTGTGTGCTTATTTTCTTCCTTATTTTATAGTTGTTTTCTAACATATTCCTCTTTTTCGGCCTCATGCATGATGTGGTATTTATCATAGGATGTAATTCATTTCTAACAGAAACCACATGGGATAATGTGTCGTCAACACCAAGAAGCACTGAACGATCCCTTGAAGATGGTCCCACAAAATATGAACACTATTCTTGATCCTTAATCCACTTATGAAACAAACATCAAGAATAATATATACATGTATAATATGGATGAAAAGAACCAAAAATTAAATGAACTAATCTAACATATTGTTGATATAGAAACCAATTGTATTCAAATGCAAGGTGATCCACTAAACATTGAACTAAAATGTAGTCTAATTCAATTATTGCTAAGATTTAATATACTTGGAAGAGAAGTCCCACGTAAGAACATAAAATAATTTCAAATAGTGCGTTCTACATTAAAACAAGAAAAGGTGGATTAATAACAAGTAAAACTAGGATAATTTCTATTATCTTTAAAATAAACTCATATTTTTTTGTTATATTATGTTATTTTCCAAATTATATGATGGATGGGCTTGAAATGACTTCTTGTTGAAAAATACTTTATAGCTTCTCGAACTGCAACTATTATGAAAGAAATCTATGGTATAATGTAATAACAAGGGGAATCATTAAATGAATATTTTTACTAGTTATAAGATTATAATTATTCTTTTTACCCCACCAAATAAGCGATCAACTCTTAATATAATATTTTTATTAATGTTATTTCCTATTGATCAAAAAAATATTGATGCAACTATTGGTGGTATGCTATTTTATTAAACTCCAATCTCTACAATGAATATCATTGAGAACATAGTGTAGAACACTCAAAAATTACGTTCAAGGTCTAGTGTACCCATTTGGGGTGTCTATGGTGTGAAAATTGCAAAATTAGAGAAGAAGGTGGACCCATAGTTTGAATAGATAAGTAACCTATTCCGATAACTTGCTTCCCCCCCGGAAAATCATAATACCCTCCTCACATTCACCATGGAATCTATTCTTATAAAATCCACTATTTTGACCAATACTCTCAACTGAGTGAAACATCTAATAGTTGTGAATCAATATTTAAAGATCACCCCTATGACCAACCAATTAGGAATGAACCATAATATTCATCCAACCCGAGGTGGAGAGACAACCATGCCTATAGTCAATTGGGTTATTCAAACCAAACTCAATATTGAAGGAACAAACTGGGGAAGAGAAGTCATCCACCACCACCCAGAAATCTTTAAACACCACAACAGCCTTTCAAATAACCCCTCCAAAAGAATACCATGTCCAAGAAGAAATTATGAAAAAAATGGATCAAAATAATATCAAATTATAATAAACCACCCAAGAAACCATTGAAGACTTAAAATCCCAATTAATCCAATACTCTATCTCACCGTGGAAAATCCAATGTCATTGTTCAGGTAAACTACCATCTCAACCGATAGTAAACTCAAAGGATAAGGTTAATATAGGTGCTATCTCACTTAGAAGTGGAACACAACATAAAAACCTATTTAAGCCTCTATTATTGTCATACCATCCTAAGGAAAAATCCATTCCAACCATCTCATGCGATCTAAATAATAAAAATCCTTATCATAAGAAAAATCCACATAAAAGAAAGAGTGTGTCTATTGATGAGTTTACAAGCTCAATTATTCCTATTAAATTTCCCAAAGGTCCCCAACTAATAAAATAAAAAGAAACTTAACATGATAATGAAATTTTGGAAGCCTTAAAAAAGTGCAGGTTAAAATTCACTTGATCGATGGCATGAAACAAATTCTACAATATGTGACATTTCTCATGGAGAAATGTACACACTGATGATGGCTTCAAGGTGATGAAAATTTTATCTTGGGTATGAACATATCAGCAATGATTGAGCAACCACTTCCAACCAAATACAACGATCCTGGAACATTATCAATTCCATGCACCATTGGGGAGTATTTCTTTTACAATGAAATGCTTGATTTGGGGGGATCTATATATGTGATTCCTCACACCATTTTCTCTTAATTACATGTCATGGAACTGATTCCCATTGTAATTTTTTTCGAATTTGATATCCGGAGTACAACATTGATTCAATGAAGCACCATGTAGAAGAATATTGGTCACATTCAGTTAAATATATTGATATTATCTCATCCCATTAAAACCTCATTTCTTTCCCATGACCCCCTTTTTTAGTTTTCAACATTAACTGACATTCTAAGTAATGAATCATCCATTGAATGTTGTACCAGTTTAGAAAAATGTCAATCCTTTTTTTTAGTTTCTGATTTTTTGAGATTTAAAAATCCCTTGAGCATAAATGATACTCCTTTTAATATATATTATTTTCCCCATCTAATGATTATACCATTGAGTAGTTAGATGAAATTAGTGACCTACCACATTCAAATTCACTCCCATTAATCTGAAATCCACTTGAATTGGAATATAAACATTTGCCTAAAAATTTATAATACACATTTCTTGAGAATGTGAATATGCTACTTATCATAATGTATATTTCACTCAATAAAAGCCATGAATATCATTTTCTTGAAATTTAGATAGAGTATAACCATGTTTTGGGATGGGAGCATTCTAAAATTTCTAGTATGATCCCATCAATTTCCACACGTCATAAATTGTTGAATGATGAGGCTAATCTAGTGGGGTAGGGACAACATCATATAAACCAAAAAATTCTATATGTCTTTAAAAAGGAGGTAAAAAAATTATTGGATATTGGAATCATTCACCCTATCTATTATAGCTGATGGGACTGTCCAATGAACGTTATTCCTAAAAATATGGGTCTTTCTATAATTTAAAATGAAAAAATGAATTGTTTTTGATCTATTTGAAGAATAGTTATCACGCCTGCATATAAAATCACAGACTAAACCAAGACACTAGGAAGGATAATTTCCCTTTACCATTCATTTAATAGATTCTAGAGAGGCTATCAGGGAGTTCCCACTATTGTTTCCTTGATGGTTATTATAAATACTTTCAGACCCATATATCCCATGAGGATTAGGAAAATATTTCCATTAATTACCCTTTGGCACATTTTCCTCTAAGAGGATGGAATTTAGTGGTGAAATTTTCCATGAAAAAACCTTGATGCCATGAAGCACCCTGCAAAATAATATTGCTCACTTTCAGTTAAATATTTTAATATTATCCCTTCCCTTTAAAACCTCATTTCATTCCCATGAACCAATTTGTGAGTTTTCATCATTAATTGACATTATAGGTAATGAGTCATCCTTTGAATGTTGTACCAGTTTATAAAAATGAAAATATTGTTTTTTAGTTAATGATATTATGTGCCCTGATAATCTAATGAGCATCAATGATATTCATAAGATTATAAATTCCTTTTCCCCATACGAGGATGATACCATTGAGCAGTTAGATGTAATTAGTGACATATCGGATTCAAATTCACTCCCACCAATCAAAAATACACTTGAATTGGAACATAAATGTTTTCCTAAAAATTTATAATACAATTATCGTGAGAATGTATATAAGATACCGATCATAATCGATATTTCCCTCCCTCCAAGGCCTGAATTTCAAATTATTATCCTTTAGAGGGAGTTTAATTATGGTTTGGGATGGAAAAATTCTATCATTACAGGTATAATCCCATCAATTTTCACATGTCATATATTGTTGAATAATGAGGTTAAACTAGTGACGTAGGAACAACATCAAATAAACCCAAACCTTATATATGTCTTTAAAAAGGAGAAAAAAAATTACTTGTTTCTGGAATCATTCACCCTATCCCTGATAGCAAATTCTATAGTCTAATGAATTTTATTCCTAAAAAGATGGGAAATTCTATAATTAAAATAGAAAAAAATGAAATAGTTCTGACTTATTTAGAGAATAGTTAGCTCGTCTTCATAAAAAATCACCAACTAAACAAAAACACTATGAAGGATAATTTCCTTTTAACATTCATTAACTATATTCTATAGAATATAGTAGGGAATTCCCACTATTGTTTCCTTGATAGGTGTTCTGGATACTTTTAGATCAATATTTCCCATGAGGATTAGGAAAATATTTCCTTTACTTTCCCCATTGGTAAATTTTCCTATAGGAGGATGGAATCTGGTCTATGCAGTGCTCCATGTACTTTCCAATGATGCAGGGTTACTATTTTTTTGGATTCCATGTAGTATTTCATGGATGTATACTTAGATAACTTCAATATTGATGGATCTTATTTTGATGAATTTTTGAGATGTGTTGGTTCTATCCTACGTCAAAATATTGAATCTAATATATTATTAAATGATGGTAAGTTCCATTTCATGGTGAGAAAATGTACAATACATGGACATTTTATTTCAGGGGATGATATACAAGCTCATAAATCAAAAGTGGAAGTCATTTATTCCCTACCATTTCCAAAAATATGCAGTATGTGTGGTCTTTCTTAGGTAATTATGGATTTTACCATTGTTTAAATCCTTACTTTAATATGATTGAACTACCACTCTCTTGAGTACTTGAAAAGAAAAAAAGACTATGATTGATAAAAAACATGAGGAATCTTTTAATAATCTAAAATGCGGTCTCATATCACCCACAATAATCTAACCACATACATGTGATTTAAAATTAGAGCTCATGTGTGATTCCTTTAACTATGCAGTTGGGGCTGTCTTACCACAACAGGTTGATTTAGCTCCAAATGTCATTACCTATGTCTCATGTATATTGGACCCCCCTCATGAAAACTGCACCAGAACTGAAAATCAATTATTTTCCATAGTGTTTATCTTCGATAAATTTTATTCATACCATTTAGTGTCCAAATTCATTGTGTCATCAATACATGCAGTCATTTAGTGTCTACTTAATAAACAAGGACCAATCCAAATCCCATTCGCTTGATGCTCCAATATCAAGAATTTAATTTAGAAATTAGAGGTAAAAAAGTATCATAGAATTTGATGGACGACCATATCAATTGGATCCTCCCATCATCATACATTGACCCATCCCCTTGTATTCCAATAAAAACATGACTCCTGATGAGAAATTGTACTGATTGCAAGAGGATATACCATTGTGTGATAAAAGTGTAAATTATTTCTTATATTCTTTTATTCCAAATGATTTCAACAAAAACCAAGCTTACCATCAAAAACATGAGTCTCGTTTGTACATTTGGGATGACCCCTAGCTTTGGAACACATGTAGTAATCAATTACATCATCATTGTGTTATTGATAGTGAGTTTCAGTCTATCTTTAGGTTCATCCACACTCTTTCTTGTTAGGTACACTTTGGTCCCCAATGGATTTCTTACAAGGTCCTCGATTCTGGTCTCTTTTAGCCAAATTTTTTTAAGAAGACCATGATTTGCGTAAATTTTCTATTCACAATCACTGAATTGTCATTTCCTCTAAAATAAATATAATTTTATAGTAATTATTTCCCTTTCATGACATTTTTGATTTTCGGGTCATTGATTTTTGGGGGCCATTTCCAAATTAATTTGGATACTTTTATATTTTTATGATAGTTAATTATGCATCAAAATGTGTAGAGTCATGAGCCATAATGATAGATGATTTTACGACAATTATGGAATTTTGGAGAACCAAAACATTCTGTAGGTTTTTGTTACCAATTTTTTTCATCAGTGACTTGGGTTCTCATATTTTCAATAAAATAATGCAATCAATTTTGTATCGGTTTGGGGTCGGGCATCATGAGTCCAGGATATATCACACACAAACCAATGGTCAAGCTACGTGGTAAAATAGGGAGGTAAAAATAATTATAAGAAAAATAGTTCAACACAATATAAAAAATTTTAGTCATAGACTCGTTGATTAATTATGGGTTTACTATACTTTTTTCAAAACTCCCATTAGAACAGAACCCTACCAGATTGTTTTTTGAAAGAGTTGTCACCTCCCCATTGAGATAGAGCATTGGGACAACTGGTTTTTATTATTCCTTGCCACTTTCTTTTTTATTACGGTGATAAAACTGCATACTCTATTTGTGGGGGGATAGTCATATTCATGGGGTAGTAAGGAAATTTTATCATCATTCATTTTTTTCTTAACTAATAGAATTTTTAACTTACCACCCCCCACATTTTTGTACCAGAATATTACTTTTTGATTCCCACATCATCATGGAAAATGATTCCTTCTCAATCATGGAATATTATTCCCACATAATCATATATGTTATTTAAAATTCATGATTAATTTTCATATTTAACAATTTTTAACATTTTCAAGAAATATTCACTAATAGAATGTGTGTTTTAGAAAAAATTTAAATTTTGGGTGTTATATATTTTAAATTGGATTTTTTCGATGATATAAATGGTTGTATCTATATGAAATCTTTGAGAATATTGAAACAATTTGTGTGAGTAGTATTTCATAAAATTGTGTCACTAATATCCCCACACCTCTTTGCACCCAAATGTTAAGTGTGAGTATTTCTTAATTAATAGAAGGTAAATATATGTTAGGTTAAAATTTATCATCATTCTAAATGAATTTTCCATATGTTTGTTCCTTACCCATTCTTTTTCATTAATATACTAGATTTACCTATGCATGCTTACCCGTTACCTGACTGTTATATGCCCTAAAAACACAATAATATAGGTTGTGTCTTGGGTAAAAAAACCCCACTCTTCTTTAACCCTTGATATTGTTATAAATATCATAATTATTTTCATGATAAGATCAAAAACGTTATGATATATGAGGGTGATATTTGATCCAAATTCATATTTTGAGAAAAAAAACAAAACAATAAATGAGGTGAGTGATGAAATGTAAAACATATGGGGATATATTGGTCTGGATATTATTGTTTCACTTATTGGAATTATATAGTTATTGGGTCATGAAATTTTATTTCAAATGATGTTGGATAGGTTTAATGGATAGAATCATTTATGTAGAAAATTTTTAAACTAACCAAAATTTACTGGATAGAAAGTGGAAAGAATAGAATGATATAGTTGTCACACACACAAACATGGAGAATTAGTGACATGGGTAAATTTTGAATTATTTTATCATATTGGTATAATGTATCTTCTATAATTTATTTCTAATAAAATTTATTAGAAAACTTTTTCAGTGATCCCTATGAACAAATCCTTGGTGTGATTTTTGTTCTGGTCACATTTCTATCATATATTAATTTTTTATTTAATGTTAAATCTTAAGGATTCTAGGATTATCTCTATGCATCATTAATGGAAATTTGACTTTTCCGAAAAGTAAAAATGTTTATGTGTGGGGGTATGATTCCATAGCGATTCAAAATTCATTTTCACCCTTCAACCACTATGTTAATCTAATTTGGTTTCAAAAATTAAAAAATTAATAACAAATGAAAAATCGTTTTAAATTCAATTATTTTGTGCTATTACCTATTAAATTTTTTAATTTTACTTATTTGAATTATTTCATTATCAATGGAGGTGATTTGGAGGTCCCATGAAGATGTTGAAAAAAATGGGCCAAATTGTGCATGATTCCTGGCACACCAGTTGAAAAAAATGGACACTTCAACTTAAAAGTGAATTAAAATGGGATGGTTTATTTTTTTCTGATCTAAAATTTATTATTATATAACTATTATGAAGAAACCCAAGCCCAATTTATCCATTATGAGTCTCATCCTAAATTATTTGTCCACAGAATTGATTCTCCCCGATGTCAAAAGTAGTATTCTATATTTCATCCATATCTTGAGATGTAGGGTACAATATGATTCCAAATGCTCTATGAAGATATTAAAGACACATGGTAACAATATTTTAGTTTTTTAAAATATGATATAAGCCTGTATAGCTACACAAAAACATGGTATAAGTGGTTTCTCAAAATCTGGGAGCTCAAAACCCCCATCCACTTTTCCAATAAAATCCTACTTAAGAACCCCATTTGTAAGTTGGACCAGGGGGTAATGCTCTCATATTTTGGAGAAAAAAAGGAGTACTCTTCTTATGAATGAAGTTATTGAGTCCCCTATCCTCATAGGGAGATCATGGATGATGGGGAAGTTCTTCATGATCTTCCTCAAACTCTCTATGGCATGCTAATCAGTGGACAATCATCTGGAGGAGGATACAAATATTTAGGAGGGAGTTCCAACATGTGTTATTCTAGAAGTTTTTTTATAATTTGGGTATGAATTATTTCTATAATGGTTTATCTTAACATGATTCTCCTATTAATGAATTGATTTTTTTTAATTAATTAAAACACTTATTTCATCTGTGATTGGGTTGATATTCAAGTGGGAATCTCAGGTTGTTCTGATTGGAAAACACAAGAATCAGTTTTCTATCACACATACATGAGATTTCAGTATGATTTGGTATCCCCTGTTCTATGTTGGAGGTCCAAAACATGAAAAAATGATTTTTGTGACCATGGTTTCTTTTTGTGCATTGTCTTAAGTGGCAGAGGGGTATCGAGATCCTGACAAACCTTTACAAAAGAATTACATTAAAACATGTGAAATTTTTATAATAATGAACTATCCAAGAGAAGTAATGAACATGAAATGACCTAATTCTCTCATATTTTTTAAAATCCACTTCGTTTTTACACCATTAATCTCTTTAATTAACACATTATGTTTTTAAAACTCTTTTCAAAACCACCCCCTTTAATTAAATATTCTTAAAAATAAACACTTTGAACAAACAAATTTCTTTGGGATATGGCCTAGAGTCAACAGTAGACTATAAAATATTCTCTAAATCATAATAATTTTGACACTTCATAACATAACGGTCAATTAAATTCTGCCAATGATTTAATGGTGTGGGGTAAATTGTTTCGAATAGGGTTATAATTAAAATATCAGGAAGTGTTTAATCAGAACTTTCAAAAAGCACTAATAATGAGGGATTCAATCACCACTAAAATAATATGTGATGATAAAATTCCTCTTTAACAATACAAAAGTTTTACCACTGATAAAGACTTATATAAGTAATTTTAATAATAAAATTAATATAATTTGTTTTTAATTTATATGATTTTAAATAAATAAAAAAATATATAATTATAAATATTTTAAAATAATTGTAAATATGAATTTATGAATACAATTATACATGTGTATAATGATAATTATAAATAAATATATTTTTAAACATATTTATAAATATTTGTTTATAATTATAAAAATATTTATATAAATATATATATTATTTATGGTCTCAGAAATTCCATGTTACTTTTTAATTACATGGAATTATTTCAAGAGCATACGCTCATATAACACCTTATTCTAAGGCATGATGAGCCCAGAATAGATTTTCAAAAATTTTATGTTAAATTAAATAAATATGTGATTGGGTTCTTCTATCATTTAAACAGGTGATCTGCTCAAAAATGTGTGGGAATCATTGAACTCAGAACGACCGGATTCACCATTAAAGGACCTAACATCAACCGGTGAGGGTTGACTAGAAAAGATAATTTTTAGTCATTTTTAAAGGGAAATAAAATAAATTAAAATGGAGTTTTATTTTATTTTCCACAGCATTTACTGTTGTCATACGAAATTTGTGGTGCAGTGATGAGGCGGTGATGAACCCCATTAACGAGGATCTTAAATGAGCAGCGTAACAACTAAATAATCGATTTGTAAAAGATATAAAATTTCACTCATAAAACAATGTAACGATGTGATGACATAACATAACAAAAACTATACAATGCATTTTTATTTTAATGGAATAATTCGTTGTTGAATTAGAGTGGTGGATTTCTAGGATGAATGATGAAGGACTTCTCTCCAATGAAGTGTTCCAGTGGATTTCTAGGTGGGTAGAATCCTTGGATGAAGGATCAAGGACCTATGATCGATAGACAAAAATAGCTTCGAATAGATCAACACCATCAACAAACCTTCCATATGTATGGTTTTATTTTGATTTTTATTTTCCCATTATTCTTTCTAAAAAAACCGCATATCCACCCATGAACATGTTGATCCACGAGGCCCATGTTATTTCTGGAGGTTGATTTGCATTGGGATTTTTCATCGGGATAGAACATTGATAAGAATTAAATATCTCCCATGTTTCTAAACATCTAATGAATTGGGTGAGGGCCAACACAAACAAGGCCTGAGTCCCTCCACCTCTGTGCATTCTGGCATGTTCTTCATGGTCGCAACTCTGACTTTACGACAAACTGGTACAAAGGTCGTAAGAGGAAAGACTGTGACCTAATATGATCACCAGTATAGATGGTTCTTGGAACGGACCACCATAGAGGACTTGGTGGCTCATAGAAAGCACTACTCGTGTGCCATGACGGTGCACTGAGGCCACAGTTGTGGCCGGCTTGGACTGTGACTAAGTAGCAGGAGCTCCCATAGATCGAGCTAATGGATGGAGGAGGCATGGCATAGTCATCCGGCCGCGTTAGAAGGGCGGCCCATGCCACATAGGTCGTGGTGTGCTGGAACATGGTCCAGTAGAGACCAAATGTGGGAGGAAGGGCAGTCAGCTCTTTCCGGTCACGTACAACCGAAACGGAGGCCCAGTGGGCGTCTAGGATGGAGATGACTGTCCCACCATTAGGGCTCGACTGGGTGTGCGTGGACCCAACTACGGAGTAGCCCAGGATGGAGAAACCTAGTATGAAATTGTTGTTTGGGCCGATTGGTTAAAGCCGAGCAGCTGGGTAGCCCGGACTGGGATAGAAAACTGGCCCGCCAGAGTGAACCCGACCAGATAAATCTGCGTCATTGGGTGACGTGGTGAACTAGACCCATGATGAAACCAGATCGGGTTTAGAAAGGCCCAATGGGCTTGGCCTAATAGTGAGGGCAGATTGGTCCACCCCAGACCCAACTGGGTTGGGTCAGATGAACCGAGTCGGGTCATTCGGGATACCCTGTTTGGGTTGGTTGGGTTGGTGCGACTGGGTCAGATATGCCCGAACATGACTGACCCCTATTTACTAAAAAAAAAATTCTTTCCGATTGGGCGTTATAAATATGATCTTTTCACACTAATGGAACCCTCATGACAAGGTGGTTATTTTGAAATAATATAAGGGGGTTTTCATTGAATTTGAAATGCAACGAATGACTTAATGAGCAGTTTTACCAGAATCAAGCACACTATGTGTGAGAATCCAGCGGCTAACTGAGACATGGAGACTGATAATAAGAGTCCCTATGTGGATTAGCTACAGATGACCATGTTAGGATCATCTACGATGGACTAGTGGAAGTTGATATATGTTACCCGACATGCCCATGGTGGGGAGAGACTCTGTGTGACCTGACAGACGCACAATACTCATTAGGGATGAGTACCCTGGTATGATGGCCAAGGTCCAAAGTAGCTCTGTGTGTCCTAGTAGACCCACGGTGTGGAATAGCTCTATGTGACCTAATATACCCACGGTACTCATCTAGTGTGAGTACCCTCGAAGTCCAATGTTTTCAGTATAGCGACAGATGGTCTTGCTTTCTATACTCTCGATTATACCCATGTGAGCTGTCTTGCTTCATGATCATGCTTCTTCGTTTTCATTGTGGATTACTTTTTGGTGTTTCCTTTGTGGTTTGGGGTCCATACTAAGTATTTTGTTTGTCAACCCTACACTGAATTTTCCCAAATTAGTTTTGTTTGGTTTAAACAACCGCCGCCTTGATGGAGGACTTTAGTGGCCTAGGACCTGGTGGTGCTGAGTGAGATCCGAGAGGTAGGGCATGCTTATAGGGCTTCTGGAAGCTACTCTACACTTACACATAAGGTGGGGTTTTTAGCATATGGATTTTCATAGATCTTGTATAGTTTCTTATTTTTATGTTTTTCTTTTGTTGGGTTTGTATTCTGACACATTTGACATACAAATATTACTTTTATGTAGTGGTTGTTTAGTGGCATGCATGTTTTACCTTTCCAGTTTTTTGGATGTGTCTGTGTGTGTGTGTGTGTATAGGTTCTTAAGAAAATGTCTCCCATTTATAGGATGACACGTTCGACAATAGTCACCAAACCATGGACATCAGGAGGCAGGCTTGGGGGAGTCACAACACGGGCCCCAGGGGACGGGTCATGACATATTAATATAATGATATATAGTTTTATAATTATATTTAGTTATATACTTATATATTTATATATATATTTAATAATTATATATATATATTTTTATAATTATATATATTTATATAAGTACATCTTTTTTAATATTTATATATAATTATAAATATAATAAATATATTCATTTTTAAAATATATTTATAATAATTATATATATTTTTTTTTATAATTATATAAATATATTTTTAAAAAATTATATTTATTTACTTATAATTACAATTATTTAATTTTATAAATATAGAAAATGTACATTTATAAATATATTTATATAATAATATTTATTTAGAAATCAAATTGTAAATTTATTAATGACTATATATCCACAAATCCATGTATGTTAAAAATGAGAGAAATTGAATAATTTAAGATTAGTATACCTTAATAATATTAAATAAATCAATATTTTTATCAATTATAAAAAATAGTAATAAAAAATATATGGACATATATTGAATGTAATATGAATACATATTGAAAAATATTAAAACAAACTAAATAAATATGTATAAGTAAATATTAGAAAATGATTAAAACAAAAAAAAATAAAAAATAAAAAATAATATAAATGAATAAATAATACTAACTAAAATAATATTAATAATAAATAAATGAAATTTATAGATTAAAAAATAATATAGTATGTTAACTATTTTATTAAAGGAAATTCTAAAATGAATATTAAAATTTGTATACATTTAAAAAAAATATTAGGTGTGTGTATTTTTTATATAAAATTTCATTTCTTACATAAATATTTGTGTGTGAAATTATTTTTTGTATACATACCTATACAAGATTGATATATATTTAATTAAAAAGTGGCATTATATAATATGTATCGTCTACTAATGAAATAAATAATAAGAAGAATGAATTGATTTAAAAAATGAATAAATATGATCGATTATAAAAATAATTTTATAAAATAAAAAATTATTATATAAATATGTTAAAATGGAATTGAATACATATTAATTATATAAATTATAGCAATATTAAAAACATTAAATTGTAATTAAAAAATATGTGTAAATAAATATTAAAAAAGGGATAAAATTACCAAAATATTAAAGAATGAAAAATTGAGAATAAAAAAATTAAACAAATATAAAAAATATTAATGAATAATTATGTATAAAAACATTAAAAATAAATAAATTAAAAAATATTAAATAATTAAATATATAAATTATATAAATTATAAAAAAAGTAAGCATAGAGTAAGCATTATTAGTGAATAAATCACATTAAATGAAAGAGTGTAAAAAATGAGTTAAATTAAATTATATATATAATTATTTAATTAATTTACTATTTATAATTAATAAAAAAATAATAAAAAATCTTAATTTAATATATATATATATATAAAGAAATAGTAAATAGATTATTTGATGAGTTTATTTAGTATTTAATAGGTATATTAATTATTTAATCAACATATAGTAACTAAAAGAATAATAATTGGATGATTAGTTTATTAAGTATTTGAAAATTTTATTCACTATTAGTAATTATACATAATTTATTTATTATTCAATCATATATATATAATTAATATACTATTTATTAATTTATATATATTAAATTTTATAAAATTAATTATTTATATTTTGGGTTTGGTCTAGTCCTGCTCAGGAACCTGCACGAATATATGTTTAAATAAAAATAAAAATATAATTATTCTGTAAATTACAACTTCATTAATAAAAGAAAATGTCAATTTATGTAGTTAGAATCATATTTCTGAAATTTTATTTAATAAAAATTGTTAAATAAAATATATATAAGTAATAAAAAATATATAAATTTTTAATTAGTATATTAAATATTTAATATATTTGGACAATTTTATTAATTATAAACAATATATTATATAAATAATTATATAACTAATTTTTATTTTTAATTTAATTTTTTATTAAATAATTAATACACTATTTATTCATTTATATATATATATATATATATATATTAAATTTAATAAATTATATATATATATAATTAGATAATGAATATACTATAAATTAATATATGTTGATATATAATAATATATATTTGTATATATCAATATTTAAAACATATCAATGTATTTTTATATTTATCCATATATATATATTTAAATATTAAATAAGAATTTAATTATGAAATAATGAATAAATAGATAAAAAACATTAGAAATTATATTTTTTAATAATGTAATGAAAAAATATTTTTTTTAAAAAAATAAAAAAAAAATTAAAAGTATATATCTATATATATATTCGTATTTAATATATTCAAATACAAAAATATATGTTTTCATATATTAAATAAGAGTTTAATTATTGAAAATATGTTATGTCATCCAGTCCGCATCCTAGAGGGCGAGCCATTTAGGCATCACAATAGGGTAGGGTCGTAGAGTAGATGACGAACCAATGCCTATAGAGAGAATAGGCTAGGCCAAGGACCATATGGGCTTGTGTATGGATAGATGAGACCATATTGGTGTTTTTGGAGTGAATTCGCAATCTCATCCTTTCCTCATGCTTCTCAGTTGGTCATGCCATATAATGATTTAGAAAGAGGTGATCGAACATTCTCAAGTTCAAGGTGGGACTCAAAGGCAATTGCTCTATTTTTTCAGTGCTTTTACTAGCACTGATATAGATGACCATTATCAATGATAAAAAACACTAATATAGGGAACCTTTTATTAGTTCTAAACGAAGATAATATAGGTTTTATTTTATTAGCACTGGTAAAAGAATCCCTTTATCATCACTTTTTTTAGTGCTGATAAAGCTATCCATTATTAGCACTTTTCACTACTGCTGAATAAACTAAAATATATTTTAGTGTTATTAATATTTATTCAGTTTTATTTTCTATGATTTAAAATTTTCCAAATGAGTGAAATTTACATAATTAATTTTCTAAAATTGTTTTTTATTATTTTTTGGCATCTTAAATAGTTAATTCAATTCATTTATAAATTTTTTGTTATATATATAATTAATATTATATATTTACTCATTTTTAGTCATTTTCTTTGTGTTTATAATTTATGAAATCAATGTTATTAGATAATATTTTTTAACATTTTTTTATTATATTTATTTTTGTTTATTAAATTTTAATATTCTTTCACTTAATATTATTAATTCATTTATTGTGTTAATTAATTCTTATATTTTTTTGGAATTTAATCAGTTTTTAATATTTAATTATAAATATTTATTTAATATTTTTCAATTCTATATGCATGTAATTTATATAAATAATATTTATTCATTTTAGTTTATTAAATTATATTCTTATTAATATTTTTGAAATTTATATAATTAATTTATTTAAATTATTTATTACATATTTTTTCTATTTATATAGTTAATATTATTCATTTTTCATAAATTTTTTACCAATATAATTACTCTTATTTAATTATCATTTTTACCCATTTTCAAGTGTTCATATTTTTGTAATTAATGTTATGAATTCAATTTTTAATATTTTTTTGTAATTTATTAAAATTTATTTTTTCATTCATTCGAAAATATTTTTTAATTTTATTTATTTATTATTTTTTAGTATTTTCATAATTTAATAATATTTTTTCACATCTATTTTATCAATGGTAAAACAATTGCGCTAAAAAATATCACTTTTTTCAGCGTTTTTTCGACATTGATAAAAGGGTTGATTTTTTCACTATGAAAGAATCAATTTTTTTTATTTCATAGTGTTCATATCTTTAACACTGATAAAGAAAACTCTTATGAGTTCTTTTTAGTAATCACTAATAAAACCATTCCATTATTTAAAATAGAACCACATTAGTTCACTTCTTCCTCACATCACATTCAAGCTCTCGTGAGACCAGTTCGCTGTTGTAGCTGAAATTTTATGTTTTAGACCAATTGAACCCACAGAGAATGGTGGTATGATATTCAAACAATTTTTTAATAAATATTTGTTGATAATTCACATGTTTCACATGATTTTTTGAGTTTATATTCCCATGTATACATGTTGAAAACAATTTTTTTGGAAATATCACGTTAGAATAAAATGGAGATCTTCCCTTTCTCAATGTAACGTAGAATCTAAACTCATTAATCATACCTCTGTCATCTACATGCTTGAATTTTTTTCTAAAATCCATGATGCAACTAATTTTTTTAGTCGATTAACTTTGATTGAAAATCTTCCATATCCTCAAAATATTTAACAACTGTCATGTAATATTTTTAGTTATTTTGTTCCTCATGAATAAAAGAATATTTTCTATTTTTATTTCCATCACATGTTGATTTTTCAAATTTGAAATTAAACATCATTGAAATTTATATTGATTGATATTTAGTGGAAAGAAAATCATTATAAAAAATGTCTATCACTATATTTTGTTCTTTCTTATCTAATGTATGTATAGGTGTTTATCCTAAATTAATAAATAGTTCCACTTACATTTCAATGGGTTTAAGAGTTATATGAAAATTTTAATTACTGTTTTCAAAATGAGAAATGATACATAAAATTAATTGATTCTCCTCTCCCTTGAAAAATTATAAACACTAATTTTCACATTAAAATTAATATAATTCACCATATATTGATAAATATCATTTTAAAAGATTATATTATTTTCAACTACATAAGAATAATTATTTGGAAGATCAAAATAAGTATAGTATTTAAATTTTTTTTAAAAGTTAATTGTCATATTTAAAATAAATTGGTTGTTTTTTTGGAATTCCATTAAACATTAACTTTTTGATATTATATAAAACCACTTCATGTTTTTCAAAATTAAAAAGATGTGTTACATTGTTGAATTATTCATTTTTTCCAATCCACCCACAATCTTAACTATTTTCAATATCACATGGAATATTAAAAATGTTTATTTGATTATTACTAAATGAATAATTCATATATGATAATATTTATAAAATTTAAACCACAATAACAATAATTTATGTGATTAATTTTTTTGCAAACATTGTAGAAACAAGTGATAAAATAAGTACTTTTTTATATATATTTTAATGGTTAAATATAATTACATATTCTATGATACATATAAATTTTTTGAAATCCATTAGTTTTTAGTGAACATTGATAGTGAGAGAGGGTGAATTATTTCACTTTATGAATCCATTATGAAAAAAATAATGATTTATTAAATCTGATTTCTTATAATAAAAAATGAGTGTTATAATTTCCAACGAGCCCATACGCAAATGATAAAGGCTTCAGATAGGCATCTAAGAGGTCTTGGGATCAAGAGCTATTGGGTAAAGGTACTGTTTAGTTCATTGTAGGTGGTGATGTAGGAGATGACGCATATGATGATGCATGGAGGCTATGATGTACTCATGATGCATTAATGTGAAAATATATGCATGATGTAAGAATGATGATGCACTAGGATTTTGGTCTTTGTAATGGGATTCATTCCTAATGGTCCTGCAGGCCATGTACTAAACTAATATTTCTTTATGGGTGGGCTATCCCCTGGGGGGGTATGGCCTGCCTCTCCGACCAGTGAGTGTGTATCATGTGTATGTGTGTTTTAATGTAATTATACCCCAAGAACCGATTATATATATATATATATTCATATAATTTTTTTCATTTATATGTTTTAACAAGTAATTTATGCAATTCCAATTTATATAAAATATGATAACTATCTATGTGTCTATATAAATAATATAATTTTGGAGTTTATGGTCAGAATTTATGGGTATTTAATTATTTTGTTAAATATGATTATTTTTAATTAAGATATGATGGATATGAAAAAAATTAATGGATCTCAATCATATGAAAAAAATAATATGAGGATGTAGTGGAAGTTTTAATCATGAATGGAAAAGACCATGCATCAGACACTTCTCATATATTTTTTCAATGGTTATGTATTTGTTATAAAATAATAACTAGTCTTTTTTAGATGTAAAAATAGTTTATTTGTCATATAATAGATCAATGTTATAAATTTTTGATTAAAATGAGGAAGAACTGAATTTAGATATTGATAAGGATATCACTACATTTTATGGATCACCTGGTATGATTACAAGTGTGGAAACTGATGAAGACTCCAGTAAGGATTTTAATACTAGTGTAAATAATGTTGAACATTATATTATGGAAATGGAAATGAGAATTGAAGAACAAATTTGGTATTTTACAAATCTATTTCAAATTATAATTTGTTACGTAAAGACACCATTGTATGCTGGTTTTACTAAATATAAGCATCATTATCCATATGAAAGATATATAGTGATAAATATGGAAACAAAAAGAGTGACACAATCCTTATTGAATTTAATACTCTCTTAAATGAAATGATTCCAACAGATAATGAGCTTCCCTTCTGAACATAATATTCTAAACAAATTTTATGTCTAATGGGTATCATTTATAATAACGTACTTGTATGTCCAAATGATTGTATGATGTTTAAAAAATACTAGAGATGATATAAAAACTCACAAAGTGTGGTTCATTAGAAAAAAAGTAAATTTTTATTTCATGTAACTTGATAGGAAAAAGTTATAAACCAATTAATTCATACTCACAAAATATGACAACAAAAAGTTATCACAAAAAATTGATGAAAAATATAAGGGTATTGAAGTCAACCGGCCCATATAACTCCTAATGCAATACAGTTAGTCATATATTCAAATCATCCATTAAATAAGATTTAATCTGATCGGCTATATTTCCCCAAGATTGAATATGTTCCAACAAAGTTATCTTCCTTTCATTGAAACCCTTCTCTAAAATGTGATATAGTTTGTCAAACCACTTAATTTTCTCCATTTTAATGGTAACCCAAATAATTTTCTCATATATTTTATTGAATACCTCATTCTATGAATTGATAAAAATTATTCATCTATCATTTACTCATTAGAGTGAGGAACAATGTCTATGTATTTCATGTTCTCTACTCGCACATGTCCTCACATCCTATTCAAGACTTGGACTGACACTATATCGTTCTCCTTCCACTTTGATCCACATTTTAGTTCGTTTCTATTCTCAAAAAGAGTCTATTTTCTTGTCTTACTAGAAACCAGCATAGAACCTTCAACAATTGTTGATTCCCAATGTTTTTATTCTATCCCATTTTTGTTGACTTACATGATGACTTTGTTAATATTTCATTTACAGTGCTCGAGTAATCTCTGTGAGGCCTTTGTTTTTCCACCATTGTGTATGAGGAGGTTCCTAGACAGTATATTTATTTTCATCCCCTTCCTTGAGCTGGTACCAAACATTGTGGGACCTTTAGAGTCCTCATAATACATTATTATTTGGGATTCCACCACTTTATCACTTGTCTCATCATATTTTAGAGACCTTGACCCAACCTATTTTTGTTTCCATCATGGAATATATGTTTACCATCCTTTAATATTTTCATATCCTTTTTATAACTCTTAAATGTATAGATTATTTTTGGATCTTAATAGTTTATATTGTTTCGAGTTGGTTAGGATTCCCTTGAATCAATGGCAATAAAACATTCATTTTAGGAGTGTCATGTTTCTTTATAATCACTATTACGTCAACATGAATTCCATCCCCACTATTACTAATAGATTGATCAGTCTCCTTTCCATTAGCTATAAGTCTTTCCATGACTATATCTACAAATTATTGGACCTTCATGGCACTAGGCTCTCTTGAGGCTGACTCTATTAACATGAAAAATGTCGAAACCATGTTTCAACAAAGAAAATAAGTCCTCTAATCATGTGTCCTGATTCAAACACATTGCTTTAACAAGAATAGTATCCAAAGTGAGAACATGATCATGAGTCAATGAAATAATAGAGAGATCAATGGGAGATGGATCAATTAACAAGATGGGGTATACCACACTATAAGATTCACAACACCACCATCGACCAGATTGAGTAGAATGGCCCGAAATCGTGCATGAAGATTAAAAAATTTCCATTGATTCGAAGACCATATTCTTCTTAAAAGAAATTATTCTGAAGTAGTAATCCATAGTAATTCAATTGGTTGTTTGGAAACCGCAACCTCAATTCATAAGTGTATAAAAATAGGATGGAAACTGATTTTGATCTATTGTTCAAGCATAAGAAATGACCAACCAAATTTTACATCATACGAATGATTTAAGAATATTTAGAATAAAGAGGATGTTTAGGGAGATGTACCTATAACACCATTGTATGAGTGTCTCTCTTCAAATAGAAATCACAAGACCCCAGGTGAAGATTGAAATGGGATCTATTTTAAAAATAAGGAGAGTTATACTAAGTCGAAATCAAGTCCTTCTCTGAAGATATCCAAATCATAATGTTCATCTTGATGCGAAATTTACAGAGAAACCATTTTATTATTCCATATACAAAAAGTGTGAATATTTTATGTTAATAACATATCAGTCCAAGAACATGGCTGATTCTGTTAGTAAATTACAACTCACCACCATGGTTATGCATGATGAAAAAATACATCATGTTATCTATTCTTATATTAGATCCACAACAACTGGGAAATGATATAAATGATCATGTGGATCCATTAATTTGGGATTTTAAATTAATTTGGGGTTCAGGTGTTACAATGTATGGTTATTATAGAAATAATTATTTCATATTTAGAGTAATGTTGTATGGATGATAAATTAATTTCACACATTTGGAAATTTGATATCATAAATAATTTAAGGAACTAAAGGTTGACCCATTTGTGAAAAATGTACACACTCAGTTGTGTTGAAACATTCATAATTCTTTTAGGATATCATAGATGTATACCTAGTTTAAATAAAATTGATCGTTGATGATATCAGTCGATTGGAATTTAAATGCTGGTACAACACTATCTTCATCTACACGTTATCAACTCTTTGTGAATGTAAAGGATATGGCTAGTGATTTTTGAAAATTTTATTTGAAAATAATTATGAAAAAGATGGAATGTTAGATTCGTTATTTTTGAATTGCCATACATGAGTTTTTTATGTGTCAGACATTTTATTTTTATCATCCATGTGGAAAAAATGATTGTGGTAATGTTATTGGAATGTTACTAAATAAACTGAACTAAGAAAGGTTATAAATAAGGGTAGGATAGACATGATTTATTTGGGGATACCAAAAGAGTTGGCCATAGTAAATTGTGAATGTCATACTTTTCTTCCTCTATCTACTTACACTCTTTCCATAAAGAAGAGATATCGATTTCTTAACATTCTAAATAATGTGTGGGTCATAGAGGCATTCATCCAATATGAAGAATATCATGTCAATGACTGATTTAAAGTTATAAGGTAAAAAATCACAATAATTTCATCTGTTGATGCCATATCAAATGCTGATAGCTTTACGTTTCTTTTTGTCTAAAAATGTATTCAATACAATAAAAAATAATTTTTTTTTCAAATATATATATAGTAAAATTAGAGGCCAAGAATACATTCCAAATATGGAAAAGTAAATATTTGTCATATTATATGAAATAGAGATTTTATTCCATCTGTTATTATTTTATATGATGGTTCAAATTATAGTTCACTATGTTAGAGAGAATTAGGTTTGTGGTCCTTAACATTTTAGATGGATATAACCCATTGAATGGTATATGAATATTTTTAACGGTTTTGTAAAAAAATAAATTCAGATAGAAGGTTATATCACAAAGTGATATATTGTTAAGGAATGTAAGGAATAATATACCAGTTACCAGTTCTATGTTTAAAGAATTGGTATAAATTTCCTAAATAAATTTCGGCATAATTATCATTATAGAGCATGAGTGGGGTCAACATTAAATATTAAATAATAGTTTAGATGTTGTGATATATATTTTATACACATAATGTAATTATAAGGAATTTTAATCAATTAAGGGATGAATGTTGGATATCAAATGAACATAACCAAAATTTTATAGGATGATTTTGACTATATTTTTAAGTTTTCAACTAAAAATATGAATTCAATTTCATAAATGCTTATATGGATAGACATAGGAAAAAGTGTTCATGTATTATCTTTTAATAGTTATGTAATTAATCATTTTTCATTCTATACAAAATAATATTATGAATGAAATACCACGTAAAATAGTCGAGTTATACTTATTGAAAAAGTGATTCATGTATTTGATTACTAGGATATAAATTTATTTTAATCGAATATTTTATACTTTTGAATCATCATCAAAATATGGGATTTGGAATATATAATTTTATAACTATTGATTTTTCAATTTAAGTCAGTTGATACAAAATATAGTTAAAATAAATGAATAAGTGTTCATGAAAGTGGATTTTAGTATATAATGGTAAACGAATGGACTTTCCATAATAGAACCACTAGTAGTAAAAGTATATTATATCTCATATCCAATAAATTGAATTTACTAATTTTTTTTCTGTTATCAACCAAAACCACTATAGGGTAAGATGTTAATTAAACTAAGGATGAAGCTTTCATTGGGATACCATAATCATTTCGAGTTAGTCTTAATATAGAATGGGTATTTTATGTCATAGGAGACCAAAATGTGTAGATTTACATACTAGAGATAGGGGATAAATACCATTATCTTTTAGATAAAAGGGATTAGTTTAACAATATTATTATATTTTTTCAGTAATATTCACTGTTTTAACTTATATTATTATTTTTTCACTACTTTATTAACATAATATAAATTAAATTTTCATCAATTTATATATATAATAGATTATGAATATGTAGGACCTACCAATCCATATAAAAAAACGTTTATTAATAATCTAATTCTCCTAGTGTAGAAGAATATTAGGTTTATCCACATTCTCATACGGCCAATCCAGAGGAACAAAAATTTGATGAAGTTAAAACAGATGATATAGTGAAAGGGGAATAACCTAGGTGCCTAATGAAAGAGAAACATCATAGTGAAATAGTGGTACTGAATATAATTAAGGAGATAAGTAGAGGCATAAAATTTTAGGTAGGGTGGAGTGCACATGACTAGTCTATTAACACAAAAAAATCTATTTTGGTTAGTTAAAATGCGATTACCACTCAGATGCACATAAAAATTGATGTTTATACATATAAAAACGATGTTTATGTGATTATGGTACTAGTTTAGGTAGTTATTAGGGTAAAATTATGAAATAATTTCTCCATTTCACTAAAAAATAAAATATTAAAATGTTGATTTACTCTTCATTATCCCATGTAGAATTAATTTATACTCTATAACTATTGAATGAAATCTTTTTAATGGTAACTAAAATGGTAAATAGAGACCTTCGGAAAATTAGGTTAAATCATTATCCTAGTGATGTTGAAGGGAAAGTAAACTAACACCCACAATAAATGTATACAGACATGAAAAAACCGGAAACATGGAATGCATTTCTTGGAGACTGAGAGGAATCATTTTTTATGTACATTATGATTTTTAATACATTACTTATAAGTATGTGTATTATTATATATGATTAAGAACTGTTAATTAATGAAAAATTTATTGAGTAATAAAAATAAGTTGCATTATTAAAACATAATTTAACACTACTTAAAAGAAATGATGGGGAATGATTCACCTAAAAAATGGTCTGTATTTTAAATATATAGTTTAAAATTTTATATGGAATTAAAAAAAGCTACATTATATTGAAATATATATATATATTTATAAATTATAATGCAAATAAAATTCTATCCAATGTCTTGTGAAATTTAAGGATTATAATGTAAGTAAATTCATAGTAATAGTTGAAAGAAATATACAAAAATTATCGGAAGAATGTGTATATTTAACATAATAAAAAATTATACTTGAAATCAGTATTATAAAACAATAATTTCTTATTGTCCAATATTTATTATCTATTTTAACATAAGAATATTTATTGTCTATACCCAATAAATGACTATTTTTAGTTGAATTTGTGGGGCTAGAAGAGTATGACCATGTCATTGGAGTAGGTTTTAGAATGTCTACACACAAATATTTTGAGAAAAGAAATGAAAAAGGGGATAAAGGAAAGAAATTGAGGGGGTGTATATATGATTATCTTATCTAGAATAAAAAAAAATTTGGAAATTTGAGTCGTTAGATAACATTATTTTAAAGAATAAAAGAGATAAAATGGCACAAAAAAACCATTACATAAAGATTTGCCCCACCCCTAGATTTGAGGTGAGATATCCTCCTTAATGGCTTACCATACAAGTGGTAATCAATTTTTTCATAACTATTTATATGAAATTTTAATCTAGTAGATAATGATACCTATATTTTATTAATATTATATAGGGTGAAATTGATTTTTATATACAGCTATGAGCACCTACCCATCACATTGTTATGAGGTGTACAAGGTAAAATATGAAAAGAGATATTGAACACAACAATCAACATACAAATGTTCTATGAGAGTGGGGAATCATGATGCCCATGATCAAAGTGATGAGATACCTATTCCCCTTGAGGATATGGATGTTCACAAAATCAATAATTTTTACTTCAATTTCCATACAATGGTTGTTTGAAATTTTAAATATACTTTTTGATAAAGAGGTATTCCTTTTTAATTTATTTTTTATGAAATAACTAAAGAAAAAATTTCTAAAATGAGGAATGTTATTATAAATAGGGAAAAGGAAGGTGAAATATAAGGATAAATAAAAATATCATAAAGGATCTACTATGTGGCTGAAAATTCCTTTATAGAGTACATATTCCCTACTATTTCAACATAAAAATTTACTAATATCACAAGATATTATGTATACAACATTTAATGATGGTTTCAAAACCATAATTGATTTTGAAAAAAAATCAGAGATATCATTACAGAATATCTTGGTCATGAGAATATAGATAAAATCCTCAAGCATTGATGGATAGAAGTATCCATTTGAAATGTATATATATGGTATGTTTTGATAATATATTTTTCCAATATCTAATATACTATGTTAATTATAGTTGGATAATATTCATATTAATTACAATATTATATATATTTTCTATTTTAATGTAAATCATTGTGAATTATACCATGGAATCGTTTTTTATCACATCACTTCTATAAATAATGTCATAGGAAAAAGAATAATATTTAATAATAGTGCAAAAAATGGATACAAAATTATAAAATAAATGCATATATGGAAAAATTTTCATAAGATCTATAATAGAGGGGGCAAAACTCTACAATTTAACAATATCAATTGTTTTTTTCATTTCATTTATTACTTATTCCTTTATATTTTTTAGGGGTATTGGATTCTCATTACAACCAATTTCGAAAATCTGAATATTTATATTTTTGAGAGTCAATATAGGGATACCGAACATATAAACCACACATGATGAAATTTATCAATTTTTAATACACCTCATTCAATATTTTACCATGAAAATTCAAGTTATATTTTTTGTAATATGTTTTATTCATTTTTTATAATTTATTGGTGTTTAAATATCATCAATATCCTAGTTTTGGATGCTACATGATTATAATAATCCTATCAAATTCTAAAAATGTATAAGTATTAGGTTATACAAACAAATATTCCACTATCAAAACATAATTTAAAAAAATTACTTATTTTTCACAATAATTCCATAGTTTCTAAAAAACTATTTAATAGTTTATGGTTATTGTATTTGAAATTTTTTGAATGATACTTTATTCCATCAAAATCTAGAATCCCTTACGTGGTATTTCAAATGATAATTACAATTTAACATAAAATATTAAATATTCATTTTTATATTTTAATTTTTCTAGTACTAGAAGGATTATCAAGGGGAACGATTTTCAAAATATGAAATAATCTTATTAGAAACAAATTGTAATAATACATGGTGTTAGAATGTATAAAAACATCCCAAAAAGGTTACTTCCAAATACTTATTTTGTTAAAATTATCATATTTGTTTTTCTACTTTTCCAGTTTACTTCCTTATCATTTTTATCTAATAATTTTTTTCAATTTTCACAGATATAATAATGAAATGACATCATTGGGAAATTTTTCTCTTATCATTTAATGATTTATAAAAATAGTAAAATTATACGCAAAAACCCAATTCTTGAAAATGAATTCAATAATGATGACGTAATCAGGTACCATTATTTCTCCTCATCATGCTATTTGTTTTTATATTTGATATATTTATGTTTATTAGTGTGTGTTTTTAGTTTAAAGATTACATAAAGTGTGTGTTATAAGTGTAAATTGAGATTTTAGTTATGATTGTTTCCCTCAATGAAAAATAAGAAAACACGTATAAATTTTATTAAAAACGTATAATAATAATCTATAAGAAATTTATGATGTTTAGAAGTCATCCTCATAGTGATATAGAATTATGTGTGGATGATATGTCTCAAAGTGTGTGTTGTTATTTAAAATAGAAACTTTAGTTCAAAAGATATGTGACATAGTCATAACAGAAAAATTAGATTGTTTTTGATACATTAGGATAATGTTCCATTTGTCATTTGAAACATGTTGAAATTAGCACAACATTAATTTGATACAAGACATGACTAGTACAAATATAAATGCATGGATACAGTGTTAAAATGACATTTTAATAAAAAAAAATGTCACATACTATAAAAAAAGAAAAAAAACTAATCTTAAATTAACACTTTAGTATAATTATCTATAAGTGAATAGGACTTGTAGAAATCATCCATAACAAAATGTGATACATAATTTGAAAGGTGTTACTAAAAATGTTCTTTTTAAGTTTTAAAATTACTTTTTAGTTAAAAACATATTTCACTTACTAAAAATAATAAAAAAACACTTTGATTTTTATTATACTGTAAGAAAATTATTCCTAATTCATTCTGGATGTGAATGAATAAACATGGTAGCAATCTAACGCATGGTGTGATTGATATTTCTCAAAAGGTGTTTTTAAGATTAAAAATGATATTTTAGTTAGAGAATGGTATCACTCACCATAAACCTAGAAAACCCATTGATATTTTCTTCATAATTTAGGAAAATTATACTTATGTCATTTGAAATATACAAGAATTAACCACATATCAATATAACACATGATGTTACCTATTTGACTTAATGTCTATTTTTTTATTTAAAATTGAATCTTTAGTTAAAAATACATGTTACATACTCAAAATAAGTAAAATATTCTTAAATTATCTTGATATTTTTTTTAAAACGATTCATATGTCATTTATGAAATGTAAGAATCATCCAAACCCCAATATCGTAAATGGTGTGACCGGTATAGCTAAAAATGCATGTTTTTTTTAAAAAAAATTATATTTTAGTTAAAAATGTTTTTCAATAATCTAAATCCAGGAAAAAAATTCATGGATTGTCTTGATACATTAGTATTATAAACCATAAGTTAATTTTGATGTGTGTGAATCATCCACACATCAATCCAATATAAGGTTTGACTAGAATGAATCAAAATGCATTATGTCAATTTGGAAATGACATTTTAGATAGAAATGTTTCACTAATTAAATACTGATAAAACCCAATCATATTGTCTGGATACATTTGAAAAATGATCCTTAATGAATTTTTAAGTTGTAACAATCAACTTCATGGCCACCATCCAAATTTGTTAACCGATATAAATCATAGGGTGTGAATTTATTTAAAATTGGAATTTTAGATAAAAAAAAATTATTAGAATACTCGAAATTGAGAAAAAATATTCAAATTGTTTTTATATCAAGTAAAATTATTTATAGGTCAATTTTGGGGTATATGAATTAACCTCTATTCAATCTGATATATGTTATAACTTGTTTGAATCAAAATGAATGTTTTTAGTACAAAATTGACCTTCTAGTTAAAAAGTCATGTAACACACACAAAATAAAGAATTTTTTAAAATATTTTGATAGTTTTGAATAATTACTGACAAGTCATTTTAGATGTTTTTGAATCATATGTAACACAATTTGATACATGGAGTGACTAGTATGACTCAAAATGTGTGGTTTCAAATTAAAAATTAAATTCTAGTTAAAAACATGTGTCACTCATTTAAAATGAAGATAAAACACTTAGATTTTATTAATACATTACGAAAACAACCCTTAAGTTATTTGAGACGTGTAATAATCAAAAACATGTCAGTTCAACACACAATGTAACTGGCAGGAATCAGAGTGTTTGTTTGTGTAAGAACCAGTGTTTTTTTGGACTGTAGTTCTGAGCATAATTTTGAATTTTGTCTGTTGGATGATCGTGAGGGGTAAAATGGTCATTTTAACCTACCATCTGATCTCAGATAATTTTTCTGACAACTCCGTTGGTCCTGGAATAGGGTTTTTACACTAGTATAGGAGATTTGTGGAAATCTTAGTTGTTCGAATTTTGGTGAAATATATAATATTTAATATTATTAAATTAAATATTAATTTATTCACGCAAGTTAGTTTTGTGATAAATTTTATACAAATCATCGGATTGAGATTCCTTATATTTCATTGGTTCCGGAATGGGGAGTTTATCTTAGGGGAGGCATAAACTCATGTCGGGCACAGGGGCCGGCCCAGGCCCCCTTTGTCTTCCTTTTCTTTTCTTCTTTTATTTTATTTTCTCTCTCTTCCTTCCTCCTCATCCTTATGCACTCACCATGTGTGGATTCTCCATGGCCATTTCCCATGGGAGAATTGGTAGATTGAGAAAATGGGAGAGAAGGAAGGTAAGAGGGGTACCGATTCGAAGCTCTCGACGCGCTGAGTCGGCGTGCAACAATTGGGAGCTGTGAAATCAACCAAAGCTTCAGTGGTTTTCTACCAATGGTAGGGATGATTACGTTTTCTCCATAGATCCAATTTAAACAAGTTTTTTTATGTTTTTAAAGCCTTATATTTCTTTCTTGTATGCCCATGGGGTTCGATCTTTTGTTTCGGGGGCGAAAACGGTCGAATCGGGTGTTTTTAGGGATTCCCGTCGAAAAACCAAGTATACACGGCATGTGTTCCAGGGGAACACACCATATGTTTTTCCCGTTAAGGAAATGAGAGTTTTTTTAATTACGCGATGTGTACTTTGAGTACACGTCGTGTAGTGGCGGATGTGCGACCGACCGTGTGAAATCGAGCACGGTTTTAGTGGTTTTTTTGAAGTACACGTCGTGTACAGTAAAGTACCCATCGTGTCGTGGTACATGGGCATGTGTTTGGCTGAAAAGGGACAAGAATTAAATTTTTGTGAATAGTATACGCCGTGTACAGTAAATTACATGCTGTTTACTATTACACATGCAGGCCCAATGGGTTTCGGCCAGGTACTCTGGCCATGTACTGCTCAGGTTTAGTAATTTTGGGATATCTTGGGCTCTGGATGTCAGAATTGGGAATGTGAGTAGTCGATTCTGAGCGTTTTTCTATGTACAGAACAATGGTGGAATCGTTTTGACATTTAGATGTCATATAAAGGCGAATGTATGGGTTTTTAACTAAATGGAGGGGATTATTCCTCCCTTTATCGAGCCCAGTCGTCACCTAAGGGTGAGACTTGGCGAGGTTCGTAGGATGGTTGTTCAAACCAATGTAGTCAAGACCTTTAATATTAGATGAACTGTGAGCTATCTCCCATAACATTTTCTTTACAGGAAATTTTCCCTTGTGAGACATTCCCTTCTGGCCTGTGAGGCAATGAGACCGGATGCTTCTAGGGGTCCCCTGAGGGATGCCTTGCTTGTGTGCTGAACTAGTGAGTCCATGTAAGAACTCTCTCTGGTGTTCATTGAGAGGACCCTGGTTATGGGTTGCTTCTTTTGTTATTCTTTAGAGTATTCCTTGTAGGATTCCTCTTTACTAAGGATCTAGTGTAGTATTCCTTCTCTCTAGTTATCTGGGGGATCCCAAGTAGGATGACTCCGTGGTGTTTGACTTGTGGGTCCCGATGGATGCCCATTGTTTGACCGACCCTGAGTTGTTATGTTGGGATAGGGTAGAGGTGGTGATAAGGTGTCACCTAGAACATGTGCCAAACCGGTGATCCCTTTGTGCTTTGTATGTATTGTTGGGTTGGGAATTCGGGCCACCTGCACTCGTTTGTTTATATCTGACTTGGATAGTTGATATTATAGTGGTTACCAGAGGTGCTTCTTGGTTGTTGTCTTTTGAGTCTGACAAAATGCATATTCGTTTTTGTTGGGATGCATACTCTTCCTTGTGTGCCTGAGTAGTAGGTCTTCGGGTGTTTATTTCCAACTATTGATTTGAATTTGTGTATCATTGTGCTACCAACCCATGGCTAGGTTGTCGTATAGCCGAGGACTTTGTTGAAAGATATCTAGAATTTATTAAATAATCTAATGATAAATTAAATCACTGTTTGAGATCACTTCTTGGATCCAGTACCACCCCAGGGGTGCATTCCTCGGTTTGGCCATATGGCCAGGATACTCGAGGCTATGCCATGATTAGGCTATGCATTGGAATTTCTTGAGTGAAATTTTATATAAATGCTTCTTTGTAAGTTGGGATCGACCCAGTTACTTTATTTCATACTGAATTATTGAGGTTAGTATTTGATTTAGCCTGAGGGAAGTGTTTTGTTTCACGTGAGGGAATTTTTTGGTTTAGCCTGAGGGAAGCGTTTCTCATGACTGAGGGTAGAAGTTTCTGTGCCTGAGGGCAATATCTCTTACGCTTGAGGGTAGCATTCGTTATGCCCGAGGGAAGTCACCTGAGGGTTTTTTATTTTTTTTCCTAAGGGAAAGGATTCACATGTCTGAGGATAGTGGTTACTTTGTATAATCACTGTGGTGGTTTATTTAGTTGAACCTACCAAGTTACATCACAAGATTGGCATAGTTTTATCTTTGACTTATTGATAGACTGTTGTGCTTTCTGCTGTGTCATTGGTATAAGATATGGTCGGTCGAGGTTGAGTGTCGAAGAAACTCAGGATTGAATTATATTGAACATGTTACATTTTTTGGTTAACTTATTCAGAGATATATTTCTTGCATTGGCCAAAGCAGGTATATGTATATGGGATTACGCACCCATAGATCGACTTAATAATACATGTCTTGAGTGGAATGACGTCTAGCTCAATTTAATTGCATAGGATGTCCAAGAGATCAGGCTTATGGTCCCAAGGATCGACTGCTGATGTGGTTTCTTGATATTTGAATCACCCAATCATGAATATTAATATTTATGTATATGTGTATAGGTATGGGACTATACATGTGTACATATATATATGTGTACATCCATGGTGGCACTTTCCCAGTTGATAGGGATTACATACCCTGAGTTCAACTGTGGTTTCACATTTGGTTTACTTCCTTTTGTGTGTTCTAGCTAGGCTGAGGACGTTGTTGTTGCATACACTATTAGCATCACAGTTATAGGTTGCTTATCGGGGTGCCCTACTGAGATTATTTCTCACCCCAGCACGTGCACCTCGGTGGGCGTGTAGACCATAGGTCTACTTTTCAAGTAGAGCATGAGTTTCATGGTGGATAGGGATGAGGCCCAGTGTTGCATGATCGAGCAGAGCTGCTCGAGTGGTTCTACTGGTCGGGCTGCTGAAGTTTGACAGTGTCTGGAGATTGGGTACGTAGATTGGCTCGGAGTTACTAGCAGAGACATGTACTTTTACGTTCAGTTTCATTTGTAATTGTATCTATATGTTCAGCCAGTGGGTGACCAGTGTTGTATTTTATTGAATATTTGTTCAGTATTTTACATCATTTTACTATTACAACTAGTTCTATTTTAGTTTTTTACTACTTCCCCACTCTGTTTACTTTCCTCTATTTCTGATACTTTGTTATTTCCCCAGCTTTATTACTCTAGTATGATGGAATAGTCTCCCCACTATCACACCCTAGGCCCTCACTGCTAGTCGGCAGCCTCTGGCGTACGGGGAGGCGCGCTTGAGGCCTTGTGGTGAACCAGCTTGGAGCACCGGTTTAGTGGCTTTCGGGTCTAGATGTTACAAAGTTTTATCAGAGGAGTTTCTTTCCTTGTATTTATTATCTGGGATATGGTAGAAAGGAGTATTATGTATGTGTCAGAACATATGATGGATATTGGGCTGGTGTGTCGAGAACACTTGTTCCGATAAGAAGTCTTGTTTTCCAGGGTTTGGGATTGCTGTTCTGATTTTGCGATGTTACAGTTGTATATGATTTTTTTCTTTAGTGATGCACATGTTGTGTGGTGTTTTGGTTTACTATATATATTTGTCTCCTTTCCAATGGTAATATTTCAGGGATGGATTTTGAATCTTGGCCGGCAAAGTCAAGAGGCGTATCATGCATCAAACTAGTCAGGTTGGATTCACTGCATATAGGCTTGCTAGTGTGTGATTTTACTGATGACTGAGACGTTTGGGACTGATTACACATACTTTTTTACTCTGATGGAAGTTTTTTTGGATCTACAATGAGGCGTTTTGTTGAGGTTGATGACTCAGTACTTGCTTACAGGTGCTGCAATGACCCTAGTTGATCTATGTGGCACGTGATGAATTTTTATTTAACCCCTTATTGAGTGTTGTTTCATGGGTCTGTGGTTATCTAGTCGTATTGTTGAGTACGATGCTGATAGATACCAAGGATTTTCTTGTGAAATTGTCCTCCTTGTGGTATTTCTATATATAGATTCCCAATGAGTGTCAGTTCAGTTTCTCTTCGTCTTGGGTTATGAACTCCAGGGAGTACTTCCTTCTAAGTATTCTCGGAGAGGATCACAGCCCTTGTAGGTTGTGTTTTGGTCTTGACTTTTTGGTTGTTGTGATCATTACCTTCTTGTGAGAGGTTTTGTATATTTTGGGAAAGGTGGTTTGACATTGTGACCCTGTTGTGATGCCTAGTAAGAATGGTTGACCTATACTTGAATCCTGGTCGTGTTTTGGTGGGATGTTAGTGTTGCTCAGAGGGAGTTGGACACGCCTTTGGTTAAATCATAGTGTACTCATGTTAGAGATGATCATGCACTATCTTGATTCGCCTTGAGTTTGCTGAGAGTGATTCGACCATCATCGAGATCCTTTTTCATTACAAAGTTTCATCCATGTTGGGGATGGAACCTGATCTGGTTGTGCACTTGGAGCGGTTTAAGGGAAGCCATATGGTGGGGAGTGCACCATTGGCCCTTTGAGGGTGGTTTTCCTTGTTTAGAGTAGACTTAGGTGTTTTCCAGGTGATTTTGAGCTCGATGTTCTTTGAAGACAACGATAAGGGTATTACCATGGTGATGAGTCCCAGTTTGGTCATAGTTGAATGTCTTCTGTGTAGGAAGGTAGTTGTTAACTCTATAAGGATGGTCGTTGGAAAGTCTAGATAGATTTTTTGTGCAGTTGCTCAGTATATGAGTAAGGCTGCTGGTTCTTTCACTGGGCCTCTCGAGGATGAGAAGGTTTATTGTGGGAAGTTTGTAAGAACCTGTGTTTTTTCAGACTGCATTTTTGAGCAGAAATTTGAATTTTTGCTATTGGATGCTCGTGAGGGGTAAAATGGTCATTTTACTCTACCATCTAGTCTCAGACAATTTTTCTAACAACTCTATTGGTCCCAGAATATGGTGTTTACTATAGGAAATGAGTTTGGTGGAAATCTGAGTTGTTCGAATTTTGGCGGAATATTTAAAATTTAATATTATGAAATTAAATATTAATTTATTCACGCAAGTTTTTTTGGTGATAAATTTTAAACCGAGCATCAAATTGAGATTCTGTCTATTCCGTTGAGTCTGTAATGTGGATTTTATCTTAGGGTAGGCATAAACTCATGTCGGGCACTGGGGCTGGCCCGAGCCCCTTTTTTTCCTTTTCTTTTCTTCTTTTCTTTATTTTTCTCTCTCTTCCTCCCTCTTCCTCCTTGCACATGCACCATGAGTGGATTCTCCCTGGCCGTGTCCCATGGGAGAATTGGTAGATCGAGAAAACATGAGAGAAATAAGGAAATAGGGGTACCGATTTGAAGCCCTCGACGCGCTGAGTCGGCATGCCGCAACCGGGAGCCGTGAAATCAACCGAAGCTTTGGTGGTTTCCGCCCAAAGGTAAGGCCATTTACATTTTCTCCATCGATCCCCTTTAAATTTTTTTTATATTTTTAAAGCCTTATATTTCTTGCTTTTATTCCCATGGGGCTCGACCTGTTGTTTCAGGTGTGAAAACGGGCGAATTGGGCATTTTTAGGGATTCCCGTCGGAAAACCCAGTATACAGGGCATGTGTTCCAGGGGAACACTCCATGTGTTCTTTCCATTCAGGGAGGATGAGGTTTTATAAATACACACCATGTGGTGGTGGTTGTGTGATTGGTGGTGTGAAATTGAACACGATTTTAGTGGTTTTTTGAAGTACACGCATTGTACAGTAAAGTACACGCCGTGTTGTGGTATATGGGCATGTATTCAGGTGAAAAAGGACACGGTGTAACTTTTTGTGAACAATACACACCATGTACAGTAAATTACAAGCTGTATACTATTACACATGCTGACTCAATGGGTTCTGGCCATTTACTCTGGCCATGTACTTCTCCGGTTTAGTAATTGTGGGATATCTTGGGCACTGGAAGTCAGAATTTGGCGTGTGAGTATTCGATTCTGAGCTTTTGCTCATGTAGATCACGATGGTGGAATAATTATGACTTTTAGAGGTCATTAAAAGGAGTTTTTTTGGTTTTTATCTAAATGTAAGAGATTCTTCCTCCCTTTATCGAACCCAATCATCACCTGAGGGTGAGACTCGACGAGGTTGTTAGGTTGGGTGTTTAGACCAACTTAGTCGAGACCTTTAATATGAGATGAGCTATGAGATATCTCCCATAACTTTTGTTTAGTGGTAATTTTCCCTTGTGAGACATTCCCTTCTGGTCTATGAGGCTGTGAGACCGAATGCTTCTACGGGTCCCTTGAGGGATGCCTTACTTGTGTGTTGAACTAGGGAGTCCTTATAGGAACTCTCTCCTGTTTTCATTGAGAGGACCCCTATTATGGGTTTCCTTTTTTGTTCTTAATTCTAGGACTCCATTTAGGAATCCTATTTTCTAAGGATCCCGTGTAGGATTCCTTCTCTCTAGTTATCTGGAGGATCCTGAGTAGGATGACTCCTTGGTGATTGACTTGTGGAACCCGGCGGGTGCCCATTGTTTGACCGACCCTAAGTTGTTTTGTCCGGTTAGGGTAGAGATGGCGATTGGGTGTCACCTAGAACCCGTGCCAAATTGGTGATCCCTTTGGGATTTGTATGTATTGTTGGGTTGGGAATTTCGGCCACCCGCACTAGTTTGTTTATATCTGACTTCAGTTGTTGATACTCTAGTGGTTACCAGACATGGTTCCTAGTTGGTGGCTATTGAGCCTAACACGAGGAATCTTCTTGTTTGTTGGGATGCCTACTCTTCCTTGTGTGCCTGAGTAGTAGGTGGTTTTATGTTTCTTTCTAACTATTGATTTCAATTTTTGTATCGTTGTGCTACGAACCCATGGTTGGGATGTCGTATGGATGAGGCCTTTGCTGAATGATATCTAGAATTGATGAAATAATCTAATGATAAATTAAACCGTTGATTGGGATCACTGCTTGGATCCAGGAGCACCCCAGGGTTGTGTTCATTTGTTTGGCCATTTTTATAGGATACCCAAGGGTATGGAATGATTATGATATGCATTTCAATTTATAGAGAGAGAGTTTATATAAATGCTTGTTTGTATATTGGGATCGGCCCGGTTACTTGATTTTCTAGGGAATGACCGAGGCCAATATTTGATTTAGCCTAAGGGAAGTGTTTTGTTTCAGTTTGGGGCAAGTTTCTATTTAGAATGAGGGAAATGTTTCTCATGCCTGGGGGAAATATCTCTTACACCTGGGGGAAGTATTCGTTATGCCAAATGGTAGTCACTTGAGGGTTTTGTTTTTGTTTTCCTGAGGGAAAGGATTCACATGTCTGAGGACAGTGGTTACTTTGTATATTCACTATGGTGATTTATTCTGTTGTACTTGCCAAGCTATATCATAGGCTTGGCATTGTTTTGTCTTTGACTTGTTGATATACTGTTGTGGTTTCTGTTGTGGCTTTAGTATAGGAGATGGTCGGTCCAGGATGAGTCTCGGAGATACTCAGGATTGAATTATATTGAACCAGTTACTTGTTTTTTGTTAACTTGTTCAGAGATATATTTCCAGCATTGGCCGTTGCGGGTACATATCTATGGTATTATGGACCTATACATTGACTTAATGATACACTGCTTGAGTGGCATGACATCCAGCTCAATTCCCTTGCACAGGATGTCCAGGAGATCATGCTTATAATCCCAAGGATCGACTGCTGAGGTGGTTTCTTGTTATTTGAATCATCCAATCAGGAATTTTCATATTTATGTATATGTGTATAGGTATGGGACTATACATGTGTACTTATATAGATATGGACATCCATGGTGGAACTTTCCCAGTCGACAGGGATTACATACCCTAAGTTCAACTGTGGTTTAATGTTTGGTTTACTTCCTTTTGTTGTGTTCCAGCTACACTGAGCATGTTGTTGTTGCATACACCATTAGCAGCACAATTATAGGTTTCTTGTTGTGGTGCCCAACTAAGATAATTTCTCACCCCTACACGTTCACCTTGGTGTATGTGTAGGCCGTACGTATGCTTTTCAGGTTGAGCCTGATTTTCATGGTGGATAGGACTGAGGCCCAGTGTTGCATGATCGAGCAGAGATGCTCTAGTGGTTATACTGATCGGGGTACTATAGTTCGACAGTGTCTGGAGATCGAGTACATGGATTGGCTCAGAGTTAGTATCAGAGCCCTATAATTTTGATTTCAGTTTCTTTTGTACTTGAATCTGTATGGTTCGCCAGTGGGTGACCAGTGTTGTAATATATTGAATAGTTGTTCGATTTTTTACAGTATTTTACTATTACAGCTAGTTCTATTTCAGTTGTTTACTGCTTCCACACTCTATTTCTGTTTCGCTGTGTATAATACTTTTTTATTTCTTATTTTTTCTTACTTTGGTATGAGGGTATAGTCTCCCCACTATCACACCCTAGTCCCTCGCTGCTAGTCGGCAGGCTCTTGCATACGGGGAGGCACGCCTGAGGCCTTGTGGTGAACTGGATCGGAGCACCGGTTTAGTGGCTTCTGGGTCGGGATGTTACATTTTGTTTTTAAAATTGATATTTTATTTAAAAAACATGCCTTAACTCAAAACAATGAAAATGAACTCATATTTTATTCTTAATTTAGAATAATTATCCTTAAATTATTTTTGATGTGTATGAGCCAACTACTCGTTATTATAACATTTGATGTTCCCAACACGGCAAGAAGTGTATGTTTTTAGTTTAAAATTTTCTTTTAGTTTAAATGACACATCACATAATAAAAACTATAAAAATGTTCCCTAAATGTCTTGATACTTTATGAAAATTATCCATAAATCATATGTTATATTTAGAAATTAAAAACAAACTAATCTGACAAATGGTGTGCTCGATATAACAAGATGATTATGTTTTATGTTTAGAATAAATATCTTATTAATTCATTTTATTAATATTTACATTTTATTTATTTATATATAGTATTATTAATATAATAATTGTTATTTTATTTTGGTAAATTATTATTCTGACATGGGGGGGGGGGTTTGGTAACTAAGATCATGATAGGGCTATTTTTAGAGGTGGTTTTTGGCTAAAGTTAGTGAAACATTAATGTTATTAATTTCATTGATGTTTCTAATTAATTTTTCATAACAATGTAATTATACAAACCATTTTCTAAAATGAATGCAATATAACATTTTATGTTGAACATGTGATGTAAATTTAATTGAAATTGAATTTTTTTATTTTCTACTATAGTGTGCTAAAATTTTAGTACCACACTGATGAAACATTCATTTTATCAGTGTTAGGAATATCTATTATTAAAGGCCTCTAGTTCAGTGATAAAAAAGAAATTATAAATGGAACCCATTATTAGTGATAAAAACGGGTTGTTAAAGGACCACCATTCTCAATCATTCATTTAGTTCTGATGAAGGGGACATTTATCTGTGTTATTTTTTGAACAAATAAACTCTCATGTATTTTAATGTTCCTTACAACATTAATTATTTTTTATCACCATTTAATGAAATTTCTAGCACCGATAAAGCCCATATCCCATGTAATTATTTTAATAAATTTATTTTTCATTGAACATGATCATTATCAATGTGTGGTTAACAACTTTAAGTGATCACTCTAGAGGCGGTATGTACATAATGATTTTATGTCCAGAAACATGGCCATGTAATAGAGGGTTAGAGGTATGCATCTTAATAAAGTATCCAATACTAATGTGTGTGGTTTAATTTTTTGAAACATAATTTTTTCACTATGAGGTAATTAATATTGTTTCGTATGTAATTAAATGTTTGTTAATGAATAGAAGCTATTTTTTTTGTACAATATTGGATTTCTTAAATTTCATATAATTGTTATGTTTTAATTTTTAGAAGATGAATGGACCAAAAACACTATTATTTTTTAAACAAGATTACTAGTAGTGGTTTTAACCACCACTCGAAAATTAGTTGATGCTCTGACAATAATGAATAAAATCAAGGTGGTTAAAACCACTATGAAAATTTAATATCTAAAAAAAAATATAATCAAAAGAATCATTGTTATAATTATGACCATTGGAAACTAATGCTAATTAAAAAAATCCATTGGTAAATATATATTACATTAAAAGTACTAAAACCATTTAAAAACGAATAATTTATCCTTAATTTAATTTATAATGAAACAACCATACATAGTGGAATGACAAACTCATTGTAAAACCTAGTATAGGCAGTTAAAACTAACTCTAAACCCAAAAAAATTATTTCTATGTGATATTTTTCATATAGCAGAACAGCATTCCTCAATTTATGGTTCTATGATTCATGATTTGATAATAGGAACATAGAAATATTTTATTTGTGATAATAATTTAGAACGATAGTCTTATATCTCTCATGATAGAAGGATACAATATGAGAGATAGTGATATTGACTAAGGTGAGAGCCTTTGAGATGATGAAATCAGGGGCAGTACATTGATAAGGGACATGGGAAAACTCTATATATTTTTCATTCATGCTATTCAAGATATGTTCCAATAGTTTGTTGTAAACATCAAATCTCTTAATGCCACTATTTATAGTCATTAAATCCTTCGGATTTTTTTTTTGAAATTTGATGGGGGTGTAATAAATTCATTGAAATGAAAAATTAAATAGGTTGAAAAAATAATAGATGCATCCCAAATTATGACATGGATAACACCATGTTCTGGTGCAAAAATGTTGGCCATTTTCCTCCCAAAATATCCATCACCATGTTCATGGTCACCAGTAGTTGACCAGTTTGACTTGTAGTCGCACCTATCCACAAGGGATTTATCAAAGAGAGCATGGCCCTTTATGTTTTCCATTTTCATGAATGTTTAGTAAGTAGATCCACCATATCCATGAATGGTCTTATAAGGTTCACCAAGCCTCCTTATATGTTTTTAATAATATAATTGAGACTTCTTTAGGGATATTTCAACGATTCTTAATGAATACAATTTTTATCAATGATAATTAAATTTCTATTTCGTAGAAACTAAAAAAATGTAAGTAAAACCATTATAAAAATAATGGAGTATTTTGTTTTAATTAAGACATGATGAGATAGATGGAGGTATAGCAAAATAAATAGTAGTTAAAACATTACATTGGACCATAAAAACACTTTATATTATATAAATTACTTCTACTAAAAGGCTCCACTAAGAAATTCTAATGTTTCACACGAAGACGTGTAAGTGAACATTAATGAAGTTACATTAGAATTTTCATCCATTAGGTTGAATATTTTAAATAATTAAAACATATGCCTTCAATGAAAGTTTTAATTACATGTTTTTATTAGAAATATTTAGATAAACCGTTCAAAGAAATATCAATTTTAGGTCCCCACTTAAAAATTAAGTGTATGAGTTTTCTAGATTTCGTACATGATAAATAATTTTGATTCGGAAAAATTTTAAAATTTAAAAAATACATAATAGTGTTGAGAAACGGTTTTTCGAACATTAAATTCTAATGAAAAACAAAAAAAAGGAAAAAAATATTTGATTATATATTTTAGAGAACGTGGAAAACACATATTTCCATTTTAGAAGAACAAAAATTTATCAATATTGATTCAATATTTCAATATATTTGAAATCAACCTCTGTTGGATGGTGGTATGATCATATCTTTTTGATATATTAGATGATTAGTCGCTCGAAAATCCAGCCCCCATTCATCATTTTTGCAGTTCCAGTGATATATATCACTCCAATCGAAGATGATGACGGCATTTCACAATCTTGGAATCTGATATATGATAGATGTCTGACTCTTCACCTCCATCCAAGTTATCCTCTTACCTAGTACCCTCACCATTCAATCCACCATATTCACTCAACTTAAATATCCTAAGATGATCATTTAAGATCATTCTACAAGATGTAGTCCCACTCCTCCCCTTGTCAAGCATCCGATGATCGATGAAAGTTATCGCCACCAAAGGGTGGTGTAGAAAAAAAAGAAATGTACATTGTTTATTACCTTATTCATATTTCCCTACAGATATTGTCTCTTTATACCCTCTTCCTTGATCAAAACGGATTTTCAGTGTTTTCTAGTAACAACTAACGATTGTAATTTCTCAACATGGAATATATATAAATTTATATTGACTCATTTAAAATTAAAAAAATTATCAGAAGAAATATCATTTCAATAATATATTTATGTATGTGATACATGTGTATTTTCTTCTCTTCCACTCTCATTTATATGACTATACATACTCTATCATTTAAAAAAGCATACAAATGACCATTATTGAATATATATTTTAGGTTAATGAATAAATATACTCAAGAAAGGAAAATTACACATTATAAATCACTATAAGTCATCCACTATTTTATGTTTAATGAAATTTTAGTGATGAAATTTTTAAGGAGAACAAATATTGACACCATTCTTACAAAACTAGTACTAGTTGTCAAAACTATAAGCACCTCATATGGTAAATAGAAAAAACTAAATAATATTCATGTATAAATATATTAAAAATGAAAAATATAACTATTATTCGGTATTAATATGGTTATAAAATAATATATTAATATTTTTATCTTTTTTATAGAAGCTTGGAGTACAATTGAATAAGATAGAATAAAGTTTAGGAGTTTTTGTGACTCAAACATTCCCTTGGGTCATAATCAATCCTAATTGAATATTATATTTAAGTTCTCATCTATTATAACATATGATAATGTTATTTCATATTTTTATATTATATTGTGAAAAAAATAATGATTTAAACAAATTATTTTTAGCATGATGAATCAATTGTTTTGTGCAAATGAAATTTTATCAAGAAAAATTATCATTTTTTTAATTGATTTTCTAATACATATTCATGTTTTTTACATCTCGACAATGTCCTCATATATTTTTGGAAAAACCAATTTGTATTATTTTATATGGTTATAATTATTTACATAATACTATTTTAAGAGGAAAATATAGTACACTTTTTAATGACATGGGTTGTAAAAATAAGGAATTTATTAATAAAACATGGGTTTTCAATACTATAAATAATAAGATATTTTACCTTTCACTCCACTATTTTTTATAATTATATTGAAATATTCAATGAGATTTTATATGAACCTATTTATAATAACGTTTTAAAAAACAATTTTCTTTCCCTTCACACAAATTTTTTTCAATTTAATACACACTACTTATTTTATAAAAATGTTTAAAAAGGTATTTGGAAAACTTCGGTATTTTAAATTATATTTTTCCTCAATGGTTTATCTCTTATGATGTGATGTTTTGATCATAATATATATGTTATAATTTTACAATTCATTTTTTTGAAATCATATTTTGATGTTATTTTATTTCACAAGATCATGTTATATGATAGGTTTAAGAAACCCATCCCCTTTCCATGGGTTCATTAAGATATGATTATGATTGAATTCATATTTCACACTTATGTATTGATGATTATGGGTGCGGCCCTATATATATATAAAATTAAATTTTTAAAATTATATATCATGAGATATCCAAACGAGGACATAATTGGTTTGTTCACATAGGCACGAGCATAATGAGTTTTCTTCCATTTTTAGGCATGAATACAAAGTAACTTTTTACATAAGCATTGGAATGATGGGTATTCTCACCAAATTTATCCCATGATTATTGTTTTACCATATTTACATGTTTCTCATCATTTTTTTTTAACCTTAAATGATGAATTTCATTTCCATTAAATTCCATGTTTTCATGATTATTTCTTGTTTTTTAATGTCTTCCACGTTTTAATGACATGTCCACATGAAATATGACTTAAGAAATGTATTTAGAGCCATGAAATATCCTTCATTTTTCCTTAATTATATTTTAATTATATTTTATTACTCAACATGTTTTATGATTATAATCTAATGTCTTTTAATTTTTTATTAATATATTTATATCTTCATCATGATATCTTCCATTTTTAAAATATATTCCATTATGATATGTTTTTCCTTTATTGAAAATTTGAGCTCTCCCATTTCTTATGTATCAACTAAATATTAATGAATATGATTATATTATGTAATATGTATAAAAATGGGCCTAGAGTAATGATATCATAGGGATTTGTTACCATGTGTTGTAAAATAAGTTGTTTATATAGCTAATCTCTAATACACTAAACCATTTTCTCCTCTGGTTATGGGAATGATTGTAATATTTATTATTTAAAACATGAATTTTATGTTTTATTTAAATATTTTTTATCATGGGATTATTTAATTGATGTCCCATTTAGATTTATTTTTCCAAAGTAGATCAGATGTCCCCCTTGATGAATCTATCTATCCCTAATCTCTTATTAGAATATTTTTGGTTTGATGGATAATAATCTATTTATATAATTAGTATCAAATTTATAAAATTTGGGTTTGAGGTTTCACAGGCCTTCAATTGAATTTATAAAATGATATAGTGCCGTGACCAAAAGAAAAACAAGAAAACAACTCTTCTAGGTAATCCCCCTCTTCACGAGTCAAACTATGGTGAGTATTTTTATATATTATGGCCTTTTTATGAGTTATATAGAATTTATTTCATTTTAATGCATTGTTTAAAATATTATTTTTAAAATTAAAAATATTTTCCATATGGATAACGACACAGTAAATATTAACCAACCATGAAGCACCTAATTAAAATATTATTAAAAAAATATTTTTAATGTTTTGAATAAAATATTTGCCACTACAGATGTCTTGTTCATATCTAAGACTCACCAAATATTATTAATAACTTTGAAAAATAATGGAGGAAAATAGATGATAGATTTTACTTGGGAGAGGTGGATTATGAAAAGAGGTCTTGGGGAAGATCTTCATATGTGTTGAGTGAAGAAAATACCCCTGGAATCCCATTTAAGGTGGATTTATATTTAGGAGAAAAGTCCACCATCCCTCCTTTATAAAAGATAAAATGGGATCTAATGAGAACTTGAATGTGGACCACTGACCCCTTCGTGGCCACTGGGTACCTAGGGAAATGCCATTTATTACCCATTCAAAGATACAATAGCTCTTGTAACTCCACCGGACCCCACTGAGTACTTTATGACCATGATGCACTAAAAACAATATTTATATACCAATTTTTATTAACTTTTATAAACAACACCAAACTATTCATTATTTAAAATAGAAATTAAGGAACGCAAAGAATAAAATAAAAATTTATCCCTAGTGACATGGGTTATTAAATAGAGTTGATAAAGATAATAGAATTAAAGGGAGGAACTATTTCATCCTATAACATATAAGAGAAATTTTTATTAATATATGGAGAATTATAGAAAAATAAAGATATGGGTTTATTCATGAATATAGAGAATAAAGCATAACAATGATATATTGGTGTAAAAACTATCTCTTTTTTTACTTTCATTATAATAACCAAATATTATTTTTTATTTATGTTGTTATTTTGAAGCACTAATGGGAAATATTTCAATAAATAAAGATTCTTAGAATTGATAGGGAATAGTTCCAAAAAAAATATTCACTAAAAAACATGTAATTATATTCTTTTTTCACCATCACAATGTCGGTGTATGAATCTTGGACATAAATTTCTTTAAAATAATTTATTAAAATAGTTAGGTACTTATGATTTAGTTTAATTTTTTAGTTGTGTTGTATTTAATTGATTTGAAATATTTTAGAGTTCATGATTACAAAAAAACATGAACAATACATTGAAGAAATTTAATTATAATTATTTACCCCTGTTTCAGTGATTTGGATGTTGGTGGTTGGAAAACGTATCATTTTGATAAATTATCCCTTAAGTGGATAATTTCACATCACAAGTTCAACATAAACCCTTGGTAGTAAATTAAAAATCATTTAGATATCCTCACCCTTAGGTGGTAAATTAGTTATCATCTAGATAACTTAACCATTGGGTAGTAAATTACATATTATTTACATAACCTATCCCTTATATAGTAAATTTTACATTTTTTAAATATTTACACATTCATGAGATAAGAGTTATCATTATGTCTATAATTTAACAATTAACGTGTAACAACCCTAATTAAATCACCCGATCATAGCCAGAGGGTCAAATGACCTTACATACACCTCCCTATCTGTAATAGGCTACTAACTAGCAGCATGTGATTAATTGGAACCATATGAAGGTTGTACCATTAGTAATATATAGATAATGAGAGTACTCGATAACAGAAATCATAATTAGGGTATATTGTTGAACATAAAACTCATAATGTAATACCTCAAAAATAAAAAACAATACCATCCCATGGTATAATAATATAGAATATAATATATATTCCAATAAGTCATTGAAGAAAACCCACATGTGACAGATCTGTATACAATAAATAAGAAAAAATAAATAAAGGGTATCATCTATGAAAATATCTCGAAGTCTATCCAAACATCACATTGATAAACATTCTCCTCTTATATAACTACACCGAGTAGGTCCACTAAACTCATTTGAAAACTTTTCCTAAAAAGTCCACAAACACACAGAAATGCATGTACAAGGTGTGAGTATGAACCTAATATGAAACCTCAAATGCATCCTTAAAAAAATTCTTCATGTATATATAAATTTTTATGTAATGACAAAAAATGGGGAATAAATAAATAAAAACCCATCTAAGTCATCACACACTTACTAGGACACCGTTAACCTCAATCCAACACACTTCAGATCCATGGTGGAAGATAAGTTACATCTAGCATGTCACATTATCTAAAAATGTCACATGATTTTTCCAATTAATCAACCACCTCGTTGATGGATAACCAAAATATACCCAACACAATAGAACAAGTTATTCCCAGACTCAAACATCTCATTAACAGATAACCACAATATTCCCAGCATGATAATACAATTTATTCAGTAAAATCAAAAATCATATTGAGTTATAACTACAATTGTAATGAAAAAAAGTTTTATCAATTGAAATTTCCTTCATATAATTATATCATATATCATAATCACAAAAAAGTACTTTTAGAAAAAACTACACCATTTATAAATTAAAAATTAATGAAATAAGAAGTATTTATTGATGTTCTGGAAGTTATATCAAAGGAATAGTAACTTGACCTTTGGAATTTTAACATGACCTTTATGAGTAGTAAACTGTTCAATTGAATATTAACACCACCAATGAAATTATAAGTAAAATTTATCCATCTTATAAGTTACCCTATGATATAATTATAACATAATATAAGTAAAATAATATTTAAAAAAATTATCAATTATGTGTTGGTATTTTTTGTAGCCATATTTAATTAATTAAAATTTAATAATCAATTGAGAAAATTAAAATAAAATTTATATTTATAAAATATTTTTATAAACTAATATTTTATATCTTAATATTATTATATAATTATATGCATCCTTAGTTAATTTTTTAAAGTGTCATAAAATCAGTTATAATATTAAAATATGTATTTTTTGAGTAAATTATAATTTTAGATAAAAATTAAATTTATCTTATTTAGAAGATTATTATCAAAATATGGAATTCATTGTTTTATTCTATACATCAAAGGGTTGTTAGGTTGAAATTTTGGAATTTTTCTAAAATACTTGAATTTTTTGGTGAATAGTGAAATACGATAATTTATTGTATATAAAAATTATAAGTTAAATACACTATTCCTTGAGTCATGTATGATGTAAGAACCATTTATTAGAACACAAAAAATATAATTATTATATTTAGTCTTAATAATCATCACTATATCTTGTCTTGATAAAAATAATATACTAATGAATTAAGTACTTAGAAAACACCCCTCTCCTCCACTATAAAAACTACCCTCACCACATCTTCTCCTCACACATCTCAAACCGCGTGACTTGTCAAAATTATACTAGAATATCCTCCAAATATACTAACCCACGTCCATGAGAATTATGTCTTAAAAAAAGTCCAAAACAAAACCCTTAAGGAGGTTCTCAAGAGGAAGGAATCAACATGTAAAACCCACTTTTGTGTTCTTTCAATTTATTTTCAAGATCTTTTATTTTCTTATATTATCCACACTTACATTTGTAAAATTGGAATGAAAAATACATTATCATACATATAAAATGATTATATCATGTTTATGGAATAATTATTCTTCAAATTTCTTCTCCTATCTATTTTATTTTAAGATTGATAACATCATTCGTGAGGTGTTGATTTACCACCTTCATGGATGACATGCTTTCATCATTCAATAACACCTACAAGTACAATCAGAAAACCATTTTTATGGTTGAAAGAAATTATAATAAATGTATTCTATATTATTTAATGTTTTATAATTATTTTATACACATGATATTAATTTATAAAAAGATGAGTTCATTGGGATAAAAAACAACCAAAGTAAATACAAAAGATTATCAATAACTGTTTATATAATGATTCGTACTCATGAAATAATCCAAAATCATATATAAGACCAATTTTGCCTCTATAATATCATTATGAACATATTTTTTCAATAATTTATAATTACCCTCACATTAAATGATATTTAATTCATGTATTCAAGTAAACTGATCATGAAAGGAATGGAAATGAACGCAACCATACGATGAAATTGAATATATTAACCCATAAAAAAGGACAGAAATGAATATAGAAAAGTTATAATAAATAATATAAATGTAAAAATGGTTTCATAATCACAAATTAATGAATTTAATTTGATTATCCTGGACATTAAGATCATGTGAAGAACAACTTTAGACTAAGGTAAGGGATTCTACCGACACCTCCATTATTCTTTTAGGTTACTCATTATCTTTTTTTTACCCAAAAGAAGTTTTATGTTATTTTTGTATAAATATTATAAATTATGTGTATATGTTCTAATGTTATGTTTTAATATCCTTTAATCCTTTTTACATAATTTTCATATTTTAAAAAGATTCTTACTCGATTTTTCCTGATAAGCTATCCTGATTTAAGGCATCTTCCCGGATTCTTACTGTAACATCCCAGGTAAATAAAGAATATTACCTTTTCATATTTATTAATATTTATGAATAAAAATTTAATATTACTTTAATGGGGATGCTAAGTTGGATGGCATACCCAACACACAATGACGAGTTTCATTGAAATCATACATTGCACAGTAATAATATAATAATATTGTTTCTTAAATGTTAGTTAACACATAGTTTTTGTAATAGCGGGAATAAACATAAATAACTAAAAAATTATTATATATATTTGTTAAATATTTTTAGATTTACCCAGTAAATGTTAGAGGCTTAAAATGTAAATGAATCCAACTTTAGGCGTAAATACTCATATATTCACTAAAAAGTCGATTTATTTCCTTTTGATGGAGAACCCTCTCTAAATATAGTTTTGGTAACTCTTATACTGTCTAGTGGACAAAATAAATATCTTTTTTACAATCGGGACATCTAAATTAATTTTTTGCATGTTTGTTGCATTTTTCTGATAAAGTACATTTTTTAATGAATAATAAAAAATGTTGTACATTAATTCAAACCCTCCTTTTAATCGAATTTATTTATATGGATAGATTATCATTTTAATTGTGTTTACATTGTAATTAAAATATATTTTTACCATTTAATCCAATGTAGTTCAATGCAATTAATTTCTCTTTGAAATTGGACATAAAAAAATGTCAATATTTCGATAGATATTGTTTCTTAAAAACACACTATTTGTTTTGACAGTGGGAATTAGTTATAAAATTAATTAATTCAACTTCTATGATATGAATTTGGTAAAATTGAAATCATTTTTCAATTTGGAATATCAAATATATCTTCGAGTGAATTTTCATTATTTTTCTGAAAAACATCATTTTTTGATGAAAAGTGAAACCACTAAGTTGTAGATAAAATGTCTGAATTTTTCGTTAAATGAAAATTTACTTCTTCTGTGAATGGAATTTAAAAAATCCAACATACATGGTTGTAATTAGTAAGTAAAATTTGGTCCAATAGGATGAAAATAATATTTTTGGTGAATAGTAACTTTTTAGTTTTGTTAACCGTGATTAAAGGTAATTAGGGCAATTTAAGGTAAAAATGATATTATAAAAATATAGAAATATCTTGACACTTGTCTTACCCATATTTTATGAGTCATGGTATACCAGGACAATCCATGGATCAATTTTTTTGGACCACATGAAGCCACTTGGGTAAGATAATGACATTAATACCTTTTTTGAAAGTAAAAAATAAAAATGTCACAAACATGTATTGTTTTACTAAAACAATTTTTACAAGGGCTTATACGAGTTAACATTTAAAATATAAATATTAATTATAAATCTATAAATATTTCCTATAACATGGTAATTTTTCTATAATTTTATGACATGAAATTAATTAAATTATTTATGACATAATGATGATGCGGTGTTTACATCATTAATGAATAAATTAAATAAATAAGAATATAAAGTTTAAATCAATTTAAAAAACTTTTCCAAAACCTATTGGATGATTTCATTTCAAACATGGTCCACCTTATCATCGACTGTAATGTTTTTTTGGAGATTTAGAAACCGAATTTCATTTTATAATAAAATAATAGTTTCAAGATTTCAAAAAGAGCTCCTCCTCTCCCTTATAAAAAGACCCCACTTCCTCTAAATCTCTCACACATCTCAAGCCCTTTTAATCGTCCAAACTCTACTTCAATTATCTCCCAAGATCCCTCTCTTCGTCCTAGAAGGATTACCTTAGGCAGAAAGCTTTTCAAGAAACCATTTTGGATCAAACCAAGAGGATTTAACTGATTTAAAGGTAATGTCTTCTCTTATGTTCTTTTGTTTAATTTTCTTCTCCAACCCCCTAAACTCTTTTAATTACATTATTTTGCAACGACACAACTATATAAAATATACTAGGATGTTTTTATGGGAAGTATTCGATTTACACCTACACCCACCTCTATCTAATGGTTCAAGAACATACTATTTCTGTGGGTGGAAAATTACTGCCTCACGAAATGATGATTGCTCAATATTCATTTAACACCTCTTATGGGGGCCATTAATATGTCAATGTATTTATATATGATATATATTATGTTTATTTTTTCCTTATTCTTATATAATATTTATTTATTCCATTCCTTTATGGCTTCCCTAATGGGTAAACGCGATAATTTTATTTTAGGAAGTGCAGACTATCGCCCCCTCAAAGGGATTTGAATCCTTAATACCATATGTGTGATATATAAAGGATTGAGTTACGGATATTATATATTATATTATACTATAATTATGATATAACTATGTATAATTATGTTTTTATTCCATTAAAGTATTAAATAGAAATGAAAGTAGCGTTCATGCTTACGTATGACTTACCGTCTCCATAAACAGCACATTTCATTTATTATCTCAAAATGTTATGTACTATTATAATTATGTATATATAATAGATATATATGGTTTTTATGTCATTAATAATATTTTTATATGATGTACTTATAACTACATGGACAATTCATTTCAAACATGTTCATTGTTGACTCATGTACCGAACATTAAAAAACGTTTGATATGAACTCACATAATTAACTGATTATTATAACTTTATAATATTTGATATGAATTGAATAATAAACTTTAAAGGCATTACTTAAGAAATTAAAAATTTTCCAATGTTTATTATTCAGGAATATAAAGAAACAAACAAGACAAGTTGGACTTGATGTAAGGGATCCTACCTCTCTCTTTCTTTCCATGTATTCTCTTTTATGTCATTTATTTTAAGCACCATTTTCTTCTGTTGGGGATTTTATTTTTTATTAATCCTACTGCCCTTTTATGATCATATTATTAGATACCCTATATGATCTCATCAATCCATTTTTGGAAGTTTTAAGTGGCTCCGTTAAGGTGTGGAATTTTCGTAAGGTATTTCATATCTCAGTTTTAATTCTGTGATATTCTTATTGTTTGAAACTTATTTATTTAATGTGATGAATTGTTTAATTCGTTTTCCTATATATATTATCATGCTATTCATGGTATTCTATGATTAATTTGGTTCTTATTATCTTTTGGTTATACGACACGATTTATTACCACGAGGTAAGGAGTTTTTATCTCACTATGTGTTCCCATGATATTCATGATACATTTTCCACTATTTCCTTTTGTGTGGTGTATGTACAAACCATGATTGTATTCTCTATATAAAATAATTTAATTTATGGGTATTTACATCTTCATTGTATGACTCTTCTTACATGGGGTGTACGATTCGGGAGTTACCCAATTCGGCAAGGGAACCTTTCACCCTCCTCTTTTTAGAAGAATTCTTTTGTTACATATTTTAATTTACATCTTATTATGTTGGTATATGTTCTTATATATCTTTATTGATGTAAATTTGAACTCCATGTAATGAGATACCATTTTCTCTCTCATCAACTCATTTTTTGAATTTAAATGTTACCCCGTTAGGATGTCAAATATTTGCAAGGGAAATTCTTAACTCAATTTCAATTCTTTGGGTTAAACATGTACTTCTTGGATATGTCATTATATGAATATGTGTGAATTACTCTGATTTTTTAACACTTAATATCCATTTATATTGGGTTTATATTAATTTTTCACACATAATTATGTAATTGATTTATCCTTAATCTAAGGATACCGACTTTGTTCGAGACTTTGTCTCGATCTCTATTCATTGAGGTATATTTTTTTTATAGACAACATTATTTTATATGGTGTATATACCCTTTTGAATTTTACATTTATTCAAAATAAATCTTTTATCTACGAAGCATTTTACTAAATGTCAAAAAGGAATGTTTCTTTTTAACGTATGCGGTGACAACAACCTTTCCTCCACCGAGATTATTATTTGATATTTGGATTCCATAACAGGCTGCAATGTTTTTAAAAGGAAAATAGATACCATATACTTTTATTTGTATTTTGGTATTGAAAATGTTTTTGATAATGTTTTGATTATATTAATTTGTTGTGTTGATAACATGGGATTGGAATATGGAAATGATATGTTTCCATTACGCAAGATTTACGTGATATGATTATGTTATGGTTCTTGGGAATTGTTTATGAATATGGGTGGTTCTATGATAAACTAAAGGAGGGTGAGCCCGAGATAGCTCTCCAATGCATTGGGTAACGCGAAGGAGTTAAACGCTAAGGTTTCTCCGAAGAGATTTAGGAAATATACTATGATGGGTATTCCAAACGTAACCATGAGGGTTACTCCTCACGTAAGAATGTTATGAATGCCTCAATTTACCTTTATGTCTTATGATTTCTATGAGTTATTCATAAATCTTATTATTTCATGAGTAATGTTAAAGTGATTATGTTTTATGAGTAAAGTATGATTTCATTGATTATTATGTAAACATGGAATAATGTTTTCTTTCTATATTTTTATTTCCATTACTAAGATTTTTTATGCTCATTACAATTTTTTGAAATGTTTTCCATAAGACTAAAATATGAATAGGGTCAAGGATGGGATCAAGGAAAGACATGATATATAAGACATGGAACTGGAAATGTTTCTTTTTAAGAGTTTTTATTTTATGAAAAAAATTGAAACTGAGTAGATGTGTCTACTTTGTAATCATTTGAGATGTAATAGTTATGTCCAAATTCTAAAAAATACTAAACCAGAAAAGATCCTCAATGTGAATTATTCATTTAATTCAAGATTATGTAATGTTTTAAGTCTGAGTCCTTATAGTTGGTATCAAAGGTCGGTTTTGATAACATTAGAGGTTAGGGTATTCATTATGCATAAGTGAGATTACAATAATGGTTAGGATTTCAGAAAGAGTCATAGTTTTTAGATAATGTGAATGAGTTTAAGATAACATGAATAAATATATCTTATTACTTACCCTCCTTTTAAGATATTATATGATGATTTTACGGATGTACTCACACTGACCTTTTTGGTTTTAGTAAATGGCTGGATCTAGCAGGCACCAATGTAACAATGGATTTGAAGAAAACTATGATGGTTTTCTGAAAGAACAACAAAATTATATGGGAGCTGCAATGATAACTCTTTTGGTTATTCTCAACCAACTATCTGGTGTCACGGTTGACCACCTAAACCTTGGTGATTTTTATAAGGCATCATATTTGAGAGAAACAAATCCCTATGGAAGTTCGGGTAAAAATCATTAAGTTAAGTGTGCTCAAAAACCTACGTGTCAAAGATGTGGAAAGAAACACATAGATAAATGTTTCAAAGGGACAGAAAGATGTTATAAATGTAGAAATGAATGTCATAAAGCAAGTACCTTCCCTGGAAAAAGTAAGCATACAGTTGACTCTAGGAAATGGAAAGAATTTCTTTCTGAGGGATCAAGTGAATTTTATAAATGTGGTGTGCATGGTCATTATGAAAACACATGTCCTACAAAGAAGTTTCGGGAATGGGATCACAAAGATTGTACAAATATTTTTTTACCAATACCTAATGCATTTCCAATTGAGGATGAAGATACTGACAATGAACAATGAATGGTATGGAATATTTATGAACACGTGTTTTCCTATTATTGGAATATTAGGATATGATTCATGATTTTGATTGCAGGAATGAATTATTTCAGAATAAGTTGTAATGTAATGATTAATCGATCATAAAGACTGTTGAATGAGTTAGATGTCAACATATAAGGGATTCAAGAGTTATGGTAGATTTTAGGATAGTGAATTCATAAATATATTAAGTCTCTTTTGATGATGGGTTACATTAGGAGAATTTTTTTACTATGTGTAACCATGATGTTTGATATATGAAAATTTCATTCAAGGAATAATTATCTTTTATTTTGTGGATATATTTATAAAGAACCATTTTGGTTTATATGATCCTTGAATTTGAAGCAATTACCGGTTAATACATTTTTGGAAGCAAAACCAAAGCTATTAGGTAATATTTGTGGTTATAGTATGTTATGGTTATTTTTGATAAATTTATCTTTAGTTTGGAATGTTATAAAATAATATTGTTTTTGAGAAAAGACAACAGGCAGACTGTGTGACAACCCATCATGTCGGACGAAGCTGCGGGAATCGAACCCATAACCAAAGTGCGACTGAAATTTATCGCCTACCACTGGACTACGATAAGTCCCTGGTTAGTCTGATTAATTATTTTATTTTATATGATCTTATGAATAAGGAATAAGTGTAATTTGGGATATATATGGAAATGACTAAACTCTCATGAAGAACATGTGATTTGGTAAATTATTTTTCAATATGAGATTTTAATAGCAACTAATGTTATTTGGAGTTAAATGTTAAGATTTATCTTGGAAGACTATGTGATTAAATCATTTGAAGATTTGGGTCTCAATCTTAGTTTTGATTACTTTGAAGAATTTTATGGATAGTAGTTTGTTGAATGGTCTTTGAAGAACTTTGGGTTTTGTTGGACAAATTTTGGAGATTAAGAGTAGTTTTTCTTTTTGTAAATGATTATCCTTATTGGGGATTATCAAGTCTTGTACTAAACATTTTGGGTTTGGTAATGTTCTAAAGAAATGGAAAATATATAGTTCATCTTTTGTGGATTAGGTGATTCTCAATAACTTTATTATAGCACTCTTAATGTGAACAAGTCTTCCTAAATACTAATCTTTTGGAGAAAATATGAGTTTGTGTTAAAAATATAGTAAGAGATGAAAGTCTACACGAAAATTAAGTAGGTTTACACATGTTTTAGTTAAGATCATAAATAAATTCATGAATAAAAAGTAACTTAAAACAAAAAAAAATTTCGGTTAACTTTTCTTACTGGGGAATCAAATACCGTTTAACCCATCACAAGTTTGCGATTTTCTGGTGGGTAACTTTCTCTTAATCATGTTTTCAATAACTCTCCATTAGACCTTGACGGTTTTTTTCTCCATATCCATGTTTCCATGGAATCCAAGTGTGGGTTATCTTGGGTGAACTTTTTAATATTCTTTCTTTCTTTTGAAATGATAGTTTAATTTACTCATTTTCCAATGTGGGGCTTTCAATGAAGTTTCCAAGCCCAATTTTAAAATTGCAAGGATGAAATTCCCAAATGCGGGGAAGGATGTAACATCCCAGGTAAATATAGAATATTAATTTTTCATATTTATTAATATTTTTGAATAAAATATTAATATTAATTTAAAGGGGATGCTATGTTTTATGGCTTACCCAATATGCAACAACAAGTTTCATTGAAATCTTAAGTTTCATGCTAATAATATGATAATATTAATTTTAAAATGGTGGTTAAAACCTAGCCATTATAATATCAGGAATGAACAGAACTAACTAAAAAATTATTATATATGGTTTTTAAATATTTTTACAGCTACCCAATAAATGTTAGAGGCACAAAATGCGAATGAATCGAATTTTAAGCGTAAATATTCATATATTCACAAAAAAGTCGATTTATCGCCTTTTGGTGGAGAACCATCTCTAAATATAGTTTTGGACACTCTTATAGTTTCTATGGGACCAAAAAAAATTCTTTTTTAGAATCGATACATCAAAATTTACTTTGTGATTGTTTTTTAGTATTTTTCCGATAAAGTTCATTTTGTAATGAATAGTTAAAAAATGTTGTATTTTAATTCAAAACCACCTTTAAATATAATTTATTTATATGGTTATATTATATTTTTAATTGGATTTAATGTTTAATCAAAATATATTTTAACTATTTAATACAATGTAGGTCATTGGAAGTAATTTCACTTTGAAATTGGACATAAACAAATATCAATCTTTTGATAGATACTGTTTCTTAAAAACACGATATTTGTTTTGACAGTGGGAATCAATTATAAAATTAATTAATGCAACTTATATATTATGAATTTGGTAAAATGGATATCATTTTTTAACTTAGAATATCAAATATATATTAGAGTGTTGTTTTGGTATTTTTTTGAAAAACATCATTTTTTGATGAATAGTGAAACCACTAAGTGGTAGATAAAAAATTGAATTTTTCATTAAACGAAACTTTACCGCTTATGTGAATTGAATTTAAAAAATCCAACATACATGGATGTTATTAGTAAGTAAAATGTGGTTCAATGGGATGAAAATAATATAATGGTGAATAGTAACTTTTTAGTTTTGTTAACCGCGATTAAAGGTAATTAGGGTAATTTAAGGTAAAAATTATATTATAAAATTATGAAAATATCTTGAAAGATGTCCTACCCTTATTGGATGAGTCATGACCAACCAAAACAATACATGGGTCAATTATTGGGACCCCATGGTGCCACTTGGGTTAGATAATGACATTAATACCATTTATTGAAAGTAAAAATAAAAATGTCACAAAAATGTATTGTTTTACTAAAACAATTTTTACAAGGTGTTATATAGATTATATATTAGACTATAAATATTCATTATAAAGCTAAAAATATTTCCTAAAACATGGTAGTTTTTTATAATTTTTAGAAATCAAATAAATTAAATTATTTATGACACAATGATGATGCACTGTTTACGTCATTAATGAATAAATTAAATAAATAAGAAGATAATGTTTAAAATTATATCCAAAACTTGTACAAAACCTATTGCATGATCTTGTTTAAAACATGGTCCACTTTATCAATGCATTTAATGAATTATGGAGCTTTAGAAACCGAATTTCATTTTATAATAAAATAATAGTTTCAGTATTTCCAAAAGAGCCCCACCTATCCCTTATAAAAAGACCCCAATTCCTATCAATATCTCAAACTTCTCAAGCCCTTTGTCTCGTCCAAAATATACTCAAATAAGCTCCCAATATCACTATATTCATTATAGTATCCTTACCTTATGCAGAAAGCTCTTCAAGAACCCCTTTTGGTTCAAACTAAGAGGAGTTACCTAATTTAAAGGTAATGTCTTCTCTTATGTTATTCTGTTTTATTTTGATTCTCCAACGCCCTAAACTCTTTTTATTCTTTTCTTTTGTAACAAATACAGTATATTAAATATAATAGGATATTTTTATGATAATTATTCGAGCTACACCTACACACACCTCCATCTAATGGTTAAAGAACATTCTGTTTTTGTGGGTGGCAAATTACTGCCTCACGAAACGATGATTACTCAATCCTTTTTTAACACCTCTCATGGTGGACATTAAGATATAAATGTATTTAAATATGATATATATTATGTTTATTTTTTCCTTATGATTCTGTATTTTTCATTTATGCCATACATTTATGTTTTCTATAAGGGGTAAATGCGATAATTTCATTTTAGGAAGTGCGGACTACCCCCCCCCCCTCAAAGTGATTTGAATCTTGAATGCCATATGTGGGATATATAAAGGATGGATATAATGATATTATATATGATATTATAATATAATTATGATATACCTATGTATCATTATATTTTCATTCCATTAAAGTATAAAATATAAATGAAAGTAGCATTCATGTGTAGGTACGGCTTACCTTCTCCATGAACGGTGCATTTCATTTCTTATCTACAAATGTTACGTACTGTTATAAGAACATTTATATACTGGATATATATTATATTTAAACCATTAATACTTCTTTTTATATGATTTACTTATAACTACATGGGGAATTCTATTCAAACATGTTCATTTTTGACTCATGTACTGAACATCCACAAAAATGTCTGATATGAACTCACATAATTAACTAATTATTATAAAATTAAAATACGTGATATAAATTGAATAAAAATAATTAAAGGAGGTACTTATGAAATTATAAATTCACAAAAGTTTATTATTCAGGAATATAATGAAACAAACAAGAAAAGTTGGACCTGAGGTAAGAGATCCAACCAATCTCTTTCTTCTCATGTATTCTCCTTTATGTCATTTATTTTAAGCTCCATGTTCTTATGTTGGGGATGATCTTTTATTTTCATCCTACTGTCCTTTAATTTCATTTTATGAGATAACCAATTTGATCTCATCAATCCGTTTTTATATGTTTTAAGTGCTCCTTTCAGGTGCTGAATGTTCGTAAGAGATTTCTTATCTAACTTTTAATTCTGTGAAATTTCTACTGTTCGCCACTTTTTTGTTGCATGTGGTGTATTTTTTACTGCCTATTGATATATGTATAATCATTCTATTCATGGTATTCTGTGATTCATTTGGTTTTTATTATCTATTGATCATACGATTGGATTTATTACCACGAGGTAAAGAGTTTTTATCTTACTTTGTGTTCCTGTGAGATTCATGCTACATTTTCAACTATTTCCATTTGTGTGGTGTATTTACTGCCCATGATTATATTATCTGTGTAATATTATTTAATTTTTGTGTATTTAAATCTTCATTGTATGACCCTTATTTCATGGGGTGTACGTTTCGGAAGTTACCCAGTTTGGTAAGGGAACCTTTCACCCTCCTCTTTTTAAAAACTTATTTTGATATGTCTTTTGATTTGCATCTTATTATGTTGTGATATGTTCTTCTATTTCCTTATTGATGTAAATTTTATTTCCAAGTGATGTGATACCATTTTCTCTCTCATCAACTAATTTTCTGAATTTTAATGTGATTTCGTTAGGCTGTCGAATTTTTTCAAGGGAACTTCTTAACTCAATTTAAATTCTTTGGGATAAACATGTACTAATTGAATATTTCATTCTATGAATATGTGAGAATGCCTATTATTGTTTTACACATAATATCCAGTTATATTGGGTGTATTTTTATTTGTCACACATAATTATGTAATTGATTTATCCTTAATCTAAGGATACTCACTTTGTACGAGACTTTGTCTCAATCTCCTTTCATTGAGGTATATTTTGTTTTATATACAACTTTATTTCATATGGTTTATAAACCCATTTGAATTTTACTTTTACTAAAAAGGAATCTTTTCTCTACGAAGTGTTTTACTAAACGAAAAAAAGGAATGTTTCTTTTTAACGTACACGGTGAAAACGACCTTTCCACCGTCGCAAGAATTATTTGATCCTTGGCTTACATAACAATCCCCAATGTTTCTAAAAGGAAAACAAATAACATATACTCTTTTATTTATTTTGGTATTGAAAATGGTTTTGATAATGTTTTTATTATATCAATGTGTTGTATTGATAACATGTGATTGAAATGTGGAAATGTTATGCTTCTATTATGTAGATTTATGTGATACGATTATGTTACGATTCATGGGTATTGTTTATGAAGACAGATTGTTCCGTGATAAAATAATGGTGGATGAGCTCGAGATAGCTCTCTAATTCATTGGGTAATGCGAAAGAGTATAACGCTAAGGTTTCTCTGATGATATTTAGGGAATATACTGTGATGGGTATTCCAAACGTAACATGGACTAATGTTTTATTTCCCCATTTTTATATCCCTTACGGTGCTTTTTATACTCCTCCCAAGTTTTTGAAATGTTTTCCACTGGAATTAAAGATTATTAGGGTCAAGGATGTGATCAAGGAAAGACATGATAGCTAAAACATAGAACCAGAAATGTTTCTTTTTAAGAGTATTAATTTTATGAAAAAAATTGAAACTGAGTAGATGTGTCTACTTTGTAATATTTTGAGATTTAATAGTTATGTCATAATTATCTAAAATTCTAAACCTGAAAAGATCCTCAATGTGAATTATTCATTTAATTCAAGATTATGAAATGTTTTAAGGTCCGGTCGTTATACTTACCCATTTAAATTTTCACTCCATAATCTATTTTTAGAAAAAGTTATTTTTATAAAATAATTATATTTATTATGAAAACCTTTTTGGTTCACGTTTGGTTTTATTCAAAAATTTATTCCCTTTTCTATTTTAAAAGATCTTAAATATTGTCCTTACACAACACAAAAAATGTTTTATTTATAACGTTTCTTAAACTCTATTTTTAAATTTTTTATGTTTAGTTTATAATCACTTATCATATTCTATGAATATTTTTCCACTTAGAATGTACATTTATTATTTCAATCATTTCATTCCTAGAAACCATTATTGATAGTCCCTTATGTTATTCCTTTTGAAATGATTATGATACCCAATTCCTACCATGGGTAACCCTTATTTTAATGTTTGATTTCGTATGTATGATTCATTATGTGGAACACATATTCATGAACACATTATGATGGGTGCACATAGATATTGATTAAATTAATTGGGTAATATTTAGTCTTAGGAGATGATATGTGCAATGGTCTTGGTGGTTATGTTTGACTCAGGCTTCTCTATTTGCAAAGAGCCTTGAATCATGCTCCTCTATGGGAAAAGAGCCTTGTTCTAAAGCCATGATTGGTGTTTCTCAATCATTACTCTGATTACATGACCATATGATCCCATATTCTATATATTATGATTATTTATGTTTAATCATGTTCCATGTCTATCAATATCATTGTGATTTTCCTCCTAAACCATGTACTCAGCATTATTTTAATCTTCATTCCCTTAATAGGATTTTAGCTTATCCCTTTGTTCATGTAATCTCTAGGTAATCATATTCATATTTAAGGGACCAAATGTAGTTATTAAATGTTTTTGAATATTATATAAATAAATGTTTCATTTAGTCCCATGTATTCTATTTTACATATGTAGTCTTCCAAGACACTAGACATTACGATCATTGGGTTGTATTTTTGAAATTTATATATCATTATAATGATGTGTTTAAAATGATTGGGTAGTTATAGTTGGTATTATAGTAAGGTATATTTATTTTTGGAGATTAGGACCAGAGAACTTTAGTAAGAACCTTTGGGATATTGTTAAGTACAATGAAAAAATCATGAATGTTTGGTAAGTATTGAGTAACTGGTTTATCAAGAAAATACATCCATTTCGATAAACTAAAAGTGGATGTGGTTCTAGGAAAAATGAAACCAGGATTAAAAACTCTAACAATGTGTTCCCATCGTAACCCAAGGTAACCTATTACATGATAATATTCCTTATGGTGCAGCTGGTTTAACACTTCCAATGGATATGCATTGTTAAATTCATAAGATCATTATGAACCATTATTAATGTTAAAAAAAATCCCATAACTGTACATGTTAGGAAATAAATCATTGAGAACCAAGATTGAAACCTAGGGAATCATAATTTAGGATATTATTTTCTTTTAAGAGTTTATCATTTTATGGTTAATGTTTATTTAAACTTATTAGCTATGTATTCAAGCCCCATAATTATACTTTCTTTTCCTTAGTTAATGGAGGGAAATAGAGGAACCTGTAAAAATAGTCATTGTGATAAAGAGTGTGATGATTATGCTGATGATATGCCAAAAATTATTGGAACGAGTGTGAAAACCTTATGAAAATTCATGATGAGATAGACTATGTTATGAATAATAACATGAATCATGTGGAAAACACTACCTATACAAGGAAAGAGAATGTTGTTTTCAAATACTTAATGTTGAAAAGGCCTTTCATGTTTATTGGATCTTCTGATCCCCTCCTCACGGAACAGAGGATTAACTCCACTGAATATATAATATATACCCTCCATTGATCATAAGAAGAGAACTTTATACTAGATGTATATCATTTTCATTGTGAAGATGATCAGTTTTAGACACTGATAAAAAATACAATTTCCAAGGAGGATATTAATTATATGGAATGAAATGATTTCAATAAAAAAATTTTTTCAATAAATGTTTCCCCCAAACCCTCTATCTCAAGATGGAAAGGTAATTCAATAGAATGATGGAAAAGGAAGATGAGTCCATAAGGGTGTATGAATAAAATATCAAATGTCTTGCAAGATATGCCTCTTTCATTCTTCATGAACACCAAAAGTAAGGTGGATCACTTCTTTAGTGGACTAATGTTGAGTCTATAAAAAGAGTTTTTGATTTTAGACCTTGATAGTTATGAGGAGATAGTCCATTGCTCCCTCAAGGATGAAATGGTGATCATAGAATCTTAGTGATCTCATGGGCCCTGTGATAAAATGTGGAAAATAGAGTCGAATATGGGCGAATCAGCTAAAAAATCTGAAGATAGAAAGAATACCGAAAATCCCACATGTCAAATTTTTGGGAAGAATCATCCTGGGAGATATTTTATGGGAACCAGGAAATGCTTCAAATGTTTAATAATGGGGAATCTGGAAAATTACTACCAAAGAGTGATTCAGAATCCTGATAATGTGGAAAAAGAAATGATGGTTCAAATCATCACTCAGCCTATAGTGTCGTGTTTCAACTACATGGAAGATGGGGATTTTGAAAACCAATTCCCTATTCCAAGATTTTTCAAATTTAATCAATAAAAAACACTAAATAAAAATGGAATGTCTTCTACTATCACAACGGATGAAGTGGATCCAGACAATGATTTGGTGACTGGTATGCTGGTTATTAATTAAAAAATAGTGAACAAACTATTTTATTATGCATCTCTGCATTCATTCTTATCTTGCAAGATTAGTATAAATATTAAAACACAACCTCAAAATATGTGGGTTAATCTATCTATTAGTACATATAATGGGAAAATATTGCATCCAAAGTTTGTAACTCCTCCCTAGAATACTCCCTTTGGTAGAGTTTGATTCTATTTTGGGCATGGATTGAATACCGTTATATAAATCCAATATCAACTGTTGGGAATGGGATATCACTCTTAACATCCTCTAATATCCTCTAATTTTGTAAAAGTGTTAGGAGGATGATGAATCTTCTTCTAAATCATCGTATCTTGTGTGGATATTTTTTCCTTATGAGCAATAATATCTTGCTCAAATGATCTTGAAAAAGGCTAGAATAATGCTTGATGGAATTTCCTTTTTAAGGGACTAAAATGATGTGTTCCCTGAAGATTTTCTTGGTCTTACTCTTGTCCAAGAGGCTGATTTTTCAATTGAACTTATTTCTAGATCCATTATTATATAAAAAAACCATATAGAATGGCCAATATAGACCCGAATGAGATAAAGTTGTTATAAGATAATCTAGAGAAGGGTTTTATATGACCATGTGATTCACTATGGGTGCACTAGTCCTATTCATTATGAATAAGGATTGATTAATGCTCCAATACATTAATAATTGTGAGCTCATTAAAATCATGATATGACAAAATATCCCCTTCCATGGATAGATGACTTGTTTGATCAGCTATACAGGGCTAATTATTTCTTTAATGTGGACCTTCAACTAGGATATCAACAATCAAAGGTGAGGAAGAATGATATTCAAAAAATGGCATTTTGAATGAGGTAGGAAAACTATGAGTTCCTAGTGAATCTCGTTACACTCAGTATCTCTCTAGAAAGTTTCACGGATTTAATGAATAATGTCCTTAGATATTACCTTGTCCAATTTTTTGTAGTATTTATTAACAATATTTTGATATACTCCATGACCATGGAGGAAAATGATAAGCATTTGAATACTTTTTTCAAGAAATTTTGGGATGGAGAAAATATTTGGAAATTATAGTAAATGTTAGTTCTCAATAGATGAGGTATCATTCTTGGAGCATGATATCACCATGAAAGGTATATATATGGACCATTCTAAGATAAAGCTAATCAAAGAGTAGCCCAAACCATCATCTATAAGGGTGATTAGTAGTTTCCTTGTCCTAGATGGGTTTTAATAAAGATTTTCGAATAAATTATCATGATTTTCAAAGATAATAACAAATTTGGAACATAAGGGAGTGACGTTTAAATGGACTCAATAATGTGAAGAAGGATTTAAGGAGCTCAAAGAGAGGCTTATCACTATTCTTGTACTCACACACCAATCAAGTGGATAACTATTTATGGTGTACATCAATGCTTCAAAAAATGACTTAGGATGTGTACTATTGAAAAATGATAATGTGATAGCCTATACCTTAAGGTAGTTGAATATTAATGATCAAAATTACCCCATGCGTGATCTAGAGTTGGCAGCTATGATATTTGCATTGAAAATCTGGTAGCATTATCTCTATATGGAGAAGTGTGAGATATATACTAATCACAAGTTTCTCAAATATATATTCACGTGGAATTAGAATAATACACATCAATGATGATGGTTAGAGCTCATCAATGATTATGACTGCTTAATACACTAACTAATTGGTAAAGAAAATTAGGTCGAAGATTCCATAAGTAAAAACAATTTTACATATTTATTAAGGATAAGAATTGGGAATGATCCAATATTTTTATACATGAAAATTATTGACTTGTGATTCATTAAAGGTGGAACATCATCAATAATTTCTCAAATGATTTCTCAACCATCACTTATATAGAAAATAAATGATTACCAGATAAATGATATAGAAATTAAAAAATGGTGGAAGATATCAGAAATGATAATCATATGAGTTCAATATTGATAAGGATTGAGTCGTAAGATTTGGGTCATCACTATGTGTTTCATCTGATCTAGAGATAAAGATTGTGCTTCTGAATGACACACATAACTCAACCTTCTCTACTCACCCAGGGATCACAATGAAGACTCTAGATCTCCATGAGAACTACTATTGGGGAAATATGAAGAATGTGATCACTAAATATACATCAATCTGCCAAGAATGTCAGCAAGAGAAGGCCAAAAGACAAAATTCTAAAGGGTTGATGAAACCATTACACATAACAACATAGAAATGGGAAAACATCAGCATAGAAAATGTCACTGGACATTTAAGGAAATCTAAAGGGAAAAATTCTATATGGGTTATTGTGGATCATATTATAAAGACACCTCAGTTTAATAAAATTTTAGAGGACTTCTCATTAGATAACATTTGATGGATATATATCAAAGAGGTGGTAAGGATAAAAGGAATACCACTATCTATTATATCCAATCGAGATATGAGATTCACCTCAATGTTCTTGAAAAGTCTCCAACATGCTCTATGAACCAGGCTAAACTTCAGTATGACCTATCATCCTCAAACTGATGTCTGATATGATCAAACTATTCAAAAATTGGATGAAATGTTGAGATAATGTTTTATGGTGCTGAATATAGGATTTTTCCAGTATGGTACACTGGTTGAGAAATCATACACAAATAGTTTCCACTCTAGAATCTAAATTGATCCATATAAAGCCCTTTATTAGAAGAGGTGAAGAACACAAACCTGATATAATGATGTCAGTGCGCATAAGCTGCATGGACATGAAATGGTTAAAGAAATAGTGGAGAAGGTGAAAACCATTCAGCAGTACATCAAGGAATCCTGAAGTGAACAAACTAACAATGTATACAATTTTTGATGACAGCATTATTTTATGATTTGAGACAAGGTATTCCTTCGAATGTCTTCCTTGAAGAATTTCATGAGATTCGAGAAGAAAGGAAAACTAAGTCCCAGGTACATCGACCCCTTCAGTATTTTTTATCATGCCAGAGCTAGGGCCTATAAACTAGCTCCTTCACCTAATGTGTCTAATGTATATGATTTAATCCAAATATCTCTCTTAAGGTTGTATATACCATATACGTCACATGTACTGACATTGGAGGTGGTATAGTTGGAGAATGATCTTTTTTATGAGAAGTCATTGAAGATCATGGATTATAGAGACAATTTTCTATGTAATAAGACTACTCACATGGTCAAAGTAAAATGGAGGAACCATAAGTACGAAGAGGAAGTATGGGAACTAAACGAAGTGATAAATGAAAATTATCATCACATGTTTTCAGCTTAGTTTGTAAAATGAAAATTCGATGGAGAAATTTCATAAGGGGAAAGAATGTAATGAACCAAAGTTTTATTAATAGTAATTATTTTCTTATAATTATTTAATATTGTATAATCACAAAAAAATTACCTTTAAAACACAATACAAACCTTATAAATAAAAATTAATGAAATAAAAGGTATTTCTAAATATTAAAGAACTTATACCAAATGAATAACAACATGACCTTTGGAATAGTAACATGAACTTTTTAAATAGTATACAAGACAAATAAATAGAAACACCACCAATGAATGTAAATGTAAAATTTTTCAATTTTATAAGTTACATTATGATATAATGATTTCAAATTATTAGTAAATGAATATTTTAAAAAATTATTAATTATATGTTGGTATTTTTTGTAGTGAGAAATATTTTATTATAATTTATGATCAATTTAATAATTTAAATGATAATATATTTTCATAAAATTTATTCAAAATTTAAAAGTTTTATGTCTTCTCATTATAATATAATTTTATGAGTCCTTATTTAGTTGTTCAATGTGTTAATAAATCATTTATATTCTTAAATTTTTTTTTTTGTAAATTATGATTTTAATTAAAATTAAAATGTCTAATATTAATAAAATACTTTTCTTAGAATTGATTACATTTTTTAATTCTACACCTATAAAAATTCGTAGGGTGAATATTTAGGATTTTTTTGAAATACTTGAATTTTTTCGTGAATAGTGAATTATGATAATTTACTGTATATATAGATTATAAGTTAGATACACTATTAATATAGTCATAGCTATATTAATAACCATTGTTTCAAAGTCACAAGATATAATTTCTATATTTATAATCAATAATCTTCAATATTGTATTTATATAGAAAAATAATAAATTAATGAATTATGTAATGAGAAAAAACCCCTCTCCTCCACAATAAAAACCACACCTCACTAACTCTTTACCTAACACCTCTAAAGAGTTGTTCCTCATCCAGGTTTAGCTCAAATATCTCCCCATTCAACTACCCCATGTCTCGGATCTGTTTTTTCTTAACAAACTACCAAAACCAAACCATTATGGAGCTTCTCAAGAAGAAGGAATCAAGAGGTAAAACCCAATTCCGTTTTATATTAATTTCTTTTCATGATATTTTCTATTCTTATATTATCCTCACTTAAATTATTAAAAGTGTAATTAATTATAAATTATCTTATATATAATGTAATTTTATCATTTTTATGGAATAATTCTTCATAAAATCTATTCTCTTATCTATTTCATTTTATGAATGAAAACATTGTCCATGAGGGGATGATTTACCACCTCCATGGATAATGAGTTTTCAACTTTCAATTTCACATTCAAGGCTGGTCATGAAATCATTTTTTTGGTTAAACCAAATTTTAATATATTTTTTATTTATTATTTAATGTTATTGATTCACTTTGTACTCGTGATATTAATTTATAAAACAAAATGTTGTCATTGTGATCGAAAACTGCAAATGTAAATCCAAACGATTATCAGTAACTATTTATATAACTATTCACACACATTCAATATAAAAAATGATATATAAGGAGAATTTTACCTATGGATGATCTCTAATAACATATATGTTAAATTATGGATAATAATCCCAACATTATAGTATCTTCCTTAAATGTATACAAGTAAACTGATCATGAAAACCAAGGAATCCAACACTCCCAAGTAATGAAATTGAATATATTAACCTATAGAAATGTCCATAAATGAGATTACTAAGGTTATAATTAATAAAATACACATATGAAGGGTTTTTTATTTTCTAATTATAGAAGATCATTTGTTTATCACTGACTTTATGGTCAAGTGAAGAACACCTTCAGATTTAAGGCAAGGGATTATATGTAAACCTTCATTATTCGCATTAGTTACTCTAAAAATCTTTTTACCCAAATTAATTTTACTTTTAATTTTTTTAAATATTATAAATTCTCTATATATGTTCCAATGTTATGTAACATGATCTGTTGATCCTTATTATTTTGTTATATACATATTTTTAAAAGGTTCTTTACTTGATTTTTCCCGATAAGCAATCCCGATTTAAGGGAACTTCTAGGATTCTTACCCAATTTAATGTGCACTCCAAAATATATTTAAAGAAAAAATTAGTTTCCTAAAATAAATATTTTTATTATGAAAACCATTTTGGTTCACTTCTAGTGTTATGTTAAAAATTATTTTCACTTTTTAAAATATCTTTAATATTTTCCATGAATAATAGTAAAATGTTTTATTTCTAAATTTTCTTAAACACCAATTTTACATGTGTTATCTTTACATTGTCATAAATTATCTTGTTATATGCATATTTTTCCCTTATGAATTTCCATTTCTGATTTAAATGCTTTCTTTCATGGAAGACATTATGATAATCCCTTATGTTATCCCTTTTGATAAGATTATAATACCCAATTCCGACCATGGGAAACCCTTATGTTTATGTTTGATTATTTATGTATGATTCTTAATGAGGAACACATATTCATGTACATGTTTTTATGGGTTCACTTAGATAGTTCTCTAGTGGATTGGGTAATGTTTAGTCTTGTGAGACGTTGTGTGAAACAATATTGATGGTTATCCATTACTCAGGCTTCCTTATGTGCAATGAGCATTGACTCATGCACTACTCTATCAAAAAATCCTAGACTCATGATAAATTCGTGTTTTTTTATTTTTTCCAAATGACTATGATTACATGATTATATGATCCCATCTTCAATATGTTATGATTCCTTATACTTAATCTTGTTCCTTTCCTTTCTATATCATTATGTTATTCCTTCTAACCCATGTCCTATGATTTATTTTAATGTTTATTCACTTAATAGGATTCTAGATCATCGCTTTGTACATGTTATCCCTAGGTTACCATATAGCAATTTAAGGGATAACTTTAGGTTATGATATCTTTATCCATATTAAATAATGATATATTTTATTTAGTCCCATGCTTTCTTTTTTATGTACCAAGTCTTCCAAGAAACTATACTTTATTATCAATGGATTGAATTTTTGATGTTTAACTATGGTTATAATCATATAATGATATGTGTATAAGGATAGGGTTTCTATAACAAAATTTTCAAAATAATTGCACAAATCATCATACCAATCCAAAGAAGAGTTCTCACTAGGATACACTAGAAATGACACATTATTTAAAAACATAAAAATGTTCTCATAGGTCCACTCATGCACCAACATGATAATTAAAACACATAAAAAATTTATCAAATTGATACAAATGCACCTAAATTCAAGTCATGTCAAAAAATATAATATTAAATCAGTAATATGGTACAAAATTTCTTCTAAAAGTGTATCAAAATTCATATTTCCTTGATCAAATATTCTAATCTAACCCAGCACACCAAATCCAAAATGGAAACTATTGCAAAAAAGTGATCTTGAATTGGCTAAGAGAGGTGCAGAAATTTTTGTGAATTCAGGTACCCCTCATTAGATTTATTGGACCAAAAAATAAAGATGTGATAGAAAATAATTTATTATGGAAATAAATTACTAAAATCACCCAAAATACTCTCCTAGTTCAAGAGACCTAACATTAGGAGGATGTGTGAGAGCATGTGAAGAGGTTTTGGGTTAAAATTTTAATTTTTAAATAAATTAATACCTAGTGAGTGGTATGAAAAATAGTGATCAATCCATGTGGAAGATAGTATTTTGAAAATAGGTCCGATAGTTTTTTCATATGATTTAGGTGACCACATATAATTTTAAAAACACCAATGTATTTAAGGACTCCAATCACATCGTTAACTAGGTAATTTCCACTATTTCTCTTAACCGTGAACATACCGTGAGACCTATAAACACATAAAAAAACATTCCTAAACTATATAGAAACTCTCCAAGACCATATACCAACAAAACATAGATTAAAGACCATATATAAAAGTTGAAAAAGATAAAAAAACAAAACACGCGACATAAATATGAGAAGAATTAAAAATAAATCCTTTTAATATAACAATAAAAATCACTACATGGAATATAGAAAAAAAATCATCATGCCTATCAATTTAAACATCAGTTGAAGAATATATGCAATATATCATCATGATAAGACATTATGAATCATCATATACTAACATAATAAGAGATACACATGGTGATGTAAACTTATGATATAAAAAATATCTAACACATGGTTTTGGTGAATTATAATATCACATTTATCATTTATTCAAAAAAATTAAAAAATATTCATTAAAAGAATAAATAATCCAAAATAAGCTTGTAGACTGATCTGAATGTGATATAATTAGAGTTTCACCTAAATTAAAATAACCAACCATGTTCCCCTTAATTCCATTGATTTTGTAATAAAAAAATACTACTAAAATATTCATTGGAATTTTATTTCATAGAAAAATAATTTGAATCTAATATTTAACATCTACCTCATGTCACAAAACAATATTCAACCCATGATAAAATGTTTTTTTGAATTATATGATTATCATTGATTATTTCAATCAATTTTTCTATTATGAGTACTTATTTAGATCTACTTTTTGATTAAATTCTACAAAATCCTAAAAAAACAATGACTTCATATTGTTCAAAATTAGTCAGTACTTAAGAACAAATTTCAATTTTCATCTTAGAGAACATGAATTAATTAATTTTTTTATCGTGTACATCCATTTGGTCGCCCTTTTGTTCGTACCCCACCCACCCCATAAAAGTATGTTCCATAGTAGCCTGTTACATTTCTGGTTTGTGAGTTAGAGTTGTTCAGAAGAGGCTCATGGAGTGATTAGTGTTTTTTAAGTTGAAATTTTACTAATGTAGGTTGTTCATCCTGTTAACATGTCTTCACATTGTGAGAGGATGATTAATTGGTATGTGTCTAGTGATTCATGTTTCATGTTTTGGATGTCTGTTTCATGTTTAATCAACTCATGCCATGAAATAATTTTTCAGGATGTGAAATAATGTTATCATAAGGTACCATAAAAATTGGATAATGTTCATTAGGTTTTTTGTTGGAGAAGTTAATGGTATGAACTAGATTCGCAAATTGAATTAGAGTACATCATGAAAACACACAATGTGAAGAATTGATTCATTACAATATTATGATGATGATTTTGATTATTATAAATACCAAGAAGCACCCAAATTAATTTAATACTCTAAATTTTTATCCAAAACCTCTGATATTTTGGGATAATTTCTAGCACTCCATTTGTAGCTTTTATGGTTCTCCTATGGAGGATGATCCTCTGAATTCTATGTTGAGAAAATGTCTTTTTCTCCCTTGTTTTCTCCATTCTTTATTTAGTAGTTCAAACTACTGTTGAAGTTTTTATTGGGGTGAGTTTTTTCTATAATTCATATGATTACATGGAGTTTTTGGTTTATCTGATGTTTCCTTTTGCGATTCTTCTCTCTTAGTTGTTCATTATTTTCCTTGTTGTGCACAGTAAATGAGAATGTTTTTTGGGTAATGGATCCTTGTTATCTGACTATATATGTTAATGTTTGGGGGATTAAATGCATTTTACATCAATTAGGTGGATAACATGGTTTATATTAAGATAAATAATGAATTATATTAAACTTAAATTGATAGTAATGTGGATAAATGTCATTCGTTTATTCTTTTCTGATATTACTGATGAGATTATGCAAGCTTCTTTCCATTTATGAAAATCATAGTTTCTTGGAGTATTTCTTATTCTATAGTTGATGTGTAAGTGAGATCCATTATATGGTGGTTTTTTAATTATACCATGAATAAATAGAATGTATTTTATATATGGATAATTAATTATTTTCCCTTTAAAATATAGATATTTATTGAGAATAATCAAGATAAATAAAAAAGTATAGAAATGTATTCCCTTGAACCTAAATTGTGGAAGCATGTATGTGATGATATGTGTGTTAGTTCTTATTGTGTTACATTGTGTGATGTGGGATATTGTATGGGAATAGGGTTGGATAAATTGATTGTGAAATAAGTTTGGTAGTGATGTGATGGTTGGCTGGAATGGGAAAAGTTGTGGGAATTTCTTCCATTGTAGTGTTTTGATATGGTTGTATCGTATATTGGTTAGGTTTGGAAGTGGTGTTTATGTGTGGTAGTTGAGAATGTTTATTTTTGTATTGTGGTGTCTTGGCTGATAATGTGTTATTTTTGTGGAAAATATGATATGGGTGAGCTGTTTTATGTGGTGGTTGTGTTAGTTTCTCAAATTTCAATAGAATCATTTATAATATTGAAATGAAATGATGTGTGTAGGTAAATTAACAAAAATGGGATGTAAATTTATGTGTGGTAAATGGATAAAATGAATTAAATGGTAAATTAATGGGGTGTGTTAAGGTGAATGAAATGGATTAGTAAATTAGAGTTAGTTAAAACTCTTTAAATGAAGAAAATGGTTGAACCTATCACTTAAAGTAGAATTTTGTGGATAAGGGTGGATCTTATGTGATATAATGAATTCAATATTGTATGTCTTCATGAAATATGTCATGTGGTGTAGTGGTTTTGATGAAGAAGTGTAGATACCCTAGTTCCATGATACCTGAGGCAGCCCTAACATGGCCTAATGGGAGTTACATATCCCCATGAGTTGATGATTAGAAACAAGAATTAGAAAAGAAACATGAGGGAAAGATTTTTCATCAAAATATTGAAAAAATAAAAGACACTTGTTTGTTTTCTCAACACTGCAAAGGGATAATTGTAACGACCCAAAAATTGGTCAATGAAAATTACTATTGATCTAATTAAATGAGTTATTATGTAAAATTGTTAGATAACATTTGAACTTCATTGGATTTATGATTTTGGATTTTAAGATACCATTAATAATTTTTACCATTACTAATATAGCCATTTAACAATGATCACATGATTAGTATAAATATAGGACTTTAAAAAATAAAATTTACTAAAACAAAGGATGTTATGGCCTCATACATTGGAATTTCTCCATACGAAGCCCATTTTTTCAATCTTGGAAATGAGGTGGCATCACTGGGCTTGGATCTTGACCAATCCTAGGCTGAGCTCCAACACATTAATCTCAAACGGAACTGCCTACGGGAGAAAAGGAATTTGATAATGAGTACCACCCATGTGATGTTATCTGAGCCACCCTAAGATTCTGTCACGATCGCACACCTTACCCTCAGGTCATTTTTGGGTGTTATAAGGGGTTATGTATCAAGAACCAATCACTATTATTATGTGAATAATTTTCGTATAGAACAAAGAATATACATTCATTTTATTATTGTTACATTGTAAATAGTATTTAAAGAACAAATAGTTGTTTAGATAATATTAAAATACGAAATATAATTTGAAGAATTAATGGATTTTTGATTATATAATATTTTAATTAAATATTATTATTAATTACTATTTATTAAATATAAATGATCATATAATTTTTATGAATACAATTGTGTTTTTTATTTAGTTTTGAAAGCCGTTTTTGTCAAAACCCAAGAATTTTTTATAAATGTAGGACATTATTTTTAATGTAAAAATTTACATATTTAGAAATTATTTAGATAAAATGAATAATATTTTTGGAATCATGAAATTGAAATTAACCAATGTTGAATTTTTCATACTTTTCTGAGACAGTCGAATATTTGGGTAAAAATTAAACACCATTTACCTATATAGTGTGTCTTATGACATCATAATGACCCAATAGTGATGTAATAAAATAATATAAAATGTTTTTTTTCCAATATATGTTTTAAAATTAGAATTATTTGATTTTAGGATTTTTGATGAATTTTACAAAGAAATATTGGACCCTCCAAAGCATATAAAATATTATAACTTTTTAAAATGATTTCCTTGAGAGTGTGACTCACCTCCACATAAGAATGACTAATGTTTTAAAAATTTATTCCATTGGAAATATAAAATAATTTATTCCACTTCACTTTGGATAAAATCGTGGTCAAAAACCATGGGTTGGTTTGCGGTTATGATTAGTTTAATGTGCAGAGTCCAAAACCTAAATAATAATGAATTCCCTCTCATTTCCGATATAATCTGACCCAAGATCCAACTTATCTTCACTAAAAACCCTTGGAGAACGTCCCTACACTTCCATAATCCCTCTAGTATCCTCCCAAGTATCCCCAATCTCCCAATAATCCTCTCTCAAGCCTATCCCAACCCTTTGGGTTCACAATTCCAAATAAAGGACTTCTTCCCTTATAATTTTTATCAAAATTTCATTTTGTTATTATTTCATTTTTTACAATTACAATGGTTGATTTATTATTTATCACCTACCCCATAATTCCCTCCATATGTTTTAATGATTAGATAAAACTTTTTATCTCATTATTACCTCCCATGTACACCCATTACTGTGCCAAAATTCTATAAGGAATTTCTCTCTTCTCATTTACATTCAAGAAATTATTTTATATTATGAATCTAAATTTCATTACATATGTTGGTATATGTATCTATATTACCCCATTTATTTCTAATTAATATATATATGATGAGATAACTGTTTCTCTCTCATCAACCAATTTTATGAATTCTTATGTCAGGTCATTATGCTGCCGAAATTGCACCGCAATTTTCCAAGCCATGTCATTGTGTAGTGAATACCATGCCCATTTCTCTTGAAAGGGTATTAAATATTAGGAAAATCTACTTATCGATTATTTAGATTCATGTATAAATTACACATTCCTTTATCATGGAATAAATGGAGATGTTTAATGACTCCATGTTGTATAATCTATGTGGCACACTTATGCATGAAATGAAATGATTAAGACGGGTGTTCCCTAATAGCGCTCCAATGCATTGGGTAATGACAATTATCATGATAATTCAAGTGAAATGAGGGTTTAATCATTATAAATCAAGTTAAATTCGGGTTTACTCATGTTACATGTGAAATGAGACTTGGATCATGCTAATATCATGTCAAATGTTGTTTCCACATTTCCAAGTTATGATAATCATGATATAACATTCCTTTATGTTTACGTTTCTTTTACGATCCATTAATATTATTATTTACTAACATGTATTGTAACAAGTGGATATTTTATGTATTAAAATTTTTTAAGTGTAAAATAAAGAGCAGGGTTGTAATATTTGTTATCAGAGGATAGGTTTAGTTATTTTTGGGATTAGGATTAGGAATCCCTAGTGAATGCCTTGGGGATAAGATAATTATAATAAAAAATACCTATTTTTGGTGATTATTGAGTAAGTGGTTAATCTAGAAAATACAACCCTATCAGTATACGATCAGGTAAAGGCGGCTCTGGCATATGTATATTAGGGGTAAAACCCAAAAAATACTTCTTTGAGCTAGACTCGAATAGGAATTGGTGAACAACAATGGGACTTACTGCACTCTTTGTTATGACCCTCACATGTTATATGATTTGGAAATTTCATATCCTTAGTATGAAATATTATTAAGGGAATAAAAAAAATTCCCCTAATAATATATATTGTGTAGTAGATCATTGATAACATCGATTGAAGTCTATAAATTCATATGTTAAGGAGATAAATGTAATTAACTTATAATCCATTTTTTTCATTGGATTACCCTTAATAGGTTACCCGTAAATTTCCTTTTATTCCATCCAATGTCCGGTAATAGGAGGAATTGAGCTAATAACAGATGCAAAGATCAATGTGATGATTGTTCTAATGATATTCCCAATCCAATGGGAGCAAGAATCATGGACTTTCTCATGATACACTCTCAGTTAACTCATGTTTTGAATAGAATCTTGGGTCAGGGAGAACATTCAACCCCACCCCCCAAATGAACATGTTGTAATCAAGATATTCATGAGACAAAGGCCTCCTACGTTTAATAGATCATCTGATCCCTCAGTCGCCGAACAATGGATCATCTCTATTGAGAAGATATCCTACATCCTTCAATGTTATGAACAAGATAAGGTACATCTGGTACTTATTGTATGGATGGTGAAGATGATCAATGGTTGACATTGATCAAAAATTTGAATCCCAAGGTGATGATCGAGGCATTGAAGTGGATGAATTTCCAGAAAATGTTTTTCAACAAATATTTTCTGCACACCCTACGACTTAAAATGGAAGGGGACTTCCTTTCCCTCAAGAACAAATATGACAAATCCATCGGAGCATACGAGGAAAACATTGCATTCCTTTCACGATATGCCGCCATATTTTTCGTTACCCCCAAATACAAGGTTCACCACTTATTTTATTGGATAAATCCTAACCAATGGATATCCCTAGCTATCCGTGACTTCGAGAGCTATGAGGAAATTCTCTGATGTGAACTCAATGTCAAAAATGAGATCAGTGAATCTCAGGGGTATCATGGGGATATGAAGAATAAGGTGGACTTTAATTATCGTGGTCCAATATATAAATCCAACGGTGCTAAAAAAATCCAGCACCCCACCTACCATAGGTGCATAATGAATCACCGCTGAAATTACATGAAAGTCATGAGGAAATACTTTAGGTGTGGAAGAGAAGGGAACTAGGAAATTAAATACTAACAAGGAAAACCCACGGCTATGATAAATTAGAGGAACGATCCATTTTACGCTCAACACATTATTTATTTCTTCAAATTCAAAGAACCGGTGCTGTATGAAAACCAATTCCCTAAGCCAAGGATTTTTTGAGGCAACCAACAACCTCCAAGGAACTATATGAGAGATTTTTCCATCACTACCACCAAAGATAACCCCAAAAATGATGTGGTGCTAGGTATTATAGTAATTCATTCAATAATAGTGAACATACTTTCGAAGACATGGAATTCCACCACATATAACCATGGAAGGGAGTTATGAGATTTTGGAATAAGGGAAATCTTAGTCTAAGGTATATCATCTCTTTTGAGATCCTTGATCACATTGGAGTAGTCGCCTATTGACCATCACTCCCACCAAAATTATCTTAAGTACATGATGTATTCCATGTATCACTCTTGAGGAAGTACATACCTGAACCATCAGATTTTCTCAATCCATAAGTGGTGCCTTTGGAAAATTACCACTCCTATGAAGAGAATTCAGTGAATATCATAGATAATTAATAAAATGTCATATGAAATAAGAAATTTCCCCTCGTCAAGGTGTTGTGGTGAAAGTAATAGTTTGAAGATGCAATTTAGGAATCAAAGGAAGTGATGAAGTAGAGATACTCTCATCTATTTTTGTGTGGGAAAATGAAATTTCAAGGGAGAATTTTATTAAGGGGGGTGAATGTAATGACCCAAACATTTATCAATGAAAATCAATCCTGATATAATTAAATGTATTATTTTGTAAAATGATTATATTACATATGCTATTCATTGGTTTTATGATTTTGTATTTCAAAATACCGTTATGAATTGTCATCGTTTATAATATAGTCATTGAATAGTGATCACTTGATAGGTATAAATATACGGGTTTAACAAATGCAATTTACTCGGACAAAGGAAGAGATAACCTCATATAGTAGAATTGCTACATAAGATGCCCATTTGATGGAGCTCATAATGGAGGTGGCATCACTAGATTTTCTTTTGATAAATCCCAATACGATCTTTGACATGTTAAGCTTGAACTAAATTACCTATGGGAGAAGTGGAAGTTGACAGAGATTACCACTCGTGCGATGTTATCCGAGACACCCAAAGAGTCTGCCACCATCTCACACCGTACCTTTAGGTAATATGTAGGTGTTATAAGGGTTTATGTAACAATAAACTAGTACTATTATTATTTTCATTTGTTTTTGTATAGAACAAAGTATATACATTAATTTTATTGTTGTTACTTTGTAAATAGTTTTCAAAGAACAAATAGTATTTTTAGTTCATATTCAATTAAAAAAATATAGTTTGATGAATTAATGGATTTATGAATTAAATATTATTTTACAAAAATAATACTAAAAAATTAGTTTGAATTAAATATTAATTAGTTTATAATTTTTAGGAATATAATTGTTGTTTTTATTAATGTTTGAAAGACGTTTTTGTCAAACCCAATGATTTTATGATAAATGCTAGTTTTTATTTTAAAATTAGAAAATTCACATATTTATAAATTTTTTTAGATAAAATGAATATTATTTTTGGAATGATGATGTCGAAACTATCCAACGGTGAATTTTTTAAATTTTTTTCAGACAGTTGAATTTTTGGTTAAAATTAAATGTCGTTTAACAATATAATGTGTTTTATGAAACCATAACGACCCAATAGTTATGTATTAAAATAAAAAATGTTATTTTCAGCCAATAAATGTTTTACAAATAAAATAATGTCATTTTAGGTTTGTTTGACTTAATTTCAAATGCTTTAGTGGACCCTGTAAGGCTTATACAATATATTTACTTTTTTTAAAAGATTTCTTTGAGAGTGTGACCCACCTCCACATAAGTAGGCCTAATATTTTAATATGTTAGAACATTATCCTTATAAAATTAAATCTTCCACTCCTATTTAAAAAAACATGGGAAGAAACCATTGTTTGGATTGTGGTTTTGATTAGTTTAATGTGTAGTTTCCAAAACCTAAACAATAAAGAATTACATCACTTTTCTTATATAAACCCACGCATGGTCTCACTTATCTTCTCTAAAAACCATTGGAGAACGTCCCTAAAATTCCATACTTTCTCTAGTATCCTTCAAAGGCGACCCAATCTCCCAATAATCCTCTCTAAATCCTCTTCTAATACGTTGGGATCACACTTCCAATTCAGGGACTTCGTCATTTCCTATTTTTGACCAAATTTCATTCTTTTGTTATAAAATTTTGTTTTCAATTAAAAATGTTGGGGTATGATTTATAACCTACCCCATACCACCCTCCATATTTTTTAATGATGATATAACTCTTCCTCTCTCATTAATTTCTCCTAATTACAACTGTTATCGTGCCGAAATTCCGTAAGGAATTTACCTCTTTTCATTTATAATCAAGAAATTATTTTATATTATAAATGAAAATTACATTACGTATGTTGAGAAATATATCTATATGAGACACTTTCTATCCATTTCAGGTATTTATGATGAGATACCCTTTCTCTATCATTAACCATTTTTATGAATTCTTCTATTACACCATTAAGCTGCCGAAATTGCACCACAATTTTCCAAGACCTAGTCGTTGTGAAGTGAATACCATGCCCATTTCTCAGTCATGGGTATTAAATTTTATACACAAGTACATATTTATTATAGAGTTTCATTTAATAATTCCACTATCCTTTATTGTATAATAAATGATGATATTTAATGATTCCATGTTGAATGATCTATGTGGTGCACTTATGCATGAAATGAATTGACTAAGAAGGGTGTGAAATGATCGCACATCAATGCATTGGGTAGAGACTAGTATCATGATAAGTCATGTTCAATGAGGAGTTACTCATGTTAATTAATTTTAAATGAGTGTTTACTCGTGCTCCATGCTTAAGGAGCCTTGGCTAATGCTAATATCATGTTAAATGTTTTTTCCACATTTCCATGTTATGAAAAGCATCTTATATCATATCTTTATGTTCATGTTTCTTTTATGATCCATTTATATTATTATTTCCTAACTTGTATTTTGTTCTTCATGTTATGCATTTTTTACACCCTTACTGGGCTTTATAGATCACCTTTTTCATTATGCATGTCCTCAGGTTAGCCCATGCAATGCTATGTATGAAAGAATGTGTGCGGTCATATAAAATAAGTTGTCAATAAAAATGTATATTTCATGTTTAAAGTTGTTATGGAATGTTTAGAAGCCCAAAATACACTAGATAATTCTATCATCAATGGTTTATCAAGTGAATACTTTATGTAATAAATTATTTTTAAGTGTGAAATAAAGATAACGGTTTTTATAATCAGAGGATATGTTTAGTTATATTTTGGATTAGGATTTTGGAATCATTGGTGAAATCCTTAGAGATAAAACTATCTATAACTAAAGCACAACCAAATTATTGTGAGTATTGAATATGTGGTTTATCAAGAAAATACATCCTTGTCGGGATACAAGCAGGTAGAGCTGGCTTTGGCATAGATGTATCTAGAGGTAAACCTAAAAACAGCACTTTGAGCAAGACTCAAATGGAAACTGGTGAATTAAAATAGGCCTTGATGCACTCTTGGTTATGAAACTCCTGAGGGATATGCTTTTGTAAAATCATATTCTAAGTACAATACATTATTATGTGAAAAATTGCCCCTATGAATATTTGATGGGAAGTAGATCACTGATAACATAAATTGAAGCATATAAATTCACATGTTAAGGGAATAAAATTAATTTAGAGGTAATAAATTTTTGTCGTTGGATTACCCTTCATGTGTTAGCCCTAACTTTCCTTTTTTCCTATCCAATGGTCAGTAATAGGAGGACTCGGAAAAAAAACAATGTGATGATCAATGCGATGACTATTCTAATGATATTCCCAATCTATTGGGAGCATGAATCATGAACATTATGAAAATAATCTTTTAGTGAACTCAAAATTTTAATAGAAACATGGGTCAATAGGAATTTTCAACCCCTCCTAATAATGAACAAATCTCAATCGATAGATTCATAAGACGAAGACCTCCTACTTTTTATGAATCATCTCATCCCATAGTCACCAAACAATGGATTAACTACATTGAAAAGATCTTATTTGTCCATCAATGTTATGAACAAGAGAAGGTACTTATGGCCTCTTATCTTATGGAGGGAAAAGCTAATAAATGGGAGACATTGGTCAAATATATAAATCCTGAGTAGGATATAGAGGAATTGGAATGGGATGGTTTCTATAATATATTTTCTGAAAAAAAATTTCCTCGCACCCTCTGACATAAGATGGATACAGAATTCCTTGCCCTCATGTAAAAATACGAAGAATCATGAGGATCGTACAAGGAAAAATTCACATGGACTACATGATATGCCTATGTGTTTTTCTTTACCCCAAATTCATGGTTGACCACTTCATTGGTGGGATAAAACCAAGCCTATTGAAATCCTCATAAATCCTTGACTTTGAGAGCTATGAGTAAATTGTCTGATATGTCCCCAAAGTCAATATTAAGATTGGAGAATCTCAAAGGAATCATGAGGATAAGATGAATAAGGTGGAATTTAGTTCTAGAGATCAGATGGATAAATCCAATATTTTTAAGAAATTGCAGCACCCACCTTTCCAAAGGTGCAGAAAGAAGAACCACAAAAATTTCCTAAAGGGGAAGTGGAAATTCTTTTGGTGTGAATGTGAAGGTAACCTTACTATTAACAACCAAAAATAAAAACCTGTGGCTGCGACATAGGAGAGGATTGATCCATTCTATCCTCAAGGAAATGTTCATTACTTCAACTGCGAAAATTAGGTCCCTATGCAAACTAGTTGCCTAAGCCAAGGGTTTTTGGAAGCAACCAACAACCTCCAAGGTAGCAGGGGTGAGATATTTCCATCACTACCACTGAAGTGAACCCCAAAAATGAAGTGGTGATAGTTACGCTAGTTATTCATTCAATAATATTGAACATAGTTTTTGATTCTTGTTCTACACATTCTATTACATCCCGAATGTTTAGTAGAAAAATCTAAACACCTCCTAAAATCATGAAATTAAATATTTTGGTAAGTAAAATAAATGATGCAATCGTCGAATTACATGAATATAACTCCCCCCTTATCATAATTTGTGGATTGAACATCCTGTAAAACCTCATCATACTCCCTTTTTTGAAATTTTATGAAATTCTTGGAATGGTTTGTCTTTCCTTATATAGAGACTACATAAATTATTGTGAGTGGGAAATCACTTTCCATATGGAGAATCGACCCCTAATTCTATAAAATTGCAAAGATGAGGATGAATATTCTTTATCACGATCATCTCAAGAATGGATATTAATGCCCTATGAGCATGCATATCCTGATTAGATGACTGAGTCTGAGGATGAAACCATCCTTGAATACTTTCCTATTGTTGGGAAATTTTCTAAAATGTTTCCCGAGAAATTTCCTAGTCTTACTCCTAGAAGAGATGTTGATATATCAATTAATAGTTTACCTAGGGAATTTCCAATATCCAAGAATCCGTATAGAAATTCTATTGTGGATCATAAGGATTTTAAGAAAAAACTACACTTGAATCATGATAAATGGTTTATACACCCAATTACTGTACTCTAATGACCCAAAATTCATTAATGAAAACTTCTTTTGATCCTATTAAATATCTTATTATTATAATGGTATTATAAAATATTAACTTATTTGGTTTTCTGTTATTGGATATTAAAATACCATTAAGAATATTAACCATTTAAAATATAGCTTTTGAACAGTGATCACATGATTAGAATAAATATAGGGCTTTAACAAATCCAATTTACCCAGAAAAAGGAAGTGATGGACTCATCCAGTGGAATTTCTCCATATGAAGATCATTTGTCGGACCTCAGAAAGGCGGTGGCTTCATTGGGATTCAATCTTGAATAAACCCAACCCTAGATTAAACATGTAAATCTCAAATAGAACTGCCTATGAGAGATGTGGAAGTTGATAGAGATTATCACCCGAGCGATGTTATGTGAGACACACCAGGAGTCTGTCACCATAGAAAACCTTACCGCTTGGTCTTATGCATGTGTTATAATGGGTTATGTAATGATACCATAATACTATGATTTTGTAAAATATTTTTTTATAGATAATATACATTCATTTTATTATTGTTACTTTGTAATGATTTTATATAGAAAAAATAGCATTTTTATTTAATTAAGAAATCAATTTTGAAGAATTTATTGATTTTTGAATTAAATTTTTTTAATTAAATATTATTACTAAATTAGTTTTTATATAATATAAATGACAATATAATTATTATGATTACGATTTTGATTCTTATTACTGTTTAAAAGTAATAATTGTCAAAACCCATGGATTTTCATTAAATGTAGGTTTTTATTTTAAAAGTAAAAATTCAAATATTTTGAAAATTATTTAGATAAAATGAATATTATTTTTCAGGATGTCAAAATTATCCAATGGGTATTTCTTCATAATTTTCTTAGATAGCCGCATTTTTTGGTAAAAATTAAAAACCATTTAAATATATAATGTGTTTTATGACATCATGATGACCCAATATTGTTGTAATAAAATACTATAAACATTATTTTCTACCAATATATGTTTTACCATTAATATAATGTGAATTTAGGTTTGTTTGATTTATTTTACAATGATTTAGTGGACCCTTCAATACTTATAAAACATTTTAGCTTTTTAAATTGATTTCCTTGAGAATGTGACCCACCATCACACAGGATACCCTATTATTTTAATATGTTCATACATTTTACATATAAAATAATTCTTTACAATACCCTTTGGGTATCCCACGGGATAAACCATGGGTTGGTTTTTTGATTAGTTTAATGTGTGGTGTACCAAAACCAAATATTAACAAATTATATTTCCTTTCCAATATAAACCCACCCGAGATCCCACTTTCTCTTCACTCAATGACTTCAGAGCATGACCAAACCCTAACCTACGTTCTATAGAATCCTCCCAATGTGCCTTAATCTCCCATTAATTCTCTCTCAAGCCTCTCCCTAGACTTTCGTATCACACTTCCATGTAAGGGATTCTTTCCTTTCTCATTTTATCCATGGTTCTTAATATTGTTATTCTATTTAATTATCAATTAAAAATGTTGGGGTATAATTTTCACCCCCACCATACATCCTTCTTTATGTTTTAATAATGAGAGGCCTCATTTCTCTAAAATTAATTCCTTTTATGTACACCTGTTTCCATGCTGACATTTCATAAGGAATTTCTCTCTCTTCATTTACATTCGAGAAATTCATTTTTATTATAAATATAAATTCCATTACATATGTTTTGACTTGTATCTATATGAACCCATTACTGTGAATTTCATGTACATATGATGAGATACCGATTTCGATCACATGAACCATTTTTTATAATGTTTTATGTCACGGCTTTATGCTACCGAAATTGCACCTCAATTTTCCGAGACAAAATCATTGTGTAATGAATACCATGCTGATTCCTCTATCAAGGGTATTCAACTTTATGAAAATTTACAAATTGATGGAAGTGTTTCATGTATTAATTCCACATTCCTTTATCATGTAATAAATTATGACATTTAATTAATTAATGTTGTATGATCTTGTGGCACACTAATGCATGAAATGAAATGTTTATGAATGGTGCGCCCTGATAGCACTACAATGAATTGGGTAAAGATTAGTATCATGACAATTAAATTGAAATTATGGTTTACTGATTATAATTCAAGTGAAATGAGGGTTTACTCATGCTCTATGTGTAGTTGTCCTTTCCTCAAGGTAATATCATGTTAAATGCTGTTGTCACATTTCATTTTTTTGATAATCATGTTATATCATACATTTATGTTAATGATTATCTTATGATACATTTATATGCCTATTTCCAAACATGTTATTTATTCTTCATGTTATGACTTTTTACCGCCTTACTGTGATTTATAGCTTACCCTTTTCATATGTATGTCCTTAGGTTATCCCATGCATTGATAAGTACGAGAGAATGTGGTCGTCATGTAAAATAATTTTTCAATAAAGATGTTGTGTTTTAAGTTTTAAGTTATTATGTAATGTTCCTAATCCCCAAATAAACTATACCTCTCAATCTTCTATATTTTATCATGTGAAGGCTTTATGTATTAAATCATGTTTTAGTGTGTAATAAAAGTTCAGAGTTTTTATAGTTGGTATCAAAGGACAGGTTTAGTTGTTTTTGGGATTAGGATTAGAAAACCCTTGTGGAAGTCTTAGAGATATGACTAATTATAACAAATACATCCCTATGTTTTGGTGAGTTTGGAGTAAGTGGTTAATCAAGAAAATACCTCCCAATCTATATACGAGAAGGTAGATGCGGCTCTGACATAGATGTACCTAGGAGTAAAAATTCTAACAAGGAGTTTCAGGCTTGACCTTGTATATCCTCGTATATGACAATGGGCCTTACTGCACTCTTGGTTACGACACTCAATGGGGATATTCTTTCATAAATTCACATACTTAGTATGAAACCTTGTTAAGGGACTAAAAAAATTCCCCTAAGAATATATGTTGGGAAGTAGATCATGGATAACATAGATTGAAACCCATAAATTCATTAGTTAATGAAATAAAAGTTATTTATGAGCCATCTGTTTTGTCCCTAGATTACCCATTATTTGTTAACCCTAACTTTTCTTTTATTCCAGTTAGTGGATAGTAATAGGAGATCTCGTGATAACAACAGATGCGAAGATCAATGTGATTACTGTTCTAATTAGATGACCAATCTGATGGGATGAAGAATCATGATATTTTTCATGATACTCCCTCTGTTAACTCGTGAGTTGAATAGAACCATGTGTCAATAGGAACATTCACCCCACTAAGAATGAAGACGTCGCTATCAATAGCTTCATGAGACAATGAACTCCTACTTTTAATGGATCATCTGATTCCTTAATTGCTGAAAAATGGATCAAGTCCATTAAAAAGTTCTTTTACATCCTTAGATGTTTCAAAAAAGAGAAGGTACTTCTATATTCTTATCTTATGGGGGTGAATTTGATCAAAGGTGGACATTAATAATAAATAAAAAGCCTGAAGAGGATATCGAAGCGTTGGAATGAAAGGATTTCCGGAAGATATTTTTTCAATAAATATTTTCCATGAACCCTCTGACTTAAGATATAAAGTGACTTCCTTTAGCTCATGAAAAGAGATGATGAATCAGTCAAAGGATATAGTGAAAACATCACAAGGATTACATGATATGCTTATGGCTTTGTCATTACCCCTGAATGCAAGGATGACCATTTCTTTGGTAGGATGAATCCTAGCCTATGGAAAGCCCTGGTGATCCGTGACCTCAATAGCTATGAGTATATTGTTTGTTGTGTCCTCAAAATCAAAATATAGATTTACGAATCCTAGGGGTATCATGTGGGTAATAAGCATAAGGTGGACTTCAATTATAGTGGTCCAATTGATAAATCTAATGGTGTTAAAAAGATCCAGGACCCCATTTTCCAAAGGTGCGGAAAGAAGCATGCCCGAATTTTTCTGAATGGGACGTGGAAATGATTTAGGTGCGGAAGAGAAGGGCACCTAACCATTAACTGTTAAAAAGAGAAACCCATGGCTATGAAAAAGGATATAAATTCTTTGTTTGACCCTCAATGCGTTGTTCATTAACTCAACTGCAAAGGACAAGGTCACCTTGCAAATAAGTTCCCTAAGCCAATGGTTTTATAGGAAACAAACAACCTCTAAGTTAGTAAGGGCAATTTTTTTCCATCACTACCACCGAAGTGAACCCTGACAAAGAAGTTGTGACAGGTACTCTAGTTATTCATTCAATAATAGAAAATGTAATTTCTGATTTTGGTAATACTCATTCTTTTATATCCCAAAGTCTAGTAGAAAAATCCCACCACCACCACAAATCATGGATGTAAGGATGTCAGTGAGTACGGAAAATGGGAAAATCATTGCATCCCATGAATATAAATCCTCCATAGTCATAATATGTGGATTGAAATTCTTGGAGAACCTCCTCATACTCCCTTTTAGTGGAATTCAGTTCAATTCTCACCAAGGATTAGCTTTCCTTATACAGATCCAAAATAAATTATCATCAGAGGGAAATCACTCTCTAAAGGGAGAATCGGCCCACAATTATAAAAAAGTGCAAGGAGGAAGATGAATATTTTTTAGCACCATCAACTCAACTGTGGATATTACTACCCTATGATCATGAATATCTGGATCATATGATTGAGTCTAAGGAAGCGACCGTCCTTGAAGACATGCCTATTCTGAGGGAATTTCTAGAAGTGATTCCCAATGAATTGTCTGGTCTTCCTCATAAAAGGGATGTTGAATTATAAACTAATATTATACCTGGGGAATTTCCACTATATAGGACTCTATATAGAATGGATATTGTGGTGTTTGAGGAGATGAAGAGACAACTTCAGGAGAATCTGGATAAAGGATTTATACTCCCAAGTGCTTCACCATGGGGTGCACCGGCCCTCTTCGTCACGATGAAGGATGGGTCAATGCTCTTTTTACTTGATTATTGCAATCTCTACAAAATCACGATAAAGAACTAGTATCCTATGCCCCTAATTGATGAATTATTTGATCAGCTACATTGAGCACAATAGTTTCCCATGGTGCATTTGTAGTCGGGATATTACGATGTAAGGGTGAAGAAGGAGGATATCCCGAAGGCTGCTTTTTGTACAAGTTATGAGCACTATGAATTCATAGTAATGCATTTTGAACACACTAATGCTACAAAAATATTCATGGACATGATGAATAGAGTCTTTAGGGATTACCTCATCAAATTTGTGATAGTCTTTATAAATGATATTCTAATATACTCTAAATCCAAGGATGATCATGAGGACCATCTATGAAATATAATAGAGACCTTGTGAAAGGAGAAGTTCTATGAAAAGTACAACAAGTGTGAGTTATGATTGCAAAATTTCTCATTCTTGGGTAATATCATCACAAGCAATAGGATATCTGTGGATCCCTCCATGAAAGCTGTAATAGAGGGATGGCTGAGGCCAACATCAGTGAAAGATATTTATAGCGTCATGGGGTTAGCTAGATATTATCAACGATTTGTGAGAAATTTCTCACAATTGTTCGACCCTCTTTCCATGACAACTCAAAAGGTAGCTATGTTTTCTTAGAGTTTTGAATAAAAAGAGAGATTGAAGTAGTTGAAAATGAAGCATATCCCTACAAATGTAATCACACTACCCAAAACCTGAGAACTTTTTGTTGTATTCAGCGATTCTTTGAAGAAATTATTAGGCTATATGTTGATGAAAAATCAAAATTTCATTGCCTATGCATGATGTAAATTGAAATTTCATGAGAAAAACTATCCAACACATGACCTTTGTTGGATGGAGTGATCTTTTCTTTGAAATTTTAGTGGAATTATCTCTTTGGAGAGAAGTGTGAAATATAGATGAATCACAAAATCCCCGATTATATATTCATATAGAAAGGGTTGAACATGTTCCATCGAAGATGGTTAGAGCTGATCAAAGCCTATGACTGCTCAATCCATTACCACCCTAGGAAAGCTAACAAGGTGGTGGATGGTCTATGTACAAAGGAACCAACGATTTTATCATTGATGAGAATTGAAAATGATCTAATCTTCATAGATTTAATGAAGATAGACATGGAAATCATAAAAAGGGAACATCAAAAATCCCTTTCACAAATTATTTCTCAACCTTCACTTTTTGAATGGTTTAATGATTCTCAAAAGGATGATGTTGGATTTTATAAGAATGTTGAAACTATCATAAAAGGTAAATCTATGGAGTTCAATGTCAATGAATAAGAAATTGTGCGATTTGGGAAAAGACTATTTGTTCCATCAAGTCCGGAGATAAAGAAGGATCTTTTGGATGATGGAAATAGTTCAAAATTATCCATTCACCCAGGAAACACAAAAATGTATTGAGATATTTGAGAGAATTATTGGTGGGATAACATGAAGAAGGAGATCGCTGAGTATATGTAAATGTGATTGGTGTGTCAGCAAGTGAAGGATGGGAGGATGAAATCTAAGGGGATAAGGAAACCATTACCCATACGAGGATGGAAATGTGAGAAAATCACCATGGAATTTGTCACTGGACTTCTAATGACTTTTAAAGCAATCAATGATATCTGGGTTGTTATGGATATCCTTAAAAATACTGTACACATCATTGTTATTTGGGTGAATTTGTCACGAGATAAACTAACACGAATATACATTAGAGATGTGGTAAGGATGCATGGAGTACAAATATATATTGTATTTGATAAAGATCCATAATTCACCACTATGTTTTGGATGATTTTTCAACGTTGTCGGAATACTAAGTTGAACATCAGTACGATTTATCATCCTCAAAATGATGGCCAATCTGAGTGGACTATATAAAAACTTGACAAAATGTTGAGATATTTCACGATGAACTTAAAAGGAGGATGGTATCAATATCTTTCTATGGTTGAGTTCTCTTATAATGATATTCTCCACTCAACCATCCAAATTGATCCTCATGATGACCTCTATGGGAAGAGGTGTAGGACATTAGAATATTGGGATGAAGTTGGGGAAAAACAACTAGGTCTGGAGATTTTATAAGAAATGGTGGATAATTTTAAGAACATTTAGAAACACATTAAAGCTACTTAGTGTGGGAAAAAGAGTTGTGATGATAATCATCGATGAGACATAGAGTTTGATGTCGGCGACATGGTATTTCTCCACATATCACAGTGGAAGAGAGTTATGTGTTTTTGAAACAAGGGAAATATTAACCCAAGGTATATTGGTCATTTTGAGATCTATGATGGAATTGGAGTAGTGGATAATTAACTAGAACACTCACCAAACCTATATCAATTACATGATGTATTCCACATATCACTTTTGAGGAAGTACACACCTGACCCATCACATTTACTCAATTCAGAGGTGGTACTTTTGTAAAATGACATATCCTAAGAAGAAAATCTGGTGAAGATCATTGATCATATAGAAAAATTTCTATGAAATAAGATAATTCCCCTTATCATGGTATTTTTGGAGAAACCACATGTTTGAAGAAGTGATGCAGGAATAGGAGGAAGTGAAGAAGTAGAATTACCTGTATCTTTTTTAGTATGGAAAAATGATATTTTGAGCGGGGAATTTCTGAAGAGGGGAATATTATAATGACCCAAACATTCATTAATAAGAAATCCTTTTTATCCAATTAAATGTATTATTATGTGAAATTGTTGTATAACATATTTACTTCTTTGGTTTATGTTTTTGGATTATAAAATACCATTTATAATTGTGATTATTGATAATATAATAATTGAACAGTGATCAGGTGATTTGTATAAATATAGGGCTTTAATAAATCCAATTTACTCAGACATAGGAAACGATGACCTCATCCAGTATAATTACTCTATTAAAATACCATTATCTAGAGCTCAAAATGGAGGTTCCTTCATTGAGATTTTCTTTTGTCCAAGCATAAACTGAGATTCAACATGTTAAGCTCAAATAGAACTACCTACAAGAGAAGTGGAAGTTGATAGGGATATCCACCCGAGTGATGTTATCTGACCCACCCCAAGAGTCTGTCACCACCACACACCATACCCTTCGGTCTTACACAGGTGTTATAAGGGGTTATGTAACAAGACCATAGTACCATGATTATGTACATTATTTTTGTATAGAGATATAAATTCATTTTATTATTGTTACTTTTTAAATATTTTTTAGAGCAAAAAATTAAATTTTTAGTTAATTAAGAAATATATTTTGATGAATAAATGAATTTTCAAATTAAATAATATTTTTATTAAATATTATTACTAAATTATTATTTATATAATATAATTGACCGTATAATTATTATAAATATGATTGTGGTTTTTATTAAGGTTTGAAAGCTATTTTTGTCAAAACATATGAATTTTTTATATATGTTGGTTTTAATTTTAAAAGTAAAAGTTCACTTATTTATAATTTTATTTAGAAAAAATGAATATTATTTTTCAAAACATTGAAATTATCCATCGTTTAATTTTTCATAATTTTCTGAAACAATTGTTTTTTTGTGTGTGTAAAAATTAAATACCATTTAATTATATAATGTGTTTTATGACATCATAATGACCCAATAGTGATGTAATAAAATACTATAAACATTATGTTAGGAAATATATGTTTTATCATTAAAATAATGTTATTTTATGTTTTTTTTTTGATTTATTTTACAATGCTTTAGTGGACTCTTCAAGACTTATAAAAAATGTTTTCTTTTTAAATTGATTTTCTTGAGAGTGTGACTCACCTCCACATAAGAAACCCTACTATTTTAAGATGATATACCATTGGTCTCATAAAATAATCTCTTCCACTCGCATTTAGAAAATACATTTGCAAAAACCATGGGTTGTATTGTGGTTTGGATTTGTTTAATGTGTGGTGTCCCAAACCTAAATAATAAATAAGTCCCTATCCTTTCCTATATAAACCCACCTGAGAACCCACTTCGTCTTCACTAAAAGCCTCTGTAGCACAACCAAACCATTCCATATTCTCTCTATAATTCTCCTAAGTTTCCCAATCTCCCAAAAAGTATCTCTTAAGCCTCTCCCAAGCCTTTTGGGTCAAACTTCCAAATAAGGGATTCCCTCCTTTCTCATTTTATCCATGTTTCTTAATATTGTTATTCCCTTTTATTTTCAGTTAAAAATTTTGGGGTATGATTTATAACCTCCTCCATAATTACTTATTTATGTTTAAATAATTATATACCACCTTTATCTCTCATTAATTCCTTCCACATAAACCTGTTACCATGTGAAATTCCATAGAATTTTCTCTCTCCAAATTTACATTCAAGTAATTATTTTGTATTATATATATAAATACCATTTATTATGTTGGTAAATGAATATATATGACCCCCTTACTATAAATTTCATGTAAAAATGATGATATATTCCTTTATCTCTACCCAACCATTTTTGATAAAGTCTTATGTCACGTCGTTAGGCTACCGAAATTGCACCACAATTTTCCTTCCCAAAATCATTGTGTAGTGAATACCATTCCCATGTCTCTATAAAGTGCACTAACCTTTATGAACATTAACATATTGATGGAAGAGTTTCATGTATGAATTCCATATTCCTTTATCATGGAATAAATTATGATGCTTAATGAATCCATGTTGTATGATCTTGTGTCACACTTATGCATGAAATAAAAGTTTAAGAAGGGGAAGCCCTAATAGTGCTCCAATGCATTGGGTAAAGATTAGTATCATGATAATTCAATTGAAATAAGGGTTTAATCATGATAATTTATGTTCAATTAGGTTTTACTCATTTTCCATGCACAATGGTCCTTGGATAATGCAAATATCATGTTAAATTGTATTGCCACATTTCCATGTTATGATAATCATGCTATATCATGCCTTTATGTTAATGTTTCTCTTATGCTCTATTGATATTCCTATTTCATAACATGTATTTTATTACTAATGTAATGACTTTTTACTCCCTTATCAGGCTTTATAACTCACCCTTATCACATATATGTCCTCAGGTTATCCCATACAATGCTATGTACGAGGAAATGTTGTGGTCATGTAAAGGAAGTTTTTAATAAAGATGTCATGTTTTATGTTTTATGTTGTTATGTAATGTTCTTAAGCCCAAAAAATAGTAGACCTCTTGATCTTCTATGTTATATCATGTGATGGTTTAATCTAATAAATCATGTATAAGTGTTTAATAAATGATCGGGGTTGTTATATTCACCATGGGGTGCACTAGTCATCTCCGTCAAAAAGAAGGATGGGTTAATGAACCTTTTAATAGATTATCGTGAGCTCAAAAAATCACGATATAGAACAAGTATCAGCTTCCCTGAATTGATGACTTATTCAATCAACTATGTGGATCACAATACTTCTCCAAGGTGGATTTGCTTTCGGGATATTACCAAGTAAGGGTGAAGAAGGAGGATATCTCCAAGACTACTTTTAGTATAGGGTACGGGCACTATGAATTCATATTAATGCCTTCAAGACTCACTAATTATCTATAAATCTTCCTGGATTGGATTAATAGTCTTTATAGATTACCTCGACAAATTTTTGGCAGCCTTTATAGATAATATTATAATATACTTTAACACCATAGAGGAGTATGAGTAGCATCGCATCACTGTACTTGATACCGTGTGAAAGGAGAATCTCTAGGAAAAGTACATCAAGTGTGAGTTCTTGTTGAGGGAGGTCTCATTCATGGGTCATATAATCACAAGAAATGGGATATCTATGGATCCGTCCAAGACAACTGCAATTGAGGGATGGTCAAGGCCAACATCTGTGATAGATATTCATTGTATATTTGGGTTAGATGGATATTATCAATGATTTGTGAGAAATTTCTCATGATTGTCAAACCCTTTACCAAGATAACTATGAAGGGAGTCATGTTTTCAAAGAGTGATGAATCAAAATATAGATTAAAGGAGTTGAAAAGAAGGCTTATAAGTACACTTGTGCTCACATTACCCACAAGTGGATAAAAGTTTGGGGTATTCAGTGATGCTTTGAATAAGGGACTTGGGTGTGTGTTAATGAAAAGTTACAAATTCATTAACTACGCTTCATGGATATTTAAATTTCATGAGAAAAACTATCCAACACATGATCTGGAGTTGGATGTAGTGATCTTCAATTTAAATATTTGGCGACATTACCTCTTTAGGGAGAGGTGTGAAATATATATTGACCACAATAGCCTCAAGTATATATTCACACAGATAGAGATGAATATGTGACAACAAAGATGGTTAGATATGATCAATGACTATGACCGCTCAATACATTATCACCCATGGAAAGCAAATAAGGTGTGGAATTCTCTAAGAAGAAAGGACCCAACATTTCAATTGCGGATGACAATTAAAAAGGTCCCATTCTTCTTAGATTTGATGTAGATGGACATGTAAATCATAAATAAGAGAACATCCTCAATCCTTTAAAGAATTATTGCTCAACCGTATCTTTTGGAATGTTTAAGGGATGATCAAAATTAGGATGTGGGAATTCAGAAGAATGTGGAAACTATCATAAAAAGAAAATCCTTGGAGTTTAATGTCGTTGAAAAATGAATTGTGAGATTTGGGTCAATGCTATGCATTCCATAAAATACAGGGATTAATAAATAAGTTTTGGGCGATGGAAATATTACAAAGTTGTATTGAGATCTACAAGATCTTTATTGGTGGGATAACAGGAAGAAGGTGATCACTGAGTATACATCAATGTTCTTTGTGTGAAAACAAGTGAAGTATAAGAGGCATAATTTTAAAGGGATGATGAAACTGTTACCCATACCAACATGGAAAATGAGAAAAACATCACCATGGACTTTGTCACCAGAAATCAAAAGACATCAAAAGAAAACAATGCTATATGGGTTGCTATGAATCTCTATACAAAGACTGCACACTTCATTGTAATTTGAGAGGATTTCTCATTGGAAAAAGTACCATGGATATACATTAGAGAAGTGGTATGGCTTTATGGAGTACCACTATTGATTGTATCGGGTTTTAGATCAAAGATTCACCTCTATGTTATGGAAGTTTCTTTAACATGATCTGAATACTAAGATGGACTTTAGTACGACTTATCATCCTCAAACCGATGACCAATCTGATAGGACTATCCGAACACTTGAGGACATGTTGAGAGCATACAAAATGGACTTAAAGTGATGATGAGATCAATATCTTACTCTAATTAATCATCCAAATTGTCCATTATGAAGAACTTTATAGGTAGAGGTGTAGAAAACCAACATGTTGGATTGATGTTGGGGATTGAAAACTCCAAGGTGTCGAAATGGTCGAAGAAATGGTCGATAAGGTTAAGACCATGCATCATCACATTAAATCTGCTCCGAGTTGACAAAAGATCTATGCAGATTATCATCTATGAAACCTATTGTTTGATATTTATGTCATGGTATTCCTCCATATATCACTGTGGAATAGAGTTTTTATATTTGGGAATAAGGGAAAGATTTTTACATGGTACATCACCCCTTTTGAGATCCTTGATCACATTGGAGCAGTGGCCTATCGACTAGCACATACTCCAAACATATCTCAAGTACATGATGTATTCCATGTATCACTGTTGAGGAAGTAAATACCTGAAACATCACATGTACTCAATCCATAGGTGGTACCATTGGAGAATGACATCTCTTATAAAGATTATTCGGTGAAGATCTTAGATATTAGGGAAAAGATTAAACGAAATAAGACATGATCCACATCAAGGTGTTGTGGCGAAAGAAATTTTTTGAAAAAGAATAGATAGAATCAAAGGAAGTGATGAAGCAGAGTTACCCTCATCTGTTTTAGTGTAGGAAAATGAAATTTTGAGGGTTAAATTTCTTAAGGGGGGAAAATTGTAATTTTCTAAACTTTTATCAATGAAAATTTCTCTTTATCTAATTAAATATCCTATTATGTAAAATGGTTATATAACATATGAACATCTTTGGTTTTATTATTTTGGATTTCAAAATACCATTAAGAATTGTTACCATTGATAATATTGACATTGAACAATAATCCCATGATTAGTATAAATATAGGGCTTTAAAAATTCTATTTTCCTCAGACAAAGGAAGTGATGACTTCATCCAGTAGAATTTCTCTATATGAAGTCCATTTGTTAGAGTTCATAAAGGAGTTTGCATCACTAGGCTTCATTATTGACGAATCCCAAGATAAGATTCAATATATTGACCTCGAACATAACCACTTATGATGGAATTTTAAGTTGGTAGAGATTACCACCTGAGCAATGTTTTCTGAGCCACACCAAGAGTCTTCAACCATCACACTCCTTACCCTTAAGTGATATGTATGTGTTATAAGGGGTTATTTAACAATACCCTAGCACTATTATTATGTGAATTATTTTTTTATAGAATAAAAAATATACATTCATTTTATTATTGTTACTTTTTAAATAGTTTTTAAATAACAAATATTTTTTGGGTTAATATTTAATTAAGAAATCTATTTTTATAGATTCATGTATTTTTGAATTTAATTATATTTTTTAAAAAATATTTTTAAAAATTACCTTTTGTAAAATATAAATGATCTTATAATTTTTATGAATACAATTTTGATTTTTATTATGGTTTGAAATCAGTTTTTTTCAAAACCCATGAATTTTCGATAAATGATAGTTTTTAATTTAAAAGTAAAAATTCACATATTTGGAAAATTATTTTGATAAAATTAATATTATTTTTGGAATAAAGATATAAAAATAATCCAATGGTTAATTTTTCATACTTTTATGAGACTGTCGAATTTTTGGGTAAAAATTAAGTACCTTTTAATTATATAATATATTTTATGGAATTATAATTACAATGTAGTGATGTAATAAAATAATATAAATGGTATTTTCATATAATATATGTATTTTCCAAAAAATAATGTGGATTTAGGTTTTTTTATTTATTTTAAAAATCATTAGTGGACCTTCTAACGCTTATAAAATATTTTAACTTTTTAGAATGACTTCCTTGAGAGTGTGAATCACCTCCACATAAGAAAGCCTAATATCATTATAGGTTTAGGAATTGCCCTTATAATATAATTTTTTCCACTCCCCTATGGAAAAAATAATGGGCATAAGCCATGGGTTGGTTTTTGGTTTTGATTATTTTAATGTGTTTTACCATTTGGATGCATAAGTGGATTAAGACAGATTATATGAAAATCCCATTTATGAGTATTTTATGATGTAAAAACCATGGGTTAGTTTTTTTTATTTTACCAATCAAATAAATACCTTTGATTAGTTTAATATTTTTACCAATATGTATTTTTAGATAAACCGTGGTATTTTCAGATAATATATATATTACTATTTGGATGCTTATGTGGAGTAAGATATTGTCCCCTTAAAACCCATCTAGCACCATAATGGTTTCTGGTGATAGTGATAATGGATTAAACCACATATAATATTTCATTGGGATTCTAATAAAATAATATATGTAATTATATGGTGTAAAATCCAAAACATATACAAAAAATAATTACAAAATTACATTTAAGAATGAAATAAAATAAAAATAAATTCTTATGGAGCTCCCCTCAGACATTCCAAAAAATATATTGATGTTTCACAAACATGTGAGTATGTTCACTTTGAAAGATTTTCATTATAAGTCGAAATATTCAAGTGTAATATTTTATAGGAAGAATATAGATGTTTACATTTAAGGGATTAATTTCATGTTTTTATTAATGTTTTTAGATAATTTTTACAATAATATTAAAAAAAATTGTTGGCTCTTAAGGTTGGAGTATATTTATTTACTAGATATTGTACTTTCATTATAATTTTGATGATTAAAATTTAAGAAAACATAACATTGTTCACATCTAGCCTTATAAATTTTAAATTTTAATAGAAAACTAGAAATAATGAAAAAATATGTGCGTATATTTTTTTTAGAAATTTTATAGTTATAATTTTCGACTTAGAAGAAAATGTATTTAGGAAATCTATTTAAATATTTTGATATATTGAAACTATGAATTTGGTATTCACATTGTATTTTGTTAATTAAATGTTTGGTTTAATATTCATGTAAAAAGAATTAAATTTTCATTTAATCTTCTAATTAAATATATTTTTTATGCATTTTTAATACTTCATTATATTATATATTTTTTAAATGATTGGAATCTTATATTCCATCATCCCTTGGTGTTTATCTTTACCATTACATAGCTTTTGTTTACCTCTACATGACATCCATATTCATTTCCATTACCCTTGAATGGGTTGTTTTCATTCTTTTTTCACCCTTATGAGTGTTCTTTATAACCTTATGTTGATTTTGGGTTCCCTTACATGTCTCTTTGTTTATTTGGGTCACCCTTACAAGTCCCATGTTCATTATACATGTTTAGTAGTTTAGTATTTTTACCTTTACATGAGGTTGTCTTTACCCATATATATCTTTAGTATAGTACTAGTTACCCTTACGTGAAATTTGGGTACCATTATTTGTGTCTTCCATCTTTGCCGCCATAATTACTTAAGTCCTTGATTACACTCAATTATGAATTTATTGAATTTGATACCATTACATACCACTTGGTTCTACCCATATGTGAGTGGTTGGGTACTATTAAGTGGGTTTTTTCTCTGGGTTATCCACATCCAGCGTGTATTTTCCCTTATGAAAGATCATATAACCCCTATACTAGTGTTGTGACCCCAACAAAGCCAATGAGTTACCATTAAGGAGATTGGGTTTGACCCTTACATAGAGGGGTTTACACTCATGCAGTGGGAAAACTATCCTTAAATAAATGCATAATAATCCCTATGTAGTGGCATGTTCCCATATACAATGACAATTTACCATAAAATTTCCAGTTTTGACCCTTACATGAGTTGGGGGTGACCTTTACATATATGGGGATACTTCCCTTACATAGAACCTAGTACCATTATTTGGTACCCTAATGTAGTGTTTTAATACCGACTAAACATGGTTTATAATTGTATTTTCACTTGTATTAATCCTTTAGTTTTGAATGGATTTTGTCCATTCATTTTCATGAGTTTATTTTTCTGTTGCAATAATCCTTGATTCGAAATGTTATTTGTAACACTTCATATTTTAGATTGAAGATAAACTATGATTATTGTGAGGAATCAGATTTTAGATCATCTTAGCAATATTAAGAGAGATAGAGATAGTAGCCTGAAGGGGGAGTTCTAGTAGCCCTTAATTCCTTAATTTATAGAGGAGAATCCATGTCTCGTCTCATTCATGGATTTTAAAATTGGATATCTAATATTTTGTTTCCCATGGTGGATCCTAGAATACCATCTCTAAAAATGATGAATCTGGACATTGATGATATTGAGGATGCCAGCCTCTGAGACTTTTTGTAATTTACGTCAACAACTAGTTCAACCATTTATTCCCTGAAAATTATTATACCAAGACCTAGTAAGGTTATCTTGGTCGTCAATATTTTTTTTTGATTTTGTGGATTTCTTATACGATTATTGATTTGGATTTTTCAATATATGTTGTTACTTGTTCAGTATTTCTCTATTTTCATTTCATGTACTACTACATTTTTTCCTAGAGTTAAATTTTTGATAATGATGTTCCATTCTTATAGGCCAATGACCAATGAACATAAATCATGGTGTCCATTTACTACATTATTTCTTCTTTTATATAAAATATAAATTTTTAAATTCTATTACTTCTTGAATGTAAAAATCAATTATGGTTTTGAATTGTTATGTTTAAGTAGAATATGTCAAGCCCCAATTTATTGATGTTTTTTATTTTATGATGCCACATTTTTATTTTTTCTTGGTAATTTTTTTCCAGAAAAATGTATTTATGTATATAGGGAAATTCATTGATCATTATTTAAATTTTATATTATAGAATATTATTATTCAAAATATTTTATTCTATTACAATAAGAATTAATTAAATCATTGTATTTTCATAACTATCACACTCTAGTGTAGTTGGTTAATTCCATTATAATTCATTTGAGTTCTTCGTACGTTCGAATTCCATCTTGAAAATATTGATTCATAATCTTTAGTTTTATGTTATAATATTTGAAATAATATTTTTTAATTTTGAATTTTATAAATAAATACACTAATCAATCATAAACTATATATATAAAATTTAGCATTTATTTGAATTTTGTGAACCAAAACTCTAAAATTGATCTTGGGATTGGTTGTCTGTGGACTGCCTCATGTAGGGAATACAGAAACCCACTGAAACAAAATGGTAAAAAATATAGTTTTTTGGTTAATATTACTTCATTAAAATTTTAAAATTGAATTTTTATTAATTTAAAAATATTTTATAGTGGCTTTTATTTTCTTTATTCTTTAATGTCTTTTTCAACCTAGCTTTTTATCCCTCTTGGGACATAATTTAAATATATTCATTACAATTTTCCTCTCTATTATCTTGTTTTTTTTTGGAATATTTGAGCCTTATGTATGCCTTTTGGTGGTTTCTTACTATTTGTGTCTGCAGTTTCAAGGTTGTGAAGGGTTCTATATAATGTGGGAATTTGTCTGAGAGCTGGTTAGCAGTAGGTGTTAGAAGGATCTTACAGATATAGTGTGTAACATTTTCCTAGGTTTTGATATTATGTTTTCTATATCATGTTCCTCTTTTTCCATTAAGACTATTGGTTCCAGGTATGGACCTGAAGCATGTTTAGTGTTTAGACTTTCATATTTTATGGTTGATGTGTTCATGTCTATAAATTACACAATCACTATGATTTTGTGATTTAATATTTGAGACATTTAAGATTTCATGATTCATGGTTTAGTAGTTTTATGAACCATTCGTTGTTATTTAGACTAGTCTAGGATCTTTACTTTTTAGTGAATTATTTCCCCCTAGGTCTGTAGTGGGATCCCTGAATTTATTTCTCGTGTTTTATTGTTATGCTAGGATGCTAGGATAACTTTCCTCTATCCATGTCGTTTCCATTTATTTGAGGATATATATATTTAAATTTTTAAGTAATTCTCCTAATTACATGGAGTTTATGGATCCCTATTAGGAAGTTTTTTACATTGATTTTATGGGTTCAGGTAGAGACTATTTATGTGTTTTTTATGCTATCCTCACTCTCATTTGTTTTCATTTAAAATTTTCTTCATGATTTCGTTTTTTAATAAGTTGAATTATTTATGATTCAATGTTTTATTTTGTTTATTTCATTGTATGAGGATAGATACTAGTATATTATTTAGTGCTCTATAGGAACTGGTGAGCTATTACAAGTACTTTTTTGGAATTTGATTTGCTAGTCCCATCTTGTTAAGTATAATTATATCAATTTAATATTATGAAAGTTTAGGTATGAAATTTTATCTTGTAGTTTTATTAGATTTTTTAAATTCTGTTTATTTTTGGATACTTTATAATAACATTAATAATTTTGCTAACGATTGATACATGTTAGGGGTCTTTTGGGGTAGACAATATATATTTTTCTTATTTAGGAGGTTATTCCCATGTTGATGTCTGTTAACATGGTGTTTAATCATCATGTGGTATAGGTCTTCAATTTCAAGGTGAAGTGGGTAATGATGTTTCCTATTAAATCCCTTATACATTTAATTTACAATTTTAACAATTGTGAATATTGTATTCACTTGTTTTTTTGGTAATTTAATTGACTAATTTAATATGCACTGTAGGTTGATTAATTTTCCATTTAATTTACCTCTTAAATGCGGTTTTAATAAGTTATTTTAATTTTTAATCATTTTTAATTGTATAAAATTACCTGGATTCCATTGTTTCATCATCTCCTATATTTTTTTGATCCATATGCAGCATAAATATACCCCAACATGGGTCTTCTATTCTTTCCCACTACCATTACATTGGTATTTGGAGTCCATTATATACACTTAAAAAATATATATATAACCTTACATAAGATCGGGGAACCCTTACGCATCCATTTTAAATATTGGTTTACCCTTACAAAGCCCCATGTTACATCTATGTAGGTTTTTTTTACCTTAAACATTATGTGAGGTCCCTTTGACCCTTACCCAACTTCGGTGAATTATTGGTTACCCTGATGTGAGAATTTATGTACCCTTAAATATTCCATCCTTTTAAACCTCTACCCTTACGTAATTATTTACAGACCCTCTTGTATGGTTTGATTATTGTGGGGTACCCTTACATCGCCATGTGTTTTCCCCAAATTTGGGTGTTTGTGTTCCATTTTGTGCATTTTATTGTCTCCATGTTACCCTTACTGAAGCATGTTGGTAGAATTAAATGAGGGTTTTTAACCCTTATTCTAGTGGCATGACCCTTACATAGCCGGGACATGACCCTTAAAAAGGTAGGGTGTAACCCTTACAACGAAAGCTCTACACTTACACAGTGGTCAAAATACCCTTATATAGTGAATTATGGATCCTTATATAGTAGAAGATACCCATACATAGTGCTGGTTTTACCCTCACTAAGTGGGTTTAAACCCATTCCACAGTGAAATGCGATCCTTACATAGTAGGTACAACTACAGTTATGTACCACATGGTATCATTACATTGTACCCTCATGCATTATTTTAATAACCCTTTATCTTGGTTTTTAATTTTTTTTTCAATTTTATCGAGATATTAGGGATGAATTGTACTTTTCAATTCATTATCTTTAGTTTTTTCAATTGTTACAACATCCTTAAAATAAAAATGGTATTTATATCTCATTTTCTTCTAGATTTGATATCAAATAAGAGGATCGATATGAATCCGCTTCTAGAGCATCTTGGATATTCTGAGGGAGAGAGAGAGTAGCTCAAAGGTATATTTCTAGAGGACCGTGATTTCGAGATCACTAAAGGAGAATCTGTATATTATATGGTTCATGGAAATTTCCCTCAGATCTTGGATCTACTTCGACCCATGGTGGATTGTGTCCTACTATCTTTGATAATGATGAATATAGGAAATGATTTTCTAGAATATGTCATCCTTGAGGAAAAAGCATCAAAAAATTTATTATCTAGTAAGATGCTTTCTTCCTCAACAATGGTTATATCAGGACCCAACAAGGGGGTACCAAACTTGTTTATGTTTTCTATGATGATTTTTGAGAGCTATTTTTTGCATTTTATTTCCCCTTTTCAGGTTTTATCGTTCCCTTCTCCATTATTTATCTAGTCACATTTTTTATAATAATTTATTATTGAATAATTTAAATCATATGATGATCCAAAAAATATATGTGGGCCACTGGACAAATAACATAAATCCTAGTGACCTATTTAATGAATTATTTTTTATTTAATTTTCCAGAAAATCTATAAATTCACTCCCGTTTTGAAATTAAATTATATTCTAGTTTTTAATTGACATGGTTAAATAGAATATATCGAATCCCTGCCAGTGGTTGGTTTCTATTATATAATTCTTCCTTTTCTTTATTAATTATTATGTTATATTATTATATAATCAAATATATTTACATATTGAAATTAATTTATCATTTTCACATTTCTGTTTCATATATTGTTGTTGTTTACAATTTAATATTTTGTTGTAATAAGAATTTTTGAATGCTTTGAATTATGGTAATTTCAAATATCGAGTCTAATTGATTCAATGACATGTAAATAATTTAAGTATTTCCATTCTTGGAATTTCATTGGGGACATATTGATTATTTTTTTACACTTTATATGATATAAGTTGGGAATTAATATTTTTTTTATAATTTCAAATTCATTGAAGAAAATATCCAAAATTGTTCACAATCTATAAATAACAATTGTTGTTGGATTTCTGAATTTTTAAAACAAACTACCAAAATTTATCCTGGAATAAATTTGACACGGAATTCCTTGTGAAGGGAACACCCATACTCACCCAAACATGATGATAACCTCCCATGAATATAGTGGATAATGCTCACACTAGGATGGAGTGTATGATTAGTGGATCCAAAATATTCTCCCACTAAGGTATAACCACATATCAAATAATATCATACAATCTAATCGATTTAGATGATATGAATTTTCAATAAATGGATCTGATATCCTATCCATGTTTGAGACATAATTTATACCATAAATCTCATCCTCTATATTCCCTCACTGATCCCTCCACCTTCACTACTCAAATGATGTAGACTAAGCTGATTGTTGAAGCTCATCTGGAGTGGTGATGGGATACCTCCTCCCCCCCACTAAGAAATGGATGATCAAAGATAGGTATAAGAACCCACTGACGGTTGGGGTGGTCAGGGTCAATGGGGTGTTGGGTAGACGTCATTAAATGATGTGACATCAACGGTTAATTGTTTTTATAATAAATTAATTCAAAAAACAATATTATTTTTATTACTATTATTATTAATATTATTTCTAATATAGAGTGGAAGAGGTAACAGGGTTGATTATTTTGTCCATTTGTGTAAGTTGTAAACCAAAAACAGAAAACAAAATAATATATATTAATATAAAGTGGATAGCCTCTAAGGATGGAAGAAAATTTCCCTCCCACATTCAATTTTCATGGTTCATCCAATATAGTGGATTTCCATTCATTTCAAATAAAATCATTATATTAAAAAATATATTATTTATAATGTATTCATAATTTGGCTGTTTCCAATCACATATCTATGAACCTACTAGATGATTGGTCTAATTAATCATACATGGGTAATTTATCCTTTTGGTTAATGAGATATGAATCAATTTTTATTATCATTCATTTTGATGACAACTAAAAACAATGACTACATTACCCTCCCTTGTTATATTTCCCTTATAAGAATTTTTATTTTCTATGAATAAAAATTATCTATTTATGATAACTATGATATTTAAAATTTTAAAATTATTCTTAGGATTTGAACTTAAATTCATTAAACTGATGAAAATTAATCTTCTTCACCCAAACAAAATTAATCATCAATATCAAGAATTCATTAACACCTTTAAAATCTAAATAAATAATGTAAAACACAATGAAAATATATTAAATATTTACAATTAAATTTATGATTTAGGTTTAATTTTGTTAATAAAAGGAATTTAAATAAAATATTTTCTAAAAAAATATTTAAATGATAAATACACAATTTGATGAAGCTTGTATGAAGGAAAACATCCAACCCTTAGATCATAAATAAAAATTGAATAAAAATACATGATATTATGCATTGGGGGAGTGGTTAACTATGAAAACCCTCATTTTATTACAAACATAAACATGATTTATTACATAAAACATCACTTGATACAACAAGATGATCGAGAGGTTTAGTGTCTTTGGGGCTTAGGATCATTACATAAAAACACAAAACATGAAATACAATATCTTTATTGAAAACATCTTTTACATGACCACTACATTCCCTCGTACTTACCATTTCATGGGATAAACAGAGGACATGCACAAGAAAAGGGTGAGCTATAAAGCCCAGTAAGGGAATACACATGGAATCAAATGAGGAGTACAATACATGTTAGTCAGTAGGCATATCAATAGAGCATAAGAGAAACATGAACATAAAGACTTGATAAAGCATGATAATCATAACATGGAAATGTGGTAGAAATACTTAACATGGAATTAGCATGAGCCAAGGCTTATTGCACATGGAGCATGAGTAAACCCTCATTGTACATGAAGCACGAGTAGACCATCATTTAAATTGAATTAGCATGATTCAAAACACATTGAACATGATTTGTCATGATACTATAATTTACCAAATGCATTGGACTGCTATAAGGGCGCACCCTTCTTAAACATTTCATTTCATGCATAAGTGTAACACATGGATCATAAAACATGGATTCATAAAACATAATCATTTATTACATGATAACAAAATGTGGAATTCATACATGAAACTTTTTAATCAATAATTAAATGTTCATAATGTTGAATACCTTTGGAGGAGAAATGGGCACGGTATCCACTACACAATGGCATTGGCATAGATAATCTGTGTGATTTCGGCAGCGTAACGGTGTGAAATAAGAATTCATAAAAATGGTTGATTAGAAAGAAAGGTATTAATCATCATATTTACATGTAATGGATAGTAATTAGGTCATATAGATACATGTCCCAAAATTTTTAATGGAATTTAGATTCATGATACAAAATTATTGCTTGAATGTAAATGTGGGGAGAGAAGTTCCTTTCGGAATTTCAGCAAAGTAACGGGTGTACATGGGAGGATTTTATTGAGAGAGAAAGGGGTCTCCCATCATTCAAACATAATGATGGCAGTATGAGGGAGGTGAGAAACCATACCTCAACATTAATAATAGAAATTAAAATGGAAATACAACTTAATGAAATTTGACAAAAATGAGAAAGGAAGAAAAACCCTTACATGGAAGTGTGCTTCCAATGGCTTGAGAGATACTTGAGAGAGGCTTCTTGGGAGTTTGGGGAAACTTGGGAGGATTCTAGAGAGAGTATGTAAGAGGTTGGACGAACTAAAAAGGCTTTTAGTGATGAAGAAGTGGGAGCTTTGGTTGGTTTATATAGAAAAGGTGAGGGAATTTTTTTATTATTTAGGTTTGGGTCCCCTTACATTAAATTAATCCAAACCACAAACCATACCATGGTTTTTTCCCATGGTTTTTGGAAAAGGGAAGAGGGAAACAATATTTTATAAGTAGAATTTCCGAAAATCTTAAAATAATAGGATTTCTTATGTCGAGGTGAGTCACACTCCAATGGAAATTAATTTAAAAAGACATAGTGTTTACTAAGTCTTGAGGGATCCATTAATGCTTTGAAAAGGTAGTCAAACAAAGACAAAATTACATTATTTTAATTTTAAAACAAATATTGGCCGAACGTAAGGCTTATATTATTTTATTACATTCCTATTGTGTCATTATGATGTTATAAAATACATTATATATTTAAACGGTATTTATTTTTTACCAAAAAATTTGACTATCTCCGAAAATTTCGAATCATTCACCGTTGGAAAATTTCGACATCCTGATTCCATAAATAACATTTATTTTATCTAAACAATTTTTTAAATATGTTAATTTTCACTTTTAAAAATTAAAAAAAGACATTTATCGAAAATTAATGGGTTTTGACAAAAATGGCTTTCAAACCTTAATAAGAATTACAACTCCATTCATAAAATTATATGATAATTTATATATAATAAAAATTTATTTAATAATAATAATAATAATATTTTTTTAAAATCTTATCTAATTCAAAAATTCCTTAATTTAATAAAATTGAATTTTTAATTAAATAATAACTATAAACACTATTTGTACTTTAAAAACTATTTACAATGTATCAATAATGAAAAGAAAGTATATACATTATTATATACAAAAAAATAATGTACATGAACATAGTACTATTGATTTGTTACATAACCCCTTAAAACAGCCACATAAGACCTAAGGGTAAGGTGTGCAATGGTGACAGACTCTTGGGGTTTCTCGAATAACATCGCTCGAGTGGTAATCTCTATCAACTTACACTTTTCCCATAGACAGTCTCGTTCGAGCTTGACATGGTGAAGCTCAGCTTGGGCTTGGTCAAGAGCGAAGCCCAAGGACTCCACCTCTTTTCCGAGCTCTGACAAATGGGCTTCGTCTGGAGCAGTTCTACTAGATGAGGACATCACTTATTTTGTCGGAGTAAATTGGATTTGTTAAAGCCCTATAATAATACTAATCATGTGATCACTGTTCAACAGCTATATTAGCAACGGTAAAAATTCGTTAAATAAAACCAAAGAAGTTGAAATTTTATATAAACATAAAGTGACATTTAATTAGATCAAGTGGGATTTCCATTAATAAAACTTATGGTCGTTACAATATTCACCCTTAAGAAATTTCTCCCTAGAAATTTTCCTTTTCTCACACTAAATAAGATGAGGGTAACTCGGCTTCATATTTTCCTCTAATTTCCAAGTCGCTTCTTCAAAATTGTGGTTTCTCCACAACACCTTGACGAGGGGCATTTTTTTATTTTGTAAAACTTTTTCTATACGATCTAAGATCTTCACTGGTTGCTCCTCATAAGAAAGATCATCTTCCAATTGCACCACCTCAGAAGAGAGTACATGTGAAGGGCCTGGTATGTACTTCATTAAGAGGGATACATGAAAGACATCATGTACTTTGGCCATAGTAGGTGGAAGTTCTAGTCGATAGGCCACAACCCCGACACGATCAAGAATCTCGAAGGGGCCATTGTACCTTGGACTTAACTTCCATTTCGTTCCAAACCTCATGACCTTCTTCCATGGAGATATGCATTGAAAAACCATGTCTCTAACTTTAATCTCAAGGTCTCGTCGACGGTTATCTACATAACTCTTCTGTCGACTCTGGGATGCCTTGATATGCTGCTGAATGGTTTTCACCTTATCAACCATTTCGTCAACCATTTCTAGTCCAAGAAGCTTACGTTCACTGACCGCATCCCCACATGCCGGTGTTCTGCACCTTTTCCAATATAGGGATTCATATGGTGCCATTTGGATTCTAGAGTGGAAACTGTTATTATAAGAGAACTCAACCAGACGAATATGTTTATCCCATCCTCCTTTAAAGTCAATTGAGAATGCTATCAACATGTCCTCAAGTGTTTGGATAGTCCACTCGGATTGGCCATCAGTTTGAGAATGATAGGCCGTACTGATGTTCATTTCAGTATTCAGAGCATGTTGAAGTCTCTTCCAAAACATAGAGGTAAATCTTGGATCTCGGTTAGACACAATAGATAGTGGTACACCATGCATCCATACCACTTCCCTGATATATATCTGTGCCAGTTGATCTAATGAGAAATCCTCCCGAATAGCAATGAAGTGTGCAGTCTTTGTAAGACGATCATACAACAACCTAGATTCCATTGTTTCCTTTGAATGTACTTGGATGTCTGGTGACAAAGTCCATGGTGATGTTATCCCATTTCCATTCCATTATAGGAAATGGTTGCATCATCCCCTTAGACGTCTACCTCTCTTCCTTCACTTGTTGACACCCCAGGCACTTTGATTTATATCAATCGATCTCCTTTTTCATATTATCCCACCAAAAGTTTTCTCGGAGATCATGATACATCTTTGTGCTCCCTGGGTGAATAGAGAAATTCAAACTATGTGGGTCATCCAAAAGTTCCTTCCTCAACTCCGGACATGATAGAACACATAGTCTTTTCCCAAAACGCAAAATTCCTTCTTCATTAACATTAAACTCTGAGGATTTCCCTTTTTCCATAGGTTCTGCCTTTTCTTGAATTCCCACATCATACTTTTGAGCATCGTTTAACCATTCCAAAAGAGACGGTTGAGCAATCATTTATTAAAGGATTAATTATGTTCCCTTCTTTATAATTCCCATTTCCATCTTCATCAAGTCTAAGAAGATTGGATCCTTCTCAATTCTCATCATTGATAGAATCGCTGGGTCCTTTCTACTTAGGGCATCTACCACCTTGTTCTCTTTCCCACAGTGGTAATGTATTGAATTTTCATAATCCTTGATAAGCTCTATCCATCTTCTCTAGTGCATATTAATCTCTATCCATGTGAATATATATTTAAGACTCTTGTGGTCAGTATATGTCTAACATTTCTCTCCATAAAGATAATGCTACCAGATTTTCAAGGCACAAATCACAACCACCAACTCTAGATCATGTGTTGGATAGTTTCACTCATGGATTTTCAAATGCCTTGAGGGATAGGATATCACTTTATCATTCTGCATCATCACACAGCCTAAGACCTTCTTTGAATCATCACTGAATACCACAAAAATTTCTCCACTTGTGGGTAAAGTGAGCACGAGCGCAATGATAAGCCTCCATTTTATCTCCTTAAAGATTTATTCACATTTATCACTCCAAGAAAACTTTACTCCATTTTGAGTTATCTTGGTAAGAGGGATGGACAATCGTGAGAAATTTCTCACAAATTGTTAATAATATATAGCTAACCACAAGAAGCTATGGATATCTGTTACCGATGATGGCCTCAACCATCCTTCAATTGCATCTGTTTTGGAGGGGTCCACAGACATCCCATTTCTGGTGATGATATGGAACAAGAATGAGACCTCATTCAACTAGAACTCACACTTGATATACTTTTCATAGAGCTTCTCCTTGCGCAAGGTCTCTAGTACAGTTCCTAAATACTCCTCATGATGCTCCTTGTTTTTGGAGTATATTAGAATATCATCTATTAAGACTACCAAAAATTTGTCGAGGTAATCTCTAAAGACTCTATTAATCATTTCCATTAATATTGTTGGAGAATTAGTGGGTCTGAAAATCATTACTATGAATTCAAAGTGCATGTATCTAGTACGAAAATCAGTCTTGAGGACATATTCCTTCTTCACCATTACTTGATAATATCCCGACCGCAAATCTACCTTGGAGAAGTATTGTGCTCCACGCTGCTGATCAAACAAGTCATCGATCTGTGGCAGATGATACTTGTTCTTTATCGTGATTTTGATAAGTTAATGTTTATCGATGCAAAGCCGCATTGAGAAATCCATTTTCATGACGAAGAGGATAGGTGCACCCCATGGTGAAGCACTTGGGCATATAAACCCTTTATCTAGATTATCCTGTAGTTGTTTCTTCAGCTCTTCAAGATCAATGAAATCCATTCTATATGGAGTCTAAGATATTGGTAGTGCCCCAGGTATATGTTCAAATGAGAATTCAACATCTTATCTAGGAGGAATACCAGTCATTTTTATATGTACCCAGCCTTAAACATTACTTAATATTGAATTAAATGAATAACTCACATTGAGGATCTTTTCTGGTTTAGTGTTTTAGAGAATTAGGACATAACTATTACATCTCAAAATATTTAAAAGTAGACACTTCTACTATGTTTCCATAAAATTAAAACTATTAAAAAGAAACATGTCTAGTTCCATGTTTTATATAGCAGGACTTTCCCTTGATCCCATCCTTGACCCTATTCCACATTATGTTCTATGAAAAATATTTCAAAAAAACATGGGCTGAGCATAAAAAGCTCAGTACGGAAAACACAAAGAATGAAAATTGTTAGTTTTTCAAAACAACAAGTAAACCATGTATACTTTATCAATGTAATACTTTTCACCTTTATGAAGTAGTAAAAACTCTTCACTGAATAAGAGATCAATACATACCCTTTTGTAACCAAAAGATTACCATAAAACCTATATAAAGAATACATAACATATGCAGGTAACATGGGACATAAACATACTTAAATGGAATAACCATACGGTCGACTTCCACACATATCACTTAATGGAATAGCCATAAGGCCGACTTCCATACCCAATGCATTGGAGGTTATAAGATAACCACACGTCCTGGTATTCACGACACCACTCGTCATATGGTTTATCACATCACCACACATCAAATATCCAAGTACCATTATAAAATCATACGACATAAAACAAATATAATGTAAAGAAAACATTTCCACACTTTGATCACAATATATCACATAAATATATTGAAATAACAAATCCATTATAAAAACCATTTTCAATACCAAAATACATAAAAGAGTATATGATATTTATTTCATTTTGAAAACATCACGCCTTGTTGAGGAATCCAAAGACCAAATAATACTCGTGGCGGCGGAAAAGGTCGTTGTCACCGTGTACGTTAAAAGAAACATTCATTTTTGTCTTTTAGTAAAACGCTTCATAGGAAAAGATTCATTTTGTATAAAAGTAAAAGTCAAAAGGGTTTATTCACCATATAAACGATTATTGTGTATAAAATTAAATATGCCTCAATGAAAGGAGATTGAGACGAAGTCCCTTACCTCGTATTCGACTTGACTCGATCGTTCTTTAACATCCTGAATAATAAACTTTAGTAAATTTCTACTTTCTTAAGAACCTTTTTAAAGATTATTATTCCTTTTATATCACTTATTTCCATGTTATAAACATTATGTAATCATTTAAGTTAATAATTTTTGTTTTGTCGATATTTGGTTCTTAAGTCGAAAGTGGACTTTTTACAATTACATGTTGTTCGTGTGGTCAAAGTTTCTTTATATATAGAATGAAATTACTGATTTGGATATCATATATATCATATATATCTAGCATATACATGTATTTATAATATCACATTACCATTTAGAGGTAAGAAATGAAATGCACCGTTCATGGAGATGGTAAGCCGTACGTATGCATGAACACTACTTTCATTTCTTTTTCTTATTAATGGAAACTAAATGAGGGGTATGTATATTTTAATTCTAGAATTATATTCATAATTTAGATGTAACATAAATCATATATATCTATTATATATATGTACTTATAATAGTACATTACATTTGGGGATAAGAAATGAAATGCACCGTTCATGGAGACGGTAAACTATACGTGTCATGAACGATAATTTCATTTCTATATCATACTTTAATGGAGTGAAATCATAATGATAAAAAGGTATTTTATAATTACAGTATAATATCATATTTAATATTATTAAATCCATCCTTTTTACTTCCCACGTATGTCATTAACGAATCAAATCACTTTGAGGGGGCGGTAGTCCGCACTTCCTAAAATGAAGATATCGTGTATACCCATAATGGAATCCATAAAGGTATTCCATAAATGAAAAATACAGAAGCTTATGAAATAATAAAGATATTATATATCATATATAAACATAGTGACATCTTAATGGCCACATTTGAAGGTGTTAGAAAAATATTGAACAATCATCGTTTTGTGAGGCAGAAATTCACCATCCACAGAAAGAGTATGTTATTTAACCATTAGATGTAGGTGTGTGTATGTGTAGCTGGAATTATTCTTATAAAAACAACATAGTATATTGAAGATACTTGATTTTTTACAAAATAAATTAATAAAAATAGATTAGGGGGTGGGAGAAGCAAAATAAAACAAAAGAACACAAGTGAAGACATTACCTTAAAATCGGGTAACTCTCTTAGATATGAGCTCAAAGGATTCCTTGGGAAGACTTCTACCCAAAAGGAGGCTACTAGGAGTAAGATAGGTATGTGTAGAGACAAAAAGTTCAGAGCTTTTCCGAACCAAAGGCTTGAGAGGTGTGGGTAAGGTGGTAGATGTGGGGGCCGTTAATAAGAGGAGAGGAGGGGCACTCTTGGAAAGTAAGGAAATGTTACATTATTATAGAATGAGTTTCGGATTTTAATGGTCCCAAATTGTTGTGTTTCTAGGATATGGTGATAAGGGTTCAAATTACACCCATCCAACAGGTTTTTGACATGTGTAGGTCTTAGATTTTACATTATCATTCCATTTTATTTAAATCGTTAAATAATGAGGTAATCGTTGCATCATCATGGTGTCATAACTACATTAATTTAGTTAATGTATAAAAATTTTAAAAAAATACTATGATGTAGATAATCTATTTATCTTTACAATGACTATTTATAGCCAAACTCTGAATTGTATAACCCCATTTAATAACTGTTTTAGTAAAACAACTCATGTTTGTGACATTTTAATTTTAACATTAAATAAAAATATATTAATGTCATTTTACAACCAAAGTGGCTCCATGGGGTCCCCAAGTTGACCCATGGATTTTATTGGTCGGAAATGACACATCCAATAAGGGTAGGACATGTTTCATGTTCATTTCATATTATTAAAACATTATTTTTACCTTAAACTACACTAATTATCTCTAATCGCGATTAAAAACATAAAAGTTACTATTCACCACAAAATTATTTTAATCCCATTGAACCACATTTTACTTCTTAATTACAACCATGTATGTCGGATTTCTGAAATTCAAAACACAAAGGTGGTAAAATTTCATTTAAACGAAAAATTAGTTTTTTAAGTACCACTTAGTGGTTTCACTATTCATCAAAAACTGATGTTTTTCAGAAAAGTATTAAAAATTCACCCTAAGCTATATTTGATTTTCCGAATTCACAAATTTTGTCTATTTTAAAAAATTCAAAACATATAAGTTGCATTAATTAATTTAATAATTAATTCCCGTTGTCCGAGAAAATAGCCTGTTTTTATGAAACAATAAGTATCAAAAGATTGACACTAGTTTAAGTCCGATTTCAAAGTGAAATTAATTCCAACGACCACTATTGGATTAAATGGTAAAAATATATTCTAATTTCACTTTAAAACTAATTCAAACGATAATCTAATCATATAAATAAATTACATTAACAAGAGTGTTGGAATTAAAAAACAACAGTTTTCACTATTCATTAAAAAATGTTCTTTATCTGAAAAATAAGAAGAACATTACACAGAATAAATTTTGATGTCCCAATTCTAAAAAATAGTTTTATTTGGTCCAATAGAATGTATAAGAGTGACCAAAATGATATTTAATGGGTTCTCCATAAAAAGGTGATAAGTGAACCTTTAGTGAAAATTAGGGTATAAATGCCTAAAATTGAATTGTTTTCATATTTTAAGCCTTTGTAATTTATTGGATAAATGTAAAAACTTCAAAAACATATATAATCATATTTTAGTTATTTCTATCCATTCCCTCCAATACAATGGCTATGTAATAACTACCATTTAAAATAATATTATTTTATTACTAATGTGCAACGTAAGATTTCAATGAAACTCTTTGTTGTGTATAGGGTATGCTATCGAACATAGCAACCCCTTTAAAGTAAAATTAATATTTAATTCGTAAATATTAATAAATATGAAAATGTTTTATTCTTTATTTACCTGGGATGTTACATCCTTCCCCCCTTTTGGGAATTGTGTCCTTGCAATTTTATTCACTTATCAAAATAATTGGGGGTATTTATCCCCCATAGCATTTTCAGATTCCCTCGTTGCCTCTTCAACCATATGGTTTTTCCACAAAAAATTTACCTAGTGAATTACTTTATTTCGCAACACTTTCTCTCTTCAGTCAACAATCTGGACTGGTTGTTCTTCATAAGAGAGATTCTCTTCCATCTTAACTACCTCTGGGCTCAAAACATGAGATGGATCTGGCATATACTTTCTCAACATCGAAACATGAAAAACATTGTGTACCTGGTATAAACTCGGAGGTAAAGCCACTCAAAAAGCAACCGATCCAACTTTATCTATAATCTCATATGGTCCAATGAACCTTGGACTCATCTTTCCTTTCTTACCAAATCGCATCACACATTTTCACGGTGAAACTTTGAGAAAAACATGATCACCTACCTCAAATGATAGATCCTTCCTCCAGTTGTCCGCATAACTCTTCTGCCTGCTCTGATCTGTTCTCATGTGTTTCTGAATCAACTAAACTTTTTCTTCCATCTCTTCTACCAATTCTGGTCCCATCAGCTTCCTTTCACCCACATCGTCCCAAAAAGCTGGAGTTCGACACCACATCCCATATAATGCCTCAAATGGTGCCATCTGTATACTGGAATGAAAACTGTTATTATAAGAAAACACAAACAAAGAAAGATGTTGGTCCCAACTTCCCTAATAATACATCAAACACGCTCGTAGAATATCCTCCACGGTCTGAATTGTTCGTTCTGACTGCCCATCTGATTGCGGATGAAAATCTGTACTAAAATTTAATTAAGTACCCAACGACTTCTGAAGGCCTTTCCAAAAGATATAAGTTAACATGGGATCACGATCAGACACAATGGAGAGAGGAACTAATGTAACCTAACTATATCTTTAAGATACAAATGGGAAAGCTGATCTTGGTAAAAACTATGTCGTATAGAAAGGAAATGAGCAGATTAAGTCAACCGATCAACAATAACCCAGATTGTATTATTTCCTCAAGATGTCCTCAGTATTCCCACAAAAAAAACCCATGGATATGTTTTCCCATTTCCACTCTGGCACTGGTAAAGGCTGAAGCGTCCCTTTAGGTAACTACCACTATGCTTTAACCTGCTGACAAGTCAAACAATTCATAGTAAAATCAGCAATATCTTTTTTCATTCCATCCCACCAGTAATAATCTCGAAGACCTCTTTACATCTTAGTACTGCTTGGATGAACTGAAAACGGAGAACTATGAGATTCACATAACAACTCTCTCTTCAATTTTGAATCACAAGTCACACACAATCTCTTACCAAATCTCAAAACACAATCATTATCAATGTTGAATTCAGGAAACATACCCTTCTGAACCAGCTCTACCTTTTTCTGCAAATCACTTTCTTGCTTTTGTGCTTTCTTAATTCTGTCTGGTAGAGAAGATTTCCCTGATACCTGAAACAAAACAGAATAACATCCTACACCAAAAACATCTATGCCAAGGTTCATCATATCCTTAATAAAAGGATCACATTCCAAACCCAATACTGTTAATGAATCATTACTTTTTCGACTGAAAGCATCAGCCAATTTATTTGCTTATCCGGGATGGTAATGAATTGTACAATCATAATCCTTTCTTAATTCTAGCCATATCCTCTTTCTCATGTTCAATTATTTCTGAGTGAATATATACGTTAAACTTTTGTGATCGGTATATATTTCACACTTTACTCTATAAAAATGATGCCTCCAAATTTTTAAGGCAAAAACAATAGTAGCTAATTCCAAGTCATGTGTAGGGTAATTTACCTCATGACTTTTCAACTGACGTGAAGAATAAAAAATTACCTGATCATTTTGCATAAGTACACAACCAAGTCCTTTCAATGAAGGATCACTATAGATAACAAACTCACCATTCCTTGAAGGATGTGCCAAAATTGGAGCTTTCAACAATCGTCTTTTCAACTCTTGAAAACAATCATCACATTCTTTTTTCTAGATAAACTTAACACCCTTCCGAGTTAGCTTAGTTATTGGACTAGATAACCGTGAAAAATTTTCAATAATCCTTCTGTAGTAGCCTTCCAAAACAAGAAAACTAAGAATCTCGGTTACAATTGTGGGTCTTGGCCATTCTTCAACAACTTTTGTTTTTGTATGATCAACAATTATCCCATCTTTAGAAATAATTTGACCAAGGAAAGAAATTTGGTGCAACCAAAACCCACACTTTCTGAATTTTCCATACAATTTCTTTTCTTTTAAGGTTTGCAAGATAACCCTTAAATGACTCTCATGCTCCGCATTACTTTTAGAAAACACCAAAACATCATCAATAAAAACAACCAACATTTTTCACCTGAGTCAACTGAGCCATCACTGCAAAAAACTGTTTAGTTCTGATTCTGACCATCTGAGGATACTAATTTGAAAGGTCGTTTCCCTCTGTACTCTTCCCAGAAAATCTACTCTGTTTCCTCTGTGGAAAACCATTCTTATCATAGAAATAACTTAGGTGAAGCAACATGGTAATCTGTAAATGCTATATCATTTCAATCATACCATAAATTAATTTATAATTTAACAATTTTCTAACTCCTAAAGTTGTCTAAAACGACCTCTAATACCAACAATAAGGCCCCATCTTTATGCATTACTTAATATTGAATTAAATGAAAAATTCATATTGAGGATATTTTCAGGTTTATAGTTTTAGTGAATTAGGACATAACTATTACATCTCAAAATAATAAAAAGTATACACTCCTACTAAGTTTCCATAAAATAAAAACTATTAAAATGAAACATGTTTAGTTCCATGTTTTATATAGCATGACTTTCCCTTTATCCCATCCTTGACCCTATTCCACATTAAGTCCTGTGAAAAACATTTCAAAAAAACATGGGGTGACCTTAAAAAGCTCAGTAAGGGAAACACAAAGAATGAAAACTGTTAGTTTTTCGAAACAACACGTAAACCATGTATAATTTATCAATGTAATACTTTTCACCTTTTTAAAGTAGTAAAAACTCTTCACTGAATAAAAGATCAATACTTACCCTTTTGTACCCAAAATATTACCATAAAACCCATATAAAGAACACATAACATATGAAGGTATCTTGGGACATAAACAAACTTAAATGGGATAACCATACGGTCGACTTCCATATATATCACTTAATGGAATAGCCATATGGCTGACTTCCATACCCAATGCATTGGTGGTTATAACGTAACCACCCATCCTGGTATTCACGGCACTACCCGTCATATGGTTTATCACATCACCACCCATCAAATGTCCAAGTACCATTATAAAATCATATGACATAAAACAAATATAATGGAAAGAAAACATTTCCACACATTGATCAAAATATATCACATAAATATATTGACATAACAAATCCTTTATAAAAACCATTTTCAATACCAAAATACATAAAAGAGTATATGGTATTTATTACATTTTAAAAACATCACGGCTTGTTGTGGAAGCCAAAGACCAAATAATACTCGCGGCAGCGGAAAATGTCATTGTCACTGCATAAGTTAAAAGAAACATTCCTTTTTTTAAGTTTAGTAAAACACTTCGTAGAAAAAGATTCAGTTTTTTTAAAAGTAAAAGTCAAAGGGGTTTATACACCGAATAAAAGATAGTTTTGTATAAAATGAAATATGCCTCAATGAAAGGAGATTGAGACGAAGTCCCTTACCTTGGGTCCGACTTGACTCGGTCATTCATTAACGTCCTGAATAATAAAATTGAGTTAATTTCTTCCTTATTAAGAACCTTTTCAAGCTTATTATTCCTTTTATATCACTTATTTCCATGTTATAACATTATGTAATCATTTAAGTTAATAATGTTCGTTTTGTCGATATTTGGTTCTTAAGTCGAAAGTGGACTTCGTACAATTACATGTTGTTCATGTAGTCAAAGGTTCTTTATATCCAGAATGACATTCCTGATTTGGATATCATATATATCATATATTTCTAGCATATACATTTATTTATAATATCACATAATCATTTAGAGGTAAGAAATGAAATGCATCGTTCATGGAGACGGTAAGCCGTACGTACGCATGAACGTCACTTTCATTTCTATGTCATATTAATGGAAAATAAATGAGAGGTATGTATATTTTAATTCCATAATTATATTCATCATTTAGTTTTAACATACATCATATATATCCATTATATATATGTACCTATAATAGTACATTACATTTGGGGATAAGAAATGAAATGCACCGTTCATGGAGACGGTTAGCCGTACGTAGGCATGAACGATACTTTCATTTCTATCTCATACATTAATGGAGTGAAATTATAATGATAAAAGGTATATTATAATTCCATTATAATATCATATTTAATATTATTAAATCCATCCTTTATACGTCCCACATATGGCATTAACTAATCAAATCACTTTGAGGGGGCGATATTCCACACTTCCTAAAATGAACATATCACGTATACCCATAATGGAAGCAATAAAGGTATTCCATAAATGATAAATAAAGAAGCTTAAGGAAGATAGAAACATATTATATATCATATATAAATATAGTGACATCTTAATATCCACCTTTGAACGTGTTAGAAAAATATTGAACAATCATCCTTTCGTGAGGCAGAAATTCACCATCCACAGAAACAGTATGTTATTTAACCATTAGTTGTAGGTGTGTGCAATTTTAGCTCTAATTATTCTTATAACAACATCCTAGTATATTTAATACACTGATGTTATTACAAAAGGAATGAATAAAAAGTGATTAGGTGGTTGGAGAAACAAAATAAAACAAAAGAACACAAGTGAAGACATTACCTTAAAATCGGGTAACTCTCTTGGATTTGAGCTCAAAGGCTTCCTTGGGAAGACTTATATCCAAAGTGAGGATTATAGGAGTAATATAGGGGTGTGGATAGGCAAAATGTGCAGATATTAGCCGAACCAATGGCTTGAGAGGTGTGGGTAAGGTGGTAGAGGTGGGGGCCTTTTATAAGAGGAGAGGAGGGGCACTATTGGAAAGTAAGGAAATGATACTTTATTATAGAATGAGTTTAGGATATTAATGGTCCCAAATTGATGTGTTTTGAGCATAAGGTTATAAGGGTTCTAAATACACCCATACAATAGGTTTTGTACATGTTTAGGTCTTATATTTTACATTATCTTTCCATTTTTTTAAATTGTTAAATAATTAAGTAATCACAGCATCATGATGGAGTCATATCTAATTTAATTTAGTTAATGTATAAAAATAATATAAAAAATACTATGATGTAGATAATCGTTTTATCTTTCCAATGACTATTTATAGTCAAAACGATGACTTTCATAACCCCATTTACAAAGTGTTTTAATAAAACAACTCATGTTTGTGACATTTTAATTTTAACATTAAATAAAAAGATATTAATGTCATTTTCCAACTAAAGTGGGTCCATGGGGTCCCCAAGTTGACCCATGGATTATCTTGGTCGGCCATTACACATCCAATAAGGGTAGTACATGTGTCAAGTTCATTTCATTTTATTAAAACATTATTTTTACCTTAAACTACACTAATTACATCTAATCGCGATTAAAAACATAAAAGATACTATTCACCAAAAAATTATTTTAATCCTATTGAACCAAATTTTACTTCATAATGAAAACCATGTATGTCAGATTTTTTAAATTCAAAACACAGAGGTTCTGAAATTTCATTTAAACGGAAAATCAGTTTTTTAAGTACCAATTAGTGGTTTCACTATTCATCAAAAAACTGAAGTTTTTCAGGAATGTACCAAAAATTCACCCTAAGATATATTTGATATTATGAATTAAAAAATGAGGTATATTTTAAAAAATTCAAAACATATATGTTGCATTAATTAATTTAATAATTAATTCCCACTGTCAGAGAAAATAGCGTGTTTTTATGAAATAATAAGTATCAAAAGATTGACACTAGTTTAAGTCCGATTTCAAAGTGAAATTAATTCCAACGACCACTATGGGATTAAATGGTAAAAATATATTCTAATTTCACATTAAAACCAATTAAAATGATAATATAATCATATGAATAAATTATATTAAAAAGAGGGTTTGAATTAAAAAACAACAATTTTCACTATTCATTAAAAAATTGAACTTTATCGGAAAAATACCAAAAATTTACACAAAGTAAATTTTGATCTCCCGATTCTAAAAAAGAGTTTTATTTATCCCAATATAATGTAAAAGTGTGACCAAAATGATATTTAATGACGGTTCTCCATAAAAAGGTGATAAGTGAACCTTTAGTGAAAATTAGGGTATAAATGCCTAAAATTGAATTCTTTTCGTATTTTAAGCCTTTCTATTTTAATGGATAAATGTAAAAAATTTAAAATAAATATATAATCATATTTTAGTTATTTCTATCCATTCCCACCAATACAACGGCTATGTGATAAATACCATTTAAAAAAATATTATTTTAATACTAGTGTGCAACGTAATATTTCAATGAATCTCTTTGTTGCGTATCGCGTATGCTATCGAAAATAGCAACCCCTTTAAAGTAAAATTAATATTTAATTTGTAAATATTAATAAATATGAAAATTTTTTATTCTTTATTTACCTGGGATGTTACAAGTTTCTCGGGAAACACTTCCACGAATTCCCTCATAATAGGAATTTCTTCAAGGATGGTTTCTTCTATGGACTCAATCATCTGAGCCAGATACGCATGATCATAGGGTAGTAATATCCATGCTTGAGATGATGTAGGTAAAGGATATTCATCTTCCTCCTTACACTTGTAATGAATCGGGGGGCGATTCTCCGTATGGAGTGTGATTTCCCTCTCCCGATAATTTGTGTTGGATCTATATAAGGAAAGCTAATAAATGCCAAGAATTGCATCAAATTCCAGCAGAGGATGTATGACGAGGTTCGCCGGGAAATTAAATCCATAGATTATAACAGAGGATGATTTATACTCATGGGATGCAATGATTTCCCGATTTGTAGTACTCACCTACATCTTACTGCCACGATTTGTGGTGGTGTTGGGATTGTTCTAATAAACATTCAAGATATAAAAGTTATTGTAGAACATGAATCAAAAAGTATGCTCGCTATTCATGAATGAATAACTAGCATACCTGTCACCACATCGTTGTTAGGGTTCACTTCGGCAGAAGTGATGGAAAAAGCTCTTCCTTGCAACCTTTAAGGTTGTTGGTTGCCTCTAAAACCCCATGTATTAGGGAATCTATTTAAAAAATGCCACGGTTCATAGCATTTTTAGCGTTGAACAATGCGTTGACGTTCGAACGGAGCAATCATCTCCTCTTTCACAGCTGCGGGTCATTCATGTCGACAGTTAATAGCTAGGTGCCCTTCTCTTCCACACCTACAACATTTCCTCGTCCCCTTAAGGAAATTTCTAGGGTTCTTCATTCCGCACTTTTGGCAAGAGGGTACTGGATCTTCTTAGCACCATTGGATTTATCCATCAGACGACCATCATTGAATACCACCTTACGCTTCTTATCCCATTGATACCCATGTGATTCCTCGATCTCCATTTCGACCTTGAGGGAACATCGGACAATTTCCTCATAGCTGTCGAAGTCATAGATCTCTAATGCTTTCTGCAGGTTAGGAATTATCCCACAAAAGAAGTGGTAAACATTGCATTCAGGGGTAACGACAAAGCTGGAAGCATATCATGAATGCCTTGTGATGTTTGCCTCGTATGCTCGAACAGATTTTTCGTCTTTTTTCTTGAAGGAAATGAAGTCCCTTTCCATCTTAAGCCAGAGGGTGCACGGAAAATATTTGTCGAAAAACATCTTCTGGAAATCCTTCCATTCCAATGCTTCGATCTCCTCCTCAGGCTTCCTATTTTTGATCAACTTCCACCATTGATCAGATTCACCCTCCATACAATAAGCCTCCCGGAGAACCTTCTCTAGTTTAGAACATTGAAGTATGGAGAAGATCATTTCAATGGAGTTGATCCATTGTTCAACGATCATGGGATCAGATGATCCACTAAAATTAGGTGGCATTTGTCTCATTAGGCTCTCGATAAAAACTTGTTATTTCTTAGGGGGGGATGAACATTCCTCTTCACCCGTGTTTCTATTCAAAACTTGAGTTAGCTGAGATGGAATCATGAAAAAGTTTTTGATTCCCACTCCCATTGTATGGGGCATCTCATTAGTACTTTCATCACACTAATCTTCACAACAGTTGTTACCCCGATTCCTCCTATTACCAGCCATTGGCTGGAATAAAAGAAAAGTTAGGGGAAAAACATAAAGGGTAATCCAAAGACAAAAGTTGATGAATTATAAATAATCTTTTATTTCCTTAACTCATGAGTCTAAAGGCATCAATCTAGGATTTTCATGATCTAGTTTCTAACATATATTCTTAGGGGCATTTTTTTTCTAATTCCCTTAATAAGGGTTCATACTTAGATTGTGAATTTATCAAAACATATCCCCCAGGAGTGTCGTAACCAAAGTGTAGTAAGGACCGTTGTCGTGCACCATTTCCCATTAGAGTCTAGCTCAAAGCGGTGTTTTTGGGTTTTACCCCTAGGATACATCTGTTCCACAGCCGCCTCTACCTGCTCGTATCTAGTCATGGATGTATTTGTTTGATAAACCACTTAATCAGTACCTACAAACACATAGGGATGTTTTTATTATACTTAGTCTTGTCTCTAAGGCTTTAATAAGGTTTTATAATCCTATTCCCAAAAATAACTAAACCTATCCTCTGATACCAACTATGACAACCCTACCGTTATTACAAACTTAATCATGATTTATTAAATAAAACGTCACTTGATACAACAAGAAGATCGAGAGGTTTAGTGTATTTGGGGCTTAGGATCGTTACTTAAAAACTTGAACCATGAAATAAAACATCTTTATTGAAAACTTCCTTTACACGACAACTACATTCCCTCGTACTTATCATTGCATGGGATAACCTGAGGGCATGCATAAGAAAAGGGTGAGCTATAAAGCCTAGTAAGGGAATACACATGCAATAACATGAGGGGTACAATACATGCTAGAAATTAGGTATATCAATAGAGAACAAGAGATACACGGATATAAAGTCATGATAAAGCATGATAATCATAACATGGAAATGTGGCAACAACACTTAACATGTAATTAGCATGAGCCAAGGCTCATTGTACATGGATCATGAGTAAACCCTCATTGCACATGAAGCATGAGTAAACCCTCGTTGAACTTAAATTAGCATGAGTCAACAATCATTTCACATGACGTATCATGATACTATACTTTACCCAATGCATTGGAGTGCTATAAGGGCACATCCTTCTTAAACATTACATTTCATACATAAGTGTGCCACATGGATCATAAAATATGGATTCATAAAACATAATAATTTATTCTAAGACAAAGTAATGTGGAATTAATACATGAATCTTTGTAATCAGTAAGTTAGTGTGTATAAAGGGGAATACCCTTGATGGAAAAATGGACATGGTATCCACTACACAATGGCATTGGCATAGAAAATCAGTGCGATTTCGGCAGCGTAATAGCGTGACATAAGAATTCATAAAAATGGTTGATGAGAGAGAAAGGTATTCCTCATAATATTTACATGTAATGGACAGTAAGGAGGTCATATATATACATTTCCCATCAATTGTAATGGAATTTATATTCATGATACAAAATTATTTCTTGAATGTAAATGAGGAGAGAGAAGTTCCTTTCGGAATTTTGGCATAGTAACAGGAGTACATGGGAGGAATTTAATGAGGGAGAAAGGTGACTCCCATCATTCAAACATAAAGAGGGAAGTATGAGGGATGTGTGAAACCATACCCCAATATTCATAATTTAAATTAAAAGGGAAAACAACTTAAATATAATTGACAAAAATGACGAAGGAAGAAAAACCCTTACTTGGAAGTGTATTTCCAACGGCTTGAGAGAGGCATGAGAGAGGCTTCATGGGAGCTTGGGGCACCTTGGGAGGATTCTAGTGAGATTAGGTAAGAGGCTGGATGAACACCAAAGGCTTTCAGTGACGAGAAAGTGGGTTCTTGGGTGGGTTTATATAGGAAAGGTGAGGGAATTCTTTATTATTTAGGTTTGGGTCCACTTACATTAAATTAATCCAAACCACAAACCATACCATGGTTTTTGCCATTGGATTTTGGAAAAGGGAAGAGGGAAAAAATATTTTATAAGTACAAAGTCCGAAATTCTTAAAATAATAGGGTTTCTTATGTGGAGGTGAGCCACACTCCCATGGAAATAAATTTAAAAAGACAAGGTGTTAAAAAAGTCTTGAGGGGTCCATTAATGCTTTGGAAAGTACGTCAAACAAACCCAAAATCACATTATATTAATGGTAAAAAATATATTGGCCGAACATAAAGCTTATAGTATTTTATTACATCACAATTGGGTCATTATGATGTTATAAAACAAATTATATATTTAAACGTTATTTAATTTTTACTCAAAAATTTGACTGTCTCAGAAAATTATGAAAAATTAACCATTGGATAATTTCAACATCCTGATTCCAGAAATAACATTTATTTTATCTAAATAATTTTCTAAATATGCCACTTTTCAATTTTAAAAAAATAAAAATCGACATTTATCGAAAATTCACGGGTTTTGACAAAAATGGCTTTCAAACCTTAATAAAAATTACAATTGCATTCATAAAATTATATGATCATTTATATATAAAAAAAATTAATTTATTAATAATAATAATAATATTTTATTAAAATATTATTAAATTCAAAACTCAATTAATTTAATAAAATATAATTCTTAATTAAATAATAACTAAAACCACTATTTGTACTTTGAAAACTATTTACAATGTATCAATAATGAAAATAATGTATATACATTTTTATATACAAAAAATATACATGAAAATAGTAGTAGATATTTGTTACATAACCCCTTAAAACAGCTACATAAGACCTAAGGGTAGGGTGTGCGATGGTGACAGACTCTTGGGGTGGCTCGGATAATATCTCTCGAGTGGTATTCTCTATCAACATCCAATTTTCCCGTAGACGGTCCCGTTCGAGTTTGAAATGGTGAAGCTCATCTTGGGCTTGGTCAAGAGCGAAGACCAAGGACACCACCTCTTTTCTGAGCTCCAACAAATGGGCTTCATATGGATCAATTCTACTAGATGAGCCCATCGCTTCTTTTGTCGGAGTAAATTCGATTTGTTGAAGCCCTATATTTATACTAATCATGTGATCACTGTTCAATCTCTATATTAGCAATGGTCAAAAATCTTAACATAAAACCAAAGAAGTTGACATTTTATATAAATATTAAGAGACATTTAATTAGATCAAGTGGGATTTCCATTAATTAATATCAGGGTCATTACATTAACCATGTAGTTAGAATTAGTCATAATACATAGGTAGTAACCTATTTTATCATATACGAACACAATTTAAAAATTATAAAAAATTATTATTGTTTCCATAATTATAAATATATCTTATATATATCATCACTGAAACCCATAAGATTTATTTTTTCCCCACACCATATATATTTCTTTCTGAAAAATAAATTTTACAACTCACAACAATGATTTAAACATTTTGAGTAATTATAATCTTTATAACCAAGATATTACTCATATTTCCCACTTTCAAATGGAATTTCAATACATGGAATAATGTATCTCTTTTCATTCCATCAGCGACACTTAATTCATCGACATCGATGCTTCATTTGAGCTATTACAAAAGTGGAAAAATCTTCTTCCAATTCCCTTAGAAGACTATATTTTGGATAACTCTTCATATTCTCCATATATAGTTGAATATAACATTTATAGTAGTTTTATATTACTCTCTTAAAAAAGGGAAATATACCTCTTTTTAATCCTACATATGATTCCCTTTTTTTTTCAAAATCTCTAATCCCTCCCTCCCCAACTCTCGCACTCAATCCAATATCTCTCATTAATTCTCTATCTATCTCCCAACCACTTTATCTATAAATATATATCAATACCTGCCTCCACCCCTCTCTCTCAATTTCTCTCTCTTCATAACATATCCATCTTCGTTCTTTATCACGACCGATAGAGGTCTCTATAAGACCTCATGTGTGCCTCCCCATTTTTTAGAGGCTTCAAAATAGAAGTTATGGTTTAAGGAATATTATTTAGTGAATATAACATCTTATATAGAGAAAAAATAAAATTTGAAATAAGATATACAACTCTATTGTTAGATTAACTATAGTAGATAAATATGAAAAATCCAGAACAATCGCAAAAAATTTAAACATGCAATTTTACAGTGAATGTTGGACTTAATTTTTTATAAAAAACACATTAATGTAAGTGATAAAAAACAAAAAAAAAACCTCAATCCAATATTTAATCCCAAACTAAACCTCACCTCTATTATTTCTTCTTAATAAGCACACTAACCAATCAATGAAGATTCCCCTTGCCCATGTAAAACCCACATCATTGATGTCTTCTAGGGTACCACATTTCAACAAAAATATGAAGTAAGTAAAACTCATTAAGACACAAACAATGATATATAAAATAATTATTGCATTGTTAATAGTGATTGAAATGGTATGATAAAAAATAAAATTATTTATATATTAAATAATGAAAATCAAAATACACCCTTTTATTCCCAAGATCCAGTTTAACCTAGGGGTTAGCAATACCTGCTTTGGAAAGATTTCATATTTCTATATAAATACAATCCTTTGATTCTATGTGGATTTCTATGCCCAAGATTTTTAATAAATTAGGAACACATCCTAACCAAGAAAGATTCTCAATCCAAGGTGGAATTAAAAATTCCATGTTTCAAGGGACCCAATGCGAATTCCCATAATATTATTAATTTACGTGCCCTAGAAAATTTTATATTCCTATGGTTATAAATCAAGAAAGTGTAAATGGAAACAAAATTTTTAAAAATTCCAAACATTTAAAAATATTCCATAGTAGTTATTTCATATCGATTACTAATTATCTTTCTAAATTAAGTTACATTCAAATAATATTTTCTTCAATGTTTTAATTTTATAGAAGGTCACTGATTTATAATCCATTAACAACCAATTGAAATATTTCTTTAAAATTTTTCAATTCATAATTTAATCCATTAACAAACCAATTAATTTTGTAAAACATAAAACCCTATTAAAATGCTCAAGAATCTAATATTCATAATTCTAAAAAAGTATCATGGGTATGCTCAACTCTCGGGTGGACAATGTCTAGGGTCTCATTTGACAAAAGTATCAATGGGATCCGTGGTAGGTAAATTCTAGAAGATCTTATACATTATATTTAATTAGAATTAAAATATGTTTTAATCACATCATGTCGACCTTATCACACATATTGAACGTACTAAAAAAATAAAATAGAAATTATGAAGATATCCCACACCGCCTACCTCAAGAGTGGGAAAGAAGAAAATAAGATTAAAATGTCCATGTCAACAAAAAACATCTAAAATCCTTATGAATTGTAATTGATTGACCATATTAGGGATGGAGTAAGAAGAGTCAAGGAGTAAATAAGACCAATTCACCAATTCAATGAACCAATTACCAATGTAAAAAAGTTTGAATTGAACCACATATCAATAAACCAAGAGAAGGAATTAGAAAGACTAATAAATATATGGAGAACCATTGAAAATAATTGATCTTGAATTTGAAATGAAATATTGGAAATTTAGAGTAAAATATTGTTTTTTGTTATGAAAATATTATTTTTCCTCTCACTAATCTGGCCCAGGTTGGTATAATCAGATAATAGTGGACTAACACCTGCTAGGTAGTGGTGTCACACAAAATGAATGCACCTTTGGAAACCCCACTAAATTGTATGTGGGTATTTTATTGAAGAAAAATTCTAGTAGTTCTAAACAAGCTGATCAATGGGGTTCATTTTGATATTCATGGCTACTACCCCACCAACCAATTAGTTTGTCCACTCCATTTCCCATCCGATGGAACAAAAAAATTCCCTTAATTTCATAATACCAAAAAATATTTGTTGGTATTCTTCCTATGATCACATTATTACGTCTGAGACAAAATTATTATCCAGTAAAATGGTTGATTATAGAAATAAAATGTTTTTTTAACATGGAATATAATGAGAGTTGTATCTAATTAAAGGATGTTGTCTTTAAAAATCCACACCATTTAATTGATCATCCCTGAACCATAACACCATTAACCATTTGGTGGTATTAATGAACTAATGGAGACACTATTACCGAATATCCAATACCCTTTCACAGGTCTCCACCTATATACACTCGAATTGTCATTGCACTCTCACTAGGGGAACAATTTTTCCCTAATGGTTCATCTCAATACAGTCTATGATATGCATAAGATGATTATTAAAGGAAACACATAAGTCATTGAAATATATGATGTTAAATGTATTATAGTGATTCCTATGAATCCACAACATATGAAACACATCATTCATATAATTGTAGTGCTATGGAAAACCCGGTTGGTATGTAACTACACTATTCCACTTCACTATCTCAAATGACCTAAAAATGTAGATCACTAGCTTCCCATGATTCTAGATACAATACATTCCTATTCTAGGTGATAGTTGAAGAAAAATATGGTGACCAACCTAGAATTCAATAGGTAATTTCCAATAGTTAGCATATGATTTTCCATAGTCTGCATGTTTTCAAACAACTTTATGAGAAGCAAATCCAATCTATTGTCTCCTATATGAGACTAGTTCCAAAAAATCAATGAATAAAATGGATATAACGAGTAAGAATATTGATTAAACTATATTCAATATAAAAATTTAAAATGATACACTTGGATGAATTTTTAAATGCTATTAATTTAAGAAAACATGTCAAGAGACAAATTCTAGTCCCAAGAACTAGAAACCTCATATACACAAGCTCCCATGATGTACTCCAGAATCTAAATCGTCCATTTAAACCTGAAATCAATTTTTTCATCATTAAATATGATAATAAGAGCTTATTATCCTAATTTCATATGAATACCCTTATTGAATCATGACATAAAATGGGGATCATGATCAGAAATTATACTGCATAGAACACAATCTAACTTAACTATCTACTATATTTAGAGTTTAACATGGTCATTATTTATTAAACTCTTCATTATATTACTGAAATGAGTTACAATTTTTAGTCGATAAAAAATAACCCACACTATATCATTCATCAATGTTATCCATGTTAAACCTTTCACTAAGTCCATGTTGACAGCATCCAACTACCATTATTGAATGGGTATAGCTTAAAACCAACCAAAATTTTTCTAATGATAAACATTAACCTACTAAAATGTGTTTAATCACACTAAAAATCCCTCTATCTCATGCTTAAACCCTTGAAAACCATATTTCTTATAGAGATCATGATACATATTAGTCAAGAAAATATGTATCACCAACATCAAAGCCTGTAATTTAATAATCAAATCCTCACATGTAACTATCGGAACCCATAAAATAACATGGAAAATAAAAATCTCATCACTATTAAAGACCCACAATGATTTTGGAAGAACACAATATATATTATCGCTCTAGGAAAAAATCTCCATATTAGATAACTAACCTTTCTAGATTTGATTCAGAATTGATGAACAATAGAGTTTGATGTTTGAGTTTCTCATTCCTGATACTTCTGAACATTCATATGAATATCAATTAAAATATCCATTATCTTCTACTCATCATAATATTCTCACACTTCATGCATTGGTTTCTTCATACACAAGGAATCAACAATGACTTTTCCCTTAGTAAAAGTACATTAAAACTCATGTCGAAATACTATATACACTTGTCCCAAATCCTCTATCTAAGGATCAATTCAAAATGTGAAAAAATTTACTCCATGATATTTTGATCTATGTAGACAAAACACCTTTTCAAAAATAATAATTCTGAAAAAATAGGGTGTGAACTAATGAAACTTACTCTAAGTTATGGGTTGTATAATTTCTCTCATATAGTCTCTGATTCCTTGAGCCATCAACAATAACATTATAATATAACATTAGCCCTGGTCTATTACCATGTCTATAAAGATCTAAATATTGTTTATAATACTTCTCTATCATAGGTACGATGAGGATCATTTATATCGTTATTATGCTATTCAATTATGGGAAAACCTACTCATAATAATCTGTCAAATAAATCTCAACACTTTTTTGGTAAAACTACACATTAGCAATGAAAAATGTGATAATTCATGGATTAATTTCAAATAATATCTTACAAAATCTAGAAATTGATAAATATCAATGATGTTCTTGGGTCACTCCCAATATAATATAACTTCCACATTCTATGCGTCAACCAAAACTCCAATCGTTAAGGTAACGTGACATAATTAGTGTACTTGATCAATCTAGAAATTAAATTTAGGTAGATTTCATATATATGATACTATATTAGTGTATCAATATTATTTCCATATATTGGACCCAATCATCTCCATACTGGGAGTACATTATGTTGTTTTTGGGGAAGATATCAGAAACTGATCTTGATATTGGTTTGAAATCTTATTCATTAAATTTATGAATACCAATGACAATTTAATCCGAAAAAATGAAATTACCATGAAGTCATACATGATATACATATTCCTAAATGATGTTTAGAATATATTAGAAATGTCAGCCTCGATTTGTGATACCCTAAAATGGTTTCAATCATAGAAAATATCTGGGTATGTCTTAAAAGATTGTTGATATATTTAATTTTTTTTAGGGTATTTCAGTTCTCAACAGTCTTCCTTTTCAGCCTCTATATATCTAAACATAAGATAAATGATTAATATTAATTTTTGTAAAAAAAACATGTTAAAACCCCATGTGATGTACAAGACCATATAATTCAATTATCTTCCAGATCATTCATCACTATATTCTACTCTGAAATACCTATTAGTTACTTCAAATATGGAAGGATAGAAATAATTTTGGATCTTAGAACCAACACAATAGTGAACATGATGTACCTCTTGGATGGTATGTTGGATAACTCATGAAGATATACATCCTTAATGTTGTCCACTACTGAGGGAAAGGTACTCAGTTGATACTCACCATCATCCAAAATATATATTTCTACCTAAGTCATGAAATTATACAATTTGTTCTAAATTATGTATGCATGACCATAATGAAGTTCTCATTCACTATAGTAGGTACAATTTTCTTCCTATAGAATTAAAATTATAAATATCCTTTTATAATAGTAGATATGAGTTTGATACAAAACTATATAATATATAACTAGAATCAAATATAATACCTCCATTTATAGCCCAAAACATTCCCATTGAAAATGGGATATTCCAAGATTAGGAGAACACTCTTTATAATATCATACTCCCTTTTATCACACCCATAATGGTGTATCAATGGTCATGACCCAATATGTAACACCCTAAGCTTCCACGATACGCTTCTCTTTGAATAATAGAGTAGCGTGTGTTGTATGCAACTTCGGGTTCTAACACACCACAACCAATCAAACTAGAAGTTATTAATAGTAATAACCACTTTTTGAAATTTTATAAATTTTATCTTTCAAAATGAACTTTATTTGGGATTCAAAATATCAAAGTTATCTTAGGGTGAATTTTTCATATTTTTCTGAAAACATTCAATTTTTGATGAATAGTGAAAAACACTGGGTTATAATTTAAAACTGAATATTTATTCAAATAAATATTTATTTTATTTAAATTTATTTTAGGTAAAACTAGATGAATAATCCATATATGTGTTCAATTTAATTCATTGGAGTTAATTTATATTAATTTTAGATATATAAAAACATTAATGATCTTTTTACCATCTTTTACCCTCCTATTAGGAGCATTTGAAAATTTATATATAACATAATTTTACTACTTTTGTGGGTTGAATTTAAAAAATCCGAGAGACATGGTTGATATCAGTAAGTAAAATGTAGTTTGAAAAGATAAAAATAGTTTTTGGTGAATAGTAACTTTTTACTTTTATTTACCACGGTTAAAAGTAAATATGGTAATTAATTGTAAAAATAATATTATTATTACCCTAACACATGTCCTAATTCTATTGAATAAGTGTAATTCGACCAAAAATAACTTTATGAATAAAATATGATCCTGTAGTTCCACCTGAACTGAATTAGGACATTTATTATGATTTTATTTAAAGAACAGTTAAAAGAGTTTAAATCAAAGTTTAATAATTAAAACATTTTAATATAGGGTAATAAATAAGATAAATTTGGCTATTAATCTTCATTAGAATGATAAACAAATTTCCAATATAATGGTATTTTATTTATAATTTTTAGACATTAAATAATTTAATTTATTTTATGACACAATGATGATGCATTAACTACCTAATTAATGAATTATTAAAAATATTGATATTATAAATATCCAAATAAATGTAATTTGAGCATTTTTATGAATTAAACTAATTTTATAGGTTAATATGACATGTTAGGGTCAGTTAGAAGAATTTTTTTCAATGTAATAATGATGTTATGAATTTAGAAAAAAACGAAATTCCAAATAATGTCAAAATTGATATCTAATAGTTTAAAAAAATTATATTATTAATTTATATTCTATTCCTAAAAATATAGGGATCATCAAAAAGACTTATATAATGATACTTGTATCATTAATGAACCACTTGGGGTTGTCTTGGAAGTATTTTGTATGTTTATTAACCATATAATATAAAAATACAAAGAGACATGGTAAATGTCATACTATTTAACCAAGAGTTAAATCTAAAAGATAAAGTTAATATAGTGCTCTAACCCTATATAAATCCTATTTTTTCGTGGTTTTTCACCCATACCCCCCTTATACTTTAAATAATTTATTTTGGAGCCATTATAAACTGAAAAGTATTTTATTATAAAATAATATTTCCATCTTTTCCTATGGTGCCCTCACCGCTCTTATAAAAGGGAACTTCCCCTTCTCTCTAATTCACACCATAAAATCCATTTGGCTCTGCCAAACCCAGCTGATATAACCTCTAATATATCCTCCTTTCATCATAGAGGTCCTATTTTTGTTATAAAGACAACCTCAGGAAGCTTTTTGATCAAATCAAAAGGAAGAACCCGAAGAAGATGTAAATATTCCATTACCTCTTTCAAGTTACATTATTCTTCTACTTCCACTTTAATTGTTGTTTCCATTCTAAAATAATAAATCTGATATCTCCAATATACTGTGATGTTATTAAAAATATGGTACAACCATATTCATTATTATATCCATCCTTTGAATGACATGTCACCATAGATGTGTACCTATGGCTTACCGTCTCCACGTTGTGGTGTAATTTTTATTCAATACATGATTGTTTGGATGGGTATAATAATGATGTGTAATTGATGTAAATAATAAATATAAAATGATAATTATTCTGTATATATGATATAACATCCAATTATATATTATTTTAATATCAAAATAATTATATTGCCGCTCATGCATACGAACGGATTACAGTCTCCACGAACGCGATGAGATTCATTCCCCATTGTATCCATTCAAAACTGATTTTCATATGATGATTGAAAACAATGCCTAAATACTTGATATAATCTGGTATATGAATAAGACACATCATATCCACAATAAAAATTACTTATGATACAAATCATATAAAGGAAAATGAATTAGTTATCACCCGAAACAATGATACTACTAAGATATTATTATCAATGCAATCATAAAACATCATATATGATATCATATTAATGTGTATGATTCTTGTATAACATAATAACAATTATTTGACCATTATATAGGACGTTAACCTACCCTTGACCAAGGAAAAGTACAAGGTAAGGGTTAATTTTATAATCTCTTTATTTTCTGCGGTTGTTTCTATGAAAGTATCTACTGGGTCCTCTTTATCATCCACATCCATGTTTCTTAAAAATGTATTTCAAAAAATTCTTACTATTTTGAAGAATATGGGTTAATGTCATTTATACCCTTGTTTTACTTTTTATAAGTTGTTTATAAAGGAATCATTTCGTCGTTTTCCGAATAAGGTCCAATATAACCTTTTCGACAAAATTAAGGTTAGAATTCATTTTTTAACTTATACGGTCGGTGTGGCTCTTTTCCGCTGTTATAACATCGCCAAAAGATTCCTTTATAGTCTTATCAGAATATTTTAAAAATAAATGTTTTCTTTATAATTATCTGTCTATTAAATGATTTTAAAATAGAAAGGTATATTTCTCTAAAATAGGTGTTGATTTTATCAATGACAACATACTTTGATGGATTTTAAGATTATTTGAAGTTGATTTATTATGATATAAAAAATAAATATTTTATTGAAGGTTTTGTGATATGTTTGATTGTTGATGTGTTATTTTTATACCATTCATGGTTTATAGATAAGGTATTGACAATTCATATGCTAGTTCTAATACGAATGATTATGATATATTTAAACCTTTTCATATAAGGAGTGCATTAGAGTTTGTATGTGACAAGTGGAGCCCGCTATAGATCCTCGATGTATCAGTAGGTCTTAGAAGACAAACTAGTGTCTTTGAACAAGGCCTTTACACAATCATTTTTGTAGTTTAGGCACAAGGCCTTGAATATGTTGTTATGAAATTCTGGTATTATGCATTGAAACATTATGAAAGAGGATATTGACATTTCATGTGATTATTAGACTAGTAGAATATCTATGTGAGTAAGTAAATTGAATTTTTTTATTTATATTTTCCATATTTTGATGAAGTTTATGTTGAAAAGTATTTTCATTTAGTTTTACACATTCCCTAAAATATTTATGCTTATTTATAAAAGTTTCTTCTATATTGACATCCTTAATGAGCATCTGAGCTCACCCATTTCTATGTTTTTTTTTCAGGATGTGATAAGTATATTATGATTGACCTACAGGGATAGTATATGGGATCTCAATGTATTATATGGAAAAACGGTTGTTGTACTTTTCTATTTTATGATTTATTGTAAACGTTATGATTGTATCTACTACTTCCAAGGCTACTAAACTAATCGGTAGATTGAGACTTGATCGTTTGTGATCAAGCCAATATTATTTAATAATGCACCAACATTGAGTAACTTGGGTTAGGGTGTTAGAGTTGGTATCAGAGGAATTTCAGTACAATCCTTGGAAACAAGATTTATATAAATTCTAGTTAGAGCACATAGCCTTATGTTATACTTTGAGGATTAGTATAGAAGAACTTCCTAGAATTTTGGTATTATTGATATTTTGTGAGTTTTCAAAGAAATACATCATGTTCTGGATACGAACAAGTAGAGGTGGCTCCAGCACAGATGTACCTAGGGGTAAAACCTAAAAACGCCGCTTTGAGTTAAACTCAAATGGGAACTAGTGCATGACAACGGGCCTTGCTGCACACTTGGTTTCGACACTCCCAGCAGATATGCTTAGGATAAATCTCATTTTAATTATATCTAAAGGGTTTATGAGTAAATACATCCTCATAGAAAACATTTTTATGATTATGGAATATATCAATAAACGATTCAATTTATGTTAAGTGTTTTATAAGTTTGGAATTATGTATTTTGATTGATAAAATAATCTAGTTTATGAAATTGTTTAGAAATGGCACAAAGTGGAAGGAATGGAAACCGTATCAATACATTCACTCTATGTAGGGATTTCCCTATTACTCAATATAACTATAGTGGATCTTGTGACGCAACTGGTGCTGATCAGATAATCACCATACTGGGACAACTCACTCAGGTTATGAATAATAAACATACCCGTATGGATCACCCTAATCTGCAGAATGGAGGATAAATTTTAGATCACTTCATGAGACAACAACCACCAACATTTGATGGGGGTACAAATCCACTAGAAGGAGAGAAATGGATAAATTTTTTAGAGAAAATATTCCACACCTTGGGGAGTAGCGAAAGTGAAAAAATTGTCATGGCAGTTTACCGCCTCACTGGAGATGCTGATCAATGGTAGTAACTTATTCCAACCACAAAGAAAGATTATGAAGTATCAAATATGGAATGGAGGGATTTTAAAGAAATTTTCTTAAAAAATACTTACCTCATGACCATCAAGAGGACATGGAAAGAAAATTTCTGTGTCTGAGGCAAAAGGAGGATGAGAATGTCACAAAGTATGAAGATAACTTTACAAGGCCAGCGAGGTAAGCATTAGATTATATACGTCACCCAAGAAGTAAGATTGATCATTTCTTTGATGGGTTAAAATCATTTATTCATCGAGCATTAGTCTCAGAATCCTTCTCGTCATAGGAAGAGAGTGTCTCATGTGCTATCAAGATAGAAAAAAAATTCTTTAAGTCTTATTCCTTTAAAAAATGAAAGAGAATAAGAGATATGTTGAACACTCTGGAAATGGAAATAAGTGGAAGAAGGGAAGAGTTGAATATCCATCCTATAGTAAATACAGGAAGAAAAACCCCGGTACTAGCCATAAAGGAATATGAGTCTGTTAGAAGTGTGGTGAAAAGGGCCACCAAGCTCGTGATTGTAAGGGGAAGAAAGAAGACATTCTGAAAAGAGCATTTTGAACCAGGTACGAGCATTAAGAGTTTACAGTAATTCCTTTTGGATTGAATAATTCACCCTATGTCTTCATAGATCTATGGAATAATGTTTTCAAGGAATATCTTGATGAATTTTTAGTTCTATTTATTCATGATATCTTGGTATACTCCAAAATATACGAAGACCATTAAAACCACTTGCGGATTATCCTGAACACTCTTAAAAGAGATGAATTATATGGGAAGTTTAGAAAGTGTTAATTCTGGATTCAGGAGATTTATTTTATTGGACATATTGTCTCCATGGATGGAATCTCCATTGATCTTTCTGATACAAGTGCAATCCAATAATGTCCATCACCTATGAGTATAACTGAGGTATGTAGTTTTATTGGTTCAGCAGGTTATTATCGATGTTTCGTCCAAAATTTTTTCTGGTTGGATAACCCATTAACAATTCTCACCCTAAAATGGGTTAAATTTGATTGAAAAAAATAATGTGAAGACTTTTTTGATTAACTGAAGAGAATATTAGTTAATTTTTCTATATTGACTCTACCATTGGGGAATGATGGGTTTGTTATTTATAGTATTGCATCAAAGAAAGGACTTGGTTGTGTCCTTATGCCGAATGATAGGGTTACTTCCTATGCATCAAAACTGCTAAAAATTCAAGAGAAAAACTTTCCTAATCATGATATTGACTTAGCAGTTGTAATATTTGCTTTTATAATAAGGAGAAATTATCTCTATGGTGAAAAATGTGAGATATATATCAATCAGAAGAGTCTAATATATATTTTCTCACAGAAAGAACTCAACATGAGGCAAAGGAGATGGCTTTAACTATTCATGGATTATAATTGAACAATACACTACCTCCCGGGGAAGGAAAATAAGGTGGTTGATCCATTAAGAAGAAAAGATCATGGAGTGTTGAACAAGATAAGAGTTGAAAGGGATCCTATTTTCATGGATCTAGTAAAGATGGATATGGGAATAACCATGGAAGGTGAAACATCAATACTTTTTTCAAATGGATTCCAAACCATATTACTAGAAAGGATAATGGGTTCTCTGACCGATGATGAAGTGTTTCAAAAGAGGATAAAAGATGTGAATGATGGGATATTAAGTGACATTGTGTATGAAGATGGAATTTTGAAATTTGGGAAGAGTCTTTGTGTTCTGGATATACCTTATCTAAAGAGGGAATTTTTGGATAATGCTCATAGTTCCAATGTCTCAAAAAATCATGGTCGCACCAAGATGTATATAGATTGGAAGGAACATTGTTGGTGGGACAACATGAAGAGGGAGATTTCTGATTTTGTGTTAAGATGTATGGTTTTTCAACTAGTGAAAGTTGGAAGGAAACAGCCCAGAGGAGTATTGCAACCTCTTCCCATACCTATGTGGAAATTGGATAATATCACGATGGACTTTGTAATGGGACTACCATAGACTTATAGAAGTAATGGTGATATATGGGTCATTGTTGATCGTCTTTCCAAGTCATCCCATTTTATTTCTACAATAGATATTCTACCACTTGAACGTATAGAAAGACATTATATTATTGAAGTATTGGGACATCATGGAGTACCCCTATCTATGGTTTCAGATTGTGATCCACATTTTACATCATGATTCTTGAAAAGTCTTCAGAAAGACCTGGAGACTGAACTTCGTTTGAGCACTGCCTACAACCCCCAACCTGATGGTCAATCAGAACAGACTATTCATACCTTAGAAGACATGTTGAGATCATGTTCAATTGACTTTCAAGGAATGTGGGATCAATATTTTCCTATAGTATAATTTTCCTATAATAATAGCTACCATTAAAGTATTCAGATGGAACCATATGAAGTGTTATATGGAATGAGATGTTGCACACCAACTTGTTGGGATTATGTTGGGGAAAGAAAACTCATAGGTCCAGAACATGTGGAGGAAATGATGGGAAAGGTGAAGGTAATCCAAAACCACATCAAGGCAGCTCAAAGTAGGCAGAAGAGCTATGCTGATAACCAAATGAAGGATTTTTAATTTTAGGTAGGTGATCATGTTTTGTTGAAGGTATGTCCATGGAAAGGTGTTATATGTTTCAGTATGTAGGGAAAATTGAGTCCCAGGTACATCAGAGCTTTCAAAATTCTAGAATGAATAGGGGATATAGATTACTGTTTGAAAATTCCGCCAAGTCTCTCCAAAGTTCATGATGTATTCCACATGTGACTATTTTGAAAATACATGTTTTACCCTATGCATGTACTAACATATGAGGAAATAAAACTGAAACCCAATCTGTCTAATTGCAAAGATCCCGTCAAGGTTATTGATACAAGAGAACAATTCTGAGAAACCAGACGACTCGTCTGGTAAATGTTTTACGGAGAAACCATAAGATAGAAGAGGAAACATGGGAACCCATGGAACTTATGATGAAGAACCACCCGAGTTTTTTTACGCAGTAATATACTAGAAATTTTGAGGATGAAATTATTTGAAGGAGGGGAGAATGTAACACCCCATGCTTCCACGGTAAGCTTCTCTTTTAATAATAGAGTAGTGTGTGTTGTACGCAACATCGAGTTGTAACACACCACAACCAATAAAAATAGACATTATGAATAGTAATATCCGCTTTTTGAAATTTTAGAAATTTTATCTTCCATAATGGACTTCATTTTTGGATTTGGAATATCAAAATTAGCTTAGGGTGAATATTTGGTATTTTATGAAAATATTCAATTTTTGACGAATAGTGAAAACCACTGAGTTATAGTTTAGAACTGAAATTCTATTTAAATAATTATTTATTTTATTTAAATTTATTTTATGTCAAATTAGATACATAATACCTATATAAGTTCAATGTAATTCATTGGAGCTAGTTTATAATAAATTTAGATATATAAAAATTTTAATGAACTTTTTACCGTCTTTTACCCACCTCCTAGGAGCATTTGAAAATTTATATAAAAATTAACTTTACCACTTCTGTGAGTTGAATTTCAAAAATCTTAGAGACACAGTTGATATCAGTAAGTAAAATGTTGTTCAATAAGATGAAAATAATTTTTGGTGAATAGTAACTTTTTACTTCTATTTACCCTGGTTAAAAGTAAATATGGTAATTAAGGGTAAAAATTATATTATTGTTACGCTAACACATGTCCTAATTCTAGTGGATAAGTGTAATTCGACCAAAAAACCAAATGAATAAAATATGATCCTTTAGGTCCACTTTAATTAGATTTGGACATTTATTATTATTTTATTTATAGAAGAGTTAAAAGAGTTACAATCAATGTTTAATAACTAAAACAATTTTAATATAGGGTTATAAATAAGATAAATTCGACTATCAATATTCATTATAAAGATAGAAATATTTCCAACATAATGGAATTTTATTTATAATTTTTAGATATTAAATAAGTTAAATTATTTATGACACAATGATGATGCATTAATTACCTAATTAATGAAATATTAAAATAATTGATATTATAAATATTCAAATAAATATAATTTGAGACTTTGTATAAATTCAACTAATTTTATTGGTTAATATGACAAGTTAGGGTGGGTTATTGGAATTGTTTTTGAAGTAATAATTCTTTTAGGAATTTAGAAAAAACAAAATACCAAATAGTGTCAAAATTGACACAAAAGTGTTTTGAAAACAAATATTATATCATTTATTGATATTCTATTCCTCAAAATATATGGTTCCTCCAAAACACTTATATAATTATAGTTGTATCATTAATGAACCACATGGGTCTCTCATGGAAGTATATATTATGTTTATTAACAATATAATATAAAAATACAAAGAGACATAGTAAATGTCAAACTATTTAACTAAGAGTTAAATATGAAAGATAAAGCTAATATAGTGTCCCAAACCCATCTAAAACCTATTGGTTGAGTGGTTTTATACCCATCCATAAATTATACATTAAATAATTTATTTTTAAGCCATTATAAATAGAAAAGTATTTTATTATAAAATAATATTTATAGCTTTTCCTAAGGTGCCCCTCACCCCTCTTATAAAAGGGAACTCCCTCTTCTCTCTAATTCACACATTAAAATACATTTGGCTCGGCCAAAACCTACCCAAATACCCTCTCAAATGACATACCTTCATAATATATGATTTCCTCTAGTCAAAAATCCAACCAACGGATCCCTTTTGGTCAAATCAAAAGAATGAACATGAAGAAGAGGTAAATATTTCATTAAGTGTTTCAAGTTCATTTTTTCTTCCACATAATATTTCTTTGTTGTTTCTAATATAAAATAATAACTGTAGTATCTTATATATACTGTGATGTTATTATACATATGGTAGTACCATATTCATTATTTTATCCATCTTTTAATGACATTTCACCATAAGTGTGTATGTACTGCTTACCGTCTCCAGGTCATCGTGTAATTGTTATTCAATAGATTATTATGTGGATGGGTATAATAATGATGTTTAATTGATGTAAATAATAAATATAACATGATAATTATTCTGTATATATGATATACCATCCAATTATATATTATTTTAATATCAAAAGAGTGATATTCTCCCTCGTGCATATGTACAGATTACCGTCTCCATGAACACGATGAGATTCATTCCCCATCGTATCCATTCAAGACTAATTTTCATTTGATGATTAAAAATAATGTTTGAAGACATGATATAATTATGTATATGAATAAGATACATCATATCCCCAACAAGCATTACTTACTTAAAAAAGTGTATAATGGAAAATGAATCAGTTATCACCTCAAACAATGATACTAATAAGATATTATTAACAAAGAAATTTTAAAAGATCATATATGATATCAAATTAATGTGTATGATTATTGTATAATTTAATAAAAATTATTTTACCATTATACAAGAGTTTAACCTACCGTTGCCCGAGGAAAAGTACATGGTATGGGATAATTTCACAATCTCTTAATGATCCGAGGTTGTTTTTACGTAAGTATCTACTGGGTCCCCTATATCATCCACATCAATGTTTCATAATAATGTATTTCAAAACATTATTACTATTTTATCAACTATGGGTTAAATTCATTTGTACCCTTGTTTGACGTTTATATGTTTTTTATAATGGAATCTTTAAGTCATTTTCAAAACAATGTCCTTTATATCCTTTTTGACAACATTAAGGTATGAATTTCTTTTTTTAACTTATACGTGGGTGCAGCTATTTTCCGCCCTTATAACATCCCCTATGATTCCCTTACAAGATTATAAAAATATTTTAAAAATATATTTTTTCTTTATAATTACATGACTCTGAAATGATTTCAAAATAGAAAGAGATATTTCTCTAAAAGAGGTTTTGATTTCCTCTTTTTCAACATCCTTTGTGGATTTTAAGTTTATTTGAAGATGATTTATTATAATACAAAACATACATATTGTATTGAATATTTTGTGATATGTTTTACTGTCGATGTGTTATTTTTATACTATTCATGGTTTATGGATAAAGTATTGACCATTCATATGCTTGTTTTAATATGAATGTTTATGTTATCATTAAAACTTTTCATATGAGGAATGTATTGGAGATAGATGTGACGGGTGGAGCCCGATATTTCTCCTCGATGCATCGGTAGGTCTCATGAGAAAAACTAGTGTCTTGGCATAAGGATTTGATTAAATTTTATTTGTAGTCTTGGAACAAGGCCTTGACTGCGTGGTCATTAATGTACAACATTATGCATTCCATCATTATGAATGTGGCTATTGATATTCCATGTGGTTATTAGACTAGTAGAATATCCATGTAAGTAATTAAATGGAATTATTTTGATTTATATATTCCATATTATGATGTTGTTTATGTTGAAAAGGCTTTAGTTTTAGTTTTATACAATTCCTTAAATGTTTATGATTTTTTATGAAAGTTTTCGTTATATTGTTATCCTTATTGAGCATCTGAGCTCCCCCTTCCTATGTTTTATTTTTCCCGGGATGTGAAAAAGTATATTATGACTGACCTATAGGGATAGTCTGGAGGATATCATTGTTGTCTATGGAAACAATGCTGTTGTAGTTTTCCATTTTTTGATGCAATGTAAACCTTATGAATTTATCTAGTACATCCAAGGATACTAAACTAATTGGTCTTTCGATACGTGATCGTTTATGATCATGCCTTTGTTATATAATAATGCACCAAATTTGGTTAACTGGGGTCGGGGTGATACACAATACACAAATTGGAAATTCATAACTAATGAATTTAAAAATTTGGAAAAAATTAAATGAATGTGTTAATATTTTATCCACGAAATCAAGAAAGGGTAGATTCTAAATGAATTATATTTCTAATAGTGGACGGTACTGCATTTATACTTGTAGGATTAGACTGTATAACATATAACTTACTTATACCTCTACCCTATGTTCTAGCACTAATACCTTGAGATGCACCCTCTGACTATTACTTCCACTCCTATAACAGGTCATGCCTTCCCCAAACCTAGCATGTGAAAAAGTGGAAATCCCACTACTGGACTATGGATGGGTAGCTAAGCCCCTCCATGAATCTAATGTCCACCAAAATCCAACACCAGTGCACAATTATTGAGTGATCCTATAGAACATATACTGGTGTCACATACAACCAAAAACTCTACACTAATTTATAGGTAAAAGACACTAAAAGGGATTGTGGAATGCCTTTACACACTAATAGAACATCCTCAGGTTACAGTCTTAAGATGGAAGTGAACTCCCCTTTCTTCTCTTCCCATCACTTCCCTGGACAAATTTCTCATAGAGGATTTATGTTCAACCTAAGAAGGAAATCATTGATGATTTCACTAGAGCTTTCAACCTACCACATAAGTCCTCTTTCGAGTTCCCTTTGATGATGTGGTCTTGATTCATTACATCATAGTATTTTGTAAAATGGAATATGATCACCTATTACTTGATCTAATACTATTGGTGACCATCCTATAATTTTGTTGTGGATATCTTATCTCAATCCAATAAAGAAGAAAAATGTTGTAGGTCCATGATGTGTCCAACAAATTACATCATTAAATTTCTAATCAGTTTCAGATGCATTAACACTAGATCGATTTCACTCCTTATCACCTTTGAGTAGAAATGATTCATGAACATCTCCTCAAATCATAACTAGGTTAACTACACATAATTTCCAACCAGTATTATGATGGCACTCCATCTCTTGGATGATACCTATATCATAGAGGAAACTAACTTCACCATCATATATTTAAGTGTCTCTAAGAGTCTGATGAACATTTTTGTGGAATCTATAAAAAAATACCTATGGATCATCCAACCTGTTGAAATCGGTGGGTATGGTAGCCAGAACACAATCATCAGACCATAAATATAAGACAACTATGATTTGTCACCCTCTCCATGGATCACATAACCTGTATGAGACTATAATTGATATTTTTTCCATACGGTTCATTACATCTATAGGATGTATTTTTTATGAAACATGAGATGTGTTCTCATTACCATTCTCTCGATGTATAACTAGAGGATGACACATAATTATTTCCCTACAAGGTTTAATACACTCCTCAGATTGTAGGGTTCAATACATATTCAAATGTAGTAGGTGAAAATAGACAAATTTTAACCCGAGTTAAAAGGATACTCCAAAAAATGGATTAAAATCCTAACTTTCTTTTTATAAGATATTAAATATATTTTATTTTTATTATATATTTTAATGGGTTTAATGAACAACATAGAGAGATAGGTGTTCCATATATAGTAATATGTCCCTATAATGAACAATTAATATTAGTATATTTCCATATGTACCTACTATGATTAATTCTTATGAACATTATGTCATAACTAACTATGAGTATGATCACATAAATCAGTAATGTCACGCAAAAATTTTATCAAACAAGGTTAAATAGAAACACCACTACTACAAGTTAAACTCAAGGACAAAAATCTCATCCTTGACAACATAGGTTTCCCCACACACATGGGTTAACTACTCCCATGAAAGAGATCAATAACAATCCTTATAATATCCTATTATCTTATATACTTTTCCTAAATATCAATGAATTATAAATAAACATGACTCTGATACAGCTTTTTATTGACCCCAGCCTAGTTCTCCATCACATGTCTATGACATGTACAAAAAATAATAATGTCATATATCTCTATATTCCATAGCGTACCAACTAGTAGTGAGGGTTTATGGAAAGTTGTTGGGTGACTATACCCTCTGTTATAAAGTAGAAATCATAGTAGAAATAAGATTAATATGTCAAAACATAAATAAACCAAAATAGATATGAAAAATACAAATCAATCCAATATAATTGAATAGTGAAATATTATACTAAATGTCATTCTATATTTCATAAATGAATCCAAGTAAAATAATTAATTCAAAAATAAAGAGTAGCATTTTTTAAATCCCATACCTTGTCCCAAATATAAGCTCCAGTCCCACCAAACACACCAAATAATCATGAACAAGGCCCCTATCTACTATTAAGACATACATCCATGCGGTATTATCGAGTAAAAAACAACGACCCAAATAAATTGTGAGTAAAAAACAGTGTTCCACCACTAATAGTGTTTAAGAAAACTGTAGTCTCAGTAATAGTGAATAAAATAGTATGATAAAAAATTTCATCAATTTAAATTAAATTTAAAACATCAAAATAAACCATCTAACACACAAGCATCCAATCTGGCACATGGCCTCAGCCACACCTACATCGACATGACATCAAATGTATTTGTTCATATTCACCACTATGTCTAAGTGAATTCCCATGATAATGAGAAAAAACACATTAATATTACAACTGAACGTATTCATATTCCCATTCCTAGTATGAATGAACCATTTATAGAATCATTGGACCCATTTTCAATTCCAATTTTTGAGCCACATATATTATAAATGGACATCATAACTAGTTTAAATTTATATGATGTGGATGATTTACAATTCCAACTTTCAAATTAAATCAGGAGTCAATGCATTCCAAATTATCCAACAGTCCAACCATGTTATCATATATAGAGACCCAATATTTTTACACATATTATGACAATATTTTTATCATAAATTTCAATGATATAAAACCAATGTATTGAAAATCCATGTATCCATTGAAGAGTTGTTCTTTTATGTATAAAAGATAAAAAAGAAAATGTGTTTTTTTAATATTTATAATTGTATCCTAAATCCTTTTGAGCTCTTAATACTAAATATGAAAACATGTTGAATATATATAAGAAATGGTTGATCTAAAAATCACAATAAATTAAAAAACAAGATAAAGAATAATATCATGTATGTCATATGACCTAAACATTTATTATTAAAGGGAAGGATCTTGAGTAACCATATTATAGCATTAAATTATTAACATGGTATCATATTATTATGGAATCATAGGACTATGTAAAAATCATAAAACATGAAATAATCCTAAGTCAAGGAAAACTACTAAGAAATATTCACACGGTGAACATATTGAGATAGTAGAATAGGTTTAATACCTTATCTCATATGCAACATCATATGAGACAAAAGCCTTACCCAATGATTTGGAGTTTTTTCTGGGTTTACCCACATATCATATACATGATATGTAGGCCACTAAAGTAAATCAGACATAAGGCATAAATAGAAAAATTACCCTTGTAAATATATGAGTTTCATTTTATAAAATAAATTATAGTATTAATTACCCCATAAATGAAGGTATCACAAGATAGGTATATTTTTGATAAAAAAATATATAGAATTTAAAATCAATACATAACATTAAATATGTATATAGAGTGAGTTTTAGAGAGAATTATCATAAACCGTAGAAATTGTGTGGTTTAGGTTTATCCCTTAATATGTTTCCTAAAATGGTTATGTTCTGGGGTTTAAAGTACTGAAAAATAAAATTAGATTAAAAAATTAATTAATACCCAATATTTTAAATCAATATATGATTTTTTATTATTTTATTTTATCATTTAAAATCATATTAATGAGATTGAAATTATAATTTTTTGGTTTCAGGAGAGTTCATTTCTAAATTCCCAGGACGAATAACATGTGCATTATTATTTATATTCCTTTAAAATGGGAGAAGAACTCTATATGTGATATGAAATAGTTATAATGAACACATATAAATTGAAATGACCCCATGTATCCATATGGCATCCGAAATAGGGATAATTCTTTTAGAAAAAAGGGACATTAAATGGAAAATTTATTTAGACCGTCTTATTGAACATTATAAACAAGTTTCATTATATTTAATATTTTGTATATATATTTATTAAATATTATGAACTAAATTTTAATTTTCAAAATATTATCTTATTTAACCATAAAAATATTTTTATAACCATCCTTGAAGGTAGTGGATGGAAAACAAGTGTGTTTTTCATAGTAGAGATAGACCAACCATTTTGTAAACAACACTTTTATTTATGAATAAAATAAGGGCGGGGAGTACAAGATAAATACTTCACCATAATAGAAACAAATGTATATTTTTAGAATAATTTTTTAATATGTTTTGGAGGATTGGGATTATATGGGTTTGTAGAATAAAAATAAAAATAAAGTGTTTAGTTTATATTTTTACCTCTTTTTTTAGATTCCACCTCTTAGGCTGTAACTTAATTCCCCATGAAATGGTATTTAGAAAGAAAAATTAGAACTATGATTTTTGGTAGAGTATTTTTAATTAATTGGAAATATGTTTGTAATGATATAATGAATATATGGTTTCAGAAGAAGTTGTGATATCTTTAAGGTGAGGGGAGGATTGTTTTTTGAATATTATATACAGTAGTATTTTATTCAGGATCCAGACTATCAATATTATTGATTCTTGTCACTATTTATATTAAACGATGTATGTTATTTATATATAATTGGATATTAAATTAACATTAACCCATGGATTTGTGTATTTTGCTTAAATTGTTAAACGTTTTATTTAATTATATTTCACAATTCACAAAAAAATTAACTATTTTGAAAAAATACAAAAAAATCATGCAATATTTTTTTTGATATGTAGACTATAAATATATATCCATTTTATGAAAATAATTTTCAAAATATTCTAAATGTAAATTTTAAATTAAATTCCCATCTATTAAAAATATATCTTATTTAATAATATGGTCGATTTTCATACCCATTTAAAATTTCTTATCATCTCATAACATTATCTGATAATTATAATGAAACATAATATTAATTAATATATCTATTTCATAAAATAAATTTTCATTTAAATCATTGTATTTATTATTAAAATTAATTCAAAACATTTATGTTTTATAAAAATACAAGCACTTAATTTATCATTTATAAAATATTTCTCTACATTCATCATGATATTTATATGCTTTATTTTATTTTTATGAGATTTTTAAATATTATTTTATATTTTCATATGTGAAGTAACTATTATTAATGTAATGTTATTATTCCTAATGGTCATATTAAAATTCTATTTGGTAGGTTAATAATCCAATGGTTAAATTACTTTTCCAACATTCAAATTTATATCTATCATATTGATTACATAATTCCTATAAATACATAAAATTTCATACCTTATTTATTATTTTATTTTTTCTCTCAATGATATATATATTTTCATTTTCAAGATGAATATTTAATTAATAATTTCTTGACTCATTACTATAGTGTTTTTCATGAGTGGTTTTATTCTGGGGCATCGAGTAGATTCATGTTTTCCTTTTGTTAAAATATTGTTTTCTATTTTTTTCACATTTTAATTCATTAAGTTTTTATAATCATATATATTAATAAATATAATTTTAAAATTATGATAATTAATTTTGATTCAAAATGCGATACTTGTTCATTATATAAAAATATACTACTCAATATGACATAATTATTACTAAAAAGTGAAAAACCATTATAAAATTTTGGGTCATTAAATTTTTACCCACTTTGGAAATTTCAAACATGAAACATTATTTTATATACTATGTAGAAAAAGGATATGGTACATATCTTTGATTTCTTCATATGGTTTCCATTTTTCGTCCTCATACGTAAATTGTTTCATAGTACATTGACTAGGGGAGTTGCATTATTGTGTAGATATTTTACTATACGATTTAATAAGTTCATTGACTACTCACCTTAAGAAAGATTATCTACAATTTTTACCACATATAATATCAATAAATGGGAGGAAAATAGTATATACATTCTTAAATGGGTTATGTGAAATAAATCCTTTACTTGAACTAGGGTTTGTGGAAATACTTGTTGATAATCCATAACTCTGAGGTCATTAAGAGTCTCAAAGGGGATGGTGTACATAGGACATAACTTTCCCTTCTTCCTAAATCTCTTGAATATATTCCATAGAGATATGTGGGGGAATACCTTATCATTAACATAAATCTCCATATATCAATTATTATTTTCATCATATATATTATGTCAAATATTAGCACCCTTGGTGTTCTGGTGAATTGTATTAACCCTTCTTCAATTTTTTTCCATTTCAGGTCAAAGAATATTGATTTTACTAAATTGATCCCAGTATTTAGGTTCTATACACATATTCCAATAAATTGATTCATATAGAGGAATTAGGATTCTTTAATTGGAACTGTTATTGAATGAGAACTTGACCATAGGAATATGTTTATCGCATCCTATATTTAAGTCTATTTAAAATTCTCATAGAATGTTTTGAAGAATATAGTATGTTCTATTAGAATTGGAATAAGTGTTTCTGTGATAATCCATAATAATGTTCAACTGAGTTTTTAGAACATTTTATAAACTTTTCCAGAACATGATTGTAGATATAAAATTATGATATGATATGATAGATAGTCTTGGTCCATATACCCTCTGCACTTCCCCAATATATATCCACACATGTTTTTTGAGTGAGAAATTGTCACAAATTGAAATTAAATGAGTATTAAATATAAGACAATTCAATATAATCCTTATATAATTAATTCCACTTGATGTATCTATAAAAAATGTGACAAAGTACATGATGTTTTCCCCATTTCAATATTATTTTGAGTAATTTTTTCCTAATCCATGTAGTAATTTGAATTTTAGACTTCACCTGATGACATACCATGAATTTTGAATTTTATTCAATGAACTCATTCATTAAAGATTTTCACCAATAGTTCACATAGATAACTAAATAAATATTCGTACTTTATAGGTGAATGGAGATGGGCAGGCTATTTGTTTCTTCAACAGTGCCATATTTATCCTAGGATTTATTGGTACAAATTATAATGAACCAAATATTACAAATAATTCATCATTAATTTTCATCTATGAGGAATTAACATATATTATAGCTTCCACCATCTTCGGAATTTCCACATAATTCCTTTGGTCAAAATTTATCTTCTCCAAATTTAATGGCTGAATAATCATTTGAGATATAAATAATGATGTTCCTTCTTTTACAATTCAAATGTCCATCATTCACAAGTCTAAGCTTACTGGATCATTCTCAATTATGATAATTGATAACATTAACGAATTATTTAAACTTATAACATCTAAAACTTTATTTTATTTCTCAATATGGTTGTGTATTCAGTAGTCATAGTCATGGATCAACTCTAACCAAATTTAACAGAGTGTATTAGTCTATATGTGTGAATATATAATTAGGGATCATATAATCTGTATATATTTCACATTTCACCCCATTGATATATTTACACTATATTTTCAATGTAGAGATGATTGTAGCAAAGTGAATATCATGTGTTGGAAATTTCATCTAATTAAATTGAAACATCCTTTAGGATTAGAACATCAATTTATCACAATTCATTAGTACAAAACAAAATACCTTCATTTAAACATTGATGTATTCCAAAAAAATTACCCAGTTATAGGAAGTGTTAGGGATTGTGTGGTGATTAGCCTTATTTTAAATTCCATAATGAATTATTTTTGTTCATAAGTCCTAAAAAATATTACCCACATTCTCTATGTCTTGTTTAGAAAGTTTCATAATCATGAAAATATTATTAAAAGTAACTAGTTCTACCCACCTTATCTATTGATACTATGGATATTTAGTATAGAGATTAGAATAGGCCACTCTTAAATTTAATTTTCTATAAAAGGGTCCATTGATATCCATTTTATGGTGATACCATTCCCATATAATGAGACATTTTCCATCTAAAAATCTCATTTAATGTAATTTTCATATAAAATTTCCTTTCAAAAATAATTTAGCACAGTGTTAAAATGATCACCATAAACCTCATGTTCTTTTGGAGTATATGAGAAGATAATCTATAATGACTATAAATATTTTTTCAAGGTAATATCTAAGGACCTTATTCATTATGTCCATATTTATTTCCATGGAATATGTTTTTCTAAATGTAATTACTATGAATTCATAGCATCCATAAATATTTAAAAAGTTATTTTAATGGATATCGTCATTATTTACCATTAATTGGAAATACCCCCACTATAGGTCCACCATAGGTAAATAATAGGACTCTGTGGTTGATTAAACAAGTCATTTATCCATGGGATGTGATAATTTATATTTATCATTATTATTGTGAATCAATAAAAAAGAACATTTACAAATACTTATTCTTATCGAAGAGGACCATTGCTCCCCATGATGGAACAATCAAGTGTATAAAACTAATTTCCATATTCTATTCTAACCTATTCTCTAGTTATTACAACCTGATGGTGGATAGAGTTTAATGAGGGTTTGATATTGGTATATATCGAGGTATAATTACAATTTGGAACTCAATCTCTTGATTAGGGGGGAGACCATATAACTACTTAATGAATACATTAGTATTATCACTGACAAAGGGAATATATTTGAGAATGAATCACTCTATTGACTCAATCATTTGATTAATATAAGATTTCATATAAGTAAATAATATCCACACTTGATAAAAAGATTCCAAATTATTATTTTTGTTATCGTAATAATTTTACAGGGTCATATGATGACATGGGATGTAAATACTGATATACCACTCTAGATATATGGTGTTAGATTTATATATGGATACCCAGTAAATTCCCAATATATCATCAAACTATACTATAATAGGTAATATAATAATTTCTAGATGGTTGAGTCCTTAAACAATGACCAACTAGGAGTTATATTTTTGGGATGCAATAAATGAGACATTTTATGTTCTAACAGATACCTCTACGCTGGTGTTTTTATTCAGAATTTGAATAGTTATACTAAACATAAAAGATATAAATGAATGCATAGAACTATAATCAAAATGTATTCTATGTGTTCTTGAATTAATAACCACCATACCTATCACTGCATCATTTTCTAGATCAACCTCAGAAGTAGTGATAATATATTCCCTTCTTTTCTCCCAAGGACATATAGGTTGTTTTCATTGATTTTCTCCAAAAACCCTTATATCAGAGAACTGACTTGAATGATACCAAGGTTCTATAAATTTTAAATAGTATATCATGGGTAGAGTGTTGATTTTGATATTCATTTATTCTTCTATATTAGTGTCCTTTTTCATTTCAATTTAGAACAGATTATCCTGATGGTCCTCCTTTCCAAATTTAAAAATCCCTCAGTTCCCTTTAAATAGATTCTATGATTCATCTTTTCATAGTTTTAAGACATGGGATGTTGGGATTTATTTTCAACATGGGATTTATATATTTATCCTCAAAATAATACATATTTTCCTCATTTTTTCTCTAGTTCCATGAGACCAATGAGAGTCACTAATCTCTCTATAAATAATAAGTGAAAAATTTAATATCATATATTTGTTATCAATTTATAGATCTGAAATGGATTTTCATGTGATATAATTCAATATTCCAGTGGATTATCCCATCATAAATTCGGTGTTCATGAAAAATATGGAGTTCTATCATTCAATCCATGTGATTTTTTCCTCACACACCACAAGGGACTCTACTTTACTTTAGATTTATCACAACGAAATCCGAATACATTTTAATATAAGAAATTTGGGGAATATATTTATTGTGTAATACAATCTTTAATCCTTCCTATTCTAGGGAATTAACATCTTCTTTAGACTTCATGTTCTTTATTAGTGTCCACAATTGATCGGATTCACCCTAAAGGTGATAAAAGGCCATCAAAACTTTCTATTGTTTCAACCATTTGAGGATAGAGAGTACAATATAAACTAATTTATTCTATTTTACATGATTAGTGGATCATTAGATTCACTAAATATAGGGATCCTTTGTCCCAAAAAGGACTTGACAACAACTTTTTCTTTATTTAGAGAATCTGGGAATTCCACATGTTCCATGTTATCATTAAAGAACAAGTCATATGAGCTAGTACATCAATTAATTTACCAACTCTCTCTCTTATATATTTAGGAATATTGTTAGAGAAATTATCACACATCCTATCATATTTTTTTGGAACAGTTATTCATATTTCCCACCATTGACAAAAATAATGGAATAACGGTATGAGAATACATTAACTAATTAAAATATTAAAGTATAATCTTCTAATATAAAATGGATAAATTATAAATTAATAGTATATACAAAAATATTAGCCTATAGGTTTCATTTTAGGTTAGATTTAACATTTTCATGTTAGGTTTTCTAGCACAATAAATTGTTCAAATCCTTCATAATGGAAAATAAAGTGTTTGTATATTTTTTCAGTCTGTCTCTAGGGAATGAAAAACCAGTTATCCAATGTGGAATTTTTCTCCTGAACGAGGTGAAAACAATTAAATTTTTAATGGTCCCTTTTCATGTTTAACATCCCTCGATAAAACTACTCCATAACCACAACCACTTGTAGTATCTTGATATGGATGCAATTTATTAGAAACCACTAGCACTATAATTCGACAAAATTCATGGGTTTTTTTCTATATAGAGATGTATCAGTAATGTTCTCACAAAGTTATTCTGGTCATAATACTTAAAAATTACCATATCCTCTTCTAATAACTACTATTGTTACTCAATACTTTCACACATATTATGAGATGATTTTCATCATAAATATCTATTAAATATTATCGAAGGATTGAAAAAATAATTTATTTGGAATACTAGGTCCATAAAAAATAAATCAAATAGTAAACAATTATTCTAATATCCATAGTGATCTCAAAAGTACTTTCGAGCTCCTAAAATAGAGTAGGATAACCTTGGGAATATATAAAATATATGGCTGAGCTTTAAGGTTCTATAAGTTGATCAACATTGTCATGATTCTTAACATGCGAGTCATATGACAAAAAATTTTATCTTGAAAGATAAGGCCCATGAATAATCACATGGGAAAATAATATAATTAATATTTTATAATATGGTCATGGAAACATAATAATGTGACAAAAACAAATATCATGACATTAACATAAGTCATTTCTAACTTCCAAGACAAAATCACATGGTAAATAGAGTGACATAATAGAATTGGATTACTAACTAATCATCTAAATAACATCTAAGGAGAAAAAATATAACCCAAAATTTTTTATCACTACCATGGTTTACCTATCCTAACATATACATGCTTATGCATTTAGAAAAAATAAATCATTCTTAATTTATTTAGAAAACAATTACCCACTAAAAGAAATGGGTTTCATTTGTGAAAATAACTCATGGAATGTATTAACAATAAATTTAATGGAATAGAATCTGAGTATATAAAATAGATAAATATATAAAAAAATTATAACAATTACATAACATTAAATATATAGAGACTGAGTTAGAGAAATGAAGGTGATAACATACAGAAAAAAGATGGTATTGAGATATCACTTACTGTATGTTCATGAATTGTTATGATCTTGTGATTAATATACTAAATATTCAAATTATATAAATTAATTAAATAATTTAATAAATTTCCATCTATACTATATTTATTATAATTTTATTTTGTTCATTTATAATCATTTTGATGAGATATATTGTTAAATTTTGTTTTTCTAGGAGCGTTTGTTTCACAGTTACATGGTCAAATAATATATCATAAATTATTTATGTTATTTTCAAAAGGGATTAAAAAATATAGGTATTATAATATTGATTTCATGACCATAAAAAATTTAAATGGTCCTAGGTATCTGTAATTGTTTTGAAATATGGAGGAATCTTTTAGTAAAAATGTAGCATTAAATGGTTATTTCATTTAAGAGGTTTTACAATCCATAAAAAAATAGTTTCATTGTAATTAATACAATAACATTTTATTAATTAATTAATGTGAAATATGTTTTAATATAATATTTATCAAGTCATTAAAACATATTAATATATTTACGACCTCCCTTGAAGTTGGTGGAGAAAAACAATGTATGTTGTTCATAGCAGCAGTGGACCAACCATGTTTTTTAATAATAAAATATTTTAAGAAAAAAATAATGGGGTGTAGAAGATGAATATAAAACTATAATAAAAACACATTAGAATATTTAGAATACTAGTGTTACTTTGTTTTGGTGGATGAGGATTTTATGGGTTGGTAGAAGAAGAATAAAAATTAAATGTCCAGAAAATATTTTAAACTATTTCATTGGTCACATCCCCTAATGATCTCTATTAAAGATCATTGAATTTGTATTTTTATTATACAAAAAACAATAGGAAATGTGGGAGATTATTAGGATGGGAATTGGGAAGAGGGTTGGAAATCACCAAGTCTTATACCAAGTAATGTGAAGGGGTGTTAGTTATAAAGAGAGGAGAGGGTTGTTTTTTTTGATATTATATTTATTTGTTTATATTTTTGGGTCAAGAATACAAATAAAATTTATTTTTGTTAGTATATATAGTAAATCAATAATTTGAGTTTGAACTAATGTGTTCTTATATTATAAATGACTTAATGGTTCATGTATATATATTATAATGTAAAATATAAAATTTAACCATGTTTTACTAATCACCAACTTTATAACTATTTTAGAAAAATAAAAAATTCATTCTAACAATTTTTTAACTTGTAGATTCCAAAAATGATATTAATTTCACAAATATATTATTAAAAAAGTTTAGATTTTAATTTTCAAATAAAATCCCTTATCATTTAAAAAATATATTTGTTAATATTTTGATCAATTCTCCGACCATTCAAATAATTCATTTTAATATCATAAAATTTTATAATAATTATAATAAAAAATAATATTAATTAATGAATAAATTTTATGATTATAAACATTCCATTATAAAAATACATTAATTATAAAAATATAATTAAAAGGATTATGTTTTACCAAAAACCTAACACTTAATCTATCATTTTTAAAACATTTTGTTATTATAATTCTGAAATAAATATTCAACATTTCCATATTATAAGATAACTAATTATTATTTTACATTTTCATAAATGAGAATAATATTATAATAATCAGGGTACTACACCTTATTATTATATTACCATTACATTGGTCATGTCACTTTCTAATGGTCATATTATTACTCTAATGGTCACATTTTTATTGGGCATATAGGTTCCATGATTCTTATAAAGACCTCACATTTTATTCATTATTTCATCAGTTATATTATCTCTTAAGGTTATATATATTTCAATGTTCATGATGAATACCACTTTACTAATACTTGTATTCACTTATAAAATGTTGTTATTTAGGATGATTATTCAATGGGATGGAGTGGATCCCAATTTTCTTATTCTGAGTATCTTATTTTCAATTTTTATTCCATTAAAATATATTAACATTATTTTTCCATATTTTTTATCTAAATGAAAAATTTAAAATATTATTATAAAATCAACTCAGTTTCATCATGTGGTATGCGGGTATTATATAATATTACATTACTGAAAATAAAATAATTTCTATGCTTAAGGGAAATTCCCCTGATAAAATTCTAGGCTGTTTAAACATATTTCATATTGTTTATTTTATACAAATTACCAATTATCTTTCAAATTTCATTTACACCCCCATATTCAATTATAAAACACGAAATATCTTCTATGGTCACAAATACTCATCCCATTAATAACCAATTACTAACATTTGTTCTAGTATCCCAGTTCACAAGTTATTCCATTCAAATAACCATTTACCTTACCTCGATTTTCCAATCCAATTACATGGTTATAAGTTTTTACATATCAAATTCTGACCTAGGTTCAAGGGTAGGATCACCTCCCAGGTTTCCAATATTGATGTATCATTCACTAATAGACTTGATGAGATTTGTGGGATGAAAATGTAAGATGATGAAAGCTATAATAGTGACTTATGATTATAATATCTCATGTTCATGATGTGCGGGTGTGGCTTCATATGATACAAAAACTAGAAAAAATGTATACCTATGTAAGATATTACCAATAAAGTACATCCATAGTGGTAAAGAAGTTACCCAAATTTAAATAATAGGATAATTTCTTGACACCATAGTTCCTTATAAATATTGATTAACTCACAATGTTTGTGCAAGAATAAGTATAATTATATTGGAAATCGGTAGAATTAACTAATTAAAATATTTATTACTAATCCAATACATTCATATTAAACCATTAATTAATGAACATAGATAAAAAATAGATAAGATGAGGAATCCAAAGAGAAAACTTCTGATTAGTTAAACACAAATTAGTGAAGGAGGGGTAATTGGTTGTTAAAAATGATTTTTTGGATGAGAAATTATGATTCCCCCTCCACTAATCCATCCTAGATTTATGCCATCAGCTAGATTATAGGTATGAAAAGATTTTCATTTGTGTCCTCTAAGAAGCATACACATCATGAAGCCCCATGGGGGGGGGAGTTTTTATCCACCGATCGGATAGTGGGTATTTTATAGGATACCCAACATAAAATGATTCCACTAGATATCTGTTGGGTATCACCAGCTGGATGATGGAGTTTTTATTACCATATGTGGATACATCCCCTTCCAATGATAGTGGGTGATCTCCACATTCTAGTTGGTGGAATTGTGACATTATATTTTCTTGTTTTTATATATAGCCATTTTTATTTCTCTTACATTGAAGAAAAAGTACTTCTAAAACATCATTCAATTAGCACAAGGGTTGATTATAGAAATAAAAACATGTTTAATGAAAACATAATGAAAGATTTACCAAGTTAAAGGATAGTGTATAACTTAAACACACACAATATTGATATATATATATCTCCATCTAAATAAAAATATACTTCTATCTGTCCCTCTCCTTCCCCCTTCTATCTATCATAAATAAATGTATTAAAATTTAAAATCCAAGATCCTAAGACATCAATATTCTTGTGTGTGTGAATAGAACCTATTTTATCGCATAAAAACAATTTTTAATTTGTTAAAATCACTATATCATTTAAAAAACTAAAACATCATATTTATAAGGATGAAGCTCCCCTAAATCCTCACAATAAATGGACAACCATTACCAAATTTTGCATATAAATTTTTAATGTTAATGTTTTTTAAAAAAATGTATGTGTTTTTTTATTTTTTTATAACAATGAATTTTATTTTATAAAATCATCTATTCACTAAGATATATTTATCCAATTTATAGAAAGTGTGATCCGGGCCACTTATTCGATCATGTGTGATTAGAGAGTAATGATTTGATCTTGAACGTCCATGCCTTTCCCAAATAGTTGTCTACCAAATTCAAATGTTAATAATTCATAATATAAAGGGTAATATAATGATTAAAAACTTGAATTTCCATTTTATGGATACATCACTTATAAGGATTCCATTTACACTAATAGAAAAACACATAATAATATGATTAATCTCAATCCCTATAGAAGAATAAATTTTTGTTTTGTTTAAGAAAATGAATTTCATAGATCTCTTATTTTAAAATTTTCATTAAGGTTTATTCTCTACTAAGAAAAAATTTAGATAGATGAGGAACTATTATATCATATAGAATATTATCTAATAACACATTGTACTAGCAATTTGGTTGGGGTGAGTCTTCTCATAAGAAGAGAGGAAATATAACATGCCTTAGTGGTATCCTTCCATTAATATATGAAAATATTCATATCCTTACCCACCTATATGTCCCTAATAATATTAATTATATATTACATAAACAAGGATATTATAATTCTAAATAATGAGATGGGGTGTGGAAATATTTTGGAAGTAATTTCCATAGGTGAAAAAAGATAATTAATTTTCTACTTATGACACTCAAAGTGGTGTATTCACTATCAAATGAAAGGCCCCTATATCCGATTTGGAGGCACCTCAGGTTTCCCACATAAGGAATAAATGCGATTATGATGACATCATGTGTCACAGATATGTACTCAATTCATTAAACAATGACATCTTTGAAACATATCACAATTTTCTGACAAAAATTTATATATATGATGGTTTGGAACCAAAAGTACACCCCCTAGAGATCATGATGAACTAAATTCCTAGTACTAATGTATATATTCAAACCAAATGGTAAATATTATATCTATTGTAGAATAATTCTATGAAATCGAACACATATTAAAACACCTAAAAAAATTCATCATGTAAATAGATGATTCCATTATTATCACATCTGTCATAAAAAAATTCATCTACTATGGAGGAATCCTAAACATTATATAATAAAAAATAATTAATATATCTTCCTTAAAAACAATAATCACCTAATACATATTTGTGAGGTATATAAAAATCACATGTTTTCAAATGATCCTAAAGACGGATAATATAAGATCCTCATAGTAGAGGAAGTGTGTCAATATGGTTCCTCAAAGGGGGAAAATGTCTTAAAATAATTTTAAAGGAAAGTTATTTTATAACAATAAGAAACATGTGTGATAATTTATTGGAAACATGGGAGATATCATATGTGATTTTTTCCTTTATAAGAGTAATTATGAAAACAATGCTTCAAATAAGAACATTATGACCAGGAATCTTGAAGATAATGTGCTTAATGTTAGATATTTTTTTGTGGGTTACTACCAAAGCTACATGAAATGAATCAAACAAAAAATCTCTCTTCACGAGGAAGGAATCAATCAAATGATTCATTTCTCTCCCCTTGGGGAGCTCTCTAAGAACAAAGTTTAAAGTGAATAGAGTGGTTATCTTGAGTTTATATTGGGATGTATCCCCACCTTGATTTATATTATGTGTATCACAAATGTTTTTAGAATCTTAGTTTTGTGGGTCATATTTCAAAAGGATGATTTAAATAAGGTATTTAAGGTAGATAACATTGTTTTGACAAAGGGTGAGATATTTTTTCACATGGGTCACTCGTATAATGGTGTAATAAAATTAAATTAAAAATTTTATTACATACTATAGTGTTATTATTTATGGAATAATATTTTATATAAAATAAACTATAATTAAATTTTTTAAATTTAAAAAATGAAATTATTACAAAAAATGGATAAAAATGAAAATAAATATGTGACTTCTATGTTAACTGAAATAGATTAGAAACTATTTCTAATTAAATATTGGAAATTTAATTTGTTTGAATTAATGTATAGTTATGTAAGTGATTGGAAGGATAATGAAATCATATGAAATAAAATGTATGTTTTACCTTTTATTAGTGGTTATTATATCTTTTTTCATATCTATCTTTTACATGGTAAAGATGAAGTTTTATAAAAAATAATGTAATGATATATGTTTTGTAGAACTAATGAAGTCATACAATTTAAATTCATTAGATTATATAGGGTAGGAGAATTTTATAGCCCATCATTGTTCTAATCCCTATATATCAAACATGAAGTGACATCTCTCTGTAAACCTCAAAAATACTGAATTTTAGGTAAATAATAGAGCATAAATGGAAATGGTTAATTAATTGATTTCTATATTGGGTATCTCACAAGGTATTTATGGAGAATCATTATTAAATACATGTTATATTATTAATAGGGTCCCCATGAATGGGAATTCAATAACTCCTTTTTTTAATTATGGAAGCGTAGAAAATAAAACCTAGTATATTTAATGGTTTGGAGGTTTCACACAATTGTATGATTAAATGAACCAAAAAATTAAAATTTTCAAAAAATAAGAATTGTTATCATATTTCATGGATATGTGGGGTGTTCATAAGATTATAGATTCATTGTAATAAAATATAATGTTTTTTAGCTATTAATAAAGTTACTGAATCAACATATGATATCTTTAATGAATATTTCTCTAAAACCCTACATAAGAATGTCAAAATATTTGAATATATCTCAAATAATAATGTATAATGAGATGGTACTATCAATGAGGTTCATAACATTTAAAAACATTAGATTCTAAGTACATATGTGTATGATTTCTATATATAAATGTGTGAATAAACTATAAAAAATATCGATAAACTAGCTCAATATTCTATTAATATATGGTCCGAAACAAAAACATTCAATGTAGATATTTTATCTTCTAATGAATCACCATTGAAGGAAGTCATAAATATCCAAATAAACTATATGAATGAAAAAATACGACAATATTAGTTCATCTTTCTCAAGGTTCAGAACTGATTTTTTGTAAATTGGAATCTATTAGAAAATAAAAATTAATTTGTATAATTCAAAAATATAAATTCAAATTGATAGACTAGGGATTTACTCAAATTAAATTAATTTATTATTTCAATACATATGCTCTAATTTCTAGGACTTTTTCATTTATTAATAATCTTGATTCAGCTTTCAAATAAAATTTGTAAATTCACCAAACGAATGTTGAAATAAAATTCTTAAATGGTAAATTAAAAGAATAAATATATATGGAAATTTTTTTCATATTTGTAGTACCTATAAAAGAAAATAAATATATCAAACTGGTACTATCATTATAGTATTTTAAAAATGTCCAAAATAATGGAATGAAAAATTTAATAAAAATATAATATCAACTGGCATTTTAGTTAAAAAATCTAATAATTTTTTATCGTTGATCCCATAAAAACAATGGTGTTGATTATTAATTATATATTTTTTATATGATAATATTTTGATCTGATATTAAATAATTAATTTAGGATATGTCTATTTTATCTAGACACTATTATTTGAAAGAATTATGTGAATCTAATTTTATCACGGGAATCAAAATAGTTGTTAATACAAATTTTATTCTTATTTCTCAATATCATTATATTGATAATGTCGTATATAACGACCCGTACTTTACATACATTGTTATTACTTCAGAATTGAAGCACACTTATTACAACATATAACAAAACCAAGAAAGGACCGTATAGGTATAGTGTCTTTAGAAACTGGGAAACATCAACAACTGGTTCATAAAGCATCTACTTTGCCTCCCATTTATTTCATCATATATAGAGTCCCTTTTTGGCATATTCTACTTAATAACCTTCTTCTTGACCTGGGGAAATAAAACATACAAAAGGGTGAGCTCAAATGCTTAGTACGGGTAAACAAAAGAAATATCAATCACATCATATACATAAGAACATAACTTTTGGAAATCTTATCCTGCAAAAGAGATCATAATATCATAACATGGGATAATTAATAGAAGTGAAATGTAATCCCAAATATCATAACATAAAACTTGGAACATTGTGGAATACACACATAATCATATAGAATCATTTATTATTAATCAAGGCTCATTGCCAAGACTATCTTAGTGGACAAAGTCCATTTCTGAACCGAGTTCACTCCTCATTTCAGACCTGTTTCACTGAACCGGTATAACCTACCGTTACAGCCATGTCTATCTCATTAGATATAAAATCTTTACCCAATGAATTGGAGGGAGATATAGGTCCCACCCATCTCATAATGATACCATTCTTATGTGTGCCACAAAATCATAAATCATACATCATTGCATAACCCATGTAGTAAAAATGTGATTCCTAAACAACATGACATCATAAAACAATTCATATAAGATAAAGGAATTCATAAAAATATTTCCATCACAACATAATCAAATCCATGTAATAATAAGGATATAAACAGAACCCTATATTATCTTAGATGGAAAATAATATTGATAAAACCCTTGAACTCCATTCTTGAGTAAAATATCCTTTCTACTTCAAAAATGCTTTTCCTTTCTTAACATGTCATAAAATTCTAAAATAAAGGAAGTTGATTAAAAATAAACTTGAAAACTTGTATAGGAAGCTTCTTGGAAATAATGTTTTAAAAATCCATTCATGTCGTATAAGTTAAAAAAACATTTTTCTCGTACTTTTGTCAGAAAAGTCAAAAAGTACCTCGTACGAAAAACGACAAAAGATTCCTTTCATATCTCTTACTAAAAACACACCGGAGGGTAAAAGAGGATTTAAAAAATTGTAGGTGAATGGAAATAATATTACATATTGAGGAAACATGGATGTGGATGATAAAATACACCCCAGTAAATACCAAAGTATAAATAATCTCTGATAAAAATGAGATTGTGATATTTTCCCTTACCTTAGGTCCGACTTGCTTTGTAAGTGTCCGAACCTCCTATATAATGATTTAAATAATGTTATTGACTTATTACAGAATCATACTTATTTTTATGATATCATATATGGTCATATTCATAGCTTCTTAGTAGTAATATTTCATTGCTACTTGTTATTCGGGTGTTTATAACTTTTTGTTCTTATGCGTGTTTTGTCGAATAAATTATTATTCTTCTCTTTAGGTTATAGATACCTCATTTCCAGAATGGTATTTGTGTAATATATATCATATTAATTCATTCAATTAATTTATATAATCATTATGAAATGAAGATCATGTAGAACGAGTCGCATCACATCGTGGAGACGGTATTCCATACATACGCACGAGTGAAGATATCGTTCCTATGATCATGGAATTGTATTGAAGTGTATGTATACTATTTCAGAATCAATATCACATTATAATAGTCATATATAGTCATTATTTACACCATTATACCCATCCAAGTAAGGTGGTGGTGGAAAATAGATTACACCACGGCGTGGAGACGGTATTCTGTACGTACGCACGCGCGGTGATTTCATTTTCTGTAGGATGGATAGATGATTAAATAGGGTTGTTTCATACTTATAATAAAATATCAGTATATGAGTGATACTTATGTTATTACTTCATAATGAAACAACTAAAGAAAATGATGTTGAAGAAGAAAGAAATTGGAAAGGATCGGTAATGGATATTACCTCTTCTTTGAAGTGCTTCTTTGAGACCACCTTTTTGGGCACTAAAATTGGCCTCTGAAGATGACCAGGACCACTAGGATGTCTCTAGGGACGTGGAGAGGAGAAAATGGAAGGGTCTGGCCGAGCTTGAAGGCTCAATGTGGTGTGAGGAAGAGAGGGAGGAGGTGCCCTTTTATAAGGGAGGAGAGGGGCACCTTTGGAATAACTAAAAATATTATTTTATTATAAAGTCATGTTCGGTTTTAAATAGCTCCCAATTGATTTATTTCGAGGATAAGGTGGGTATGGGTCGAAATCCTCTCATCCAATAGAATTTAGAAAAGTTTAGGTTCCTATTTGAACCTTATCATTTAGATTTAACATTAATTTAAATAATTTAACTTTTACCGTGTCTTCTTGTGTTCTTATACTATAAGGTTAATAAACATACTATATCAAGACAAACGAACCCCAAGTTGTTTATTATTAATATATATAACCTTATCTAAGTCATTTGGCCGATCCTTAGTTCTTTAGAAATAAAATAAAAGTTAATAATATAATATTTGTTTTAAAAACTATTTTATGTCAATTTTGACACTATTTAGTAATTGATTTTTGTGAAAATCATAACAGAATGATATGTTCGAAAAAAGTTAATTAAATCAATAATAATATGTCATATTTACCTAGAAAATTAGTGGAATTCATAAACAGTCTCAAATTATATTTATTTGAGTATTTATAACATCAATTATGTCAATATTTCATTAATAAGATAATTACTGCATCATCGTTGTGTCATAAATAAATTAAATTATTTAATGTCTAAAAATTACAAATAAAATACCATTATGTAGGAAAGCTTTTTATATTTTTAATGAATATTTATAGTCGAATTTATTTTATGTATAACCCCATATTAAAAATGATTTAGTTATTAAACCTTGATTTTAACTATTTTAACCCTTCTTTAAATAAATTAATAATAAATGTCATAATCTAATCTAAGTGGACCTAAATGGTCATATTTCATTCCTACGTTTTTTTGGTCGAATTACACTTGTACAATAGAATTAGTACATGTGTTAGGGTAATAATAATATCATTTTTACCCTTAATTACCCTATTTACTTTTAACCGTGGTAAAAAAAAGTTAAAAGTTACTATTCACCAAAAAAATATTTTCATCTCATTGACCCACATTTTACTTACTGACATCAACCATGTCTCTCGGATTTTTGAAATTCCACTCACAGAAGAGGTAAAATTAAGTTTTATGAAAAAATCAATTTTTTTAACAGCCACTTAGTAGTTTCACTATTCATCAAAAATTGAAAGTTTTCAGAAAAATACCAAAATTTCACCCTAGGCTAATTTCGATATTCCGAGTTCAAAAATGTAGTCCATTTTGAAAAATAAAATTTATAAAATTTTAAAAATTGGTTATTACTATTCATAACGGCTAGTTTTAATAATATTTTAATAGCATATCATTGTTTAGTGAAACTCGGTATTGCGTACGACACAAGCAATCTAGGAAGGCCGCAGTTGCATGTAAAGAAATCCAAGATAGTGTTGTGTGTAGTGAAAGATTCCTATGATGATTTATATAACATGAAAACAAAATATTTCCCATAAAAGTCTCGGGTGATACATTCTACCCCCCTTAAAATGAATTTCGCCCTCGAAATTCATCACTTTCTAACAAACAGATGAGGATACCTATCCCTCATCATATCCTCAAGCTCCCATGTAGCTTCTTGTAATTGGTGGTTCCTCCGTAAAACATTCACCAATTGAGTGGTCTTGTTTCATAGGACTTTTTCGCTACGATCCAGAATCTCTATCGGTTGTTCTTCATAAGAAAGATCTTGCTCCAGCGGTACAACTTCTAAGCTAAGTACATGTGAATGGTCAGGTATGTACTTTCTCAGGAGAGATACATGGAACACATCGTGAACTTGAGAGAGATTCGGTGGAAATGAAAATCGGTAAGCTACCTTCCCAACACGATCTGGTATTTCGAAAGGACCGATATATCTAGGGCTCAACTTCCCCTTCTTTCCAAATCTCATTACTCTCTTCCAGGGAGATATCTGTAAGAACACTTTATCGCCCACTTCAAACTCTAGGTCTTTTCTTCGACTGTCGGCATAACTTTTCTGTCGACTATGAGCTGCTCTTATGTGTTGTTGAATATAGCTGACCTTTTCTTCCATTTCATCAATGAGAACTGGTCCTAATAGCTTTCTTTCCCCAACTTCATCCCAACAAGTTGGAGTCCTACATTTCTTTCCATAGAGAGATTCATAAAGAGCAATCTGAATACTGGAGTGAAACCTATTATTATAAGAAAATTCCACCAAAGGTAGGTGTTGATCCCAACCACCTTTGAAATCCATAGAGCAAGCTCTCAACATATCTTCTAGAGTTTGAATTGTTCTCTCAGACTGACCGTCTTTTTGAGGATGATAAATAGTGAGTAAACTCAACTCTGTATCTAGAGTATGCTGAAGACTTCTCCAGAACATCGAGGTAAATCTCGGATCCCGATCAGATATAATAGAAAGTGGTACTCCATGCAATCTTACCACTTCCTTTACATATATCCTGGAAACCTGATCTAGAGAGAAATCCTCTCTAATAGCAATGAAGTTTGCAATCATTGTAAGACAATCAAATATGACCCATATAGCATTATTGCCTTTGGATGTTTTAGGAAGTCCTGTGACAAAGTCCATAGTGATGTTTTCTCATTTCCATTCGGGTATTGGTAATGGTTTTAACATCCACATAGACATCTGTCTCTCATCTTTACCTTGCTGACAAACCAAGCATCGAGAGACATATTCAGCATCATCTCTTTTCATGCCATCCCACTAGAAGGACTCTTTCAGGTCCCTATACATCTTCGTGCTTCCAGGATGAATAGAGAATGAAGAACTATGAGCCTCATCCAGCAGCTCCTTCTTTAATTAAGGGATGGGAGGAACACAAACCTGATTCCTGAACTTTATTATCCCATCACAATCAAGGTTGAATTCAGGAACATTTCTCACCTTCTTTTGTAACTCGACATCTTCTTTCTGTGCCTCTTTAATCTTCACATGTATAGATCGTTGAAAATTCATTTGAGAAAGATAAGATTTTTCCCCTTCCTATATAATTCCAAGATACATTCTTTGTAAATCCATAAATATTGGATCTTTTGTGATCCTCTTCATGGATAAACTGGCATGGTCTTGTCGACTTAATGCATCTTCCACCTTGTTTGCTTTCCCAGGGTGGTAATGGATTGAGCAGTCATAATCCTTAATCAGCTCCAACCATCTTCTTTGGCGCATATTCAGCTCCTTTTGTGTGAAAATATACTTTAAACTTTTATGATCAGTATAAATATCACACCTTTCACCATAAAGGTAATTCCTCCAAATCTTTAATGCAAAGATTACCGTAGCTAACTCCAAATCATGAGTTGGGTAATTTTTCTCATGTATTTTCAACTGTCGTGAGGCATAAGCTATCACCATATCATTTTGCATAAGAACACACCCCAATCCCTTCATGGATGCATCACTGTAGATCACAAACCTTTCTCCACTACAAGGTAGTGTGAGCACAGGTGCACTGGATAACCCGCTTTTCAAATCCTTGAAATTCTCTTCACATTCCTCCTTCCAAAAAAACTTTACTCCTTTCCGAGTCAACTTGGGGAGTGGATGAGATAATCATGAAAAATATTTCACAATATGTAGATAATATCCAGCCAAACCATGAAAACATCGGATCTTAGTCACTGTTGTTGGTCTCGACCATCTTTCTGTAACCTCTGTTTTTGCTTGATCCACAGATATCACCTCTTTTTTAGATTATGTGACCCAAAATGAAAATTTTTTAAGCCAAAATTCACACTTGGTAAATTTGGCATAAAGCTCCTCTTTTCTCAGGGTCTTCAATATAATTCTCAAGTGATCTTCATGTTCTTCCTTGCTCTTTGAATATATAAGAATATCGTCTATAAAGACTACCACAAACTGATCAAGATAGTCTCTAAAGACTCTATTCATCAGATCCATGAAGATAGTAGGGGCATTAGAAAGACCAAATGGCATCACTATAAATTCATAGTGTCCATACCTTGTACGGAAAGCCATATTTGGTATATCCTCCCTTTTGACCCTTAATTGATGATACCCTAAACGAAGATCAATCTTGGAAAAGTATTGAGCTCTGCGTAGTTGGTCAAATAGGTCATCAATGTGAGGGAGAGGATATTTTTTCTTGATAGTGATCTTGTTAAGTTCTCGATAATCAACGAAGAGTCTCATTGATCCATCTTTTTTCTTAACAAAGAGAACAGGTGCGCCCCAAGGTGACGCACTAGGGCGTATGAACCCCTTATCAAGATTCTCATGGAGTTGCTTCTTCAATTCCTGCAGCTCAATTGTGGCCATTCTATAAGGTGTCTTTGAAATAGGCAAACCACCCGGTACGATTTCTATTGAAAACACAACTTCACGATTCCGTGGAATACCTGGTAATTCCTCCGGAAAGACATCATCAAACTCCTGTACAATGGGCATATTCTTAATTGTGAGTTTCTCACCAACCATTTGAGATAAATAACCTTCATTTAGTGGAATCAAGATCCATAAGATGGAAGGAATTTCCACTGGAAGGTTATGTTAATATTTGCATCGATAGATGATCATAGATTGATCTGGAATATGAAATGTGACTTCCCTTATTTGGCAATTGATATGAGCTCCATGTAGAGAAAGCCATTCCATGCCAAGAATCACATCAAATTCAACTATAGGAAGGATCACAAGATTTGCAGGAAGCACTTTCCCACAAACTTCAATCGAAGAAGAATTATAAACTTTTGATGCGACTGTTGTTCCATTAGGGGATGTCACAACTAACTCAACATCTAACTATTGAGGTAATAAGGTGATATCCTTAGAAAATTCTTCAGAAATAAAGGAGTGGATGGATCCAGGATCAAATAAAACAATTGCTACTTTAGAGTGGATGGTAAGTGTACCTTTCACCACATCGTTATCGTACTCCACCTCACTGATAGAAATTGCATCAGACTTTCCATTGCCTTTAGCCTTAAGAGTTTGTTGACGTCGACCATCATCATCAACCCTTGGATTTGGGAATTGATTGGCATAATGCCCCATCTCATTGCACTTGAAACATTGAAGTGTAGTAGTTTCATTCTGTGTATCCCTTCCTTTGTTTGCATCATTAGACATATTCTTCCCATCATCACGGCATTCAAATGCCCTATGACCTTCCTTTCCACATTTGAATCATTTACTTGTCCCTTTAAGACAACTCCCTCCATGTTTCTTTCCACACTTTGTGCATAAGTGAAAGCCCATCTTCTTTTTAGTGTGCTCTTTAGATTTTCCTTTGAATTCCATTTTCCTCTTCTTATCAAACACATATGACTGATGGGTTACTCCAATCTCCATCTCAACTTTGAGAGCACATCGAATGATTTCATCGTAGCTATTGAAGTCCCTTATGGCTAATGACCTTCGATGACTTGGTTTTAAGCCACTAAAGAATCGATCGATCTTACTTTCAGGTTGTATAATAATACCAGAAGCGTACCTTACAAGTCTTGTAAAATTTTCTTCATAGTTACCAAAAGATTAATCATCCTTTTGCTTCAGTTCAAGAAACTCTTTCTCCATCATTGTCCGGAGAATACGAGGTAAGTACATGTGGAAAAATAAGTTCTTGAACTCGTCCCATTCCATGGAATCAATTTCATCCCTTTGCCTCGTTTTCTTAATAAGATTCCACCATTGATCATCATCAACCTCCAAATTATACACTACAAGGATGACTTTATCATGCTCAGAACATTGAAGAACTGAAAATATCTTTTCAGTAGTACTAATCCATTTTTCAGCAACTAATGGATCAGTAGACCCGCTGAATGAAGGTGGACGCTATCTCATGAAGGATTCAAAATAATGTTGCTCCTTCCTTTGCTCGTTTGGATGTCCTTCATGATTCATAGCTTGAGAATTTTGTGTGAGCATGGCTACAAGATTTTTCATTCCATCTCCCATGACGTTTGGTTGCTCAGGGGGACAATCATTGCATTGCCCGTCGCATTCCACATTAACATGGTTCCTTCGTGTTCCAGCCATTGACTAAAACCAAGAAGAATAGTGTGAGCAACACTAATTATAATAGGAAAACCACATAATAAAGAATAAAATTTCACACTTAAGGTCTTATCCTAGGTTATTCATGGCCATTTCTAAAACACTAAGATTGTGTCCTATGCTTAGACTTATCCTTAGGGTTCTTACTAAGGCTTTTACATCCTAGTTTCCAAAGGTTGACTATACCTTTCCTCTGATACCAACTATAACGACCCATACTTCACATACATTGTTATTACTTCAGAATTGAAGCACACTTATTACAACATATAACATAATGAATAAAGGACCGTATAGGTATAGTGTCTTTAGAAACTGGGAAACATAAACAACCGGTTCATAAAGAATCAACTTTGCCTCCCATTTATTTCATCATATCTAGAGTCCCTTTTTGGAATATTCTACTTAATAACCTTCTTCCTGACCGGGGGAAATAAAATATACAAAAGGGTGAGCTCAAATTCTCAGTAAGGGTAAAAAAAATAAATATCAATCACATCATATACATAAGAACATAACTTTTGGAAATCTTATCCTGCAAAAGATATCATAATATCATAACATGGGTTAAATCATAGAAGTGAAATGTAATCCCAATAATCATAGCATAAACCCTGAATCTTTGTGGCATACACACATAATCAAAGAGAATCATTTCTTATTTGTCAAGGCTCATTGCTAAGACTATCTTAGTGGACAAAGTCCATTTCTGAACCGAGTTCATTCCTTGTTTCAGTCCTGTTTCACCGAACCGGTATAACCTACCGTTATAGCCATGTCTATCTCATGAGATATAAAATCTTTACCCAATTCATTGGAGGGAGATATAGGTCCCACCCATCTCATAATGTTACCATTCTTATGTGTGCCATAAAATCATAAATCATACATCATTGCATAACCCATGTAGTAAAAATGGGATTCTTGAAAAAAATGACATCATAAAACAATTCATATAAGATAAAGTAATTCATAAATATATTTCCATCACAACATAATTAAATCCATGTAATAATAGGGATAGAAACAAAACCCTATACTATCTTAGATGGAAAATAATTTTGATAAAACACTTGAACTCCATTCTTGAGAAAAATATCCTTTCTACTTCAAAAATACTTTTCCTTTCATAACATGACATACAATTATAAAATAAAAGAATTTTATTAAAAATAAACTTGAAAAATTGTAAAGGAAGTTTCTTGGAAATAATGTTTTAAAAATCCATTCATTCCGTATAAGTTAAAAGAAACATTCTTCTCATACTTTTGTCGGAAAAGTCAAAAAGTACCTCGTACGAAAAACAACAAAAGATTCATTTCATATCTTTTACTAAAAACTCACCAGAGGGTAAAAAAGGATTTATACAATTGTAGGTGAATGGAAATAATATTAAATATTGAGGAAACATGGATGTGGATGATAAAATACACCCCAGTAAATACCAAAGTATAAACAATCTCGGATAAAAATGAGATTGTGATATTTTCCCTTACCTTAGGTCCGACTTGCTTTTTAAGTGTCCAAACCTCCTCTATAATGATTTAAATAATGTTATTGACTTATTCCAGAATCATACTTATTTTTATGATATCATATATGGTCATATTCTTATCTTCTTATTAGTAATATTTCATTGCTACTTGTTATTCGGGTGTTTATAACTTTTTGTTCTTATGCGTGTTTTGTCGAATAAATTATTATTCATCACTTTAGGTTATAGATACCTCATTTCCAGAATGGTAGTAGTGTAATATATATCATATTAATTCATTCAATTCATTTATATAATCATTATGAAATTAAGATCATGTAGAATGAGTCGCATCACATTGTGGAGACTGTATTCCGTACGTACGCATGAGTGATGATATCGTTCCTATGATCGTGGAATTGTATTGGAGTGTATGTATACCATTTCAGAATCAATATCACTTTATAATAGTCATATATAGTCATTATTTACACCATTATACCCATCCAAGTAAGGTGGTGGTGGAAAATAGATTACACCACAGCGTGGAGACGGTATTCTGTACATACGCACGCGCGGTGATTTCATTTTCCGTATGATTGATAGATGGTTAAATAGGGTTGTTTCATACTTATAATAACATATCAGTATATGAGTGATACTGATTTTATTACTTCAAAACTAAACAACTAAATAAGAAAAAGTTGAAGATTAATGAAATTGGAAAGGATCAGTAATGGATATTACCACTTCTTTGAAGTGCTTCTTTGAGACCTCCTTTTAGGGAACTAAAATTGGTCTTTGAAGAATACTAGGACCACTAGGATGTCTCTAGGGAAGTGTAGAGGAGAAAATGGCAGGGGTTTTCTGAGCATGAATGCTCAAAGTGGTGTGAGGAAGAGAGGGAGGGGGTGCCCTTTTATAAGGGAGGAGAGGGGCACCTTTGGAATAACTAAAAATATTATTTTATTATAAAGTCAAGTTCTGTTTTAAATAGCTCCAAATTAATTTATTTTGAGGCTAAGGTGGGGATGGGTCTAAATACTCTCATCCCATAGAATTTAGACAAGTTTAGGTTCCTTTTTAACCTTATCTTTTAGATTTAACATTAATTTAAATAATTTTACTTTTACAGTGTCTTCTTGTGTTCTTATACTATAAGGTTAATAAACATACTATATCAAGCCAAACGAACCCCAAGTTGTTTATTATTAATATATATAACCTTATCTAAGTCATTTTTCCGAACCTTAGATTTTTTGGAATAAAATAACAATTAATAATATAATATTTGTTTTAAAAACTATTTTCTGTCAATTTTGACACTATTTAGTAATTGATTTTTGTGAAAATCATAAAATAATGATAAGTTCGAACAAAGTTAATTAATCAATACTTACATGTCATATTAACCTATAAAATTAGTGTAATTTATAAAAAGTCTCAAATTATATTTATTTGTGTATTTATAACAACAATTATGTCAATATTTCATAAATAAGATAATTACTGCATCATCGTTGTGTCATAAATAAATTAAATTATTTAATGTCTAAAAATTACAAATAAAATACCATTATAGAGGAAATATTTTTAGCTTTCTAATTAATATTTATAGTCGAATATATCATATGTATAACCCCATATTAAAAACGATTTAGTTATTAAATTTTGATTTTAACTATTTTAACCCTTCTTTAAATACATTAATAATAGATGTCCTAATCTAATCCAAGTGTGCCTAAATGGTCATATTTTATTCCTATGTTTGTTTTGGATATAATTAAACTTGTCCAATATAATTAAGACATGCTATAGGGTAATAATAAAATCATTTTTACCCTTAATTATCCTATTTACTTTTTATCGTGGTAAAAAAAGTAAAAAGTTACTATTCACCAAAAAAATTATTTTCATCTCATTGAACCAAATTTTACTTACTGAAATCAACCGTGTCTCTCGGATTTTTGAAATTCCATTCACAGAAGTGGTAAAATTATGTTTTTTGAAAAATTCAGTTTTTTTTAACAGCCACTTAGTAGTTTCATTATTAATCAAAAATTGAATGTTTTCAGAAAAATACCAAAATTTCACCCTAGTCTAATTTCAATATTCCGAGGTCAAAAATGAAGTCCATTTTGAAAAATAAAATTTATAAAATTTAAAAAATTGGTTATTAATAATCATAACGGCTAGTTGTAATAATATTTTAATAGTATATCATTGTTTAGTGAAACTCGGTATTGGGTACGACGCAAGCTATCGAGGAAGGCCGCGGTTGCGTGTAAAGCAAGCCAATATAGTGTTGTGTGTAGTGAAATATTTCTTTGATGATTTATATAACATAAAAACAAAATATTTCACATAAAAGTATCGTGTGTTACATCATAAATAGGATTGAATAAATTAAATGTTCACTAATTTATACTCTATATGATTCAGGGTGTAAGATAATACCAAATCTCAGTATATAAGTATCTTAACTCAACTATGAAATGGTTTCTGGTTATGTTAAGTATATAATGATTATCATAAGACCAAATATTTCATATTTTTTTGGAATGTTGAGGATTTATATAAGTAAATCTTTTTATCCATAATGGGATACAATTAAAAGAAAAATTTAGTATATAATGTCTATAATTAATTATTATATATTTTATATTGTAAACGTAATATTTTTAGAATTTTTTTCTAATGTAATGATGATTAAAAATATAAAATATCACACTTAGAAAAGTGGTTTTGTTTTTACACATGGAGTTGGTGTGATCTATTGGGGATGAAATAAATAAATTTACATAATATACTCCACAATGGATTTTTATGTTGTTTCTTTTGAAAATATTAGAAAATAAGTAGAATATATTATATCTATTTCATCAGATTGACCACTATGTCCCATGAAAATTTATTTAGTTACTACACATTATGATAGTAAATATATGTTGGATATGGAATATAGAACTAATTAAAAAGGAATATTGAGACACATTTGTCTCATACAAACATATATAAGGTAGTTTACAAAAGATGGTATCATCACTATGGGATTAGCTTGAGGAAATCCCAATCCATTTTAATATAGAGAATTTGGGGAATTTATTTATTGTATAATATTATCATTAAGCATTCCAATTCTAGGGTATCAACATCATCTTTAGACTTCATGTTCTTTATAAGTGTCTACAATTGATCAGATTCCCCCTAAAGGTGATAAAGGACCATCAAAACATTATATTGTTTCAACCATTTGAGGATAGAGAGTACCTTATAAAAGAATTTAATCCATTTTTATATGATTAGGGGATCATAAGATTTAGTAAATATTGGGATATTTTATCCCAAAAAGGTCCTGACAACAACATTTTCTTTATTCGGAGAATGTGGGAATTCAACATGATCCATGTTATAATTAAAGCACGAGTCATCTGATCTAGTACATCAATGAATTTACCAACCCCCTCTCCTATATTTTTAGGAATAGTGTTAGAGAAATCATCACACATCCTATCATATTTTTTTTTGGAATAGTTCTTCCTATTTCCCACCATTAACTAAAATAATATAATAACGGTATGAGAATACATTAACTAATTAAAATATTAAATTATAAAAAGTTAATATAAAAGGAATAAATTATAAATTAATAGTATATCCAAACATATGAGCGTATATTTATCATTTTATGTTATCTATAATAATTTCGATATTATGTTTTTCAGCACAAAAAATTATTCAAATCCTTCATAATGGAAAATAAAGAGTTTTTATATTTCATTATCATGTATCTAGGGAATGAATAACCAGTTATCCAACGTGGAATTTTTCTCATGAACGAGGTGAAACAAATTAAATTTTTAATGGTCAATTTTCATGTTTAATATTCCTTGGTAAAACTACTCCATAACCACAACCACTTGTAGTATCTTAACAGGGATGAAATTTATTAGAAACCACTAGCTCTGTAATTCAACAAAATTCGTGGTTATTTATATATATATATATATATGTATCCCTAAGGTCCTCAAAAATTATTCTGGTCATAATACTAAAAAATTAACATAACCTCTTCTAATACCTACTATTGTTACTCAATACTTTCAAACATATTATTAGATTATTTTTATCATAAATATCTATTAAATAGTAACAATGTAATGAAAAAAATAATGTACTTGGAATACTAGGTCCATAACATATAAAAAAAATAATAAAAAATTATTCTAATCTCTATATTGAACTCAAAATTACTTTCGAGTTCCTAAAATAGAGTACTTTAACTTTGGGAATACATAAAATATATGGTTGAGCATTAAAGTTCTTTAGGTTATTGAACATTGAAATGATTCTTAACATGTGATTCATATGACATAAAATTTTATCTTGAAAGATAAGGCCCATGAATAATCGCATGGGAGAATAATATTATTAATATTGTATAATATGGTCATGGAAAGATAATAATGTGACAAAAACATATATCATGACATTAACATAAGTCATGTCAAGCATCCAAGACAACATAACATGGTAAATAGAGTGACATAATGGAATTAGACTACAAAATAATCATGTAAATAACATCTATGGAGAAAAAATATAACCCAAAATTCTTTATCGCTACCATGGTTCACCTATCCTAACACATACATGCTTATGCATTCAGAAAAAGGAAATTATTCTAAAGTTATTTATAAACAAATTACTCATGGAATGAAATGGGTTTCATTTGAGAAAATAACCCATGGAATGTATTACCAGTAAATGGAAAAGATGATAATCTGAGTATATAAGAGAGATACATATATAAAAATTATATTATAATTACTTTACATTAAATAGATAGATATTGAGTTAGTGGAAGGAAGATGATAATATACCATAAAAGACGGTTCTGAGTGATCCCTTACCATATGTTCTAAATTTCTTATGATCATGTGATTAATGTACTATATATTCAAATTATATAAATTCATTAAATAACTTAATAAATTTATATCTATAATAGATTTATTATAATTTAATTTTGTTCATTTATAATCATTTTTATGTGATATAATGATAAATTTTGTTTTTGAAGGAGAGTTTGTTTCACAGTTACATGGTCGAAAAATATGTCATAAATTATTTATGTTCATTTAAAATGGGATTAAATAAATGGAAGTAATATAATATTGATTTCATGACCTTAAAAACGTTTATATGGTCTGAGGTATCAATAAATGATTTGAAATAGGGAAGACACTTTTAGTAAAAAGTTATCATTAAATGATTATTTCATTTAAAATGTTTTATAAACCATCCAAAAATAGTTTCATTATAATTAATATAATAGAATTGTATTAATTAGTTAATTTGAAATAAGGTTTAATATAATATTTATCATTCTATTAAAACATATTAATATATTTATGACCTACCTTGAAGTTGGTGGAAATAACAATGTAAGTAGTTCATAGCAGCGGTGGACCATCCATGTGGTGAGAAATTAATTATTTTAAGAAAAATATACTGTGGTGTAGAAGATGAATATAAAAGTATAATAAAATCACATTAGAATATTTATAATACTAGTGTTACTTTGTTTTGGTGGATGCGGATTTTATGGGGTGGTAGAAGAAGAATAAAATATTAATGTCCATTTAATATTATAAACTATTTCATTGGTCACCTCTAATAATCTCCATTAATGCTCATTAAATTGTTATTTTTAATATAAAAAACAATAGGAAATGTGGGATATTATTATGATGGGAATTGGTAAGAGGGTTGTAAATCACCAAGGGTTATAACATGTAAAGTGAAGGGGTGGTAGTTATAAAGGGAGGAGAGAGTTGTTTTTTGATATTATATTTAATTATTTATTGTTTTAGCTCAAGAATAAAAAAAATTATTTTTGTTAGTATATACAATAAATCAATAATGCGAGTTTAAGTTAATGTGTTCTTAAATTATCAATGACTCACATGTTCATGTATATATATTGTAATGTTAAATATATAATTTCACAGTATTCCACTAATTGGCAACTTTTTACCTATTTTAGAAAAATAAAAAATACAGTCTAAATTTTTTTTAATGTGTAGATTCAAAAAATAATATTAAATTCACAAATATATTTTTCAAAAATTTTATATTTTAATTTTTAAATAAACTCCTTTATCATTTAAAAAATATCCTTATTAATATTTTGATCAATTCTCCGACCCTTCGGATAATTCATTACAATATCATTAAAATTTATATTTATTATAAAAAAATAATATTAATTAATAAATAAATTTTATCATTATAAACATTCAATTATAAAAATACAATAATTATAAAACTGTAATTAAAAATATTATGTTTTTCCAAAAATCTAACACTTAATCTATCATTTTTTTAAAAAAATTGTTATTATAATTCTGAAATAAATATTCGATAATTTAATGTTATAAGATAACTAATTATTATTTCACATTTTCATAAATGGGAATAATATTATAATAATAAGGTTACTACACATTATTATGTTAGCATTACATTGGTCATGTTACTTTCTAATGGTCATATTATTAATCTAATTGTCACATTTGTATTGGGCATATAGGTTCCATGATTCTTATAAATACCTCACATTTTATTCATTATTTCATCAGTTATATTATCTCCAATGGTTATATATATTTCAATGTTCTTGATGAATATCACTTTACTAATAATTTTATTTACTTATAAAATGTTGTTTTTTAGGATGATTATTCTATGGGATTGAGTGGATCCAAATTTTCTTATCATGAGTATCTTATTTTCTATTTTTAATTCATTAAAATATATTAAATTATTTTTTACATATTTTTTATCTAAATGAAATGTTTAAATTATTCTTATAAAATCAAATCTGTTTCATCGTGTGGTATGTGGGTATCATATAATATTACATTACTAAAAATGAAATAATTATTATGCATAAGGGAAATTCCCCTAATAAAATTATAGGCTGTTTAAATATATTTCATATTGGTTATTTTATAAAAATTACCAATTATCTATCAAATTTCATTTACACACCCATATTCAATTATAAAACATCAAATTTCATCTATGTTCACAAATTTTCATACCATTAATAACAAATAACTAACATTTATTCTAGTATTCCAGTTCACAAGTTAGTCCATTCAAATAACCATTTCCCTTACCTCGATTTTCCAATCCAATTACATGGTTATAAGTTTTTACATATCTAATTATGACCTAGGGTGAAGGGTAGGATCACCTCCTAGGTTACCAATGTCGATGGTATCATTCACTAATAGACTTGATGAGATCTGTGGGAGGTCAATGTAAGATGATGAAAGTTATAATAGTGAATTATGATTATAATATCTCATGTTCATGATATGCGGGTGTGATTTCATATGATAAAAAAACTAGTAAAAATGTATACCTATGTAAGATATTACAAATAAATTACATCCATAGTGGGAATGAAGTTACCCAAATTTAAATACTAGGTTCATTTCCTGATACCGTATTTCTTTATAAATATTGATTAACCCACAAAGTTTGTGCAAGAATAAGAATAATTATGTATGAAATGGGTAGAATTAAAAAATTAAAAAAATTATTACTAATCCAATACATTCATACTAAACCATAAATTAATGAACATGGAGAAAAATAGATAAGTTGATGAATCCATAGAGAACACTTCTAACTAGTTAAACCCAAATTAGTGAAGGAGGTGTAATTGGTTGTTAAAAATGGTTTTTTGGATGACAAATTATGATTCCCCCACCACATATCCATTTTAGATTTGTGCCATCATCTAGATTCTAGCTACGACTAGCTTTTCATTTGAGTCTTCTATAATGAATACACATCAAGAAGCCCCATGGGGGGGGGGGAGTTTTTATACACCGATAGGAAAGTGGGTATTTTATAGGATACCCAACATAATAAGATTCCACAAGATATTTGGTGGGTATCACCTGCTGGATGATGGGGTTTTTATTACCATATATGGATACATACACTTTCACAAGTTAGTGGGTGAAATCCACTTGCTAGTTGGTGGAATTTTGACATTATATTTTCTTGTTTTCACATATTTCCATTTTAATTTCTCTTAATTTGTCCCAAAAGTACTTCTAAGATATCATTTAATTAGCCCAAGGGTTGATTTTAGAAATAAAAACATATTTAATAAAAACATTATGAATGATTTACCCAGGTAAAGGATAGTTTATAACTAACAAACACACAAAATATATATATCTCTATCCATCTCAATAAAAATCTACCTTTATACATCCCCCTCCTTCCCCCTTCTATCTATCAAATATAAATGTATTCAAATTTAAAATCCAAGATCCTATGACATCAATATTTTTTTGTGTGTGAAGAGAACAAATTATATCACATAAAAATAGTTTTTAATATGTTAAAATCACTAGATCATTTAAAAAAACTCAAATATCATATTTATAAAATGAAGCTTCACTAAATCCTCACAATAAAAGGAAAATCATTACCAAAATTTTCATATAATGTTTTATTGTAAATTTTTTTCAAAAAATGTATGTGTTTTATAATTTTTTTATAAAAAGGAATTATTTTTTGTTATAAATCATCTATTCACAATGATATATATATCCAATTTATTAAAAGTGTGATCCGGGCAACTTATTCAATCATGTGTGATTAGAGAGAAATGATTAAATGTAGATCAGTCATGCCTTTCCAAAATAGTTGTCTACCCAATTCAAATGTTTATAATTCCTAATCTAAAGTGTACTACAATGATTACAAAATTGACTGTCAATTTTATGTATACATCACTTATAAGGATACCATTTACCATAACAGAAAAACAAATAATATTATGATTAATCTTAATCCCTCTAGAAGAATAAAAATGTTTTTTTGTTGTTTAAAAAAAAATGAATTTCAAAGTTCTCTTATTTACAAATTTTTATTAAGGTTTATTCTCCACTAAGTAAAATTTCAGATAGATGAGGATACATTATATCATATATAATATTATCCAATAACACATTGTACTACCAATTTGGTTGGGCTGAGTCTTATCCTAAGAAGAGATGAAATATAACATCCCTTGGTGGTATCCTTCAATTACCATATAAGAATATTCATATCCTTATCCACATATATGTACCTAATAATATTAATTATATATTACATCAACAAGGATGTTATAATTCTAAATAATGGGATTGGGGTGTGGAAATTTTTTGGAAGTAATTTCCATAGGTGAAAAAGGATAATGAATTGTCTACTTGTGACACTCAGAGTGGTGTATGAAATCTCAACTGAAAGGCCCCTATATCCGATGTGGATGCACCATAGGTTTCCCACATAAGGAATAAATGTGATTATGATGATATCATGTGTCATAGATATTTACTCAATGCATTACACAATGACCTCTTTGAAACATATCCCAATTTTCATACAAAAATGATATATATGATGGTTTGGAACCAAAATTACACCTCCTAGAGTTCATGAGGATCTAAATTCCTAGAAATAAAGTATATATTCAAACCTAATGGTAAATATTATATATATTATAGAATAATTTTATGAAATAGAACACATATTATAACACCTAAAGAATATCAAGATATAAATAGATGATTCTATTAGTATCACATCTGTCATAAAAAATTTCATCTATCATGGAAGAATCCTAAACATTATATAATGAATAATAGTGAATATATCTTCCCTAAATGAGTTAATCACCTAATACATATTTTTGAGGTATATAAAAATCACATGTTTGCAAATGATCCTAAAGATGGTTAATATAAGATCCTCATAGAGGAGGGAGTGTGTCTATATGGTTACTCAAAGGGGGAAAATGTCTTAAAACACTTTTAAATGAAAGTAATTTTATAACAATAAGAAATATGTGTGATATTTTTTTGGAAATTTGGGATATATCATATGGGAGTTTTATATTTACAACAGGAATGACGAAAACAATGCTTCAAATGAAAACTTTATGACCAGGAATCTTGAAGATAATGTGCTCAAAGATAGATCTTTTCTCTGGGTTACTTCCAAATCCACATGAAATGATTCAAAAAAATCTCTCTTTATGTGGAAGAAATCAATCAAATGATTTATTTATCTCCCCTTGGGGAGATCTCTAAGCATAAAGTTGAATGTGAATAGAGTGGTTGATCTTGAGTTTATATTGGGAAATATACCCACCTTGAATTATATTATGTGTATCACAAATGTTTTTAGAAGCTTAGTATTGTGGTTCATATTGCAAAAGGATGATTTAAATATGGTATTTAACGCAGATAACTTTGTTTTCTCCAAGGGTGAGATATTGTTTCACATTGGTCACTTGAATGATGGTGTAATAAAATTAAATTAATTTTTTTATTATGTACTATAGTGTTCTTATTTATGGAATAATATTTTATATAAAATATATTATAATTAAATTTATTAAATTTAGAAAATGGAATTATTACCAAACATGGATAAAATGATAATAAATGTGTGACATGTATGTTAACTGAAATAGAAAAAAAACTATTTACAATTAAGGATTGTAAAATTAATTTGTTTAAATTAATGTATAGTGATGTATGTGATTTGCAGGATAATGAAATCATAGGAAATTAAATGTAAGTTGTACCTTTTATTAGTGGTTATTATATCTTTTTTCATATCTTTGTTTTACATGGTAAAGATGAAGTTATAAAAAAATTAGTGTAAATATAAATGTGGTCTAAAACTAATGAATTCATATAATTTAAATTATTTAGATTACATAGGGTAAGAGAATTTTATAGAAAATCATTTTTTTAATCCAAAGGTATCAAACATGAAGTGACATCTCTATATAAACCTAAAAAATGGTGCATTTTAGGTAAATTATAGAGCATAAATGGAAATGGATAATTCCTTGATTTCTATCTTGGGTATCTCATGATGAATTTATAGAGAAGAATTATTAAATAAGTGTTATATTATTAATAGGGTTCCCATGAATGGGAATTCTATAACTCCTTTTATTAATTATAGAAGCGTAGAAAATAAAAACTAGTATATTTAATGGTTGGGTGGTTTCACACAATTGTATGATTTAATGAACCAGAAAATTAAAATTTTCATAAAATATGAATTTATATCATATTTCATGGATATGTGGGGAGTTTCGAAGATTGTAGATTCATTGTAATAAAATATATTGTTTTATAGTTATTTATAAAGTTATTGAATCAACGGATTATATCTTTAATGAATATATCTCTAAAACCATACATAAGAATCTCCAAATATTGGAATATAGCTCAAATAATAATGTATAATGAGATGATACTATCAATGAGGTTCATAAAATTTAAAAACATTAGATTCTATGGACATATTTATATGATTTCAATATATAAATATTAGAATGAACTATTAAAAAGATCGATACACAAGCTCAATATTCTATTAATATATCGTCCGACCCAAATAAATTCAAAGTAGATTTTTCATCTTCTAATGAATATCCTCTTAAGTAAGTCATAAATATCCCAACAAAATCTATGAATGAAAATATATGACAATATTAGTTCATCTTTCTCATGGTTCTGAAATGATTTATGTTAATGGGCATCTATTAGAAAATAAAAATTAATTTGTATAACTCAAAAATATAAATTCAAATCGATAGACTTGGGATTTACCAAAAATAGAGGAATTTTTCTTCAATACATATGCTCTAATTTCTAGGAATTTTTCATTTATAAATAATCTTGATTCAGCTTTCAAATGAAAATTTCAAATTCACCAATTGAATTTTGAAATAAAATTCTTAAATGGTGAATTAATAGAATAAATATATATAGAACAATTTTTTATATTTGTAGTAACTAGAATAGAAAATAAATATATCAAATTGGTTCTATAATTATATTGGATTAAAAAATGTCCAAATAATAAATTAATAAAATTATAATATCAACTGGATTTTTAGTTAACAAATCTGATAATTTTTTATTGTAGATACCATAAAACCAATGGCGTTGCTTATTAATTATATATTTTTTATATGATTATATTTTCATATGATATTAAATAAGTAGTTTAGGATATGAATATTTTATCTAGACACTTTTATTTGAATGAATAATGTGAATCTAATTTTATTGCGGGAATAAAAATAGTTGGGAATAATAATTTTAATCGTTTTTCTCAATATCATTATATGTAGAATGTATAAAATAGGTTTGAATAAATTAAATGTTCACTAATTTCTACTCTATATGCTTTAGGGAGTTAGATAATTCCTAATCTTAGTATATATGTTTCTTTACTCAACTATCAAAATGGATACTGGTTATGTTATATATATCATGATTATCATAAGACCAAATATTTCATTTTTTTGAAAATTTGAGCATTAATATAAGTAAATATTGTTATCCATAATGGGTTATAATTAAAATAAAAATGTAGTATATAATGTCTATAATTAATTATTATATATTTTATATTTGTAAACGTAATATTGATAGAATTTTTTCTTAATATAATGTTTATTAAAAATATAAAATATCACACTTAGACAAGTGGTTTTGTTTTTACACATGGAGGTGGTGTGATCTATTGGGGACCAAACAAATAAAATTACATAATAGACTCCACAATAAATTTTTCTGTTTTTTCTTCTGAAACTATTATAAAAGAAGTAGAATATATTATATCTATTTCATCAGGTTGACCACTATGTCCCATGAAATTGTTTTTAGTTACAACACATTATGATAGTCAATCAATGTTGTATAGGGAATATAGAAGTAATTAAAAAGGAATATTGAGACAAATTTGTCTCAGAAAAACCTATATAAGGTAGTTTACAAAAGATGGTATCATCACTATGTGATTTTCTAGATTGAGTCAGATTTTTTTATGATTCACTATCAAAAGTGAAATTAATGGAGTTGGTATAAAACAAATCTTTAGTTATGGGTAGTAATTGCTAATAAATTAATGTATTATGAGACCTTCACATAACATGTGATAAATTCACATGTATAAATTTAATGTTGAAAATATATTTTATGTACATAGAAAACACTAGAGGTGTATTAAATTATATAAAAATGGGGTTTACTTCCCTTAATAAATGGGAAAATGATTTTTAAAATCACCTAGTTAATTATGGAAAACAAATAAGTGTTGATACATCGGTAATGTTATTAGTTCACCTATGTGAATGTTAGAGCATTGATGCACCATAGAGAATATAAATTTGGATTTCAACCATTCATGGAAGGATAAATGACACATGAAAATATTGGTGTCAAAGAGTATATGATGAACATAGGAATTAGATTGAACTAGTATGGGATGGTTTTGACTGATAACAAGAGTTAAAAGTTCAATTAAATAACCACATATTTCTATGTTATGAGATTTTAATGGACATAACAACCTGAATAAATGTGATTTATTGATTATGGGAATCATAAAAGTATCATGAATTGAAAATCTCATGAGAAAACATAGAAATTAAGCAATAAACATATAAATAATTATAAACAAGAATGCAATAACTCTGGTAATATTTAAATGTTTTGAGGCATTGCAGAAGCTATGGGAAAGTGATCAAATTTAGATTTTCATTGATCTCAATGGATAAATCCAATGAAAATAACACATAAAACCCTAAATTATCTTAGAGAGGATATTTTACATTTAATCTGTAATCAATTTTAAATAAAAATTCCATTTTGTGATAATATTTTTCTCAATCTCTTTTATGATGTCTCTTATGTTTTGTTTCTATTATAATCATGAATACATGAATGAAATTACATAGTTATATCCAAATGTTCTTGAAAAATCTCATATAAATGATCTTAGTATTTCAGGTTCAAGCATGGTGGAACCAAAGGCTTCATTTAATTCTCTGTTGATCAAAAAAGGGTTTCTTATGTCCTCTTTAGGATTTTAATAGGGTGGGTGGGGGTTTTCTCTGTATATCTTGAGAAAAATTCCAGATATTTTCACCATTGTGCAAAAAAAAATCTACCTCTATGTTATAAAATTATATAAGTTGAAATAAAAATTAGGGTTAATATTGATAATTTCACAATATCCATTTAACATAATTCACGATGTCTATTATTAATAATATTATTTTTATTATATCCTATTAAATTTTTATACTTAAATATAAATTTTCAAATAAATAAATAAATATTTATTTATGTGAATTAAATAAATTATATAATTTTCATTTGGGCACTTGCTCAACCAATCAATCCTCCGTGGAATATATTAAACCATTCAAAAATAAAATAATCAATCAAACTAATATTATTTTTCCAATAAATAAAAAAATAATATTTTTTCAAAGTCCATTAATAAATATTTATTTTATCATGAAGATAAATAATCATATATTTATATTAATCTATTAACTATAATTGGTGATTAAATAATCATTTATTTAGTAATTATTGAATGGTGAATTATAGATAAAATTTTACCACATATTCTAATTAACAATATATGGCTATTATACTCATAAGATCATTAATAATTGAATTATAATTATTTTAAAGATTGATAATAATATTTATTCATAATAAAAAATTCAATATAATAGAATATGGTTCTAAATAAACATAATATGTGGAAATCTAGGATTCTTTATCAGTAGCTAAAATTATATATCTTCTAAGATCAACATCTTGGGACATGATTAGGAACATATTGAGAATATAGTTAATGTCCCAAAACTAATAACCATCTTAGGAATAATACTATGTAATGTAATCTATTTTCATGATCTCTTATCAAGTTTGTTCCATACTTGTGTCATCACACTTTCATATTATTCTATCTTTCTTTGAGTTGATGAAATGAACTCATTAATGAACTATATTGGCCATGAATATCTTAAGATGTTTCAATTTCAATCAAAGTTCAAGATATATCTTATTTTATTTACTTAAAAGGGAACATTATTTTTTTACCTATTCACGTAAATTTATATAACTTGTTATGTACATAATGCATGTTTAGTCACCATGACCATATGTCATCATATATTTTTACCATAAATAAATTATATGATTCTTAATTTACATTAATATTAATTTCATATATAAGGACCAATAAAATTTCCTCATGTAGGAATATATAATGTAACATAACACAAGTAAAAGTAATATTTCAAGGCCTATCCTCATTGCCTCCATCCTTATGGATTAAAAAGTAATAACTTCATGATAATAATTACCAATGTCTTATGAGCCCCAAACATGGGAGAGTTACCAATAATTTGCATCCAATCATACAGATGAATTCAAAGCCATATGAAATATTTTCATGAAAATTTTCAAAGTTTCTTTAGATTCTCATCATTTTGGTAAGGAACACTATACATTCAAAATAATATATTAAATTTGTTCTAGGAAAACAAATACAATAATAAAATAAAATTATTTATAAGAATAATAAGAATTGGAGTCAATATAAAATATGTAATATAAATTGAAATCTATTTTAAAACCATGTTTGATTAATATATAAAACATAATGAATAATCCTCCTAAGGATAGTAGTTTTAGGTCTAATAAGGTAACAAATAGTTATGATAATATTAATTTCCTAGAACATGTGCCTAGTTTTTCTATAGAAAAAAATTTCGTGTGTAACACTACATGTTTATTTAACATGTACCCTATGAGGGGTAGTTATATTCTGGAATAAATAGCTGTGAGAAGTGTGAAGTAGTAGGAAGTTAATAGATTAGTACTACTAAAAAATACAGTCATTAAGGGTTGTTTTTTATCTTGTATAAGTCATAACCCTTTTTACATACACTATTGACTGTTATAAAAACCATCAATAACATGTCCATATTTCTTGATATGAAGAGGTTTTTAGTAAGCATTTATATATAAACAAATTAGTGGTTGTTATTATGGAGAAAATTAAAATATATTCTTTTTTTAATGATAGTAATAAAAAACCTATTTTAGTATTTTTTTTCCAAAATTAAATAGATTAATATTGAATTTAGAACCACTAGTAATATGTATCAATTTTAAGAAAAATATAGTTATTAACGGTGCCATACCTTTAGTGACCCCCCTCTCCTAGTCAACCATAACATGAATCCATTGCCATGTTTTTCACATCATGAAATTTTCTCTCTTTAGTGATCCCTTCACAGTTATCACACACACTCTATCTTATTGAAAAATTAAATCCAAATAGGAATGGGGGAAGGATTGAACCCTCATCCCATGGATCATGAAGCACCTCAACGATCATTTTCCCAAATTCTTGTTCCTATTTAATAATTATATATCTATATATTTTTTCGTATATATACCTAAATAAATTTGAAATATATTTATAAATTTATATAATTATACATATTTTAATATTTTTACTACATATTTACATACATATATATATATTTATTTACATGGATTTTTTTGGTTAGGGATCAAACCCCAAAATTCATTGATACATGTTGCCTATCCAAGGCATCTTATATTGGAGGGTCAATATATTTATATATTTTTTTATACATTATGAAAATAAATATAAATATAATGTTTATAGATACTATTATATAATTTATTTACATAATATATTTAGAAATATTTATGTAATGTTTATTAATACATATTTTTATATTTATTTACATATATTCATATAGGTATTTAATTTTATTTTATCATAAAAACATTTATAAATTTATGTTAATGAATAGTATATATATATTTATTAATATATCATATTGAAACATACATACATAAATACACACACACACACGCACACACAGATATATATATATATATATATATATGTTTTGGGAGGAGGTAAAAACAATTTTATAATTAGTTAAACAATGATCCTTGATCCACCAGAAGTACCTTCATTTTTTGGTTTGTGAAGCAGAAATGAGTCCTCTGGAAGCTCACAACATCCCCCAACTAAATTTATTGAATGTAGGTAGTTAAGGTAAACCACCATCCAAAAAAATATCTCACATTAAATTAAATAATTGACAACAAACAAAAAATGTTACCAATCAAATTTTAAAAAAAGTATATAAAGAAATAAATAACAAAAAAGGATGTATTTTCATCAGACATGTTTTCATATATTCCACATAGAAACACAGATACTTTATTTGTACTAACCAAAAGTACAATTAATATAATAAAATTAAAAAATAAGTTAGAATTAATTTATTGAAAAGGATTAAATCAATCTATTTATCTTTTCATTGCACACCAGAATCATGTACTCTTCTCAATTAGAAGGAATTTCTCATATCACTGATACATTATGGAGAAGAACCCCACTTAATTTAATAGTAATATTCCTCTATTCATCTAGGTTCCACCAGACTAAAACATTCACAGAAAACCTCCATTATGTATGTGACATGATATGTCCTGTAACATTGTTTATTTAAACCATATTATTCAGTATAATATTTTAATTACTTGATTTTTTAGATTTTGGATCACTAAATAGCCTTTAATTATTTGACTCCATCAGAAGATACAAGACTATGATAGACATACTAATACCAATAGAAATTATACAATTACTACTACTACTACAACTCCATGATAATCCATTATATTACTCCAAAAAATATTTGTAATCTAATTCTATATAAGGATCATAAGGTAAACTAATTCCTGGATTCACATCCCAAAAATCTCTCACATAATAAATTTTTTGGGGGAAAATTTAACATCAATCATAATATTGAAAAAAATAAAAAATATGTCTTCCTTTATTACTATGAATTTCACATTGTTTCTACTTCCTAATTCAATTTCCCCCATTCTCCATTGATGCATTATGATCCCTTAAACATTCTTTAGCGATTTTTTATTGAAAAATTACCCTAAATTTTGGTTATAATGTATCATCTTGTGACCAAAAACGATATCCTATTTCTTAAATTGATGAATTTTTACATCATTTCAAAGTAATTTTTCCTCTCATGAAATACAATATTTTTACTCAGGTGAATAACAATACATTATTTATTTAAAAATATTCATCCATCAAGACATTGATTGAGTTCGTTAAATATTTCCATCAACCAAACCGAATCCTTCCGTACTTCCATGGGTTATATATAATCTACATCCATTTTACTTAATTGGACTATGCTCTATAATTTTAACATCCATATTTTTACTAAATATCCAATGGAACACAAAATATGGTTGTGGTCTTCTAAGTATCTAATTCTCATGGTATGTAGATATCTAAAAAACATATAACAGACATTCATCCCTAAAACACAGAAAAAATTCTTCTATTATTTGTTATTAATGAATAAACCGTCTAAAATCTTAGAAGTGTTCTCTTTTGGATTTTGGATAAAAAAATTATAACTACAACTATATACACACAATATAACCGATTATATATTGTTTTATACAATAAAAATTTCATATAATATTCACAAGGATCTTTCTCCATGTAAAATTTCTCTTCTTTCACCACATGTGAATATAAATTCATTAGTTTGATGTGTTCAACAAGTGAAGTAGAAATAGGATTGAATTTGGCTATTCTAAAATTCGACATGATCATTTGGATGTATGTCAATTGGGATAAAATAATGTCACATATTTACATTACCTTCTTATCAACACCTCTATGATTTTATTTAATTTAATATGATCACTTATCCTGAACCTTTTGATTAACATAATATTAATTTTTTTATCATTCTATCTTCTAGCCTATCCAGAAACATGTCATCATCCTTAACGAGATAGATGATGAAAGACCCACCACCAAATTACTTATTGTAAAATCCATATTTTTTCACTTTTGAAATCAATTTTCTAATGTATATCTGTTTAATTTTTAATTACATTATGATAGTGCTTGCTTCATTAAATATGGGAAAATCTTCCCATATCACATATATTGAAAATTTACATTTTAATTTTTTAAAAAATGTAGAAACTGATTTTTTCAGAAACATTATATGTAAAATGATTTATTTTATCTATTATTTAATCAACTAGTGTGATATGAAATTAATCTTTAAAAAAACATTCATATCTAGGTAAAAACATACATAAAACAATTTGGAAGATAACGATCATCGAAGAAAATAGTTATCGACCAAGAATGAAATAATGTCCAATTTTCATTGAAAAAACATTATACATAAATTTAAGTAGGAATGAGATAAAAATGGTAATAATACATAAAAATTATATCAATAAGTATACAGGAAAAATACATTTTTTTAAATATAAATAACTTTAAAATTTATCTAAATTGAAATTTAGCATACAAATTCCTGAAAAAAATAATATTGTAACATAAATCCATTACTCCTTTATTAGATTTAATATCAAAATCATGATGATATATCTAAGAAATGAAAAATTAAATACCATTTATATAAAAAATTTCAGGATATTAAATATCAAATGGGATGGTATATACACCATATCAATGAAAAAAGGGATGAATATGGATTATATCCCACAAAAGCAAAATTGAGATAATAAACTCTTACCTCAAGTCTTGTTTTGATCCATAATCATTAAAAAATCCTGTATAATAAAAAATTATTTATAATAAAGATATCCCTAAACCATATTCAGGAATAAATTACTTTATATGAGTTCTTAATTACTTATAATGATCTTTTTATTAAAAATGCATCATTAGAATGAATATTTAGGTAAAAATAGTCTATTTTTCATTCTTTCATCATTTTAAAGGTTTAGGTCCATAAACCTTGGTAATGGATTTATAATATGAATAATATTATTATTGATATAATTATAATATTTATTCATTATAAAATATTTTATAAATATTCATATTATGAGGCGATGACAAATGAATTAGTTCACTTCGTGGAGAATATAAGCCACACTAACACATGAGTGATGCTTTAAAATTTTGATAGAAGGAATGAAAGACATATTAATAATATTTTACCATTAAAAGGTAATTATTATTTCATAATAATAATAAAATTAATAAAATCAATATTTATAACAATCCGTGTATGACATTGATGGAAAATTTATAGTATTTTTTTGTAGACGTGGTAGTCCACACATACGCACAAGCGATTCTTTCATTTCCCATTTTATGGAAAAAAGAGACGAATAATATTTTGAAATTAACATTATGAAATAGTAAAATAATGTAGAATCTAATTCCACTATATTGTAATGTTCATGATCAAATTGATGGAGTTAGAGGAAGAAATAAAATTAATATGTTTTTTAAGATGATTACTTCCTCTTTGAAGATCCACCTTTTGATCTCATATTAAGGGTCCTAGGGATAGAATATTAAGAATAAATACACCTCTCATATATTTATTAGTGTAAAAATAAGTGGGTTTTTAAGTGGTTGGTTGAACTATGTTTCTATAAACAACCTTTTTTCTTTCCTTCAGGTGTTATAGTTAGTCACAAACATCACCTTTGAGCATTCCAAATCACATCAGGGCTTTAATAGGAACCATGGAATCATCATATAACATGTGCGAATGGTTTCACCTAGAAAAAATTATGTATTAGAAATAAAATCTTGAATCATCCATATATATAAATCTGATGATAAAATAATATTCACAAATAAATAATAAATAAGTAAATATGGGTATACAAATAATCCATCCACTCTACCTGATCATACCTCCCCTACATAGAAAATCATATCCACCTATAGTTCCCAAAAAACCTTCTATAAATACAATAATGATATATCTATAAAACTAAATAATAAGACTACATGGTCAATTTAATAAAAGGAACTATAGTTAACAAAATGTTAACATGACACCTCATGACAATATAAATCAGTATCGCACTAATTAATTCTCTAAGAGTGGTTAGGAACAAAGAAAAACCAAATAATTTAATGTATATATAACCATAATAGTAAATATCACAAGGAATTCAAATCTAAATCACACCTCTTATATATTCATTAAATAGATTATCCATTTTATTATAGTTTGAAATATAATAATGATTTAAATTTTTATTTCAAAGGAAACCACCTATCATTAAAATTATAAATAATTATTTTTCATTTTTTTAAATGAAACAAATTACTATGAAATATTTTTCCAGATAATTCCCCCTTTTCATAGAAAAAATAATATGAGAAATAGATTTCTAATAATATTTAAGAACATTCCTTTCAACGTACATAAAATATTCATTTACTAATAAATAATAAATTGTATAAAAATAAATGCACAATCAAATGAAATTAAATGAAACTTGTATGGAACATTAAGATTCATTATAGAAACCATGGGTATTGGGAGAAAATTTGTGAATAGATGAAAAATTATATAATAAATATGAAAATACTTATCAAACATCTTACCATAAAACTCGATATTTTCCAACGTAATATAACAGATGTGAGTATTCCAAAGTAGTTGAGGAGTCTACCTTAACTCTACTTGTCCATGTGTAATACTAAACTTGTGAAGCATGTGTACCTAGAGTTCCCCATTAACTACCAATGGAATCCAATGATATATAAACTAGATTGATAATTTTGAAAGTACTAAAATTATATATAAAGATTAAATTTCATAATAAAACCAACATGTACCTTCCTCACTTTAATACACACTTTGATGAATAACACCATTTCCATATACCATACCTATAAAGAATATGAAACTCCTACGATGCATAATAGATATGTATCATTTTAATAAGAAATCATTCTTCGTAATTCATAGATAACTCATAAAAAGGGGTTTCTATATTTCAATGAAATATTCTCAGGTTGCAAATGATCCTTTGAAATACTTTTTAAAACCAAAATTAAAATTCATCTTTCAATTTACTTTGAAAATAAAACATGTAAAACTAATAAATTGAAATTAATAATTTTATAGTTATACAAATTTAATGTTACAAATATACATTTTCCTTGAATTTCACAAATTAACATAATTGCATATTGATTTGTACATAAAAATATAGAAAGTTATATACCCAGGTATATGGGAATAAAAATAGGTTATAGATAAAAGAAATTTCAATTAGCATCCATTTTTTATTTTATTCCATATTTTGAACAACATAGATAATTCATATAATTTCATGGCTCACATAAAATTATATGTGAACGTAAAGGTCAAATGTTGTATTTTATTTTAAAATTAGAATCCCCAATTAAAATAAAACACTTTATTTGTAAAATCCATTTATTATTTTTATAAATAATTTCAACTAAAATGATATTTCTAAATTTTTTTAGTAATAAAAAAATATTAGAAAAATACCTTACACTAATAGAAACGCATGAAAAACGTGGATTTCTTTTATTAAATATTTTACATATATATAATTAAATTTCAATACATCCAAATTATCAATTTGAAACATATGTAGTAAAGGATATATTATTTAAATAACAAAACAAGCACAAACCTATCTAGAACATAGTTACTGAGAAAATGGTGGTGATATTCCACATCCACGAGGAAAAATGGGCTCTAGAAAATAAATTGAAACAAAAAAATTCACCAAACACATTAATAAAATTAGGCCAAAGAGGATGAACAGATGAAATCCTATATTAATTTGAGAAAAATACATTGGCTTCAGTTACCATAAATAGAATCAGACTTGAAACGGGATAATGATCCATTAATATTAAGAATAAAAAAAACACCCAAAATAAATTTATTTTTCATCTAGGTCATCCACACCGCAAGGGACATAAAAGAAAAAAACATGATAATGGATTAGAAGACCTTAATGAGAGAAATGAAACCCAAATGACACAATATTCTCTAGAAAACCAAACTTAGGGGAGATGCAAAGATGATGAGATAGGGGATTGGCCCTCCATTGTTGTGAACAATGTAAATGTGAGAAAAAATCGGTGTCACAACCTAAGGATAAAGGGTGAAGGGTAATTTATAAAACACACATTTTTTCAAACACCAAACACGGTGCGTAGTTTGGCTGCATGGTTGGAAAAAATGTTCCCCACCACTAGATGGTTTAGACCCCCCTAAAATATAGGTGTATTGTTTAAAAAACATATGACTACTATGAATTTGGGATCTTTTGGGTTCTAGGATATATATAATGGTAAGGACATTGTTTCACATAACTATGCTCTAATTAGGATCCTATTCAAAAACATAACAATTTTAAAAAAATTAAATTTGATAATACCTAAAAATGGAATCGGATTAGATATAATTAAATAAATGATATTAAAAAATAATAATAAGCTCAATATGTGAAAATTATACCCACCATAATAGTTTCTACTCTAAAAATACATAATTGATTTTAAAGACTAGAGGAATGTACAAGATAAGATTAAATAATATATCGTGAGTCTCTAAAACTAAGGAACACCATCACCACACTTATATAAAATCTATGAATACCACTAAAATGTGTAATGATAATCTCTAAATCTAATTTATCTCTTAATGAACATAAAAATAGAATAATCATATGTCTGTCACCCAAATGACTCTCTATGAGGGACATTAAACTACATCATCCATGGAGAAAAGGTTTAATGATTGGGTCATATGCCTTCTATTTTTGAACACATCTCAAACAGTTATCCACAATTGGACTCGTGGATTAATAATTACTTAAAACATAAAGAAGAAAAATATTAGAAAGGTAAGGAAAAATAATTTAAAAACAAGTACATGTTCTCTTTATAATATGGATTCATCCATATCAACGATCAACAGAACCTCGGAGGATCCCAAGGGAAACACTACTACCAATAAAGGCGCTAAAAAATAATCCCAACTGAGAGAGTCACTAAAAAACAAATCCAAATTTTAGATCATAACATATATCTATGTTTCCAAAAATCTATGGAAAATCAACACCTATAAAAATGACATCCAAAGAGACCCAAATGAGAGAGAACAAATCAGAACCAAAAATATATTAAAAAACCCTCATAAAAATGATTATTTAATTCTATCATTTGAAAAATGGTGTAAAATGAATCTACATGGATTTTTATACCATGAACACCATGACCCTAGTGAATCCTTCTAAAAAATATTAGGCATCAGCTACTGTACAACTTATGTTGGGGGTATTACCCTCCCAATTCAGCTGAATACACCCAAGAATCCAATTTCCCAATTCCTACAAAATAGATAATAAACAATAATACAATATAAAAATTAACTGAAAAAATTAAGCAGCAAATATATAGTATCTCCAAGACGGATAAGACCTCATCGAGTGAATAGATGGGAATCACAAACAATATAACCAACCAAGGGCTCTCATGATGGGATTAACTAATTAGGGGGAAATTTGGATTCACCACTCCAATTGTAATATGGGAAAGGCTTCCAAATAAAAGACCACACTCCCAAACTACCCGAGAAAATAATTTAGTGATATAAGGTTAAAATATATAAATATCACACATTTTTTATGACTATTCAACACACTAAACAAACACATGACTGATGACCATAATGGTTTATTGTATTTTGATACCAGGTTCACAAAATTATAATTTGTGGAAATAACTTGACATAATCCCATAATTTTCATCCAATTTTTAATATTAAAAAACATACCATATATATGAACATTATTCAAACGTTTATGAATGTAAAGAAAATAAAGGATGATCTCAAATGCTCATTGAGGGTAAAAAAGTGTAAAAAAGTCATAACAAGAGAATAAGGTTATGATAATGTGATTGTAACATTTAAAAAACATACCCTAAATATCTATTATCATCATCTTAATTCATGAAATAACCATTGGTATTTCAGAAGACATGAATCATAAGGAAATCATAGAACATGATCCATGAAAGAATAATATTGGGATAAGATGTAGTATTGTTTCATACACCTAAGGATATAAAATATTATTTAATGAATATATACCAAGACATTAATAACATATTGTCTTGGGATAATCAAAATTATATCTATGTCTGGATTTGGATAACCTCACATGTACCTCTTGTTTTAGGATTGGGATATTGTCTCATGGACCATATTTTTGTGAATCATGTAATAATCTCTAGTGTTACCCCTTATTTCTGAAATGTGACAATATCTCATATACCATTTCAGATCATATAATATTAATCATTATTTAATTCATTAGAGGGAGGTATAGTTTCCACCCTTAACCTAATGAATGTCAAAACCAGGTGTTCTAAAAGATCATTAAAAATTTACCATATCAGAACACATGCAAAAGAAATGGGTTTCATAAATAATTTTTCATATCATAATACGTGTAAAACAAACTTGTCTAATTTTTTTTTCATATTTTCACTGTGTCATTAATCATTGAAAATAAGTGGTTTTAATAATAATTCTATTTTATTGTAAATAATTTAAATTAAGTTGGCTTCATAAACAACATTTTATCATAAACACAATCTATTCTGAAAAATAATTAGAATGTTATCATTGGATCATATTCCCAATAAAGAATAAGTATACTCAGAGAAAATCACCTTTGATGGAGAAATATATTTGAAATAACAATAACATAGAACATTTTTTGAGGAAAATAAAATTTTATTTAAATACATGTTTTTGAAATAATTCATTGTAAAATATTATTGAAATCATTTTCTTCATAAAGAAACATTCAAAACCCATAAATTAGGAATTAAAAATCATTTAACACTTTTATTAAATTTAATATAATTTATATATTAAGAAATAATTTGTAATACATAATACATTTTATATATAATTTACATTAAAAATAAACTTCAAAAAATATAAATGAAGCTCCAAATAAAATATTTGTTATGATGGTGGATATTTATTCCATATCGTGCACATTAAAACAAATATTTCATTTCCATTTTTGGAAAAATCAAATTGATAGTTGTTTAAAAAACTAAATGAAATTAATTACAATTTTTTTTAAATTTCAATCATGGTTAGAAATATACATAATAAATCACATGATGTATGTCAAAAATTTTAGGAACCCAATTTAGAATACATGGATTCGAATGAAAAAGGGGTTTCAATCAAAGAGAGTAATAAAGAAGATATTTTATTAAAATACTACTTTGAATTATAGTGTACATAAAAAAGAGAATTATTATGGTAAACCATGTATTATCTATAAAAAATTCTTGTATTCAAAAATTAATGAGTTTTATGATATATATATCATATCATTGCATCATTATAATCATAATCATAAGAAATCAATATAAATGATTAGATTGTATCATTAAACCCTACCACTGTTGTACATTGAATCATAAGTAAAATTAAATAATAACATAAAATATAAAATTAAATATCTTTAGTGTATGGATGTTGATGATATATCATGTTAAAAGGGGATATATATACATCTCAGAAGTTACGATAGGTTCATAACTATTGTCTCAAAAAATAGAAATTATGAATAAAAAGCATTACCACTTAGGTAACTTTTGAAACATAATTTCCATGAAAGATATATCCTTATGGGGATAATTATAGATCAATAATAACGTCTAATATAATCATAAAACAAATTCATGTGCTGTATATATACAAAAGATATTAAATTGGTGGTAAAAATGGCATGTGTCTCACTAATGTGAAAAGTGAGACGAAATTCCATTACCCGACATCTTGAATTGCTTCGTACACTTTAGAAAATCTTTTAAAATATTTATAATTTTATTATAAACATATTACCTAAATATAATTATATATTTTATTCCATATAATATTTACTCATGATAGGTTTAGCAGTTTATTATCAATTACTTGTTAAAATAACTTCTCGGATAATAAGTGCATTGTTTTTTGTGTATATTTGGTTTTTTAAAATAAATATTCACAATAAAATATTCATGGATAAATTAATCAATAATTATAATCATAATATAAATATAATATATATTCATTACATATGTTTTTATATTAATTCAATAATGTTTAGATAAAAATGAAATACACTGTTCATGGAGGCCGTAGGTTGTACGTATGCATGAATGTGTTTTTATTTTCCAATTGGATGGAAAAACAGATAAAAATAATATTAAAATTTTAGTATAATTTTTATATTTTATATATCATAAATTTTAACTAATAATATCATTATTTCCTTCCATGTAAAGTGGGAATGAATCACATCGCTTCAGGAGGTGTTAGTCATCCGTACAGACATAAAGACATTATCTTATTCCTATTTTAGGATAATTTAGAAGCAATAAGTTATATTACAATAATAGAGGAGTTATAATTTCATATATACAACATATAATAATTAAATCTATCATTTTATTATTTCATGGAATGTGGTAATTTAAAAAGGAATGACATTAGTATGTGAGGAGGTAGCCCGCCATAAACATGAATGATAATTTAAAGAACCATTGGAGGGAATTGGTAATTATTTTAAGCCATTAAATTAATATAAAAACATATAATTATATGTAAGATAATTTTTTTAAATATAATCACGATTTAATAAAAAAATTTGTATGTGGGGGAGAAATAAAATTAAAGTGATCATTGAAGAACCATACCTCTTCTTCTGGTAACCATCCTATGATTGCATCAAAAGGATTCATAGGATTTATCTATTCTAAAAAATAAGTATTCTATTATAAAATGAGGTAATTTATGTTTTTATTTTTGAAGCTAGTTTTAGAAACAATATGTTTTGTATGGACGAAGAGGAGAACAGAAGGGGTGGCCTTTTATAAGTGAGGTGGGTGACACATTGGTATATTTTATATGAAAAAGGCGTAACCTCATTTTCCAAATCCAAAAGGCGTTAAAATGTAATATTAAATATAATTTTATATATATCGTATATAAATGTCCATTAAATATTTTTTAATGTTTTTGGCCATTCTTTACCCATTTAATTATTGTTTAACCCCTGATAATCATATTTTTATCTTAAATGTGGTATATAATTATTTATGTTTTTAATATTAATAATGGAAAAAATTATATTTAAATTATTATATAATATAAATATTTCTTATTATAGATAAGGTATCCATTTTTCAAAATTTAATTCATACATGTAAGTAAAATTATTTCAAAACTAATATCGCAAATGTGATGGGAAATTAGGTTTCTAATGAGAAAATGATATGAATTCTAAAATGTTTTTATTTCAAAATTCAAAATGAAATTTAATCAAATGACATATATAGGGTTAATAGATGTATAATTAAACTAATTTTTCTTTTAAAACTATCCTAAAATATTTTTTATTGTTTTCAAATTCTTTAATGGAAATGAAATTTTTTAACAAAAACCAGAATTTTCCACTCTTCACCAAAACATTTTTCTTCAGAACATTCTAAATAAATATATTTAAAATAATATTGAAACCATTATTTAAAAAATTAATTCAATTATTAATTTAAATTTCTATGCATTTCAAAAATTATTTTAAAAATAAGTGTGCAAAAGTTTTCAAAACATATTTTTAGAGAAATACAAATTTTAAGTGTAAATTAATTTGTAATGCATATTTTATTAATTTATTTAATCCTATTCAAAAATTACATTCTAATAGTTAGGTGATAATTATTACATTAAATAATAATATTTTAACAGTATGTTATGTTTTCTTTATAGTCGATGTTGCATGTAACGCAAGCTACAATATGTGTTGCATGTGTAACAAAATAAAATTAGTGTTGCAGGTAACATAATATTGAATAAATGTTCCATTTAATTAAATCTAAAATAGAGGTTTTCAGTAATGTAAAACATCAGGAATATTAAATTTATTTTAAAAATATTTCACAAAATATTAGGTTTTTCCATTCTACCCCATTTAAAATTATTTTCCATAAAAAATAATCACATTGGTACTAATAAATGAGGATACTACTACCTCATTACAAAAATTATATCCCCATTATGGTTGTTTTTTCAAAAATGATTTATGAGGTGAGTGTTATTGTTTCATATAATTTTATCTGTTCGATCTTGTATCTTAACCAATTGATCTGTATAAGATATATAATGCTCCAACGGTGCGAACTATAAGTTCGGTAAATGACATGGAGTAAGTATTTACTTATTTAGTAGAGGTGCATTAAGGACATATTTAATCTTAGAGATTTTAAATGGACAAATTAATTGATAATATAAATTCATGATATGATCATTGATTTGAATGGGAATGGTATACATAAGGCTTAGTTTTTCCTTCTTTCATCCATGGAGACAATCAAAGAACACATTCATAGAAACTTCATATTCATGACAACGTTGTTGATTGTTGACCTAAAATGTGTTTCAACTTTTTACTACCTTACATGTTTGTGAATGATTGTAACCTTATCTACTATTTCATCAGCATGGTGTAGTTCCATTATATATATTTCTACAACTTCTTTCAATAAATTTGGTGTTCTACACATATTTTCATAAAGGTATTCATAGAAGTTATTTAAATTCTCAGGGGAATGATATTTTTTCATGAGAAAAATGAGGAAGATATTGATCCTGAAATCCTTTTAAATCCATATGGAAAGATCATAACATATACTCTTAGGTTTAGATTGGTCTCCTAGGGTGATAATATATTTGATGATGACACGTAGTGATAAAACACAACTTTTTATCAAAATTGTGTCTAATAATCCCGTAAAACATTGAGGTAAACGTTAGATCCTAATTTGATACATTTGGATGTGTTACACCATAAAACATTTCCACTTCCCTAATATATATTCTGGAAATAGGATCCTGTGAGAAATATTATTTAATAGGAATAAATTTTCACAACATTATAAGATGATAAATTAAAACACATAAATACATAAACATTAATGATAAGATAAATACTAATTTTTACTAGTAACATCAATCAAATGTCTAAAAATCATACCTTCATTCCTCATTAATTATATTTTCCACTAGAAAAAATAAACCCAAAGGGTTTTATTAACACAAATGTCTTGTAAAACATCCATAATCAAGAGAAACTACCATCACATAAAACCCTAATGGGGGGTCAATGCCTTCAAAATTTATGATAAACCGTAAAATCTTAAATGGATGATGGTATATATAACTCTTAATTTATCATTACATGGAGACATATGAAATTTCAAAATTTAATTTATAGAAAATTCAAAATTTATCCTCTTATATTATGAGAATGTTTTTATTGGAATATTGGGTTCGTCCTTGTACTAATAAAATATCAAATTTGATTTCATCTTTCTTGAATCTATGTATTAGGAGATAATAACAATAATATTCACTAAATGATGAAAAATAAAATTTCTATTTTGATTATCTATATAAAATCAAACATAAATTTCTCAGCTAAGGAGGGGATTATTAGTGTTATAACATCTCATGATATGATCATCCATATCCAGTGCTATAACTATAAAAATTTCATACCTAATGAAACATTACATTTTTAACATTGATACGGATAAATGTGACCCAATTATTTTTCAAAAACAACATACCCATTAAAATTTTTGTTTTAGAGTTTTATAAAATTATGATAAACTCTTAAAAACATGGTTTCTTAAATAAATTGCTCAAAAAGGTCCAAATTTTCTCCCACTATACCCTACTTTTACAATTGGTCATAAACATCGTCTATGTGAAATACCTAGAGAAACAATTTAGTTATCATATTTCATTCTATCCTAGGGAAAATAAAATGTATGAAGAGTTTGGTCAAATTCTTATTCAGGGTATATATAAGAGTAATCAAACCATGATCTTATACTATCATAATATTAGCATAAGACTATGTGATCATGAACATAACATATGAAAATTACACAATATAGATCAAATGTTAAATAATTGAGTCATGAAATAAAACAAATATTTTCATAAGGAATATGTTAGAAAGTAATAAATAAACATGAATAATTTGATAATTACATATATACTATAATTTTGGAAATAACTTATAACATGACATAAACATGACTCAATGATTACTACCAATACTATATCACTTGGAGGAGAGTGTCCCATAAACAATTTTGGGTTTCTCTCTTTCACAACCTGAAATACCATTATAAGAAACAATACCCAATGATCTGGGGACGTATTTGGGTGCAACCATTACAATATGTTCATGAATATGTGTGGTAAATAATGAATCATACATAAGGAATAATTATAAGGGTTATCCCTAGATTGAGTTGGAAATGTAGTAAGATTCATTAAAACCATTCTATCATAAAAATGAAAAGAACATTATAATAATAATGATATTTTACTCGATTAATATCCCTATTAAATAATAATTAACATAAAATATTAATATCTTATAAGGTAATAAAATTGGAAAGATCACATGGAAAAGTTCTTGAGGAAAATATCATTTATATTTTGAAATCTTATTTCTAAATTCTATACTATTATAATGGTAACATATCATTGAAAATATCGTTGTATTATTTTAAACTAAACATCATGTTAATAAGGAAACATAATGGAGGGAAAATATTCTAATGTCATAGAAGTTAAAAAAACATTCCATTTTTATATTTTTTAGAAAATTCATAGAAACATCTCTTTTAGAAAATGATAAAAATAATACATTCAAATATTTTTCTAAAAAGTAATATAAGAGTGAAAATTATTTATAAAAAAAGATAAGTTTACAACATACTTTGAATCAATAATAGAAACAATGTTCATGTAAATAATATAGTTTTTTATGGAAATCATTAAAAACGTATTTTTTTAAAAGTGTTTCGTATTAAAATATAAAATTATTGATGTGTGAATTATTCAAATAAATTAAATTTGTGTATAGACTATAAATCCACATGAAAAAAGATAAAATATAATATAATATATTCCAAATTAAATACACCCATAATCTATTCATGAAAATATATAAAATTTTAAGATTAAACCTAAGAATGGAAATTGGGTTAAGAAATCCCTTACTAATTTTTAATCGGTCGAATCGTACACCCATAAAACTAATAATTATTAAATGAGTATTTAATAGAGTTAAAATAACTAGATTAATGGTATAGTATATAAAAGGTATTTATATATACCCCCATATTAAATATATAATAGGTTAATACGGCATATGTTTCATGATAGTAAAAGTGAGAGGAGAAAAACATTCCTTATGATTCCATTTAGTGGTGCATATAGTAACCTCATAGATAATGGTCAATAAATATTGTTAAATATTTAATATACTATATTAATATATATAACACCTTATATGAGAATTTATAACATATTTCTACCCATTAATTTAGATATTTCATTATTTTCATAGTATCATGTCTGTTATTTTCATGGTTTCATGAACAGTTCATTTATATAAAATAATGGATGTTATTGTAAAATGGGATTAAAATGATAGAAGTGGAAATGAATATTATTAATTACCATATATTGGTTTAAAAAACAACACATATCATTTTTTGTTCTCACATGATGATTATTCATTTGATAAAATGACAATGATAACTGTTTTTTTTATTTTGGAAGTTTTTTCCAAACATCACAAAGTAGTTTTGTTTTGTTAACTATTATCAATATATATTTGTTATATAACATGAAATAGTATATAATAAAACTATTAAAATATAATTTATCTACAATAATTGTTTTATGGGCATACATGAACCTGGTAGTGGAAAATGTACATAATCATTATTGATAGAGATGATGAACCGACATAATTTGGATAATTATTTTGTTTCTTTGAATTAGAGGGCGTAATAAAAGGGATGATATATTATAATAAATTATAAGAATAATATTACATTAAATACATGATTATATAATTAAAATTCCTTGATTGATGAAATATTTTATTATAATGTTGATGAAAAGAAGAAAACAAGAGACGTGTTTCGAGAAAATTGCCTCCGGAATATCACCTCTCAAAAGAAACCCTTGTGGACAATGGATTTGGCCTTTTGGTGAGACAACACGAACATGGATATTTAGAAGGAAGAAATGAGTGATTTTGTTAGATATTTGATGATATTAAAGGATTTTTAATTGAAATTGGGTTTTGAGGATTGGAATTTATACTTTTTGAGGAATGAGTTTAAGGGATTAATTAATGCCTATTTTATAATTAATGCCAACCACATTGAAGTGAAATTAATTTAAACTAATTATATTGATATTAAATGTTTTTTAGTTTCTTTAAGGTGTATAAATAACTCATCCAAACATTAAACATTTTTACTTTTATATATGTAAATATTTTCACTTCTAACTGTAACCCCTGTCATTATTTTTCCTATACTGTAGTAAATAATTATTTTCCCACAGTAACATTATTATACCTAAAAATGATATTGAACATACAACATAATTTATAAATTATAATTAAAAATATTTCATCCTCTTGTTAATTTAATTAACCACATTGTTGAAATTATATTTTAAATTAATCTCATAGACCCTATGAAAAAGTATGTTTTTAAAGTGAAGAGTTCAAAAATTGAAATGATTTTAAATCCAATTACATGAAAAAGTTGACTCTAATGGAATAAATTGGATTTTTTGATTTATAATTAAACAAATTACACATTAAAATAAATTTTCAATGTAATTTAAATATATTAATTAATTATATGAAAATTTATTTTTCAAATAAAAATAAATATTTTTCATTATTCATCAAAAAATAAATTTTAATAGAAAATTTCAAAAAATTCAGTTTATGCTATATTTGGTAACCAAAATTCAATTATAATGTTTATTTTATTGAAAATAATTTAAAAAAATGTAATAATTTAATTTTAAATCATGTTCTCCATCAAAAGGTTGAAAAAAATACCTTTATAATAATATGGATTTTTGAATTCTTGGAATTTAATTTATTTTTATCATAATCCCATCGAATATAATTAATGAATTTGAAACATATAATTTAATATATATATATATATATAACTTAAATTTCTATAATATAATTCACTAATAGTGCTTAATTTAAATTTTAAAACAAAATTACTTTTTGAGAATAAAAATACTTTTTTTATAAAAAACTTCTATTATGTTCAATTGGTATTTATTTTCATTTCTAATTAATAGGTAAACAATTAATTAATTTTACAAACATATATAAACTATATTTTGATAATTCAATTAATCTCATTAATTCCCACGATTCCATCATTTGTGTGATAATTTTTATTTTAAAAAAATATTTTCTGTAGTTTGTTTAAGATTAGTGTTCAATTCAATGTAATCTATCAAAGAGATATATTTTTTTCTTAAATATATTAATTTTTTAAAATATTGGGCTTTTATATTCTACCCACCATGAAATTAATTTCTCGCATTAAATTCCTTACACATACATAAATATATAATGATACCTATGACTCATTAAATCTTCGTGTCCTCACGTTGCATCCTTAAATTGGTCTTGTCAACCAAAAAAAATTTAACCAGGTGAGTTGAATTATTTAATATAAATTTATCCATATTACATAGAATATATATTAGTATTTTTAATAAGAAGGAAATTTCTCCAACTATATGATATTTGAGTTCTGTGCATGTGAATGAGTATGTATTTTCATCCTTAGGAGAGATAATGGAAAACATCATGAACTTGAGAGCGATTCGATGGATGATGCATTCAATAAGCTAATATCCTAATATCATAATGATTTTTTGAATAAACCTTCTAATTCAAAAAATTTAAATTGTAGTTGAGTATCAAATATGGATTCTTGAAATTATCCTTTGTAGGAAACCCACATAAGAAAAGCACTCAATCATACATCCTTTTAAAAATAATAAATTTAAATGGAGAAGATCACAAAAAATATGATTCTGAGTAAAAATATATATTAATATATGGACATGGAAGAGAATTATAACTATCAAGATCTAATGGATAATTATAGAGAACATCATCGTAATAAATTTAACTATCATAAAACCGTAAATCATTTCTTGGATAAGAGGCAAATATTTTATCAAAATGAAACGTAAAAAGATAACATTTTTTCAAAATCCTTTTAATAGAGTTGAGGAATTACATTACATCCCTATATAAGAACATGATTAAATATAATTAAGTTACATTTAAAATTTCCTATTTCAAACAATTTCCAAAAAAAAATTCTCCATATGATGAGTATGATTTTTGTGTGTTCATGAATCACTATAATAAACTTTCAAGGATCACTAAATCCCTAAAATAAAATGATATATAACTTCTATAATTATTAATTAATAGAATCAAAAATGGTTTGTACACGATGTAATCTTCAATACTAAATAAACCATTATTCAATGAAAAATTAGTTTAATCCCCAAAATTCCAATGTAATACCCAATATTTAATAAAGATGATTCGATAGATTAATAATATTGAAACTAAAAAATTATAAGGATTTCATCTCATAGAATTCTACGATTAATTTTATTAATTATCACAAAATTACATAAAAAATATTAATTTCTCTTGCCGAAAATGCAATTTCTTAAATCACATGGTCATAATGATATGATAACTATTTCGACAAATAAGATGAATCACCCATGAGAAAAAATAATATAATATATGTTTGAAAATATAAATCAACCTTTATTCTTCAAATAAAATCCCATTGTATTGTATCGAAATTTATCATAAATGGTTCCCATAATTTTGAAAATCTTCATTAATAACATTAATCACATAATCACAAAAATATTTTAAATGTCATGGTAATCTATAAAACATATTTTTCAAAAAAGAATATAGACTAAATTCATTAGGTATTTTAAATAAATGAAAATAACATTATTCTAACCAAGACATCACGTAGGACTGTTGTAGGTGATCCTCCCCCCCATTTCACCATTGTATTATAGGTTCCATTCTCATGGAGTTTTTGAATGTGATGTTCTACTACCCATCCTTTGGGTTGTAATTTTCCTGAAATAATAATTTAATAATATTAATAAAACTCAATAATTGATAGAAATAAAATAAAAAATAACCTTATTATATTTTGACATAAAATTTTGTCTCTTAAATTTCATTTCTCATGCCAAAATTTAATGACTATAAATAGCTAAGAAATGATGGTCTCCAAAGAAACTATCAGTTAGATTAAAATTTCATAACATAAATCCTTAAAGGGGTTTTTAAGACACTTAACATATACTCAACCTGAAAATTATAAATGCATGATTATATCCATAACTCATAATAATACCAAATAATAAAACATCCTAGCCTCATAAGTTTTATAGACTCTGCTCTAATAATAAATAAAATATCCCATAATATTCACATCCCTATTTGATGCTAAAAACAAAACATTATATTCTATACCTTGATACTGATAAATGTTACTTAATTTTTTTCTTGAAAATAGAAATGAGGAATAAAAATATTGGATCACTAATATACCCATGATCTTTTTAGGATTGATGTTTTTGATAATTTAAAAAAACTCTTAACAACCTGAGTTCATAAACTACTGGATAATAAAAACCAATATTATCTCCCATTATACACAATATTCATAATAGGTCTTCAACATCATCCATGTAAAACCCTTCTTGAAAATTTTAATTTAAAATACTTCCTCGTTACATATGGAATATAAATCATTGGAAGGCTGATATCAGAGGAGTAGTTTGGTTGAACATATGAGTAAAAACCACTATTTTATGAAATAATAAGATAGGCATCATGGTATGTTATTATGAACATATCATTTAAAAATTATAAACTGTTTAAAAAATGTAAAAATTTTGAGTCATGTTATAACAAATCTATGTTAATAAGATATGAGTTATAAAATAATAAATGAACATGGTCTATGAGAGAATAGCAAAATAAATGGAATTGTGTCATTAACATATAACTTGACAAAAACATGATTCAATTCTATCTAGGAAGACTACATCACATGGTGTCTAAGGTCCCATAAAGGAATTAGGTTTACCCCTACCCTAATGTGAAATCATACAAGACTAAAACATTAACCAATGCATTGGAGGGAAATATTATTTCACCCCTTATAATATGATCATGAATATGTGTGACACATAAATAATCAAACATAAGGAATAAAAATAAGAGTTACCAATGGACTGGGATGGAAAAGTAACAAGTTTCATAAACGTCATTGCATCATAGGCCTAAACCAGCCATAAAAATATTGCAAACAATATCATTGATCGATATCTTCTTAAAATCATAAGAATCACCAATTTTATTATCTTAAAAGTGAGGTTATTTATTATAATAGTTGAAATAATTCATGAAGAAAATATAATTTCTATTTTTAAAACATTTTTTAAAATGTAGCTCAATTATAAAAGAAAGAATCTTGTTGGAAAATATATATGTAATAATTTAAGTTATTCTTCATGGAATAAATTCAAAATGATGGTGGAAATTATTCTTCATCTCATATAAGTTAAAAAACATTCCTTCCCTATTTGTGTCGGAAGAGTCATAAAGACTTTTTTAGAAAGAGAGAAAAGAATACCTTCAAGCCATTATTTAAAATTTCAGTCAAAATTAAAAAAATTAAATAAATCATATTATAATAGTAATTTTTTTAATCAATCATAAAAATTATGTTCATTTAATAAAAATAATGTTTTAGGTGAAAAATTAAAAATATAACTTTTTAAATGAGATTCCCATAATAATTACTTATTGTTGAGGTAGAAATTAACCAAATGAAATGGATATGTCTATCCACAATAAATATATATAAAAAAGACAAAAATTCAACATAAGATATTTAAAATATAGTATATACATAATATTATCAAGAAAAATTCTAAAAGTTATTGTTTTTTCCAATGAATTGAAATTGGGATAAGAAATCCCTTACGGCTTTGTAATCAGTTGAATAGTTTGACCAAACTAAATTAAGAATTAACAAATAAAATAGTCAGTACAATGAATATAATGATATTCCTGATAATATATATCAAATGGATGTATATATACATATTACATAGTAAATAACTAGAGTTCGAGGCATGTTTCTCCCAAATTTAAAAGCAAGGTGAGAAACCCTTACCACACAATTTCCTTTTGTCGTGAATAATTTAACCTACTATATAAAGTTTAAATAATTTTATAAACTATTTATAGAACTATAATAATATTTTCAATACCATATGTGATGAAATTATAACATCTTATGACCCATTAAATAATAATATATCACTATTTTCATGGTTTTGGGTGATCTCGTTTTATGGATTCAATATCGATTCAGTTGTGTGAATGTATGTATTTTCTTGTTAAATGGGATTGAAACTATATAATTGGAATGAAATATTATTCAATAAATTAAATGGGATTATATTTTATAATATATCATTTTTCTTTCTTAAGTAAGTTATATTCCATTGAAAAATATTGATGAAAAATGTTTTCTTTCATTTGGCTCTTTTTCTAAACATTATGAACTAGTTTTGTTTTATTTACAATTATGAGTATATATTAGTTCCAAAACATAAAATAGGATATAATATAACTTTTTAAATTTTATTTATCTATAATTATAGTTTTATGACGATCCACGAAGGGGGTAAAGGAAAAACACATTTTCATTATTCAATGAGATGATTAAATAAAATAATTTGGCCAATAGATCATTTTAATTGAATTAGAAGATATAATATAAGGTATGGATAAAATATATTCGATTAGAAAAAAAATCTCATATACATGATTCTATAATTATGATGTTTTAATTTATTAAATACAAGATAATAATTTAATGAACAAAATAATATAATAGAGGTGTTTTGAGATAAATACCTTCTGAAAATCACCTCATTGAAAGACCCCTTAATGACCAGGGATTTGGACTTTTGGTGATCAAAATAGAACTTGAACATGGTTATAGTAGTTAGAATAATTTTTTTATGATATTTAAATAGATTCAAGGATCTTGAGATTAAATGGGGTGGTGATGATGGTATTTATACATGAGGAGGTGTCGATTGTAGTGATTAAAAAATAATTATTATATAAATAAAGTCTGCCATATTATGGAAAAATTTATTTTTTCAAATTATATTGATTGATTAATGTTTTATAGGCTATTTGGGTTATATAAATAACTCATAAAACTGTTAAATGTTCTAATTTTTAGGTATTTCAAGGTTTAATAATTTTACTGTATCAATTGTCGCTATATTACTTATACTATGAAAAATAATTTTTTTCACCATGGTAGCTTTTCTGAAACTAAAAATAGAATAACAACTAAAAAATAACCTATAAATTATGATTCCAAATATGAAATAGATATTTACAAATTCTATTTCTGTAATTAAGAAATTTACATTTAATATTAATCCCATAAAAATAATGAAAACCCAAATTTTAAAAAGAAAATGTTCAAAAGATTGAAAAGGTTTCATATCAAATTTTAATGTGAAGTTGATTTAAATGACCTAAATTTGGATTTATGAATTTTCAATTGAACAAATAATTCTTAAAATGAATTAAAAATGTATGTTTACTATATATAAAAATTAGATGAATATACAGTTTACAATTTAATTGAATACTTTTAACTATTCATCAAAAAATAAAATATATCAAAAAAATACCAATAATTCATTATAATGTAATTTTGATATCCCCAATTAAAAATTTAAATTAATATTTCCCAATATATTTTATAAAAATTTAAGATGTTTTAATACAATTGAACAACTAAAATGCAGCAAAACTACTTTTAGAAAAACATGCTTTTATACATAAAATTTGATTTATTTTTTCCTTAATCCTATAAAAAATATAGATTGAATTCAATATCTTTATTCAATATATGTAATATTAATTTCATTACGATCATTCAAAAATAGTGTTTTGTTAAATTTATTATGACAAAAGTCCACTATGAGCTTGAAAAAATATTTCTTTTTAAAAAAACTCACCGTTTTTGAACATTTTATTTTTATTTTAATTTCTTATTAATTATTAACCAATGAATTAATTTTATAAAAATTTTCATGATATATTCTTTTTATTTATTTAATATCATTAATTCATAAATTTTCAATGGATTTCTTATAATAGCTGTGTTAGATTTATCATATTTTTTAGTTTGTTTAATATTAATGTTTTTTTGCTTGGTAAGCCATAAAAGATATTAAATTAAATTATATTCAAAAAATTCCTATTGAAATATATTTTGATGTCAATATTTTAACATTATAATTATAAATGACTTTATCCATTTTAATTTTATAATCATTTCTGTTATCCATTTTCATCAATGGTTTTTGTGGCTTAACATCTCAATTTGACCTTTGATTGGGGTATTATTTTGCATATTTCCCAAAATCCCAACACATTAAACCCTGGAGTGTTGGTGGTGTATTATTTTGATACCTCTTTATATTAATTTGATTTACTAGCCTATTCATATAACATATACATTATTTTGATCGATGTATATTCTTCCCACACTGGTAACACCCTAATGTTCTTTTTAGGCATTCACCACAGTGCTTCTTACAAAATTGTTTGTAGTAAGGTGATTGAAATCTAATTCCACCATGTGAGTTATTTGAGTTCATAGGAGAAATGATATTAATTTATTTATAAAAACCCATAATAGTGGAATAAATCTAAAATTTCAATTTATACCTTTAGTTTATGTCATATGAATTTTTTATATCTACTAACAACATTTATACCCAACTCCTTTCATCGACATGGACTTCAGACACTAAATAATTGATCATTTTTTATTTATATATTGATGATTAAATCAGATTCCTTCCATTAATGTCTTGTAAAATTAGCTTCTTAGGTACCAATAGATTCACCATCCTTCTGTTTTATCTTGAGAAATTACTTCTCTATCTTTATCCGTAGAATACTAGGGAAGTAATTAATAAAAAATATCATCTTAAACTAATCCCATTTAATGGATACAATAAACACTTATTTAAAAACAATTAGTTATTTTCACCATTAATCTTATTCTATATAAAACAAAAGGATACTGAATTTATTTTTTCATGCATCGAATGATGTTGAATTGAAAATAACTTTTCAGTGGAACTGTTACATTCCTCAATAACTACAGGATTAATGGACCCACTAAATGATGGTGGATATTTCTTCCTAAAGGACTCAAACAATTCTGTTCCCTCATTTTCTCATTTGGATGATAACAATGATTAGTTATTTCAGAAATTTGTTTGAGTATAAAAATTATGATTTTCATTCTAGATTTCATAACAATCGATTTATCAAGATTAAAATCATTAACTTTTCTATTGAATTCATCTTTAAAAGGATTCCATTAGGTTTCATCTGTAGACTAAAAACATAAATCACTATGTGGTAAAAACTAATCATATTGGAAAGCAACAGTAATGAAAAACTAGTTATTAGGTTTCTAAATCATGTCACCTCCTATTAAATATAAGAAACCATTGGATCAACCAAGTTTATATATATTCATTTTTGAAATCATTTATTATTTTCATAAAGAGTTTATAAATTCCTTAGTATATTCCATAGGAGTATTAAGAAATGTGTACAATAAAGTCCATTTTTGTATAGTAAGTGACAATAGAGTCTCGCTCAATGAACCCTTTTTAGAGTTACTACTCGTAGGTTCCACTATACCAAAGCCACATCAACATGTAGTATCAAAACAAGGATATAATTTCGTGGATTCTAATTGATCTATACATTACCAAAATTCCATGTCATTTTTATATACATTGAATCATTCATATACTCATCCTTAGATGTGTCCATATAAATATCTTTAGATATACACCAAGGTATTTTTCTATTGTTTTCTCATCTTAGATTCCAATGGCTGACTAAACATGTCCTATGATATAAAATCTAGTTATATAGACATATAATACATATATATTATATCATTTTAGCTGAATACTAAATATGAAAAAAAAACCAATGCCTGAGGACCGTATTGTTTTTTATATTTTGATATTAGGTATAAAATCTTATAATTCAGTGAACGATTTTTATCATCTCCCACAAAGTTCACCATCTTTAGTGATTTCTACAAAAATATGATTCCAAAAACATTTACCCATAACCCAAGGAAGGTAAATATAACAAAGCTTGATCTTTGATGTTTGGCATGGGTAGAGAAGGGTGATATGTACAAAAAGAATGAACATAAGCATATGAGAAAATGATCATAACATTTGATAACCACAGCCTGTATATGAAAGATCATAATATTTATTAATGAAATAAATATAAATAGTTCATAATACATGAATCATAAGTACATAATTGGACATGAACTATGAGAGATTACTATTCCCCATAAGAATTAGATTTGTGGGAAACACAAATGAGTATAAAATATTATCTCAACTATATCTAACAAGAAATTAATAACATGTTATGTGTGGGATAATCCCCAATGTACCATCTTCAATAATTTGATAACCACCCATGTAGCCTCTTGTTTCAGGCATGGATAACCTCTTATGTACCCTCTTATCATAGGTCTGAGATAACCTCTCATATACCCTATGTTCTCAGGGTTTGTATAATCTCCAATTAACCACATTGAGCTTGTATAACAGTAATATTCAGCCATTTCATTAGAGAGAGATATATGTCCCACCCATTATATTATTAAAATTATACACATGTCTTACACATGTTCATAAAACATTGATCATATTAGATCACATGAAAATAAATGGGTTTCATAATCATTTCATCAAAGAATAACCTATGGAAAATAAATAGGATCACAATCATGTCATCTTTTCATCATAGAATAACTAATAAAAATAAGTAGTTTTTATAATAATTATATCTTATTATATCACATGAAAAATGAAATGGGTTTCCTAAACAAAATGTTATCATAAACATAATCCATTTATAGAAATAACAAGAATGATATCCTATGATCGTATCCTTAAATAGAAAAATTATTCATAAAGGATTTAATCATATAAGGAGACTTATTTTGAATGAAAAATCAATTTTAACATTGTTTGAGAAAAAAAAATATTTCAATGAAAATAAATTTTTAAAACTATGAATTATTAAATATTTTTATGTCCTTTTCTTTGTAGAGAAACTTTAAAAACACCTAACATAACATTTAAAAATTTACTAAAATATTTCATGTGGAAAATATAATTTTTCCATGAAATAAATATTTTAAAATATAATATATTTCAAAATAATTATGTTCATAAAAAATATACATTAAAAAGTATAATTGAATATTACAAAAAAGTAATGATTATTATGTTGGAAGTCCTATTCCTGTCATGTACATTAAAATAATGATTCTTTTCATAATCTCAATAATATCATAACATTCTTATATTAGAGAATGATACGCAGTTTCCTTTAAAAACATTTTCATGAATCAAAATAAAAGGGAAAAAATTATTTATTAAATCACATGATGAATTTACAAAACATTTTTGAAAACATTTTATAAAACCTCTTTTTGGTAGAAAAATGCGTTTTGATCGATGAGAAAAATAATGGGGACTTTTATTATAAATATTTATTTTAAATCTTTTGCACATAAATATATTAAAATTACAAAAAACGTTTATTATCCATAAATAACCATAGTATAAAAAAATTAAAGATTTTATTGAGTTATAGATCATTTAAAATCATCATTTCCAGCATAATCATAAACAATGTCGACAAACAATGAGATTTTATAATAAAAACTCGTACCATATTGGTGACACTAAATCATAAGGGCCATTAATGTGTATCATCAAATGAAAATTTATATATAAAATAAATAAGGATATTTATTATATTAAAGGTAAAAGGTCTATATATACATCTCATAAAAGAATATAAGTGCATAACATAAGTCTCAAAGAAGGAAAATTAAGACAAAAATACCTTAATGCTTTGGTGTTTTTAAACCATAAATGCTATGAAGTGGAGAAAATAAAATGGATAGGTTAATCCAAATATTTTTTAAAAAATAATAATAAAACCATTTATCTAATGTTTATAAACAACAAAAAAATGAAATATGTGGTGAATATCGGATATGTCTCACAGATGTTAGAATTGAGACAAAAATCGCTTACAATAATTCTCACCAACATTCGTACATGTTATAAGACCATGTATAATAAAAAATATTTTTATTATAAATCTATTACATAACTAAAATTATATATACCATTCCATGAATGATTTTATTATGACATTTTATAACCCATTAATTGAAAATTCTTTGTTAAAATGACATTTTGAGTAATGACTGATTTGATTTTTTATGTCTTTTTTGATTTGTTATTATTTTGGTCCACTTAAATTGATCATGGTTACATTATCCAAATAAATTAAAAGTATTATATAAATATCATAAATATTTACTAAATATATATTTATATTATTCCATAAAAATAATGATATAAAATGAAATACATCTTTTCTAGAGATAGTAGTCTGTACGAATGCATGAACCTTGTTTCTATTTTATCAATGGATGAAACAAAAGAAATTAAAATACAATATTAATATTATAAATTCATTTTTTTCATATAAATAACTTATTTCCATTAAAACCATCCTTATTATATTCCATTTATAGTGTTGACAAATAACAAAACATTATATTGCATTAGACCGCCTTATACATGAATGGCATTATCATATCCCCATGGAATGTAAATTAAGAAGACGATGTGATATCATTATTAAAAAATCCTAATATTGTGATAAATATCTAATATATATATATATATTATTGATCATTATATAAAACTATTATATTTGATAATGAAAATAATGAATAACATTGGTACCCGAGGTGGTAGACCTCCGTACACATGAATAATAATTTCACAACCCATTTGATGGTGGTGAATAATGTCGTAGGTAATGAATTTAATATGGATACATTTCATTATATTTAAGATTCAGACATTATTATATAACAATTTTTTATTAATAATTTAAGGAGGTGGAGGAATAATAAAATTATAAATTATCATTGAATACATTTACATAATCTTCAGGTAAACAACTTTGGTTTTCACCAAAATACATTATAGGTAAGTTTTATGAAAAAACTAATGATTATATGATAACATTTGGGTGTTAAGGAAGTCATTTTCTTAGCTCTTATCTGAATCAAAGTGCTTTTGAAGCAGGCATAGGATCGAAGAAGGGGTGACTTTTTATTAGTGTGGTGAGTGAAACACTAGTAATTATTATAAATAAACATGTCTACCCATATTTTAGACATAAAAAAGTACAAAAAGTAAAAATTACGAATACTAATCTATATAAGTTCTATATACATCCATTAAATTGTCTCTGGTCATTATTTGGATCATTTTTAACCATTATCAATTTAGTTAACACATAGAAAACCAATTTATACCATAATCACGATAAATAATATTTACTGTTTATAGTGTTCATTATAGTCAAAAAATAAGTTGAAAATATTAGATAATATAAATTATTCATATTAAAAATATGTAATCTTTTTTTCAAAATATCTATCACATATGTAGAAATTTTAATTTAATGATAATCCCATATAGGCGATGATAATGTAGGTTACTAAGGTGAAAATGTTCAAAAGTTCAAACGGTTTTTATATCAGAATTCAAGACAAAATGGATTATAATAATGAATATAGGATTAATATATATTTTTTTGAAAATGTTTTCTTTTAATACCATATTGAATCAATATTGAAGACTTTTTATGTTCAAAAGGAAAAAAAATCTTAATTAAAAGTATATAATAATAACTATTCATTGAAAAACAATTCTTTTAATAAAATTCTAAAAATTCATACTAAATAAATTTTATAAGATTATTTAAAAAATTATCATTATATTCTAATTATTTTTATTAATGTCTCTTGAACAAATTTAAAATTATGTTACCAAAATATAGAAAAAATAGGTTTCTAAAAAAATACATTCATTAAGTGAAATTTTGGATTTATTCTCACATCTTATATAGAAAACACATTTGATGAATTTTAAAAATTTAATTGATTAAATAATATATATAAATTTACATAAATTAATTCAAAATTTCTTATGATGTTAATTCAATGAGGTAAAGCACATTTTTTCTCATAAAAATATTTTTTTTCAGAAAAATGTATTATTGTTTTTTAAAATGATTTTAATTTTAATTATAATTGATTTTTCACCAATGAATTTATTATATATAAATGGGTTAACCATGTTATAATTATTTAGTTTATTCTACTCATACAGTGTATTTTCACTACCTGGTGATAATTATTATATTAAATAATGATATTTCAATAGTATATTAAAATTCATTTAAACTCAATGTTTCATATAACACAAGCTACACTCATTGCTGTGTGTAAAAAAATGAGAAAAATAGTTTTTTCATGTAAAATTAGATAATTATATAATTTTATGTAATGTAAGAAAAATTAATGTTTCATATAATAAAAAATATTTAAGATATTAATTTTATTTGAAAAAATATACTTCACTAAATATCATGGTGTTACAACCACTCCTAGAAATCATATGACCCCAAATTCAAAAAACACAAAAAACATCCTAAGGGAAAAGATAACAAAAAAAATGAATTTAAATTAATATAAATAAAAATATAATTCATAGAAAAACAGGGAAAAAAAATTCATAAGGAAAAATCCCAAAACAAAAAAGACAACCACCACAATTCAATATCAAAAGATCAAACAAAAATCATCACCCACTTTAAAATTCCGAATTTATGATTCCAATTATATTTTTTAAAAACCCTATAAATCCCAAATGTTTTTCCTCTATTTATATTAACCCAAATATTTAAATCATTTTTTTCATTTTAGATACAAGATCAATTTCAATTCAATTCATTGTCCATGGTTCTTTTAAAAATTTAAAATTAAACATTAACATTTAATGTAATGTCTCTATGATAAAAACCTAATTTGGATTTCAAAAAACCCTTAAACCACATGATGCCATTTTAATATTTATATTTAAATTAATTTTATCAATGATAATTTATTATGTAAAAAATGAATACATGAAACTTAAAAATATTCAGAATCGAGAATTTTCATTTCTAATTTATTTGCAATTTTTTATTTTGAATTTTATATTTTCAAAAAATAAAAACCCCCTATAATTTTATTAAAAACAAATTATTTCATAAAACCAACACAAATTAAAAAAATACTATATACAAAATCAATCCTCTAACTATCTTCAATTTTTTAAGTCAAAAAATGGACTCTAGATAGAAATGGGTTTTGTTGGTAATAGTGCTTAATATTTTACACTGGTTCACAATATCTTTTCACCCATAAAAATGTCAAAATCATTAAATAAACAATAAAAATAAAACAATAACAGTATTAATAGTAATTTTAATTTGAAATTTAATGTTCTTACAGAAATGTTTTGGCCAAATAAAATATCTTCTTACACATAAAGTTCTTAAAGAACTATCTCAAGGACTATTAGTAAACAAATAACAGTGGATATCTTGATAATTTATTTTTCACAAACCAACATAATCTATACCTCTATTATATTCTTGAGCTGTCATAGGAAATCTTGAGCTGTGTTCCTGATCTCCTTGATATGGAAAAAGAAATGGGGAATTAGAGTATAAATAATGGGATTGGTTTTACCGAGAAAACAAAGATTAAGTAGTGTAATATTGGAATGAACAATCTATATATTATATATACATACTAATTAAAAATAAATAGATAAAATATAAATTATTAAATTAATTTAAACAATCCATTCATATACTAGCCCCTATTATCTTTCTACTAAAAAGAAAACCCAATCAACAAATCATTCCCTTCTAGCCTCTTATAGAAATATTATACATTCATATGTAGTGATAAATAAATAGACCACATGTATGATATAATAATTGGAAATAAAATAATTAAAAAAACAACATACATCCTCCAGACTATAAAAGTAACCATCAAACTTATTAACCATGGAAGGGTGGTCAGTACCAAAATTAGAACCTGAAAATGAATGGTATAGATATATGTGGGGATAAAGATTTGAATGCATGATAAAAATAAGCCACACCCCAAGTAAGTTATCTAATAAAATACCTTTTTTGTAGTTTCATATAAAATAATGAAAACATGTTGTATTTCAATGAAATTCAAATTTATTTGTTATTTTATAAATAATTACATTATTTTTTAATGAAAAAACCATCAGGAAATAATTTTGAGAGAATTCCCATTTTTATTTACAAAACTAATTAAAAACATGAATTGTAAACATTCTTTAAAAAACATACTTTCTATTCAAATGGAAATAACCACTAATATAAATGTAAATAAAAGGTCTAAATTTAAAACCATAATCAGATGAAAGTGCACACCTCTGGTATAAAATAATTATAGTCCTCTTCAAATTAAATGGATTTGGGGAAAAGTTAGGATGAAACTAAAAATTTACATAATAATATTAGAAGAAGGTATCAAAAAAATTTCATAACACCTTATATATCCATAACTATACAAATCCATTGGAATATCCCATAAAATTTGGGGAATATACCTCAGGGACACTAATTATAGTGTAATATTAAACTAGTGCAACATGTGTCACTTGAGTGCGTGACTAACAACATAATTCTTCCTATGATATAAACATTGAGGTGATAATTTAAAAATTACAAATAATATTCATGAAGAAGATATATTATAATTACACCAACATCTTATTTACTCACCTCTAACCACCCCTTAATGAATAACCCCTTTTCATTTGAACCATAAATATATACAATTAAAAAATTATTATGTGTATAATGTACACACCATACATTTATATGTGTTGATTCATCATAAATAAATGGGAAAGCATAGAAGGGTGTTTCAACATTCCAATAAATGTTCAAAGGTTACAAATGATCCTTATAAATGAATTTTAATACCAAATCTAACATAACTCTTTAAATTTAATTTGAAAAATAAAATAGGGATCGTTATTATATTTAAATCTACCTTATTATGGTTATAATCACACACACACACACACACACAAAAACATATATATATAGTTATTTAATTTAAAAAATTTACATAATACCAATTTGATTTTTACAAACACACACATATATACCTATATACAAGAGAATTACCACAAGATATATCAAAAGAAAATTTCATGAATCTTGAATTTTTATTTTAGTAAAATATTTTTAAATACTAAAATACTTCTATAAATTTTATATAATACTTGAAATTATTTGAAAATAAAAAACACCAAAAAATATTATTCTTCTTTTATAATAAAAATTCAATTTAAAATACCCTAATTCTCTTGTAAAATACATATAGGAACATTATAAAAACATTAAATTCAATGTAGATTTTAGTAACTTCTATATAATTGTTTTATTCTTAAAAAAATTATTCATTGTATGTGGAAATTATGTGAAAATTGGTCTCCCTTTTAATTAATAATTGTGATATAAAAAATTAATTAATAAGTCATATGAATAATAAATTTTAAATTTTTGTAGAAAAGGATCAATGATTTAAATTTAGAAATGATTGGAAATCTACCTAAACCAATTTTTTTTTATGAAAATGGGGGTCTTATTCCACTATATCAAAATCAAAAGGGCTATAGAAAATAGATAGGAACCAAAAAATCAGAAAATCACAACATAATATTTGTCTAAAGAAGAATAGTGGATGAATCTCTACCTAAAATGTAGAAAAATATATATCATTCAGTGAAAAAAATAGTTAAACCATGATTGGGCTCATGAACCCTAGACATCAAGAATAAAATAAGAAATAACCAAATTATAGGGTAGGTTTTTGATTTTTTTTCATATTATACGGTATGTAAATTAAAATTTATAAAAAAATAGAGGAAAATAGTGTAGGAGACTTTACTGAGAAGAAAAAAATATGAATTGTAAAAACCCCATATGAAATATCACACAATGGAGACTATAAGGGGAGGATAATAAGGATCAACTATTCCTTTCTTCATTAGATGAACATGTAAGAATTAGGAGGGGTCATTAACTAATCATAAAGGGGGAGGGTAATTTTAGATCCCCCCATTTATAAACACTCGATACTATACATTGTATGGTTACACAATTATCCAAACCATTCGCAATCCATGCACCCCCACTAGAAGGTCTAGAAACACTGCACAAATATATATCATAGTAAAATAAAACCATGATCCAACCATTTTCTTGAATTTTTGGTTATAAAGTATGTTTCATGGGAAGTGTTTTGTTTCCCTTAAATTTTCATTAAACATGGGCCTATCTTGAGTATTCAAATATTCAAAAAAAAATAATGGGATGGCCTTGAAAAAGATGATAGAATTACTATTTTATTGTTCAAAATAAATAAAAAATAAAAAAATTTGGTGTGTGATAAAAGTGTCTTATGAATTGTGTGAAATAAAGAATATGTTGTGTCTTTATATAACACATGATAGGGGAACCCCTGGAATAATATGATGTAATAAATAAATTAAAATCAATTTCTATATTTGAATGGGATAAAATTTATATATTGAATATTGCAAGATGATAAGTAAAAATAAGATTTTCCAAATAATATTTATGAAATTTTAGTAATTTTTAGACCCTTCTATCTTAGTTCAAACATTATTAACCCATTTTATGATTACCACAATATCAATGTTATTTACTCACTAGGTAAAAAAATTTACAAAACAGAAAAGTGACCCATAAATGGAAAATGGTTTCTATTAATTACCATTTCCCCTTAACATGGCTGAATATAATATTTTTATTATTATTAATACATTTGATAAAACATTATTTAATAAAAAACCCATTAATTCCATTTTTGAGACAATTCACATTGTTAATTTTTTTTAAAACAAAGAACGTAATGTACATGAAACATAAATTTTTAAAAAATAAAAAATAAATAATATTTATCTAAATAAATCATGGAACACATAACTCATCCATAAAATATTACAGTGTATCTTTTAAAAAACATTTTCATGATTTTTCATCTAATTAGACAAGCACACTATCGATCATGTTTATTCCTTTTGGGTAAATATATCCATCACTAAATATTAAAAATACAATATCATGAGAAAATATTTAATTTTTATTATAATTAATCCTTTATAATTTAACGCAAATTCTTTGTATCGATATGAAAATATACGAGAGATATAAAAACAAAGAGAGTGATATTTTTATTCATTTTATACATAAAATAATTTTATTATCAATATATATGAAAAATGGTACCATGTTTATATATATTAAAATATTATATGAAGATGGGTGAGCTGGAAATCATCTAATAAAAATAATACAATTTTTAGATAGATAATTTAAGCCTTATCACAATGTCTTTAACCTTAATTACTTGATTTAACCTCACCAAGTTGTCAAAAAGTTCCACAATTATTATTCCTTATAAAAAAAAGTAAAGTGGAATTATTTACCAAATTTTTATATTTAAATTCAACATATGTAATCCATTTTATCAATGTTAATCACTTTAATTGAAAAAATTAATATGAAAAATAAACCCGCAAAAAAGTTATAAAATAGTTTTCAAAGAATTTTTTTTAATTACAAAATGTTTTTCTTACAAAATTAAGAATAATGTAGATTAACATGACCTTAATTAGAGTAAGTTCAATCAAAATGTACTAATGAATTTTCCATTCTAATTTATAATTTAATGGTCCACCATAAATAAATTAATGGAATAAATAGTTTATAATAAAATTTGTATTTTTCAATATTCTCTAATAAATCAGTCATTTTGAAAAAATCCCAAAATTATATCATAAGATAAATTTAAATACGATTATTTTAAAAAATATATCAATTATATAAAACAAAATTTCTGAATGTGGATTAAATATATAATAATATTTTCTCCCAAAAAATAAAAAAACATGTATTAAATGAATTTTTTTTAGTGTATAAAATAACTAAACTAAAAATATAGATCATATTTCTAATAAATTAATCAATAAATTTAAATTATAAAAAACCAATAATACATTTAATTTTAAATTTGGTTACTCCTATTCATACCCAATAATTAAACTACTATGTTATAATGGATATAATTATATAATATTATTATTACTGCATATCACAATTTCCATAAATATTACTGTTATTTTTTATGAAATAAAACATGATAATTATTATTTTAAACTAAATTTTCATGGTGTTAGAGTTCCATTATTTTTTCTAAGTAAAAACTGTCTAGAAGGCCTCCAAAATAATATTTTTTAATTTGGATGACCTTATTTTTTTAAAAAAATCAATGGAATTTCATATTCATTTTTGTGGGTATTCTAATTATTATTCGCTCATAAATGATTCTGTTATATGGGTTTACATTCCTATCAATAAAATGGTGTTTCAATTATAATGGTCTTCAGGATTTTTAATGATTTATTATTTATAATATATATGCATGTGTTTGTAATTGTCCAAATTTATGTAAAATTATTTATAATATAGATATATTTATCAATATTTATTTATATTTAAATATAGTTGAAAATACTTGATTATATTCATATGTATTTGTGAATATTTCCCAATATTTATATTTATTAATATTTTTGATATGTATAATTTGGTGTATATATAATTATAAATGTCATGTGGGTAGATATAGACATTTATTTATATAAATTTATATTTACATGTTTTTATGTATAGTTATATTAATTTATATTTACACGTGTAAATATATATATAGTTATTTATAAATAAATATTTATCAATATATATATGTTTGTGTATATGGGTTAATACATATTAATGTAAATTTAGGGAGATGAATATATATTTATAGATATTCAAAGATATTTTATATCTTTTTATTAATATTTATATATTTTTTTTAAATTTATATATATTATGTTTGAATATATATATATCTCAGTGTTAGTAGTTATATAAATTTATGTAAATATATTTATATTTATATTCTTTTATAAGATATTTATATAGATATAAATTTGTACAAATTTATATATGCACATATATATATATATATTTTTATTTACTTATTAGTTATTATTTATTTATTATTTATTAATCATATATTAATTTTTTATTAACTAAATTTTTTTTATATTAATTGAGGTATTTAAAGTAATTATTTATTTATCATTTCTTATTTATATAGGGTTAATTTATTTATTATTAATTATTATATACTTTCTATTTATTATTTGAGATTTAAAATTTAAATACAATTCAACGCTCACTGTTTAATTTGTTTTAAAATATTTATTTATTATTTAAAATTAGATAATAATATTCATTTAATTTATCTTTTACATGATATTTAATATTTATTTAATTATTATGTAATTATTATTTATCTATTATTTATCTATCACTAATTAATTAATTATTTAATATTAATTATTCTTTATTAAGTTATTATTTATTATTTATTAGTTAATTATTATATAACAATATTATTTATTTCTTATTATTTTTATTTACTTTTTATCCATTTATTGATTCATTATTAATTAATTATTATTTAATAACTAATAATTATTATTTATAATTTAGAATTTTTTTACTCATTAATATTTAATATTTATTTATAATTATTTAAAAGTAAAAAATAAATATATGTATGCATTTGTAATTAGACAAGACATGATAATATTGATGGAGTGGTGACGACATTTTTAATTACCATGTGTTAGGGGTTCAAATCTCTCTCTACACATATATATATGGTCAATTTTTTAAGTGGAATTATAAATAAATTAATAATGTATAAATAAGTAATATATTAATGAGTTAATAAATACATAATAAATCAATAATTGAATAAATTCATAACTGGATAAATGACTAAATGAATAAATGTATAAATGTATATATAAATAAAGTGATAAATGAATATATAATGTAATGAATAAATTTTAAAAAATTATAATAAATATTAAATAAAAACATTAGAAAAATGTCCTAAGAAATAATCCTGAAAAAAATAATTAATTGATTAGCGACATAGGTAGACACAATATCTTCTAGAATGAGTCAAATTTAGTTTTTGTTTAAATTACTACTCAATTATGGCAAAACTATTCCATTAGAATGAGTGTTATGGAGGAATGGGCTTATGAAGGAGGATATGAGGGTGTGAGAATATGATATCTAGGCCCAATGGATAGAGATTTTCCCTGATAACTCCTACTAAATTTTGAGAATGCATCTTGAGGAATATCTATTATATGGTCGAGATGGTTTAATAGCCATGGTTTTATTGTCTTATGAAACCATTTAATTTTTTTTGGACATCATGAAATTTTTGTCTATGAATATTATCAATGGGGGATCTAGAGTGGGTTATGGAATGTTAGAGGGGGTATTATCACTATAATTAAGTCATCGATAGGCGGTTGAGGTGTGATGGATGAGAACTACATGACATGAGTGTCAGATTAGGGCAAAGAAACTCTTCTTCGACTTGGTCTCACCGTGAACCATATGGGCTGCAATATAGCGTACCAAGGTAGAGGGATATTACCTATACCTAAAATAGGATGTATTTATTCCCATAGTGGCCATGATTCAATGTATCTTGGGTAGATAGGTGGCCCTTATCCTAGGATAGGTCACACCAAGATCCCTATGATTCATAAAGTGACCTTCTCACTAAAGGTTTTTTTGGAGGAAAGTTAATAATACAGCATAAAACACTTTAATTCTCCCCTTCCCACACCCCAGACTGGTATTTATTTTGGATAAATTAAGGATATTTCTATTGATGATTTGGACTACCCAATCAAAATCCCTTGAACATTTGATGAATTGTTCATTGTAGATGTTCTTTTTTGTTGAGTTTACGATTGTCTATGTTCTATATGTCACATTCTTCCTTTGTTTCTTTTTTTAGTTTTAGAAAACAGATATTATAGGGAAAATTATATTTTAGTGTTATGTACATTTGTTTGTGAATCAAACAAAAAAATTTAGGGAGGGTGTTCCCCAACGTGAGGGGGGAGGTCCTTAGGTTGTCCCCAAAGTCTCACCTCACTTCATTTTCTATGGTGTGTGATCACGTTGACCTAAAATGTTATTTAAATAAACGTAAATAATAGTTTTATATTTAAAATATTCTATAAATAACCCTTAATTGGTTTATATAGATCTCATTAGTGAATGGAATTATTTACTTCGGCCACCATGTTGGGTGAGTCAAATTTTGGAAAAAAAGGAATTAAAAGTGGTGACCCTAGGGGTGCCCCAAAATAATAGGTAATTAAATATTGAATGTTTATAAAAAATTATTCTACATATTATTTGAGGATTATATATTATATATTATATGTTTATTAATATGAGAATAAGGGACGCTTCACAATTATCTTAGAATGTAATTTAATTAGAATATCGAGCAAACCAATATTCCCATATATTTTTGAAATTGTTTACTAGGTTAGCCACACATATCAAAGATAATTTATATATGAGATTACTATGAGGTATGTTTTTCTATAGATTTATTTTATATGAGATTACCAGGTAAGAAAAACATTCCGAGTCTTATTTATATGGGATATTAATGAGTGGTCTGCATTTTCTTAATATTTTTTATTATATGAGATTAATGGATAGGTCACTCTTAACTGGGATTTTTTACATGTGCCTACTTGGGGGGTTAGACTTACACTAGATACATTATTCATGAAATAATTGGATAACCCACATTCACACTATATATTAATTTTCAAGAAATTATGGGGTGGACTACACTTCCACCCAAATATATTAAATGAGATTATTGGTGGTCATCTATTTCCCTATATTATTTATAAATGAGGCTAGTTAGTGGACTACATTTCCCCCATCATGTATGCTGATAATAAATACCATTTTTGATACATTTTTCTTTCTCCATAATAATTATTGAGGGGATATAAAGGGGTTTATAAACACAGTATTAACAAGTTGATGTGTTTGAATAAAACACACAACATCACTCATGAATGAAATATGAATGCTATGTAAAAACAAAAAATGATAAACTATTGTAGATTCTTACAATTTACCAGAGTGCCAATGAATAATCTCAATTTCAATTAAATTGGATTTATTATGACAAGTAGAGTTTAAAATAATCTTCCCGCCTCTCTAGGTATCCACCAACTTACTTGATTCATCAAACTCTCATATGGGATCCTCTCTTCCATCTAAATTTTTTTGTACCAATGGTTTAATGATTGAAGATAAAGACATAAGCTAAAAAGGAGAGTTTTTAATCATATTTTGGTTTTTCTCACACACAACCATTTTATGAATGTACCCCCTTATATAATCATTGAGTAAAATCCTCATTTGAGATAATATTTATTCATTCATTTTAATACATGATTAAATTAATCTTTGTAAAATTCACTAATTAAATAATTTATTTATTTCTCCCCGTCGTGTTTCTTGTCAATTAATGTTAAAACAAAAGAAATTTATCATGGGATGATTTTATGGAAAGATAATAGTTATCAATATTTTTATCATATAATTGGGTGTATGTACTAATCATACATTATGATTATACGAAATATATACACTAATATTTAATTTAATCTTTAAATATAATGGTATTGTTTATTAAATATATTGGAATGGAATCTATAAAACCTAAAATATGATTCCATTCAAATATAGACTAGTTAAAAAATTTCAAATCTTTCATGTAGTATTCTATATAAACTTTTACTATTACCTATGTCATTAAATATTACTACCATATTTACATCATATTTAAATGCGCTTTAAGGTCTTTAAGGAATTTTTATCCTTTAATATCAAAAATTCCATATATTATATAAAATATATTCCATTCAAATATATATCATATTATATATGATAATTTGTGAAATCATATAAAAACTCTTTTCGATATCTTTCAAAACAATTTTTGGAAGATGTCACTAACCTCAACTCATACCAAATCATATGTAATGAATTTTTAAAATCACTATAAAAATCTATTGAATTAACATTAAATGAAGTTTAGAGTATAACTATAAGTAAAAATAAATATCTATTCATTAAACCACAATATTTGACCACTTGAGATATTATATTGTGGATAAAAAATTTAATTCACTAGATCCATAAAATGTAAGAAATAAATGTCCTTCATAAAAGAGTCAATAATTCCAAATATTTAAAGGGATCAAGATTAATCTCTACCGTAATAAATTATCTCTATGCACATGTCCCCCATTAACATCTCAAGAAAGCATGAATTCTTATACATTCTCTTTTGTCAATATATCATGTGACAATTAGGCTTATTGTATATCAATCTCATATAGTGAACTCATAACTTCTTAACTCTCTTGGATTAAGATGACATGGAAGACGAATACATCACATGTTTTTAACCATTATTGATTAGTACATATCATGAAACTCATTGTTACAGATGAAAAATATATATATACTATCTAGTTTTGATCACACACTCATTGTTCTATGTAAATAGAGGGTGCATATGTCATACTTATCATTTGTGAAGAAAAAAACCATCTGGTTTGTGCTCCAATCAATGATGTGATCTGAAATATATCCAACAAACCCAGAATATGAATAGTTCAAATTATTTTGTTAATAAAGGTGTAAAATTAAGATATTTATTATTCTAGTTAATGCACCAACCTCAGGAAGTTATTAAAAAAATATTTTCCATACACTCCTAGTATTATAGAGGCATGTGGTATACCAACTGGTTTATCTAGTGCATTGAAATAAACATTTAATTTATTTTTATATAACATGAGCATAATTTCTATATCTATATGATAATCCAACTAAAAGTAACATTAATATTTCACCATAAATGATAATGATCTAGGTTAAACATTGGGTTGGGACAACTCATTGTCATATTTTAATATCATACTTATCATTACACTCCATGAAATATATATATATTATAATATTAATTTATATAGATAACATGAATGATTGACCAAATTTAAGTTTTATTTTTTATAATATACTTTATAGTCATAAAACCTTTTTATGAATATTTATAAATACCCAACATAACATCCTGTATATTCTATCATCTGTTAATGATTTACAGATCAACCTTACATTTTCTCCACTTTCACAGGTAATGGTAAATTATTACATCTATATGTAACAACCACCATATCTATACATGACCATTTGATGAAATCCTTCCACTAATATCTTTTGTGAGTAACATCAATAAAGTAAAAATATTTGAATAATGTAATGATTTAGGAATCATATTCATAATGTTTAAATAATTGAACATATTCAAATCCCTTAATTTAACAATATCAAATTTCACATTGCCGAATAAATTATTCTATTTAGGACACTTTCTATGTAAAACATCATCATCCTTAAAACTATATTCCATAAAATGTTTTCCAAGAAATAATGTAACTATTTAAATTACTTTTTTGGACATCTTAGACTCTATTACAATGATGTGCCAATCACATTTTATTTCGACTCAGATGAAACAATCATAAAATAATAAAATACACAATTTATGGTAATTAAATGTAACTCATTACATTTTTTACATACCAAAAAATAACAGAATCTGTTAATGGTATATATGAAAATATATTAAATTGTATTAGTAACAAAATTTACTTATTATTTTTTGACATTAAAAAATTCAAACAATCGTCCACTATACTCTAATAGAATGTTCTTCTATTAATATCATCCTAAGAAACACAAGTACTATTGTATGAAGAAATAAAAATTATTCAATTTTAATTAGTATATTTAAAAAATATATTATTTTTCCATATCATATACTGTTGTCCATTTCATAAATCATTTTGTTCATAAAAGAAAATTATTGTTAAAATATTACATATGGGTTGAAGAAACATGTTCCCCCATATTTTAACAAATTACTAAATAAAATTTTTGACCTGGATATATTTTTTTCACCTACCACATTTATTAAAATCATAATATAGAATCAAAAAAATCATTAATGATCTATATACAATTAATCATCTCATATTTTATAAAAACTACTTTTTAACAAGCATCTTTTCTTAACTACTATATTAAATTAGATAAAGATAAAAATTCATTTACGATCCCTCTAATCTTAATGTAATTCAATACATAAAATCATTGATGAAGTAATTCTTTAAAAAATTAGTTTAATGGAAATTATAATATCAATTAACATTTCAATCAGCATTTATCATATAAGTAGTTCGAGCATTTGTAATGTATAAAATTGGAATCTTATATATTTTGAAATAAAAGAATCAATTTCTTTAATAATGATACCAAACACAAACATTATATTGTGTTTTTTAGAAACCATCAAGTATCCTAAACTGTTAAGACTTATAGAATTATCACTCCCCATTTCTGGTAACCTTCATGTTTTACTATCCACATTTGAATATTTAGACAAATAATATTGGAATCTCGAATAAATACTTATTCTTATTATTTTGAACATTTACACACGTTTAGTTTCTACATAGCACCCGAATCTAGACATCACATACACATTTAATCTATTCTCTACTCGTTAAAAAATCGCTCAAAATTTTATTTAACTCATATATAATGATAAAACATTTATATAAAGAAAAATATGATGAATTATAGGAACATAATAATCTATTATAGTCACACCAAATCAGTTTACATATCCAGTAATATTTAATATATGAATATTTATTAAGAAACCCATTGGTAATATTAAATATAATACATTCTAAACCATAAATGTATCATTCTATGCTTAATATGAAACTGGAATCAATTATTAAAAAACATCAACACAATATTACTCAGGAATATATTACTCTAACATATATAATTTCACCCTATACTTGAACATTTACTATATTAATATTGTACTGAGATGCATAATTATTCTCCTTAAATGGATTTGTATCAATGTTATATTCCTAATCATGATCCTATTATTTCAAATATATTCATTTAATCAATTGTGTATCCTCATATTGTAAATTAATTTAAAAGGGTTTTATATTAAGTAGTATCCCAGTAAAATTATACCACTTTAGAATACATCAATTATTTTTGAATGAAAATATACAAATTTTACTAATAATGATGTACATATTAGTATTTGTCTCATCAAATAGCTAATTATTATTAGAATCATATTATCCTAATCATAAATTATTCTAGGATAGTTTAGCATGAAACCTATTATCAAATCCATCATATGGATAAACCACACTCTATTCATATGATATCTTAACCCTTATATTTACCAAGATATGTTTAAACAAATGAAAATTCCATGAACTATGAACCTCAATTTTATTGGCACCTCATTAAATTCATCCCATACATAATGTAATTCAGGGGTACCCAACTCCAGCCTCGACTTTCCAATTTGACGATTGATGTCTTGAAAAATGATATATTGGAAGGAATCTAAGACTTATATTTTTTAGGGTGATTTAATATCAGAATATTTTATCATGTTTTTTCATTTATGATTTTTTTTATTTTTTCAATTTATTTTTATAATAAGATTCCTTATAGTAAATAAAAATGTTCAATCCAAATTGATGTGAAACATTGTATACAACCCACAAATTGTGTTACTCAAACCACATTGGAAGTAAAACATATATAAACATATACAAATTAATATCAAGAAAAATGTACATGGAAATTAATATAATGGATTAGAATTACATGAGATTGAAAATATAAAAATGGGTACTCCTGAGGTGATAGATAGCCAATTTCCATATTTCTGGAACATCTCATGAGCCTCTAGGTTATTGGGAATACTGAAACAAAGTCATTTAACACACTCATACTTTATTCAGGGGACAATTCAAATCCTTATAAATGTAGAATCTATTATATACAAAAAAATTTAATATAAATATTCATGTTATTTAATACAACAAGAAAATGTAGTAAATGAATATGAAAAATAAATGATATACTATTGAGACTTGTATGGCCTAACAATTTATAATAAAAAATTTATATTATAAACTCTAAATTACACACATTAATAATATTTATATATATTCATTAATAATAAACAAGGGAATATTTATTTACTAAAATAATGTTTCAAATATTTAAATTTTTTTAATAATTTATCACAAAATCATATAAAGATGCTTAATTATAAAAAACATTAAATTTTATCAAATTCAAATGGAAAATCCATAATAATTGAATATAAATTATTTAATTCATAATATGGTCATTTCATATTATTCAATATATGGAATATTATTTTAATAATATTTTCCTTATTTAAAAAAAATATATTCAATTATGTAAATTATTTACAAAATGTTAAATATTACATCTAAAAACATTATTTGAAAAAATGATAATATCAACCATCAAAAATCCTTTTGATGAGGATTAAATAATTCCCAAAGTTTAATATCTTAATTTCAACTTTTCAAATTATTGAATATGAAATTTACTAATTTTATTGAACATAAAAACCTTATATCATACTTTACTTTAAAATTTATACTCTATTTATATATTCTCCCTCAAAATTATTAAATTAAAATATTATTTATATTTAACAAATAATGACATATAATTTAGTAAAGGATATTTGATATTAACTCCGAATATTTATTAAATAATTACAAATAAGTGTTTAATTAAGAATGATTAATAAATTATTAGTTAACTAATTTATAAACACATTATAAACTAAAAAATAGTTCCAAAATACCATTTTTAGTATTTATATATAATTTATAAATAGATGATTTGGTTTATAATTTTATATATTTTAAAATAAATATAATCATAACCTGTCATATTTTATTATTTAGATAACTCATAAACCCTCATTAATTTGACATTGATTAACATTGATACCAGTCATAATTTACAAATGATAAACATGTTTATATATATTTCATACTGCAGTGTGACATCAACTATATTTTTTGAAAGGATGAGATATTATAATACTAATTTGATAATGAGTTTTTCAAAATAAGAACATTCTATCATATTCTCTGATTGTAGATATTAATATTCTAAATCATTAAATATACATCAGTTTCAATTATGCCATATTTTCTGATATCACATAACATATGATGTGATATAAAACTACATGATGAAAACTAGATATTGCCTTTAAAATTTCCCTTGTGATATGTATTATGATTTACAAATAATTTAATTGACACATTATTTCAAAAATATAATATCATGGTATGCACTGATTCCAGAACTGGTATATAATGGGGGCCAAAAAAATTTATGTTACTAGTAGAATAAATTGAATCCCTATACCAAGATCATTCGTATAATAAATATTAGAATTTGGGATAAAAATAAAATTAATAATTTCTGAATATTAATTTTTTTATATATAGTGAAACATTATTATCACTAAAACCAGACACTGAGTTTGATAAAAATAACTAGAGTGGCATATGAAATCCTTCCACCTATAAAGGAATCCACATTCTTACTTGATTCATCTAATGATTATATGTGATCATCCCTTCCTTTTAAATATAATAGCTTCTCAAGAATAAATAATATAAATAGTAAGAGAGAAATAGGATTGATTGATTTAGTCAAGGATAGGGTTGTTTCATACACAACTATCAAAGTGAACATCCCCTTTAAATAAAAATCATTCATTATTTATTAGGTAATATGAATTTTACACATGAAACGTAACACATGATTAAATTAATATTCAACCAAATCTTTCATGAGTTCATGCATACATTTTATTCAAATACATTACATCTCTTTTAACAATATAAAAAATTATATCTTTTGTGGGTTGTGTTTCTAGAAGGATAAGAGTGTTCAATCAATTACTGATATCAAATGTTGCATATACCAACCATATATTATGATTATACACAATATACACCCTTCAATTGCATTCAATCAAACACTATAATTGGATAGTTTATTGAATGCATTTACCAGTTTGAATAAACCATAAAATACCATTGCACAATAATCATAGACTTTGATATACTACACTTATCAACAAAAAATATTCCCAATAACCTTTTAGATTTCCCATAAGTCATAAAATATGATTTACCCATTTTAATTATATGTAAATCGGATTTAGTATCATTAGGGTATATCTCTTCTTCAATATATAAATTACAAAAAATCCTATAATAATTATTTCAATTCCATGTTATATCATATCATATATTATATGTATAACCTTGGAACTACACTCAAGGATCTGATTAATGTGAAATATTTTATAAAACCTATCTTCCATTCCCATAGTTAATTAAAAAATTCTCCTATGACTTAATGAAAATTTTAAATTACATACTTTCCTAAGACCATTTATGTTTACAGATTTAGATAATTTTTTATAATTTTAAACTATCAAATCAGATGTACTTTTTAACTAAATAAATATTTTCCCCTCTATATTAAACAACATAATAAACAATAAATTTCCTCAGCAACTACAAATTACCAATACAATATATTCTATCTGACATATCATGTGTAATAATTCTATTACTAACATGGGGAGATATAAGTATATAATTTTTTTATATAACTTGCTTATTAAGGCTAAAATAAGTGGAGAAAATAAAAGTTCGTAAGTGAGCATAAGATGAGCATAAATAATATGTTAGTAATTGAAAACAAAAATAATTCCATTATAAAATGAAAATGAATGCATAATATATCAATAGATAATTATGGAAATTATAAAATCACTAGGGAAAAATAAGTAGTTCCTTTTTAAAGAAATGAATAATCCTAAATATAAAATTACATACCTTGATCCTAGATATCATGATATTACCAGTTAGGTATTATTTGAAGGGTATTTGTTTTTATATTTAGAGATATAGAAAAACTCCCATGCTAGATTATATCATAATACCAATCAGTGCATGAAGGGTGTATCACCACCAACCCCCACCCATGAATATAAATTTAAAATTAATTTTTCATATGAAATAATGGATAAAATATATATTACATACCAAAATTCTATTATTAATAAAAACATATCTTCAAATAAGATGTATATTGATTGTTAACATATCCTCAATAAATACCTGGATTAACTATTTTTATTAAAAAATATATAGAAAACACCATATGTAACAATATTATATGTGTAAGTCTATAATTTCATTATTTAATTGAATAATGTGTTTAAATAGGGAAATATTAAATAATATTAGTATTCATAATAGAATATAATGTACCCTAATCAATGTGATGATGAAAAATTAGTAGTGAGGAGAACATTCAAGTCATCAAGTTATTAATAAGAAGTGATATATGAAGAAATAGATTTTATAATAATGAAATTTAAATTCATAGTAATATGAATATAAATTCTATTTTATTAAATAATAGATAAAAATAAGTAAACATAAAATAATTATTTTTAAAAATAACAAGTATAACTCAAGGTGAAGAAATTGAGATATGAAAAACCTTTATGATAATGATAATATATGAATCGAAAAATCATGATAGGGAAACCATTTTATTCAAATATATTGAAATGAATGATATTAAATTTATATGAAGTAAATATGGTAGTGAAAAAACCATATAAAACAATATATTTTGAAAAATATAAAACATATCAATGGGAATTGAAAATAGAGGCATATAATATTTATGACTTTATAAACATTCAAATCATAATCCCATAATTGTTTGAATGTTAAAATAAAAAATTAAAGACCTATAATGATGAGAGAATGATGATAAAAAATATTATAGTTATATAATTTATACAATTCTAGAATAAAGATGAAGTTTAATAAGAAATATACTTTAAGGGTTACAAATATGATAAAATAAACCATTACAACTTCAGTATCATCTAAATAAAAAATTGATGAAGGAGAAAGTGATTTATAATAAAATTCCGATTACACAAAAAAAAATTCATGATAAAATATATTAAATAGGTTGTATATACCCTATATAGAAGTAAGTTTGTGTATAACAAGAAGCATATATCCTGAAATAGTAATTGAGGCCTGAAAACTCCTACAATGTTACATAATATCGAAGGTTGAATTTATTTGATAATTATGTTATATGAAATAATTATAAAACCATTGATACAAAGGGTAATATGAAAATAAAATTTTTCACTAGGTAGAATAAATCATTTATTTAATAAAATAGGTTAATAAGAATGTTTAAAACTCAATGGAAGAAAATTGAGTTAGCACAAAAACATACCTTATATTATATCTTAGTCAAATAGGTTATAACCTGCTATATAACAAACATAAATATATTAATATTCTAATTTTGAATATTATTCACACATAATAACTTTTATAAACATCATTTATGATACTTTATATTCAGTATATAATTTTCTTATTATCTATTTTCCATATTGTGTGGGAAGAATCATGGTTCTTTTGATATAGTATGATAACTTTAGTGTTATTATTATTCATTCTAATTTTTTTTATTATTCCCAAATAATAAAATTTATTGGAATTAATATCATTTTTTTTATAATTTTATAATTTTATTTTATGGTATTTTTGGTATGATCCTTAAAGATGATATCAATGATGAGCATGTTTCAGTTATTTTTCAGAATGAATAATGGTATCACATTTAATGTGTTTAAAAATAATTTTTAAATTCTAGAAATAAAAGAAAATATTTATTTCATTATTCATATAACATTTTATTTATAATTAAGTCACAAAATTCATCCATGATACTATTTTATATATTTATTCTAGTTTGTGGATAGACCCATCCAAAAATAAACATAACATAATAAATTTATGATTATGATTATGAAAGTTGTTTATTTTAGAGTAATATCATTATTAAAGAATAATAATATTATTATTTTGATACCTTTATGGTGTTGAATCATATTTTTAATGTATTTTAAATTACATAAATTTAAACTGATATATATTACTTGATGGATGGGGGTAGTCTTCACGATGCTGGATTATTCTTTTGATTTCTCATAGAATTGGAGGTAAATAATTGGGTTATAATTTTAAACTTAATAATAATCATTATATTATACATGTTACTCTAAATTTTTTGTTTTATCTTCATAACCATCAAGGATAAGATGATATAAAAATGGAAATCATCGCTTTGTGGAAGAATTAATCCATGCAATGAATGATTAATAGTTTTTTTACATAATGGCAAATGGGAAAGGTGGTTAATATATATCATGTTATAATATAAAAATATAATATACCAACAATAGTGATTTAATTATAAGTTATTTTGAAATATATGTTTTTAATGTAAAAAAATGAAATAAAATATGTTAGGGAAAAAGTATTCATGTTGAGGACTGGGGATTTCACTTGGTGTAATTCTTGAATATTTAAGTACCAGGATAATTTATTGGGACCATATGATTATGTAAAATGAGTTTATTTATAGTGAAGGGAAAATGGAAAAGTTTCATGTTGAAAATATATATTTAAGAGTGGTACTATAGGGGAAGTGGATGACCAATTTTATAAGTGGTGAGGATGACATTTTTGTAAATATTTCTACTTAATATAATGATAGAACTTGTTTCATATGCCAATAAGACCTATTAATGGAAAATAATCGATCGAGGCTTAAGAAATGACTTATAAAACCTCATAATTAACTCTCCCTAATTTTTATACTTGTTTCATGGTTATTTAATCTTATAATATTTACAAAAACCATTATTTGTTTTTTCATGGTAACTAGTTTTTAATTTTTTAATTTACTCTTAATGTCTAAAAATAAAATATGAATTATTAGGTAATTTGGAACTAATTATTTTAAATATAAAATAGTGTATATAATATAAAATTTATTTGTGTATATAAACTCAATTATTACATTATCTCTTGTAATACATAAGAACCTTGTTTTAGAAAGTGTATTTTTCTGTATAATATTAATGTGTTGTACACAATATTGAACATTTTTTATTTTCATGGAATAAATTGGTTTATTACAGTGAATTTAATGTTATTTTTTTTAAAAATCAATCAAGAACATAATTTTACAAAAGATAAAATTTTGCTAAATTAAAATGAAAAAAATAATTACTAAAATTAGGAAAAAATACTTGTGTTTATAAAATGTTAAAAATACTTATAATAAATTAATATCTATACATAAAAATTATTATTTTACTCATTAAACACATATGTAATTAATTTAATTTTTTATAAATTTATATAAATTTTCTATGTAATTATAAAGCATTAAATTTTAGATTTTTGGTTAAAACTATATTTTTCACTATTCACCTATAATCAATTATTTCAGAAAAATAAAAAAAATTATTTTAATTTTATATTGTAATTATAATTAAAAAATTTATTTAAATATATTATAAATAAGTTTTTTTAATTTAATAATTATAATATTACATAAAATCAATTTTTTTATTGAAAACCATTTTTAAAGGAACATAAACTTTTTAATATATTAACTATTCTAGTTATAATTTCATATCAATTACTAATCAAATTTTTGTAATCACGTTATTAATAAAAATAATATGTTTTATCTAAAATAGTTTTAGAATCCTAAAATAATTTGAATAAATTATAATCATTGGAGTCTTTCATTTGAAGACAAAAATCAATATTAATAGTTATTTAGCTGCAATAATTATTTTTTTCAACCTTTATGTATTTAAAATGAAATTTATTTTTTTTTAGATTTATATTTAATAGTTTAATTATGTCATGAACCATCCACCGGGGCCTATGTCGTGAATATCCAAAGCCTGCATGCCATAGGCCAGGGGCTGCTGACTAGCCCCTGAAAGGCGAAACCCAAAAAAAGAATGCATTTTCCATAAACCTGTAAATACACAGACATGTCACACTACATAAAAGTAAAACATGATGTAAAAGAATTGGTACAAACACCACTAATATCCACCAATGAGAGTAAAAGTAAGTATTAAAAGTAAAAAGGGGCATGTATAGAAGTCCACCACAAAGAGTAGTACAACAAATTAAAAAATAAGCTCCTGAGATTGTCTGCCAATGATCTTACCTGAATGGTGGGTACAAATCATCACTGTGTCACACCACATCAATCATTCACCTCTGTGTACCATCTTTAACTGGCTCTCCAAAGTCCCATTTAAGCTATCTGTTCTCTGGAAAAGACACAACAAGGTGCGGCAAATGCCCATTCAAGGGTGAGTATAAAAATACTCTGTAGGGACTCCAAGACCCCTGAAGGTCTTTCAGAATTCCAAAAAGGGAAAACCACAACGAAAAATCTCAATCACATGACATAAAGTAAATGACATCTCACACAAGTTATACAAAATAAAAAACAATAACGAAGATGATTAGTCATTAATTTGTATCATGTTTTTCTTTCAAGAGGCTTTTGTTGCTGGAACGCGCAAGGTCACATGGTTCATACCCACATTGGATCTCTATGTGCAGACCCATATATGATCTCTACATGTTGACCTAATGAAGATTTCTAAGTGATGACCCATAGAGGATCTATCAGTGCTGACCCAAATATGATCGCTTCGTGTTGACCCATGAAGGATATCTAGGTGCTGACGAAGAGATGATAGCTATATTTATACACATTGAGGATCCTTAGGTGCTGACCACCAAAGGATTGCTAAATTAGGGCCCATAGAGGATCATTAAGTGCTTCTCCATAGAGGATCATTACTCTTTCCTCACGTCACAACCAGCCACCAGATTCCCTCACACAGCATGCTTGATTTCTGAAGGTTCCAATCCTCAAGCTACCATTCTTATCTCAACCATCATAAAGTCCAACTTATATTTAACCCTAAGGTTCTTCATGTCATAATGGTTCCAATGTGACAGACAATGCATCAATCAGATTCCTAGTATGTAAGATATAGGCAAAAAGGTAAATAGGGACTGGTTAGAACTGTGTCTGACCCATCCCAACCAAACTCCAACTTCTACCAAAATTGATGTTGAGTGTCTCAAAAGAACTACCTCATAACAAGGGTCCTCAAACAATATTAAGCGTGTAAATTGGATACTCGGTATATGAGTTATAGACGTTTTAATGAAACATTGTTGGTCGGGTACAGGTCCTGTGAGGGCCTGATTAGAGTCCACTATATTGGACCCACATGTCTAGGATAACTGGTGAGGTTTGTCTTGGATAGGGGGTCCAACCCACCAAGAGAACCTGGTCTGTGTGGGGTGGTCTAGTTTTGCTAGACTAGATGTGGGGCATCCGGTTCTCCCAGCTGGCATCGCCAGCGGGGCGCTACCCTGTCTCCCGAAACAGCCAGTATGAGCTGACCATTTGTATGCCAACTGAGTAGCCCGAGCATGCCACTCCATCTCCATGTGGTGTTTTGGTTCCACATCATCTAGCCTCCATTTTTGTTCTGCTACACCACCTTTGCACCACAATGCCTGCATTCCCCGCATTCTCTACATGACCGACATGGGCCAGCCACCGCTGATGGTCGCCAATGTCGTCGTGTAAGTGGTGACGCGTCGATGGTTCCACACCGGTGGTTCTGCACCGAAGGATCATTCTGCGGGCCACCAGAGATGCACTGGAGGTCCATTTTACTTCTAATATGCACCTATGGGCCCCTCAGGTCGTCGCTATCACTGCAAGCCCCTTGGAATCAACTTGTCACCACACAGCACGATCGCCAAGGAAGAAAACACAAAAACTGTGATTGGAGGAGGGTACGAGTCTTGCATGGATCAGCCATTTCCCTATGCATTAGTATTTTAAAATTGGGATGGATGCAATCATCTCAATGTTTATGAATAAACCCAAAGAGAAACCCTACAATAACCTCCCGAAGTATAGAATGAATCAAGAATCAACCAGTTAGTCGGTTGATCCTCATTTTTCATATTATTCAAGAATGAGATGGTGAAAACATTATTCACGTAGAAATAAACTAATTCCCTGACAAGGATTAGGTGGAATTCACTATGGATGAATGAACGAATATCCATTTAAATACGTTCACCCCTATTCGTTGATCTCCATATCCAATCCTCCAATGGTCATCGACCAATCATCCTTCTTCATTGGAGGGTGACGTTGTCGGCACTATGATAGAGGTTTTCTATGGTTTCCAATCCATTTTCCAATGAATTTATTTAAACAAGTGAAAAAGGGATTTGATGTTTTTCAATATTTTGGTTCATCTGGAAAACATAATTAATGATCCACTAAACACACGAGCATTGCAGTTACATAAACTAAGTAATAGGTCATTATGTTACAAACATTTTATGACTGTCGTTACACTGTGGTTCCGCCAACCATCACTCAATGGTTTAAGAATGAATAAAATAAATCATTTTGTAATTTTTTTTATTTCTCCAAAAAATCCAAAATTTAACATTTCTATCGGACTATTACCAGTTGATGTTATGATTTGTCTATGAAAATATTGTCATCACGATTTTAACAGTGCCCTTATATTTTTAATATAATCCCTAGTTCAAAAGATAGAAAATCATACTTACACGTTAACTGAACATACCTTAAAATGGTTAAAAAATCTTTCCAGACACTCTGGTCCTGAAATCACATGACGTCGAATTACACAGTCTCCAAAAAATTCAATGTAATTAAAAAAACATTATATAGAATTTCTGGGTCTTTACATTCATCCCAGATTAAGGAATTAATTCCCTGAAATACACTACAAAAGCTAGGAAAACAAATGGGGTGTACTAAACATGAATCTTAGCGTCCCACTGCAAGGTGCTTTCTTGAAGGTTCGCAAGTTTTCAATGAACTCATACTAGAGTAATCGACCATCCAAGAAGGTACCTCTCCTGTAGATCCTCTATCTCCACCATGAACTATTCAAAAGTCACACCATTGTGAATGTACGTCTCGCCCCAGTGGATGAAATGTGATGGGTCATTCACGTATCCCATCAATTGAGACACGTGGGATACTTCATGCACTTTGTACATCTTTGGGGGACGAGCTAGGCAGTATGCCACTTCTCCAACTATGTTGAGAATCTAGAAAGATCTGGGGGACATCAGAGATAGTTTTATGCCCCATCCAAATCTCCTCATTCCTCATTGGCGTGAGACCCATAGGATGACATGGTCCCCCTCCTTGTACTCCAAGGGTCTCCATCTTCTATCGGCATAATATATCTACATGTTCTATGCATTCTTCATCTACTCCATGATGATCTATACCTTCTTAGTGGATTCCCATACTAACTCAAGACTCATAAGTGTGGCCTCATACGGGTCTATCCATTATAGTGGTGATCATCATTGTCACTCATACAAGGCCTAAAACGGTACGATGTCGATGGTGGAGTGATAAAAGTTTTTGTATTCGAACTCAACTAGTGGTAGGTGGAACTTCCATCTACAGCCAAAGTCAAGGAAGCAAGAACGGCTCATGTCTTCAAGTATCTGTATGGTCTGCTGCAACTAACCATATGTCTATGGGTGAAAGGTGGTGCTCAATTGTAGATGAGTCCCAAACTCCTCCTGTAATCCCTTCCACAATCGGGATGTAAAATGCGTAATGACCCTCCAATTATCATTAGATTAATAGTAAAACGAGTCATTGTTAGGCCTTAAGTGACATCACCAAGATGAAAAAGGTTGTAAATAAATACCGAAGGTTTTCAAATACAAGTGGGGGACATTTTACTCATAAAGAAATAAACCAATAAACGAACCAACCGTAACAAAAAATTCACTATATGAAGCATGAAAAAATGAATGATAACTCAACAACTTCATGTATCTCATAACCACATCAAAGTATAAAACATCATACAAATATCCATGTATCAAAGTATAAAACAAATAAATGACACAAGACTCTCAAAATATCACAATACACTATGATTTACAATATCCGAGATCCAAAATACCCAAACATCCCAAAAATCATGAGGTAGTGCTCAAAACGTGGGAAACATTACCTTTTCCCTTGTCCTGGAAGATAAAATCTGCAAAATCTCGAAAATGTCAAAGCAGTGGTGAGTATAAAACACATTAGGTTTTTCCCAATTTCTTCCTACTCATGACACTATGATTGAAAAGTTAATAATATTTATATAAAATAATTTACATAAAACAATTCACCAAAAAAGTTTATATCCATATATAAGAATTCTTCCAAAACCACATATTACCAAAATCATACAAGTGAAATTGAAACCAATTATCCAAAAAGTAATTTTCATGAAAAATAAATAAAAAATCATTAAATCCATTTTTCAATAATCAATTGACAAACCCAATTCCTTCCATACATCCACACAACCAACCACGCATGTAACCTAGATCTATGTATACTCACGAGTGGTGATTCATCCTTTCACTAAGTAATCCCTAGTGAACCAATTGATGGGGGAGATCCCCAACCCTTATCCATCCCGTTAAGGATGGCAGAGACCCCTAACCCTTATCTTCCCATCATGAACCCTTTTACGGGGGAAATCCCTAACTCTTATCTATCCCGTTAATGATGGGGGAGACCCCTAACCCTTATCCATCCCTCAAACATGTGAATAGACATAACCATCATGTCCAAAACCAAGTGTGTTCAACCAATTAAAACCATTTTACTAAAACCACACTTATATAGAAAAACAAGGAATAGAATAATTTCAAAACATCTATTTTATTTAAATAAAACATATCATTTTTATTGAAAACATTTAATAAAAAACATGGCCATAATTCAAAAAAATCTCAATTTTTAAATATCAATTTTAAAATTAAGACCCCAAGAACTCATTCAATATCTCCAATTTTCATGATTTCACAATCTGTCAATAAAGAAGGTTCCCAAAAAAAATTAAGCTATAAAATCACTATAAAATTTACAAAAATGAATAAATTTGAGAGCATTTCAATCAGTTTTATTATTTAGAGTTGATAATGATGTGTCCTACCTCAATGGTTTTGACGAAAACCACAACGAATGATGAACACTCCAGAAAATCCGGTCTATTATCCAAGAACCTTCTTAAATATCTTATCCTAATAAGACCAAGACTGAATCTTATCATATTTTTCATCCATACACATAGATCTACCAATATTGAGAGTAGATCTAAGAAACTGAAAGATGAAGAGAAGTATATCTAGAAAACTAAATAAGAAAAAAGAAGAACGATCACATAACTCATGAATCTGGCTTTGATTCACCAATGCAAGCATTCAGATTGACTGCAGAATGATGGGAAAACCTTCATTGGCCTTAGGAGAAGAAAAATCCCATGTAATGCCTACTTATGAGAAAAAACGATCAAATTAGAAAAAAAACATATGATATCATCTTTTTAAGGATTTTACATTAGTGACTGCATGGTTAGTTCACACAACTATACAAATCATGCATTAGCCACTACCTATGCAGACCCCCGCATGACTTCCTCGCATGGTCTCTCTAACTTTCTCCAACCATGCAGGAGGAAATGACACAAAAGGACCAACTACATAGGGTTTGGCCATACGGTTAGACAATCTACGCGCCACCCGTGTGACTACCCCTTGGCCTCAAAACTTCATTCAATGTTCTCCCGACTCTCCCATTTATCCCCCTTAACATTAAAACCATGAAAAGAATAATGTAGGGGTTACATACCAAAAAAATGGGTTATACATTCTCCCCACCATTGGTGTTTCCATCATTGTAAAGAAGAAAACCCTCACCCAACTGAAAGAGTTTCGCCCACCACTCCTTCACTTCCATTTCACATTCCCAAGTCTCTTCCTAAATCTGACCATGCTATCATAAAACCCATACTAGACCGATTCTTTTTCAATGAATGATTTTCTCTTGACTATCCACAATCCATACAGGGATATGTATCGACGAATCTTCCATCTCTAGGTCAACGTCATCCCATCTGATCATGTGGTCAGGATCAGGTTGATACTTTTTCAACTGAGATACATATAACACATTATGCACCAAACTAATCTGTGTTGGTAATGAAAACTTAAATTTCACCTAACCAACCAATTACAGTAACTCTTAAGGGCCTCATTATTTAGGATATAACTTTCCCTATTTCCCAAAATGACAATGTCCAAGCCTTTGAGATACCCTTAAGAAGACATGATCACCCATAGCAAACGACAACAGTCTTCTATGGTGATCTTCATAAGATTTATGGAATCACTGAGCCATATCCATCATCATTATGACCAATTTGATTATTCTGTATTGTTTAATGGACAAGGCTCAGCCCAACTAGTAACATTTCACCCATTTCCACCAAACATAGTGGAGAATGACAAGGACTCCCATTTTATGAGAACCCCACCAAGGGAATATGCTCCAACCATGATCCACCAAAATCCATTACCCAAGATAAAAACATGTCTTCCAACATTTTTACCATAGGTTTTGATAACAAATCCATCTAAGGATGATACGCCATTCTCATAGTCAACTGAGTCCCAAGATCTTGCTATAAGGTTTTCAAGAAATGAGACGCGAACCTCAGATCTCTATCTTAGACCATTGAAACTGGTATGCCATGCCTCTTTAGCACTTCTCAGGTGTAGATTTTTGACAAATCCTCTACTGTATGAGTTTCAAGAATATGGATTAAATGAGACGACTTGGTAAGATGATCCACAAACACACATATGGAACTGTGTTTCCGAACTATTCATGGAAGACCTATAACAAAATTAATCATTATCTGCTCCCATTTATACACTAAGATAGGTAAAGGCAGTAACATTTATGTTGGACTCTAATTATCTGCTTTAGGTTACTAACAAGTTATGCACCATGAGACAAATGCGTCCACCATTATTTTTGTGCCACTCCACAAAAACTGCACCTTTAATTCCTTATTCCTATTCTGTGTACCTAGATGTACAAACCATATAAAATGGTGGTATGCATGAAGGAGTTGTTCCTGACAAGACATATGTAAAACTATATGATCACTAAATCACAAAACTGAACTCCCATAATGTTTATATCCCTCAACAGTCTCCCCACCATTGAGTTTTAAACTCATTACTTGACATTCCACGTCATATGTTTATGTCGCTTTGACTACATTTACCAAATCAAGAAAAAGCGTAGCTGAGAAGAAAAATCCAACATCACCTTAGTTTTCACATTCTACATGCATGTAATCTTGGACAGACATCAACTTCCATTCATTTAAAGCTTAATTTTTTCAATTAAGCATATGAATTTCTACTCAAACCATCTACCACTGAATTCCTTTTTCCCTGTGTAAACATCAATTCAAAGTAAAAGATTTAGAGGTACTCCATCCAAATCCATTTCCTCAGATGCAAATCTCACTATGTGTAAATGTGTTTCAATATATTTTGGTCCGTGAACACAGTGAATTTATCACTAAAGAGATAGTGTTTGAATGTTTTCAAGGAATGGATGACTGTAGCAAACTCCAAATCATGTGTTGGTAGTTGTTCTTATGTAGTCTTAACTGCCTTGAACCCTAAGCAACCACATGGTCTCCTTTCATGAGAACATATCCCAACACTGATCCTGAAGAATCACAGTACACCAAGTACACTTGTCATGATTGTTTAAATATCATGATAGGTGCTAATGTAATCCAGACATTCAAATCATGGAAAGAATTATGGCATTCCTCTATCCATTGGAATGGGTCATTCTTCTTGGTTAGAGATGCCCTTGGAAAAGTTATTCGTGAGAGTCACAATTCACCGGTAGTAACCAGATAGACCATGAAAACATCATATCTCGAAGAAAATCTTTTTTGTTTTCCACTAACTGAAACATTACTATATTTAATTATTTTGGATACAAACAAAAAAAGAGATACATCATGGACGATGGATGTAGTGAAGACCCAAAGCATTTTTGATTACAAAAAGAAAGCCTCCAAGAGGAAAGGAACCTTAGATGAGATAGAGGAAAAAATGTTGTCTTGAAGAATAATTAGAATACATGAAATACACAACCTTATTCCCCTCACACCATGTGTGGGAGATACCAGTATTAGTTCCCATGATCTTCTTGCACATACATATAATATAATCTATGCTATAAGGGATACTTACACATACTAATAAAGCATTATATAGAATCAAGGAATATGCCTCCACCAACCTCAAATCTATATTAATTTGGTCACAACCCTCTTGCCCTATGGCCATTTCCCTTTCCTTAGGCTGATGATCCTCACCTCTACCATAAAAGGCCGAAAAGGCCACCACAACCGAACCCCTCTCGTCAATTATAATACCACCGTCTCTCATCTTTCACCTAGATTTATCCGTCTATGTTGAGTTTGAAACCAACACATGGGTGATTCCAATGTATCCAATGTCCTATGCCCGTCATACCCTATTGAAATCCCACACCATGATTTGGAGATCTTATTGAAGGATCATAATAACAACCTACCAATAATTTAACTTAATATGGCACTGTATTTCCCACTCTAAAGTTGATTCATACACAAGTGTCATATGAGTTCTTGTGCCTCACATCATTCCTTTCATTCAAAATATTATTGTAACCCTCCACAAGAATGATATCTTGGCTTTCACCCATTGGAGCATGATCACCTTCAACATTAAACCATAGGTTCAGAACATCATCCTACCTTCCACCTAATTCTTTCCATCCTAAGAGATGTCCATGTTCCTGTCAACTCCATTGAGGCCAATCAATGTTGAAGAATAAATTCTCCACTATTTCTTGTTAAGGATTAACGTAGAACCAGCATCTAGAGGCAACATATATACCCATGTGCTATATATTGTCATCAGTTGGCATGAAATTATGATTAACTCTCCACAGAACAAAATTGAACATTGAGGAGATTCCCCTGTACAATAATGATACCCACCACAGATCATCAGAACTAGGCTCTAGCCTTACACAGTTAAAAGAATTAAGTGAAAACTCACCCGATGTAGCTCTTGTGAAAATGAGTCAGTTAGGGTACACACTTAGAATGATATCTTTAGAAACAGTGAGCTAATCCTCATTGAGAATGGTGTTGTTGAAATATGGGTGCACACTAGCTTCTCTAAAAGTCGTTTTTGGTACTGGACAACTGGGAAACCAAAGAGTCCCTCCTCCCCAGTCCTACTTCTAGAGACTCACATCCTCTCTGCCCACCAGCCATCACACATGATGAAGAAGTCTCTCTGAGTATGGATGAATCAACATATATTATCTCGATGGAAAAAACCATTAACCTACCAAATTCAATCAATATTTATCTCGCATGTGCTGGTCCCATAAAGTTCTGCCTCCATTTCCTCCCATGAAATCATGGAATGCGTCCCTTGTATGGTCAAAGATACACACCCGAAATTTATTCCCCCTTTAGAAAAAGGTCTTGCTAAACAGTTCTTCGAGGCCCAGTAGTGCTTTATCTCCATATTTATGTCCCATATGAAGGAGACTATTATTCTGTCCAAATTTACAATCGCATTTTTTGGAACAATTACAGTGGACATGAGGTGCGTGGGAGTAGAAACTAGAACACTATTAACCAAAGTGATGCACCCTCCAAATCAGAGGAACCTGCTTTTTCAATAGAGAATGCGACCCATTATATTTCCCATGAGCTTGTCAATGTGAAGAACATTAAGGGAGTATGGACTTACCGGGGACCCAAAATAATATAGGGGAAAGAGTCTCCCCTCATATGAAAATGGAATTCCAGGGATGCAGCCCTTCTGGACGAGAGATCCTTAGTATGGAAGAACAATTTTTTTCCACATTCACCACCTAACCACTCCATTTACAATATTCCCTATGAACCCCATTTAACCCATTCAATGATCTCCTACTACCATTGATAAATAAAATGGTATCATCTGAAAACGTTAAGTGGGATATTCCATTTAGAGCATGTCTATCCCGAAAAGGAAGGATTTTTACCATGCACATGCTCTTCTTTATAAAAAATCATAACTCATTTTAAGATAAAATGAAAAGATTTAGAGAAAGAGGATACCCCTACCTCAAACCTCTACACGCCTTGAAGAAGATGAAATATTTCTCCATGAAATAAGTGGAGATCAACCATGAGATAAATAAAAAGAATAAGAGATCTCTGGTCCAATTTGGGAAACCCATGCAGGTCATCACCTTTAAAATTATACCCCATTCAATTCAATCATAGGCCATTCACATGTCAAGCTTAATATCTAGGTTATTCCGAAATGACTTATTTTTTATCCCACTTATAATTTCATGAACCACTCCGATAGAACCTTGAATTGACCACCCTTTAATCAAGACATATTTCTCTACTACCAAACTGTCATTTAAGTGAACCACAAGCCTTTTGTTGAAAATTATCACAAGGAACATATAAGGAATGTTTCACATGATGATCTTCATGTACTGATGAAATAGATGGTGGTTTTTTACCTTTAGAATCATAATAACCTTGGCCTCACTCGCTATGCATTGAAGATGACCACCTTGAAAGAAGTCTTACACATCTCTCACCATGTCCCCAATGATTGTATCCCATGTAGCCCTGTAAAAAAAAATGGGTATCTTGTCCGACCCTGGACCACTGACATGGTTGAAATACCACACCACCTCTCTTACTTCATCTTCATGTGGAGACCTCCTCAACCCCTCATCGATATCCATAGAAACACAACTAGGAACATCCTCAAAATGCTCTGTATCCTCACTTGGATAACTGTTTTCCATATTAGAATTAAAACCTGCAAGAATATATTTAAATATATCATTGCCCAAATTCCCCATTTCATCCAGATCATTGGTGTATGATTCTTCACCTATCATAATATTGGGCCTGTGGGGGCGGTTCCTTTCTTTAATACCTGCACGAATGAAACCAGTGTTCTGGTCCACCTCATGAAGCTTCTCAGCCCTTTCCCCCTATTTTTCCATCCTCTTCTGATTTAAAAACAGATCTATTAAGAGAACCATCTTAGAAATGAGGTCAATAAACAAGCCATCATCCCATCATTGTTCTACCTGAGCCTCCACGAGTTCCCCATCCTTACTAATCACGATCATCTCCTAGTCATGAGTAGGACCAACTTCACCCACCATCGAAGGAGATTATTTACCCTACTAAACTTATTGTGGAAGAATGTCCTTGGGTTCCCTGAAAGGAGAATGTCACATGCATCCTTGACTACATCATTGAATCCCGGATCATCCATTCATGATCTTGAAATCTTGGTGCACTCTCCTCTCTGAGTATTGGAGCCCAGACAGAGAAGCATCAAATAATTATTATATACGCAACAATCTAGATTGGATACTTTAGCATCCTATAAGTGAGAAAGAGTTGCCTATTTCATCAAGCACCAATCGAACTGACACCAAGTGTGTCTTCATCCATGTTGGTTATTACACCAGGTGTAACAATCTCTGACAAGGACAACATCCATCAGCCCAGATCTATCCATGAAAGCAATTAATGACTTGCTTGAACTTTTTGGGAAAACCCACCCCCTTGTTTTTCCTATGGAGATGCTACTGTGTTGAAATCACCTCAAAAAATCCAGGGGGTGTTCTCATAAAGAAGGCCTTCATGGTCCCCCCAAAGGACCTCTCACTCTTGGAAATTTCTCATTTCATAAATAAAATAGAATGAAAAATATTGAGATCATACTGTTATCCTTGTAGAGTGTTATTGGTCAGTCACATTAATCAACTCCATAGAAAAAATATGCCATCCAGAAGAGCGAGATATGTGAGTTGGGAGGGTTACCATGGAAGAACCCATGAACATTTAGCCTTTCTAAAAACTCAGCTATTCTTCCTGAAAATGTTTTTGGTTATAGAGATTCCACCATAGAAATTGAGTGATTAGAAATGTTATTAACAATAAAATCATGTTTTCCCTGGAACAATGCCCTCGGGCATTCCAAATTAAAATCCTAGACATTGAGACATTTATGTATGACTTTGGTCCCATATTCCTGGCCCATGGATTGAATAAAATTATATGGGGAAGAGGAACCTCCAGATTTTGAATTAACGAGAGTTTATATATCATTTATCTTTATTCTTTTGGATGATATAGGAGCGAGGATTCTACTTTTACAATACCTGAGAGAATCCTCTGAAGAAACTATGAAGTTGTCAGTAGATGCACTCTCAGCCAGAGACATAGGTCCCTAGACCACTAGAGATAACATAGATGATCCTACAGGTAGGGAGGGATGAGATAACATATCTTACGAAACATGCAGCGAGGAAGACACTGGGTAAAACTGCAGAGAATATGGAGAAGGAAGTTGATGATCACTGGCCAAGGCGAAAGGATCCACTCCCAATAAATCAGGACCCTATACCAAAGGTTGGATTTCAGAGATGCTAATGCAAGAAGTGAATCGAGGTTCTCATGTAGAAAAACTAAAGAAGTTACTGTAGAGAATCACGTCTAGGGGGACATTCTTCTCTGTCGACCAGGCCTTGGGAGCCACAAACTAGATCCCTACAAGAAGGGACTAAAGCCCTGGACATGGAGGACGAAGCCTCTAAAGCACTTGCAGGGGGTAGAATACCACCCCATTTCCCTGATCAACAAACTTAGCTGGCACCTGAGAGGGAATCCGTGTGAAAGAGAACTGATTCTATCCCATCCCCCATACCTTGTTTCAAAGTTGAAAATAATTCCTTGAGATTTTACAGAATGAGAAAAAGAGAGGATAAACTTGGTAGAATATAGCCTGGTGACGGTCCTACATCCCTTCGATCAAGAGAGTGATATGAGATGGAATTGGTTGATTAGAATCTATTTCGACACAGATCCGATCAACAAAATATTCCTCCATACGAGACGTCCGAACATCTGCACACAGAAAAGAAACCAAAGAATCCCCAATCTCTTTCAAAAAGGATTCCTGCATCTTGGGAAGAGGGAGCCCGGGGACAGGGATCCAGACCACGGCAAGAGGGATCTCCCTCCCCCAGTGAGCATCCATCAACCAAAATGAGAGAGAGAAGCCATAATGACCCACCTAACGAGGGATCCTACTATAAGCTTTGACAAAGTATTCCCTAGAGGCAAAGACTATGCAAAAATCCTTCTGATCTAAGATGGACACATTGGATGGAAATTTGAGACCCCACCGCTTGATGAGGTCCATGAATAGCGATATTGGAGGTTTGTCAGCACCAAAGCAAGCAACCAAGGTCCAATAGGGATTATTCTCCGCCGCTTCCAAAGAAGCCTCGAAATTGCAAGGACGGGGCAACTAAGAAAACGTACTTCCTGTATCCAAAAATCACACGAATAATTTGGAATACAAATAGTGATCTTTCAAGATTTATAAAACTATTTTAGGGGTTACTCATGGTCACCCATTATCATTGAATATTCCAAGATGTCGTCCAAATATACCATAAAAATTATCTAGACATAACGAAAATATTTGATTTATCAAAGCCATGAATACGACTGGTGCATTCGTTATACCAAAATTCATGACTACGTATTCTTAGTGGCCAAATCTTCTTTTGAAAGTTTTCATTAGAATATGCTCTTTCTAAACTCACAATTAGAGTTATCCAGATCAGAATTCAATCATGGAGAACCAGTAAGAACCCCTTAATTGATCAAACAGATCATCAATACATTGAATGGGATGTGTATTCTTTATCATAACATGATTAAGCATAAGATAATAAACACATATTTGAAGGGTTCCATATGCTTTCTTCATGAAAAACTAGGTGATGCCCATATTAATGTCTTGGCCAAATGAAACACTATTTTTTTAGTTCATCCATTTTCACTTTCTATTACCATATGTATGTTGGTATTATCCAATAAGAGAGAAGGGAAATAAGACTGGTCCCTGAAATAAGATCAATTGTAAACTCAACATCCCTTATAGTTGGTAATAATGAAAATATCTTGGGAAGTACATCTGGAAATTTATCCACAATAGCTGGAAATATATTTTCCTCAATCACTTCCATTGATGAAAAAGTCAAAACATCCAACTAGGAAGATATTTTTCCAATTGTTGGTGCAAACAAAATCTTTTCACATTTCTTTACCATCCTTTCTTCTTTGAAGAGGTGATCGATGCCGCCTGTAGTCCTGAAACTAACTGTTCCACTATAATAGTCGATGTGAGACTTAAAAATTTCCAACCAATACGTACCTAGGATTAATTCATAGACATACATGTCCAACATCCTGAAGTCCCATTTCAGCTCACTTCCATGAACAGTTATAACACATTCATGAAACACAAAGGACTGGCATTCTCTTTCACCAAGAAGAGATTGTAGTCTCAAAATAGAAGGCATCATTCCCAAAATTAAATTTAGTATGTCAACAACACAAGAATAAATCAAATAATGTGATGCACCAGTATCAAAGATCACATTCATAAGGGTAGAATTCAAAATAATCGTACCTCTCACTGAATATGGTCGAACTTCATCATCGAAAATTATCTACTCAACTCCATATAATTTCTTCACAATCGCACATTGATCCTTATTTCCATGATGAGATTGTTTTCATTTAATTGATGTATATTATGTTTATGACACCCGATAAGTGTCTCGAACACCTGAAATCGGATCATTGTGACAAAATGACTTAATATGTCCCATCATGGTGTAATTATGGAATGGTTTTTGTGGTGTTGCACACTCACAATTGGTGTGACTCTATGAAACACACTGAAAACATCCAAGCATTATATTATGTTTTGGGAGAAGGTTAATCACTCATATTTTAGGATTCTTATATTATCCACACTCTTGAGAAATGGTTTCACACTTCCTCTTAATCTTAGTGATAGAGTTATCATCTCCTCTAGTGAATACAACCATACTACCTCTTCTTGGATTTTCAGCAGTGGAAAATATCATATACATGGTATCTTGTTGCTGCCTCAGTTGAATGGTTTGAAATGTCTAAGTGATAACTTGAACCAACTTTTGGTAAACATGTGGCTAAGATGAAACTACATTCTTAGTGACCCCTTTTGACTAGTTTCTACAACACCTACTGGGTTCCATTTTCTAAACATGTAACAACTTAGGTCAGTCTCACTCCCTAGAAACTGGTGGCTTAGCATAACAAATTTTATCACATCAACTATCATAACATTGTTCTCAAAAAAAAAACATTATACATGTTCATATTTTTTTGAAAAAATTTAAAATACTTTATTAAATTAATCCATTTTCAAACCAATTTTCCAGCAAGCTGTTTTCAATAAAATTAACTCAACAAGATTTAAAACCATTTATAAATATCCCTATGACATTCCCAAATCAATCCATAAATCCAAACTCCCAACCATGTATGTAATTTGGATCTCTCTATACTAGTACGTGGTGACTCATCCTTTCACTAAGTCATCCTTAGCGAACAAATTAATGGGGGAGATCGCTAACCCTTATCCATCCTATAAATGAATGGGGAGCCCCTAACCATTATCTGTTTCGAATTCATCCTTTGATAGGGAAAGACCAAACTCTTATCTATCACTTTAATGATGGGGGTGACCCTAACCATTATACATCCCGAAAACCTTTGAACACACACAACCATTACCTCAAAAACCAAGTGTGTTCAACCAATTCAAACCATTTCAATAAAAATCTACTTTTATTGAATGAAAATAATAATCCAATATAAAAATAGCCATTTAACTTCAATAAATCATTATATTTTTATTGAAAACATATAATCCAAACCATGATCTATAATTCCAGAGACTCTCTATTTTAAAATCATTATTTTAAAATTAAAAACACAAGAACTCATTCAAAATACATAATTTAAGAAGATTTCAAAAACAGGCTCTTAAGAATGTTTCCAAAAAAATTCAACAGAAAAATCACAGTCAATTTCAAAAAAATAAATCAATTTTAAATCCTTACAATATGTTCTATAATTTGGAGTTTAGAATGAAGCCTTCTACATCAAATGTATTGATGAAAACCACAACGAATGAAGAACGCTCAGGAAAACCCGATCGATTTTATAATAACAATCCTTAGATATATTCTCATAACAATATTGAGACCAAATATCATCATATTTGGAATCCATACATATAGTTATTCCAATTATGAGCATATATATAAGAAACCAAGAGAATAAGAGAAGTATATCTATTTATACCTATGAAACCAAACAAGAATGAAGAAGAACGATCTCATACCTCAACAATATGACTTCAATTCGCCTAGGGAATCCTTCAGATCACCACCAAAATGATGGGAGAAACTTTTTTGGCCTTAAGAGAATCCAAATCACGTGTTATGGAAGCTTAGGTGGAAAAACAAGAAACTAGAGGGAAAACATGTGAGATCCACTTTTTTAGGATCATACATAAGTGCCTGCATGGTTAGTTCACATTGTTAGAATAATTGTGCACTAAATGTGTTTTACCCACTACCTAGAAAGACCCGCACACAAATTCATCACACAATATCTATAACCATGCTCCAACCATGCCTGAGCCGCTACCTCAAACGGACCATTTACTCATGGTCTGGATGCCGAGTTATACAAACTGTGCGCTGCTCATGGGACTTCCCCTTGGCCTCCAAACATCTTCCAATGTTCTCCCAACTCTCCCATTAATCACCCTTATCATTAAAAAACTGAAAATCATCAATTAAGGGTTACATACCTTAAATTTGGGGTACTTCAAAATGAGTTTCATAATCTAAAATGAGAATCGATGGTAACCCGTGAAGTTGTACTATATCCAAAACATAGAGGCATCGTAAGCCCTCTAATGATCAATGATCTTAGATGGGTAGAAAATAGGACGACTTGGTGAGTCATTCAAAGATCTCCTAGATTGATTCATGGCCCCTATATATTCATGGGGATTGAGTCACAATGTCCATAAAGATACCATCCCACTTCAATTCTGGTACCTCTAGTGGTTGTGTTAAGGCTGCTGAACCTAATTCTCGTACTTCACTTACTAACATGTGACCCATAGTGAAACAAACTCTATCACTTCTTTCTTCATCCATGGACACCAGTACATAAATTTGATGTCCAGGTACATCTTCTCCACTCTAGGGTATACCTACAAGGGGGATGTATGGAACTCCCTCTATACCTCCCCCCATAACATCACTGGTACCATGGTGTGTCCTCTAAAATGGTTGAAAAGTTCCCCACCTTTCATAATTTCATCAGGTGCCTGTCTTGAGGATGTCTATTCACATAGGGCCTTGCAGTCAATATTCAAAATATGTTCCTCCTAATCTCACTGAAGGAGTGTGGGAGTTCCAATCATAGACTGGAGGTATGTTTCTCTATCATTATCCATGAAGGATATCTCCAACACGACTAGCTTCTCTGACACCTCACATATTAGCTATAGACCCGACATCGTACTGAGTGAACCTACTAATACATTCCTCTTCCTAGAAGTGTAGAATATCTCAATGTAATCATTTTTAAAGAACTCCAGCCATTTATGTTTTCTCAGGTTTAGGTCTATCTAGGAAAAAATATACCAAATACTCTTGTGATTTGGAAAAAATAGCAAACCACTCACCCATAATGTAGTTTCGCCACATATTCAATGAAAACAACACTGCTTCTAACTCAAGGTCATGGGTCATGAAGATGTTATCATGTTTTATCAACTATCTTGAGCCTTACGAGATCACCACATTGTCCTGAATTAGGACGCATCCTAGCCCAGTCCCTAATGCATTACAATAGACTACAAAACCAATGCCCTATTCTTGAATCCTCATGTCGTGGAAACCCGTTAGTCTCTATCTCAGCCCTTGGGAACTCATTTGGAACCTCTTTTTCCATTAGAATGGATATCCCATTTTTTCAATGCTGAAAAGGGTCCTTCGACTCTAGGAAAGATGGGTAAAAATCTCATGCAGCACCTATCCGACCCCATGAAACTCCAAACCTCTATCATGCTTCTTGATGACTCCCAAATAACCATTGGATATATCATTTCCAGATCCACTACAACTCCAGCCTCTAAGACATCCTTTCCTAGAAAGTGGACCTCTCCTATCCAGAAATGGAACTTCAAGAGATTATCATTAAGATGGTGCTCTCAGAGTGTATCCAGAACTATTTAAAAATGTGTGGCGTGATCCTCCTCCAATGCCGAGTACACCAGATGTGTTCAATGAAAACCACCACAAAGTGATCGAGGTAAGGCTGGAAGATCCTGTTCAAGATTCCTATGAGCACTGCTAGAGCATTGGTCACACCAAATGTCATCACCATGATCTTGTAGTGGTCATACCGATATCTGAGGGTTGTCTTCGGTACATCCTCATCCTGCACCCGTAGCTGATGATAGATTGATCTGAGGTCTATATTTGAAAACCACCAAGCTCCCTTCAAATGATCTAAGAAGTATTCAATCCTCAATGAGGATACATTTTCATCACAGTCACCTGATTCAGGAATCGATAGTCTACACAAAGCCTCAACCTTCCATCTTCAATCTTGGAAAACAACACCGGGGCTTCCCATGGAGAAACACTATATCCTACAAACCTCTTCCTCTGCATCTCCTCCAATTGAACCCTTAACGCACAAACCTCAAATGGAGCCATCCGATATGTAGGTGTAGATATTGGTGTCATCCTTAGGTAAAGGTCAATGTAGAAGTCTAACTCTCTAAGAGTAGGTAGTGCCATAACATCCTCAAGAATTACATCTGTATACTATTCCACCACAACATGATAGCTTGGAATCTTCCCGTCACTACTTGGAGGGTGCGACTAGATAACTGATGAGTAATCAACTACACCCACCTTCATGTAAGTCTATCATGTGTGGCAATTGTTCCCTTTTTCTCTGGTGATGGAATACCTAGTTCCATCCTATTAGAAACACCACACGTTGCGCCTAAAACAGTTTACCTAAGCATGGACCATGGATAAACAGTCCATTCCCAAGATGATGTCGTAAGGCCTCGACACTTATACTATGAGATAAAATATGAATCTCTGTACTTCAAGAGTAAGATAACACAACCAGTACCAATGTGTAATCATCGAATCCTCTACCGTAGGAGCCTCTAATCGTAAGGACCGATCCAAAAGCTCCACCAAAATCTCCGAGCTTCAAACGAGAGCCATGAAGATGAAAGTGTGGCTGACACCTCTATCTATAAGAATAAAATCTAGGGAGGAGTTGACACATATCATACATCGATTAATCTATAGAGGGTTGTGGTAATAGTCTTATCCTTGCTAAATCTTTGCTCGTCCCTACCTACCTACTCCCTGAGGTGGGGGTGGACTACCTGGGGGTGGTGGCGGTGGTACCTCAAATCATCTCCCACCGCCTTTTTCATGGCCTTTTTCTCTACCACATCCACCACCCTATAGAAATCCTCACTCAAACATATGTTGTGGTCTCAGTAGTCCCTCAACTGCCTACTAGTCATCCTTGTGGGGTGTTGGAAAATCCCGAGCAATGTGCCCCTTTCCACCACAAGAGTAACAAACTCTAGCCCTCAGATGACCTCCTCTACCTCGTGAGCTACACACCATCGACCATTCATCTTGGGGTCGTCCTCTAGATGGAATGACCATTTGGTACTATGCATCATATGCCAACTGCCTACTATAGATTACTCAGCCGCATGTCATTCGGTGGTAGCTCTTGTTCTCGATGCCTACTCGACAAGGAAACTCTCCACCAGTAGTGCTTGCTCTTGACTTCCATCCTACGTCAGAATGTTGAGTGAAATCATTGATTATATGAAATCATGTTGGAGACCCTTATCAACGGTCCATGCTTGGAATAAGGGGTCACGTTCCATGTTAGTGGAGTACAAGGATATGTTAGCAAATCATGCCGAGTAATGGGCCATTATCAGGATTCCCTGCTATAAGTGCAGTAGCATCTGAATACACCCAAAACATAGAGTCACTGGTATGATATTCTACCTAAAAGGCTCTAGAAGTATAACCTAGAAAGAGACATCTCTTTGTGTCTACAGATCACTAGGCACCACTGTATCCTCTTTGTTCCCTGAAAGAGACTAGTCGATCAGAGCAGTATATGGTCTATTATTGTCTCAACCAAGTAGAAAACTCATGACACAGCTTCTAGCCAGTCCTCAACTGCTTGTGGATCTGTATCGCCTTGAAACCTCAGAGGCTTATATCTCTGGAACTCATGAAACATACTCAGTTGGCATGCAAAATTCACTGGTGGGCATGGTAGCAACTGCTTCTCCCCATGTGGTGTTGCTACTAGTACACCACCCGAAGGTCCTACTGTCATAATTGGTCCTTGCACCGACCCCACATTGCTCAGTGGACCATCATCATGATCACTCAATGGAACCCTAGATGGAATTATTCGTGGTATAATTTTGTAGAGAAACAGATAAACCAAATTCAATAAGTTATACATCATCAGTTGACTCAAAATAAATATAGAGAAATACATTTTCAAAACACGGTCAACTAGTCCATTCATGTACTATGTCGGAAAACAGATTCCGGGGTACTGGTGTATGGATACGTCAGCCTCTCCACCAACACTAGACTCCATGAGCTGAAAACCAAAACCAAAGACACTAAAAAATATTGGCCCATTGAAAAAATATAGACTCTTAGTTATTCTGGTAGAATTGACCTCCCACTATTATGAGTTTTTCAGGACCAGTCCCCTAGGTCCCATGCCATTACAACCCCAAGCCCGCCTTACAAATGCCAGGGGCTAGTGACTAGCACCGAAACGGTGAAACCCAAGAAGGGAAGACCTTAACATTATACTTGTAGACACACAGACATGTCACAATGTATTCAAGTAAAACACGATGTAAAAGAACTAGTGCCACTACCACTAAGAACCACAAATGAGAGTAAAATTAAGTTTTAAAAGAAAAAAAGGGCTAGAATAGAAGCCCAACTAAAAGGGTAGTACTGAAAAAGGAAAAATAATCTCCATAGATGGTCCTCCAAGGACCCTAAATTAAGGGTAGGTAAAACTCATCCCTTTGTATCACTAAGTAAATTGGTCACCTCGGTGTGTCATCTAGACCTACCTCTCCAAAGTCTCAATCAAGCTATCTGTCGTCTGCAAAAGACACAACATGGTGCAGGTGAATCCTATGTAGGGGTGAGTATAACAATACTCCGTCGGGACCCTTGGACCCCTGAAGGTCTCTATGAATCCTAAAAGTTAAAAACCACAATCCATTATCTCAATAACATGGCACAAAGTAAGATACTACTCACACCAGGTATACAACATAAAGAACATGAATAAATATGATTAGTCATAATGTTATATAATCTTATTATGTTGAGAGGATTTTTCTGACGAACCATATAGGGTCTCTAGGTGATAACCCATAGGATATCTCTAGGTGATGACCTATAAAGGATCTCTAGGTGCTGACCCCTAGAGGATCACTAAGTGCTGAACCAACAAAGGATCGATCGATGATAGCCAAGAGAGGATCGCTATGTGCTGACCTGCAGATGATCACTAGGTGATGACCCACACAAGATTGCTACTTTCTAACCCACAAAGGATTTATAGGTGTTGACCCAAAAAGGATCGCTACATTATGACCCATAAATGATCACATATTGCTAAGCCATAAGGGATCACTGTTCTTTTATCACGTCAAATCCAACCAACTGGATTCCCTCACTTAGCACTCTTGATTTCTGGAGGGTCATGTTCTCAAGATACCAGTCGTATCTCAACCACCACGAAGCCCTTGTAAAAAGTAAACCCAATGACATTCTTGTCGTAAGAGTTCCAATGCAACAGACGGTATGTCAATTGGACTCTCGTTCTGTATAATATATGAAAAAATGTAAATAGGTCCGGGTTGGATTCGAGTTCGATCCAACCCAGGCATACTAGAAATTTTACAAAAACTCATGTGGAGTATCTCAATAGAACAACCTCATCACAAGGGTCCTCACCCCATAAACAACATGTAAATCAGATAACCAAAATGTGAGCTATATCCTTTTTAATGATATAAGGATGGTTCGGCCCAACCAGTACGGGTACGGACCTATTTGCATGAGTTTGGCCTAGCTGGCATGAGACTATCTCGGCTAGCGTGGGTCTGGCCCGACCGGCGGGGTCTGGCCCACCTAGAGATCCATGTCCGCACTGTGCGGGCCAGTTGCGCTAGACCAGACATGGGGAATCTGGTTCCCACAGCTAGAAACACTAGTGGGGTGCTAGACCATCTCCCAAAATGGCTGTCAAGAGATGTCCATTTGTGTGCCAGCAGAGCGGGCCACTCCATCTCCACACGGTGCGTCGGCACAGTGTCCTCCAACTGTCGTGGTCATCTAGTGGTAGCACCATTCCGTCGTAGTGCCTTCGGGCGCCACCTTCTCTATGTAGTCGGAACGGGTCATCTATCGCTGATGGTCACCGGTACCGCATTGTCGTAGGTGTCGCATCAGACACTCCTTCATCGGCCCACTGGAGATGCTCCGGTGGCCCGTTTTCCTTTGTGTCGGTGCCTATGGGCCTCTCGAGTCACCACCTTAACAGTGATCCCATTGGATTGGCCTTGCCGCCACCTTTCTCAATCGCGCACAAAAAATTCACAAAAACTAAGATCGATAGAGGGACTAGTTCTTGATTGTATTTTCATGTGTCGTTCACATTAGCGTTTTAACAAGGGTATGGAAACAATCATCTCAATGTTCAAGAATATCCACTATGGGAAACCCCACAACAACCTCTCTAAATATAGAATGAATTTCAGATCAACCCGTTAGTTGATTGATCTTTGTCCTTCATATTATTCAAGAATGTGATGGAAGAAACACTATACACATAGAAATAAATTCGTTCCCCTACATGAATTCAGTGGAATCCGTTATTAATGAAGGAAATAATCCGTGTTCAAAGACATTCACCACCATTTACCAAACATTTGATTATATACTCCAATGGTCATCAATCAATCACCATTATTTCTTGGAGGGTGACATCGTTAGTGCTTCATCAATGGTTTCTTGAGGTTTCAAATCTGTTCACAAACAGATTGATTTAAACAAGGATAAAATTTCTTTGATGTTGATTGTTAATGTGTTTCATTTATGAACTGTAATTAAGGATCCATTAAACAGATGAGCATTTCTAGTAACCAACCAATGTAACATGCCATTAAATGACTCTCATTTAATCACTGTCATTACACTGCAGTTTTGCCAACCGTTGCTCAATTTTTAAAGAAGTAATAAAATAACTCGTTTAGTTATTTTATTTTATTTTCCAAAATGTCCAAAACATAACTTTTATTTCTGACCCTTTTTTGTTGAAGTTAGGCTTCTCTTAAGAGAATTATAGTTCTGTGAATTGACCAATGGCCTCAGATTTCTAATCCGAGAACCCATTCAAAGATAGAAAATATCGCTCAAATGTTTACTCATCATACCTTAAAAAAGTTAAAAAAATCAGTTTCGTGCTCTCTCGGCCTTGTAATCACTTGCCCTTGAATTTCATTTTCTCAAAATAATTCTATATAATTTAATATAATTATATAGAATTTTTTAGTATTTATTGATTATCTTGTTTTATACTTCCAATTCCAAGAATTCATCAAGATTGTTTATATAAAATTCCAACGTTTTTTCTTTTTTTTTGTTTCCTATAGAGAATGTAATTGAACAAAGTATGTTTTAATTAAAAATATAATTGAATATCACAAGGTGTTTCAATATCCCCTAAGATATAAATTAATTCTTCAAAATTTGGGTTTTTACACATTAATAAAATTATCTAATGGTATCTAAATAATAGGAATACTCATGAAACATTTTAAAATGAACCATCTACCTTAATATCCCATATACCATAATATTTATTTTTCATTCATCTTGATAATCTATTTCATCACATTTTATATATAAATTATTTACATATGCCCTCATTTTTCAAACATGAAACATATTCAAATTATATAGATACATCATCCTTGATGATTTATAACACATTTTTGACACAATCGAAATTGAATATTATTTCCTTCACCATCTTAATCTCCTGAACTACCATGAGACTCCATCATTCTCTTACTGTGTGCATTTAGTAAACTAAATAATGTTCACATTGTTAATCAACATTATAGATATATGGTTTTTTAAAATCACATTTTGTTATCACATTAGTTATAATTCCATTATATTTCTCATTGTGTTAGTTGACGCATTGTCCAAGGAATCTATCGTTATATTTATTTGGTTAGGCATCAGCTATTAATAAAAAAATGGAGATAACATGTGTGTTCAAAAACAAAAGAGATTTATTGTAAGATAATCACATAGAAAAATAAATTTATATATTTCTTATTCTTTGAAATTATTATGTGATATTATAGTTCAACATAATCACTCTTAGAACAATATACATTTCGGTAGGTTAAGTTATATCTATTTATTTATCCTAATTACATAAAAAATGATTTCATTATATTGTACTGGAATGAGAATGAGATAAACCAAAAACAATCCATTGGAGTGTTTTTCCAATTGTTTTGTATTAGGATAAATCACCGTGAAAAAATTCAATGTTGATTTTATACACAAATAGAATTTTTTAGAGGTATTACCCCTATGTGGATTTATTTCACAACCGTATCAACTTTACAAAATCCCACTAGGGTTGTAATTTCTAGGAAAATCACAAATCAATACCTTACTATAAAATTGGAATGTTATAATATAGTTATAATTTTCTCTATAGTTATCTATATATTTTTTAGAAAAAAAATTCAATTTTTCCCACAAAATATTCTATATTACCTCAAGTTACCCTAAGGTTTATCTATACCTCTGAAATATTAATTTACAATAACTTTTCAGACATTAAATTATCACCAAATAACATCGCATAATATTAGTATATGTTAACCATCCACTTATACTAATTTGATCAACCTAGACTTAGACTATTATATATTATAATAATAACACATACTTTACATACTAGAATTAATACCATCTATAGATTCCCAAAAATAATTATTACTTGAAAAAAAATAATTCATTACATACAATATCTAATAATTTTGGTTTTAGAGCTTTAGAAAATTATGAAAAATCATAATCTCATAAAACCCCAATCATTATCAACGAACAAAAGGTTTTTATACAATATAAAACTACATAATCCATGAGTCTCCGTTTTCTCCCAAAAAAATATATAAATTAGAAATTATGTGAGATATATCTTATAAAATACTTTTATTTATCACCTGGGAAAATGGAAATACAAGAATGGGTGATATCAAATGATCAGTAAAGATAGATACCATCATCTGATAATCAAGGCCTTTCATTTATGAAATTATTTTCTTCTTGGCATGCATACCCCAAAATACCCAAGCTCATTTTCCTCATGTAACCAATCGATTCATTAGGGGAAACCTCTATGGGGCCCCATCCATTTTTAATTATGTTAACTGGATTCATCATACGAATGAACTAATAAAATGTAGAATATATATTCCATATTCTTTGTTAATTAATAAACATTTGTGTTGTAATAAAAAGTGTACATGTTTCCATTATTTAGCAAATAAATAAATAGAAAATGTTTCAGTGTATGAGTCCTTCTAGCTATCACCATATAGAGTTATAGTATATTGTTATGTTAATAATTTCTACAATAAGTGAAACTATGTGGATAACCAGGTGAATATCCATGAAAATTAATATTCTCACAAAAATGTAATGTACCTTATCCATAGGAAAGGAAATAATGTCATATAAGGGAATACATTCATTGAATAATGATATTAATAGGAAATGATTAATAAAAAATGAGCCTCTAGAGTTTATATATAAATCCATAGAATTTTAAGTTAAAATAATATTTCATAAAATAGTTGGGTGACATAATTTCCCAAATAAAAATGGATTTTGAGAATAATCCTCATAACATAGGGATAGGAAATTGAGTTATGAAACACCCTTTTGAAAATGGTTACATAAGATTTAAAAGAATATGATTGGGATACCATGAAATAAAATTATAATTAATTTAATTATAAAAATTATTATTGAATGAAATATGGATGTTAAAACACCATATAAAATAAAATATGGTTCTCAATATCAAACATGTATCATGGAATAGAAAATTGCGACAATAACAGTTACTACTTTAGAAAAAATATTTTAACAACATATTGATGGATAAAATTTCAAAATTTATAATTAAATATCATTAAAAATAATAGGATCAAGATTAAATTTATTAAAGGTAGAGTATGAGAACTTTTCCAAAGAAAACATTGTAACACCCCAACCACAGTTACCTAGAGTCGGTGCATTATTTTAATACATTGGAATGATTACAAGGAATCAAGTCCTGAAGGACCGATCAGTTTAGCAATCTAGGAAAAATAGATCACATACATGAATGTAACATTTTCACATTAAGACGTACAAAACAACAAATATAATCTTTATGAACACCATTATTCCATTGTCTTAACCCTGCATATCAATCACATAACACTTCTTGGAATCCTGGGAAAAATAAAACATAGAAAGGGGTGAGCTCAAATGCTCAGTAAGGGTAAGCAATATAACAAAAACCTTCAAAAATAAGCATAAACATTTATGGAAATGTATAAATCTAAAACAAAAGCCTTTTAGACTTTAACTTCAACATAATATGGCAGAAATAAAATGAAATAATGCCATTTACTTATTCATATGGATATTCTACTAATCAAATAATCACATGCATAATCACTAACCACTTTCACAATGATGGAATGCATGATGTTGGACTTTAGTTTCTGTTTCAAGGCCTCGTGCCAAGACCTAAGGGGTAACTATAACCGGAACCCATCCTGTAGAGCCTTTGTAACCGGACTCAATCCTGGAGTGCCTATAATAATCGGACACCAACCCGAAGTGCCTCTAATAACCGGACACCAACCCGGAGTGCCTCTAATAACCGGACACCAGCCCGGAGGGTCTGCTGTAACCGGACCCCAACCAGGAGGGCTTACTTTTACCGGTCCCCTACCCGGAACATACTAGTCCAACACATTCATCATAAAAGAGGATGAAATATAACATACACATTCATATTAAAACTAACATACAAAATGTCAAAACATTAATCATAAACCATTAATGGAAAAAAAATAACTCAACTATAGTAAAAAATATCATAAAACATTAAATACAATATGGATGATTTGTATCATAATAAATCAACTTGAAACAACTGTAAAATCTATGAAAGGATGTTGACATAGATGAAATCAATACTATTTGAGAGAAATATCTCTTTTTTTAAAATCATTTAAAAGTCACATAATTATAAAGAAAACCTGTATTTTGAAGATGTATTTATACGCCTGTGAAGGAATATTCAAAGGTGTAATAACGGCAGAGATAACTGCACCCACTGTATAAGTTAAAAAAAATACATTTTTACCTTAATTTTTCCAAAATGGTTAAGAAGTAACTTATTTCGAAAACATTGGAACGATTACTTTAAAAGAATATAAAGTCAAATAATTGTATAAATGACTTTAAACCATTGTATATTAAATAGTAAAAATGTTTTTAAAGGCTTTTTTAAGAAACATGGATGTGGATGATAAATAGGTCCTAGAAGATAATTACGTATAAACAACCTCGGATAATGAAGGGATTGTGAAATAAACCCTTACAAATTTGGTATCTTACGAAACATACACCCCATGAAAGAGGTATCATACAATGAAAATGTAAATATAAATTAATGCGTATTACCCATATAATACTATTATAGGCAGTACATACACCACACAAAAGGTAATAGTGGCAATATGGCATGAATCTCATGGAAATAAGGAGTGAGATGAAAACCCCTTACCTTACACTTTCCTTTAGTTGAGGGTATGTTTAACCTCCTGTACGAAGATAGTAGTATGTTATTAAATTATACCACAACCATATTAATATTTATTATATCATACATGATACATTTATGACTTTATATTACGCATTTAATAATAATTTCCACGTTAAGTTAACATTTCTGGTAATAATCACTTTCTTTATCGTACATGTTTTAACTTGTCACTCTTAGTTGTATAACATAGATCATGATTTAAATATTTCCAGAATATAAAACATGATAAATATATCATATATATTTAGAATATAAATATGTATAATAGACATATATATGAAATGGAATACACCATTTATGGAGACGGTAGTCCGTACGTACGCATAAACGTAGTTTCTGTTGTCATATAGTATTTAACAAAAGTAAGTGAATAAGATATTTGTAAGTGCATAAATCCTTATATATATATATATATATCTAGTAACATTTTATGTCATATATTACATACTTATTAGTAATATATATTTTTATAGTCATCGATGAACGGTGAACTTGGAAATGAATCTCATCGCGTCGTGGAGACGGTAATCCGTACGCACGCACGAGCGAAAATATCATTTTTTGATATTAAAATAATATATAACTGGATGGTATATCATATATACAAAATAAATATCATGTTATATTTATTACTTAAGTGAATTACAAATCATTATTATACCCATCCAAATAATAATATATTAAATAACAATTACACCACGACATGGAGACGGTAAGCCATACGTACGCACGTATGGTGACATGTCATTCCAAGGATGGATAGAAAACTGAATATGGTTGTACCATATTTATAATAATATTACAGTATATAGTAGATATTGGATTCATTATTTTAGAATGGTAATAACAATGAAAGAAGAAGTGGAAGAAGAAACGAACATGAAAAAAGGTGGTGAAATCATTACCTCTTCTTTGGGTTCTTCCCTTTGATTTGATCAAAATGGCTCTTTAGGATGGCTTTATGACTAATGGAAGGACTCTAGGATGAAGTGAGGGAAGTTGAGAGAGTATTTGGGAAGGTTTAGGCCGAACTAAATGCTTTGAAGGTGTGAATTAATGAGAAGGGGGAGTGTCCTTTTATAAGAGGGGTGAGGGGAACCTTTGGAAAAGCTAGAAATATTATTTTATAATAAATTAAAATTCGGTTTATAATGTCTCCAAAGTGGATTATTTAAATTTTAAGGTGGTTATTGGTCTAAAACCACTCAACCAATAGAAGATAAATAGGTTTGGGTCATTATATTAACCATATCTTTTAGTTTTAACTCATAGTTAATTAGTTTGACACTTACCATGTCACTTTGTATTTTTAAATTTTATAGTTAATAAACATACTATATACATCCAAAAGACCTCCACGTGGTCCATTAATGATACAAATATCATGATATAAGTCTTTTGGCCGAACCTTATATTTTCAGAAATTTAATATCAATTAATAATATAATATTTGTTTTAAAAACTCTTTTATGTCAATTTTGACACTATTCAATAATTGACTTTTGTAAAACTCATAAAAGAATGATTACTTCAAAAAAAGTTAATTTAATCAATACTAATATGTCATATTATCCTATAAAATTATTTTAATTCATTAAAAGTCTCAAATTATATTTATTTGGGTATTTATAATATCAATTATTTTAATTTTTTTACGATTATGGTAATTACTGCATCATCATTGTGTCATACATAAATTAAAATATTTAATGTCTAAAAATTAAAAATAAAATATAATTATGAATTAAATCGTTTTATCTTTCTAATGATTATTCAAAGTCGAAAATCCAACATATATAACCCTATGTAAAAGTTTTTTTTCTAAAATATATATGCTTATGTCATTTTTGTATTTATTTTAACATAATTAAAATAAAGTGTCCCTATCACCTACAAGTGGCTCCATGGGGTCCCAAATTCGATCCAAAGATGCCCATGGTCGGAAATTTTTCCACCAATAATGTTAAGACATGTTTTATGTTAATTTAGTATTATTATAATATTATTTTTTAACCCTTATTTTCCAGATATACCCTTTAACCATGGTAAATAAAATATTTACCAAAGTAATTATTCAAAATGACTAAAAATAAAAGTTAACTATTTACACAATTTATACATCCTGGTTCCAAATATGGAATCCATTTTTCCAAATTCTAAACACAGAAGTTGGAGAAATTAATTTAATATTAATTCCCGCTGTCAAAACAAAAAGCATGTTTTTAAGATAAAATAACTATCAAAAGATTGATACTTGTTTATGTCTGGTTTAATTGTGAAATTATGTCCAATGACTATCACTGTATTAAATGGTAAAAATATATTCTAAATATTTTTAAAACCACTCAAATTAATAATTTATCACTATTAATTATTTTTATTAAAAAAAGTTGTTTTTAATTTAAAATTTAGTAATGTTCACTGTTCATAAAAATATTAATGTTATCCGAAAAGTACCAAAATTTCAACATACGCTAAATTAGATACTCCTAATCCAAAAAATGAAGTCCATTTTGAAAGATAAAATTTTTAAAATTTTAAAAAGTAGGTATTAATATTCATAATGGCTACTTTGATTGGTCGTGGTGTGTGTTAGAACTCAAAGTTGCGTACAACACACGCTACTGTATTATTAAAAGAGAAGCATACAGTGGAAACTAGGGGTGTTACAAACATCCTGCATAATCAGAAATATGTTTAAGTGGTGAAAATTTGAGATAAGAAACCCTTACAATTTGAGTTTCATCAAAATCCAATCTATTTAAGGAGAAAATAGATTAAAACTAAAATTCAAATAAAATTAAAGCTAAATCATGATATAATGTAACACCCCAGGTAAATAAAGAATATGACATTTTCATATTTATCCATATTTGTGAATAAAATATTAATATGACTTTAAAGGGGACGCTATGCTCGATGGCGTACCCAACACGCAATAACGAGTTTCTTGGGAATCTTACGTTGCACTCTAATAATAAAATAATATTATTTCAAATGGTAGTTAACATGTAGCCGTTGTATTGGCAGGAATGGATAGAAATAACTAAAATATGATTATATATGTTTTTAAATGTTTTTACATTTATCCAATAAAAGATAATGGCATAAAATACGGAAAGAATTCAATTTTAGGCTTTTATACCCTAATTTTCACTAAAGGTTCACTTATCACCTTTTGATGGAGAACTGTCATTAAATATAGTTTTGATCACTCTTATAAATTATTTTGGACCAAATAAAACTCTTCTTTATAATTGGGACATCAAAATTTTCTTTGTGTAAATTTTTGGTATCTTTCCGATAAAGTTCATTTTTTTAATGAATAGTGTAAAATGTTGTATTTTAATTCAAAACCACTTTTTAATATAATTTATTTATATTATTAGATTATCATTTTAATTGGTTTTAAAGTGAAATTAGAAAATATTTTTACCATTAAATCCAATATTGGTCGTTGGAATTAATTTCACTTTGAAATCGGACTTAAACTAGTGTCAATCTTTTGATACCTATTGTTTCATAAAAACACGCTATTTGTCATGACAGCAGGAATTAATTATTAAATAAATTAATTTGACTTATATGTTATGAATTTTGTAAAACGGACTTCATTTTTGAATTCGGAATATCAACTATAGCTTAGGGTGAAGTTTTGGTAATTTTCTGAAAAACTCCAATTTTTGATGAATAGTGAAACCACTAAGTGGTAATCAAGCAAACTGATTTTTCAGTTAAATGAAAGCTTACCACTATTGTGTATTGAATTTTGAAAATCCGACACACATGGTTGTCATTAAGAAGTAAAATGTGGTTCAATGTGATTAAAATAATTTTTCGGTGAATAGTAACTTATTAAGTTTTTAATCGCGATTAGTGGTAATTAGTGTAGTTTAAGGTAAAAATAATGCTTTAATGAAATAATATGACCTTGAAACATGTCCTACCCTCATTGGAAGTGTAATTGACGACCAAGACAAGCCATGGGTCAACATGGGGACCCCATGGAGCCACTTTGGTTGGGAAATGACATAAATAACTTTTTATTTAATGTAAAAGTAAAAATGACACAAACAAAATATGTTTTACGAAAACAATTTTTAAGTGGGGTTATACAAGACATATTTTTGATTATAAATAGTCATTGTAAAGATAAAAATATTTCCTACATCATATTATTTATTTTATAATTTTAAGACATTAAATAAATTAAATTCTTTATGATATAATAATGATGCAGCGATGACATCATTATCTGGCGATTTAAATAATATGGAAAGATAATGTAAGATCTATGAACTAAACATGTCCAAAACTTATTGTATGGGTGTATTTAGAACCCTTATCACTTTAACCACTAATTATATCAATGTGGGACCTTTTAAAACCGAAACACATTTTAAAATAAAGTAATATTTCTTACTTTCCAAAAGTGCCCCTCCTCTCCTCTTATAAAAGGCCCCCACCTCTACCTCATTTCACACACACCTCAAGCATTTGGCTCGGCCAACTCCTGCCCATTTACTCTCTCTACATCCCTCTCTTAATCCTAGAGGATTCCCTTTGGGCATAATCCTTTCAAAGGAAGCCTTTAGGCTCAAATCAAAAGGAGGTACACTTTTAAAGGTAATTCATTGCCTCATGTTCATTTGTTTTATTTTGCTTCTCCAACCCCCTAAACTCTTTTTATTTACTTCTTTTGTAACAACACCAGTATATTAAATATACTAGGATGTTGTTATAAGATTTATTCGAGCTACACTCTCACACAACTACATAAAATGGTTAATGAACATACGGTTTCCGTGGATGGCGAAATTCTGCCTCCCGAAACGATGATTGTTCAATACTCATTTAACACCTTCAAAGGTGGCCATTATGATGTCACTATTTTTATATATGATATATAATATGATTATGTTTTACTTATTTTTCTGTATTTGTCATTTGTGTCTTACCTTTATGGCATCCATTATGGGTATACGCGATATCTTCATTTTAGGAAGTGCGGACTACCGTCACCTCAAAGTGACTTGATTCGTTAAATACCATATGTGGGATGTATAAAGGATGGAACTATGATATTATATATGATATTATAATTTAATTATAATATACCTTTATATACTTATTATTCCATTATATAAAATATGGAATAGAAATGAAAGCAGCGTTTATGCGTACGTACGGCTTACCGTCTCCATGAACGGTGCATTTCATTTATTACCTCTAAATGATTATGTAACATTATAAATTCATGAATGTACTAGATATATATGACATATATGATATCTACATAATGAATAAAATTCATGATATAATAAACATTTGGCCACACGAACAACATGTAATTGTAAGAAGTGCACTTTCGACTTAGGAACCAAATATCGGCAAAACAAATATTATTAACTTAAATGATTACATAATGTTTATGACATGGTAATAAGTGATATAAAAGGAATAATGAACTTTAAAGCGGTTCTTAAGGAAGTATAAATTAACTCAAGTTTATAATTCAGGAGATTATAGAACGATCGAGTCAAGTCGGACCCGAGGTAAGGGATCCTACTCCTCTCTTTCTTTTTAAGTACACAATTTTATGTCATTCCTTTTAAAGCTCATATTTCTTTTTATTGGGATGATCTTTTATATTACAAATACTGTAAATTTTATGTTCATGTGATGAGAGACCCTATTCTCTCTCATCAATCCATTTTGGGAGTTTTGAGTGCCGCCGTTAGGCTGCCGAACTTTCATAAGAGATCTAACCTCTCTCTTTCTTTTTAAGTACTCTCCTTTATGTCACTTCTTTTAAACTCCTCTTTGTAACTTTGGGGGATGTTCTTTTATATTCCTCGTGCTTTACATTTTATTGTAATGTGATGAGATACCCTATTTGATCTAATCAATCCATATTCGGAAGTTTTATGTGGCGCTGTTAGGCTGCCGAGTTTTCGTAAGGGATTTTTCATCTCACTTTTATTCCCGTGAGATTTATGCTACATTTTCCACAAATTCCATTGAGTGGTGTATGTACTCCCCATTATTCTACTCTTTGTGTAATATAATTTCATTTATGAGTATTTACATCAATGATCTATTGTCCTTCTTTCATGGGGTGTATGTTTTGAAAGATACCCAAGTCGATAAGGGAAACTTTCACCCTCCTCTTTTTTAAAAGACTTCTTTTGTTGGGTCTATTAATTTACATATTGTTATGTTGGGATATGTTTTCATATATCCTTATTGATGTAAATTTTTTGTCCAAGTCATGAGATACACTTTTTATCTCTCATCAACTCATTTTGATGTGATGCCGTTAGGCTGTCAAGGGAACTTTTTAACCCAATTTCGATTTCTTTGGGTTTAACATGTAGTCATTAAATATGTCATCCATTGAATATGTGTGAATGACCTATTATTGTTTTACACTTAATATCCACTTATATTGGGTGTATTTTTATTTTTCACACATATTTTGAGATTTATTTGTCCTTAATTTAAGGATACCTTCTTTATAAGGGATTTCATCACATTTGACATTTCTATTGAGGGTTCATTGTTGTTATGCACCAATTCACTCTTATATGGTGTATATACTGTCATTTCGAGTATTATATCATGAATCCATTTATTCTCATGATATTATAATGTTCTGACTAAATGTTATTCGTCAATTATTGTATTCAAGTGTCTCTAATTTTGGTAAAACCACTTTAACCAAAATATCTTTTTAAATGTTTTAATTATTTGTTCTTATTAATATCCATGTTTTCAAAATGGTTTTAAGGATTTATTTATATGGATATTAATGGTTTAAAATTTTATTCTTCAAGGAGGTATGGGACACTTTGATTCCAAAATCTCTTTATTAAATGTTTTAAATGGTTTTTGAAATGGTTTCTTTTTGAATAGATTCATTATTTCAATATACTAAAATGTTATATTGTGATTGAAATGTGGAAATGTTGTGTTTCCTTTATGAATGTTTTATGTGATACATTTATGTTATGGTTCTTGGGCATTGTTATGAAAACGGGTAGTTCCGTGATAAACTAAGGGTGGGTGAGCCCGATATAGCTCTCCAATGCATTGGGTAACGCGAAGGAGGCAAACGTTAAGGTTTCTCCGAAGAGATTTTCGGGAATATACTGTGATGGGTATTCCAAACGTAACCAAGAGGGTTACTTCCTATGTAAGAATGTTTTGAATGCCTCAAGTTACCTTTATGTCTTATGATTTCTATGATTTATTCATGGTTTGATGAGGTAAGTTAAAGTGCCTTTGTTTTATGGGTAAAGTATGATTTCATTCTTATGTACATATGAACTCATGTTTCCTTTCCATATTTTTTATAACCCTTACTGAGCTTTTTATGCTCATCCCAAGTTTTTGAAATGTTTTTCACAGGTCAAGGGAAAGGTACATGATGTGATGATAGTGTCAAGGATGTGTCAAGAAAGAATCCATGTTTTATTTTCAATATGTTTCCGTTGATGGGAAGAATGAATACTGTCTTTTATGTAACCACTTTGTTTAAATGTGGAATGTAATGCAAGTTTCATGATCTAATTCTCTGAAACTCTAAACCTGAAAAGATCCTCAAAGTGTAATCTTGTGATAACTCAAGATTATGTAAGGTTTAAGGTTGGGGCCTTATAGTTGGTATCAAAGGTCGGTTTAGATAACTTTAGAGGTTAGGGTATTCTCTAAGCACAAGTGACCATACCATAATGGTTAGGATTTCAGAAAGAGTCCTAGTTTTAGATAAAGTGAATGAGTAAGTATATATTAGTGTTTATCTTCCTCATTAGTACATGATTGTTATGTTGATATACTCACACTAACCTTTTTGGTTTTAGTAAATGGATGGATCTAGCAGGCACTAAAGTGACAATGGGTTTGAAGGAAACTGTGGTGGTTCTCTGATTAAGATACTGGATGAGATGGGAGATTCAATGAGGAATCTCCTAGTTGTTCTAAACCAACTATCAAGGATTCATGATCAATCACTTCAACCTTGGTGAGTTCTCTAATGCATCATGTACGAGATGGCCAACTCGATTTGGAAATTCAGGTAATAATTATTAAGGTAAGCATTAGGGTTTATATGATCATTACTTTTGAGGTAATTATGGGTTATTATATGATATGATGGAAAATGAAGGGCATGAGATAAACTTGAGGTTAAAATATGTTATGATTATTCTTGAAGATTTTATCTCATTTTGGGGAATGTTTTAAGAATTATATAGTTTTGGAAAAATGACAACACGCAGACCGTGTGACATCTCGTTGCGTCGGACAAAGCTGCGGGAATCGAACCCACAACCAAAGTGCGACTGGTATTTATCGCCTACCACTGGACTACGTGAAGTCCCTGGTTAGTTTGACCGATTCTTTCTAGTTATATAATTTTATTAATTAAGAGTAAGTTGATTTTGGGTTATTTATGAAAATGATTAACCTATCATGGAGGATATGTGATTAGGTTAATTAATTTTCAATACGAGACTTTAGGAGCAACTGATGTTGTTTGGAGATAAATGTTACGATTTAACTTGGAAGACTATGTGACTAAATCCTTCAAATATTTGGGTTTCAATCTTAGTTTGGTTTACTTTGAAAAATTTTATGGACAAATTGATTATAGAATGGTCCTTGTTGAACTTTAGGTTTTGTTGGACAAATTTTGGAGGTTAAGAATAGATTTTCTTTTTATAAAGGGTTATCCTTTTCTGGATTATGTGATCTTATAATAACCTCTTTGGTTTTGGTTAATGTCTAAAGACATGGGAAGTATATAGTTCTATTTTTTCTATTTGGTGATTCTCTAGAGGTTGATTATAGTACTCTTAATGTGAACAAGTCTTCCTAAATACTCGTCTTTTGGAGAAAATATGAGTTTGTGTAAGCAATCTAATAAAACATGAAAGTCAATATGATAAGTGATTATGTTTCCTTATGACTAGATTCCTCAATAAAAAGTATCTTAAAACAAAAATTTTGTCTATTAACTTTTCCAGCTGGGGAATCGAATACCGTTTAACCCATCACAAGTTTGTGATTTTCTCGTGGTTAACTTTCTCCTAATCATGTTTTCTATCACTCTCCATCAGAACATGACCCTTTGTTTTTTCCTCCATGTCCATATTTTCATACTTGTAATCCTAGTATGGGTTAACTCGAGTGACCTTTGTAGTTATCTTTCTTTATTTTAAAGTGTTTGTTTTACCGACTTTTGTTCCGATGTGGGACTTTCAAGGATGTTTCCAAGCTCAATTTTAAAAATTGCGAGGATGCAATTCCCAAAAGGGGGGAAGGATGTAACACCCCAGGTAAATAAAGAATATTACATTTTCATATTTATCCATATTTGTGACTAAAATATTAATATGACTTTAAAGGGGACGCTATGCTCGATGGCGTACCCAACACGCAACAACGAGTTTCTTGGGAATCTTACGTTGCACTCTAATAATAAAATAATATTATTTCAAATGGTAGTTAACATGTAGCCATTGTATTGGCGGGAATGGATAGAAATAACTAAAATATGATTATATATGTTTTTTAAATGTTTTTACATTTATCCAATAAAAGATATTGGCTTAAAATACGGAAAGAATTCAATTTTAGGCTTTTATACCCTAATTTTCACTAAAGGTTCACTTATCACCTTTTGATGGAGAACTGTCATTAAATATAGTTTTGATCACTGTTATACATTATTTTGGACCAAATAAAACGCTTCTTTAGAATTCGGACATCAAAATTTACATTGTGTAAATTTTTGGTATCTTTCCGATAAAGTTCATTTTTTTAATGAATAGTGTAAAATGTTGTATTTTAATTCAAAATCACTTCTTAATATAATTTATTTATATGATTAGTTTATTATTTGAATTGGTTTTAAGGTGAAATTAGAAAATATTTTTACCATTAAATCCAATAGTGGTCGTTGGAATTAATTTCACTTTGAAATCGGACTTAATCTATTGTCAATCTTTTGATACCTATTGTTTCATAAAAACACGCTATTTGTCATGACAGCGGGAATTAATTATTAAATTAATTAATGTGACTTATATGTTTTGAATTTTGTAAAACGGACTTCATTTTTGAATTCAGAATATCAAATATAGCTTAGGGTGAAGTTTTGGTAATTTTCTGAAAAACTCCAATTTTTGATGAATAGTAAAACCACTATGTGGTAATCAAGCAAACTGATTTTTCAGTTAAATGAAAATTTACCACTAATGTGTATTGAATTTTGAAAATCCGACATAAATGGTTGTCATTAAGAAGTAAAATGTGGTTCAATGAGATTAAAATAATTTTTTGGTGAATGGTAACTTATTAGGTTTTTAATCGCGATTAGTGGTAATTAGTGTAGTTTAAGGTAGAAATAATGCTTTAATGAAATAAGATGAGCTTGACACATGTCCTACCCTCATTAAAAGTGTAATGGCCGACCAAGACAAGCCATGGGTCAACTTGGGGACCCCATGGAGCCACTTTGGTTGGGAAATGACATAAATAACTTTTTATTTAATGTAAAAGTAAAAATGACACAAACGTAATATGGTTTACGAAAAAAAAATTTAAGCGGGGTTATACAAGTCAAATTTTTTATTATAAATATTAATTGGAAAGATAAAAAGATTTCCTACATCATAGTATTTTGTTTATAATTTTTATACATTATATAAAATAAATTATGTATGATATAATAATGCTGCATCGATGACATCATTATTTGGCGATTTAAATAAAATGGAAAGATAATGTAAAATCTATGAACTACACATGTCCAAAACTTATTGGATGGGTGGATTTAGAACCCTTATCACCTTATCCACGAATTATATCAATGTGTGACCATTTAAAACCGAATCAAATTTTCAAATAAAGTAATATTTCTTACTTTCCAAAAGTGCCCCTCCTCTCCTCTTATAAAAGGCCCCCACCTCTACCTCATTTCACACACTCCTCAAGCCTTTGTCTCAGCCAACTTCGGCCCATTTACTCTCTCCACATCCCTATCCTCAACCTATAGGATTACCTTTGGGAAGAATACTTTCAAAGGAAGCCTTTAGGCTCAAATCAAAAGCAGTTACAATTTTAAAGGTAATTCATTCCCTCATGTTCATTTGTTTTATTTTGCTTCTCCAACCCCATAAAATTTTTTTATTTACTTCTTTTGTAACAACACCAGTATATTAAATATACTAGGATGTTGTTATAAGATTTATTCGAGCTACACTCTCACACAACTACATCAAATAGTTAAATAATATACGGTTTCCGTGGATGGCGAAATTCTGCCTCCTGAAACGATGATTGTTCAATACTCATTTAACACCTTCAAAGGTGGCCATTACGATGTCACTATTTTTATATATGATATAAAAAATATTTATGTTTTACTTATGTTTCTGTATTTTTCATTTTTGTCTTACCTTTATGGAATCCATTAAGGGTATACGCGATATCTTCATTTTAGGAAGTGCGGACTACCGCCCCCTCAAAGTGATTTGATTCGTTAAATAGAATATGTGGGACGTATAAAGGATGGAACTATGATATTATATATGATATTATACTGTAATTATTATATACCTTTATATCATTATTATTCCATTCTATAAAATATGGAATAGAAATGAAAGTAGCGTTCATGCGTACGTACGGCTTACCGTCTCCATGAACGGTGCATTTCATTTCTTACCTCTAAATGATTATGTAACGTTATAAATTCATGAATGTACTCTATATATATGACATATATGATATCTACATCATGAATACAATTCTGGATATAATAAACATTTGGCCACACGAACAACATGTAATTGTAAGAAGTCCACTTTCGACTTAGGAACCAAATATCGGCAAAACAAATATTATTAACTTAAATGATTACATAATGTTTATGACATGGTAATAAGTGATATAAAAGGAATAATGAACTTGAAAAAGGTTTTAAAGGAAGTATAAATTAACTCAAGTTTATTATTCAGGAGATTAAAGAACGATCGAGTCAAGTCGGACCCGAGGTAAGGGATCCTACTCCTCTCTTTCTTTTTAAGTACACAATTTTATGTAATTCCTTTTAAAGCTAATATTTCATGTTATTGGGATGATATTTTTTATTACACATACTGTCATTTTTATTTTCATGTGATGAGAGACCCTATTCTCTCTCATCAATCCATTTTGGGAGTTTTGAGTGGCGCCGTTAGGCTGCCGAACTTTCGTAAGAGATCTAACCTCTCTCTTTCTTTTTAAGTACTCTCCTTTATGTCACTTCTTTTAAGCTCCTCTTTGTAATGTTGGGGGATGTTCTTTTATATTACTCTTTCTGTACATTTTATTTTAATGTGATTAGATACCCTATTTGATCTCATCAATCCATATTCGGAAGTTTTATGTGGCACCATTAGGCTGCCGAGTTTTCGTAAGGGATTTTTCATCTCACTTTTATTCCCGTGAGATTTATGCTACATTTGCCAAAAATTCCATTGAGTGGTGTATGTACATCCCATTATTATACTCTTTGTGTAATATACTTTCGTTTATGAGTATTTACATCAATGATCTATTGTCCTTCTTTCATGGGGTGTATGTTTGGAAAGATACCCAAGTCGGTAAGGGAACCTTTCACCCTCCTGTTTTTTAAAAGACTTCATTTGTTGGGTATTTTAATTTACATATTGTTATGTTGGGATATGTTATAATATATCCTTATTGATGTAAATTTTATTTCCATGTGATGAGATACACTTTTTATCTCTCATAAACTCATTTTGATGTGATGCCGTTAGGGTGTCAGGGGAACTTTTTAACCCAATTTCGATTTCTTTGGGTTCAACATGTAGTCATTAAATATGTCATCCATTGAATATGTGTGAATGAACTTTTATTGTTTTACACTTAATATCCACTTATATTGGGTGTATTTATATTTTTCACACATATTTTTGAGATTGATTTGTCCTTAATTTAAGGATACCTTCTTTATAAGGGATTTCATCACATTTGACATTTCTATTGAGGGTCCATTGTTGTTATGCTCCAATTCACTTGTATATGGTGTATATACTGTCCTTTGGAGTATTATATCATGAATCCATTTATTCTCATGATATTATAAAGTTCTGACTAAATGTTATTTCTCAATTATTGTATTCAAGTGTCTTTAATTTTGGTAAAACCCCTTTAACCAAAATATCGTTTTAAATGTTTTAATTATTTGTTCTTATTAATATCCATGTTTTCAAAATGGTTTTAAGGATTTATTTATATGGATATTAATGGTTTAAAATTTTAAGCTTCAAGGTGGTATGGGACAATTTGATTCCAAAATCTCTTTATTAAATGTTTTAAATGGTTTTGGAAATGGTTTCTTTTTGAATGGATTCAATATTTCAATATACTAAAATGTTATATTGTGATTGAAATTTGGAAATGCTATGTTTCCTTTATGAATGTTTTATGTGATAAATTTATGTTATGGTTCTTGGGGATTGTTATGAAAACGGGTGGTTCCGTGATAAACTAAGGGCGGGTGAGCCCGATATAGCTCTCCAATGCATTGGGTAACGCGAAGGGGTGAAACGTTAAGGTTTCTCTGAAGAGATTTTAGGGAATATACTGTGATGGGTATTCCAAACGTAACCAAGAGGGTTACTCCCTATGTATGAATTTTATGAATGCCTCAAGTTACCTTTATGTCTTATGATTTCTATTATTTATTCATGGATTGATGAGGTAAGTTAAAGTGCCTTTGTTTTATGGGTAAAGTATGATTTCATTCTTATGTACATATGAACTCATGTTTCCTTTCCATATTTTTTATAACCCTTACTGAGCTTTTTATGCTCATCCCAAGTTTTTGAAATGTTTTTCATAGGTCAAGGGAAAGGTACATGATGTGATGACAGTGTCAAGGATGTGTCAAGAAAGAATCCATGTTTTATTTTCAATGTGTTTCCATTGATGGGAATAATGAATATTGTCTTTTATGTAACCACTTTGTTTAAATGTGGAATGTAATGCAAGTTTCATGATCTAATTCTCTAAAAATCTAAACCTGAAAAGATCCTCAACGTGTAATCTTGTGATAACTCAAGATTATGTAAGGTTTAAGGTTGGGGCCTTATATATAATATTAAAAATATTTAGTATATACACTGTATAGATGCCAATTGGTGTATAATAGAATGAATCCCTAATGATATGGGAATTGAGACACATAAAACCCTTTAAATGTACATAATAATTGAGGTTAAATTATTTTTATAATCATTTTACAAGAAATTATTATAGAACAATATAAAATAATGACGAATTATGAATAATTAAATTCATTATTAATAATAAATAAAACATGTAACAATAGGCTTTAGTAAGAAATTTTGTTACTCATTGGATGAAAATTGAGTCAGCACAAACCCATAACTTGTTTCCCTAGATAGTCAAATTCGCTCTAACATCTAATATAAAATATATATATATATTATATTTCATAACATTATTCATATAAATTACCTTTTATATAATTTAATTATGAATATATATTATGAATATTTTAGTAATTTTATTATCTATTAACAATAGTGGTTGTGAGTAATATAATTATTTTGAAATAGTTTTGATAAAGCGTCATTGTACTCCATTAATCCCCCTATGTTAATCATTGGAAAATAATAGAATGAATATTAATTAATGAATACATTTATGTATAATTAAATAATTTCATTCTATGGGTGTTTGGGTTATGACCATTAAAGACGAAATCATTTATTATATTGCATATACATTTTTCATGAACTGACATTAATATGATAATTAATGAGTTTAAAATTAGTTTTAAAATTCCAAGACTCAATAAAAAACCCTTATTTTTATTTTATATAATGATTAATTATATCCTCTTAGATACCATTGATATTATTTTATATCACTGCTCAAGTTGGTGGTTTAACTGACCAAAACATGATCACATTATAATTAATGTATGATTATGATTACATATGTGGTTTATTTTTTCACAATATCAGTATTAAAGGTGAATAATGAAATTATTGGGATTATTTTAATGTTTTGATCCATAATTGATTTTTTTTAATAAAAAATAATCAATCATGATGAAAAATGATATTGGTTACTCCAAGGAGGTGGTGGTTTAAACAACCGATGATTAACTTCTTCATGACTTAAATAATGAGATGTAAAGACGTTGTGTTCAAATTTATTTATTTATAATTGTATTATATTTTATAGTTCACATTTTCTCTTCACTAGTACCATTATAAATATGGAATATAGATGTTGTTTAAAAATAAAATTCACCTTCTTATGGGGGTAGTTGTTCACATAACAGAAAAATAATATTTTAATTTTTATAAATGAAAAAGGGGAATGGTGGTTTATAGTTGTAATTTTAGAATAATTAATTTAATATAAAATAAATACTAATATCATTATATATGAATAAGAAAATTTTATTTTGGAATGTATGAAGGAAATGAATCTTTAGGGAAAAGTTACACACATTTATGAGTTCAACATTACCTTGGAGGATTTCATATAAATGTAGGTAATAGGAAATATTTTTGACCAGAGGCTCGATGATGTTGTTATTAGTTTTTAATAATACAAATATACCCAAGAGTGGGGGGGGGGATTTAGACAGTTTTTTATAATTGGTTTTATTATAGATCAACAATATTTAGAGTAATAATTATGTGATATATTTTTGAAAAATAGATTTCTCAAAAAGAATAATAAACTCATAACTAATTATAAATAAATAAATCACTAAATCTTAAAACGTATGTAAAACCAAATAAATAAATAAATAAAATATTTTATTTTAAATTTTTTAAAAGTAAATTCTAAGATTATTTTATGATAATAAAATACTTATATATAATTAAATATACCCAACTAGCTTAATAAATTACAAATAATGAGTGAGAATTTTCATAGTGAAAACATAATAATGTTAATATTCAGTAGTGAGAAATTACTAAGATAGGTCATCTTATTGGAAATTATCTCTTTGAAAATGACGTCTTTTATAGATATTATATGTACATGAGTGAATCATGATATTTTTTAAAATATTAATTACACTTATGCTGTAAAATTAAAAAAAATCACTGAACTATAATCCAGTGTCTTGAAGTGTCTATTTCAGCCACATCACTTATGCACAATAACTTCCCTCAAATATATACATTACCCTATATATTTATAAAAACTCAATTTTATTTCATAATTGACAATAAAAATATAGACTTCCATAATAAATTACTAGTTCTAGAGCTAATCTTTATATAAAATTTAAAGCGGGCAAAATATGCCTGTAAATATAATGGTAAAAATTAATTAGATGTTCTTGTATATATTAATGATTGAAAAATAATTTCATTAAAATATCTAAAAATTAATTAACTATAATAATTTTTGATTCATTTGGGGTTGATTTAGATATTACATAATGATTGATGTAATGCATAATTTCCAGTCAACTAGTACTAATATATAGCAAACTCATAATGCTACATTTATATAACTTTTTTAAACTATTTTTCCAGATTCATTTAAATCAGGGTTTATATTATTAAACATAGATGTTTTACAAATATTATTATTTTTAGGTAAAAAAATTCTCAATAAATTAATAATATATTTACTTCGATTTGAAAAATTACTATAATAATTTTGATAGATTTTTAAAATATGAAATAAAATTAATTCTCCAATCATAATCATATAATATTATTTTTTTATATGTTTGGAAAAATCATTACAAAGATTTATTTTATTTTAAAAAATGACAACATTATCTATATAAATTTTTTTAAAAAGAATATTAGAATAGATCATTTTCTTAATGATATAAGGTTCTTTAAACCATATAAAAATTCTTATTTTTGAGTAGAAAAGTACATAACATATCATACCAAGTACTTGGTTAATTTTTAACACAATAATGATATTTAGTTTGTTTGAAAAAAAATTGGTAGATTGGTATTCATAGAACCTAGATGTTTTATTAACAAAGACATCATCAACTAAATATAAATTTTCAAATTATGATTTTACCTCCATATGATATACTTTATATATCATACATAGTGTATAAGCTACAAGTTTCTTAATGGCATCTAATATAGAAACTAGGGAATTTTTTATCAGTATATATCCCTTATTCCTAATTATATTTTTCATATAATAATATATATGTATTTATAATGATTATCACTTGATATTATTTCTTATTTCTCAAAAACCATTTGGATCCTTTTAATAGATGATTTGATTCCAAAACATTATTTCTTATAAACTGATTAAGTTCTACATGTATAAAAATTGTCTAAATTTTATATTCTAATGATTCTTATTTGAGTTTTGGTTATAATTGATATAGGAAGGTATATAATTCAATGAGGTTTCAAAAACTCAATCTATTCCTAAATACAACATCTAGATCTAATATAAAAGTTTCTATAATATGACCCTGTTATATTCTTTGATTTCTTCTCAAATCACTGTCAGGTTAACCAATTTCATGCCCTTCTAAACTGGACTATAATTATTCATACTGTAGTTTTTTAATATCAAATTTATAATATTGAAATCCTATATTTTATATATAATTATAAAAAATATATGATTGATTTTTTAAAACAAAATGGTCACTTCAAAAAAGTATTACATGAATTGTTTCTTCAACTATCCTTGAATTGTTATTATAAACTCTATAATATTTATAAGATGCATATTATCCTATAAATATCAATTCATTATCTTTTGGATCAATGTTAATTATTTTTTCCTTCTTATTCAAGATATTCAACTTTCATCCCAAAACATTAAAATATTATACAATAGGTTTTTCTCTACTCTATAATTCAAACAATGTATTTTTTAATAATGGATCTCATTAAAACTCCCATCATGATATCAAATTATGTTTTTATATCCAAAGTAATTAAATAGGGTTGTAAAATATATTATTTTAACATAGAAATTTCAATTTCATAAATTTTTATATTTATTCTCTCTAAAATTCAATTCCAATGAGGTGTTCATTGAGTTTTGTAAAAATATTGAATACACAAGTCTGGGAAAAAATAATTAAATTCATGATTCTTAAGACACCCTTCCATAATCACGTCTATATTATTTTTTTCAAAATTCATTTTGAATTTCTTGTCAAAATCATGTAAAATTAAATAAAACCATTCTTTTATGTTTTAGAAAAGAATCCCAAGTAAATATATAAAAATTATCAACAAAAAAGTATGATCCACCAACCATTGTTTCAACTCTAAATGATACAAAAAATAAATTTCTATATATTCTATCAAATTTGATTTATCATAAAACAAAATAGATTTCATGGAAGACTTTTAGTTCTTTCATACATGTAATGTAACAAAAAAATATCTTTTTAAAATTTATGACTTGGAAAATAAAGAAACAAAGTGGTTCTTAGATAATTCATTCAATGTAAATAAATTATAGTGATCATGTCTTATATTCCAAATCCATGATTTATATGTCTTTGTAGCTATGAAATTAAATATTTCTTCACACATGAAATTAAGATTCAATGTGCAATCATTTTTAGTTCTTGGTGATCTAAACCTAAAGAATTTATCTTTAAAAATATTGAAAGAAGTATTATAAAATCCTATATAAAAATTTGTCAAAATATAGTTGAGATATACATGCCACAATGGCCTTAAACCATAGAACATATAGGAATTTTTTTAAATAATTTATTTTTTACCTCCAACTAACCAAATGAAAAATATTTTTCCTTTTTCATTATCAATGATGCTAACAAAGCCTCCATTTTAATTTTACAAAGATTTTATATTGGAAGGGTCTCCACTCATGTTCCTTGAGAAACCACTATCAATATATCATACATAATATGTGTTCCTATTAAATTATATATATAAAAAATTAAACAAAATCTTTTCTTAGTACAAAAATTCTCATGGGTATAACTACGACGATAAGAAATGATCTTAATAACCATATTTTACAAACGTTTTTATTGTTTTGAGGATTAATTTCTGAAAAAAATCAGTAAATTATTTTGTTATAAAATTGATTTGTTTATTTCTCAAAGAATTGATATTATAATAATTCCGTTTAATTAGAAAAAAAATACATTACCCTAGGAATTTTGTTACTATTTGAACATTGTCCACAATAATTTCTGTATATTTTATAAATTTATCAATTTCTTTCAATTAAATAATTCTTTTTATGATCATTTTTACAAATAGTTTGAACTAGGGATTATTCTCATTTAGTTAATTTATTGGTATCAATTTTGAATTTGACTACATTATCTTGTAACTATTTGATTGTTCTTTCATAAACAGTACATTGTGATGTAGATTTGTTATGTCTTTCTTTTTAATTATTAGATTTTTAATCATTAAACATTTCCATTTGAAAAAACATTATAATAATCAATAGTGATTTTTTATATTTTATGATATTTTCATACTTCTCTACATGGACTTATGGGTAGGCAGTTAATTTTTTATTAGAAAAATTTTCTTACTATGAATAATAATAATAATAATAATAATAATAATAATGGACATTTTCCAAATCTTTACACATAAATATCATAATTTCTATCAAGTTTGTTTTATATGTTTTTGAATTAGATTTTTAAGTACATCTACAGTCCTCAAAGATACTCCAATTATACTTCATATCTATATTACCTTTTCACTTGTAATAAATTCTCATATGATATATCATTTTATTATTTTCTAACATTCTTTTCTCTTCTTTTAACTATGGATAAAAATTTATAATATACACCATTTTTAATCATTTATTTCATCTTAATTCATAAGTCCTCAAATATATTTATTTTTTTTAAATTACATTTTAAAGCCTTTATTCATATTATAAAATTTAATGATTATTCAGGAAATATTATACTATTCCATTCCAGAATATGTGAATTCTATGTTTTTTGGATATTAATTTTCCTATTATTTCCATTAATATTTATTTAGTAATGTTAATGGTAGTATATTCTATTTTTATTATACTATGGTGTTTTTATTCATATTTAATTTATTCATCATATATCATTAGATTAAGAATAAAATGTTTAATTGGGAAATTCTTTATCGGATTTGATTGTCTAATTGAGGAGGATAAACCATTCGATTTATAGGATAAAACTATTAGAAAATTTTCTTATTTACTGGGTATAGTAGTTAGACCTTCTAAGGAAGAACACTATTAAAATTTTCAGTCAACCTCCCTTTAATTTGAGTGATGTTATCCCCATTATACATTCTAATGGTATTGAATTTATAATTTTTAGTGTTTTATATTTGTTTTGTAATGCTGTTAGTAGCTTCATAAGAAATAGTTATTTGTTTTTTACATGTCACAGTTAGTACCACATTAAGATACGTAATTAATAACATATGGGACGTGTTGAAAAATAATAGCTTTTATGGCTCTTTAGTTGACATCATTTTTGGATTCCTTTATAAAATATCAGTTTTTTTGGTTCTCTAGGGATTGTATAAGAATTAATAGTCTTTACATAGACATTAAAACAATGATTCATTAGTTTGAAAATCATCCATTCCATCCAATATTCATAATTTTTTCCGTTGAAGTTTGAGTCTCAAATCATTTACATTAAATCTTTTATTTCTTCCATGGAAAACATTTATTTTTATATACCTTTTACTCGAAATAGCAAGAGATAAATTTAATTCTTATAAAATTAATCATTTTATTAATATTGAATGATTAAAATTATAACCATATTCATATGTTATGAAGATATCCCTCATTCTCTTAATTATAAAAATTATACAATGGAAAAAATAATGTAGAATAAGAGAATAATTTTTATTGTGGTTTGGTGAACAAAGATACCTTATACCACTCCAAAAACACTCTCTTAGAGAGATTAGTAATTTTTACTTCATAGATACGATTAAAATACATTCTAAACAAAATTTATAGGTATTTGACACCTTATAAAAATAAATTTTATTTTATATGAAACATTTCAATCCTAATCTAAGCTTGAGAAGATGATAGTTCATGATGACTAAGCACAAGTAGTTGATACCCATAAATTATCATTATTGTTTGATTTGCTATGAAACTTATTCAGATTATAGTTTTATAACAAACTGACATATAATGGAATTGTTCTCCAAAGATCAGAGTCCTTATGAATGAGAAATTTGGATTGGACCTGGTTTGTAAATGATATTCCATAAATATAGTTATTAAAAAATTATCGTACGTATAATTGTACGATTTTCCAAAAGTAAAAGATCAAAACATGTATGTCCATGGAGTTTATGTATTAGTACTAAAAGAGATGTCATCAGGAATAAAAAACACTATGAGTATAAATGTACAATATTGTGGGTCTTATTCCGTAATTTTACCCCAACATTGGTCACATGATCCCTGTATTCAATCCAAATGTAGGGCATAAATGTACAATTACTCACCAAGAGTATTGTTAAAAACCAATAAATTCCTGTTACAATCATAAAAAATAAATTGTGCTTCTTCAATTTTTTTAGAAAATTATATAGAAATAATTATAAAATTTATTAATATAAAAATAACATCAAAACATGATAAATTTTTTAGGATATATGATCTTAAAAAAATGTAATTTTGTTCCATTAGTAAAAGAATATTGGTGTTTGGAAACATAAAAATTAAGGAGAATTCAACAAATATTATTGGAACAACACATGACCATAAATGGAATAGTATTATAATACAAGGAATTGGGTATGTGTATAAATAGGGGACCAAATTTTCAGAGTGGCAATGAAGGGGCAATGAGGGGGACCTTTTATAAGCAGTGAGGATAATGATTTGGTAAATATTTCAACTTATTATAAAGAGAGAACATGATTAAAAAGGCATTAAAACACCAAAATGGATAATAATGGAATGTGTGATTATACAAGGTATTTTATACCTCCAATATTTCTTTGAAACATTTTTTGAATAATTTTATATTTCTTTTAAACATAGAATATTTCCTTTTAAAATTTTTTGTTTTACCATGGTAATTGGTTATTACATAACTAATTTTCTTTCAATGAATAAAAATAAAATGGATCCCTTTATATAATTTTTACCTGAAAAATAAAAATATTAAGCCTAATTTTTCATTAAAAAATTGTATGTTCATGAAAAAATAATTTCATCATTAGCCCAAATAATGTATAAAAAAATATTTTTACAAAAATATGTTTATTTTTATGGTAAAAAATGTAGTTTAGGTTATAATTATAAAGGTACATGATTTTTTTATTAATTAGTTTATTATATATTTTAAAATTTATTTTAATTTTAATGAAATCTATAATAAATTAATTTTTTTTAATTATAATAAAAGACCAAAAATTTGATTCTTTTGTTTGGAAAATATTACATAATTTAATAAAATATTAAACCTTGGATTTATAAGTTTTTAATAATACTTAAAAATATATAGTTTTAATCATTGAATACATATTTTAAAATTAAATGGTTTAAAAACATTAAAGTATTTATTAAATAATTATAATGTCATAAAATTGAATGTTTTGATAAAAATAATTCTTTTCCCTACTCACCTAAAAACATCAATTTTAGAAAAATAGAAAAATTAATTATTAATGACAAATTTATATTATAAATAATAAAATGAATTGACTTTTTAAAAAAAAATAAAAATGTATAATTTGGTAAATTTTCTTTTATATATAAAAAATACATAATAAAGACTCTGACCATAAGAAAATAACCTTTTCGTATATTACTATATATTAATTTTATGTCATATAACTTACTAAAAACAATTTTGTGTAAAAAAATTATTGATTTCAGGAATTTATTTTTTTGATAATATATTTAGTTTCATAAAAGAAAGAGTATATAATAGATATTTTCAAGGGCTATTTTGAAACCATTAATTAGTGTTATATGTTATCTGACTACAGTAATTTACTTTTTACAATTACAAAGTATTAATACTGAAGTTTATATTAATATATTTATTAACATCATAATTTAATTAAATCTATGTTACATTCCTGTTATACAAAAACATTTTAATGTTTAAATAATGTTCCATATATTATTGTGGTCCTCTATTGAGTGTAAAGCTTGCTATTATACTGATTTGGTTTTAAAGCTAAATTTAAATTTAGATATTGGGGTGTTTGATGAATCTTCTGAAATCATATAAAACGATTTTTAATGTATTTTAAAATATGTTTTTTTTATTTTAACTAACCTCATCTCATATAAAATATTATTCATCACTTTATGAACACTAATAAAAATCTCCATTCGATCTACCCAAAAAATAATAGAGTATCTATCAAAATAAAACTCAATCCACATTTATCCAACCAAAAAGTGTAAAATCCTATTAATTTATAGAATTTAAAACAAATATGAATCATTATACACCTATATGTATTCAAAGTGTAGCCTTTAGAAATATGGGAATGTCACTTAATATATTAATGGAGTTGGTGTGAACTTCGTCAAACACATATATCTCTATGACGTTTTCCATCATATACATGTCATAAAACAATGCATTCTAATTGATTCTGTATAGTGAAAAAACAAGATACCATGTGAAATAGTCTATTTTGAATCCCTTATATGAAACTCATATTTTATCAACTCTCCATTGATAGACTAACATGGTTGATGAATATATCACATGACATTCACTTTTCTAGATTAGAACATAACAGCCCCATCATATATATAGATATGAAAATATTATTTACTTTCTAAGTGAGTATGAACACTCTCTTGTCTATGTAAATTATGATCCCTGATGCCATACTCATCATATGAGTGAAAAAAATCCCAAATTAGTTGAGCTCCAGCCAATGTCATGATAAAAAACGTCCCTAAAACCCCATTCAATGTCTTAGTAAGATTGTGCTTCCTTTGAATGGTATCAAATTATAATGGTTCTCATGTTATGTATCTCTCAAAACATCGGTAATGTGGATAAAATATAATCCTTTCACCCATATTATAATAGATAAATAGTGTATCATGCACAATTTTGTATACCTAGTTGATGTCCCAACAATGAAAAATATACATTTTTTGCCTCTTGTGATTACTCCATGTCTCTATATGAGAATACTATACATTATAAGATTAATATTTTTTCATAAGTTACAATAATCCATGAAAAACATTGGTTATGGTTAAGTCAAAGCCATAGTTTGAGGGATCAATTTCCAATAAAGTTGAATATATATATATATATATATATTATTTAATACAACCAATGTGAAAGTTTGATAAAATATATATTTCCATTTATATGATATGTTTTATATTGTCAAAAATATTTTAAGAATATTTGAGAAAGCGCATCATATGAAACTATCTATTATATGATATATGAATGGATTCCAAATCTGATTCATATATTATAAGAATTCTTGGGAAATTCTAAATTATTACATATTTATGTAATTCTTAAAACATCTATATGTTACCAAATGATTCAATCCACCCCTAGACTCTTTAACATGTATTATCTATGATGAAAATAAGTTTGAATAATTATGAGATTTAGTAATCATGTTCCCAATGTTCAGCAACATAAACACATTCAACCATCTTAACATCACTAAATTAACTATTACATTTCAAAAAAAAATTAGAGACCATTCTATTTTTAGCATAGTCATATCTGGAAATTAAAACCATTATCCTTTTTCGAAAAAAATAATGTAACCATTTTAATTTGTATTATCTAATTGAACATAAACTCCTTTGGATAACGTGACAACAATTTTTTTAATCGAAGTAATCCTTATAAGATATAATGTGAATCACAGTTTATGATAAATAAATGTAACTAAAAAAATTAATTTTCACCATAACATATCTGAATTTCTTTATCTTATACGAGAATATTAGTTACATATACTTGAATAATCTTATACATCATAATTTTGAAATTCTCTAATTTAAAGCATACTTATATGTGCCTCTTAGACCGTATTATTCTCAAAATACATTGATATGGCACAAAAACAATTTTTTAAGAAATATAACTTATATTCTATTATAAGGTATGTTTATAAAATAAACTAAAATATTAATAGCATTTATATAATATTCTATGTATTTTTTAAATTGGAAAATAAAAATAGGAATATATATTAAAATATTCCATTGATGGGGGGAGGGATCAGTATTCCACATATTATTACAAATTATTAGACAAAAATATTTATCGTAGATAAAACAGTTTTATCCTTATCTAAATTATCCAAATCATGTTCTAGAATATAATGAATATTAAAACATATAAATATATATAATTAATCATAACCTTTTATTAAAAAAATAATAATTTTTCACCAAACATTTTTTGTTTTCTTATAATAATAATAAGATAATGAAATTCATCCATTTCTGACCGATCCATGATTAATATATTTAATTATATTCAAATCTTTCATGTAGATACTCTTTTATATACAATTTTAATGGGAAACAAATTCTCAATAAAATTGACCCTTGGTTTTGAACACATATATATTTAAAAAATTAGTAACATATATAGATGGTATAATAAACACTTTAAAATGAAATAATCAATTTTCATAACTCTAAAACATAACATGGACATTATAAATATTTTTAGAAACTCCATAATGTATCCATTAGTATTCCATATTTTTGAAATATCAATCCTCCTACCCGTTATATTAATGGCCTCATCCAGATACTTAAAGAAACATGTTTTGATTATCCAAGAAACATTTCATAATATAGTTTAAAAGTTTTACCATATTTTATAGTCTATAAAAAACCAAAATATTGTCTTTAAATACATATTTCAAATATTCTAAACTACTGAGAATATTGAGTAACCTTTTTTAAAACTCATAATTTTTTGAGAAAATTTCCATAGTTGAAAACATGACGAATTCATTAAACTAAATAAGACATTGTTGTCTCACTAAGTAATTTTTTATATCCTATCACATTAAATATATGAGAAGTGTCTAAATATTTTATAGATTATTTAATTGTCAAATTCCTTTAATACATTTAGTGAATAATTTATTCTTCTAATAAAACTAGATTAGTATAATGAACATCTTTGATACTTGGTTACTCTAAAAGGTGATACATTAAAAAATACATATCCACCTTAAATATAATATAATTTTTTATTTAAAATTTATAATTAGATAGAACGATTAATATTACACTTAATAGGGATAACCTTTAAAGTTATTTTCATATATTTTTGTTATTATATACATCAGAAGGTTTTATTAGATGTGCATCATGTTTTTTAACAGTTTTTAATAATTAATTGTATTAAATGTGATCCCACAAAAATAATGACTCCTTTAATATTAATATATATTGGTAGGATAAGATCAGTATTTTAGTATTCTTTGTTTATATTTTCATGTTCATATTATCACTTATTATTTAGAAATAAAATCATCTTTATAATATCATATGGGATTCATGGAAAACTGAGTGGGTAATACTTAATGAATCAAACATATGTGTAAAGATAACTCTATTGGACTAATATCCTCACAATTACATTTTACCAACTAATTATAACCAAAATAAAATTATAAGAATTAAGAACATAACTATAGAAGTCACATAATTGCCATTTCCTTTAAGAAGTATAATACAGGTACACCCAACTATAGTATGACTATCCCAGTTGGATGATCCTAGTCTTGAAATGATCCCATTATGAAGGAATATAAAACTTATTATATTAAATGGGAATAAATATCACTATATTTTCTCAGGTTATTACCCTTTTGTATACATGTTTCTGAAAATTTTGATTTGGAAGACTATTCCATTGACCATATCAATTTTTGAAATCCATATTGATGTTTAACAATTTATTCATCCCAGAATTTTTATAACTCAACCAAAAGACAATGTTAAATATATCTAAACTTATAAAAATGTATCTCATAAATATTGTACATGATCCTTTCATGTAATTGTTTATAATTATATGTGTTTGACAATCTTTACATGTGCTATCAAATAGACACAAAAAACCAAAACCGCCTTTTCTAAACAAATAATGAGCCTTTAGGTAGTGGTATGTCCAATAAAATATCCTTATTCCCATTGATAATTTACAAATGATGGAATATAATCAATAATAACTTTAAAAATTAATATGATCAAATTGTATTCAAAACATATATTCAAGTTAACAACTATAACTACAAACTAAGGCCAAAATATATGAAAAGTTAATCATAAGTTATTTATCATAAGATGGTATGAATATTCATATTTTTTAGTTTATATCATAATATATGACATACAAACATCTATAATATAATCACTTTATATTCATAAATAATATATATTATAAGAACAATTAAATAAATAAACATTTCACGTATTTAAACATATGATAATACATTATAAAAATTTCATAAAGAAATAATTTATTAGAAGAACATTACAAATTTAGTTAATTAACTATGAATATTCCATAACGATTGAATTAAAACACATTAATTCATAATAATAACAATTAATATTATTCTATTTATAACATAATAATTTAATTATATGATATTTTAATTAACTAAACTCAATTTATAACTGAATTAAGAAAATATTTTCATAATTCAAAATAATACATATAATAATATTGTTTAATTCATTTATAACATAAACAAAAAAACTCATATTGGTAATGGCCAAATTATTTATAAATTAGTATCATTTAATATTAATATTTCTTTTCAACTATTAAAAAATTCATAATTATATTAAATATAATCATGTTACGTAATGTATTATTTTTTAATTTATAAACACATTATAAACCACCCATCATAATTATTAAATAGACACATTATTTATATTCTATAAATCTCGAAATATAATTTTGAAAAGGAAATAAATATTATCTCTTAATATTTTTGGAATATTTATTAATAAATATTTTTTAAATTTTGAATAATTTATTAGAAATACATTAATTTATAAAAACTTCATAAATTAATAAAGATTCAAAAAATATCATTTTTCTATATTTATAAAAATCATTAAATTTACAAATGAATATGAATATTAATAAAAGATATCTTTATATGTCATATTTTATGATTTAGTTGAGTTATAAAATATAATTGTTGAGATATTGTTTAACTCAATTCTCAATCATATTTTACAACCAATAACCATGTTGTTGAATATGATATACCACAATTCCCCTTTATTAATATTTTATAAATGGATAGGATACCACAATAATTCTCTTATACTATGAATTTAAAAAAAATCACATTGAATTCTACGATATGAGAGAGTTTTAACATACAAACTAATTAAATAAGAATGTTTAAATTATTTATTTTCTTATTATATCTCACATCATATGCTATGATTTAAATTAATATAATTAAACTGAATATCATATATAATTATTTCTTGGTGATATGTAATACAATTTATAGAACACTTTATTCAAATATTATTTCAATAATATAATAGCATTGGATGATATAAAACTAATTCTGAGATATAAATAGGTTTATAAACACTTAATATAACTAGTATATTCTATTAAATCCAAATCCCATTATCCCATATGTTTGAAATATGAAATTTATCTAAAAACTAGAAAAGACAAATAGTTTTAAATGAATGAAGTTCATCATAGTTTCACTATATCTCTCCCACTACTGTAGAATGTGTTCTAAAATGATCACCAAAGTGGTAGATAGATGGATCCCCCCTCTAGCAGTATCTAGATAATAAAATTAATCTTATGACACATGGGCGGGGTTCTCCCTCCACATATTTTCTGATCCATAGGTATAAATAAAAATGAAGAAGAGATTAGTGGAAATGAAAATTTCAATTGATCTTATTGTTTTCTTTCAAACAATCATCTCGTAGTGGTACATATTTATGTAAACATATAGGACACCGCTTATGTAAGATAAAATTTACTCCTTCATTTTAAAAAATGAGTAAATTCTAGATCAACCATGTCATGAATGAATTCATGAATATATTTCATCCCTTTGTATTACATGTCATATAACACTACTATATGTGATATATTTCAAGGGATTTTATTCTCTATGGATAATAGTTTTCAATTAGTTTCTCAAATAATATGGGTTTTACTATTATCATGAATTATCATTATATAGAATATACAACTCATTATTTAATTCATTCACAGACTATGATTTTATTGTTTATTAATGGTAGTGGTATGGTTCTCATAATCAATGAAATACAATTTCCCGTTAACAATATTCTATGATAGACTATACATCATAAACAAGAAGTATTAGAAATAAACTTTTATAATTCCCGTCATTCATTAAATACTACTCAATTTAAATCATATTTAAATCTTCTTTAGGGAATATATCTCATTTAGTTAGATTCTCTAGCATCCATGTCTGAAGAAACAATGAGCTAGATGTAATATTAAATTTCAAATGTAAAATAATGGAGTTACCAAAGGATATAATAGTACATTAGACTTAGAAGACCAGCTACATACATACAATACATTTCAAAAAAATAGGAAACAATATGAACATATAGAGTTATTTTTATTGTCTATTTCACTATTTCCCAAAAAGGTACACGTAGTCGTCCTAAAAAATTTTCTGGTAAATTAAAAATATTTATTCAGATCAGATGCTTAGAAAGTTGTAGTATATAATATTTTTTTTAAAAACTTTGAATAAGATATATAAAAACAATAAATTATCTAATGAATCCACAATAAATTTAAATTATGTCCATTCTATGTGAATGAAAATGAATGAAATCAGGGATAACAATAATCATTGTTTTTATTTTGATTGAATGTATAATGTCAGACATAAAATAATTATATATAGGCATTGTAAAAATGAACATTACTATCATATAAATGTAAAGTGGTATAAACAGAAAACAATAAAAAATCATGAAATTTATATATGAATAAAGGTATGATATAATTAATATCCATATTATCACTTAATTAAGTCCAACTCAATCCCAATAATATTTTTTAATAAATTTAATTCCAATATCTAAGGAAGCTATTATTGAATAAAACAAGGATATCTATACAAGGATGCAATTTAAAATTTCATTACTTCCCCAATTAATAGTATATTGTGGATATCTTGGATAATATCTATTAATCAACAAGGATGTAATGATGTATCATCAGTGTAACATGACATATAAAAGCAAAATAAAAAAATGGTGTGGGTACAAATAAAGTGTTAGGTTATCTATGGGAGATAGTAAATAGATTATTAATCGAGAATTGTAATGATACTAAAAATGTTAATGGAATTTTTATCCATCATAGTTATAAAAGATAATCTAAAAATTCCATGCATATCCCGTATAAGTTGCTAGCATGACGCATAATTTTAGGACTAGTCATCACGAATCATTGTGATGATGGATTCAATGATGGTCCAAACGCTTTTGGGGTTATTACACATAGGTACATCTATGACATAACTATATCCAATTTAATGTTTCTAGAATGGTATTTATTATCATGGTAACTACATAGGGTTTTAATTTGCACAAATATATGATGGTTTTCCATCATTAAAAGGAGTGAGTTTCATAATGATTTTTGGAAACTCTATATTGAAAAGTATATGAACGAGGAATAACTACATAAAAAGGAAAATACATAAAATGTTAATAATAATATAAAAAAAATTCATACTTGGAAATATATTTTTCCACACCTAAGAAATTAAGTGGTAAACCAAAATTTCATAATCATCTATGATATATAAAAATATTTTTTTTAAGTAGGTGGTTAAACAGGTCCAAACATGAACTTACCAATATTTAATTGATGATAATGTGTTAGTTTCTATAGTAATATCATTAAATAAGATTCATATTGATAAGATATTTTTTATAAGTGTGATATATAATAATTAGATGCAAATATATAAAGAATTAATTTATAGGAAATTATTACACAATTTGAATAAAATATTATCCTCTTAGTATGCTTGTTTTTTATGTTTAAATTAACGATGACTGTTTTTTGATAATATAAATAATATGTTATTAAATTTAATATAATGAATCATAATGGTACCATAATATTCATATTAATCCTTTAATACCTTCATTACATAAATCATTTTAAGGTCATTACGAAAAATAAAACAAGCTGTGTCATGGAGGTGGTAGTCCGCACAACATACGAATGGCAGTTTCATTTTTCTTATGTGAAAAGATAAAGTGGATAATTATTAAAACAAAATTATAAAAATGTAATATTTTAAAAATTATGTCGATTCCATCATTTTACACTAGTGAAATTAAATTTTACAAATATTAATTATATGAAATTAAATAGAATTGGAAAGGAAATGGTAGAAATTTAGACCATAATTCATTGATTATCATCTTTTCCAAGTTTGTTATGTAATTCAGGGTTAGACAAAACATCCAAAATGTTTTAAGTATTATAAAAATGTGTATTGGACATAATTTGGGCTGACTAAATTGGATTTATGTGTGAGGAGAAGTGAGGATATGAAATACCCTTTAATAATTGAAAAGGTATTATTTTTTTAAATACACAAATGTTATCAATAATTGGATGTAACTATCAAGAAAATTGGATAAATAATTGGTAAAATATAGGTATTAAAATTTACATGTTTCATCAAAGCCTCAAATAAACATTTAAAAAATATTTTATAAATTTATTTATTTTATTTACTCTTAGATTTCATATTATTTTTATTTTATAATTTTCATGTGGTAACTAGTTTTTACCTTAGGTAACATAATATATAAGACTAAAAATGAAGTCATCCTTATAAGTAAAATTGGACCTACTAATTAAAATATTAAATCCATTTTTTATTATTCAAATTATATAGGTGTTAATTTTTTTTCAAAAATGATATTTTGTAATATATTATACAATTTTTGAAAAAAATAACACTTGAGATATTAAATATCACCCATGTGTTTTTAAATTATCATTAATATTTTAAAATATATATTTCTGAATGAATGTTACTCCAAAATTTCAGAGTAATTCTTACATAATATCAATTCCATAAATGTAAAAGTTTTTCCAAAATCGGTATATTGTACTATTCACCTAAAAATAAATTATTTATACTAATTCTAATAAATCTATTTAATAAAATATCATTATGAAAATTAATTCTTTTTATTTTTAGAAAAAATAAATTTACAGCATTATTAAATTTAACATTAAAATATACTAGTCAATAAAGGCCATTTTTTGTTTTCATTGTGTGATAGTTTAGGATGGGAGTTTACATAATATAGTTTCTTATTAGGTACTAAATTATCTCCACATAAATAATTAAGTCATAAAAAATATGCTTATATATATTCCACTGAAAAAAATTGGATGTTCTTTCCTCATACCTTATTTAGGATCCACTATTTCCCTTTCCGGTCTTTTTATTACTCCAAATGACCTTAACTAATTGATTTGTCTTATTCCTTAATTATTTCTAATTAGTGATACTAATTTGGACAAGCACCTCATTATATGACTTGTCGAGATCTAACTCCGTTCTTTTATATGTGATCATGTTCATTAGATAGGGAATAAATTTCCATAGTAATAAAAAAATATCATGTCATTTTCATTTGAAATATTGGATGACATAACCAATCTATAAGTTATAACTCAATTTAATTATAGTATTGAAAAAGTCTCAATATACCTAGGTATTAACACCCAAATTTTATCAAATCATACGACTTCATCCCACGATGAAACCTTTATGAATACCTGATATCCATCATTAAATTCTTATTTGATACTTCAATTAATATTATAACTATGTTTTCATCTCTTGGGTGCTTTAATATAATATTGAATAATCTATATTCTATAACTCATATCCTCCACATGATTTGGGAAAAATAAATTTAATTCTCCATCCTATTCCCAATAAATATGTGTATAAAGGTTCTTATTATATAGTACATCATATAGTTCTATATGTATATTTCGTTGTAATCTATTATTTTACGAAAATTACATTAAAGTTACATATTGATTGTACATAGCATGGAATTTAAGAGAACATGATCTTAACTTTCCTTTTAAAGTCTTGATTGTCCATTCAGACTGTAAATCAGTTAGGGGATAATAGGTGGTTCTTAAATGTAAATTTGTTTTGATATTCATTTTATAACTCTTTATAAATTTTATGTTAATTTTTGGGAATTATTATATACAATAAATTGATGTTCCCTATAAAGACATATGATTCTATTAGTATAGATATATGTAAGGCACTCCAAGGGTATTTATTCTCTTATAACTATTAAATGTGAATACATAGAGAGATTATTAATGATGACCTATATAACAACATTATTCCTATAAATATTTTGGATTTTAGTTAAAATGTAAAATTTAACAATGTCCAACTTCTATATAGGTATATGAGGTTGTTTTATAACTACCATCATATTTTTTCTTTCATTCCTTACCTATATGCATACTAATAATCAAGACACAAAATCTATAATTTACTACATTATATAATTCCACTAGAAAGTTTCTCTTAAATAGCTATATATATTTTTTCTACATGGGTGTATAGAGATATTTGAGATATGTGATTAATTTGTAATATCCCTTATTAACAACGATATCGATAGAATACATAAAAAATTATTGAATTTCTACACTTCATTTTTATAGAATATGTCAATAAATTTAACATCCTTCAATACATTAAATAATCATTTTTTATTTTTGTAATCCTATTTGTGATTCTCTATCTTCATTAGTAAATACATTTTATAAGTTTTCTCTAAATGTAATGAGCACTCCCCTTACCAAGAAATTACAATATCATTCTTTCATAAATATCTATATATGGGATCCTTGTAAATAATCAACATTGTAAAAACACTATGGTATATCCTACTGAAGGAAAAAACATATTGTTTTCTGCACCGGGTGGTAGTGTATTGATCAATCATAGTATTTGAGTAATTCAAACAATTTTATTTTTCACATGTTGAGCTTCATCTGAGATAAGATATACTATAAACTCTTGTTGTCTATATATTTAAAAAATATATTTCCCTAGAATGAGTTTCACCATATTTTAAAACAAAGACTACAATTAAAAGCTCATTTTCTTGATTTGGATAGTTTTTTTCATGGATTTCCATTTTCAATGATGAATAATCAATCACCCAATCATTCTATATAAGGAAAAATTCATTTACATTCTTTGATATATTAATATATATTACAAATCCATCCCATGTTATGGTTAAGTCAAAAGCATGTCAATAATTTATCTGAAATTTATCTCTAAAAAAAGTTCTTACATTATCCCAACCATGTGAGTCCCCTCCACATGTTAATATGGATAAAGATATATCCAATTGGAAAAATAATTGATGAACCATTGATAGTATCAAGAAAAACCTAGGAAAATATTGATATTGGTTGTTCTTTTTGATGTTCGGTATTATTTGACTACAATATTTATTTAAGTGTCACGATATTTTATATCCATGTTGAAAATATGTCAATGAAAGGAATATTCATTGGAAAAAACATAGACAATCCATATTTCCAATATAATTCTATTTTCCTAATGGTTTCAAAAATTATTTGGTTATTAATATCATGTTGTTCAAATCTCATAGAGTATATCGAGATATAATCATTAAATACCACTAAAATGTTATATATATACACTTTTAACAATATATTAATTACAAACATAAATGAAAAATGTAAAATAGTAAATCCAAAAAGCATTTTTGAATACTTATAATGTGCAGATCAATATGAAATGTCATCTTCGACATATTTTCCTTCTCCAACCATAGCTGATGATAATAATAGATAATATCAGTCATTGAAAATTATTAGGATACATAAATTAAATCAAATAATACATCAATGCATACAAACTAATAATTATACATTATAGTAAGGGCATAATCTCCCAATAATAAATGAATAATATCATGATACAATCCTTGTTTTTCAAAGAAAAATAGGGCCTCTACACTGTGAAACACTAGGTCATATAATTCCTTTGTCACATAAATCTTGAAAATATTTGTTTTACTCCACAAACAAGACTGGTTCCACTCTATATTGAGTTTTATGTATAGGTATTTCATTAAGAACATGTTTAATGGAGAGCTCAACTTTTCACTATAGTGGATGAGCAGGAAATTCTTCTAGAAAAATATCAATGAAATTAATTTACCTAGGTAAATCATCTATATTAGGAAATGTTCATTATTGATAGATCTATATTGATATCCATCTACTTAAATTTTTTAATAATTATTGAATATAGGGGTTTTTATACATATTAATGATGTATAAGTTTCCCCTATAAAGATTAGATAATCCACCTCACCTTCTAGAATCATAATCTTCATCTCTTGCAATTAATTATATCAATTATACATCGAAGGCCATTCAATAATAGTAATCATATAAAATTAAAAGAAATGTATAATAACCATGTTTTCAAATATGTTTTTCTTACACATAATAGTTAAAAATACCAATAATATAAATTTTTCTTTGAGATTCACACTTATTTTCTTAATTTCTAATTACCATAGTATGAGGATATAAATATATATATATATATAGAATAAATGGATGATTTAAGATTTTTTTATATTAAAAATGGAATAAATAATTCTCTAACTTTATGAAAATTATCAATTCATCTGTTACTACATCATCAAAAACATTGAAATCATTTTAGGTTATCAAAAAGGCATACCCTTTACTCTGTTTCATTTTCTGATATTAAATACATTAATGTTTTAGGGATTTATTCTTTAAAATGTCCCACTTCTTTATAATTAAATAATTAATGTTCAACGGATTCCTCCTTTAATATTAATTCCTGATCTTTATGTCATTTTCCTACACACTTTTAATAGTCTCTTATTTACTTTCTATAATCTATATATTGTTTCTTTCTACATTTATCACAAATGGAAAATCCCATATATTAATTATTCACATTTACTATATTGTTTTTCCATGATTCTGACCCAATATATTCTTCCACTAATTTAACAAGAATACATATGACTTTAAAAACTCTGTTTCTTTTTTTAATAACTCTCAATAATATATTCTCATATTATGAAATAATCTATGTGGCTTCTTCCCTTCAAATTCATGAATTTATCCTATAAATAAGATGATCAATCTTGATTTCTGGTGAATGTGTATAGGCTATTATATTCATAGATAACATTATAAAATATAGTTATACTTAACAACATTTCCCTCCTCCTTTCGTCTTTTATCGAGGGTATATCATTTCATTTCTCCTCTTTATTCATGAGGAACGTGTTTTTTATTGACTAACTCTTTAAATTTTCTCTATTCCATACCCATGATCTAATATCCCTCTTTAGTGATTTTAATTATCAACCCCCATTTTTACACATCTAACTTTTGATGACAGACCGCCATGATGAATTTTAACATTTCATACATCTTAAAATGAGAAATATCTTATTTAGGGACTTGATCCATTGTTTAACAATAAATGGATTGGTATTTCAACTGAATGTTTAAGGTTTTATCCAAATAAAGTGGTCCAACATTGTTACATCATGTTTGTGGACTATAAGGTCACTCAATATTGGGGATATTATTTAATATAACTAGGATTAACTACCATATCATGGTTATGATCTAATTAGCCTAAAATCCTAATTTATTTACTAATTTTGGGGGAATATTCATTTATTTACGATGGGTGTTGATGTGGTTCCATTTCACCTTGTTAGTCACTTTATTTCTATAGTTTCATGGACATAATCATCCTATGATAATAAATTGTGAAATTTAATTCCCAAATTTATTTATAGCATGCTCCACATATATCATTAGGGATTTTCATAGTAATTACCATCTATTACTTAGTTCAATTAATTATTTTCAACCATGTTACTACAGAGATACAATTTATAACATTAATAACATATCAGAAAGTAGAATCTGAGATATAGTATTTATATTAAATTATTTTTAACAAATAAACGACTTCTAGAAGGATTTAATAGTTTGATTGTATTATAATAATTTATACATGCATACATACATACATTATGAAATATTATGATAACTGGTGGCCATATAATGAGAACATGACTTAAGAATCAATAATATCTTAAAAAATTACACATTGTCATCTTATAGGTTTCTTAGGTAATATAAATCAAGTAAAGTTGAGTTTAGATGCTTGGTAGGAAATATTATATAATGGAATATATCATAACAAAAACAAATTATTAGTAATATGGATGGTACGAATGAACACAAAAATCCCTAATAAATTAAAAATAAGTTTTTAAAATTTCAATTATATTAAATGTAATTATGTATGATAAAAATAACTGATCTCATATTTTTCGAATCCATAATCATGGACATAAAAACATACTATCAGACCCTATACGAAAGAATTTTTTTATCATGGTATGTGGTGTACACAAAAACCCTAACCATTTTTTCTAATGAGACCCAGTGATTTATTGAGAGACTATATTATTCTTGTCCACTCTTGTCTCATGATTATGTACAATCCATTTACACAAGGGGACATCATGTCCAATCATACTATTCTTTAAAGAACCTCTTAGTAAATAATGCATTGGTATATATATAATAAATAAATATTAAAATTATACACATCCCCATTTAGAAAAATAATTTTTATTTCTAGGATAACGTTTTTTAATTAACATTGATCTTTTGGGGTATCATTAAAACTAAATAAAGTATTATTATCAATGATATATAGTGGGGAGAATACTTACAATATTCTGGGATACCCTTGAGAGATAGTAACAGGATTAAATATCTTAAATTGGTATGATATTATGAAATTGGTAAGAAAATTCCTCTATAATGGGTCTAATTAAAATATGGGGACTACAATGAGTATATCAAAGACGTTTCTAGAATGGTGTCAAAAATTAGGACTATTAAACATGTATCTTAGTGATGATTGATTCATTGATATACCAACCATTTTTGGGGTGATTAACCATATGTGAATTTTATTCACAACCACATCCAATTTCTAATATCCAACAAGCACATATTTTCATGGTAATTATATATACTTTATTAATTTACCAGAACACAGAATAATTTCTACTATATAAAATATTGAGTTTTGCTATGGTTTTGATAAATTCAGAATCAAAATAATTTGATAGAGGTATAAAAATATAAAAATGTATATAACTTATACATCATGAATGATATAGTAAAATTACACCACGTAAATGTATACACCACACTTGAATGAATATGTGTAGAATATAACCTCAGTCCCTATGAATGAAAATTTAGATAAGAAAAACCCACTTATGGATTGGGTATAGATTTAGTCATAACCTCTAGAAAGAGATAGATTAAAAATTATATTATGATATCAAGAATAATTAAATTTATTTATTTAACATAAAAAAATAGTTGGAATAATCACTGTATAATAAAAATTAGGTTCATAATAGAAAGAGTCTCTTAATTTAAGAAATTTTTGATGGAAAACCATTACATATTATCTCAAATTCCATAAATATTTTTAAAATCTTATATAAAAAATATATCTATATTAATAACTTATTATATAACCTTACTCATAAGAATTTTCATCAAACACTTTATAAATAGTCATTCTATAAATGAACTCTTCCAATTTTTCCACATCAGGTGTTTAAAATTCTAATAATTTGTACTAGTTTTATAATAGTGGTGTTTGAATTAATTCTAATTATAATTTTCACCATTACTATGTTATTAATGAAAATTTCATGTATGAATTATTATAACTTATTATGTTTCAAATTACTTTCATTATCGTTTTAGTACTTATATATGAATATATAATCGATAACATTCATGTTTTTGTGGATCTTAATGACGGAAGGGTGTTTCCCTAATTTGTGACATAAATTTTTTTATAAAATATCAACAAAAAAAATATTTACACATTTATATCATCTTATAATTGTAAATAATTTTTCAATGTGATCTAAAATGTAATGGAATCATATTTTTAAATTCAATTATTAAAATAACATAAACATAAACATACCCAGATTTAAAAAATGATTATATTTTTTATTTGGTGTCATTATACTATAATAATAATGATATTATTTAGTGTTAAACAATGTGATATATGAGATTCATAGATAAGTATATTAATTCATTAGGGATATGAAAATATTACACAATTTGAATAAATGATTATCCTCTTAATAGTCTTATATTAAATGTTTAAATTAATGATGGTCAATTATATATCACATTATTATTAGGTTCCTAATTTTTTTTAATATATTCCGATAAATATTATAAAAAAAAATTTCCTTCAATTCCTTTGTTGTTATAATGGATCGAATAATAACTGAGATGGTGGGCGATCTATTGTTCAATAATGAACAGTTTCTATAATTTATAAACATAACTCACAAAACTTCTTAATGTTACGTACCTTATATTCTATTAGGATGTGATTTTGAATGAAACATATTGAAATCACATAAGGAACATGAGATTTACCAGGTTTGGACCCAGTTTAAAAACCTATAACCTTCCTATAGTCACTCACATGGGTCTACGAAAATTCACTATTATGAAGAATTGAATAAAAATTAGGCCAACTCATGTTAGAAAAAATTTATCTCCCAATAAAAAATATTATAACAACTCCTATTAGTTTCAAATGGTTTCTTAAAAACAATATGATCCAAAATATAAATGATAATAAAAAATCCTGTGTCTAAAAAACTTTATTTGGAACCTCAATTTTTTGATGCTTAGTCTGACTACCTCAGTCCGATGAACATAGTATGATAGACCCAGTAAGATGAACCCATTCTTAAACTAAAATTCTTAACATCTCCCTAAATGGTCAGTATGATTTCCCTTAGACTGATATGCATTTGTCTTGTATGAAAAACATCATGTAGTTTAATCTTCATATGAGATCTCAGTATGGAAATAAACTATAACTCAAACCCTATAACACTCCACTTTTTTTCATGTAAAATTATTAAAAAATACCGATTTATTGTGAATCTATTTATATGTATCCCGAAAAGGTAAAAGCATAATATTGAAAAATATTTATCGGTCACCCAATTCTCAGACACTAGAAATTCACTCATATTTGAAATTTAGGTTTAACAACTTCGGATCTTCTTATCTCTTATATAACCTTTCTGAATCATCTCATAAATTAGCCTTCTCAAACATACTACCTTGTCCTTTGTGTAATTCTTATAGTATGATTAGCCCTTATTTTGTGACTTCAATTGATCATTTTTCTTCAGATTCAATCCCATGGGATTTCATTCTCATAGTCCGTCTGATTGAATTTTCTTCTTAAAGTTAGTCTAAAGAAACATCCTCATATCAGTCAGATGGATACTCTTAAGCACCTTCCATTAGAACATCTTCAAATTATTTTGATAAAATTATCTGTTTCTCAGCAATATTGATTTTTCATTATGACATATTTTCATTATGGAGTAATAATCATTATAATAATGACTCCACTCAAAAACCATCATGTTATTCAAAACTCATCTACTAAAACTCATTAAAAATTCTAACATATTATTTGTCTTTTACTTATAGATCTTATGATCATTGTTAGGTTTTCTATATCTTGAAATCTAGATATAATAAAATATTTTCAAATATATTAATCATCCACCATTAATTCAAAATTAATTTATCATTAGAGTATTTCTGATTTATGAGAAAATCAAGATCAGTAAAAAAACATCATTTTAATGATATAATGTAAATAAATTTCTAACTCATGACTCCCATGAAACATACATTCGATGATTATCATATTTATAACAATAAATAATATCTTGTACTAAAATTCTTAATAACATCATTCCCAAAAGATCATGAAATTCATGTTGATAGATCATAATACAATCGTGTGTCCCTTCATAAACATTAAAAATATTAAACATTCACTATTATATATGTTTTTATATCGGGTTCTACATAGTATGATATATTATGTCTAGAAATAAACATGCTTTGAATCAAAGAATTTATCTTGAATCTTCTTCTGTTAGAATATTCAATAAATAAAATCTTCCTTAAAAAATTAATTTCAATAGATAGGGTTTAATCTCGATGAACAAAAAAATTATTTTAAAAAATATTAGTTGCTTACAAATAAAAAAACATTATCATAAAGAAAAACACAATAATGGATCTTCAAACTCACCTGTTGCATTTGGTTTGAAAATATTGTTAACTGAATTTTTTAAAATCACCATGTATCAAACACATATCTTTTTTAGAACAAAATTATGAAACAAATCAATGTTTTGAAAATATATAATATCATAAACCTTCTTCGAAGGGATTTTCCACACATCACAATTCATGATAATGTAATTTTTTAAAGTAATTACATCTCTCAGTGATAATAAAATATTATTTCTATAAAAAGATACATCCCCCTCACATTTTATTATCTATATTTTTTCATACCCCTTTATTATTATTACCCCAATTATCTAATAAGGACAACATCAGATTCATAAAATAAAGATAACTAAAAATATCATACAGTGTAAATATTTATTACATTCTCTTTCCCTTTTTCAAAACAATCCAATGAATGTTGGCATGTTCCCTTATGTTCTTTAGGAAATAATTGGATATGGATTAACATGATGTTTCATAATTCAATAAAAAACCATTCATTATGAATTTATTTTTTAATGATTTCACAAATTTGATACTCGGTTGAGATATATTCCACCAAAAAATTTCCATCAGAATCATTCTATTTTATATAGTGGATCTTTTTATCAATGTGTTTTGTAATTTAATATTTGACAAGATTTTTAATAAGGTTAATTTCACTCTGATTATCACAAATTATTTTCAATGGTTTAGAAACATTTACATTATATTATTGTAGCTGAAATTTCATCCACATCATCTGATTACAATCATGTGTAGCTATAACATATTTTGAGTTAATTGAACTCAATGTTTATGAACTTTATTTATTACTATACCAACATACAAAAAATCCACCCAAGAGAAATTTCCTCCAAAAGATGGTTTTCTATCATTACAATATTGAGTCCAATCTGCATCTATAGATCCATGGAATTCATTATAGAACTTTATTTTTATAAAATACCATGTGAAATTGTTCTCTTCACATATATAATAATTTTATTTACATCCATTATATGATACTCTTTTTGATCACTCTAATATCATGAAAAAAATTCACGTCATAAAAAATATCAAGTCGTGAGGATATGAGATTAAAAAAAATTATTTCCAACTACAAATTTTCATTATTCTTTACACATTTTATGATTCATCTTCACCATCATTGTTCTTAATACATTAGGAGTCGAAAAATCTCGGTGTTCTTCTATCAGAAAAATCTTTAACCAATCCATATAATACTTCTTCATGAGATAAAAAATTTACCTCTTCTTTTATTTAACTTAGTATCCATGGAAGAAAGTTAACACTTCTAAAATTTATATTTCAACTTTATTCTTCATTTCCTAAGAAAATTTATTACAACCATTTTTTAACCCTAATAAAAAATATTTCATCCACATAAAAAATATAAATTAATTTTCTATAGTTAACTTATTTCATATACTAGTTACCAATAATCTTTTACATTAGAAAAATTAAACATTCCAAAGATACTACCAGGTTTTAAATGTCATAAATTTAAGTATTGTATCAACCAAAAAATATATTTATTCAATATATAAATATTTTTGATCATTATCAATTAGAAAACCACATGTTATTTAATGAAAACATCCTCTTAGATGTCCTTATTTTTGAAATATGACATTATATCCAAATGATAAACTTTTACTTTTAATGTGTAGCCACTAATAGAAACATTATAATAGTTTTTTTTTGTTTTGAAACAATAAAATTTTCTTTAAAATCTAAAACTTACACCTATGAATAACCTTTAGAAACAAGTCTCTATTTTTTTAATTTTCCTTATATTCATTATATTTTTTATACAAACCATGTTTGTTATGATAAATTATTTCTTTTCTATCCATTGAACATGTTTCCATGATTCATTTTTATCAATATGATCCAACTATTTATTTATTGAATCCACCCATTATTTATATGGAATACCTTCTGAAACTGATTCTGATCAACTTTTGAAATTTCTGATGTCTGATTTAGTAATATCAACTTTTGTTTTGTTTGAACTAGAGCATTATGATTCCAAATAATGTTTTCAGACTCAAAATGTTTTTGTATGGTGGGTAATTTCAATGTATCTCTTTGAGTTGAACATTCCTCATCAAACGATTCATCCATGTGTTGATAAGTGTGTTTTGTATTATTAAAAAATAAATAGGAAACCTCTATTTTATACCCCTCAATATTTTGAACAATTGTTTTTTTCAATAACATGTACATATCAGTAATCCATTATCTTTTTAAAATGTTTGTTCTAAATTTTTTTGCATATTATATTTAGTGAATATCCCAAAATGATTTCTTCTTCAATATTCTCATCAAACATTCCATGATCATGAATTTTGATTTTTCCCCAACATGGATTTTATAAAATATTTATGTTCTTAAATGAAGGTTTTCTATTATACCTCATTTCATAGGATGTAAAATTGGAATATGTAATCAACAATCATCTCATCTGGACATGTACATCTATACTAATAGCTTATCTCTTATATGTTCATTTAATGATTGAATTATGACAACATGCTTCATCCCATTTCCAAAAAAAAACTTCTTTTCTACCATTTTTAAACATTAGAATATTATGAAGTATAAGTGTCACTATATTAATGTTTGATTCCTTGATATATCAAATATGTTTCAAAATTATATGAAATAAAATAAATAGCATTATTTGTAGTTAACTTCTTTATGCAATCCCCCATTTCATTCTCACCATCTATTCTGATGAATAAAAACATTTCATTAAACCTCTAAATTAGTATATTTAAACATGTTTTTTTTCATTCATTTGAAATAAGAAATTAATTTAATAAAGTAAAAAATCATGTTTTTTTATTGATGTCTCGTCGACCCACATAATTCATAACAAATAAGTTTAGAATCCATGGTATACTAAATCTGAACATATAAATGATTTTATTAGTCATATTAACATTATAAAAATTTACTAATACATCTTATTACCTACTTTTCAAATATGGATAAATTATAAAACATCATCTCTAGAGAGTTATTCATAATTTTATACCCATTTTGTACATTTATTTAATGACACACCTTATTCTCATCATCAGTAAAAAGATAACTTTTTTAATTGCATCCAAAAATTTAAAAAAAAATCTAGTATTTCATTCACTCCTATTAACATGTTTTCCATATTCTATACTTCAAATGATAGATGAATATTTTCTGCAAAATATTATTTTCCAATACCACATAGTTAACTTAGAGTATGTATGTTATGTATTATCCCATCAAAAAATAGAACATCATCCCTTTCTAGTATTTTTGTTTCCATCTCTATTAATCTAATCCATATAATTTTAAAGGAACTATAATTTCTAAATGTAACTATTGTACAATCAATTTTTAACTTGTTTCTTCGTTTTCAAATCACTTTTCATATGTAATGAATTCCCACCATTATGTGTCCATGGTTGTTCCTATTAATTTATTTCAAATGTGTCTCAACAATAAGAGATATTTCCTAAACCATATTATTTCCATATTTATTTTCATTTATATCATAAGAATCATTTTTCAAATTGAGTGACGTACATACTTTAGCATGATGACTAGTTTGATGACATTTTATACAAAGATCGTCTAGACATTAAAATTGATTTTTTGTTGGATAGTTTCCCAAATCTTGATATTTTTCTTTTCTAACTTCTTATAGATTAATAATGTCACTAAATTTTAATCTACCATTTATTTAAATATATTAAAACATTATTTCATAATGTTAAAAGTTATAAAAATAAATATAATCCCTATGAACATATATTCCACAACACTAATAAAACCGTCAAATCATGATTTTCTAATGATGTAAGATCATTATCAATAGAATGTTTTTTGAGGTCAGTAACTTCTTCCAGCATCAACATACTATGAATGTGTAAAAACTATCCAAATAAGGTTGTTTTCATCCTTTGTAGATGTGATATGTTTCTCATATACCTTCTCAATCCAAATATTCTAATAAAATTTCTTATTAATTGATATTTTTTAAATAACTAATGAAATTATATTTTTGGTGGGTGGGGATTTCATATGATTCTTGAAATTAGATTTCAAAAAAATATAAGTTGTATAAGATTTTACATACAAGGTATTTTTGAAAATTTCATTAATAATCTTCATGTTAATTTCATACTAACTATTTTTTGATTGAAACTTGCTCACTAATTCTTCCTTTGATGTGATCTTATTACTGAGATCTTGGACCATGTTTCCTTGTTCAATAATTATATAATTTTCAACATAAGATATCCATGATATATTTTTCTTTTAGATCAACAATATATTTCTCCCCTTAAACAAATTCATCACTATATTTATATAAGGCCCCAGCCTTAAACCTTACTTAAACTTGAGTTATTACAAGATTACACATTGAGGATCTTTTCAGGTTTAGAGTTTTAGAGAATTAGATCATGAAACTTGAATTACATTCCACATTTAAACAAGGTGGTTACATAAAAGACAATATTCATTCTTCCCATCAATGGAAACCTATTTAAAATAAAACACGGATTCTTTCTTGACACATCCTTGACACTATCGTCACATCATGTACCTTTCCCTTGACCTGTGAAAAGCATTTCAAAAACATGGGATGAGCATAAAAAGCTCAGTAAGGGTTATAAAAATATGGAAAGGAAAGATGAGTTTATATATACATAAGAATGAAATCATACTTTACCCATAAAACATAGGCATATCAAATCATGAATAAATCATAGAAAACATAAGACATAAAGGTAACTTGAGGCATTCTTAACATTCTTACGTAGGGAGTAACCCTCTTGGTTACGTTTGGAATACCCATCACAGTATATTCCCTAAATCTCTTCGGAGAAACCTTAGCGTTTCACTCCTTCGCGTTACCCAATGCATTGGAGAGCTATAACGGGCTCACCCGCCCTTAGTTTATCACGGAACCACCCGTCTTCATAATAATGCCCAAGAACCATAACATAATCGTATCACATAAAACATTCATAAAGGAAACATAGAATTTCTACATTTCAATCACAAGACATCAATACAACACAAAAAAAATGTGAAAACCATTTTCAATACCAAAATAAAATAAAAGCAAAACATGGTATTTATTTTTCTTTTAAAAAGAAAGTATGGCTTGTAGAGGAAGCCGAAACTCAAATAACGGTCACGATGGCAGAGAAGTTGTTGTCGCCGCATACGTACGACAAAAACATTCCTTTTTGTCATTTAGTAAACGCTTCGTATAAAAAAGATTCCTTTTGAATAAACGTAAAAGTCAAAGGGGTTTATACACCATATAAAAGAAAGTTGTGTATAAAATAAAATATGCCTCAACGAAAGGAGATTGAGACGAAGTCCCATACCACCTTGAAGCTTTTAACATTTTAAACAATTAATATCCATATAAATAAATCCTTAAAACCATTTTGAAAACATGGATATTAATAAGAACAAATAATTAAAAAATTTAAAACAATATTTTGGTTAAAAGGGTTTTACCAAAATTAGAGACACTTGAATACAATAATCGAGGAATAACATTTAGTCAGAACTTTATAATATCATGAGAATAAAAGGATTCATGATATAATACTCCAAAGTACAGTATATACACCATATAATAGTGAATTGGTGCATAACAACAATGAACCCTCAATAGAAATGTCAAATGTGATGAAATCACTTATAAAGAAGGTATCCTTAAATTAAGGACAAATAAATCTCAAAAATATGTGTGAAAAATATATATACACCCAATATAAGTGGATATTATGTGTAAAACAATAAAAGGTCATTCACACATATTCAATGGATGACATATTCAATGACTACAAGTTGAACCCAAAGAAATCGAAATTGGGTTAAAAAGTTCCCTTGACAGCCTAACGTCATCACATCAAAATGAGATGATGAGAGATAAAAAGTGTATCTCATCACTTGGACATAAAATTTACATCAATAAGGATGTATGAGAACATATCCCAACATAAAAATATGTAAATTAAAAGACCCAATAGAAGAAGTCTTTTAAAAAAGAGGAGGGTGAAAGGTCCCCTTACCGACTTGGGTATCTTTCAAAACATACACCCCATGAAAGAAAGACAATAGATCATTGATGTAAATACTCATAAATGAAAGTATAGTACACAAAGAGTAGAATAATTTGAAGTACATACACCACTCAATGGAATTTGTGTCAAATGTAGCATAAATCTCACGGGAATAAAAGTGAGATGAAAAATCCCTTACGAAAACTCGGCAGCCTAACGGCGCCACATAAAACATCCGAATATGGATTGATGAGATAAAATAGGGTATCTCATCACATTAAAATAAAATTTACAGCAAGAGGAATATAAAAAAACATCCCCCAACATTACAAGGAGGAGTTAAAAAGAAGTGACATAAAGGAGAGTACTTAAAAAGAAAGAGAGAGGTTAGATCTCTTACGAAAGTTCGGCAGCCTAACGGCGCCTCTCAAAACTTACAAAATGGATTGATGAGAGAGAATAGGGTCTCTCATCACATGAACATAAAAATTTCAGTAATTGTAATATAAAAGATCTTCCCAATAACAAGAAATATGAGCTTTAAAAGGAATGACATAAAAGTGTGTACTTAAAAAGAAAGAGAGGAGTAGGATCCCTTACCTCGGGTCCGACTTGACTCGATCCTTCTTTAATCTCCTGAATAATAAACTTGAGTTAATTTCTAATTCCTTAAGAACCTTTTTCAAGTTCATTATTACTTTTATACCACTTATTACCATGTCATAAACATTATGTTAATAATATTTGTTTTGCCGATATTTGGTTCTTAAGTCGAAAGTGGACTTCTTACAATTACATGTTGTTCGTGTGGCCAAATTTTTATTATATCCAGAATTGTATTCATTATGTAGATATCATATATGTCATATATATCCAGTACATGCATGCATTTATAACATTACATAATCATTTAGAGGTAAGAAATGAAATTCACTGTTCATGGAGACGGTAAGCCGTACATACGCATGAACGCTACTTTCATTTCTATTTCGTATTTTATAGAATGGAATAATAATGATATAAAGGTATATTATAATTCCAGTATAATATCATATATAATATCATATTTCCATCCTTTATACATCCCACATATGGTATTTAACGAATCAAATCACTTTGAGGGGGCGGTAGTCCGCACTTCCTTAAATGAAGATATCGTGTATACCCATAATGGAAGCCATAAAGGTAAGACAAAAATGAAAAATACATAAGCATAAATAAAACATAAACATATTATATATCATATATAAAAATAGTGACATCATAATGGCCACCTTTGAAGGTGTTAAATGAGTATTGAACAATCATCGTTTCGGGAGGCAGAATTTCACCATCCACGGAAACCGTATGTTCTTTAACCATTTGATGTAGTTGTGTGAGAGTGTAGCTCGAATAAATCTTATAAAAACATCCTAGTATATTGAAGATACAGGTGTTGTTACAAAAGAAGTAAATAAAAAGAGTTTAGGGTGTTGGAGAAGCAAAATAAAACAAATGAACATGAGATAATGAATTACCTTTAAAAGTGTAACTCCTTTTGATTTGAGCCAAAAGGCTTTCCTTGAAAGGATTCTGCCCAAAGGGAATCCTTTAGGATTAGGAGAGGGATGTGGAGAGAGTAAATGGGCAGGGGTTGGCCGAGCCAAAGGCTTGAGGAGTGTGTTAAGTGAGGTAGAGGTGGGGGCCTTTTATAACAGGAGAGGAGGGGAACTTTTGGAAAGTAAAGAAATATTACTTTATTTGAAAATGTGTTTCGGTTTCAAAAGGTCCCACATTTATATAATTCGTGGATAAGGTGATAAGTCTTCGAAATACACCCATCCAATAAGTTTTGGACATGTTTAGTTCATAGATTTTACATTATCTTTCCATTTTATTTAAATCGTCAAATAATGATGTCATCGCTGCATCATTATTATGTCATAAATAATTTAATTTATTTAATGTCTAAAAATTATAAAAAAAAACTATGATGTAGTAAATCTTTTTTGATTTCCAATGAATATTTATAATCAAAAAGATGACTTGTATAACCCCACTTAAAAATTGTTTTAGTAAAACATATCATGTTTGTGTCAATTTTACTTTTACATTAAATAAAATGTTATTTATGTCATTTCCCAACCAAAGTGGATCCATGGGGTCCCCAAGTTGATCCATGGCTTTTCATGGTCGGCCATGATACAACCAATGAGGGTAAGACATGTGTCAAGCTCATCTCATTTTATTAAAGCATTATTTTTACCTTAAACTACACTAATTACCACTAATCGCGATTAAAAACTTAATAAGTTACTATTCACCAAAAAATTATTTTAATCTCATTGAACCACATTTTACTTCTTAATGACAACCATGTATGTCGGATTTTTGAAAATCAAAACAAAATGATGGCAAAATTTCATTTAAACGGAAAATCAGTTTTTATAAGTACCACTTAGTGGTTTCACTATTCATCAAAAATTGAAGTTTTTCAGAAAAATCCCAAAAATTCACCCTAAGCTATATTTGATATTATGAATTCAAAAATGAAGTCCGTTTTACAAAATTCAAAACATATAAGTCACATTAATTAATTTAATAATTAATTCCCGCTGTCATGACAAATAGCGTGTTTTATGAAACAATAAGTATCAAAAGATTGGCACTAGTTTAAGTCTGATTTCAAAGTGAAATTGATTCCAACGACCACTATTGGATTTAATGGTAAAAATATTTAAAATTTCACTTTAAAACCAATTCAAAATATAATCTAATCATATAAATAAATTAGATTAAAAAGTTGTTTTGAATTAAAATACAACATTTTACACTATTCATTAAAAAAATGAACTTTATCGGAAAGATACCAAAAATTTACACAAAGTAAATTTTGATGTCCCGATTCTTAATAAGAGTTTTATTTGGTCCAAAAGAATATTTAAGAGTGAACAAAACTATATTTAATGACGGTTCTCCATCAAAAGGTGATAAGTGAACCTTTAGTAAAAACTAGGGCATATACGCCTAAAATTAAATTCTTTCCGTATTTTAAGCCCTTATCTTTTATTGTATAAATGTAAAAATATTTAAGAACATATATAATCATATTTTAGTTATTTCTATACATTCCCGCCATTACAACGGCTACATGTTAACTACCATATAAAATAATATTATTTTATTATTAGAGTGCAACGTAAGATTCCCAAGAAACTCGTTGTTGGATGTTGGGTACGCCATCGAGCAAAGCGTCCCCTTAAAATTCATATTAATATTTTATTCACAAATATGGATAAATATGAAAATGTCATATTCCTTATTTACCTGGGGTGTTACATCCTTCCCCCCTTTTGGGAATTGCATCCTCGCAATTTTAAAATTGCGCTTGGAAACATCCTTGAACGTCCCACATCGGAACAAGAGTCGGTAAAACAATCACTTTAAAATAAAGAAAGATAAGCACAGAGGTCAACCGAGTTAACCCATAATAGGATTCTAAGTATGAAAATATGGACATGGAGGAGAAAACATAGGGTCATTTTCCGATGGAGAGTGATAGAAAACATGTTTAGGAGAATGTTAACAATAAGAAAATCACAAACTTGTGATGGGTTAAACGGTGTTGGGTTCCCCAGTAGGAAAAGTTAATAGACAACATTTTTGTTTTAAGTTACTTTTTATTGAGGAATTTATTCATAAGGAAGCATAATCACTTATCATGTTGACTTTCAACTTTTACTAGATTCCTTAGTCAAACTCATATTTTTTCCAAAAGACGGGTATTTAGGGAGACTTGTTCGCATTAAGAGTACTATAATCAACTTCTAGAGAATCACCTAATCCCCAAAAGAGAACTATATACATCCCATGTATTTAGGCTTTAACCAAAACAAAAACCAAAAAGGTTAGTACAAGATTAGATAATCCAGTAAAGGATAACCCCTTATAAAAACAAAATCTATTCTTAATCTCCAAAATTTGTCCAACAAAACCCAAAGTTCAACGAGGACCATCCGATAAACAATTTGTCCATAAAATTCATCAAAGTAAACCAATATAATATTGAAACCCAAATATTTGAAGGATTTAGTCACATAGTCTTCCAAGTTAAATCGTAACATTTATCTCCAAACAACATCAGTTGATCCTAAAGTCTCACATTGAAAAGTAATTATCCTAATCACATATCCTCCAAAATCAACTTACTCTTAATTCATAAAATCATATAAATAAAAATAATCAGTCAAACTGACCAGGGACTTCACGTAGTCCAGTGGTAGGCGATAAATACCAGTCGCACTTTGGTTGTGGGTTCGATTCCCGCAGCATTGTCCGACGTGACGGGTTGTCACACGGTCTGCATGTTGTCCTTTTCCCAAAACTATATAATTCTCAAATCATTACCCAAAAAGGGATAAAATCATCAAAAATAACCATAACATAATTTAACCTCAATTTTATCTCATGCCTTTCACTTCAATTATAACATATGGTAACTCATAATTACCTCAAAAGTAGGGATCATATAAACACAAATGGTTCTTTATAACTATGTCCACAAAAGAAAAGATAACTATTACTTGAATAAAATTTGCCTATATTAAACATCAGGGTTACACATAATATAAAAAGTCTTCTAATGTAACCCCATCATCAAAAGAGACTTAATACTCTTAAGAATTTCACCCTAACTCTTGAATCCCTTATATGTTGACATCTTACTCATTCAACATTCTTCATGATCCATTATCCATTCCTTTCCAACTTATTCCGAAATACCTCTTTCCTACAACAAAATCATGAATCATATCCTAAGATTCCAAAATAAGAAAACAATAGTCATGAAATAGTTCATACCTTTGATTGGTCATTGTCAGTTTCTTCATCCTCAATCAGAATGGCATTAGGTATTGGTAAATGAATATTGGTACGCTCTTGGTGACCCCATTCACGAAACTTCTTCATAGGACATGTGTTTGCATAATGACCATGCACACCACATTTAAAACATTCAATTGATCCCTCAGAAAGAACTTCTTTCCCTTTCCTCGAGTCAACTGGATGCTTCCTTTTTCCATGGGAGGTTCTTGCTTTATGACCTTCATTTCCACATCTATAGCATATTTTTGTCCCTTTGAAACATTTTCCTAGGTGTTTCTTTCCACATCTTTGACACATAGGTTTTTTAACACAGTTACCTTTATGATTATTACCTGTACTTTCGTAGGGATTTGTTTCTTGCATATATGATGCCTTAGAGAAATCTCTAAGGTTTAGGTGGTCAATCATGACTCCAGATAGTTGGTTGAGGATAATCAAAAGAGTTCGCATTGCAGCTCCCATATCATTCAGTTGCTTGCTCAAAAAACTGTCACAGTTTCCTTCACATCCACTGTTACTTTGGTGCCTGCTAGATCCAGCCATTTACTAAAACCAAAAAGGTCAGTGTGAGTATATCAACAAAACCATCATGTACTAATGAGTAAGATAGACAATAAGATATACTTACTCATTCACTTTATCTAAAACTAAGACTCTTTCTGAAATCCTAACCATTATGGTAATTGTCAATTATGCTTAAAGAATACCCTAACCTCTAAAGTTATCTAAACCGACCTTTGATACCAACTATAAGGCCCCAGCCTTAAACCTTACTTAAACTTGAGTTATTACAAGATTACACATTGAGGATCTTTTCAGGTTTAGAGTTTTTGAGAATTAGATCGTGAAACTTGCATTACATTCCACATTTAAACAAGGTGGTTACATAAAAGACAATATTCATTCTTCCCATCAATGGAAACCTATTTAAAATAAAACACGGATTCTTTCTTGACACATCCTTGACACTATCGTCACATCATGTACCTCTCCCTTGACCTGTGAAAAGCATTTCAAAAACAAGGGATGAGCATAAAAAGCGCAGTAAGGGTTATAAAAATATGGAAAGGAAACGTGAGTTCATATATACATAAGAATGAAATCATACTTTACCCATAAAACATAGGCATATCAAATCATGAATAAATCATAGAAAACATAAGACATAAAGGTAACTTGATGCATTTATAACATTCTTATGTAGGGAGTAACCCTCTTGGTTACGTTTGGAATACCCATCACAGTATATTCCATAAATCCCTTCAGAGAAACCTTAACGTTTCACTCCTTCTCGTTACCCAATGCATTTGAGAGCTATAACGGGCTCACCCGCCCTTAGTTTATCACAGAACCACCCGTCTTCATAATAATGCCCAAGAACCATAACATAATCGTATCACATAAAACATGCATAAAGGAAACATAGAATTTCCACATTTCAATCAAAAGACATCAATACAACACAAAAAAAATTTTGAAAACCATTTTCAATACCAAAATAAAAGAAAAGTAAAACATGGTTTTTATTTTTCTTTTAAAAAGAAAGTATGGCTTGTAGAGGAAGCCGAAACTCAAATAACGGTCACGACGGAAGAGAAGTCGTTGTCGCCGCATACGTACGACAAAAACATTCCCTTTTGTCATTTAGTAAACGATTCGTATAAAAAATATTCCTTTTGAATAAACGTAAAAGTCAAATGGGTTTATACACCATATAAAAGAAAGTTGTGTATAAAATAAAATATGCCTCAACAAAAGGAGATTGAGACGAAGTCCCATACCACCTTGAAGATTTTAACATTTTAAACCATTAATATCCATATAAATAAATCCTTAAAACCATTTTGAAAACATGGATATTAATAAGAACAAATAATTAAAACATTTAAAATTATATTTTGGTTAAAAGGGTTTTACCAAAATTAGAGACACTTGAATACAATAATCGAGGAATAACATTTAGTTAGAACTTTATAATATCATGAGAATAAAAGGATTCATGATATAATACTCCAAAGGACAGTATATACACCATATAAGAGTGAATTGATGCATAATAACAATGAACCCTCAATAGAAATGTCAAATGTGATGAAATCCCTTATAAAGAAGGTATCCTTAAATTAAGGACAAATAAATCTCAAAAATATGCGCGACAAATATATATACACCCAATATAAGTGGATATTAAGTGTAAAACAATAAAATGTCATTCACACATATTCAATGGATGACATATTCAATGACTACAAGTTGAACCCAAAGAAATCGAAATTGGGTTAAAATGTTCCTTTGACAGCCTAACAGCATCACATCAATATGAGTTGATGAGAGATAAAAATTGTATCTCATCACATGGACATAAAATTTAAATAAATAAGGATGTATGAGAACATATCCCAACATAAAAATATGTAAATTAAAAGACCCAATAAAATAAGTCTTTTAAAAAAGAGGAGGGTGAAAGGTTCCCTTACCGACTTGGGTATCTTTCAAAACATACACCCCATGAAAGAAAGACAATAGATCATTGATGTAAATACTCATAAACGAAATTATATTACACAAAGAGTAGAATAATTGGCATTACATACACCACTCAATGGAATTTGTGGCAAATGTAGCAAAAATCTCACGGGAATAAATGTGAGATGAAAAATCCCTTATGAAAACTCGGCAGCCTAACAGCGCCACATAAAACTTCCGAATATGGATTGATGAGATCAAATATGGTATCTAATCACATTAAAATAAAATTTACAGCAAGAGGAATATAAAAGAACATCCCCCAACATTACAAGGAGGATTTAAAAAGAAGTGACATAAAGGAGAGTACTTAAAAAGAAAGAGAGAGGTTAGATCTCTTACGAATGTTCGGCAGCCTAACGGCGCCACTCAAAACTTCCAAAATGGATTGATGAGAGAGAATAGGGTCTCTCATCACATGGACATAAAAATTACAGTAATTTTAATATAAAATATCATCCCAATAACAAGAAATATGAGCTTTAAAAGGAATGACATAAAAGTGTGTACTTAAAAAGAAAGAGAGGAGTAGGATCCCTTACCTCGGGTCCGACTTGACTCGATCCTTCTTTAATCTCCTGAATAATAAACTTGAGTTAATTTCTAATTCCTTAAGAACCTTTTTCATGTTCATTATTACTTTTATACCACTTATTACCATGTCATAAACATTATGTTAATAATATTTGTTTTGCCGATATTTGGTTCTTAAGTCGAAAGTGGACTTCTTACAATTACATGTTGTTCGTGTGGCCAAATTTTTATTATATCCAGAATTGTATTCATTATTTAGATATCATATATGTCATATATATCCAGTAAATGAATTCATTTATAACATTACATAATCATTTAGAGGTAAGAAATGAAATGCACCGTTCATGGAGACGGTAAGCCGTACGTATGCATGAACGCTACTTTCATTTCTATTTCGTATTTTATAGAATGGAATAATAATTATATAAAGGTATATTATAATTCCAGTATAATATCATATATAATATCATATTTCCATCCTTTATACATCCCACATATGGTATTTAACGAATCAAATCACTTTGAGGGGGCAGTAGTCCGCACTTCCTTAAATGAAGATATCGCGTATACCCATAATAGAAGCCATAAAGGTAAGACAAAAATGAAAAATACAGAAGCATAAATAAAACATAAACATATTATATATCATATATGAAAATAGTGACATCATAATGGCCACCTTTGAAGGTGTTAAATGAGTATTGAACAATCATCGTTTCGGGAGGCAGAATTTCACCATCCACGGAAACCGTATGTTCTTTAACCATTTGATGTAGTTGTGTGAGAGTGTAGCTCGAATAAATCTTATAAAAACATACTAGTATATTGAATATACTGGTTTTGTTACAAAAGAAGTAAATCAAAAGAGTTTAGGGGGTTGGAGAAGCAAAATAAAACAAATGAACATGAGATAATGAGTTACCTTTAAAAGTGTAACTCCTTTTGATTTGAGCCAAAAGGCTTCCCTTGAAAGGATTCTGACCAAAGGGAATCCTCTAGGATGAGGAGAGGGATGTGGAGAGAGTAAATGGGCAAGGTTTGGCCGAGCCAAAGGCTTGAGGAGTGTGTTAAATGAGGTAGAGGTGGGGGCCTTTTATAAGAGGAGAGGAGGGGAACTTTTGGAAAGTAAAGAAATATTACTTTATTTGAAAATGTGTTTCGGTTTCAAAAGGTCCCACATTGATATAATTCGTGGATAAGGTGATAAGGCTTCGAAATCCACTCATCCAATAAGTTTTGGACATGTGTAGTTTATATATTTTACATTATATTTCCATTTTATTTAAATCGTCAAAAAATGATGTCATCGCTGCATCATTATTATGTCATAAATAATTTAATTTAATTAATGTCTAAAAATTATAAAAAAATACTATGATGTAGGAAATATTTTTAGATTTCCAATGAATATTTATAATAAAAAACATGACTTGTATAACCCCACTTAAAATTTTTTTTAGTAAAACATATCATGTTTGTGTCAATTTTACTTTTACATTAAATAAAATGTTATTTATGTCATTTCCCAACCAAAGTGGATCCATGGGGTCCCCAAGTTGACCCATGGCTTGTCTTGGTCTGCCATGATACAACCAATGAGGGTAATACATGTGTCAAGCTCATATCATTTTATTAAAGCATTATTTTTACCTTAAACTACATGAATTACCACTAATCGCGATTAAAAACTTAATAAGTTACTATTCACCAAAAAATTATTTTAATCTCATTGAACCACATTTTAATTTTTAATGAAAACCATGTATGTCGGATTTTTGAAAATCAAAACACAATGATGGAAAAATTTCATTTAAACTGAAAATCAGTTTTTATAAGTACCACTTACTGGTTTCACTATTCATCAAAAATTGAAGTTTTTCAGAAAAATCCCAAAAATTCACCCTAAGCTATATTTGATATTCTGAATTCAAAAATGAAGTCCGTTTTACAAAATTCAAAACATATAAGTCACATTAATTAATTTAATAATTAATTCCCGCTGTCATGACAAATAGCGTGTTTTATGAAACAATAAGTATCAAAAGATTGACACTAGTTTAAGTCTGATTTCAAAGTGAAATTGATTCCAACGACCACTATTGGATTTAATGGTAAAAATATTTTATAATTTCACTTTAAAAACAATTCAAAATATAATCTAATCATATAAATAAATTAGATTAAAAAGTGGTTTTGAATTAAAATACAACATTTTACACTATTCATTAAAAAAATGAACTTTATCGGAAAGATACCAAAAATTTACACAAAGTAAATTTTGATGTCCCGATTCTTAATAAGAGTTTTATTTGGTCCAAAATAATGTTTAAGAGTAAACAAAACTATATTTAATGGCGGTTCTCCATGAAAAGGTGATAAGTGAACCTTTAGTGAAAACTAGGGCATATACGCCTAAAATTGAATTCTTTCCGTATTTTAAGCCTTTATCTTTTATTGTATAAATGTAAAAATATTTAAGAACATATATAACCATATTTTAGTTATTTCTATCCATTCCTTCCATTACAACGGCTACATGTTAACTACCATTTAAAATAATATTATTTTATTGTTAGTGTGCAACGTAAGATTCCCAAGAAACTCGTTGTTGCGTGTTGGGTACGCCATCGAGCAAAGAGTCCCCTTTAAATTCATATTAATATTTTATTCACAAATATGGATAAATATGAAAATGTCATATTCCTTATTTACCTGGGGTGTTACAATTTATTTTTCATTCTAATTTTTAAATTGAGATATATGATTTTTTTTTCAATCATGAAACCAGTTCTATTCTATGTTGATTATATTTCAGATTATTCACCTCCTTATTCTTCAAATTTTTAAGAGTATTTTATTTTATAAACATTTACAATAAATTTTCTATTATTTTTTGGACAATTATATTCTGAATATATTTTTCAGTTTATTACTATTTAATTTTCTTACTCAGCATACTTCTATTTTTTCTAGTAAAAAACATTTATTTGATGGATGACTTTTCTTAATTATTAATATTATTAAACATATTAAATATAGGTATTTTATAAGAATAGTCTTTATATTCTCAAAAATTATTCTTTTAAAATTCCTATTAAATTGTCAAATTCCATTTGAAATAATAAATTTAGAGGATTTATTCTTCCATTCATTTTGTATGGAGTATAGGTAGGCTCCACCTAATTCCACAGAGAAAGAGGCATAGCGGGTCCAACACTATGTGTGTAAAGTATCTAAGTTAAATATTTTATTTAAAATGTTAAATAAATTTTATTTATGATAGTGGTATAATAATTATTTAAGGATTCTAGGTCACATTAATTTCAACATTAGTTATTTGAGACAATATATTGTGGGTGAAATAATAAATTTATTAGAGAGTAATGCGGGGATATTTATCTTTGAAATAAATATCCATTATTCAAGATCTAATAAATGTGGTGGAGGAAATAAAAAATGGAAAAACCAAAGTACACACTGTATATATTAAATATAAACGCCAAGTTTTTTCCTAGGATTTTATGAGAAATAATACTTTTCTGTTTAATTAAATAATATTAGGTGTAATTTTATGGGTGCTTGTAATAATAATAGTTATCTTTTTTTATTAGGCATGTGGAATTACAATGAATTAAATGAAATGTATAAATTATTTCGGCCAATTAATTCATTTTTTATACTATGTAATCAAATATCCTAGTTAAATATTTCTTATTTGCCTAGCCAATTTTTGGGGTTGTCCACAACGGATTTAGAAAATATCTCAAGGAAATAGAGAGTTTATTACACAAAGAATGCTCTCAAGCTACTAGAGTGAGATCCTCCTCCACCTGAACAAGGTGATCAAAGACGGACATCGCAAGAGAAGGCTCTTCCATGAAAGCACCTCGAGATCCCTTCATCGATATCCAAAGATACTTAGAGCACATGTGGATCATCGCTAGAGAAATACTACACTTTGATTATGTGAAGCAATGATGGATCACATTAGATCATTGTGAGAAACATCAACGAAAAGAGAATTCCATCAAGGTTATTCGTGTTAATTAATTAAATTAATTACAACCATCATATGAAGATCCTATTTATGTCTCTAAGAATATTATATTTCTATTTTATTCTTCATTTTATTCTGAATATAAGACATTTTGTTATCATGACTGATCTCATATTGATCGTTGTTAATGATATAATTAATGTTGGGTACACCCACCAACGCTCTTCCGCTATGCCTGGAACCTACATTAGGCAGTAATAATATCAATTGAATGAGATTATGGATATTTAATATTAATTTAATATAAAATAAATATTATCATATGTAAGTGATTATTTCAAGAGATAGGTAACAACCACAATAAATAAATTGCAATTGCAATGGGAACTTATGGAACATGGTAATTTTCATCTCAAAACCCCTCAGCTAAGATAATTCCAACTAAAACCAGAATACCATGAATAATAAATTAATCATTACATAATATATTAAAAAAGCAGTAGATAGTCCAAAAAATAAGTGAGTGGTGAATATTACATCTATCCCATTAATGTAAAATTGTGAGATGAAAATCTCTTACCTTGCATTCTATTTTGTGTGATATGGATTTAACCTCATGTATAGTGGTTTAAAAAATGTTTCCAACTATTTAAAAAACCATAATAATAATTATAAAATCATATATTATCTTCTAATAATATCTTATTATCAATTTCATAACATACTTTCAATATTTTCACTATTTCATGGGTTGATTTCCTAGTTTCTCGTGTGTGATTTGACTTTCAATTTCCAATTCCTATTACATAGATCATGATTTAATATTTTTAAAAAGTAAACCATGATGTTATTATAATATATATATATATATCTGTGAATTTATAATATTCTATAATATTTGATGATAGGAAATGAAATGCATCTTTTATGGATATGATAGGATGTACGTATGAATGAATGTTAATTCTATGTCTTTGTCAAATTTAAGAAATGAAATGATAATGGTAATAGGTATATTATAATTAAATTATCATATTTAAGTCATATATGATGTATAATTTTATTAAATCCATTAATATGAAATTTTAATGGTTTAAAAAATGATTTAGAAGTTTATTAAATCCTTCATGAATGTATTCCATGTAATGGTTGAATGTATCACATTCCTTTGAGGAGTTGGTAGTCCTCACATCCAAAAATGATGTTATATTATCTCCAAAAAATAGAACACATAAATTTATATGTCGTATAAGGATTAAATAATTACTATTAAAAAATATGTATCGTTAATATCATATAAAAATAGGGTGTCCATTACAATTCTCACTATGGGAGGTGGTATAGAAAAAATGGACAATCATAGTTTTGTGAGGTGGTTTCTCACAGTACATGAACAATATGTTTTTTAACCATTTATTAGATGTGTCTTTAATTTAAGGGCCAAAAGATTATGTAAATGAATATCAGTATATTTAGGGTACATTAGTTATTATTCCGTCATGGAATAAGAGAATTTAATTTGGTGGAGAATAAGAATATATGAAAAGATATTGAGGAAGAATGTTACCCATTCTTAGTAAACTTTTTTTTATGCACCAGAGGGATCCCATGGATAGATTAATTACCAATGGTAGGATTATAGGATGAGGGGAGGGATTTTTGAATCATATATTAACGAAATTAGGGTGATCTAAAAAGCATTAGGGTTATGAGTAAGGGGGAGGGGCACGAGCCTTTTTATAGTGTATGAGGAGTGGGATTTTTTTGAGGTTTTTATAAGGGAATTAAACCTATTTTTTTCTATTTTATGAGGATAAAATTTTTGTATATGTTTGATATATGTGAGGATATGGTCGAAATATGAACACCGAATAAATTTTGGACTAGTTTTAAGGTAATTTTGGTCTTCAAGATTATGGTTTAGTCCTTTCATAAGCTAATATTTCTCTTAATCATGGTAATTAATTTTTATCCAATTTACAGATATCTTTGGTCAAAATAAAAATTTTACATATTAAAATTTATAAATTATTATTATTCCAAATTAGGAATCAAATATTATTATGCCAATGAATTTTACTGTTTTGTACTATTCATCAAAAATTAAATCAGAGAAAATAAAAAAAATCACCATAACCTAACTTTTATGTTTCAATTTAATGAATGATGATTAATTTTAAAAATAAAATTTATAAAAGTTTCAAAATTTTTATTTAAAATAGGTTATCCAGTAAAATTTTGTAAAAATACATTTTAGAAATATAGCTTTTTATGTGTAATATTTTGTATGTTATTATCTTATGCTTGAAAAATATATAGGATGAATATAATAAATATATTATTGAATATATAATATATATATTTCATTAATATAATTCAATAATAATAATTAATTTAATTAATAATTATAAAATTTATTTTTAAGAATAAATAATTTTCCCTTATTTTCAATTTGACATTATATTCATTTTTAAATAATTTATAACCAATGGAATAGTTTTATATTTTTTTAAAAATTATATTCTTATAAATGATATATTACTATTAATAACCACTAATTTATCATATAGGACATATACTATTATACTGAATAATTATATTATTAATAATATATTGTTGTTCGGTAAAACACAATATTGCGTTTAATGCATGCTATCAAAGAAATTCTTTGTTGTGTGTACTAAAAGATAACTTATTATTGCATGAAATAAATGATATATCATAGATTATATTTATTTAATATAGTAAATATATTAGTAAAGACATGGGATATTATATTTCTTAATACATATGATTTTACGTGTGATAGACGGTGATGAATAAAAGTTTTTCTTTTATATTTTTAGGGGTGTTACATTATCCCCAATTTTATTAAATTAGATCCTCGTAATTTAAACTCGATCACAAGAATCTAGGGTCTGATATTTTTAAAATAATTTGTTGAAATCCTACATCATAATTAAATTTATTATAATTTACTCTTAATAAGAGATAATTAGAAGTAAAAATTTCACATCAAATAACAGATAACGATGTTTCTACATATGATAACATTACTGAAAAGTGAAAATATGGTATGAGAGAAAAATGGAAAATATCTATAGGGTTTTATTGAGGTCATCAACCACAACAAATTATTTGTAAATGGGATGTTGAGTGCCTTATAAAAATAATTCTATGAATTATTAAAGAATCATTAGTTCAACAAAAATCTCGGTATTAGGAAAATATTCATTTTATCATTTTCATAATGTGGAATAATTAATTTACTAAATAAGAATATAAGGAAATACAATTACCTAATAAATAGTAATTTCATATAAATAATTCCCCCTTTTTTTCATCGATCAAATTCTACTTCATCCCCTACTTAATGAAATTAATATACTAGAATGAATTTATGTTATGCATGATGTAATTATGTTCACTTTGAATCGATCAAGAGATCCATAAATTAAGACTTTCTATCCCATACTAACTTTTTTCCAAAAAGAAATACAGTTAAAACCTTAATCTTTAACAAAACATAAATATTAGTAGTTCATCATTAATATTTATTCATCAAATGTTTTAATAAAAAATATTGAAAAACTATCCATATCATTATTTAGGCTAGTGATTAATGTGAAACCCTAATCTTCGTTTATTCATAGGTTAAACCCCCCCCCCCCCACCATGATGCATTTGATGGGTTTACGCACTACATATAGGTTTTAATTTTTCAAAAATAGTTTTTTTATAATTTTTTATAACATTTTTATGTTTATAATCAAAATCCATGAAATAAAATTAATCATTATATATAATTTTCACTAAGGTGTTCAACATATAATTTTTACACAATGAAGAATAATATTATTTATATATGAACCCAAAAGTTAATCAATACCCTTAATATTATTTCTTTATAATGTATAGGTATTAATCCTCAAAAACTGTTTCCACTAAAACATATTTTTTCAATAAAATTCTCTAAAATGACATTAATGACCTGAAAACATAAAGGGATTTTTAAGGCATAGGACTTATGGTCAACATTAATCTCATATTCCAAGGATGGAATCCATCACTCTTAAGTTAATCAAGTCATATGTTCTTTTAATATTTTAAATAAACCTGAAATGTTTTATCATTCTTATAACTAAAATACTTTTGGTAAAAATGAATCTAAAATTAAATTTTATAATCCTTGTAAATACATCAAACATTTTATTTCAACTTATTTCATTTCATAGTCTACGGTTTTACCAAAGTAATTCATTTTCATTATCGATTAATACTATTTAATGGTTTGTTATGCAAATATGAATTATCTTAATCAAACCCCATAGAGTGTCGAATCAGATGCACAATATGGCCCATATTAATATACCACGTAACGCTTGAGTCAGGTAATATGAACCTTTTCTACGTTACTAATACCAGGTACATCCATGCCAGAACTGTGTCCACATGTAGTATCAATACATATATGTATTTCTAGGAAGAGCTATATAATCAATATCTTACCAATATTAAAAAAATTTCTTCTATATCTACCCCGAAATAATACCTTTGGGACATGTTCACTAATTATATTTTTCATAAATGTAGTTCCAATGGTTTCTACTAAACTTCCATTGATACCGACTATAGAAGACCAACCCCAGTAATCACAGTGCTAGATTCTACTACCATTACATTGGCATAATTACTAGGTATCAAATCTAAAAAGACTAAAGAGGTTAGTAGTCTTGGGAAACCAGATAAATACAAGATTTTTGTCATAAAAGTGAATACAATAACTAAAAAATAAATTTTTTCATAGGATAACATTATTTCAAAATTGACATACATTCATATCTTTTTATTAAACTTTATGAGATATTTGGGAAAGAAACAAAATAATGATGAGATCGAATTCTCTAAAAACATTATATATAGAATACAAAATAATATTTCAATAAGAATAAATCTATATCAAATGGTAGATAACTAAGAACACATTCAATTAAAATAACATGATATGTAATAATTAATATGTAATATTAGATTACTAAATCAATTTTCATTTTATTAATAATAAAATAATTAAATATAGTAATAGATAGTTTCAAAGAAAACATTTTGTGTATAATAATAATAATAATTGAATTCTAAATAAGGGAAATAATTAATCATTGAATATTATGTTTCCTAGGAACATGATATCATTTTCATCAAAACTTTTTCTCAAGAAAGATTAAACCATTTTGATTTGGCCACCTAATTCATCTCATGAGACTATCTATGAATCGTGGGGCCAACATTAAGCAGTCCAAATCCTGTAGAGTTTCATTAAATGGGCCCCAACCTATAGGGATTACATAAATCATACCCCAATCCATTTCATTCATTTTAGAAGAATTCCTAATATATTAAATAATTTATTTAATTAATGGATACCTTGTTTAATCAAATATTCACATTGAATGAAAGATATAAATTTATCAATAATTCTCTTGTTAATAAAAATTCTATCAAAGTGAACAACATTTGTAAAAATGTAATACGAAATAGGAAATAATAATTTAAAATTCATGAGAATATAATTTTTTTGATAATTTTAATTTGAAAAAATTATAATAAAGAAGTTATTTTTTCATAAATGATATAACAATCATATAAAAGAACGTTGTATTAAACAAAAATGTTTCATAAATGGTAGTTTTCAAGTAAAGACCCATTGGAAGTGATAATTCAATGTAAACCCATAATTCCATGAAGAAAAAAGGATTCATTTTAAAATATATCAAAATTTTATGTATATGATCTTTAAAAACATATGGGTGGTGAATTTTCAATTCTTCTCATTGAAGTGAAAAATTGGATGCAAATACCCTACCTTGCATTCCCTTATTTCCTAATGACATTTATCCTCATGTATAATGGTTTAAGAAATGTAAATAACTTTTTAAAGAACAATTAATATATTTAAAATATCATATATTATCTTCTTATAATATTTAATTACCTATTTAAAACCATCTATCACTATTTCCACTATATTGGGTGTTTGTTTCCATTTTTCTCTAGTATGTTTTGACTTCTTATTTTTTGTTCCTATCGCATAGATCATGAATGATAACTAAAAAATATATATTTATATTATAATTCCATTATAATATTAATTTCACATATCTCACATTATATAATGGCTGTCCCTTAACCATTTCATAATATTTATTTGAATCAAGAATTCACAATGAGGACCTTTTCATATTAATATTTTTAGAGAATTAACCCATAACTCTTAAACAAGAACTAAAAGGTTACAAATTAGACACTTATACTCACAATAATTTTTGTTTCATAAATAAGAACATTCTAAAATAAAACATGGCTTAATTTTTATCATATAAATATTCAAAACATTCATCTTGATATCCTGCATTCTCTTAACCATACATACACCATATGTAAAACATTTGAAAAAATGGGATGAGCACACAAATAATATTATGGAATTTAAAATAAGGAATTAAACTGTTAGTCTATGAATATTTTAAACTCATGATATATTTTTTACAAAATCATACATTTTATCCATAAAACATAAACTCTTAATATTAACTCCTGAAAACATAAGATCTAGGAAAAACCTTCACAATAATAATAAATTAAATAGGTAACATGTGGAATCCATTTCATACATACATTTTAGATTTCATGGATAAATTTTGAGTAACCTTCATGGATATGTTTGGAATACCCATCACAGTATATTCCGTAAATCTCATTGGAGAAAACTTATCATTTAACTCTATCCCATTTCCAAATACATTAGAGAGGTATGACCGGATCACCGAACCAGGATTTATAATAGAACCGACCTTATACATCAATAATGCAAAATAACCATAACATAATCATAACACATAAAACAAGCATAAAAAATATCATTTCCAGTTTGAAATTACATTTCTTCTTTTAATCCACACACTCATAAATTAAAACACATTATTTTAAAATAAAGTGGTAAACTTATAAGGTAAACACCAATACATAATAGAAACATGAGTGCAAGAAATTACATTCATGTCGTATATGATAGAAAACCTTCAAAATTTCTTGAAATAATAAATACATTTTTAATATAAAACTAAAACATTGAAATAGATTATTTTGGAATAAAAGTATCTCACAACGTTATAAACTAATGAAAGGAATTAACAATTTAAAACAAGCATGTACAGTTAAATAATTCATTTATCCCATTATTGAAAACATGGAGATTAATGAGAATGATTTAGAAGAGTAACACCGAAATCATTTAAAAGAAGGTTATTGGTAAATATTCCCTAACATTTGGAACATTTAAATTATAAACCATGTGAAAGTATTAAAATTTACAAAACATTAAATAACTTGAGTATAGATATAATAAAGATATTGAAGTTAAATGGGGAATTATATAAAAATTATAAGATAATAAAGGTAAATAATATAAAGATATGCCTCAATTTAAGTATATTTAGACCAAATCCCTAAAAATATCAATCTATGAAAACATTAGAGATAAATTCCTATGTTCACATTTTAAAACATTTATGTCAATGCAAAATCATTCATAAAAACTAGTTTGAAAGCAAGTACACAAAAAAGAATTATTCTTTATAAAAAATCATGAGAACATTATGATGTAGTTTAATGTATATTTTTCATTTTATATCACTTATTACCATGTTATAAATATTGCATAATTATTTTCAATTGTATTCAATGTTTTGTCATTATCCATTATTTAGATCAAAAATGAACATGGTATGATGTTAATTGAACAAGTTTTCATAAGTCCATACGATCCCAATTTATATTCATGAAATAATAATTACACACACACACACATAGATATATCTATATATATATATATATATTATACTACTCAATACATTAATTAAATCTGAATATGAAAAATTTAACTACATTAGAATCATGGAAACGGTAAGACATACGTAGGCTTCAGTATTATCCCTTATTTTTATTGATCATTATGGAATGAAGGTAAGTATTATTTATCTTTACAAAATGATAATAAAACCACTAATATAATATTAATTATATTAATATACTTATAGATAGTTATATATATATCATACATGTGATTTTGTGATTAAAAATGAATCACATCACATCGTGGAGGTGATAGTTTACTCGTACACATGAAAAAAGTTATAATATTTTTTTCATGGAAAATAATAATTTCATTGATATATTACTCTCTTATAATTATAGATATTTTATAAATATCACATGTGAACATTAATTCCACCATTATATCAAGTCTTGAGAGATGTTAATGGAAAACGAAGTATATCAGTTTGTGGAGGTGATAGTTCAAGCGTACCCACAATTGATTAATTGATTTTCTATTTAACAGAAATGAAGATGCATTTAGTTGATTGTTTTATCATAATAAAATATAGTTTTATTTATTATACAAGAGTTATTAGTTCATCATGGGTGAAGAATATTTGAATGTAGTGGATGAAGAAATTAAATCTAAATAGTTATATAAAAAAATTACATTTCCTTTATATGATAAACTATCTTAATAGCTTAACACATATAAGGTGGGGGTTCTTCATAAAAAAGTCCTAAATAATGTGGGAAGGGATTCTAGGAATGATTTTGGTTAGATATTTTCCAATCCGAATAGAATTATAAGTGTTAGTAATAGAGATGAATGGTTTCAATTTTATTTGAGAGGAGTGGAGGATTCATGTATTTATTAAAGGTATTGAGTTAAAATAAATTCTTTCTCTCTTCCAAATGGTCCCAAACTAATTTATTTTGAAGATAATACAAGTATTCATTGAACTATAATCATCTTATGAAAATTATTCATGATTAAATATTTTTTGAATAATTATAGTTTTGTTTTAAACCCATTTTCCTCTCACCATTTTGTCTTGTAATTTACACTTTGAGGGTTAAAATAATTACCAAATCATGAAAAAGACTAATTAATGAGTTATTAATTAAATTTTGAGAATTATATCAATTTCAACACTATTTATTATTTGACTTTTTTAAAAAATAATGACAAGTTCATTTCTTCAAAAAAACTAGATTAACTCATTCCTAACATCTAAAATTAATCCATAAAATTCATGGATGAAATCAGATATTTCAAATTATATTTATTTTTATATTATTTATATCATATATTTGATTATTCTTTTAATAAATCCGTTTCTGCATCATCATTTTTTAATGATTAAATTTAAATACTTATTTTCCAATTATTATAATTAAATTATAATTATGTAGATAAGTATTTTATGTTCCCAATTTGTATTTATATTAAAATTTATCTTGTATATATTATAATATTAAAAATTATTTTTGTATTAAAAATAGGTGTATTACATTTTTATCATATCATTAAATAAAATATAATAAGTGTAATTTTCATTCCTAAGTGGAAAAAAGTTTATAATTTCGACCCAACGATAAATTTGGTTGAAACCACTCATAAAATTAAACTAGGATATATTTTAGTATAATTTTATATTATTATAGATTTATTTTTACCTTTAATTACCCTATTTACCTTTAACTGTGGTAAATAAAATATTAATATTACTATTCACCAAAAAATTATTTTAAAAATATTGTACCAAAATTTTCATATTTTTTACAACCCAATATTTCTATTTTTAAAAATTATATTCACATAAGTGAATAAATCAATTTAATATTATTCAATTTTTCGGATCGTGGAAAGATGTTTTTAAAGTAAAAACATTCAAAAGTTCGCAATGATTTTTATCTAATTTCAATATGAAATTGATTCAAATGACATAAATGGGATTAAATGATAAAAATAATCAAAATATAAGTTAAAACCATTTAAAATGATAACATAAAAATAAAATTAATTAGTCAAAAAATTAGTTTTTAATTAAAACAAGGTATTTTTAACTATTCATTAAAAGAAGACTTTTATCAGAAAAATACTAAAAAATAAACCAATGTAAATTTTGATGTCCATATACCAAATAATATTTTTGTTCTCAAATTACTCTTATAAATGGTTCAAAAACTAGATTTAAAATTGGTTCACCAACAAAAGAAGGTAAAACTACATTTTTAGAAAAATACACATAATATCCATAAAAATGAATTTGTTCTTATATCATGTCACGAAAACATATAAGATAAATTTTAAATAATATATAAAATTAATATTTCATTAATATAATCCAAAAATTGTGATTTTAATAATTTTAAAAAACAATTATTCATATTTAAATAGTTTTTCATAAAAATACATCATTTTTTCTATTATTTTTTAGTTTCATTTCATATTAATTTTGTAACCATTGAATAATTATATAAACATGTGTAAGCATATTATGGTTAATTCTATTTGATCCCTCCGATACAACTTCAAAGAGATAGCTACCAGTTAAAAAAAATATTATTAAAAATATACCATTTTTGGAATAGCTTAGTCTAGTATTAAACGTAAGATTTCGAAGAAACCCATTGTAGTGTGTCGAGTACTCTATCAGACATAGTGTACCCATTAAGGTAAAATTACAGGTTCATTAATAAAATTTAATTAATTTGAAATGGACATATTCTATAATTACCTTGTATGAGACTAATATTATTTAAACCATCCTTAATACATTCCATGTAATGTGTGAACACGTCACATCGCATTGAGTAGGCTGTAGTCACACTTCCAAAAACGATGTTATAATATCCCCACACAAAGTAAAAAATGAAGGTAAATGTTAATTAAGAATTCAATATCTACGAATACAACATAAATATCAAATAAAATTTGGGCTCCCATCACAATTATTACATTGAAAGTTGGTAATTGAAAAATTAACAATCCCTGATTCGCAAAGTGACAGTTCTCCAAAAATGAATGATATATTTGTTACCCATTTGATGGATGTGTGTGTAAGTGTAGTAATAAATCATGATATAAAAAAATATCATTATATTAATTGTATTTATTTATTTGGTGGTGGAGAATGAGAATAAAACAAAACAACTTGAGGAAGAATGTGACCACTTCATTGGGTAACACATTTTTGTTTACATGGAAGGGATTCTGTGGTTGGGGTCCTTCTAGGAGGAAGGATTCTAGAATAAGATATTGATTTTTATAGATTATTTGACAATATTTTTGGTGATCCAATGTTATTTAGAGGTTTGAGTAAGTGGGATGGGTGGGTATCTTTTTATCGTGGAATAAAAGTGAAATTATTGTGAATTTTTGAAAAGGGGATTCCATCAATGTATTTCCTATGTCATGTTGCTCCAATAGTTGTCAAAATTATATAAAATGAAATATAGAGTTAAAAATAAATAGAAGATATATTTTTTACATGTTTATAGGCACTTTCTTCTTTAGTTTTACTGTTTAGTCCTTTGTTATGCTAAATTTTCTCTTAAAGCTATATTTAGTTTTCATCACATTCACGAATATTTTTGAAAAAAAAATGAATTAGAATTTTTTAGGAATTATAAATTATCTTGAATCCAAATATATCATCCATTTTTTCAAATTAAAGTAATATATGTAGTAGAAATTAATTTATAGTTAATCCCATAGATGAGACAATAGTACTGGTTATTAATGTAAAAATGTTCAAATGTTTGGTAAGTTTTTTTATCAAATTTCATTGTGAAATTGATTAATATAAAAAAAATTTGAAAAATGAATGAAAAATATATCTAATTGAGATATAAAACCATTCAATAAGTTAATTTATTAATTTTAATAAATTATAAATAAAATTAGGTTGGAATTAAAATTCAGTATTTTTGAATGTTTATCCAAAAATGAAATTTCATAGAAAAATACAAAAAATTCACCCTAACCTAATTATGAAAACCCTCTTTCAAAAATTAAGATTAATTTGAAATTTAAAATTTATTAATGTACCATAATTTATAATTAAAATAGTTAATCTATTAAAAGAAGGTAAATCTGACTTTATAAAAATTCATCTTTTAATGCATAATAATGGGTATGTTGTTTCTTTTAATAGTTTCAAGTCATAATTATTCGATGGAGATGGATGTGTACATATTTTTTGACTATCCAGTACTTTATAAGATGCTTGAAATCAATTTTTAGGAAGGATTTCAGGTAAATCTGGAGAAATATTTCCAAGACTCATGCTAGAAACATTGAATTTTGGAGGAGGCCTCGACATTATAATTCAAGTCATCATCTAATGAGTTTGATTTTCAAATCATGACCAGGAAGAGGGGAGTAAATCTTACGGGGGTTTGTAGATATTCCAGATATATGGATCTAGGGGACGTCAAAGGAAGTGACTCGTTGTTTCATTCTGGGCACGTGGTGTCATGTTTCTTGTTTCCCCCACTAAACTTTTATATTTTATTAATATAGAAGGAATCATGGGACTTATCCCAAGCATGGTTTTTGAATATTGGGTTTCTTCTTATATAATTATTATCTAATATATTTCATGAATATAAGTCATATTTTATTGAGAATATAATATTTATTTTTCATTAATATCATTCAGTAATATTAACTAATTTAATTTATTATGATAAAATGACATTGTATGCATAAAACATTTCCTTTATGTTGAAATATTTTTTATAGATTTATAATAAATTAATAACCAATTAATTCCTTGTTTTTTTAACCATATATTTTTATAACTATGTTAATATTATTCATAACAACTAATTTGATGGCTAGGACATTAACTATTTTATTAAATAATAATATTTTTAATAATATATTATTGTTCGATATAACTCTTCCGAGAAGGTAATAGAAGTGAAAAAATAATTCCTTAGTTTCATGTAATACAAGATAAATCATTATTGTGTGAGTTGAAAGATATACCATAGATTGAATTTATTTAAAATAGTAATTATACTGTAAAGTCTTGAGATATTATATTCCCTTACATGATTTGTGTTTCACGTCAAACATGTTATCGAATAAAAGACAGTCTTACAATATTTTGGGCGTTACAACTATGATAATTTAAAATGAAATTTGAGGAAAAATAATTGAACATAATGAAATAGAAAAATAAAGGAGTGGTTTGATATTTATACATCACTTAAAGAATTATCTCATTTCAAATGGGTGGTATGCATTTGAGAGATTGTTAATTCAGAATACTTGAACCTAACTATAGAATATAGGAGTGTGGAGGTGATTATTGGGAATATGTTTCACTGAAATAATGTGGTTGGGAGTTAGGTAATTTAGGGATAGAAGTACACATTTTATATGTGAAAATAGATGATAATTTTGTTAGTACCCAAATTTCTTCAATACTAGGAAGTCACTCTAATTGTATGTTGTAGAAAATATTGGTAAATAATAGAGAATAGAAGTGATATAGTCAATAATAGATTCAAATACACCCTCTCATATTTAAACCCATTTTAGGACTTCTATTCTCCGTTTATTCACTTTTACCATTTTTTTATTTTTTCATGGTAACTAGTTTTCCCCTAAGATAACTGAATTGTTATGAGAAAATATAAAGTGACCCATATAAGATAATTTGTGCATAATGATTATAAATTTGAAATATATTTTTTCTGATTTAATTTCAATAAGAGTTAATAAATAATTATTATATTGCAAATCTATAATATATTTAATTTTATTAAGAAAAATATTACTCGAGATGTAAAATATCAATCATAACATTGTAAAAAATAATAAATATTTTAAAATACAGATTGAAAATTAAGAAAGTATTATATTGAAAAAAAATCATAAAATTTCTATGTTATTCTTATTTAAGAAAATGATAAAATTCAAAGTATTAATAAAAAATTAGTATTTTTTCATATTCACTAAATAATAATTTTTTTTAAATTCAAATGTTCTTATTTATCTAATAACACTATGGAAATTTAAAAAATGTAGTTTTATCTTTTAACATAAAATTTGAATATAATGAAATTACACTTTTAAATATAATTTTTCAAAGAGGATTATTAGAGGTTAAATTTCATGATAGTTAATGATATTGTGTTTACCTGCTACTGTCGGGTATTGGGTATTACATAGTCTATCTCATGTGTAACCCTAGAACTGAAGGAATAGTTCGGTTATTTTTTTGATTAAATTTATTTTTTATAAACCTCATAATGTACTTGTACTTAAAAAATATATACTTAGTGATGTACTTGGTGGTATCCTACGGAGTTGTACTCAAATTCTAATTGGGCCACAATAAGTACCAAATTTGGATTCCATATTGTAAGAAAGGGAAATGGGAGTGGGATTATGATCAATGAGAGATTTAGATGGCCATGATTAACCATGTTAGATAGGACTGGGGACTTTCTTCTTCATTTTACCCCATTATTTTTATTTCTCTTCATTTTTTGGTTTTTTATATGATCATCCAATGAGAGATCTTAATGTCCCATGTATACCTAGTGTCATGTGTGAAGCATTCATTTTTATATAGGACGAGTTTCATATTTTTAATGTCCACTTTATGAGAATAATGTATATTGATCATCTATATGTGTGATTTGTTTATTATTTACGTCGATTTTTCTTTCTCTCATATGATGGTATATTTTCCCTAAGGTAACACCATAAACCTATTTGAAATTTTTTCATTATCATGAATATAAGGATGCATGCCAGATGGAACATAACACATAATTCAATATGTATTGAGTGGTCTTTACATGGGATATGTTACAATGGCCTTCCAAAAAATTTCACCATTAATTGACACATAGTTATTTCCTTAATGTTACAAAAGGATTAATGATCATTCTATATTTTTTTCTGCTAAAAAATGAATTCTTTTGATTAGTTTATTTTATATAAATAAAAATTGTAAAAATAAAATGTTTTTTAAATTTATAAATTCACATTTGATTAGTAAGAGGACATCACACAGTCGAAGGATAAGAAATGGGTTCTTACGAGTCAGAAATAAATAATCGATCACTGTCCAAAATATTCTCAACAAGAAAGGATCATTTTTACATTTTTGATTGGTTAATACTAGATTACATATAAATTTCAACAACAATATGTATATCATTAATATATAAATAAAAAAATACAATAAAATTTTGGGAATAAATTAATACGTGAAGAGAAATTGTAAATATAGATATATTTAAATTATTAATAGGAATACACCACTTTACAATGATTGAAAACATTCTGACACCATGTAATATGCCTACCCACTTCAGAAAAAAATTTACCTCAATATATGATTACCTATATTACTAATATCTACATAGTATTGAATATAGACAAACACAAACAAAAACACACAAACAGGTACAGATATATATGTATATATATATATGTGTGTGTGTGTGTGTGTGTGTGTGTGTTATGTGGGTAGTTAATAATTTTTTTATGGAAATTTTATTTTATTAAAAGTCTATAGATATCATAAATACTTATATATAAATGAATTTTTTTTGATTTTTTATGACATCTTTCATATAGTAAAAGATAAAAATTCATAATTGCATTCATTCATCAATTTTAGACATTGATAAATGTTTGAGAAGTACAAGAAATGTGTCCGGATATAAAATTTATTATTGAAATGTTATTATATAATCCATAATAATTATCAATTTATAATAATATAGAGGTATCTTGTTTGTACTATGTGTCCTTAAACTATATACCTATAAATAATTAAACACTCTAATATATAAAAAACATGTCAAAATTAATTTTTTTAAATTAAATTAAATATTATATATTAAATTATGAAATATTACAATGTTTCTCTATAAAATATGATGTCCAACCATATGATCCCTCAAAACTCAACATATATTCTAGAAAATGAGAAACACTATTATAGTCTCTTATAAAAAAATAGAAAAAATAAGAATAATTCCTTATGAGTTTTAATCATCATAAAAATGATTCCAAACACATTTAGATTCTCCTTTTCATCCATAAGGGGATTAATAATGTTTTGGATGAACGAATGGATGATAATATTCTTTCATCCATAGGGAAAGTTATCTCCATAGTAGTGAGGACTGTTATAGTTTTATCTAATGTAGGGTTCTATATTGATTTAAATTAATTGTAGTTTTCTATAATAAGGGCCTCACTGAAGTTGCAAATGGTGACATTGACACTAATCTGGTTTACTTCATATATAAATAAAATAGTATTATGATTAAAATCCAATAAAAAGGAAGGATTGAATTATGCAAGAATATCAAGTACCTACATGGGTGTATACAAAAAATTTTAATCTCTACACAAACAAACATGAATGAGAATTTTTGATCAAGTTGAAATCCTCCGCTGAGAAGAGGATAAAAGTAAATTAATTCCACATAACCCACAAAAGAAATTCTCGATTTTTTTTCATAAAGTATTAGTGGTAAAGGTAGTAAGCTAGACCGAAAATAATTTCTTTACATCTCTTAGATGATTATGATATTCAAAAAATATATCCGTGAATAGCTTAAAAAACCTCAAAATAGAGTTGAAATCAAAAATATCATAAACATTCCATTCAAATTTCCTACGTAAAAGTGTATAATAATTAATATTGGAATGGTAAAAATAAAATAATAATACATATAAAGGTATAATTCCTCTATAGATATTCATGTATATGATCTTCAATTTGGGAAGAAAATAATGAATCTAAGGATGTTTCGATGAAAAATTATTAGAGGAGGTGAGGAACCCAACCACCCATCTATACCCTATATATACATAATAAACACATGATATATCAATACAACATTAATGATGTGATTTTCAATTATTTGTGATCCTATGTATTACATGAATGGCCATACGAACACCATTATTGAACTTGGAAACATGTTACTCTTGGTTTCAACCACACAAAACCTCTTTTAAAAGTTCAATAACAATTTCATATTTTGTTTCTAGAATAAGGGGAGATGTGGATCGATGATTATTACCAAAAAAATCCATAGATCATTACAAATAATTTCACAATATATAAAACAGATAATCAAAATCCAATTTTTATGAGGAAATTTTTTATATCACATAAAAACAATTTAAATTAATATAAGACAATAGACAAAGACGGAGATCAAGAGAGGAAAAATAATGGAAATATTTGGCTATTAAATTTTGTGCAGAAAAGGGATCATAGGTTATGAAAAAGATCATTCCTTGCATATCCAAGAGATATTTATTGTAAAACTATACAAGCCTAAAATAATGAACCCTATATGTCTTCATAACATAGATATCAACGTATAAGAGCTAATGTTTTATAGTGAACCTTTTATTATTACCCATTAATAACTAATATAAAAAAAATATTTTACATTCTATATATTTATGTATTATATATATTAATTAATGTAGTATATTATAAAATACTATAAAAACCAATTATTTCATTAATTAATAACATTACAATTATTTAATAATTATTCCCAATGAATTTCACAATATTTCAGAGGAAAAAATAAATAGAAGAGAATAAAATAACAAGAATAGGGAATTTTGGATCATCTCTATCTTCTTGTATTGTCACAGTCATGAACAACACAATAAAAATGTAAAAGAAAATTAGTAATGTAAAACTACTTTAAAAAAAGAAATACATTGAACCATGATAAAAATAAAATTAATAATGAATGAATATAGCAGTGTGTTATTTATTAGAAGTGCAAATATAATTATGAATGTTGGCCATTATGACCAATGAGAATTTTGACCATAGATAATGTAGCCATTATATTATGAACATATAAATATGTGTTTATTAAGGGAAATTAATAAATATGTTATTGTGAGGGATGTAGAATAACTAAGTTCCATAAGGGAACCATCTTATGATAATATTCAATATGTGAGGATTATGTGGAACTGCATATTTGAAATGTTCAAGTTAGTAGAGATAACGACTAGATCGATATAAGTTGAGTTACCCCAAAAAATAACATCCATCACACTCCTTACCCTTAGGGAGTGTTAAATTTTAAAAAGGTGTTATATATTTATACCATAGTATTATAAAGGTGTAATGATTTCTAAAAAATTAAATATTTTTTTTCTAAAATCTCAATTTCATTATTAATTAATTTAATAAAATAAACATAAAAATAAGATGAATATGATACATAGGGTTTTGGTCATAATGAAAACAAAATTGTATTTCTTGGAAAATATATAATTTCATCTAAAATTCTATTTTATAATAAATTCATTAAATTAAATAATGTTTTTATCATTAAATATTATTTGAAAAAAAAATAATTCAAATATAAATTATACTGTACTCTTATAAGGTCCCAGGTTATTTTATAAGGGATATAAAGTTTATTATTCCATAAAAACTAATATTTTTTAACAAATTATCATTTTTATTTAAAAAATTAAAATTATCATCTAGAGAAAATTATTTTCGTAAAATAAAGATCATTTTTGATGTCATCTCCTCAATATTAGTCAATGATTATAATTTCACAATTTTCTGAAATTGTAAAATTTATGGGGAAAATTGGTTGTGGTATAAAAATATGGTAATAAATATAACATCATAATAATATAAATTTGGAATATAAGTGTTATGAACTGATTTATTGAAAGCAATATTTTTTCATTAGAATAAATTATTTTAATGTAATATTATCATTTTTCTAAACCAATAAATAACCTTCCAAAACATAGATAATTTTTTTTCGATTTTAGAAACAATTATTTATGAACATGATTAAATTAAACATAATGATAGATACTATTTAAAGTATTTAGGGTTTTAAAATAATAAAATATTTTAGAATACTCGCCATTTTAAAATTTTATTAGAAAAAACCATTGAAATGGAAATGGTTATATTTTTTTATTTTGGTTTCCAACAACTTTTTTTTGTAAATTAATAAACAATCCACTATCTTTTACTATAAATACCAACCCATTAGCCATTATTGTTCACTATAATTCATTAAAACATTACATTCTTCTCATTTTACATATATGGATCCCTCTTATGAAATTTTTATGGTTATAAGATCTTCATCCCAATATTTATAATGCAACCTCTTATTGTAATAGATTTTCTCCCTAAACATTTCCATTAAAGAACATAATTTGTATTTAGCATCTTATTTCTCCATTAATTATATAGTATTGTGTCAATGAACATTATTTTTCAATAAAACATTTTCCTAAAAATTATATATCACTGTCATGACCTATTTATCGATTCTATATACTTTTATGTACACATGTTATGTTACCAAAACAATCCTTCTATTTTCGATGCGATGTTATTGTTTTCTGAATTCCAAAAACTAATTTCATTAAAGCGTATTAACATAGATATAAGAAATATTCATTGATTATATAATCTCATGTATGAATCTAATATTCATTAGTCATGGGTTAGAAAATTTTAAAGACATTATTATATTATATAATCGATATGTAACATGTAATGATTTTCTTAAAAAATTTCTAACCTAAATGAGATCTAAAGAATTTGGAAATTACTTAAACTCATGAGATACAATATATTGTCCATTAGTGGTTACAATTAACTAACAATTCTTCGATATCGTGGCTGTTATCATTGAGATATGTATACGATGATTAGTTTTATGTTGTTTGGACATTCTTATGATGCTATGGTTTTACAATATTTTTTTCTTATGAAATTCCTCCATGAGAGTGTGTAAAATTAATAAATATTTATGTTATCATGAAGTGACTCTTTAATCACATGTATTATTTAACATCATTATATTCCTTGATTATTCTTTTATTGGGTATTATAAATTACGTTTTCTTTTGTTTGTCCCGAGACTATCCTTCTCAGTTTTACGAGTTCAAGGGAAAATAGAAGAAAACGTTATAGGTTTCAATAGTTATGTTATATTTTACCTTATAATCATGTTTATGTATCTAATTTAAAAATTATTTTAGGCCCATCAATTCTCAAGGATTTTCTTATGTGGATTAATATGTTAAAATTTGTAAAACCTATATATTTTTAAAGAACACTATTTTCTATAGAATTTAAAACATATCACACCCGAACATAACATATTTCTTTTAATTTATTTATTTGTAATTGCAAATGATATTTTATTTCTCTTTTCGTGTTTTTCCCTAGAATTTGTATATTTTTTTCACGCAATTCAAGTCACATAGTAAATGTGAATGGTCTGCTAATCATTGTGGTAACCAACAGACACCCTATATAGTATTCGACAAATCTGACCACATGGTTGGCACACCTTTTTAAAAACAATGTAGCCAGCCAATGGAGTTTCTCTAGGATCCTAGAAAATGGTGCATAGTTGGTACACAAGTTTCTTAATTATGCAACCAAAATCATGCGATGATGAGTCTTTTTTAAAATTAAATTAATTAAATTAAATCAATTAAGAATAAATTAATATTAAAATAAATAAAAACCTCAATTATAACCCCCTCCCACTCTCCATGAATGAATCACCTCCCCCAATCCTCTATTCGTTCGACACAACCCCCCTGAACCTATCGTCCGCACACACTCCCCCTTCAAGAAATCCCCCTATATCCACTAATTTCATTGGGTTTTCTACTTGAATCACCAAGGTATGGTTGATGCTCCCCTACTCTTGTGTTTAAAACTAATTTACTCTCTTTACATTACCCTACTTGTTATGGTAAAACCCTAGGGCTTCATATGTGGTGATTTTTGACACTCCACTTGTTTTTAGTGTGTGTTGTGGGTCTCCCAAATCTTTCTCATGATTGTTTTGGCATCCACCATCGATGGATAAGTGCATCGGTCCATTTAGATTCCTCATCCATTGTTTTTGGTTGATTTCATATACCTTTTTTGTTTCAGTAAATTTTATTTATGGTGTTTTTAACTTTTGGGTCCCTATAATTTAATTGTATTGTTTTGAGACTCTTCAAAAAGTTCCACACACAGTCATATGTACACACACACACACACACACACACATATATATATCCCTAAGAAATATTCCCTCATGTCATGAGGAATACGTACATTGTATTAAGGGTTATATATATACAAGTATATGTGTGTGCAATTTTAGAGCAATCTTCATCAATGGTATAGAGTACTGAATTTTTCATTTTTGTCTACTCCATTTTTTAGGTAGGCTTCAGTTAGCATTGTCTATAAATTTAAGAATTCATTGATTTATTGTCTATAGAATGTTTATTTATTTATTTTAATGATATCTGTATTTTAGAGTAAAATATTTAAATGAAATAAAGTAAAATCCAATTTTGTTTTGGATTTCATGAAACTAATTATTGCATGTACATTCCATGTGTTTATCAAATTGATCATTTGGATTTAGTAGGTAAATAATGTTTTTTAATGAATACATTGGGGTGTGAATGTCTGTTGTTTTATCAAATATATTTCTTAAATGGGGTATCAATTTTTTTTGAAACTGGAATTAGTATTTATTTTATTCTTTGGAGATGATTTGATGTGCATGTGGTTCTTTAAGATATGTTTTTGTGTGTGATTTCTGTGCTCTGCCTAGTTTGAACATTAAAAATGGTTTCATCAGAAAACTACCCATGGATAATCCACTTTCTTGGTTATGTGCATGTTGTGGGTTGTCCGCCCTGTACGAATCCCTTGTGATCAAATGATTGAAAGGTAGGAGACATGTTCCTTGGTGTGATACGAGTGAATCAGTTGTGCATTTTGACTGTGTCTGACTGATGTGCTTGTGAATGTACAATTATTTGAAATTGTTAGTTTACCCCCTCTTTATTCTGATCAAGGGAACTTGGCATGCCAATAAAAAAAAATTTGAATGATTATTTCACTATTTTTTATTAATCACTATATAGTGGCCCTTATTATGGAGTATATATTTTAGGATTGGGCTCCTTGGTCATGTCGTGAATTGTGTGACTGAGTGTGTGGGTGTTATGATGTCATCGGGTATGGAATACCTTCATCCTGAGTAAAATGTATAGTATGATCTATATTATTCATGATCTCTTAGGTTCTCCCCTTTTTTTTGGAACATAGTTACCTATGATTCATGATTGAGGTACAATGTTTCTTTTCCCACTCTTACATGAAATTTTCCATTTCACTTGTGTGATAATTTGTTTTCCTCTTGATTCATTAATCTCTTTTATAAATCTGATAAAATAATTTTCAGATGTTTGTGTTGAATGGTTTTTAATATTATGTATAGTTTTTTCTTCTTTATCCATATTAATTTAAATGTTTAATGATTCCTCCAAGGAAAAAAACTGGTTTAGAATAAAAATGGTAATGGACAATGATTTACAATAAAGGTAAAATTTGTGAAAACATACTTTTATATATTTTAGTTCAAAACTATAATAAATGTAACTTTGTTTAATGGAAATGAATTTTGGAATTGATTACTTGGGCATGCCTATTGAGTTTTAATATTCACGCCTATACTTCATTATGGTTTTTTATTCTCAAGTGATGGTTTCAACGTGATCTGATCGCCATGGGAGATGTTTAGTCTTGGGGTCAGAGAGTGTCCAATGGGGTCACATGGAGTTTTTTTGGTTATTAGCTGTAGATTTTTTATTTTTTATTTATAATTTATTAATTATATTTTGTTAATTTATTTTTTCACACTCTTTTATTATTTCATTTTTTGGTTTATATATATTTGGAGAAATCATTTTCATTGTCACTCTATTGATTACCTTATTAATTGTTGCCAGCCCAATAGGATTGATAATGTCTATTATCCATTACTGCTGGCTGGATCGAGTTTCCAATTCCGGGTAGACCTGAGTTGATTCATGCAAATATGGTATCAGAGGTAATCTTTTTAGAGGAACAAGTTCTTAGAGAACCCTTTTTTATTTGGTATGTCAAGGAAGATGAAGAATTATTATCTAGGATTGGGGTGTAGGTAAATAGGTGTGTTTGGTCACTAATTTATGGACTGAACCTTATATTCCAACCAGGAGCTGGTTTTTTCATGTTTTACATGGTTTTTATCAGTTTTATAGTATTTATAAAAATGGAATGAGAGTCGGGATAATGGTCTTAGTGAGTTCATAGTGCCTGACAAGACATTCCAATCCAGGACATGGTCATGAAAGACACTATGTGATGGTGGATTGATTAGAATATGGCTGCCAAAAAAATGGCCAAGACACCCAACGACACTAGTTTACCTTTGTGGGTTTCTTTTTTTTACTTAAGGATGGACTAAGATGGTTTTTTTGTATTTAGATTAATAATTGATTTTTTGAAAAAATGTTGACTGTATTATCAAAAATGATACTTCCAAAATCTAAACCATTAATATTTTTTAGAGTGAAATGGGTTATTTTGAAAATGGGAGTCATGTTGGAAATTTTTTTGGGGTTCTTGAAAGGTTTTGTAAGATGTGAAACTTGACAATGAATGTGTAATTTGAAAATGTTTTTCTTGATAGTAAGATGTGCTTCTAAAATTAGTTAGGGCATTTTTAAAATGGATTTTATAGTGATAATTTTTATTTTATTTAGCCCATATCATCCCTATTAGTGCTAACATATATGTATATGGATTATTGTAGGTGATTAGAGGGTGGTTATTATTATGTGTGGATTTGTGATTGAGGTAGCTTGTTAATGTATATATGTGTGGATAAATCGAATACCAATGGTGTCTGTTTGGTTCATAAGGATTTTTATGTTTTCAAAAAATGATCTTCAAGAATGGAGGGGATTTAAATGATTTAAATGGAGGGATTATGTGATACCAACTTTTTGTGTTTGGAGTTTTTCTTTTTTAGGTTGTGTCTTTGATGTGTTGTAGGAGTGATTGAAATGATATCTGGAGTTTGGGCTACTGATTTGAAAATGGCATGTGAAATTTTCATTTATGATAAGTTTTCATTTGGTTTGATTCTCCCTATTTTCATACTATTTCCCATATGAGTTTTAAGGTATTCTGATAAGCATATTCTGTTGGATATTTCACCACATGTCTTTTGGTGGATGATGTAGTATTTTTGATATTTGGGTAATCTATTTTGGATATAGAACATGGTGGTACTCAATATCAATAGTATATCAAAAGGTTCAAAGAGTCGACCACTCTTCATATAGTTAGGTATCCATAACTAGGGAAATCTAAGGAATGGATAAGAAATATTGAGGAGATCGTTGTTCACACAGAATCCATTAAACTTATCAGGCATGATATTTCTACCTCCATGTTAATATTCCGAATCCTGGAATGGTGGGAATATGTTCTTCATGGTGAACCATAGAATAATTACTTAAGTGAATGATTTAAATCTTTTTTCATTCAATAGTACTTACATGATGAAATTGGGATACTTATGGGTTCAAGGTTATACTATATCATGCAAGGAAATTCAATAGTATTGTAGTATGATATGAGATTCACCGAGTTGGTGACATATCTCCCAACCCTTTCTGAGGATGAATTTTTGAAATCTTGATTCATTGACTAGGATATCTGATAGTAATTCTTTTAGGAATTTCCTTCTTTCCATGATGATTATGATGATTTGGTTATGAAATCTATTCTCGTCGAATCCTATTTAACTACATCTATCCAATTATGAAGAGTAACAATAAAGCCATTGTTTTTCACCATACTATATTCATCTGATAGTAAGTTATGGCAATGTTTTCTATTTTTAATGAATGGGAATAGGATATTTTCATGTCTCAAAGCACCTATGATCTATCATACATGCAGAAATTTTGGTCATTTTAAATGTTTTTTCCAGTGTGGATTCAAGAAGTTACAAGGATCAAAATCCACTCCCTTGGATAATCTTTCGACTCAGTTGGGTGAACATGGCACTAGTGAAAGCTCAATCAGAGGCTTGATTTGTCAAAAATTTCCTGGTTGTAATAATTAATCTTTTATAGGGAAATGTCTTAATTTTGGTATGGAGAATGATATATTAGTTATTCGGGGAAATTTTTCTTAATTGTTATTGTCTATGTAATGTTCCTAATTTTTTTAATGTAGAATAGTGGTGTTTCTTGTCTCATTCTTTATTTCTTTTAGTTTATCTATATTTTTTTATAATTAATTGGATTTCCAAGCATGAGAAATAAATTTTGGTATGTAGTAATAATATGGTGGGGGGAATATAATGTTATGATATTGTGATGAACCAAACTTCTTGAAGTTCTTAATGGAGAAATTTCTTATTTCCGCTCTGCCCGACCCTGATTATAGTTTTTGGATGAATTGTATAGTGGGTCATGTAAATGATGCTCGTCGAAATCCCAAACAAGAAACAACTAGTTTCATAGATGATATCTATGTTAGGGTTAGGGATTTTTCTATCATGGTTGTTTTGAGAAAATGTTGAGTTTATTCTTTGTCATCTATTTTTTTTTCAAACTCTTTGGTATTATGTAATGTCTTCCTTGGATATGTGGATTATTTTGATTATGATCTCGTTGTTTCTTTTGAGAATCCATAGTTTTGGGTTTTTGATGTAATTGTGTGTCGTTTCATTGGTATTTGAGTTTTTCTATCTAGACATGTTAGTAAAACATCCTGGAATAGGTTTTAATCAACTAAACCTCTCTGGAATTTTTTGTATAAAATGTATCATGGTGGGAAGAATTTTCAAAGCCCAACAAAAAAAATATTTGAATATTTTATTTATTTTTTAGTCCCTATTTAATTTTATTTCTCTTTGGGTGTTTTTTCCTTAACGTGGATGTTTTTGGTAATGCAATGCATGTCTCACTATTTAGGAACTTGGCCTGCTAAACCATGTGGTAACCGTGTGACAGCATAAAAAGTATTTGATAGTGTGAACCGCACAGATGATGCACGGTTTTCCAAATCGAGCGGCCAACCCATATGGGTTTCTTTAGAAGTCCAGTTGAGGGCACACAGTTGGCGCACATTTTTAAAAATTGTGATACCCAAATCGTGCGCTACTGATTCTTTTTGAAAATAGAATTAATTAAATTAATTATTAATAAAATAAAATTGAAATAAATATAAATCATAATTCTAAAACACCCCCACCATGCCTCACATGGAGTCCCTCCCCCCACCTCTAGTCATGCAATATAACCCCCACCCCTAGACCTCTTGTCCATGTGCACTCCCTTCTTCCAGTGAGCATCCCTTCTCCAATGACTTCTTTAGGTTTTCTACTCAGATTGCCTAGGTCTGTTCACTACTCCCCCTCTCTTGCAATTTTTCTCTGATTTACCCTCTTTCCATCACCCTACATATTCCAACAAAAACCTTGGGATTTAGATATGGTCAGTTATTATGATCCTCTTGTTTTTAAGGACTTCTATGGATCTCAAGGGTCTTTATCATGCATGTTTTCTCATCCACCACCGAAGGCAGAGTGGTATGACCCATTTCAGTTTGTTTTACATCATTTGAGGTTGGTTTCCCCTCCTGTATTTAGATTATTCAATTTTATTTATAGACTTTGCTAATTTTTGGTTCCATATAAATTAATTGGATTCTTTGGAAGCTCTTCTAAGGGTTTCACACACATACATATGAACACACACACACATAAAGATATATATATCCACCTTAAAAATATTCTGTCTGGGCCTAGGGAATATGTGCATTATATTAGGGGGTATATATGGTAGTGAATATGCATGAAATTGATGACCAATCTTCATCCAAGGCATTGAGTGCCGAATTGTTCATCATGGTTCACTCCCATAGTGGGGTAGGTTTCTATTTGTGTTTCATTTAAATATAAGAATACATTTATTCCTTGTATTTCACCACTTTATTTAATGCTAGTTAGTGATAACTAGTTTTAGAATTAAAGATTGTTGTTAAGTAAAATATGACCCTCATTTTATTAAATTACATGAAACGATTTATTTATATCTATACCATGTGTTTATCCAATTTCTAGGTTGGAGTATGTATGTATGCTGTGGTTTTTAAATAAAGTATTGCATTATTGATGTATGTGGTTTGATCGAATATATTTCATAAATGGGGTTAAAAAAATTGTATAAAATAGGATGTTTTTTATTTTATTCATTGGAAATGGTTTTTTGGGAATGTGGTTATTTAAGAAATGGTTTAGCATGTCATAGTTGGGCATGGAAAGATTGGCACTTCAAAAGTGGTTTCATCAGGAAAAATATTCTTGTATAGTCCGCTTACCATTGTTATGTTCATGTTGGGGGTGGTCGTCCATATAGGACTCCCATTTCATCAAATGGTTGAATGTCATGGGATAGGATCCTTGGGGTGGCATAGGGGTGAATTTGTTGTGTGTGTTGATTTTTTATGATGGAAGTCCTTGTGACTAGATACATGTTTGACATTATTAGAACACCCTCGTTTTAGCCTCAACATGGGAACCTGTCATAGTAAGAACTTTTTTTATGAATGATTACTTCACTAGTTTGGATTACGCACTATCTAGTGGCCTTTGGTATGGATTATCGGTTTTGTGATTGGGCCCCTTGGTTAGGCCAGGTTGGGTGAGATTGAGAATTTCAGTGTTATGATTTCATTAGGTATGAAATTCCTTCAGAATGTGTCACATGTATAGTATGTTACAGTTTATTAAAATTACATTAGGTTATTAGATGGTTATTGGCACAAAGTTATATGTGGCAGATGATTGAGGTGTATTTTTTGATTGTTCACTTATTGTTTTTCTTGTCCATTACCCTTGTGTGATCATTACATTTCCTCTTAGATTGTTGAATCTTCTTTTTAAAAGTGATAAAATTATTTTCAAATGTTTCTGGGGAATGGGTTTTATAATTATTTACACTTCCTTCTTCTATTTCTCTCTCTCATTAAAGGAATATATATACCTTCATGGAATATAAACTTGTTTAAAATAAAAATGAAAATGGTCTATGAGTTTCATTTGAGGGAAAATGTGTGAAAACATACTTCTATATATTTTATTTCAAATCAAAATTAATTTTATTTTTTAAAAAGAAATGAATTTGGGAGTATATTACTAGGGAATACCTATAAATTTTTAATACTCATGTCTATAATTCATTTTTTTAGTCTAACATAATAGTTTCATCATGATCACTACTTCCATTAGTGATGTTGAGTCTAGGGATCGGAAAGTGACTTGCATGGTCATGTAGATATTTAGTGGTTATCAGGTCTGGTCAGTTTTATTTTTTAGTTCTTACTTATTCGTTATGTTTTATTTAATTATTTTGGTATGCCCTGTTTTATTTATCAACTTTTTTTTATATTGGAAAAAATAATTCATATCATCACACGGTTTATTCCCTAGGTGCTTTTCACCAGCTTAAGAGGATCCGAAGATCTTATTGAGCCTTATAATAGGCCATCTTGAGTAACCAGTTTAGTGTCTAACTAGGCTAGTTCATGACATAACCATAAAAAAACAAGCATAGATGAAAAATGAAATATTATTATATCTTTCAAAAAGCCAATAAAATGGAAGAAATAAATATGTTAAACCAAAGTATGATATATATATATATATATATATTTCATACTAAATTAATATGTTTGTATTAATTATTAAGAATGTAAATATTACCTTATATTCTTATACAACGCTGACACAACATTAAATTGATTAATTCAAAATTAAAATAACTAGTTTTTAAGAAAGTAAAATTAACAAAATATGAATTAAATATTGGGAAAATTTATTTTATAAAAAAATTACATATTTTATAGATTTTAAACATTAATATATGTATTAGATATTGTTATTGTTTTTTTCAATATTTAATTAAATAAAAATTTCTAATAATGGCATTGTTTTTATTTTCTGTTAAATAAAATTTCATTAAATTATTTTAAAAAAATAATATTCTAATCCATGTGATTGGTATATGTTTTAAAATATAAAATATCGTATATTTAAGGACTACTTTTCCTTTAATTGTTTATATATTGAAAACAAATAGTAAAAACCTCATTTCCACATTAATTGTAAAAAAGGCTTGACAGACGTTATAATATTTAGATATGAATAAAAATATAACCTAGAATTTTCAAATTCTTGTTTTGTGATATTATTTTTAAACATAATCATCCTATATTATAATTATATCTCATTGAATATTATTTTTTTGAAAATTAATTTTAATTAATTTAATATTTTATGAAATTCCCAGAGTGTCGCTCCCCTCAGTAATTAAAATTACCTCTACTATTATTTTATTAACATTTTTAAATCCTATTTATTCATCTAATACCTATATAAATTCATCTTTAAAATACTACCCCATGTTCTATATGTCTTAGTTTTTTCAAAATAGAAACCTTAGAGCGTTTAAGATGTAATGTAAATAATGTTGTCTGAAGAAGTGGTATAGTCTTTAACTAAAAGTGTTAGTTTTATTTATTCTTATACAATTAGAAAATATTATAAAAACATGATAAAATAATATAAATATTGTATTCCAATTAATAATGATAATTTAATCACAAACATCCATATCCTCTTCTATAAAATGGGAAATTAATTCCTCATTCATGTGTACAATGGACTAAAACCTCGTGAAATGACATTATTCATTTTCCATCACCACTTCCCATGGATGCTAGTAATGATGTACTAAATAAATATTTTTTCTTTCTTTTTGTTATTATTGTGACTATAGAAATTTTTACCATTATTTAATATTCTTTCATTTATTCCATTTAAAATGGAATGAATATTAATGGATTCATAGAACCTATCACTAATACCAAAATAGGAATGGTAAGCCCTAACATTTATTAGTGCTAAGAAAAAAGCACTGATAAAGGAACCAATTATTTGCGCTAAATGTTTAGCGCTGTTAAAGGAAATCTTTATCAGCGCTTTTTTCTAAGCGCTTATAAATATTATGCTTTATAATCACTAAAATAACATTAATAAAGGTTGACTTTTTCAGCACTTTTTTAGCGCTGCTAAACCCATTATCCCATATTTTATAAAATACGGTGCACTGTATCATTTGTTTATCGCTCCTTAAGCCCTCACGGTGTTGTATCATTGTGAAAAGTCCCCACCCCCGCGATCTTCTCCTTCCTGGAGCTTGGCCGCTAGCCCTACTACATCTCCTCTCCCTCTAACCCTTCTGTGGATCCTCCACCCTACACACCCAGCTTCTTCCACTCTGATGGACTCCCTGCGAACCCTCCTCCTATATTTATCAATGGTGGTGGATCCTCCCGTGCCCCTCCCCCTCGTGGTCGCACCTTCCTCTCCCGACGTAGCGTAGAAGACTCCCTGGCCACTCGATGCTTCTTCTCTCCCTCCATCGCGTGTCTGATCTACTCTAGGTAAGTCTCCCAGTTCTCTGTTTAGGTTTATTTTGGTGTATAGGTTTTGTGAGAGAATATTTCATTACGGTGATGATTGGATTCTTCCCCCTGATCACCACCCTTGGATTAGACGCTAACTAACATAGAGTTCTAACAATCTATGTCACAAAATAACCCACATAGTGGATTCTTATATTTTGGTAGTAGATTAATTGAACTAAATAATGTCTTTTTTATGATTCCCCATGGGTCCTTATGATGTTTGGAACTAGAATTTATTTTCCACCAAGTGTCATATGTATGAGGGTTTTATATTCTCGTGAAACCTCAAGCTAGACCTTTTTATACATTAATATTTTATTAAGGTTAAGTGTTTTTTCTCATCCTTCTAGTTGTTTTATCTATACTAGGGAAAGTGGTCTTTTTATAAACCCATTCATGAAAAGAAGAGTTTTGATAGTACCCGCCTAATTATTAATTAGTTACAATTTTTGGGAGTCATGAAGTGTTGGTGATTGTATTTATGGGGAAGGATCTATTTATGATAGTGATTAGGAACCCTAAAATAGAGAAAGTGTATCCAACACTGTGGATGTTAAGTTATATTGCCCTTAGTTGGTGAGCATGGTTTTATTTGATGTGTACATAAATAATACTTTTCAACCCTATGAATGTCGAGGAATTATGTAATGATTCATAAGGGAGACTTCTGGTTAACTCTTGATAATGATATGGTGTATTAATCAACCAATATACAACGTATGATTAGTGTCTTTGTGAAGTTATAGTGTTCTAAATTGAATCTCTCCTTGAGACGGTTCATATTGGAGCCTATAATACATCTAGGTTCATTTGTTATTAAACCACTATTCATGGAGTGGCCTCCAGTATAAATGCACTAGGGACACAGAAGAGGAGGAGATCAAAGTAGAACATCCATGGAAAGGTGAATGGTATTCTTTGGAAAAGGTTTTTCAGTTTAGATAGTTGTATGAACATGTGAGCAGTAGTATTTGGGTGGTTAATTATTTAGGGTTGTGGAATGTTTCATGAATTCAATCAATGGTAAATTCCACAAATCTTTCTTTTCTTTCAAGTATAATTTAATGTTGGTGTCATCATGGTGAACCTCTATGTCCAATTATTACTAGGTGCTAGTCTAGAATGATTTTTCATGAAAATTGGGAGACACCATGCACTTCCTTGGGTAGATAGTGATTCCTCCCTGATATTTATTATGGGTATCAAGATTGTTATTTTTAATGGAGAGTTATCTAGTAAAGAACTACCAATGGTGTGTCAGGCCAAGTGATTTTGGTTAAGTACACCTACACTATAGAGAACCCAATTACATGATGGGGGATGAATTTATTCTCAAAATATTTTTAATGTCTTTCACATGGTTGGATTTTATTTTAGCTCTTTTTATTAAATACATTAATTTATGTTGTTCAATTCATATTACGACCTCTAGTGGTTTGGGGGAATTAAACATGTAATACTAAGATTTGGATGTCTATATTAGTGTTCTATGATAATTCCTATGGTTTGAGTTGATATCATAATCTTTTAAGGTAGAGATCTTTTGGGATGTAGGGTTAGCAGCACCCACCCATAGTAGGCGTGTGATGCAAGTGCCATCTTAAGAGGCACTATCATTCATAGATACCTCATGGATAGCCCATTCCTCCAAGTAGTTAAATATTATTATAATGGGTATAGACATATCACATTGCATATTCATAACATTCATGATACAGTAAGAGAGGTAGTTGACGAATAGCATAGGAAGAGAAAGGAACTAGAGAAAGGTGGTATATAAAGAACTAAAGTGATAGAAGAGATCATGGAGAAGCATGTGGTGGATGTAACTTTGGTTTGATTCAACTAATATTATCCATAAGTAGACCACTCCTATATTGGAAAATTAGTGGTTATATTCTTGGTTAGTTTTAGTCACTAGAGTTTTTTTACGAGGAGGCTCCAGTAGTGTTTGCAGGTACGATCTATGTTCGTTATACTTTTCTTGTAGTACTATAAGAAATAGGCGCAAGAAACTATTTTTCCTAATTTTTTCAATTCTTTCTTAGGTATATGGTAGGTTTTGGTAGAGACCCATGTTAGTAAGGGAGAGTTATTACATATTATTTCGATGTTCATGATATATTTTAGGTTCCCTAACCTTAATTTTCTATTTCTTATTTTAATTATGGTAAAAAAACCTATGATATTCTATAGAAATATTTGATAATCATAGGTTATTTGTTTCCCTCGCGAACCCCTTTTTGTTTGGAAATGTATCTCTTATATTAGTTTTCTCATTAAAATTATAACTTTATTAATATTATTTCTGTTTGGTCAATATTTTTGGAATTTTTAATGTGACTATTTTATTATGAATGAGGTGGATGGTAGGGGTGGTTAAAAGTATCTTTAATTGTTTGCTGCATGGGTGGTGGGTTCTAATACTATTGGTATGGGTTTGTAATGTGTGTGGATTTTGATGTGGGGTTTATCCTCATTCTGTTGATTTCCAAATCTTTATTATAAATGGATAGGCTCTTTTAATCACTATTTTTTAAGGAATTTGTTATGTTCTACTATATTTGGAAGTATTTTTTTTGTATTTGAATCATAAATACAAATATTTTAGATTCAAATAGGATGTATATGAATAAATATTGTATGGATGCTAATTTTTTTACAATAGATTATGAGTACTGAGTGAAATAGTTCATCATGTTTGTAAATGATCATGCAAAGGATTCTTCTCAAATCCTTTGTCTGTGTTTACATTGTTGTTATTCTAGACTAATTACTCCATAGGATTTTGAAGAACATTTGATATGTCATGGAATATATCGGATTTATAAATGTTGGAATAAACATGTAGAAAAAGTGAATGTAGCTACTGGCTATGATAGATAGAATTTTATGGATCATCAGATATGAATACAAATATGGATAACAAAGAATTCCAAATGGAGGATGTGATTACAGATGTTAATGATGATGAAGATCATGTTGAGGAAATGAAAAGGACAGTTGAAGAAGAACTCAATGATTTCCCAAAATTGTTTGAGATGTTAAAGAGTGTTTCAAAGTCTCCATTGTATGTTAGTTTCACTTCATATACAGCATTTTAAGTTGTATTGAAGTTGTATAAATTTAAACCATACAACAAATGGAGTGATGTATGTTTTATGGAACTGCTTTCCCTCTTTAATGACATGCTCCTTGAAGATAATGAGCTCTCAAACCAAACATATGAAGCTAAATGAATATTAAGATAGATGGGTATGATTTTTGAAAGATTATATGCTTGCCTGAAAGACGGAATACTATTTGACAAATAGAACAAATTACATACAGAATTACCAAAATGTGCTTCTTCTCGGTACAAGAAAGATGAATCCAGTCCTACGAAAGATGTATGGTACTTTTCAATCATTCCAACGATTAGACGTCTATATGGATGTGAAGAATCTACAAGACAATTTTTGTGGCATTCAGATAGAAGAAATAAACATGGGAAACTATGTCACCTGGCTGAATCTCCATAATGGAAGATCATTGATCATGGGTATCCTGAATTTGGAAAAGTGCTGAGAAACCTTCATCTTTTGTTATATATAGATGGAGTGAATCCTTTTGGTTTTCAAACCATCACTCAGATTAAAAGACCTGTTATGTTGGTAAATTATAACTTGCCACCCTATTTATGCATGAAGTTGAAATTTATCATGTTATCTATGCTTATATCAGGACAAAAACAACCAGGTAATGACATTTATTTTTATTTGTTTTATTTGATAGAGGATTTGATGGTATTGTGAGATTCATGTGTTATGTTGTATGATGCTTATGAAAGTTAATACTTAACGTTGAGAGTGAGGTGGTATGGGACGATAAATGATTTCCCTACTTATGGAAATTTTTTAGGCTATAGTGTTAAAGGAAATCAATGGTGTCTCATGTGAGAAAGAAGATTCAAAATCAATTTGGTTGAAAACTTCATCTAAAACTATTTTTCTAGGGTATTGTGGATTTCTACCTTATCGGAATAAGTATCGATCTTGGAAGAAATCATTCAATGGAAGTTCAGAACAAAGCACAAAACCGTCTCCACTAACAGGTGATCAGCTATTTGTGGAAGTAAAAGATGTGAACACTGTTTTTGGTAAACCTTTTTTGAAAAACCTTACAAAATTTGGTTGGAAAAAGGGATCATTTTTTTAAATTACAATACTAAAATTTTCTGTACGTCAGACATTTTCATAATGTGATGCACGTAGGATAAAATGTATGTGACAGTGTTATCATAACATATCTAAATGCCCCTAAAAAATGATGGATGGAACAAAGGAAAGATTGGACATGGTTGACATGGGAATAAAATATTAGATGGATCCCATGAAGGGATAAAATCGAATGATTCTTCCTCCGTCTATTTACACTCTTTCCAGGGAGGAGAGATATCAGTTTTGAAACTTCTTCATTGATATAAAGGTTACATATGATTATTTATCAAATAAAAAGAACATTTTTTCAATGAATGATTTGAAGTTAAAAGGTTTTAAATCATATGAATTACATGTTTTGATGCAAGATTTAATTCATAATTCTTTACATAGGATTTTTCCAAAGAATTTTCATCACACATTTTCAAAACATTGTTTCTTTTTAAAAGCTATATGTAGAAATGTTTTAGACCGAACGAAATTTCCAGCTTTGGAAAGAGAAATTGTCATCATATTTCGTGAATTAGAAATATTATCCCTAACAACATTTCTAGATACGATGGTTCATTTGATTCTTCACTTGGTGAGACAGATTTGACATTGGGGTCATATGCACTATAGATGGATGTACCCCATTGAACGATATATGAATATTTTGATAGGGTTTGTCAAAAATCAAAGTTAGCCAGAGGGTTGTATAGTGGACCGATATATTGTTGATGAAGCCATTGAATTCGGTACCGAATACCTATATAATTTGTAGAGAATTGTTATCCCGAAATCTCATCAAACTAGATGCATTGAGGGTGAGGGAATTTCTGGAAAGAATGTTGTGACAATCAATATTTCAGATCCGGAGCAGGCCTACCTTTATATTTTTCATAAATGTTGAGGGGTTTCTCCATATATTTAAACCCACAAATAAATTATTAGGTAGTTGAATCCATCAACGGATGAAAAATAGATGTCAAATACACATAATCACTAGTTTATATGATGATTTCAATACCATATTTTTTAAGGAGATAGATGAAGATATTAATTCAATTTTAGAACAACATCGATGGCTAGCCACCGGACCATGTGTGTATGTATTATCTTAAAATGTTTATGTAATTAATTGTTATAAATTCTTTATAGATGAACATGATGAAGATAGTACCATGAAAAATAGTGGAGTGACACTTGTGGATGAAGCGATGCATGTTTCTGGAAGTAAGGAATTAAATCCAATTTCTGAAAATATGTCATATGATTGTATTATCAAACAAATATGGGAGTTGGATAATATGACATTACAACTTCAGATTTTTCAATGAAAATGGGTTGATAATAATAGTGGTGTTAAAATATATGAATTGGTACTTTTGAAAGCGGATTTTATTAAAGAAGGGCATAGAGATGAACAATTTATAATGTTATCACAAGCATTACTAGTATTCTATGTTCCAAAACCCTCAAACCAAAATTGGTCAATTGTTCTGTTATTGTCCAAAACTACAGAAGGGTACGATGAAAATTCAGTTGAGGAAGATCTTTTCAGTGGTACAACGCAATCATTTAGAAGTGGTCCTTATTTATATGATGTTTTATATGTTTGAGGAGACCACAATGAAAGGATTTGGATAATTGATAGAGGTGTCAAATCCCTTCAGCCTTTTAAAAAAAGAAAAAGTGTTTAATAAACATTTTATATTTTGTTTGTAATATAGATATTGTTATCACATGTTATTATCTTATCATTATAGAATTTAGGTAATCAAAATTAACTATTAAACAACCTTTCCAGATAATGACTTCTACATGTTTTGGTGCTCCTAACCTCGAGGATGAACATTTCTCTCAAGATGTTGCTGCTGCTGCTGCTCATAGTGCAGAGCAACATCATGTTTCTGAAGTTGTTGCCTCTCCTAGAGTTGAGGTCCAAAAAAATCAGCTAATGTATTTGATATCATTTCAGATTAACATATAGATGTTTTTGATATCGATGAAATGGTTGGGTATGAAGGACCAAAGTCACAGAAATCACAGGTGCTACGTAGTTTGACGGTGTTATCAAACGTTCTTAAGGGGAAAAAGGCATCAAATTTTATTTTGGATGGAATGCACAATTCCAACATGTGAATCAAAACATGTCTATGTCTAGTAGTTACATTATAATTTTCACTCGGCTACGCATTCTGATTAACATAGATTCATGGAACCATTTTATGTCTGGGCTAAAGGCTACGATCTGGGAAGTAATTATGGTAACATTATGATATTATTTCTTTAATTTACTAGAAAATAAAATAATGAAATACTATCTTACAATTGTCAATATCTTCTAGAGTATATTTATAGTAGATTATTCACTCATGAATTATGTACTAAGTCATGTAAGAAGGTTTCATCTAGGTTTTCAAAATATTTTAACAAAATGTCACCTAAAATATTCCAAAGGTAAAATAAACCCACACCACCCCATGTCTATTCTCACATGATATCGCAAGAAGTATGGGATGGATTTATTAGCCCTTGTGGGGATGTGAAGTTTTAGGTACATTGTGGATTAAAATAAATTGTTTCAAGATACGTGTATTCATTACTTTGATTGTCAAAATTTCATTATTGAAACAAAAACTCAGTACTTAAAATAAGAAATGTGCATCGAAACCCACATACCCCTATCGTAAAGCCATGATGGGGTACACTTCACTAGGGAAGAAGTGGTTGTATTCATATAGTGGTTTTTGAAAAGAATATATATGGAGAGGAAATTAAATATTTGGTTGATGTTGAAAATGTAAATGAGATCCTTGAATACGATTGTCTAGGTTTCACAGTTGTAAATTTATATATGAGGTTTGTTTTCATGAATTGATTTTCTAAATCTAATATAATGTAAAAATTATGAGTAAATTCATTTTATATTTTTGAAAGATGTGTATATGAAAAATAGTTTATGAAATTTTCCCATTATCCAAAATTCGTACTCGTTATTCATCATACCACATCAACACAACTAACAAAATTAGAGCCACCACAAACGGATGAAATAGTGAACGGCTTGCGGAAAAAATTTGAAAGCAAGATTATAGATGATAGACCCGTCTTAATACCAACAATGTGGGGGTAAAACACTACAATTAAAGCATATTAATTATATTTTTACTTATTTTATTACATATTACTTTTTTTGTTTTTAGGAAAATTGTCTTCTAATTGTGGTGAACTTGGGTACTCCAAAGATATATTTTTTAGTTTCAATGCAATGATATCCAATAAACCAACCACACAAGATAGAATTTGTGATTTTATAAGACACTAAATACAATGTATTAGCCCTAAACATCATGTAAAATAATTTATATTATCTTTTACTGAGGATGCTGTTATGATAGGGTGGTGTATCAATATTGTCTAAAAAAGGAATGAGGATAGGGGCTAAGCATAAGGAGTTGAGCAAGTACTACTTCTGGAAAAATATCATGGCATATATAATAAAATTTCACTATCAAAACAGATGTCAACAAAAGTTACGTATTCTCGAAATGATCAAAAAAAATTCAGTGTCTAAAACAAACAAACGATAATGATTTCGGTTATTATGTTTGTAAATTTTTGAAAGAGATCATTTTTCATCAACAAAATAGCGTCCCTAAAGAGGTATTTTCAAAAAACAAGTAATATTTATTTAAAATTATTTATTAATTATTTATTTATTTATTTTAAAGTACTACTTTTACTGTAAAAAAACCTCATACTCAAAAGATGAGATAGATTTGTTTAGAAACGAGTGGGCCGCATACCTGATAGATGATTGTAGACAAATAGCATGATGATCTATCTTGGGGATATGTACAATTGGATGTCATTAATGAGAAGGGTTAAGGGATCAAAAGATGCAAAAATGTCGTATGTAAATGTTTTTAGAAAAAATGTAATTTTTATTAAACAAAACAACCTTTCTCCAAAGTGTCATTTTCTCATTTTAACAATTGAAATGCACAAGCAACATGCAAGAATGATGAATAACTTTTCATTAGACATTGGATTAGAAAAACAACTAAAATTTCTAAAATACCTTCATATCCATCCAAATGCTTTAATATTGTATTGATACATTTGGGGAATGATCTATGGGTCATTTTTGATGTGTAAGAGTCAACCTCGCCTCAATCTGAGGCATGTTGTAGCTGGTATCACTCAAAGTCTATCATTTGTTTAAAATGGATAGAATTTTAAGTGAATACAAAAAATGACATACATAATTCTGAATAAATGCATTTAGATTGTGTTTATACTTTTGGGAAACAATCCATCGGTCATTTTTGACGTGTAAGATTCAACCCCACCACAATCTGAGGCACGGTGTGGCCAGCATCACTCAAAGTGTCTCCCTTTTTTTTAAAATGGACAAAATTTTAAGTGAAAACCACAAATGACATATGAAAATCCAACCAAACGCACTTGGATTCTGTTGATACTTTATAGGAAAGATACATGGGTAATTTTTAACATGTAAGAGTCAACCTCGCCTCAATATGAGGTACGGTGTGCCCAGTATCACACAATGTCTCTCTTTTGTTTAAAATGGATAGAATTTTATGTGAAAACAACAACTCACATATATAAATCTGACCGAATGCATCTCGATTATGGTGATACATTATAGGAATTATACATGGGTCATTTTTGATGTGTACGAATGAACTCCTCTTCAATCTGAGGCATGATGTGGCTAGTATCACTCAATGTCTATCTTTAGTTTAAAATGGACAATATTTTAAGTGAAAACAAAAACTGACATATGTAAATCCTACCAAACACATTGTTATTTTGTTGATACTTTAGGGGAATGATAAACTGGTCATTTATGATGTGTAGAAGTCAGCCACACCTCAATATGAGGCACTATGTGACCAATATCACTCAAAGTGTCACTATTTTGATTAAAATGGACATATTTAAATGTGAAAACAGCAACTGACATACGGAAATCCAACCAATAAAATTCGGATTTTGTTCATACTTTATGGGAACGATCCATGGGTCATATTTGATGTGTAGGAGTCAAAACTGCCTCAATATAAGGCACGGTGTGGCCAATATCACTCAAAGTGTCACTCTTTTGATTAATATGGACAAATTTTAAATTGAAAACAACAACTGACGTACGGAAATCAACCAAATGATTTTGGATTGTGTAGATACTTTAGGGGAATGATATATGTGTCATTTTTTATGAGAATGAGTCAACAACATATCAATACTAGGAGCATTGTGGCCGGAATCACTCAACGTGTCTCTCTTTTGTTTAAAATTGACAGAATTTTAAGTGAAAACAGCAACTAACATACAGAATTCAAACCAAACACATTTGGATTGGGCTGATAATTTAGGGGAATGATCCATGAGTCATTTTGGATGTGTAAGAGTCAACACCATCTAAATATGAGGCATGGTGTGGCCGTTATCACTTAATCTATCTCATTTGTTGAAAGTGTAATGAATTTTAAGTGAAAACAACAACTGACATATGGAAATCCAACCAAATGCATTGAGATTGTGTTGATTCTTTATGGGAATGATCCACGAGTAATTTTTGATGTGTACGAGTCATCCCTACCTCAATCCGAGGCACAGTGTGGCCGGTATCACTCAAGGACTCTCTTTGGATTAAAATAAACATAAGTTTATGTCAAAACAACAAATGACATACGAAAATCAGAAAAAACAGATTTGGATTGTGTTGATACTTTTGGGTAATGATCTATGGGTAATTTTTGACATGTAAAACTCATCCTCACCTCAATCCATGACACGGTGTGCCCAGTATCACTCAAAGAGTCTCTCTTTTTTTTAAATGGAAAGAATCTCGAGTGAAAACAACAACGAAGGTACTAAAATCTGACCAAACACATTAAAATTGGGTTATTCCATTAGGGTAATGTCCATGGTTTATTTGTAACATGTACGAGACAACCCCGCCTCAATATGAAGAATGGTGTGTCCATTACCACTCAAAGTGTATCTCTTTTGGTTAAAATGTACACCCCAAACCCCTGGATGCCCCCCAACCCCCTGGACACCCCCACCACCTGGATGCCCCCACCCCTCTTAGACACCACCGCACCACCTGGAAAACTCCCACCCCCCATGACACCCCCACCATCATGGACAACCACCCAAAACCCCTGGACACCACCCCCCTGGACAGCCCCACCAACCCCTTGGACACCACCCCACCCTCACCCATATAGACGACCCACCCCCTGGAAATCCCCCCAACCCCCTGGACACCACCCCACCCCCTGGACATCCCCACCCCTAGACACCCCCACCCCCTGGACGACACCCCCACCCCTCCTAGACAATACCCTGCCAACATGGACACCCCACCCCCTTGGATAGCCATCCCCACCCCTGGAAACCATCCTACCCCCCTTGGATAGCCCCACCAATCCCTTGGACTACCCCCACCCCCTGGACACGACACCACCCCCTGGACACCCCCACCCCTAGAATGCCCCCACAACCCTCTGGACACCCCACCCCCTGGACACCAACCAACCCCCTGGACGAGCACCACCACCCCTCTGAAACAACAACCCACCAACTGGACCCCCACCCCTAGACACCCCAAACCCCTTGTACATACACCACACCACCCTAGACACCATCCCATCCCATTGGACAGCACCACGAACCCCTGGACCACCCCCACCACCCTAGACACCACCCCACTCCCCTTGGAAAGCCCCACTCACCTGCTGGACACCACTCCACCCCCTGGACACCCCCACCACTCTAAACACCCCCACACCTGGAAATCCCCCCAACCCCCTGGACACCACCCCAAACCCCCTAGACAACCCCTTGGATAGCCCCACCACCCTGGATAGCCCCCCCAAACACCCCCACCCATGGAAACCCACCAAAACCCTGGACAACACCCCCACCCATCCACCTAGATACCCCCACCCCTAGAAAACCCACCCCCTTGGACAACCACCCCAACCCCCTGAACACCACCATAGCCCCCCTTGGACAGCCCCACCAACCCCCTGAACCGTCCCCACCCCTTGTACACCAACCCACCACTTGTACACCCCCACCCCTATAACCCCCCCCCCCCAACACACTGGACACCATCCCACCCCCTAGAAACCCCCAGGAACAGCCCCCACTGGACACCCCCACCACCCCCCTGGATGGCCCCCACCCCCTGGATTCCCCCACCCCTCCTCGACACCACCCCATTACCTAGACACCCCCACATCCAGGACAACCCCACCCCTATGGATAAGCCCCCCACCCCCTAGACACTACCCCACCCCCCTTGGACAACCCTATCACCCCTGGATGTAGAGACCCACATCTTGACGTACATGGACATTACATTACTTTTGCGAAATACTTAATACATAATAAGAACCAACACTCAAGTACCATAATACTTTAGCGTCTTTTGAAACATGGAATATAAACGTCTAATCATGTTGAAAGATCATCAACAACTCCCATAATGTTATTCCCATTTTTGTTTCCGTACCTAAAACCTTTATTTATTTCATGGGGAAAATAAAACATAAAAAGGGTGAGATCAAATGCTGAGTAAGGGAAATCATAGAGAACATAAAACAATCCATAAACATTTGAAAGAAAAAACATGGATATGAAATTTAAACATCAAAATCATGAGCAAACACATAAACCGTGGAAGTATGTAAAGAATATATCATAATGGGGCATCAAGCAAGATAAAATATAATTTGAATAAAACATGTAATTGTGGAATCCATTCAGTACATGATATGATTTCCATAGTAGCCATGGCATTTCTTCCAATACCATCTTAGTGGACAATGTCCCTTTCGGAATCGAGTTCACTCCTCGTTTCAGTCCTATAACACTGAACCAGATTAACTTATCGTTCCAGCCATGTCTATCTCGTGAGATATAAATCTTTACCCAATGCATTGGAGGGAGATATAGGTCCCACTCATCTCATAAATAAATCATTCTTACTTGTGCCACAAAATAAACATACATTATTCATAATAACCCAATGAATAAAATGGATTTCATAAAAATAATCCCATCATCACATAACCCATATAAAAGAAATGGATATCATTTCATAATAAGAAAATTTAAACTATGTAAATCATAGAGAAATGATACTTGAAACATACACTTATGAAATAATTTCATCATAGATGAAAAATAGTTTTGATAAAACACTTGAAATAAATTCTTGAGGAAAATATCCTTTCTTCTTAAAAATAATTTTCTTTTCACAAAATGTCATTCAATTTTAAAATAATGATATTTTGTTAAAAATAGTCATGAAATATTTTGGAGGAATCTTCATGAAAATAAGGCTTTATAAAACTGTAAAAATCCGTTCGTGCCGTATAAGTTAAAAAACATTCTTCTCGTACTTTTTTCGGAAAAGTCAAAAAAGTACCTTGTAAATGAAAGATTCCATACATACCATGTAGTAAAAGTAAAAAATGTGTAAAAATGAAATTAAACATACATGAAAACATTTTTAGAAAACAAGGACATGTATGATAAATATAACCCCAGTAAATAATTATGAATAATCAATCTCTGATAAAAAAATGAGATTTGAAATGTTATCCCTTACCATAGGTATGATATGCTTTGTATGGATCCGAACCTCCTATATAATGATTTAAATAATGCCATTTACTTATTACATAATCATATTAATTGTTATGATATCATATATGTTTCACTTCTGACTTTATATTACTCGTTATTTTGTAAATTCCATGTTAAAGGAGCACTTTGGGTAAAATCATTTCATTCATCGTATGTGTTTTGACTTTCCATTCTTGATATTATTACTTATATCTTAATTTAAATAATTCCATAATGTAAAAAATTATTTTTATATAATATATATTCATCATATACGTATATATTATAGATTGATAAAAGGAATTAAATACACCGTTCATGGAGACGGTAGGCCGTACGTACGCATGAACGCTGTTTTCGTTTCCTTATTGAATTGAATGAAAATAAATAGATGACATACATATATACATATACATAAATACAGTAGCATTATTATTTCATATATTTCATTATTTTTCATTATATAAACCTTATGATCATTCATTTATGGTTAACATGGAGAATAAATCTCATCGCGTCGTGGAGACGGTAGTCTGTACGTATGCACGAGCGATGATATCGTTCACATAATTATTGAATAGAATTGGAGTGGATGATATAATATATAAGAATCATTATGATGTCATAATAACCAAATATAGTTATTCTTCACACCATTATACCCATCCATGTAAGGTGTTGGTCGAAAAACAGATTACACCACGGCGTGGAGACGATATTCCGTACGTACGCACGCGCAGTGATTTTGTTTTCCGTAGGATGGATAGAAGGTGAAAAAGGTTTTTTCATATTTATAATAAAATATAAGTATATTAGGGATACTGATGTTATTACTTAATAATGAAACAACTAAAGAAGAGCGAGTAGAAGAAGAATGGAACTTGAATAAAAAGGTATAAGGTATTACCTCTTTCTCGAAGTGCCTCCTTTAAACTTTCTCTTAGGGAACTAGAGTTGGTCTTTTGAGAAGACCAGTAACTCTAGTAGGATTCTAAGGAAGTGGTGAAGTAAAATGGGCAGTGTATGGTCAACCCTAAAGGCTCATATTGGTGTGAGGAGGAGAGGGAGGAGGTTCCCTTTTATAAGGGAGGAGAGGGGTACCTTTGGAAATATAAGAAATATTAGTTTATATTAAATCCCACCCCCAAGTAAAAACTTCCAAAATGACTCATATCCGAAAATTATATGAGATAGGGTTGTAATATCATCAAAAAATAAAATTTATACACGTTAGGAATTTATTTTAAACATTATAAAATTGATTTATCTTTATTTATCAATTTAATTTTATTTATGGTAATAATATTCTAAATTTTAACTTATAATAATAATTACATATGTGTTGTGAATTTTTCATAATTTGACACTTTATGAAATTTTCAACCATATAAATATAAATTTATAATTTTTAAATATTTAGGTGATTTTTAAACAATTTTATAATATGTTATTTTTATAAAATAACAATAGTGTCAATTTTGACACCATTCATTTATTTGAATTTAAATAAACAATATACAAGAAGATATGATCAAACAAAAAGATTTAATAGATTCATAGCATCTCATATTTGTCTAGAAAATTAGTGGAGAACATTAAATAGTTCGTATAATATTTATTTTAAAATTTTTAAAACCATTTATTTTATATTTCTCTTAATAAAATAATTTCAACATCACTATTATGTCACCATTAATGATAATTATTTAATCTCTAAAAATTATAAATAAATTAATTTGATGTAGATAATTTTATTATCTTTTTGGAGACAATTTATATCTGATGTTTCATTATGTTTATCACTAAACTAAAATTATCATACTTATAAGATTTAAGAAAGTGACATGTTGTCACTTTCTTTGGTTTTAATAATAATTAAATTATTATCATGGAAGAAAGTCCAATAAATTAATAGAATCCAACACTTAGGTGATATGGGTTTAGTTTTAGTCATCCAATATGATTTTGGTAGGTGTTAGGGTAATTTTATAATCTTATATTTACCATTAATTACCCGATTTACCTTTAACTACGGTAAATAAAATTTCCCGTAGTAACTATTCATAATGACCAAAAAATAAATAGTATCTTATAATAATAATTTGGACCCACTGATTCCAAATATGGAATCCATTTTTTCAAATTTAATACACAAAAGTTGCAGAAATTAAATTAAAAATAATCCCATTGTTGAAAGAAAATGAATTTTTGTTTAAAACATTGCAAAAGATTGAATTGATTTAACCTACAAATTCAAGGTAAAATCAATGATAATGACATAAATTATATTAAATGGTAAGAATATATTATATTTATACATTAAAACCATTAAATATTATAATTTAACCATATAAATTATTACGATAAAAAAATTGTTTTTAATTAAAATATAGCGTGTTTTTACTATTCATTAAAATATGAAAGTTATCAGAAAAATATCAAAACTTTATCCAATGTAAATTTTTATATCCTGATTCAAAATAAGAATTTTATTTTTTAAATTTGAACTTATAAACATGTCAAAACTAGATTTAATGTTTGTGTGCCACTAAAACGTGACAAAAATGCATTATTTTAAAAATACTTATTTTACCCAAAAAAATTTATTTTATTCACATACCATGTTCTAGAAAATGTGTAAGATGAAATAATAATGTTATAACATTCAAAATTTACTTAATATTATTCATAACGGCTAGTTCATAATAATATTATAACCATATATCATTGTTTAGTGAAACCTGATATTGCGTACAACACAGACTATTGAGGAAGGTCGTTATTGCGTGTAATGAAAGCCAATTCAGGGTTGCATGTTGTGCAAGAATCCTTGGTTGTTTCATATAATGGAATCAAACCATATTTCATTTATAAATTAAATATATATATATATATATACACACTCAATGTTGTGTAGAATGACTATTATAAAACGAACTTGAAATTGTGTGTTACACAATCTAAGAATAGTGTTGTGTATACTTCAAGCTAATACAGTGTGGCGTATAGCACATGATAATACTATTTTAGCATAAAACAGATGATATCAAATAAATTAAATTGAATACTTATCATAAAATATCGGGTTGTTAACATGTAGTCGTTGTATTGGCGGGAATGGATAGAAAAAACTAAAATATGATTATATATGTTTTTAATGTTTTTACATTTATCCAATAAAAACTAAAGGCTTAAAATACAGAAAAAATTCAATTTTAGGCGTATATGCCCTAGTTTTCACTAAAGGTTCACTTATCGCCTTTTAATGGAGAACTGTCATTAAATATAATTTTGATCACACTTATACATTCTTCTAGACCAAATAAAAATCTTATTAAGAATCAGGACATCAAATTTTACTTTGTGTAATTTTTTGGTATTTTTCCGATAAAGTTCATTTTTTAATGAATAGTGTAAAATGTTGTGTTTTAATTCAAAACCTCTTTTTAATCTAATTTATTTATATGATTAGATAATATTTTGAATTGGTTTTAAAGGGAAATTAGAAATTATTTTTACCATTAAATCCAATAGTGGTCATTGGAATTAATTTCACTTTGAAATCAGACTTAAACTAGAGTCAATCTTTTGATACTTATTGTTTTATAAAAACACGCTATTTGCTCTTACAGTGGAAATTAATTATTCAATTAATTAATGTGACTAATATGTTTTGAATTTTTTAAAACAGACTACATTTTTGAATTCGGAATATCAAATATACCTTAGGGTGAAGTTTTGGTATTTTTCTGAAAAACTCCAATTTTTGATGAATAGTGAAACAACTATGTGGTAATCAAGCAAACTGATTTTTCAGTTAAATGAAAGTTTACCACTAATGTGTATTTAATTTTGAAAATCCGACATACATGGTTTTAATTAGTATGTAAAATGTGGTTCAATGGGATGAAAATAATTTTTTTGGTGAATAGTAACTTTTTTTTCATTAATCGCGATTAGAGGTAATTAGTGTAATTTAATGTAAAAATGATATTATAAAAATGTTAAAACACCATAAAACTTGTCCTAACCTTATTGGATGAGTAATGGACGACCTTGAAAAGCCATGGGTCAACTTGGGGACCCCATGGAGCCACTTTGGTTGGGAAATGACATAACTAACTTTTTATTTAATGTAAAAGTAAAAATGACACAAACATGATATGTTTTACTAAAGAAATTTTTATGTGGGGTTATAAAAGTCATATTCTTTATTATAAATGATCATTGGAATGATAAAAAGATTTCCTACATCATAGTAATTTTTTTATAATTTTTAGACATTAAATAAATTGAATTATATATGACATTATAATGATGCGGCGATGACATCATTATCTGACGATTAAAATAAAATGAGAAGATAATGTAAAATATATGACCTACACATGTCCAAAACTTATTGTATGTGTGTATTTCAAACCCTTATCACCTTATCCACTAATTATGTCAATGTGGGACCTTTTAAAACCGAAACAAATTTTTGAATAAAGTAATATTTCTTATATTCCAAAAGTGCCCCTCCTCTCCTCTTATAAAAGGCCCCCACCTCTACCTCATTACACACACTCCTCAAGCCTTTGGCTCGGCCAACCCATGACCATTTACTCTCTCCACATACCTATCCTCATCCTAGAGGATTCCCTTTGGGAAGAATCCTTTCAAAGGAAGCCTTTCGGCTCAAATCAAAAGGAGTTACACTTTTAAAGGTAATTCATTCCCTCATGTTCATTTGTTTTATTTTGCTTCTCCAACCCCCTAAACTCTTCTTATTTACTTATTTTGTAACAACAATAGTATCTTAAATATACTATGATGTTGTTATAAGATTTATTCGAGCTACAATCTCACACAACTACATCAAATGAATAAACAACATACGGTTTCCGTGGATGGCGAAATTCTGCCTCCCGAAACGATGATTGTTCAATACTCATTTAACACCTTCAAAGGTGGCCATTATGATATCACTATTTTTATATATGATATATAATATGTTTATTTTTTAATTATGTTTCTGTATTTTTCATTTTTGTCTCACCTTTATGGAATCCATTATGGGTATACGCGATATCTTCATTTTAGGAAGTGCGGACTACCGCCCCCTCAAAGTGATTTGATTCATTAAATACCATATGTGGGACGTATAAAGGATGGAACTATGATATTATATATGATATTATACTGGAATTATAATATACTTTTATATCATTATGATTCCATTCTATAAAATACGAAATAGAAATTAAAGTAGCGTTCATGCGTACGTACGGCTTACCGTCTCCATGAACGGTGCATTTCATTTCTTACCTCTAAATGATTATGTAATGTTATAAATGCATGAATGTAATGGATATATATGACATATATGATATATAAATCATGAATACAATTCTGGATATAATGAACATTTGGCCACATGAACAACATGTAATTGTAAGAAGTCCACTTTCGACTTAAGAACCAAATATCGACAAAACAAATATTATTAACTTAAATGATTACATAATGTTTATAACATAAAAATAAGAGATATAAAAGGAATAATGAACATGAAAAAGGTTCCCAAGCAAATATAAATTAACTCAAGTTTTTTATTCAGGATGTTAAAGAACGATCGAGTCAAGTCGGACCCGAGGTAAGGGATCCTACTCCTCTCTTTCTTTTTAAGTACACTCTTTTATGTCTTTCCTTCTATGCTCATATTTCTTGTTATTGGGATGTTATTTTATATTACTCTTACTGTAGTTTTTACGTTAATGTGATGAGAGACCCTATTCTCTCTCATCAATCCATTTTGGAAGTTTAGAGTGGCGCCGTTAGGCTGCCGAACTTTCGTAAGAGATCTAACCTCTCTCTTTCTTTTTAAGTACTCTCCATTATGTCACTTCTTTTAAGCTCCTATTTGTAATGTTGGGGATGTTCTTTTATATTCCTCTTGCTGTAAATTTTCTTGTAAAGTGATGATATACCCTATTTTATCTCATCAATCCATATTCAGAAGTTTTATGTGGCGCCATTAGGCTGTTGAGTTTTCGTAAGGGATTTTTCATCTCACTTTTATTCCCATGAGATTTATACTACATTTTCCACAAATTCCATTGAGTGGTGTATGTACTGCCCATTATTCTACTCTTTGTGTAATATAATTTCATTTATGAGTATTTAAATCAATGATATATTGTCCTTCTTTCATGGGGTGTATGTTTTGAAAGATACCCAAGTCGGTAAGGATTCCTTTCACCCTCCTCTTTTTTTAAAAGACTCCTTTTGTTGGGTCTTTTAATTTACATATTTTTATGATGAGATATTTTTTAATATATCCTTATTGATATAAATTTTATGTCCAAGTGATGAGATACACTTTTTATCTCACATCAACTCATTTTGATGTGATGCCATTAGGCTGTCAAGGGAACTTTTTAACCCAATTTCGATTTCTTTGGGTTCAACATGAAGTCATTGAATATGTCATCCATTGAATATGTGTGAATGACTTTTTATTGTTTTACACATAATATCCACTTATATTGGGTGTATTTATATTTTTCACACATATTTTTGAGATTGATTTGTCCTTAATTTAAGGATACCTTCTTTATAAGGGATTTTATCACATTTGAAATTTCTATTGAGTGTTCATTGTTGTTATGCACCAATTCACTCTTATATGGTGTATATACTGTCCTTTGGAGTATTATATCATTAATCCATTTATTCTCATGATATTATAATGTTTTGACTAAATGTTATTCCTAAATTATTGTATTCAAGTGTCTCTAATTTTGGTAAAACCCCTTTAACCAAAATATCGTTTTAAATGTTTTAATTATTTGTTTTTATTAATATCCATGTTTTCAAAGTGGTTTTAAGGATTTACTTATATGGATATTAATGGTTTAAAATTTTAAGCTTCAAGGTGGTATGGGACTCTTTGATTCAAAAATCTCTTTATTAAAGTTTTTTAAATGGTTTTGGAAATGGTTTCTTTTTGAATGGATTCATTATTTCAATATACTAAAATGTTATATTGTGATTTTAATGTTGAAATGTTATGTTTCCTTTATGCATGTTTTATGTGACACATTTATGTTATGGTTCTTGGGCATTGTTATGAAAACGGGTGGTTCCACGATAAACTAAGGGCGGGTGAGCCCGATATAGCACTCCAATGCATTGGGTAACGTGAAGGAGTGAAACGTTAAGGTTTCTCCGAAGAGATTTAGGGAATATACTATGATGGGTATTCAAAACGTAACCAAGAGGGTTACTACCTACGTAAGAATGTTATGAATGCCTCAAGTTACCTTTATGTCTTATGTTTACTATGATTTATTCATGTTTTGATATTCCTATGTTTTATGGGTAAAGTGTGATTTCATTCTAATGTATATATGAACTCATGTTTCCTTTCCATATTTTTATAACTCTTACTGAGCTTTTTATTCTCATCCCACGTTTCTGAAATGTTTTTCACAGGTCAAGGGAAAGGTACATGATGTGATGATAGTGTCCAGGATGTGTCATGAAAGAATCCGTGTTATATTTTAAATATGTTTCCGTTGATGGGAAGAATGAATACTGTCTTTTATGTAACCACTTTCTTTAAATGTGGAATGTAATGCAAGTTTCATGATCTAATTCTATAAAACTCTAAACCTGAAAAGATCCTCAATGTGTAATCTTGTAATAACTCAAGATTAAGTAAGGTTTAAGGATGGGGCCTTATAGTTGGTATCAAAGGTCGTTTTAGATAACTTTAGAGGTTAGGGTATTCTTTAAGCATAAGTTACATTACCATAATGGTTAGGATTTCAGAAAGATTCCTAATTTTAGATAAAGTGAATGAGTAAGTATATCTTAGTGTTTACCTTCCTCATTAGTACATGATGGTTTTGTTGATATACTCACACTGAACTTTCTGGTTTTAGTAAATGGCTGGATCTAGCAGGCACCAAAGTGACAATGGGTTTGAAGGAAACTGTGGTGGTTCTCTGATTAAGATACTGGATGAGATGGGGGATTCAATGAGGAATCTCATAGTTGTTCTAAACCAACTATCAAGGAGTCATGATCAATCACTTGAACCTTGGTGAGTTCTCTAATGCATCATGTACGAGATGGCCAACTCGATGTGGAAATTCAGGTAATAATTATTAAGGTAACCATTAGGGTTTATATGATCCTTACTTTTGAGGTAATTATGGGTTATTATATGATATGAAGGAAAATGAAGGGCATGAGATAAACTAGAGGTTAAAATATGTTATGATTATTCTTGAAAATTTTATCTCATTTTGGGGAATGTTTTAATAATTATAAAGTTTTGGAAAAAGGACAACACACAGACCGTGTGACATCCCATCGCGTCGGACAAAGCTGCGGGAATCGAACCCACAACCAAAGTGGAACTGGTATTTATCGCCTACCACTGGACTACGTGAAGTCCCTGGTTAGTTTGACCGATTCTTTCTAGTTATATGATTTTATGAATTAAGAGTAAGTTGATTTTGGGTTATTTATGAAAATGATTAACCTATCATGGAGGATATGTGATTAGGTTAATTAATTTTCAATACGAGACTTTAGGAGCAACTGATGTTGTTTGGAGATAAATGTTACGATTTATCTTGGAAGACTATGTGACTAAATCCTTCAAATATTTGGGTTTCAATATTAGTTTGGTTTACTTTGAAGAATTTTATGGACAAATTGATTATAGAATGGTCCTCATTGAACTTTTGGTTTTGTTGGAAAAATTTTGGAGGTTAAGAATATATTTTCTTTTTATAAAGGGTTATCCTTTTTTGGATTATCTGATCTTGTAATAACCTTTTTGTTTTTGGTTAAAGTCTAAAGACATGGGAAGTATATAGTTCTATTTTTTCGATTAGGTGATTCTCTAGAAGTTGATTATAGTACTCTTAATGTGAACAAGTCTTCCTAAATACTCGTCTTTTGGAGAAAATATGAGTTTGTGTAAGGAATCTAATAAAACTTGAAAGTCAGTATGATAAGTGATTATGTTTCCTTATGAATAAATTCCTCAATAAAAAGTTACTTAAAACAAAAATGTTGTCTATTAACTTTTCCAACTGGGGAATCAAATACCGTTTAACCCATCACAAGTTTGTGATTTTCTCGTGGTTAGCTTTCTCCTAAACATGTTTTCTATCACTCTCCATCAGAACATGACCCTTTTTTTCCTCCATGTCCATATTTTCATACTTGGAATCCCAGTATGGGTTAACTCGGGTGACCTTTGTAATTATCTTTCTTTATTTTAAAGTGTATTTTTACCGACTTTTGTTCCGATGTGGGACTTTCAAGGATGTTTCCAAGCTCAATTTTAAAAATTGCGAGGATGCAATTCCCAAAAGGGGGGAAGGATGTAACACCCCGGGTAAATAAAGAATATGAAATTTTCATATTTATCCATATTTGTGAATAAAATATTAATATGACTTTAAAGGGGACGCTATGCTCGATGGCGTACCCAACACGCAACAACGAGTTTCTTGGGAATCTTACGTTGCACTCTAATAATAAAATAATATTATTTCAAATGGTAGTTAACATGTAGTCGTTGTATTGGAGGGAATGGATAGAAATAACTAAAATATGATTATATATGTTTTTTAATGTTTTTACATTTATCCAATAAAATCTAAAGGCTTAAAATATGGAAAAAATTAAATTTTAGGCGTATATGCCCTAGTTTTCACTAAAGGTTCACTTATCACCTTTTAATGGAGAACTGTCATTAAATATAGTTTTGATCACTCTTATACATTTTTTTGGACCAAATAAAACTCTTATTAAGAATCGGGACATGAAATTTTACTTTGTGTAATTTTTTGGTATTTTTCCGATAAAGTTCATTTATTAATGAATAGTGTAAAATGTTGTATTTTAATTCAAAACCACTTTTTAATCTAATTTATTTATATTATTATATAATATTTTGAATTGGTTTTAAAGTGAAATTATAAAATATTTTTACCATTATATCCAATAGTGGCCTTTGGAATTAATTTCACTTTGAAATCAGACTAAAACTAGAGTCAATCTTTTGAAACTTATTGTTTTATAAAAAAACGCTATTTGCTCTGACAGCAGGAATTAATTATTAAATTAATTAATGTGACTAATATGTTTTGAATTTTGTAAAACAGACTTCATTTTTGAATTCGGAATATCAAATATAGCTTAGGGTGATGTTTTGGTATTTTTATGAAAAACTCCAATTTTTGATGAATAGTGAAACCACTAAGTGGTAATCAAGAAAACTGATTTTTCAGTTAAATGAAAGTTTACCACTAATGTGTATTGAATTTTGAAAATCCGACATACATGGTTTTCATTAGTATGTAAAATGTGGTTCAATGGGATGAAAATAATTTTTTGGTGAATAGTCACTTTTTTTTCATTAATCGCGATTAGAGGTAATTAGTGTAATTTAATGTAAAAATGATATTATAAAAATGTGAAAACACCACGACACTTGTCCAAACCTTATTTGATGAGTAATGGCCGACCAAGAAAAGCCATGGGTCAACTTGGGGACCCCATGGAGCCACTGTGGTTGGGAAATGACATAAATAACTTTTTATTTAATGTAAAAGTAAAAATGACACAAACATGATATGTTTTACTAAAGTAATTTTTAAGTGGGGTTATGCAAGTAAATTTTTTTATTATAAATAGTAATTGGAAATCTAAAAATATTTAATACATCATAGTAATTTTTTTATAATTTTTAGACATTAAATAAATTAAATTATTTATGACATCATAAGGATGCTGCGATGACATCATTATCTGACGATTTAAATAAAATGAGAAGATAATGTAAACTTAATGACATACACATGTCCAAAACTTATTTTTAGGGTGTATTTCTAACCATTATCACCTTATGCACGAATTATATCAATGTGGGACCTTTTAAAACCGAAACACATTTTCAAATAATGTAATATTTCTCACATTCCAAAAGTGCCCCTCCTCTCCTCTTATAAAAGGCCCCCACCTCTACCTCATTTCACAAACTCCTCAAGCCTTTGGCTCGGCCAACCCATGCCCATTTACTCTCTCCACATCCCTCTCCTCATCCTAGAGGATTCCCTTTGGGCAGAATCTTTTCAAAGGAAGCCTTTAGGCTCAAATCAAAAGGAGTTTCACTTTCAAAGGTAATTCATTCCCTCATGTTCATTTGTTTTATTTTGATTCTCCAACCCCCTAAACTCATTTTATTTACTTATTTTGTAACAAAAACAGTATCTTCAATATACTAGTATGTTGTTATAATATTTATTCGAGCTACACTCTCACACAACTACATCAAATGGTTAAAGAACATACGGTTTCCGTGGATGGCGAAATTCTGCCTCCCGAAACGATGATTGTTCAATACTCATTTAACACCTTAAAAGGTGGCCATTATGATGTCACTATTTTTATATATGATATATAATATGTTTATGGTTTACTTATGTCTCTGTATTTTTCATTTGTCTCTTTCCTTTATGGCATCCATTATGGGTATACACGATATCTTCATTTTAGGAAGTGCGGACTACCGCCCCCTCAAAGTGATTTGATTAGTTAAATAACATATGTGGGATGTATAAAGGATGGAACTATGATATTATATATGATATTATACTGGAATTATAATATACCTTTATATCATTATGATTCCATTCTATAAAATACGAAATAGAAATGAAAGTAGCGTTCATTCATACGTACGGCTTACCGTCTCCATGAACGGTGCATTTCATTTCTTACCTCTAAATGATTATGTAATGTTATAAATGCATGCATGTACTGGATATATGTGGCATATATGATATATAAATCATGAATACATTTCTGGATATAATAAACATTTGGCCACACGAACAACATGTAATTGTAAGAAGTCCACTTTCGACTTAAGAACCAAATACCGGCAAACCAAATATTATTAACTTAAATGATTACATAAGGTTTATAACATAAAAATAAGTGATATAAAAGGAGTAATGAACATGAAAAAGTTTCTTAAGAAAATATAAATTAAGTCATGTTTATTATTCAGGACGTTAAAGAATGATCGAGTCAAGTCGGACCCGAGGTAAGGGATCCTACTCCTCTCTTTCTTTTTAAGTACACTCTTTTATGTCTTTCCATCTAAGCTCATATTTCTTCTTATTGGGATGTTATTTTATATTAATCTTACTGTAATTTTTATGTTCATGTGATGAGAGACCCTATTCTCTCTCATCAATCCATTTTGGAAGTTTAGAGTGGCGCCGTTAGGCTGCCGAACTTTCGTAAGAGATCTAACCTCTCTCTTTCTTTTTAAGTACTCTCCACTATGTCACTTCTTTTAAGCTCCTATTTGTAATGTTGGGGATGTTTTTTTATATTCCTCTTTCTGTAAATTTTCTTTTAATGTGATGAGATACCCTATTTGATCTCATAAATCCATATTCGGAAGTTTTATGTGGCGCCCTTAGGCTGCCAAGTTTTCGTAAGGGATTTTTCATCTCACTTTTATTCCCGTGAGATTTATGCTACATTTTCCACAAATTCCATTGAGTGGTGTATGTACTACCCATTATTATACTCTTTGTGTAATATAATTTCGTTTATGAGTATTTAAATCAATGATCTATTGTCCTTCTTTCATGGGGTGTATGTTTTGAACGATACCCAAGTCGGTAAAGGAACCTTTCACCCTCCTCTTTTTTTAAAAGACTTCTTTTGTTGGGTCTTTTAATTTAAATATTGTTATGATGGGATATGTTCTCATATATCCTTATTGATGTAAATTTTATGTCCAAGTGATGAGATACACTTTTTATCTCTCATCAACTCATTTTGATGTGATGCTGTTAGGCTGTCAAGGGAACTTTTTAACCCAATTTCGATTTCTTTGGGTTCCACATGAAGTCATTGAATATGTCATCCATTGAATATGTGTGAATGAATTTTTATTGTTTTACACTTAATATCCACTTATATTGGGTGTATTTATATTTGTCACACATATATTTGAGATTGATTTGTCCTTAATTTAAGGATACCTTCTTTATAAGGGATTTCATCACATTTGACATTTCTATTGAGGGTTCATTGTTGTTATGCACCAATTCACTCTTATATGGTGTATATACTGTCTTTTGGAGTATTATATCATGAATCCATTTATTCTCATGATATTATAATGTTCTGACTAAATGTTATTCCTCAATTATTGTATTCAAGTGTCTCTAATTTTGGTAAAACCCCTTTAACCAAAATATCGTTTTAAATGTTTTAATTATTTGTTCTTATTAATATCCATGTTTTCAAAGTGGTTTTAAGGATTTACTTATATGGATATTAATGGTATAAAATTTTAAGATTCAAGGTGGTATGGGACTCTTTTATTCAAAAATCTCTTTATTAAATTTTTTTAAATGGTTTTGGAAATGGATTCTTTTTGAATGGATTCATTATTTCAATATACTAAAATGTTATATTGTGATTGAAATGTAGAAATGTTATGTTTCCTTTATGCATGTTTTATGTGACACATTTATGTTATTGTTCTTGGGGATTGTTATGAAAACAGGTGGTTCCGTGATAAACTAAGGGCGGGTGAGCCCGATATAGCTCTCCAATGCATTGGGTAACGCGAAGGAGTGAAACGTTAAGGTTTCTCCGAAGTGATTTAGGGAATATACTGTGATGGGTATTCCAAACGTAACCAAGAGGGTTACTCCCTACGAAAGAATGTTATGAATGCCTCAAGTTACCTTTATGTCTTATGTTTACTATGATTTATTCATGTTTTGATATGCCTATGTTTTATGGGTAAAGTGTGATTTCATTATAATGTATATATGAACTCATGTTTCCTTTCCATATTTTTATAACTCTTACTGAGATTTTTATGCTCATCCCAAGTTTTTGAAATGTTTTTCACAGGTCAAGGGAATGTTACATGATGTGATGATAGTGTCACGGATGTATCAAGAAAGAATCCGTGTTATATTTTAAATATGTTTCCATTGATGGGAAGAATGAATACTGTCTTTTATGTAACCACTTTGTTTAAATGTGGAATGTAATGCATGTTTCAAGATATAATTCTCTAAAACTCTAAACCTGAAAAGATCCTCAATGTGTAATCTTGTAATAACTCAAGATTAAGTAAGGTTTAAGGCAGAGGCCTTATACCCCCACCCACTGTAGACAGCCACACCAAATCCTTGAACAGCCTCTAACCCCTCGAATTCTGAATTGAATTAATTATGTATTTAATTAACTTATGAATTATGTGTTAATAGTGTATGGGTATAATTTTTTTATGGTTATACTTTCTAAAATTTCCATATGAATTATGTGTTAATTTTGAATGAGAATACTTTTTGACATGCCGATTTTTTTGTAGGTCTTGTTTGGGTGTGATGCTGAAGAATTTTATATTACAGCATGCAAGTCATTTATCAGAACTTTTTTCGCACAAAAAAAGGGATCCTTTATCAGAACTAAAATGAAACTGATAAAGAGACCATTTATCAGAGCCCTTTTATCACTGATTAATCGGACCCCCCATCAAAGTTGAGCATTACAACACTTTTTAGTGCTGTTAAATCCCATTTTGAGCGCTGATAAAGCCTGTTTTTGCAGTTGTGTATCATCTCTTTGAATGATGTAAAAAAAATTTATAAGTTGTTTGGATGAATATATATATAATTAAAATATATTATATTAATATCATTTTTATTATTCTAAATTTCATGGAACTGTTATAAATTAGTAAATACCAAGACTGCTGAACCAAATCATTCAGAAAAAATGAACCAGTTAATAAATGGGTGACAATATGTCATAATAAAATCATATATTTTATATTATATATGATTATAGTTGTATAATATATTTATTATATATATATATAATAAATAGGATATATTATTGTGTATTAATAATGAAAATATTTATAGTACGTGATCTCTCCAAACACCCCATTTACAATGTGGTTTGACCAATCTCAATATAACTCACATTCTATTTCCATTTTATATTATAAATTTATTTTAAATTATTTATATATTTATCTTATGTATATAACATGGTCCTTATTCTTTAATTCGATTGGGTAATGCATTCAATATATTAATTTCCCAAATTAATTCTTTAAAATCATACCCAATTAGGGGGAACATTCCATTTCATTAACCATTTAATATAACCCCAATTTAATGTTTTCATTCCCAAATGAACTACTAAATTATAGTCCTATTATTATATAACTAGACTTGAACGTCCTTGATATTTAATTAATTCTTATATTTTTAATTTTAAGAAAATTTACATTGATTTTGATATGAAGAAAGAATATGCAACCCATTTCATTCCATATATTGGTAATTCTTTTGATTATAAATTATGATTGATTAAAATTTATGAAACTGAAAATCATAAAAATGATATAATGTATGAACCAAGATAGAACTCCAATACATTGGGTAAATCATTAGTCTCACACTACACTGTTTGTGGGATTAGAAATTCAACTTAATAAATGATATGATTATGTCAACCATGTGATGTTCTCTTGGTAGTTTTCATTGACATATGATTTTGTAAATTTTTATATTTCGACACCATTTACTATTATTCCATGATCTTATGAAACTTTGTTCTATATATTATGATCCCATGTGATTATTTATGGGACTTTTATATTTTGATATCATGTTATACCATTTACTCACATCTCATGCTTCCTCAACATGTTATTAACCTACTAATATTTGTAGATCACCCTTTTTTTCAATGTATTCCATAGTCTATCCCATTTAGTCTTAGGAGTTGAAATGGATTTAGGATATCATTATTGATATTTACATAAAGGAATATATTTTTATGATTAATTTTAACATACCTAGTATTCAAAAGACACTAGTCATTTTGAATCATTTTTTTAATGGATGACAATTTTTAAAATAATATAATAATATGTGAAAAAATTAATGGCTCACTACAGATGATGTTAGAGGATGATACAGTTATTTTTTAGGATTAGTTGTATCTTCCTGTGATTTTATGAATTATCCATAATTCAAATTAACATAAATTATTTGATATCTTGAGATACACACAATGAGAAGTTTATATTTCATTATACTCAACTCCATTAATATTTTTAATTTTAGGTAAAATTGACGGTCTTTTATAACTTGTGTAATATGAAATACCTAGTCCCATTAAAGAATAATATATTGTTAATATTTTTTTATATTTAGTTTATTTCATTGATTTTATATATGAGGTTCTGAATATGAAAAAATACATTATTTTTACCAAATTTCTTAATATTTATTTACATTTATAAATTTATTTTATGGGTATAATAAATGTAAAAAAAATCAAATTTCACACTTAAAAATTTATTTTTCATAAAAGTATTTTTACCACCTTTTAATGGTGCATCTATTTTAATTATAATATTTTTCAGTGTTTTAATTTATATATTAATTTATAAACCTTATTTTGGAGACCATAATATCAAAATTTACTTTTGGTGAATTTTAACTTCTTTTTTAGATGTTTTATTTTTCGACGAATAATGAAAAACGCCACATTTTAATTGAAGACATATTTTTCATCTAATTTATTTGAATAGTAAAAATATATTTTATGTTTGTATTCATGTTTAATTAGTTAAATTTTCTATCAATAAATCCGATTTAGGATTATTTATTATATTTTCAAATGAACATAGATATGAAAACATTTCCTCTCTAAACATTTCTCCATTAAAATCCCACTATCTCATTGTGTCTGTAGGATTGATTTTTAATTAATTTTAAGCACCAATGTGAATGGAATTTGGGAGAATGGATATTTTTCGGATTAAGTATCAAATTTTTATGTTTAAAATGTTGAAATTATATTTTTTACAAAAAAAATAGTGAAAGGAGTTAAAGTTAATTATAGTGATTAAAGTAAGATTAAGATAACATTATGAATAAACAAAGAATATAATGTGTATAAAAAATCCAAAGTGTAGGGACTCAAAGAATTATGTACGTTGAATTTACATTAATTTTGTGTAATACTTAATACATGAAAAAAACAGATGCCCAAAGCCAGTATAAATTTTTGGTCTTTGGAAACTCGTAACATAGTCTTCTAATCATGTTGAAAGATCTTCAACATCTCCCATAAAGATCTTCCCCATTTTGTCTCTTACCTAAAACCTTTCTTTATATCCTGGGTAAAAGAAAACATAAAAAGGTTGAGCTCAAATTCTTATTAAGAGTAAACATGGAGAGCATAAAAACAATCGATAAACATTTGAACGTAAAAACACGAACATAAATCATCAAAATCAAGAGTCATGATATAAATCATGGCAGTACATAATGAATAGATCACAATGGAACATTAATTATGATAAAATAACATGGGAATAAAAAATGTAGTTCTAGAAAACCATTAATCACATTATTTTATTTCCATGTTAGCCAAGTCATTGTTGCCAAGACCCTCATAGTGGACAAAGTTCATTACTGATCCGGGATTACTTGTCATTCCAGCCCTATATTTCTGAACCAGATTCACTTTCCATTCCAGCCATGTCTATCTCATGAGATATAAATATCTACCTAATGCATTGGAGAGATATATAGGTCCTACCCATCTCATAATGATGCCATTCTTATGTGTACCACAAAATCATAAATCATTCATCATAACATAACCCATGTAATAAAAAAGGGATTCTCAAACATCATTCCATCATAGTATAATCTATATAAGATAAAAAGTCTTCATAAAAATAATTTCTTCATAAATTAATCAAGTCAATGTAATAATAGGGATATAAACATAATCCTATATCATCATAGATGGAAAATAATTTTAATATATCACTTGAAGTCATTTCTGGAGGAAAATATCCTTTCTTCTTCAAAACCATTTTCATTTCTCAAAATGACATGAAATTTTAAATGAAAATAATTTTTTTGAAATTAATCATGAAATATTGTAGAGGATTCTTCATGAAAATAAGGCATTATGAAACCATAAAAATCTATTCATGCAGTATAAGTTAAAAAAACATTCTTCCCGTACATTTTCTGGAAAATCAAAAAGTACCCCTTATGGTAACCAAAAGAATGATTCATTTTATACCCTATGGTCAAAGTAAAAAAAGGGTAAAAATGACTGTAAACATACATGGAATAATATTATTCATTTTATGAAATCATTTTTAGAAAACATGGACATGGATGCTAAACATATCCCCAGTAAATACTTATGAATAAACAATCCCATATAAGAAAGAGATTGGAATAATTATCCCTTTCTTTATGTAAAATTTCTTATATATGTCTCTTAGACTCTTATATAGTTGGTTAAAACATATTATTAACTTGTAACATAACCATAATAATATTTATAATATCATATATTATTTTTTTACGACTATATATTACCCATTCATTTGTCAATTCCATGTTAGAGCAACATTTTGTGTAAAATCGTTTCATATATCGTCCGTGTTTTGACTTGTTATTATTAATATAATTACTTAGATAATTATTTATTACATCCAGATTGTAAAACATGATTTATATATATTCATATTATAATATATCAATAAATGGAATGAAATACACCGTTCATGAAGACGATAGGTCATACGTACGCATGAACGTTGTTTTCCTTTCCTTATTGACTTGAATGGAAGTAAGTAGATGACAAATATATATATCCAGTAGAATTATTATGTCATATATCTCATTATTATTAATTATATATAATTTATAATCCTTCTTGAATGGTGATCATGGAGAATGAATCTCAACGCGTCGTGGAGATGGTAATCCGTACATATGCACGAGCAATGATATCATTACCATAATTATGGAATGGAATTGGAGTGGATGATATAATATCTCAGAGTCAGTATTATGTTATAATAATCATATATAGTTTTTATTTCCACCAATATACCCATCCAAGTATGGTGGGGGTGGAAAAACAGATTACACCACGGTGTAGAGAGGGTAATCCGTATGTACGCACACACGATGATTTCGTTTTCTGTAGGATGGATTGAAGGTGAAATAAGGTTGTTTGATATTTATAATAACATATAAGTATATTATTTATACTGATGTTAATACATTATAATTAAACAACTAAATAAGGGGAGGTATAAGAATAAAGAAACTTGAAAGAATCGGTAGAAGAGATTACCTCTTCTTCAATGCACCTCCTTTAAACTTCTTCTTATGAGACGAGAGTTAGTATTTTGAGAAGACCTGCATATCGAAAATGTTACTATGGAAGTTTATAAGAGTAATGGGAAGTGGTTGACCGAGCATGAAGGCTCTAAATGGTGTGAAGGGGAGAGGGATGAGGTGCCCTTTTATAAGAGAAGATAGGAGCACTTTTGGAAACCCGAGAAATATTAATTAATAATAAAATAAAAACCCACATAAAAACATCCAAAGTGACTCAAACTAGAATATGAGGTTAAAAAGGGTTTTAATATCATCATAAAATAAAATTTAGACATGTTTTGATATTATTTTAAACCCTATCATTTTGATTTATCATTATGTAATCTATTTAATTTTATTAGGGGTAATAATATTCTAAATATTAAATGGCTATAAATAATTACTTATGGGTTGTGAAGTTTCCATAATTAGATAATTTATTACATTTTAGACCATATAATTTTCAATTTGTAATTTTTAAATATTTTTGTGATTTTAAAACAATTTAATTATATGTTATTTTTATAAAATATCAAGAGTGTCAATTCTGACACTATTCAATTATTTGAATTTAAATTCAATCCATAAAAGAGATATATTCGAACCAAAATATTTAATATATTCAAAACATGACATATTAATCTAAAATATTCATTGAGAACATGAATTTGTTCATAGAAAATTTATTTTAATAATTTGAAACCCATTTATTTGACATTTCTCTTAATAAAATAATTACTACAACATTTTTGTATAATTATTTAATATACTTATTTATTTCAAAAAAAATTAAAAATAAAATACTTTGATAAATATAAATCTAATATCTTCCATAAGAATACATTTACTCTAATTTATCATCTTAAAATCACAACATTTAAGTTTTTATATTTATTAAATTATGATGGTAACAACTTTGACATCATTTAAAATAAAATAATATAAGTGTTACAATCACATTTATAAGGCTGGAAATGGTCAAATATTCTACCATTGAATTATTATGTTTTACATGTACAAAACCAATAAGTTTTTTTCAGGTGTTTGTGATTTTAATGGTCACTATTAGTTTAATAAAAATTGTTTTATTGATTTTCCACTAAATAAAAAATTTCTGCATCACAAATGTATAATCTATTTAGGTAATTAAATATTTATTAAAAATTAAAAATAAATTATCATAACAATTAAACAAATTTTCTATTTCAAATGATTATTTATAATCGAATTTATATTCTATATAAACTTATATTAAAAACAATTTAATTATTAATGTTTGAGTGAGATATATTTCACTTTCGTTAATTAAAATAAATTAAATGTATTAATCACATCCTAGGGGGTTCTAAAAGATACAATTTCAACCCAAGAATATTTTAAGATGAATAATAATCACCCAATTATATTAATATAAGTGTTAGAGTAATTTTATATTATTGTTTTTACACTTAATTACATGATTTACCTTTAACTCTAGTAAATTAAATTTACCGTAGTTACTATTCATAATGTCAAAAAATTATGCTATTAACATAATTTGGACCCATTGATTCGAAATATGGAATAAATTTTTCCAAATTCGATATACATAATTTTCAGCATTTAATTTTAAAATAATCTCACTGTTGAGAAAACAAGTTTTAAATGTTTACACATTGCAATGCATTGAAATGTTTTTATCTATGAATTAAATGTAAAATTAATGATAATGATATACATAATATTAAATGGTAAAAATATAATATATTTATACTTTAAAACCATTCAATATTATAATTTATCCAATTTAATTATGTTGATGAAAAAAGTTGTTTTTAATTAAAATTTAGCTTATTTTTAGTATTCAGCAAAATATGAAGGTTAACAAAAAAATATTAAAAAATTGTACAAACATAATTTTTTTATTCTAATTGAAATGAATAAGTTTATTTTTTCAAATTAAACTTATAAAAATGTCAAAAAAAGATTTAAAGTAGGTGCTCAATCAAAAGGTGACAAAACTGCATCTTTTGAAAAATACTTATTTTACCCGAATTTTTTTTCTCATACCATGTTCTAGAATATGTGTCAGATGAATGATAATGATATAAAATTAAAAATGTGTTTCATACTATTCCTAACTTGTAGATCATAATAATATTATAACAATATATCTTTTTTTAATGAAACTCAGTATTGCGTACAACATAAGCTATTGAGGATGGTCACTCTTGAGTGCAACAGAAGACAAGAATAGTAATGTGTAAAATAGAAGCTAATATGGTGTTGCATATATCACAAGATAGTCTTTCTATATCGTACAAAACAAGACATCAAACAAGATAAAAAGATTATTTCTTATAAAATATCGGGGTGTTACATTCTACCCCCCTTAAAATGAATTTCTCCCGCAGAATTAATCGGGTTTAATGCCATTTAATACTTGAATGTTTCTTTCATAGAAACCCACATAATAAAAATGTATACTAAAATGTAATTTTAAAATGAAACGTTAAAAACATAATGGTTACACAAATTAACTCATAACCTGGTTTCTATATAGGGTAATATAGGTTAAAACATGGATGCGGAAGAGAAATCTAACCAACATGTTCTGTTGGAGAGTGGTGGGGAACATGGAAATGAACAAGACATCAATCACAAAACCATAAATTTTTGATGATCTAAGGTACCATCTAATTCATTGTAAATGAGAGTAATAGGACAAAATTTTTGGTTTTCAAGATCATTTCCCTAAAGATGATGAATTTTTAATATAAGGAGAAATAATTACATGATTTCAGTGTAATATCATCATTGGTTATTCAGGGAACAATTTCCTCTTAATCTCTTATTTAAAGAAATGAAGTTGAATTTGTCATTATTGATATATTAGAAGATAATGAGATATAATGACAGGTGATTCCTTCTATCTCTATAACAAAAAATGTAGCACAAATAATTAAATATACCCAATTCCATCAATAGCGACATTAACCGTATAAGATTCCAAAAATGGACTTCTACTTCATTTATCATAACGCTTAATAAAATAAAACTAATTTCTAAAAACTAGAGAATTATTTTAGGCTAGTGTTTGGAGATAAAGGCCCATTTCACTTCGGTTGTGGGTTCAATTCCCACATCTTTGCCCAACGTGACAGGTTTTCTCCCTCCCTATGGGTTGTCCTTTTTTCTAAAACTATACTATTATCAAAAAGTTCTAGAATTAAACAATACTATTTGATATCCAACATAATCTCATCCAGTCGATACGCTTATCGAAAATCCTTCTATCCAATCTCATAATATAAAGTAAACGATTAATGGAAGGGTCGTCTACCAAGCATGTGAATAATATCATTTATCCCACATATATCATTAGATACATATTTTTGGTCAAATTCCAATCATGTGAATACCTTAATCAGGTATTCTCTTGAAACATGAGTTACCATAGAACCTATGTGAAAACATGAATACTGTCAAAAGATAACTCTTTCTACATACCAAAATCCCAAAAATTATATATACAAAAACCATGATATCACTTTGTCCTTATATTAGTCATGATCTCATTAATACTATCAAACATGTTATTTTCTTTTTATCACTACATTATACACATATCATCTTCTTTCCAAAAATATTTCAATCAATTTTCAAGGTTACCGGTACCATAAAATTATTGAAAACCACAAGAAACCAATACAATGATCTTCTTAATATTACACGATACTATAAATGAGATTCCACAACATTATTTTGGAATCTAATTATATAAAAACTTAATCATTCCACCACATCATTTTCATAATCAACATCGCCAATAGTGATTGAATGTGACTTCCCTTTGTCGTTTGGCTTAAGAGTTTGTTGATGTTGATTATCATTAACCCTTCGATTAGGGCATTGGTTAGCATAATTCCCCATTTCCTTATACTTGTAGCATTTACGTGTTGGTGGTGCATTCGCTGTAGTCTTTTCCTTATTCACGTCATTAGAAAACTTTTTCCCATTAATTCGACATTCACCTTCTTGATTACATTATTTTCTACACATGAAAAATTTTCTAGTACCTTTTAGACAATCTCTGCCATGCTTCTTTCCACACTTTTTGCATATAGAAACATTCATCTTCATTTTACTATTGTTGTAAGATTTTTCCTTGAATTCCATCTTTCGTTTCTTGTCAAAACCATGAGATGGATATGTAACACCAACTTTTAGATCTACATTGATAGAACGATACACAATTTATTCATAGCTAATAAAGTCTCTTATATCTAATTCCCTTCGAAGAATTGGTTTTAAGCCACTAAATAATCGATCAACTTTACTTTCAGTTTGGATGATAAAGCCAGACGCATACCTTGCAAGCCTTATAAAATTTTCTTCATATATACCAACAGATTCTTCTTCCTTTTTGTTAAGCTCAAAGAAATCCTTTTCTATATTTGTTCAATGAATACGAGGGATGTACATCATGAATAAAATGTTCTTGAACTCATCCCATTCCATGGATTCAATTTCATCTTGGGGCCTTGTATTTTTAATTGGAGTCCACCACCGGTCTGCTTCACCTTCTAAACGATAAACAACCAAAATTTATTTTTCTTGATCTGAACAGGAATGTATGGAAAATATCTTTTCTATGGTACTGATCCATTTTTCAGCAATAATTGGATCATAAGACCCACTGAGAGTAGGTGGACATTGCCTCATGAAGGACTCAATAGAATATTGTTCTCTTATTTGCTCATTTGGAAGTCTAGAATGATTCATAGCTTGTGTAAGTATAGAAATAATATTTTTCACTCCATTTCCCATTACAATTGGTTATTCCATAGGACAATAATTGAATTGCCTAGTACATTGATTATTAACATGGTTCCTTCGGGTTCCAGCCATTATCTAAAACCCAAAAACAATAGTGTGAGAGGCAAATATCATATCAGGAAAAAAACATAATAAAGGGGGAGTACCTTCAATCTCTAAAATATTACTTTTAATCCTAGGTTATTCATGATCTTTATCTTAATTCTAGGATTTTAACCTACACTTATACTTGACCATAGGGACATCCGTATGCATACCTTAGAAATATCTCTAGAGATCTCACTATTGTTTTCGCATCCTAGTTTCCAAAGGGTAACTAAACCTTCCCTATGATACCAACTGTAGATACATGAATCCTAACATACATGGAATTTACATTACTTTTGTGGAATACTTAATACATGACAAAAACAGACTCCCAAAGATAGTATTAATTTAGTGCCTTTGGAAACTCAGATCATAGTCCTCTAATCATGGTGAGTAATCTTCAACATCTCCCATAAAAATCTTCCCCTTTAAATTTCATACCTAAAATCTTTATTTATATCCTGGAAAAAAGAAAACATAAAATGGGTGAGATCAAACGCTCAGTAAAGGTAAAGATAGGGAACATAAAAACAATCCATAAACATTTGAGTTTAAAAACAAGAACATAAATCATCAAAATCATGAGTTGCGAAATAAATCATGGCATTACATAAGGAATAGATCATAAATGAACATTAATCATTATAAAATATCTCAATAATAAAACATGAAATTGTGGAAAACCATTATGAACATGATATGATTTCCATAGTATCCAAGGCATTCCTTTCAAGACCATCATAGTGGACAATGTCCATTACTGAACCGGGTTTACCTGTCTTTCCTGCCCTGTATTACTGAACCGTATTCACTTTCTATTCCAGCCATGTCTATCTCATGAGATATAAATCTTTACCAATGAATTTTATGGAAATATAGGTCCCACCCATCTCATAATGAATCCATTCTTATATGTGCCACAAAATCATAAATCATACATCATAGCATAACACATGTAATAAAAATGGGATTCTTAAACATCATGCCATCATAAAATAATCTATATAATATTAAAGAACATCATAAAAATAATTCCATCACAACGTAATGAAATCAATTTAATAATAGGTATAGTAACATTACCTTGTATCATCTTAGATCAAAATAATTTTGATAAAACACTTGAACTCAGTTCGTGAGGAAAATATATTTTTTTCTTCAAAATCATTTTTTTCTCTCAATGACATGAAATTATAAAAGAAAAGAATTTTGTTGATAATAATAATGAAATCATTTAGAAGAATCATCATGTAAATAAGGAGTTATAAAACCGTAAAAATTCATTAATGTCTTATATGTTAAAAAAACATTTTTCCTGTACTTTTTCCAGAAAAGTCAAAAAGTACCTCATATGGTAAAAAAAGAAAGATTCATGTCATACCATGTGGTAAAAGTCAAAAAAGTGTAAAAATGCCTTTAAACATACCCGGAAAAATTTTATACATTTTATGAAAACATATTTAGAAAACATTTTCTTGGATGATAAACATAACCCCAGTAAATACCTACAAATAAACAATCCCGGATAAGAATGAGATTAGAAAAATTATCCCTTACCTTATGTCAAATTTCTTCTGTATGTGTCAGAGACTTATGTATAGTGGGTTTAAACATATTATTAAATTTTAACATAACCATAATAATATTTACGATATCATATATGATTCAATTATGACTTTATATTCTCATTCATTTTTCAATTGTATGTTAAAGCAGCATTTTGGGTAAAATCATTTCATTTATCCACTGTGTTTTGACTTGAAATTATTAATATGATTTCTTATATCATGATTAATTACATCCACAATGTAAAACGTGATTTATATATAATCATAATATAATATATCTATAAATGGAATGAAATACACCATTCATTGAGATGGTAGGCCATACATACGCATGAACGTTGTTTTCCTCTCCTTATTGACTTGAATGGAAGTAAGTAGATGAAATATATATACATATATATATATATGCATAGATCCAATATCATTATTATGTCATATTTCTCATTATTATTCTTTATATATACTTTATATTCATTCTTGAATGGTGAACATGGAGAATGAATCTAATCTCGTCGTGGAGACCGTAATCCATACGTACGCACGAGCGATGATATCATTACCATAATTATGGAATGGAATGAGAGTGGATTATTTAATATATTAGATTAAGTATCATGTTATAGTACTCAAATATAGTTTTTATTTCTACCATTATTCCCATCCAAGTATGGTGGTTGTGGAAAAAAAAGATTACACCACAGCATGGAGATGTTAATCCATACGTACACACACACACACGGTGATTTCGTTTTCCATAGGATGGATAGAAAGAGAAATACGGTCATTTCATATTTATAATAACATATAAGTATATTAGTTATACTAGTGTTATTACTTTATAATGAAACAACTAAAGAAGAGGAAGTAGAAGAATACAGAAACTTGAAAGAATCTGTAGAAGAGATTACCTCTTCTTCAACACACCTCATTTGAACATCCTCTTAAAGGACAAGAGTTGGTCTATTCAGAAGACAAGAATATAAAAAACATTAATAGGGAAGATGAGAAGAGTAATATGAAGGGTTTGGTATAGCATGAATGCTCAAAGTCATGTGAAGGGGAGAGGGATGAGGTGCCCTTTTCTAATAGGAGATAGGGCCATTTTTGGAAACCTCAAAAATATTAAAAAATAATAAAATAAAACGCCACATAAAAACGTAAAAAGTGTCAAAATTAGTATATGAGGTAACATACTATTGTAATCTCATCATAAAATCAAATTAATACAGGTTTTTATTTTATTTTAAACCTTATCATTTTGATTATCATTATTTAACATATTTAAATTTATTTACTGTCATAATAATCAAAATTTTAAATGGTTATAAATACTTACATATGTGTTTTGAATTGTCAATAATTAGATAAATTATTAAATTTTAGACCATATATTTTTTATTTTGTAACTTTTTAAATATTTTTATGATTTTTAATAAATTTAATAATATGTTATTTTTATAAAATATAAATAGTGTCAATTTAGACACTATTCAATTATTTGAATTTAAATTAAATCTATACAGAAGATATATTTGAACCAAAATATTTAATAGATTACTAAATTTTCATATTAATCTGAATTATCTATGGAGAACATTAATTTTTTCATATAAGATTTTTTTCAATATTTTTAAAATAATTTATTTGATATTTCTCATGATAAGATAATTACTATATCATATTTTCATAATTATTTAACATACTAATTTGTTGCATAAAAATTAAAAACAAAATAAAATGATGCAGATAAATCTAATATCTTCCCAGGAATACTTTTACTCATATGTATCATTGTAAAATCACAATATTTAAATTGTTATATTTATTAAATTATGAAGGTGACAACATTGACATCAATTGAAATAAAATAACATAAGTGTCATAATCACTTTTTTAAGGCTCCAAATGGCCAAATATTTGACCATTTGATGATTATGGATTACATGTACACGAAATATAAGTTTTGGTCAGGTGTTTGTGCTTTTTATGGCCACTATTAGTTTAATAAAAATTGTACTGTTGATTATTCACTAAATAAATAATTTATGCATCACTAATGTATAAACTATTTAGGTAATTAAAAATTACATAAAAATTAAAAATAATTTATCATAACAAATAAAAAAAATTAGATTGAAAATGAGAATTTATAATGGAATTTATATTCTGTGTAACCTTATATTAAAATACTATAATTATTAATGTTTGATTGAGTCATATTTCACATTATTTAAATAAAATAAATTCAAGGACTTAATCACATATTAATGGGTTTAAAAAGATACCATTTTGACTCAATTATATTTTAGGATGAAATATAACAATCCAATTATATTAATACATGTTTTATGGTAATTTTATAATATTATTTTTACCCTTGATTACCTGATTTACCTTTAACTGTAGTAAATAAAATTTACCATAGCTGCTATTAATAATGCCTAAAAACAAAATGTGTCCTATTAAAATAATTTGGTTCTATTGATTCCAATTATGGAATCCCTTTTTCCAAAATCAAAACATATAAGTTTTAGTATTTAATTTAAAATTAATCCTGCTGTTGAGAAAATGGGTTCTAAAAGCTAAAACATTACAAAATATTTAAATGTTATTACATTTTAATTCATTGTAAAATTAATGATAATGACATAAATAATATTAAATGGTAAAAATATATTCTATTTATAATTTAAAACCATTCAATATTATAATTTAAGAATATAAATTATCATGATGAAAAAAGTTGTTTTTATTTAAAATTTATCTTATTTTTCCTATTCATCAAAATATGAAAGTTAGATGAAAAATATTAAAAAATTATCCATATTTAATTTTTATATCTTTATTGAAATGAATAATATTGTATTGTCAAATTAAACTTATAAACATGTCAAAAAAATATTTAAAGTAGGTGTTCCATCAAAAGGCAGCAAAACTGTAATTTTTTTAAAAAATTCTTATTTTACCCAAAGAAATTATTTTATTCTCATACCATTTTATATAATATGTGAAAGATGAATGATGATGTTATAAAATTAAAAATGTGGTTCATTCTATTCATAATGGATAGTTCATAATAATATTATAACAATATATTGTTGTTTAATGAAACTCGATATTGCATAAAACACACGCTATTTAGGATGGTCACTCTTGCGTGAAACACAAGCCAAGAATGGTGTTGCATATACTACAAGATAATACAATTTTGTGTGTAGAGAAAGATAATCTTGGTGTTGCGTACAACCCAAGAAATCGAATAAATTAAAAATATTATATCTCATAAAAACTCAGGGTGTTACACAAACTTCCCAAAAAACAATTTTAGAAGAATATTTTGACCCGAACCCCATAAGTATCTATATTTATTAGTTATTGGTATAATTTTCATTGGAAGTTACTAATATAAAATTTTATGTAATCAAAAATAAAAAAAGGAATCTTCATTTCCATTAAAACTTATAAAGGTTCAGATATGGGAAGAAGCAACATAAGTTTGGTTATAAATTTAATTTAGTATAATAAGTCAGTTATTTCTGTCATAGAAAATTATATTTAAATTATTTATATTATAATATTAAATTAGATAATTATTAAATGAAAACACATATATTATTCAGCTAATAATTAAATAATAGAAATGTAATTTAATTAAATGATTTAACAATAGCCTAAATATTATTTCATTCCAAGTGATTTGTGTGCTTCAATAAATATATAATATTTTCAATTAATGGGGAAATTTATCATTTAAAATTAACAAATTTATTCAAAAGTAATAAAAAACTTCTTAGGGTAGTTAGGGTTAAAGTACTATTTTTCCGCGTAACATGCATTTTTTTTAAAATTAATTTTAAATATTAAGATATTTTTATTTTATAAATTAGATGCCTTATTTTATAATCATTGGGCATAAAATTTATAGTAATTTTGACTTTATTTTAGAATTATGTGATGAAATACATATTTTAGAAAACTAGTTAGATAAATGAAAACGAAAAATTATGTAATAAAGAAACATAAAGACTATGGAAAAAATTGCTAAAACACATTTTATTTTGTGTGTGTTGTGAATGTGGATAATCCATAATTCAAATTTAGTCGATTAGTTTCATTTTTTGAGCACATGAGGTAATTGAGTCTTCCCAATAGGATTTACTTTTTTGTACATACAAGAATATGAGTCCCCCCAATAAAAAAAGTTACTCACAGTCCATATATATTCACAACTCTCAAGCCCTTTAGTTCATCAAAAATTGACCCAACTAATATAAAAAATCCATCATCTCAAAATAGAAGCCTAAATTTGGAATGAAATCCAACCATGGGATCCCTTTTTTGTGTACCAAAATTAGTAACTAGAAAAAAGTTAACATTCTTCAATGATCACTTTTGTTTTATTTCAATATAAACCCATTAAATTATTTTTATTTCATGATTATATATGAACGTAAGTATCAAAAATATTAAAAGAATATTTTTTTAATTTTGAGAGTGATACCTATACCTACACACACTTTAATAAAATGGGTAATGAAATTATAGTTTGTGAGTATGACGAACTACCACCTCATGAAACAATATCAGTCATTTTTAATTTACATCCTCTCATGGTTGGGAATTATGATGGAAATAATTTTTTTATATTATATATATGATATTAATATTTATTTGAATAAATATTTAATTTACATATAACACATTCCATCATGATTTCCATTTTGAGAAAACATGATCAAATTGTTTGCATACATGTGGACTAATGCCTCCTCAAAGTGATGCGATAAGTTCACACGTTACATGGAATGTATTAGAGATGGATTTTCTAAAACATATGTGACATAAATGAATTATTCTTGGTATTAATGACATAATGTATTTCCTATAAACAAAATATCACATTTTCCTTTTTCTCTTATTCACACACTTTTATTGTGATAACTTCGTCCGATTACATGTGGAACACCACCTATTCGACGAGATGTGATTCCAATAACATCACAAGAAATATATATATAATTATATATCATTAAATTAAATGGTTTTTAAGATATTATGATCATTATAGTGATATAAAATTTTACTTATGTTTTTTTCATAACAATCATTGAAATATGGGAACGTTACTCATGCGTGTGTGTGACTTAACATCTCCATGTTTGTAATGTTGGTTCATTTTTCATAACCATATTTTATGAATGGTTTTAAATTTAATTTTGATATATAAATTTTATATAATTTTGATGATTATTGTTAAGGTTATTTTTATTAAAAAACCTCATTTACCTTAGTCAACCTACCTTAGTCATTTTGACACACAAAAACAATATGATCAAAACCCCCCATGTAGAACTAATTGATAAATTAGTTTAAAAAACATTATAATAATTTAAATAAATGTAATAATAAACAAGAAAATGGTTTTTAAGAAAGTTTTTAATTAACATAAGTATATTATGTTGGAAGATATATGCACACATGATGAATCAAACACAAGGCATGGGATTTCGTCTCAATCTCATTTCATTGAGCAATATTTGGATGTTATACACACACACACACACACACTGTTTTATGAGGTGTATATAATGACCTTTTACAATTCATAATATTAATTTATTTATAATAATTTTATTTAATGTTTTATTAAAAAAATTATTTAATGGGGATTATGATTTGAATGCCCAAAGTGTCTTGGGACACATTGAATTTTTAATGATTTAATTTTCAAATCACTTTCTCCATTTAAATGTTCTTGATTAATGTTTACGTATTTATTCGAATGAAAATAAAATGATTAAAAAGGAATTTTCTCCTAATTTTTATATCATTCAATGATATTCAAATGGAATAAATTTATGTGTTTTTTAGATGAATGCTTTGATGAATGGAAAAATGAAATTTCTAATTTTTAAGGCACAACAATAATTATCATTTATGTGATCATGATTTTTTATGATTTCTAGATTTCATTGAATGATTACATGTTTTATTAAATGAAAACAAACAATTCATTTTATAAGGTAATTTTGGTATTATATATTTTTTTGAAATAAAATGGTGTTCATGTATTTAAAAAAGGGGGTTAAATGTAAAATGGGTTATTTTTATCAAAGTTTTTTTCATATGAGGATAAACTTTTTATTCAATGTTTTTTATGAATAATGAGTTTATTTCGTAAAATAATTCTTGAAAATTATGTGGAACAACTGAGCAGATTCAGCTTATAAAAAGGATTAGTCCCCATTATAGCTTAAGAGTGAGCTCGATGTAGCCTATATGAAGTGTTGATACCCATTATAACTCATGGGAAATGGATGATACCAATATATAATATTTGATGGGTGATCCCCGTTAAAGACCACTAACTAATTGGGTATGTAATTAAACCATATGGATATTCCATTTATTAGAGTGGCATGTTTGGATGTTGTCCATATAGTTAATCCAATTTAAAAGCATTCTAAAAGGGATTACGTATATGATGATCTATTTTACCAAAAGAGGATTAATTACTAGCTATGCGATTTAATGAATTTATTGGAGAAAAAATTCTGTTTTATTTTTTAAATGAAAATGTTTTGTTTTATATTCTCAAATAATAGTTTTGATTAATTTAAACCTTACTTGGTTTTTTATGTTTTTACTGAACAAACATTTTCCTTTTATTATTATTTCACTTATTTATATTTTGTGCTAATGAAATGTTTTAAAAATTAATTCACAAGGTTTAAGGATGGGTAATGGAACTAAATAAGGCATGTTTTATGTCATGGAAATTTTATATAAATATCATACATTATTTAAAACATTTTAAATTATATGTAAAATGAATACTAAAAAAAGGTTCCTGATTTGAATTTTGTTTCTTTTATGTATCAATTGTGGATTAATTTTCTAAAAATATAAACCTATAAAGATCCTCAATGTGAATGAAAGTAAATTTCATGAATTAACACAAAATTATGTAGTATTTAATGTCGAGACCATATAGTTGGTATGAATGGTCAGTTTATATATCTTTATATGTTAGGACAATGTTAATAGAATTCACTTAAAAGATACTAAATTATGGTTATGTTGAAATGATAAATATTTTTTAAATTTCCACGTTTCATTATCTAAACTATATTAGTTCAGAATGGTTTTCTATAGAGGAAACAGGAAAAATGTTGTCCGAAGGATCTGAGAAGAAAAATTTCTTCCAAAATAGAATCTCAAGATACTTGGAATTGGAATAAAATTATTTGTTAAAGGTATGCCTCAGTTGACATAAGCTATTAATGGTGGTGCAATAGAAGTGAGAGGGAAACCTGATCCACGATGATAGAATAATTATATAGAGATACATTTTTTGAGACAACATCCCAAATGATTTAAGGGGTCATCTAGTGTAGTTGTAGCTAAAGGATGGGTTAATACACATGAGATGACATTTGATGTCATGGGATGTTCAGAACACAAAACATAAACCCTTTTCAGTTATTAATTTGAAGTTGAAGTTGATCGATGGTGGCCTTTGGTTATAAATACTATAGAGAAAGAAATTATTGATACCATTAAATGGAAATCATTTAGTAATAACTTCTTTTATAAATATTTCCATATGGTTTTTAGGGATAGGATTGTGAAACAATTACTGGAATTAAAACCAAATGATGATGATTTAATGGTTGTTTCTAAGGAAAACCACATATTATTGGCTATGTATGCTCCAAATTTTATTCGAAACATTGATAGTAAAATTAATGTATTTAACTCAAGATGGAAACGAATTATATAAAGAGTTTTATCCTGAAATGTATTTAAAAATTATTATAACATGGTTTGTTATACTGAAAGAGTTAAAATGGTAATTTCGGAATCATATGTGTCATAGAATGGTAAGAGTATAAGAAACTAATTATGGTAGGAAATAATGAAAAAACCAACTAATAATTATAGTGATAATCCAAATACTCATTTCAAGTGTTGTGAAATACATTTTGGTTAATGTTTTTTAGTATATAATTTTTTTTACTGCTGAGGTATGTGTGGTAAAAATGATGATGGCCACAAATAGAATAGTTCTAATCAATCAAAGAGTGATATAACATATATCTAGTTAATAGTGATAAGTTTTAGATACAATGAGTTTGGATATTAAGCTATCATGTTCCATAAGATACTTACTAAGAGTAGAAATCTTAAAGATCAGATACATAAAGGTATGGAAAAATATTTTTCTACTTATGATGTTTTTGATGGGATATCTAGTGATGTGATGGAATCTCAAGGGGCTTCATTATTATTTTTTGAATGTTAACCATATTTTGAAGGATTTATAACACCTTATGAGGTTTTAAGTCATTTGATCATAAACTGATTATGGAAATTTTGGTAGATTTTTAGTAGGGTTTATGTTTATAGAAGACTTTAGTTTAATGATTAGAATACCTTTAAATTAAAACATTACTTTTATCATACTGATAACTTTAGGTTTTATATAATCATTCATGATTAAGGTTAATTTTAAAGATGTTCATCATATTTATAGGAATATTATTATGATGTGATTTTGATTAACGAAATATATAAAATAAATGTATTAACATTTATTATTAGTCAGAAAAATAATCCCTATAATTTAGTAATATGATCATTTCAACAATGATATTTTTAAATTTATAAAAATTATTTACAGAGATAGAGTTCAAATTGAGAGGGCATAAATTTCTAGGGTGGAAGGATGTAACAAAGCTTGATTTTACAAAATATCCTTTATTAAAAATAATTTTAATTATTTTATTGAATTATTTTACTACAATGAATAGTTTATGTTGAATTATACACACTTCCATGTTTATCCTGAATTTCACATTACATTGACTTTCTTTAATATTTAATGTCACACGCAAGGTTGATTCTTAAAGAAAAATATGATACTGATTTGATTATTCAATATGGATGTTAATACCTGATCATTGTATTGGAGGGTATGAAATAGATTAATAATATTATTCTAAAGATATTTATAGTTTTTTTTGACATTTATCCAATATATTTTATAGGCATAAGATAATAATAAACCTAGTTTTCCACTTAAAACTATATTTTTTGTAAAACAAGTTTTACCACCTTTTAATCACAGATATATTTTAAATAGAATGTTTGAAATTTTCATAAATTATACATGTAATAAACTTGCATATTTAGCTCATAATATCATAATTTACATTGCGGGGAATTTATGGTATTTTTCATAGCAGTTTCATTTTTTCATAAATAGTGAAAAACACTACAATTTAAATGAAAAGTTCTTTTTTGTCTTATATATTTATATAGTTAAATTATATTTTAATTATTTTAATTTATAATTATTAAAATTATAAATAAATTATTCAAATATAGGTCAGTGGACTCATAATCACATTTAAATTGGATATAATAACGTTTCAAACTTTTAAACATTCCTCCATAAAATCTTACTATCTTGTAGTGTTTGTATAATTAATTATAAATTAATTTTAACTACTTTTGTGAATTGAATTTGGAAAGTAAGAGATACATATTTTTTATAAGTAATAATTTTTTGGTAAAATAAATTAAAATTAATTTTTTGACCATAATTATTAGTGATAATCATTAAACCTTATTATAGTGGTCAAGGTAAGAGAAAGCTTACATAATGATTAAATATATAATATAAGGTGTATAAAAGACCCAAAACATGTCCAAAACCCATTGTATGAACATATTATAAAAATAACCACTTTAAGAAATAATATTTTTAGTTATTGGGATATTATTCTCTGAAATTGAACAATATAACAAGTTATGTAAGGAAAAATAAAAAATGGAAAGTTCATTGCCTTTAACATTTATAAACATTTCGGGTAGCAGAGAAGATACATAAGTTTGGATATAAAAATTACTTTGGAATATAAATTTTATATTTTCATCACAATATGTTAAATTTAAATTTCATAGAATATATAACAATATTAAATTATTATGAAACCACAACACATGGAATAATATGTTAATAATTAAATAAAATAAGTGATATTTCATTAAATGATGTAAAATCAAAAAAACATTCTTATTAAATATTATTTTTATGATTAAATAAATATATAATTTGGTCTATTAAAGGGACAATTTCTCTTTTATAATGAAAAAAGGATTCTAGAAGTAGTAAAAAACCATGTCATCGTAGTTTGGTTTAAAGAAGTGTTTTCATGAGTTCTATAACATTCTATTAAAATTAATTTAAAAATAATTGTGATTTATGTTTTAAAAATTAGATGTCATATTATATAATATAATCAAAAAAAAAGTTTCTCATATGTATCACATAATTTTATACTTAATGGAGGAAATAAATATGTTAGAAAAGTAGATTTCTAAATGAAAAACTAAAATGAACAAATAGAGAAAGATGTAGGCTAACGAAAAAAATAGTAAATTTTTTTTTATTTTTTTGTTTTGTGTGTGTCGGTCACCCATAATTCACTTTTACTAGAGTTTTAATTTTGCAATCAAATGAGGTAAGGGATTACTACCAATAAAATTAAATGTTTTATATTTACATGAATGCAACTTACCCTCCAACATAAAAAAACAGATCCACCCCACTTATTCACACCTATCAATCCCTTTAGATCAAACATACCCTAACCAAATAATATCTAAACATCCATCCTCTCATCTTATCAGCCTCACAATGGGTGTAAATAGAAAGAAGGAATTCCATTGGTGCAAATGAAATAGAGTTAGATGAAATAGAGTTAAGCTTATTCAATGAACAAGTGATATCTCATATTTTTAGTATATTATTTTATGATATGATATGAAATATTTTTGAGACCAGGAATAAAGATGGTGTGAACATCTGAGGCCCAATCCTACTGATTTTTTTCAAATATATTATATATATTAAATAACACATGAATGGAGTTTTCACAAAAAAAATCGGAATTCCCTCTAAACTTATCACTGGACTAGAAATATGAGGGCACCCTTATCTTCAAAATAGCAGTTTTAAACTAGGTGTTACTTAACATTAATAGACATAATATATTTGTAGATATGTTTTTACAGGTGTAAAGTAAATATCATTATAATGTGAAATTATATTACACAATGACATTATTTTTACTATAAAAATACACTTTTGAAAAATTTACAATGTTAGCTCCATAACACTATGAATTAGATAAGTTCTATTAGAACGTTAGAGGATATCGTATTGGCAGAAGACAAAGGATCAACGATCAATGAACATAAGATTCGACAGATCTCTCCATCAAATGTGATCAGAGAATCTTTCCTCATCATTTATCTAACTGAATCAAGGTATGATGTTGTTTTATTTGGATTAATTCCATGTTATTGATTTCTATGGTGAATGAAAATAAGTCAATGAATATTTTTATTTTTACATTTATAACCTTACAGGAAAGGGTTAATTAAGGGGTGATTGTTCTGGATTAATTTTAATCTTTTCATTTTTTATATTAAAAAAATAGACCGAGATTGACACAAACATCGATCGTGGTACATTCCTCTGATTTTTTGGTTCATGTCTTCCCAAAATTACCTCTCATCATAGGTGTTCATTTTTTGGCTCATAACTCGACTATTTTCGATCAATCGATCATTTCAGACCTATTTATCTGTGAAATAATTCAAAATAATGGATCTGGGATCAGCATCACATGATGGAGGAGTGATTATAGAGATAAAATTTTTAGGATATATTATGATTCCAAATTTCACTTTTTACAGCGCATGATTATGGATGAATATTTCATCCATTTTATGAGGAGATCTGGAAACTAAAATTGTATTTTTTGGATGGAATGTCTCATATGAGGCCTTCCCTCATGTTTCTCCGAACGGTGTGGCCAGAACGGTGGTCGGAGCGATGGAAGAGGTGAATGAACAATAGATATCATATTATTGAAAATCCCACCGAACACGGCGTGTAATAAAGAATTACATGTTGTGTGGGTCCCACTTTAGCAGTGCATACGGTATTAGGAGATTGATAAAGAGCACATTTAATATTATCACAGTCACATGATGGGTGACTCTCCCTATTTTACTGGGCATTTACATTGGAAGTAAACATACTTTGGTTGGGGGAGACGGGCAGGGACATGTCGTTTACTCCCGCATAGACATGGCATGGCCTCTATAGACTGGTATACATACATAGCTTCATTATAAGAACATAGTTGGGATCCTTGGGCATGATGCTTCTTTTCATTACACACTATTTTATAATTCTACATGCCATGTATGTAAAGAATAAAAACTGTGTGAGGATCACCAATAAGGGAAGGACTAAGGATAGCTCGACAAACTGTGTACCCATTGGAACACATCATGTACCCCATTCAAGAGTTCTTGAAGACATTAATTTTATTTAGTTTGTACTTGTATTTGTTGTGTATGTTCCCTTGGTCTTTTTCTTGAGGATACAGTGTGTCATTATATCCACATCAGTAGATTGTGATCCCCTCTAGAGGTTGAGTCTCTGATAGATTTTACTGTCCCTTCATGAGATTGGATGGAGATCCTATGTCATCCCTAGTTGGAGTTTGTGGAATCAGCATGTACTTCATGATAAGGTAATTGATCCCCCATATAAATGTCTATATCAATAAGGATTGGGGAATACTTGGCATACAATCCCATATGTATCAGGTTTATCTGGACTGGGTTCATGGTTCCCCCCAACGGTTATAGGTGTGACCCCTATCTGTGTGTCACGGTCCCCTTATACTGCTCTACTTACTCGGGATGGGAACAATGACTCATACCTCTTCGTCTAGTTTTTCTATTGGTATCATGGCTCATTGAGTGATTCCTCCATGAATTACTGCATCTTAGAAGAGAATCATGTTTCTGACCGTTGAATATGACAACCTGGTGGTGTGGTGTCATTTTTATGTATAATTGGGTTTCATTATTTCTATTATACAATGATTGTTATATCTCATATTTGGATGACTATATTGGGTGGTACATGTTTAGTGTTTTCAAGGTGTCCTACTGAATATTTTTATACTCACCCCTACACAGTCTTCTCTAGCATGTGTCATGTATTGTGTATAAAATGACCCCTTTTATGTTGTCCAAAGAGGATAAGGATAAGGTGGAGTGAATTTGGAGCTTGATATAGAAAGATGATTATTAAGAGCATACATTTGACTTATTCGTTTGCCTTGGAGTAGGTTGGATTTTTTTTTAGTTTTCATTGGGCTTTTCTTTGGCCCACTTTCCATTTTTATAACATTGTTATCATACATTGTGGTTGGATTTTGGATGTATACATGAATATCATCATATGTATTACATTTTAGCATTATGTTTTCATGGTTTTGTGTTCATTTGTAAAGGTAATTTATGATAATTCCTCCCATTTGTGTGATATGCCTACTTGATGCGGGACTCCAAACCCTGGCCTATTTGATGAGGGCATAGGGTAGCCATGAGTTAGACCTCGGTAGCTCAAGTCTTGGAAGAGTGGTATAAGAGTAGTCTGTACTATTTTAGGACTGAGTGTTTGTGATATTGGTTTGGCCAAATTGTATTAAGTGTTTGGAGTTATTATTTTAGGAAAGGGACTCTAGTGTTAGTTCAAAGACAGATATATCCACACACCAAGACTTTGATCACCTTCTTTTTGACTATGTACGTGATAACACTATTAGTAGGAAAAAATTAACAAATGTGTCATAATGGAATGTGTTGTGGTTTCTGTTTCCTTCTTGAGTCTGCACCCCATATATACACTTTTGACCATAGTAAATCTTGTTTCATTTTAGGATGCCACCACATAGACATCCATCCAATATTCCACCGTGAGATCATGAGGATGACATGGCTAGTGGTGAGGCATCGATATATGGGTTTAAATAGATGTAAATCCTCTGGGTTGATTACCAGTTATACCACCACCATTTGAGTAGGATCTTGTACCAGAAGTACGAGCTGATGATGCACACAGTTTGAGTGTTTTTCTTTAGTTTTAGAGGTAGTTACCTCCCAGGTTTCTAGAATTCCAATCCCCCATGTGGTTGGTGATGGTCTATAGGAGTCAGTCAGGTTATTTCATCTTGTGAGGATGCCTTATGATGAGATAAAATCCCTTTCTTCGAGTCATTTATAGGGCTCTGTGAGAAAATGGTGGAGCATGGTGACTCATCCACACTAGGAAACAAGTATCTCCCATACATACTAATAGTGTCTCTTTAGAGAGGAGTTATATATGGACATGAAGAGATTGATATGAATACAAGAGATTCTGTATCTGAATAAGGTACGTTTGATAGTGGTGGAGTATTCAGTGAGGTTTACTGATCTCTGATATTTCTCCTTGGACATGGTGCATGAACAGTTCTTCATAGATCAAAAAATTAATTAGGGATCCCACTAGGACATTAGGAAATTAATGGAATCTCTTAGAATTTCCACTTATGATGTATTTCTTGAGTGATCCTGGTAGGTATAACTTATTCTAGTAGGGCATACATTAGTTTTGGGAGCTTGAATTAGGCCACCAGTATCTAATAACTAGGATATAGATAGCCAATGATTGTCACAAGGATTTGAGTTGGTATGAAGCTTCATGAGGTGATCCAATGACTCAGGGTCACTGGTGCATGGCTCAAATGGAAACTAAAATTAGTAGAGGGGAATTTGGTGTTCCTCATGAAATGATTTAGGAAATTTGGCATGAGATTTCTTGACCCGTTATACAACTGAGTGGGATATGGTTAAGGGACAGATGAGACCTAGAAAGATATAGGAACGTTTCATTTTTGTTGGAGTAAAATATTTCATAGGGGACAATAGTGTATTAGGAGATGGTTGGAGGTTCAACCTATTACTACCACCACCCCTTGGTGGTCCATGCCATGCTTAGGGAGCTGGTGGTTATGGTCGAAGCTAGTTGCAATATATGGAGGCCATGATCCTAAGGCTCCAAGGATGATTAAAGGCACGATCTATGTATTTTCTACATTAGATTCAGTTTTGACAGTCATTTGTTCTATTTAATCATTCTTTTCATCTTTATGGTTCCAAATATAGAGATTGTAGTTGAGATTTTGTCTCGACCCTAGTGGTTGGTTACACCAATAGGCATTGAATCATTTTTTCAAACTTGTGTGAATTGTGTGAATTGACTATTGGAGGTTAGTGTTTTGTATGGGATATCATTGTTTCATCAATTGGGCCTTAATATTTCATCTTATGTATGAAATTTCTATCTACATATCATTCCCATATAGACTATTCTAGGTGGAGTTAGAAGTGTGTCCCTAGTGATGAGACAAAATTTTCCATTATTAGAAAGAAGGAAACTGATGTAGATTTAGAAGGATTCATGCAAATGAGGGTGCATCTGATTACTCAAAATTTGGCTAGACTAACCATTTTCATAATGGTTGTTATGAGTTCCTAGTATCATGTAGTGGTGTTGTATTACAATGTGGTATTTCTTGAGGATGTACTAGATTTACCTCCCCACTAAGAAGTAGATTTCAACATTGAAGTGTATCATAGGATATCACCAATATCTACACTATAATATCAGAAGGATCCCAGAGATCTATTTGAGATATAGAATATGTTAGAGTATTTTTTAGAGAAGGGTTTTTTGAGAACCAATGTTTCCCCTTAAGAAACCCTTGTTATTTCCAAGAATGATGACAAGAGTCGAAGGTTATTTTTTGATTATCGACTCTTGAACTAGCTGACCAAGTGTAAAATGTATCTACTACCAAGGATTCATTACCTCTTTGATTAGTTTATAGGGGAATGATGGTTCTCAAAAACTGACCTCAGATCAAGCTATCACTAGTTGTGAGTACATAATGTGGATAGATCGAAGATGACCTTTGGATTTCATTAAAATCAATAAGAGTACTTAGTGATTCCATTTGGTGCGAATAATGACCCAAAAGAGTTCACATGTCTCATAAACCAGATCTTTCAGCCTTATATAGAATGAAATGTGGTAATCTTCATCGATGATATCCTTGTGTACTCACCATCTGAGGAGGGGAACCTGGGACACTTGAGGAGAGTGTAGGAAAATCTTTGAGAGAATCTACTTTATGAGAAACTCTTGGTGTATTACTTTTAAATTCAAGAGGTCAATTATGGGGATACTTCATCTTAGAGGATGCAGTTGTATTGGATGAAAATAAGTTTGATGTACAATATTATTGGGATCCACCGAAGAGTGTTTCTATGCTATGGAGAATCCTTGTATTTATAGTGTAATATAAGAGGTTTCTACCCGACTTCTCCATAGTGGAATCAACCATTACCTCATTTAAGATTAAATGGTTACCATTTTTGTTAATAAAAAAGTTGTAGCTGTGCATTCAAGATAAAAGTTAGAGGGTGAAGAGGTCTCCCATATTGTGGTTAAAGGAGGAGGGTGTCGAGTATGTAGTGTTATGAGATGCATCGTGGACAAGACCTGGTTGGTTTTTTATACTGAGGCAGTAGTTAATTTCATATGGTTCATTCCAGTTGTGACCACATGAACAAAACTATATGACCCATGACCAAGAGTTTGTGACATTTGTTTTTACATTGAATATATGGAGACACTACCAATTGGGTGAGTGATTTATCATGTACTATGACCGAAAGTGTCACTAGTATGTATTTTATAAAGAAGGATATTAACATGAGATAGAGGTGATGGATAGAGATCATCCAAGACCATTACATTGAGATTTTATATACTACTATGATGGTGAAAATGGTTTTCACCCCTTCACTCTTATAGAAAGTCTAGGAGGCACAACATAGGGATACCAATTATGAGACCCTACCTACAAAGATATCTATAGGGAATGCTCATGATGGATTTTATAAATGTTGGGAGAACATCATTCTTTTAAAAGTAAGCATGATGTTAACAATGATGTTACATGAGGAGGCCTTGAGATAGTTTCACACATCTCTTTTGGTGGTACATCCATGTGTCGAAAAGATCTACCAAGACCTCCAATGTCAGTTTTGGTGGCAATGGATAATGAAATGAGCTGCAGAGGTTGTCTCTCTATGGCTTACTTGTCAACATATGAAGGCTGGTAGAAAAGATCAAAGGGGCTTAGCTCAACCCTTTATGGTGCTAGAATGGAATCACGATGGGCTATCCATGGGCTTTGTGATGGGAATACCACGTATGTCCATGAGACACTATTCCATCATGGATATCAGAGAATGACTCATTAAGTCATCCAAATTAATGGATATATGGGAGAAGAGACTAGTAGAGAGATGGGGACACCTCTACATGCATGAGATAATTTAACTCCAGGGATATAGATTGTCAATTATTTCTGATCATGTTTCCCATTTTACTTCATGGATGTAGAATATATTTCATGAGTCATTTTGGATATAGTTAGGCTTGTGAAAAGTGTTTCACCCACAAATTGACTTCAAGAAAGAGTAGGAAATTCAGGTCCTGGAGGATATGTGTTGAGCCTTCATTGTAATTAATTGTCTTTAGTTGGGAGGATCACATACCACTAGAGGAGTTTTCTTATAAAAAATATAAAATTCTAGTGGAATGGATCAGTTAGACACTTTGTATGGGTGACCCTGCAGGACACTGATTTGTTTTATTGGTCTTTTCGTGTAAGAACTCATGGTCCAAGAGTTGATTCAATCTACAATAAGGAAGATATAGATCATCGAGGGGCAGATTAGGACTATAAAATTCCATCAAAAGTCTTATGATGACTGGAGATGAAGGACTTTAGAGTTCTGGGAGAGAGACCATGTGTTCTTATGAGTTTCACCTAAATGTGGATTATGGAGATTTAGTCTGGGCTGCAAGATATATCTAAGGATCACATACCCTATCAAGATACTAAGTTGAGTTGGAGGGGTTCTGTACCACATAAATATTCCTCCTCTATTATTATAGGTACAAAATTTATTCCACATGTCATAGCTGAGGAGGTACGTTCATGACCCATCACACATTATTGAGTTGGGAGAGATGGAAATTAAATATGGATAGACCATTGCTATGTACCCATTATAGATTTAGGGTTGAAATGATCAAATCCTTCATGGGTTGTTTATTATCTTTGTGCATGTATGATGTCATCAGGATGATCTCTAAAAGGTCACATGGGACTAGAATCCTAATATTTTGGATTAGTACCCACTTATTTTTTTAAAACCCTTTGTTTTTTATTTTCGTGATGTAAAACCCCAAGGTGGGGAGAATGTAATGCCTCAGATTTTTTGTGCATTAATTTTTTAGTAATATATGGATTATTGTTGAGACTAGGAACTGAGATAGCATGTGATTCTGAGGCCTGATGTTCCATAAATAATTATTTGAAATATATTTATTATATTAAATAACATAGTTGTTCGATTTCCCCAAAAAGTGGAATAACTTCTAAATAGGTTCCCATATCATAAATACATGGTAAATATTGAGTTTAAAATGGAATTTTAACCCTAGGTGAGACTTATCATTAGTAATTTTGGGTCATTTATAAAAAATATATCATGGGAATAATGTAAAAAAATGTTTTAAAAAAATTATTTGATGCAGTGATCTAGTTGTTTCAAAAATATATAATCTTATAGAAACTAAAAGGGGTAACCGCATAACCATATTAATTTTATTTGTTCCATTGGAGAATTGGAGGAGACACCATTGGTATCCAACAAGGATTCAACACTCAATAAACCTCATATTTGATTGATCTCACCAATGATCATGTCCCGAAAGTCATTCATTGTCTATGATTAAAACAAATAAATGTTGGATGATATTTTATTTTTATTTTTTATCTTTTATTTATTTCTATGATAAATGAAAATAAATCAATGAATAAAATAATTTTATGATCAACCACCTTATAGGAAAGGTTCATTATGGGCAAATTTATGAGAACTAATTTTCATCTTTTCATTGTTTATCCTATAGAAACAAATCACGATCAACACAAACATTGATCTCAGTTGATTCCTCTTGTTTTTTTCTCTTCCCTTTTCCTCGATTCTTCATGTAATGTCGGTGGTCATTGTTTGTCCTGTGACATGACTATTATGAATCAATCTATCATTTACCACACATTTCATTGGTAAATGATCCAATATCATAATTCTTGGATCAAAATGGCTTGATGGAGGTGTGATGATAGATACAAAATGACCCAGACGATACATGATTCTCAATTACATGTTCTTTAGTGTTCTTTGGCGTAAAAAAAGAATGGAGTTTTGATCTAATTTCCACGAATGTATGGAAATATAAAATTTCATTATTGGATAGAAAGAACTGGATGAGGCATTCCCTCAATATTCCCACTAGGTGTGGCCAGAATGGTCGATGGAGTGATGGAGGTGGTGAACAGAAAACTTATCTACGATTTGGGAAAATCCCATAGAACATAGTATGTAATTTGTGATTACACAAAGCATGGGGACCACTTTAGTGGTGGTTAGGGTTTCAGGACAATCAAAATGATCACACAGAGTGTGACTACTATCACACTATGTGTGACTCTCCATGGTTAACCCAACATGTTTTTTTGAAGTACATAGACTGGGGTTGTAGGTTCCGGGTGTAGTGGAAGCGCATTAGTGGGTTAGACAAACATTAATTTTAGTGTTAAAAGACGTTCAATCCGAGATCTGTCACGATATAAAATGTTGGATCTTCAAAATTGAACGAAGAACGAAAAATAAAACAAGAGCCCTAGAACCATTGAGAAATGATCATCATATGTAGGTTATAATTAATTTAATTAATTCATAAGAATTGCCTCGGGGGAATTCTTTCTTCGTTGGAGTCTCCGAACACGATCCTGTGATCCATCATTGCGTTATAGAATCCAAGTATAGGATTTCTCTAGCGGTGATCCACACGTGCTCCACGTATCTCTGGATGTCGCCGAAGGGATCTCAGGGTCCTAGTGTGGAAGAACCTTTGCTTGCGATGTTCGCCTTCGACCGCCTTGATCCGGTGGAGGATATCTCTCTCGTAACATGAAAGCGTTCTTGGTGGAAAGTGAATTCTATCTTGGTTTGAGAGTATTTCCAAAAACCGTTGTGCACAACAATTGCTCGTTCTCACGAGAATAATGTAATAGGGATTTATAATACTTAGAATAATAAATTGAATTAATTACCCAAAATTAGTTAATCATTTCATTTAATTCCTAACAATACCCCATGTCATAATAATGATAGTTGACTATCATTATTACTTGGCATGCACCCAGCGTATTACATTTAATATCATTTAATTAAATAAACAATATTTTATCCTCAAAAATACCTACTGGAAAACTACACGGACTGTAATAATTAATACACTGCGTGTACTTTTCTTCCATAAAACTACACGGCATGTACATATACTATACACGGCGTGTACTTTTATTTTTCCATTTTTCTTCACAACATTTATTTGACCTTGAGTAATGTCTATTTATTTATTAAATAAATGTAACTGCATTACTCGCTAACAAATATAATATTTCTCCCACAATATATTCTCTCGAATAACTAGTGTCAAAATAAATACAATCAGGCATCCTTAAATAATTATTAAAATTATGTCGGGAATAATATGTATTTGACTTGTCAAATTAATATTTAACTGAGATACATGGACACACTTAGTATGTGACCCTCAAGGCCTCTTTCTCAGTGGCATTAGGCGGAGCCTGCCTAAAGTCCAAGGATAGCATCTAGCAACATTCCAAGGCACCCATAGAAAAAGACGTTAATGTCTCAATGATGTGTCACCTCCTATGAATGCTTACCATGTAATATAATCCCTTTGTCTCGATATATCTAATCAAGCGGTTTGCATGGTAGTGCCATCAACCCATGTGATCGATTATTCTTTCTTTGACTTCCTGGAATTGAACTCACCCATACATTACCATAACCATGGATTTATTTAGGCTATATCAATTCCATAAAAGGGCATTTGATATATACTTCTGTTATGGAACAGAAGGGACAAATCCTTTCTCGCATTATCTATTAAGGCAATATAACTCGTGACACACCCAACATATCCTACCTCGCTGCGAATAGTGTGTCATCACAGTTTTCGTCAATACATATAAGTGCGCAATTTTTAATACCCATTAATAATAATAATAATAATATATAAGGACAAATACATACATCCGCAGATAGGATCATCCAATGACACTACGAAATGTGGATTTCCTACTGGCGGGTCTCGATCTCATAATCTCCTCCTGGATATTTCCAAGGGCGCACACCATGAGAAGGTGCCTAAAAGTGTTATGAGTCCTCACCCATAATGACCTGTATTATTTGTGTCCCTAAAATAATATCATCTGACCGTAAAACATATATTCAAGAACATTGTTATGGAACTTCTGGGTTCTCATCATAGCAGGGATCCGCTATGACCCTTTAATGCAATAGCTATCCTTAGAACATTATCACATGCATTGTCACACAGATGAACAATAATGATATGATAAGTCTTTTACTAATGAATAAAGTACAAAGTATTTGGTTCTGGACAACCAAATCCAATAGACTCCCACTTGGACTAGAGCCAACTAATAAAAACCTTTAACCCGTGAGCTCTCACATGACATTCATGCTTCTGCTGAGATATGCATTTAGTCATGGGGTCTACCAAGTTCTCTTCCATGGACACTATGATCACTGCAACTTCACCCCTCTAATAGAAATCCCTCAGGAGGTGGTACTTCCGGAGTATGTGCTTTGTCCGTTTATGTGGCCTTGGTTCTTTTGCAAGAGCCACCGCTGCAGTATTATCAATATACAATGTAATGGGATCATTACTGCTAGGCACCACATCAAGCTCCTGGACAAAGTACCAAATCTATACGGCTTCCTTGGATACATTAGAAGCTACTATATATTTGGACTCCACTGTATAATCGGCCACAAATGGCTATTTTGAACTTTTCCAGCTCACAGCTCCTCTATTGAGACAGAAAAAATATCCATATTGCGACTTCAGATCGTTCTGATCTGTCTGAAAACCAACATCAGCATACCCTATGATGACAAGCTCCTTGTCTCTTCCACAAATGAGGAACATATCCTTAGTTCTTCTCAAATACTTAAGGATAGTCTTAATAGAAGTCCAATGCTGTTCTCCTGGATCTTCTTGATATCTTCCTACTATGCTCAGTGCATTGGCAACATCAAGCCTAGTATATAAAATGGCAAACATGATGGATCCTATAGTCGATGCGTATGGGATCTTGCTCATTCTATCTTTCTCTTGTTGTGTCTAAGGACACATTTTCTTAGAAAGATGTAGTCCATGTGACACTGGAACCAATCCCATCTTGGATTGATCTATACAAAATCTCTTTAGTATCTGGTCTATGTATGTACCCTGACATAGTCCAAGCATCCCCTTGGATCTATCATGAATGATCTTGATCCCTCGATTGTAGGTTGCTTCTCTGAAGTCCTTCATTGAAAAACAGTTGTTCAACCAGTCCTTAACTGACTGTAGGGATGGTACGTCGTTTCCAATAAGCAATATGTCATCAACATATACTACTAGGATAACAACCTCATTCCCATTAAACCTCTTATAAACACATGGTTCACATTCATTCTTACTAAATCCAAATTCCATTATGGATTCATTGAATCGAATGTTCCATGATCTGGATGCTTGATTCAATCCATAAATTGATTTTTGCAACTTGCAAACCCATTTGGCTTCACCATGTGTCACAAACCCTTCTGGTTGTGTCATATAGACATCTTCCTGAAGATTCCCATTATGGAATTCTGTTTTGACATCCATTTGCCATATCTCATAGTCATGGTAAGCTATTATGGCAAGAATTATTCTTATGGATTTAAACATGGAAACTGGCGAGATGGTTTCATAATTGTCAATTCCTTGACGCTATCTGAATTCTTTAGCCTCTAGCCTTAATTTATAGGTGTTAACTTGACCTTCCATGTATATCTTTCTCTTGAATACCCATTTGCATCCAATAGGCATTACATCAACTAGCTCATCGAATAGAACCTAGACATGGTTCTGATTCATGGAATCCATCTCAGAATTCATAGATTCTAGCCATCTGGCAGCTTTGGTGCTTTCTACTGCTTCCTTATAGGAGAGAAGTTCATCATTGTTCAACAATAATGATTCACCATCATCAGTGACTAGGAAACCAAATTTCTCCGGTTCCCTTACCTCTATTGAGCTCCTACGTAGTACTTGTGTTTCTGGAACCTCTTCCACGAGGACCTGTGGAACTTCTTCCTGTACCAACTCCTGTGTGTCTTGAGCATCAACTTCATCGAAGTCAATCTTGCTCCCACTATACTTTATGAGGATGTGCTCCCTCTCAAGAAAGACGGCTTGTCTTGTGACATTCACATTCTTCTCCGGAGGGTTATATAGGTAATATCCTTTCTCTATAGGATATCCTATAAAAATACACTTCATTCCTCGGGGTGCTAGTTTGTTGCATGAGAAGGCCTTAAAAAATGCATTGCATCACCATACATGTGTATGCGAAAAAATGGGTCTCTTTCCATTCTATAACTCGGAGGGAATTCCATTAGCCGCCGTAGTTGGTACTCGGTTTAATGTGTATGTTGTAGTTTGTAATGCATATCCCCAAAAGGATAATGATTGATCTACATGACACATCATCAACCTCACCAAGTCCAACAAGGTGTGGTTTCTCCTTTCACTAAAACTGTTCCACTATGGTTTGTAAGGAGGAGTGAGCTGAGATAGAATCCCAGACTCCTATAGTAGATCGATGAACTCTTGGTTTAGATATTCTCCACCTTGATCTGATCTGAGCTTCTTTATTTTCTCACCAAGTTTATTCTCTACTTCATTCTTGAAATCCTTAAATTTCTCTAAGGCTTATGACTTATACCTCATAAGTTTACATATCCGTATCTACTAAAATCATTAGTAAAAGTAATGAAGTAAGAATATCCAACTCTAGAATCTACTGGAAATGGTCCAAATACATTTGTGTGTACCAATCCTAGAAACTATGTGGCCCTTTCACCATATCCACCAAAAGGTGACTTGGTTATTGTACCTTGTAAACAACCGTGACATTTATCAAGTGGTTTTAGCACAGTAGATTCTATATAACCATCTTGACAGAGTATTTTCAAGCGCTTCTCATTTACATATCCAAGGCAGGGATGCCACAACCGGGTGATGTACGAGTCATGTGAGTTTGTTTCATTATCGATTTCCAACAATTGGTTTTCGTAATTTAATACATACAAAACATTATTCAAATGTGCCATACCATAACATACATTGTTCTTATAAATGTGACAACCCTTATTTCCAAACATGAAAAAAATCCATCCATATAAAAGAAAGATACAGAAAATATGTTCTTGGTAACACTAGGCACAACATAACAGTTAAGTAAAACAAAATCATCCTAGTCGACAATGAGAGGTTGTAGTCACCAATATCCAACGCATCCAGACTTGTGCCATTGGTAGCTCGAAGATCCACTTCTCCTCTAGATATCTTTCTAGATATACTTGCTTCCTATTTCTGAATACAGATGTGAGCCCCACAAGCTGTATCGAATACCAAATTAGTAGAAATAGAAATATTGCACTCGATAACGAACGCACCTTTAGCATCCCCATGATTCTACGTGCAGTTCCTCTTCCAGTGTCCCTGGTTGCCACATGAAAAACACACCGCCTACCATTCCTTGTCCTTCCTCTAGATCATCCCCTTCTTGGAGGGATGGTTCTTGGGGGATTCAGACAGTTTATAAGTCTATGGCTGCTTTGCCTTTTCCTTCTTTTTCTTGTTCACCGTAAGGACTCTGGGTTTATCACGCCCCATGTCCTTGTCAACCTAGCGAATCAAGGTTAGAAGCTCCGACGGACTCTTCTCATTGCCGCTCATGTTATAGTTGACAAAGGGGCTAGAGAAATTCTTGGGTTGTGATATTAGGATGAGATATGTACGCAACACATCCAAGAATTTAATCCTTAAGATTTCCAGGCATTCAATGTAGCCAATAAGATTGAATACATGAGGCACACATGGCACAAACACTCCAACCATCATGGTAAACAAAGCATTGGAGATCTCATACCTCTCATGTCTCACCTTCTCTTGGTAGAGATATTTAAAGTGAGACATCATTCTATACGCTTCCATGTTTTCATGTTTCTTCAAGATCTCATTAGATATGGTCGATAGCTTGAAACACTGTACATCTGTGGCATTATCCATGTGTTTCATGTAGAGAGATAATTCCTCATCACTAGCCTCTTTCCCAGGTGTAACTGGAATAGGCTCTTCTAGCATATACAATTTCGTTTTGTGGCGAAGGACGACGTGTAAACGCCTCTACCACTCTTGGAAATTGGTGGCGGTTAAAAGGTTTTCCTTCTCGAGTATAGTGTGCAATGATGTGTTTGAATTAATTTTATTTCTGTTTCTATAAATTATGATCAGAAAAGGTTTAGTACATTATTACAAAAATTGAGACAAATAAATAAATTAATACTTATTGGTCTCCCACTATTTTATCGAAATCCAATAGCTCTCACCATTGATTTTGGAATATTCTGTTTCCTAAATATTCTACTGTGAAGGATCTGTATTGGCCTTCACATTACCCCAACTAGGGTATGTCAAGAAACTTGAAGGATTTTAGGTTGGAATTCCAAATTCCAACTACATTAACTCGCAGCTATGTGATCCGCTGAGTGGACTCCCCAATTCGGAAATCCTTTTATTTTGGATTTCCTCAACCTTTGCCTCTTGGTCACACCAAGTCCTACTATGTCAGTCAACCCTTTATGCGAACCATTTAAAGTAAACCCAAAACCTTGATTTAGAATTCCCCGATAATTGAAAGCACCCCAAATATGGTTGTTCAAGTACTTCGAACTATGGTTCGATTCTAACCGAGATTATGGAAGTCTATACCGACTTTATATTTCTTTTGAGGGATTTTATCCTTATATGTAAATTTACATTTTATTATCATTTATTACATTCTTGTTAATATTAAGTGGGATATACATAAGTGCTTAACCATGTCTAAGATAATATTTACGTATAATTCGGTTCTATTTAAGTTTCATCTTGCATTCACATTTAATTCATTAATTGTGTGATCGTGACAACACACCCACAATAAACCATGAAACTGACAGAAATAAAATAAATAGTATGATCATGAGCTTTTCTGTTGGTTAGCTTATCTAGCAGTTGGTAAACTAACCCAATACATAGAGGAAAAACACCTTGAACCTTTCGGGTTCCTGTTTACAGCTTTCCACCAGTCCACCTTTGTATCTCCTTGGATTGGTTTCACCTTAGCTCCTGACATGAGCCGCCTCCACTAGATTGGGATCCCCATCCATTACATATGAATTTATCTCACATGTAGGTGAGGGGTTAAAAAAGGGTTTTTACATAAGAGAATCCTTGGGCACACATTCCCTACATATTAATGACGATATGGAACGCATGCCAACAAATTTAATTTAAATAAATTTATTAAATGAAACCATTCACACACAAAGGTCTCGATCTAGCTCATGATCATCCATACATGAAATGATATTTACGCATAAATAAAACTAGCATTCAATTCTTTAATCGTTCTTGTTTAAGATAAATCACGCTCAAATTAATTAATTATCTTTAATTAATCAATCCTTTTATATTAAACCATTTTTGTGAAATTCCTTGAGATTCTCATCGATCATAATTTTAAACAAATAAATTCATTTAAAATTATCCTTGTACTTATCTTGTACCTTATAGGCAACCCGGTGAATTTTCATTCACTACACAGATGTTAAATTAAACACATATATATAAAACACCTATCACGTGTTGTGCCTCAACTTTAGGCAAGTACTATGGTACACGTCTCAAGGGTTTGTATAATATAATAATAAATTTTAATAAATCTGCCTAATTTGGGTGAGTAAACGGCGTGTAGTTCTGACTACACGATGTGTACTTTTTTTCTCTGTCCATCCGAAGTACATGCCCGGGGTCATGGCGTGTCAATGTAATTTGGAAATTTTCGGAGTACATGGTGTGTTCTTTTGGACACACGCCAGGTAGTTTCTGCATTACACGGTTTCCAGCCAGGCTAGCCATGTACGGGGTACACGGTCCAACCCAAACCCGAAGGGACTACACGCAATGTTCATTGGACCACATGGTGTGTAATCTAGAAACTGTGTGTCAACTGTTTCTGGTCAACATACGGTGTCATAAACGACTTCAATACACGACCTGATTTGGCGGATCGATCAATTCATTGAACCTAGACTACAAGACGTGTACTACCAAATACACGCCGTGTATTCTGGTGTTATACGTCCAGAAACATTTGGATCCTCTGGACGAGTTCCTCTATTTTATTTTAATCAAAATTAAATGAAAAAAATCGTTTCTGTGATGTGAACGAGAAATGAGGGAGGAGGAACAGATCTCGAGATTCAGATTTACAGAACGATTAAACATGAATTGAAATAATTGTATTGTTAAATGCGTAAATCACCAACAAAAAACTAAATAATTATAATCAATGATATGACCCCTCTGATACCACATGTAGGTTCCATGTGCGCAGAAGAAGCGCATTGGTGGGTTAAAAAAACATTAATTTTAGCTTTAAACGACGTTCAATCTGAGATCCGTCACGATATACAACGCCGGATCTTCGAAAAAGAACGAAGAACGAAAAACAAAAGAAGAGTCATGGAACCATTGAGATAGGATCGTTATATGTTGGTTATAATTAATTTAATTAATTCATAAGAATTACCTCGGTGGAATTAATTCATCGTTGGAGTCTTCAGTCACGATCCTGTGATCCATCGTTGCATCATAGAATCCAAGTATAGGATTCCTCTAGTGGAGATCAACACGTGGTCTACGTATCTCTGGACGTCACTGAAGGGATCTCCGGGTGCTCGCGTGGAGGAACCTTCGATTGGGATGTCCGCCTTCGACTGCCTTGATCTAGTGTAGGATCTCTCTCTCGTAACATGAAAGCATTCTGGGTGGAAAGGCAATTCTCTCATAGATTAAGAGTATTTACAAAAACCATTGTGCACAATAATGGCTCGATCTCTTGAGAATAATGTAATAGGGATTTATAATACTTAGAATAATTAAATGAATTAATTACCCAAAAGTATTTAATCAATTCATTTAATTCCTAACAATACCACATGTCATAATAATGATAGTTGACTATCATTATTACTTGACATGCGCCCAACGTATTACATTTAATAAAATTTAAATAAATATACAATATTTTATCCTCAAAAATCCCGACTAGAAAACTACACAGCGTGTAATAATTATTACACGACATGTACTTGTCTTCCATAAAACTAAACGGCGTGTACTTTTAATATACACGGCATATACTTTTATTTTTCCATTTTTCTCCACCACATTTATTAGACCTTTAGTAATGTCTATTTATTTCTTAAATAAATGTAACTACATTAATCGCTAACAGATATATTATTTTTCCCACAATATATTCTCTCGAATAACTAGTGTCGAGATCAAAGCAATCATGCACCCTTAAATAATTATTAATCCACAGTTGGGAATAATATTTATTTAACTTATAAAATTAATATTTAACTGAGTTACATGGACACAATTAGCGTGTGACCCTCTAGGCCTCTTTCTCAGTGGCATTAGGCAGAGCCTACCTAAAGTCCAAGGTTAGTGTCTAGCAACATGCCAAAGATCCCATAGAGAAAGAAGTTAATGTCGCAATGACGTGTCACATCCTATGGATGCTTACCGTGTAATATAATCCCTTTGTCTCGATGTCTCTCATCAAGCGGTTTGCATGGTAGTGCGATCAACCCATGTGTTCCATTATTCTTATAAGGCCCCAGCCTTAAACATTACTTAAACTTTAGTTATTACAAGATTACACATTGAGGATCTTTTCAGGTTTAGAGTTTTAGATAATTAGATCATGAAACTTGCATTACATTCCACATTTAAACAGGGTGGTTACATAAAAGACAATATTCATTCTTCCCATCAATGGAAACCTATTTAAAATAAGACATGGATTCTTTATTGACACATCCTTGACACTATCGTCACATCATGTACCTTTCCCTTGACCTGTGAAAAGCATTTCAAAAACTTGGGATGAGCATAAAAAGCTCAGTAAGGGTTATAAAAATATGGAAAGGAAACATGAGTTCATATATACATAAGAATGAAATCATACTTTACCCATAAAACATAGGCATATCAAATCATGAATAAATCATAGAAAACATAAGACATAAAGGTAACTTGAGGCATTCATAACATTCTTACGTAGGGAGTAACCCTCTTGGTTACGTTTGGAATACCCATCACAGTATATTCCCTAAATCTCTTCGGAGAAACCTTAATGTTTCACTCCTTCGCGTTACCCAATGCATTGTAGAGCTATATCGGGCTCACCCGCCCTTAGTTTATCACGGAACCACCCATTCTTCATAACAATGCCCAAGAACCATAACATAATCGTATCACATAAACATGAATAAAGGAAACATAACATTTCCACATTTCAATCACAATATAACATTTTAGGATATTGAAATAATGAATCCATTCAAAAAGAAACCATTTCCAAAACCATTTTAAACATTTAATAAAGTGATTTTTGAATCAAAGTGTCCCATAGCACCTTTATGCTTTTAACATTTTAAACCATTAATATCCATATAAATAAATCCTTAAAACCATTTTGAAAACATGGATATTAATAAGAACAAATAATTAAAACATTTAAAACGATATTTTGGTTAAAGGGGTTTTACCAAAAATTAGAGACACTTGAATACAATAATCGAGGAATAACATTTAGTCAGAACTTTATAATATCATGAGAATAAAATGATTCATGATATAATACACCAAAGGATAGTATATACACCATATAAGAGTGAATTGGTGCATAACAACAATGAACCCTCAATAGAAATGTCAAATGTGATGAAATCCCTTATAAAGAAGGTATCCTTAAATTAAGGGCAAATAAATCTCAAAAATATGTGTGACAAATATATATACACCCAATATAAGTGGATATTAAGTGTAAAACAATAAAATGTCATTCACACATATTCATTGGATGACATATTCAAGGACTACAAGTTGAACCCAAAGAAATCGAAATTGGTTTAAAAAGTTCCCTTGACAGCCTAACGACATCACATCAAAATGAGTTGATGAGAGATAAAAAGTGTATCTCATCACTTGGACACAAAATTTACATCAATAAGGATGTATGAGAACATTTCCCAACATAAAAATATGTAAATTAAAAGACCCAGTAAAATAAGTCTTTTAAAAAAGAGGAGGGTGAAAGGTTCCCTTACCGACTTGGGTATCTTTCAAAACATACACCCCATGAAAGAAAGACAATAGGTCATTGATGTAAATACTCATAAACGAAAGTATATTACACAAATAGTAGAATAATGGGCAGTACATACACCACTCAATGGAATTTTTGGCAAATGTAGCATAAATCTCACGGGAATAAAAGTGAGATGAAAAAACCCTTATGAAAACTCGGCAGCCTAACAGCGCCACATAAAACTTCCGAATATGGATTAATGAGATCAAATAGAGTATCCCATCATATTACAATAGAATTTACAGCAAGTGGAATATAAAATAAAATCCCCCAACATTGCAAGGAGGAGTTTAAAAGAAGTGACATAAAGTAGAGTACTTAAAAAATAACGAGAGAGGTTAGATCTCTTATGAAAGTTCGGCAGCCTAACGGCGCCACTCAAAACATCCAAAATGGATTTATGAGAGAGAATAGGGTCTCTCATCACATGAACATAAAAATTACAGTAAATTTAATATAAAATAACATCCCAATCATAAGAAAGATGAGCTTAAAATAAATGACAAAAAAGAGTGTACTCAAAAAGAAAGAGAGTTGTAGGATCCCTTACCTCGGGTACGACTTGACTCGATCGTTCTTTAATCTCCTGAATAATAAACTTGAGTTAATTTCTAATTCCTTAAAAACCTTTTTCAAGTTCATTATTACTTTTATACCACTTATTACCATGTCATAAACATTATTTAATCATTTAAGTTAATAATATTTGTTTTGCCGATATTTGGTTCTTAAGTCGAAAGTGGACTTCTTACAATTACATGTTGTTCGTGTGGCCAAATGTTTATTATATCCAGAATTGTATTCATTTTGTACATATCATATATGTAATATATATCCAGTACATGCATGCATTTATAACATTACATAATCATTTAGAGGTATGAAATGAAATGCACCGTTCATGGAGACGGTAAGCCGTACGTACGCATGAACGCTACCTTCATTTCTATTTCGTATTTTATAGAATGGAATAATAATTATATAAAGGTATATTATAATTCCAGTATAATATCATATATAATATCATATTTCCATCCTTTATACATCCCACATATGGTATTTAATGAATCAAATCACTTTGAGGGGGCGGTAGTCCGCACTTCCTTAAATGAAGATATCGCGTATACCCATAATGGAAGCAATAAAGGTAAGACAAAAATGAAAAATACAGAAAAATAAATAAAACATAAAAATATTATATATAATATATAAAAATAGTGACATCATAATGGCCACCTTTGAAGGTGTTAAATGAGTATTGAACAATCATCGTTTCGGGAGGCAGAATTTCACCATCCACGAAAACCGTATGTTCTTTAACCATTTGATGTAGTTGTGTGAGAGTGTAGCTCGAATAAATCTTATAACAACATCCTAGTATATTTAAGATACTTTTGTTGTTACAAAAGAAGTAAATAAAAAGAGTTTAGGGGGGTGTAGAAGCAAAATAAAACAAATGAACATTAGAGAATGAATTACCTTTAAAAGTGTAACTCCTTTTGATTTGATCCTAAAGGCTTCCTTTGAAAGGATTATGCCCAAAGGGAATCCTCTAGGATTAGGAGAGGGATGTGGAGAGAGTAAATGGGCAGGGGTTTGCCGATCCAAAGGCTTGAGGAGTGTGTTAAATGAGGTAGAGGTGGGGGCCTTTTATAAGAGGAGAGGAGGGGCACTTTTGGAAAGTAAAGAAATATTACTTTATTTGAAAATGTGTTTCGGTTTCAAAAGGTCCCACATTGATATACTTCGTGTATAAGATGATAAGGCTTCGAAATACACTCATCCAATAAGTTTTGTACATGTGTAGTTCATAGATTTTACATTATCTTTCCATTTTATTTAAATCGTCAAATAATGATGTCATCGCTGCATCATTATTATGTCATATATAATTTATTTTATTTAATGTCTAAAAATTATAAAAAAAATACTATGATGTAGGAAATCTTTTTATCTTTCCAATGAATATTTATAATCAAAAAGATGACTTGTATAATCCCACTTAAAAATTTTGTTCGTAAAACATATCATGTTTGTGTCAATTTTACTTTTACATTAAATAAAATGTTATTTATGTCATTTCCCAACCAAAGTGGATCCCTGGGGTCCCCAAGTTGACCCATGGCTTGTCTTGGTCGGCCATGATACAACCAATGAGGGTAAGACATGTTTCAAGCTCATATCATTTTATTAAATCATTATTTTTACCTTAAACAACACTAATTACCACTAATCGCGATTAAAAACTTAATAAGTTACTATTCACCAAAAAATTATTTTAATCTCATTGAACCACATTTTACTTCTTAATGACAACCATGTATGTTGGATTTTTGAAAATAAAAACACAATGATGGCAAAATTTCATTTAAACGGAAAATCAGTTTTTATAAGTACCACTTAGTGGTTTCACTATTCATCAAAAATTGTAGTTTTGCAGAAAAATCCCAAAAATTCACCCTAAGCTATATCTGATATTCTGAATTCAAAAATGAAGTTCGTTTTACAAAATTCAAAACATATAAGTCACATTAATTAATTTAATAATTAATTCCTGCTGTCATGACAAATAGCGTGTTTTATGAAACAATAAGTATCAATAGATTGACACTAGTTTAAGTCTGATTTCAAAGTGAAATTGATTCCAACGGCCAATATTGGATTTAATGGTAAAAATATTTTCTAATTTCACTTTAAAACCAATTCAAAATATAATCTAATCATATAAATAAATTAGATTAAAAAGTGGTTTTGAATTAAAATACAACATTTTACACTATTCATTAAAAAAATGAACTTTATCGGAAAGATACCAAAAATCTACACAAAGTAAATTTTGATGTCCCGATTCTTAATAAGAGTTTTATTTGGTCCAAAATAATGTTTAAGAGTGAACAAAACTATATTTAATGACGGTTCTCCATCAAAATGTGATAAGTGAACCTTTAGTGAAAACTAGGGCATATACGCCTAAAATTGAATTGTTTCCATATTTTAAGACTTTATCTTTTATTGTATAAATGTAAAAATATTTAAGAACATATATAATCATATTTTAGTTATTTCTATCCATTCCCTCCATTACAACGGCTACATGTTAACTACCATTTAAAATAATATTATTTTATTATTAGAGTGCAACGTAAGATTCCCAAGAAACTTGTTGTTGCGTGTTGGGTACGCCATCGAGCATAGCGTCCCCATTAAAGTCATATTAATATTTTATTCACAAATATGGATAAATATGAAAATGTCATATTCCTTATTTACCTGGGGTGTTACATCCTTCCCCCTTTTGGGAATTGCGTCCTCACAAATTTTAAAATTGTGCTTGGAAACATCCTTGAACGTCCCACATCGGAACAAGAGTCGGTAAAACAATCACTTTAAAATAAAGAAGGATAAGCATAGAGGTCACCCGAGTTAACCCATACTAGGATTCTAAGTATGAAAATATGGACATGGAGGAGAAAACATAGGGCCATGTTCCGATGGAGAGTGATAGAAAACATGTTTAGGAGAAAGTTAACAATAAGAAAATCACAAACTTGTGATGGGTTAAACGGTGTTGGGTTCCCCAGTAGGAAAAGTTAATAGACAACATTTTTGTTTTAAGTTACTTTTTTATTAAGGAATTTATTCATAAGGAAGCATAATCACTTATCATGTTGATTTTCAACTTTTACTAGATTCCTTAGTCAAACTCATATTTTTTCCAAAAGACGAGTATTTAGGGAGACTTGTTCGCATTAAGAGTACTATAATCAACTTCTAGAGAATCACCTAATCCCCAAAAGAGAACTATATACATCCCATGTAATTAGGCTTTAACCAATACCAAAACCAAAAAGGTTAGTACAAGATCAGATAATCCAGAAAAGGATAACCCCTTATAAAAAGAAAATCTATTCTTAATCTCCAAAATTTGTCCAACAAAACCCAAAGTTCTACGAGGACCATCCGATAAAAAATTTGTCCATAAAATTCTTCAAAGTAAACCAGTATAAGATTGAAACCCAAATATTTGAAGGATTTAGTCACATAGTCTTCCAAGTTAAATCGTAACATTTATCTCCAAACAACATCAGTTGCTCCTAAAGTCTCACATTGAAAAGTAATTATCCTAATCACATATCCTCCAAAATCAACTTACTCTTAAATCATAAAATCATATAACTAAAAATAATCAGTCAAACTAACCATGGACTTCACGTAGTCCAGTGGTAGGCGATAAATACCAGTCGCACATTGGTTGTGGGTTCGATTCCCACAGCATTGTCCGACGCGACGGGTTGTCACACGGTCTGCATGTTGTCCTTTTTCCAAAACTATATAATTCTAAAATCATTACCCAAAAAGGGATAAAATCATCAAAATAACCATAACATAATTTAACCTCAATTTTATCTCATGCCTTTCACTTCAATCATAACATATGGTAACCCATAATTACCTCAAAAGTAAGGATCATATAAACCCAAATGGTTCTTTATAACTATGTCCACAAAAGAAAAGATAACTATTACTTGAATAAAATTTGCCTATATTAAACATCAGGGTTACACATAATATAAAAAGTCATCTAATGTAACCCCATCATCAAAAGATACTTAATAATCTTAAGAATTTCACCCTAACTCTTGAAGCCCTTATATGTTGACATCTTACTCATTCAACATTCTTCATGATCCATTATCCATTCCTTTCCAACTTATTCTGAAATACCTCTTTCCTACAAACAAAATCATGAATCAGATCCTATGATTCCAAAATAAGAAAACAAAAGTCATGAAATAGTACATACCTTTGATTGGTCATTGTCAGTTTCTTCATCCTCAATCAGAATGGCATTAGGTATTGGTAAACGAATATTGGTACGCTCTTGGTGACCCCATTCACGAAACTTCTTCATAAGACATGTGTTTCCATAATGACCATGCACACCACATTTAAAACATTCAATTGATCCCTCAGAAAGAACTTCTTTCCCTTTCCTCGAGTCAACTGGATGCTTCCTTTTTCCATGGTAGGTTATTGCTTTATGACCTTCATTTCCAAATCTATAGCATATTTCTGTCCCTTTGAAACATTTTCCTAGGTGTTTCTTTCCACATCTTTGACACATAGGTTTTTGAACACACTTACCTTTATGATTATTACCTGTACTTCCGTAGGGATTTGTTTCTTGCATATATGATGCCTTAGAGAAATCTCCAAGGTTTAGGTGGTCAATCATGACTCCAGATAGTTGGTTTAGGATAATCAAAAGAGTTCTCATTGCAGCTCCCATATCATTCAGTTGCTTTCTCAAAAAACTGTCACAGTTTCCTTCACATCCACTGTTACTTTGGTGCCTGCTAGACCCAGCCATTTACTAAAACCAAAAAGGTCAGTGTGAGTATATCAACAAAACCATCATGTACTAATGAGTAAGATAGACAATAAGATATTCTTACTCATTCACTTTATCTAAAACTAAGACTCTTTCTGAAATCCTAACCATTATGGTAATTGTCAATTATGCTTAAAGAATACCCTAACCTCTAAAGTTATCTAAACCGACCGTTGATACCAACTATAAGGCCCCAGCCTTAAACCTTACTTAAACTTGAGTTATTAAAAGATTACACAATGAGGATCTTTTCAGGTTTAGAGTTTTAGAGAATTAGATCATGAAACTTGCATTACATTCCACAATTAAACAGGGTGGTTACATAAAACACAATATTCACTCTTCCCATCAATGGAAACCTATTTAAAATAAAACACAGATTCTTTCTTGACACATCCTTGACACTATCGTCACATCATGTACCTTTCCCTTGACCTGTGAAAAGCATTTCAAAAACGTGGGATGAGCATAAAAAGATCAGTAAGGGTTATAAAAATATGGAAAGGAAACATGAGTTCATATATACATAAGAATGATATCATACTTTACCCATAAAACATAGGCATATCAAATCATGAATAAATCATAGAAAACATAAGACATAAAGGTAACTTGAGGCATTCATAACATTCTTACGTAGGGAGTAACCCTCTTGGTTACGTTTGGAATACCCATCACAGTATATTCCCTAAATCTCTTCGGAGAAACCTTAACGTTTCACTCCTTCGCGTTACCCAATGTATTGGAGAGCAATATTGGGCTCACCCGCCCTTAGTTTATCACGGAACCACCCGTTCTTCATAACAATGCCCAAGAACCATAACATAATAGTATCACATAAAAATGAATAAAGGAAACATAACATTTCCACATTTCAATCACAATATAACATTTTAGGATATTGAAATAATGAATCCATTCAAAAAGAAACCATTTCCAAAACCATTTAAAACATTTAATAAAGAGATTTTTGAATCAAAGTGTCCCATACCACCTTGAAGCTTTTAACATTTTAAACCATTAATATCCATATAAATAAATCCTTAAAACCTTTTTGAATACATGTATATTAATAATAACAAATAATTAAAACATTTAAAATGATATTTTGGTTAAAGGGGTTTTACCAAAAATTAGAGACACTTGAATACAATAATCAAGGAATAACATTTAGTCAGAACTTTATAATATCATGAGAATAAAAGGATTCATGATATAATACTCCAAAGGACATTATATACACCATATAAGAGTGAATTGGTGCATAACAACAATGAACCCTCAATAGAAATGTCAAATGTGATGAAATCCCTTATAAAGAAGGCATCCTTAAATTAAGGACAAATAAATCTCAAAAATATGTGTGAAAAATATATATACACACAATATAAGTGGATATTAAGTGTAAAACAATAAAATGTCATTCACACATATTCAATGGATTACATATTCAATGACTACAAGTTGAACCCAAAGAAATCGAAATTGGGTTAAAAAGTTTCCTTGACAGCCTAACAACATCACATCAAAATGAGTTGATGAGAGATAAAAAGTGTATCTCATCACTTGGACATAAAATTTACATCAATAAGGATGTATGATAACATATCCCAACATAAAAATATGTAAATTAAAATACCCAATAAAAGAGGTCTTTTAAAAAAGAGGAGGGTGAAAGGTTCCCTTACTGACTTGGGTATCTTTCAAAACATGCACCCCATGAAAGAAAGACAATAGGTCATTGATGTAAATACTCATAAAAGAAATTATATTACACAAATAGTAGAATAATGGGAAGTACATACACCACTCAATGGAATTCGTGGCAAATGTAGCATAAATCTCACGGGAATAAAAGTGAGATGAAAAATCCCTTACGAAAACTCGGCAGCCTAACGACGCCACATAAAACTTCCGAATATGGATTGATGAGATTAAATATAGTATCCCATCATATTAAAATAGAATTTACAGCAAGTGGAATATAAAATAAAATCCTCCAACATTGCAAGGAGGAGTTTAAAAGAAGTGACATAAAGGAGAGTACTTAAAAAGAAAGAGAGAGGTTAGATCTCTTACGAAAGTTCGGCAGCCTAACGGCGCCACTCAAAACATCCAAAATGGATTGATGAGAGAGAATAGGGTCTCTCATCACATGAACATAAAAATTACAGTAAATTTAATATAAAAGAACATCCCAATCATAAGAAAGATGAGCTTAAAATAAATGACATAAAAGAGTGTACTCAAAAAGAAAGAGAGTTGTAGGATCCCTTACCTCGGGTCCGACTTGACTCGATCGTTCTTTAATCTCCTGAATAATAAACTTGAGTTAATTTCTAATTCCTTAAAAACCTTTTTCAAATTCATTTTTACTTTTATACCACTTATTACCATGTCATAAACATTATGTAATCATTTAAGTTAATAATATTTGTTTTGCCGATATTTGGTTCTTAAGCCGAAAGTGGACTTCTTACAATTATATGGTGTTCGTGTGGCCAAATGTTTATTATATCCAGAATTGTATTCATTATGTAGATATCATATATGTCATATATATCCAGTACATGCATGCATTTATAACATTACATAATCATTTAGAGGTAAGAAATGAAATGCACCGTTCATGGAGACGGTAAGCCGTACGTACGCATGAACGCTACCTTCATTTCTAATTCGTATTTTATAGAATGGAATAATAATGATATAAAGGTATATTATAATTCCAGTATAATATCATATATAATATCATATTTCCATCCTTTATACATCCCACATATGGTATTTAACGAATCAAATCACTTTGAGGGGGCGGTAGTCCGCACTTCCTTAAATGAAGATATCGCGTATGCCCATAATGGAAGCCATAAAGGTAAGACAAAAATGAAAAATACAGAAGAATAAATAAAACATAAACATATTATATATAATATATAAAAATAGTGACATCATAATGTCCACCTTTGAAGGTTTTAAATGAGTATTGAACAATCATCGTTTCGGGAGGCAGAATTTCACCATCCACGGAAACCGTATGTTCTTTAACCATTTGATGTAGTTGTGTGAGAGTGTAGCTCAAATAAATCTTATAAAAACATCATAGTATATTTAATATACTGGTGTTGTTACAAAAGAAGTAAATAAAAAGTGTTTAGGGGGTTGGAAAGCAAAATAAAACAAATGAACATGAGAGAATGAATTACCTTTAAAAGTGTAACTCCTTTTGATTTGAGCCTAAAGGCTTCCTTTGAAAGGATTCTGCCCAAAGGGAATCCTCTAGGATGAGGAGAGGGATTTGGAGAGAGTAAATGGGCATGGTTTTGCCGATCCAAAGGCTTGAGGAGTGTGTTAAATGAGGTAGAGGTGGGGGCCTTTTATAAGTGGAGAGGAGGGGCACTTTTGGAAAGTAAAGAAATATTACTTTATTTGAAAATGTGTTTCGGTTTCAAAAGGTCCCAAATTGATATACTTCTTTTATAAGGTGATAATTCTTCTAAATACACTCATCCAATAAGTTTTGGACATGTTTAGTTCATAGATTTTACATTATCTTTCCATTTTATTTAAATCATCAAATAATGATGTCATCGCTGCATCATTATTATTTCATAAATAAATTAATTTATTTAATGTCTAAAAATTATAAAAAAAATACTATGATGTAGGAAATCCTTTTAGCTTTCCAATGAATATTTATATTCAAAAATATGACTTGTATAACCCCACTTAAAAATTGTTTTAGTAAAACATATCATGTTTGTGTCAATTTTACTTTTACATTAAATAAAATGTTATTTATGTCATTTCCCAACCAAAGTGGATCCATGGGGTCCCCAAGTTGACCCATGGCTTGTCTTCGTCGGCCATGATACAACCAATGAGGGTAAGACATGTTTCAAGCTCATCTCATTTTATTAAAGCATTATTTTTACCTTAAACTACACTAATTACCACTAATCGCGGTTAAAAACTTAATAAGTTACTATTCACCAAAAAAATTATTTTAATCTCATTGAACCACATTTTACTTCTTAATGACAACCATGTATGTTGGTTTTTTTAAAATCAAAACACAATGATGGAAAAATTTCATTTAAACGGAAAATCAGTTTTTATAAGTACCACTTAGTGGTTTCACTATTCATCAAAAATTGATGTTTTTCTGAAAAATCCCAAAAATTCACCCTAAGCAATATTTGATATTTTGAATTCAAAAATGAAGTCCGTTTTAAAAAATTCAAAACATATAAGTCACATTAATTAATTTAATAATTAATTCCCGCTGTCATGACAAATAGCGTGTTTTATGAAACAATAAGTATCAAAAGATTGACACTAGTTTAAGTCTGATTTCAAAGTGAAATTGATTCCAACGACCACTATTGGATTTAATGGTAAAAATATTTTATAATTTCACTTTAAAAACAATTCAAAATATAATCTAATCATATAAATAAATTAGATTAAAAAGTGGTTTTGAATTAAAATACAACATTTTACACTATTCATTAAAAAAATGAACTTTATCGGAAAGATACCAAAAATTTACACAAAGTAAATTTTGATGTCCCGATTCTTAATAAGAGTTTTATTTGGTCCAAAATAATGTTTAAGAGTAAACAAAACTATATTTAATGGCGGTTCTCCATGAAAAGGTGATAAGTGAACCTTTAGTGAAAACTAGGGCATATACGCCTAAAATTGAATTCTTTCCGTATTTTAAGCCTTTATCTTTTATTTTATAAATGTAAAAATATTTAAGAACATATATAATCATATTTTAGTTATTTCTATCCATTCCCGCCATTACAACGGCTACATGTTAACTACAATTTAAAATAATATTATTTTATTATTAGAGTGCAACGTAAGATTCCTAAGAAACTCGTTGTTGCGTGTTGGGTACGCCATCGAGCATAGAGTCCCCTTTAAAGTCATATTAGTATTATATTCACAAATATGGATAAATATGAAAATGTCATATTCCTTATTTACCTGGGGTGTTACAATTCTTTCTTTGACTTCCTGGAATTGAACTCACCCATACCTTACCATGGCCATGGATTTATTTAGGCTATATCAATTCCATCAAAGGGCCTGAGATATCTACTTATGTTATGGAACAGAAGGGACAAATCCTTTCTCACATTATCTATTAATGTAGTATTACTCGGGACACACCCAACATATTCTACCTCACTGCGATCATTGTGCGTCACAGTTTTAATCAATACATCGAATTGCGTGAGTTGTAATACCCATTGATAATAATCTTAAACTCAAAGGACCAATACAAACATCCGCATATATGAACATCCAATGACACAATGAAATGTGGATTTCCTACTAGAGGGTATCATTCTCATAATATCCTCCTAGATATTACCATGGGCGCACACTAGGAGAAAGTGACTCAAAGTTTTATGAGTCCTCAACCCTAAAGACCTATATTATTTGTGTCCCTCAAATAATATCATCCGACCATTGAACATATATTCAAGAATAGTGTTATGGCACTTCTGGGTTCTCATCATAGCAGGGATCAACTATGACCATTTAATGCCACAACTGTCCTTAGGACATTATCACTTGCATTGTCATGCAGAAGAACAATCAAGATGTGATAAGGGTTTTATTAATTAATAAAGTACAAAGTAGTTGGTTCTAGACCACCAACTCCTACAGGGGTTGTAGTAAATGGGCACAGACTCACAATATACTCCCACATTAACACAAATTGGAAAACACAAACAGATACATAGAGATGGTATAAGTACACTAGCATGGAAGGTGTAAATCCCCGACCCCAGTTACCCAGATTCAGTTCATTATTACATAACTTTTGCATGAAACAAGGAAATCATGTCCCGAAAGACAAATCAGTTTTGTAGGATTTGAAATAGTATATACATTCATAAGTTTTACATTACATTATAAAATGTAAAACTACAAAAAATATTGTTTCCGTAGACCACACTCATATCTTCTCAGACTATCCTTGCAGGTCAGTCAAGAAATACTTCTTCGCATCCAGGGAAAAATAAATCATAGAAAGGGGTATGTTCAGATGATCAATAATGATAATTATATACCAGAAACATTCATAAATAAGAAAAAAAAAATTAAGGAACTGTATAAGACTAAAACAAAAGCCTTTTAAAATTTCACATCAGCATAATATGGTAAAGATAAATTCAAATAATTTCATTTAATTATTCACATGGATATTCTACTAGTATAATAATCACATGAAATATCAATAACCACTTTCATAATAATGGAATGCATAATTCAGACTTCATAACCACATAGTCAATGCCTTGTTCGAAGACGATAAATAAGATTTTGTCAAGGCCTTGTGCCAAAAGACTAGTTCATCTCATGAGACCTACCAATGCATCAAGGAGATATAGTGGTCTCTAACTGGAACTTGCTGATTCTAATGCATTATTTATATGAAAAGGTTTAAAATAACATAAACATTCGTATTGAAACTAGTATACAAAAATTAAAAAAATTATCCATAAACCACGAATGGTATAAAAATAACACATCCACAGTCAAACATATCAAAAAACATTCAATACAATAGCGATGATTTTTATCATAATAAATCAACATCAATTAAACTTAAAATGCATCAAAGAATGTTGACATAGATGAATTCAAATCATTCTTTATAGAAATATTCCTTTCTATTTTGAAATCATTTAAATGGAATAAAATTATAAAAAAAAATTATTTTGAAAATATTATTATAATATTTTAAGGGAATATTAAACCATTTTATAATGGTATAAAATAGCCACACCCGCTGTATATGTTAAAAAAACATTCTTACCTTAATTTTGTCGAAAAGGGCATAAGGTACCTTGTTTGGAAAATGATGGAATGATTGCATTAAAAACATTTTATAAAAAGTAAAAAAAGGGTATAAATGACATTAACCCATAGTCTAGTAAATAGTAAAAATGTTTTGAAATACATTATAAAGAAAAATGGATGTTGAAAATAAAATGGTCTTAGTAGATACTTACGTAAAAACAAGCTCGGATAATAAAGAGATTGTGAAATTTACCCTTACCTTGTTCTATTCCTTGGTCAAGGGTAGGTTAACCTTCTGTATAATGGTTAAATAATTGTTATTAAATTATAAAATAACCATATACATTAATATAATATCATATAAGATCTTTTAATTTTTCATTTTTAATGATATTTCAGTAGTATCATCATTTTAGGTGTTAACTGATTCATTTTCCATTATATGTGTTTCGGTGCGGATGTGCGTCGGGTTACGCTGTTCCGCCAGGACGCGTTCGCGCGTGCACCCGTCAACCCGAGGGGATGGGCGCGCGGCTTGTGGTCCCGCAGTCCCTCTTTCCAAGGGCGGGCGGCATTCGTCCCTTATTCAGGGGCGTCTGCTCCTTGATCGAAACCGGGATGATGGGATGTCGGCCCCTCCTTCCTTGGACGTCTCCTCGGAACTCGTCGCCTAATCCGGGTCTCCCTCATAGACTTAAGAATGTTCGTGAATCTCGTTCCCGGCGCCATATCTTCATGGACACCGGTTAATTACGCTGCTTCCGCCCGGACGCACCAAGGAGTCTGGGTGGGGCAGCAACCTGCAGTGAGAAGGCCGGGTGGCTCTGGGTGATGGGGGCGTGTCGTAACACTGCGGCTCTGCACGTCTGTCTTCCGTCCCTAATAGGGCTTCTCGAAGGCATGATGGCCTGAGGCATCCCGTACTGGGTGCGGGGAACTGTGTCACCTGAGGTTTTCCTCAGCTTCCCATGTTTAACACGGGGTATGCCGCGAGTTTAACGTCCAGCGGGGACGGCGTCGGACCGATCAACACGAAGAGTGGATCAGATGACAGAACCCCTTGCGGGGAACCTCCGACACTGGGGCCAGCACATGGGCGGCTTCCCAAGTAACGTAGAGTGGAGTGAAGTGGCATGACCCCACCGGGATGTGGCGGCCCGGGTAAGGATCAGGATGGATGATGGAGTGAAGAGCTTGGACCCCGTAGGGGCTTCCTACGTACCGCGCGTTAGCACGGATCAAAGTCAGCGTAGTTCGGGTATACAGTTTACCGTCATGCTGGACGTCGGCAAGCCGACTCACGAAGAGGTCGAGGCCGCCGGGCGGAGGATTGAACCGAACCACCTCGCACAGAGGGGGATGGAACGGCCGGGTGGATCACAGTTTCACGTCATGCTGGAAGATAAAAGGGGAAATGGAAAAGGGGGGCTGTGGGGAGGCACCGCGGAGATACACACGGGCAGTCTCCCACAGGGGCGGATTCATAGGTGAATCGACGCAAGCGTGAACCCTGGAGGGGTCCACTGATGGACGAACCGACGTAAATACGACCGGGAAAACCAGGTGGTGGGCTTGGACCTCAGGTAGGCTTCCTACGTACCCTGTATAGAAGACAGGGATCCAAGTCCACGTAGTTCATTCTGTCAGGACTTACGCACTTGAGGCAGCCCGGATGCGGCAAAACTCAGTTGGAAGGGACTTGGACCGAAAGCAGAAGACACCTCGATCCCAGTCACACCCTCTACTGGCTTCGGCAGTGGGGAGGCGCAATGGAGATACACATGTGCAGCCTCCCACGAGAAACTAGGGGTTTGTAATACCCTGCCCCCGTAGGGAAAAGCCGCTCCCATTAAATCGTCCCAAAAGGGGGACAATCCCGACATCCCTGCAGAGACGAGCGGGTCGGGGCCACATCCAAACCGGGGGAGACCCTGCGTGTGAGGCACGGGATCGAATGATGCGGACGGTTTAGCGTCTTACCGGACGAAGTACAGTTTAACGTCGTGTGTTGAGGACGAAGCACTTGACAGTTTAACGTCTTGCAGCGCGGACGATGGGGGCTAGGCAGTTTAACGTCGTGCAGCTTGGACGGATGTGCAGTTTAACGTCATGCTGGACGAATATGCAGTTTAACGTCATGCTGGACGAATATGCAGTTTAACGTCATGCTGGACGTATGCGCAGTTTAACGTCATGCGGGACGAATGTGCAGTTTAACGTCATGCTGGGCATAGGTTGCCGGACGATGGGTGCATGTCCTTTCGCACGAACCTGGAGGGCCGCACGGGAAGACAACGCACGGTGCGGGCACCCAGGATGAGGATCATCGGGCGCCACGCAGGCAGGTGCCCTCAGGGGGTCGAGGGAGGCGACCCTGGCGGGTTGCGCGCAAAAGAGGAGCTTTGCGCGCAAAACCGCGTGTCGGCGCGCAAAAATGGCGGGCTGGCGCGCAATTGGGCCAGCCCTTTGCGCGCGGAAGGTTGGGATTGCGCGCACCGGGCTTCGGATAGCGCGCGGGGGCAACGGCTCATTCTCTAACGAATGGCCACTTTGAAAATGGGGGGTGCGCGCAATCGGGTCGGATTGCGCGCACCCGGGGGCAATTGCGCGCAAGAGGCTTCTTTTGCGCGCAAAGGCCTTCGGGTCGAAGTTTATTCAAAGGAAATGAGCCAAGGGGATTGCGCGCGAAGGCGGACCCCAAGGCTCTATTGCGCGAAAGAAAGGAGGTTACCTGAGGATCGGCATTGCGCGCGGAAGGGGTTAAATTGCGCGCGCGGGAGACCGTTCGACTTCCAGCAGCCTTTGAAACGTTGGGGGTCGCCTAGTATTTATAGGCAACCCTGGGCGCGGAATCCAAGGCGCGAGCGCGGAATTCTCCTCGCGGGCGCGGAATCGGGCACCGCGCGCAAGGGAGTTGCGCGCATCCCGGGGGTTTTGCGCGCGGATCATCATCTTTGCGCGCAGACCTCTGAAATTCCGCGCAAGGCCTCCGGGCCCTCCGAAACATTTTTCCGACTCCAAATACGACCTCGCTTTCCGCATCCGGAGCTTCGTTTGGGAACAACGGAGTTTTCCGGCGTCTACAATATGCTTTGTAACATAAACAATGATTGTTATGGATAAGATGTATCATATTAATATTCAGAATGATTTTACATTTTTAAACCTTATTTTTAATCATTAAATGAAAATTATTCTTGAATGGATACGATGTGGAATTAATCTCATCGTGTTCGTGGAGACGGTAATCCATACGTATGCACGAGCGACAATATCATTTTTTTGATATTGAAATCATATATAATTGGATGATATATCATATATAAAGAATCATTATAATGTTATATTTATTATTTAAATCATTTATACTCATTATTATACCCATCCAAATGATGAAGTGTTTGAATGACAAACTACAACACGACATGGAGACGGTAAGCCATATGTACGCACGTATGGTGACATATCATTTATAGGATGGTTAAATTAATGAATATGATTGTAAAATTTTTATAATAACGTCACAATATATAGAAGATGCATTATATGTTATTTTAGAACGGAAACAATAATGAAAGAGGAAGGGGAAGAAGAAAAGAACTTGAAAGGGGTGATGAAATATTTACCTCTCCTTCGGGTTCTTAATTTTTATTTGATCAAAAGGGATACATAAGTTGAAATTATGACTAAATAAAGGCCTCTAGGATTAAGTTAGGATAGTTTGGAGGATATTTGGGTAGGTTTTGTCCGAGACAAATGTCTTTGAAGTTTGGATTTGAGAGAAGGGGAAGTTCCCTTTTATAAGATGGGTGAGAGGAACCTTAAGAGAAGAATGAAATTTTATTCTCTAATTAAATCATATTCAGTTTCTATTGGAACCAAAATGATTTTTTTCTATGATAAGGTGGTTTTGGGTCTAAAACCACACAACTAATAGGTTTTATATAGGTTTGGGTCACTATACTGACCTTATCTTTTAGATTTAACTGTTAGTTAATTATTTTGACATTTACCATGTGTTTTTGTATTTTAATATTATATGGTTAATACACATACTATAAACATTCAAGAAAACCTCATGTGGTTCATTAATGACATATATAATATTATTTATGACCATTTTACAAACCTTATATTTTTATGAATATAATATCAATTAATAATGTTATATTTTTTTTAAAAACACTTTTATGTCAATTTTGACACTATTTTCTATTTTGTTTTTCTTAAATTAATTACAGAATTTTACATCAAGAAAAATTCATTTAATAAATTCTAACATGTCACATTAACAAAGAGAATTATTGTACATCATCAAAACATTCAAATTATATTTATTTTAAAATTTATAATACCATTTATTTGATTCTATCATTAATAAGGAAAATACTGCATCATCATTGTGTCATAAGTGAATTTAATTATTCAAATTATATAAATTATAAATAAAATAAAATTATATAATAAATATCATTATATTTCTATTTAATATTTATATTTGAATTGATAAAATATATAACCCTATGTAAAAGGTTTTTTACTAAAATATATATGCTTATGTCATTTTTGTATTTAATTTAACTTAATTAATATAAAGTGTCATTATCATTTACAAGTGGCTCCATGGGGTCGAAAAATCAACCCAAGAATTCCCATGGTAAGACATGTATCAGAAAATAGGGTTAGAACATGTGTTTGGGTAAATTATTATTATTATTATAATATTATTTTTTTACCCTTATTTACTGAATTTACCATTTAACCATGGTAGGTAAAATATTTACCGAAGTAATTATTCAGAATCTATAAAAATAATAGTTACCTATTTACAGAATTTGGACCTCATGATTCTAAATTTTTAATCCATTTTTATAAATTCAAAACACATAGTTGAAAGAAATTAATTTAAAATTAATTCCCATTCTCAAAACAAAAAATGTGTTTTAAATAAATAATAACTATCAAAAGATTGACACTTGCTTATGTCCAGTTTAAATGTGAAATTACATCCAATGACTAAAATTGGATTAAATGGTAAAAATATATTCTTATTATACTTAATAACCACTAGTTCTATAATTTTTCTCTATTAATTATTTTGATTAAAAAATTTGTTTTTAATTATGTTTTAGTATTTTTCACTATTTAAAAAATACTAAATTTTATCATAAAAATACTAAAAATTCCCCCTAGGATAATTTCAATATTTTGAACTAATAAAATTAAGTCTATTTTGAATGATAAAATTAATAAAATTTCAAAAGTTGATTATTAATATTTATAATGGCTAGTTTGACTTGTCGTGATGTGTTAGAATCTTGATGTTGTATACAATGCGTGTTATTGCATTATTCAAAGGGAAATGCACTGTGGAAGTTTGGGGTGTTACATTCTCCCCTCCATCAAATAATTTCATCCTCTAAATTTCTAGAATATTAATGAAAAATAAGATTCGGGCAGTTCTTCATCCTATGTTCCTCAGGTTCCAACGTTGCCTCCTCCATCTTATGGTTTCTCTATAGAAATTTTACCAAACGAGTCATCTGGTGTCTCAACACTTGTTCTATTGTATCAATAAACATGATAGGATCCTTGAAATAAGAGAGATTGGTTTCCAATTATAATTTTTCATAGGTAAGTACATGCATTGGGTCAGGCATTTATTTTCTCATCAATGATATGTGCAACACATTATTAACATTGGAAAGACTTGGTAGCATTGCCAAACGGTAATCTACAACCTGAATTCATTCAAATATTTCAAAAGGTCCGATGTACTTGGGACTCAATTTACTGTTCTTACAGAAACTTATAACACCCTTAAATAGAGATACCATCAAGAAGACATGATCTCCTACATGAAATTCCAAATCCTTCCTTCTGTTATCGGTATAGCTCTTCTGCCTACTTTGTGCTACTATGATGTGGGTTTGGATTACCTTCACTGTTTCCATCGTTTACTCAACATGTACTGGGCCGACAAGATTTCTTTCACCAACATCATCCCAAAAAGTTGGTGTGTGGAATCTATTTCCATATAATGCTTTATATGTGTCCATCTGAATACATTAATGGAAGCTATTGTTATAGGAAAATACTACTAGAGGTAAATATTAATCCCATATACCTTGAAAGTCATGTGCGCAAGATCTCAACATTTCTTCTAAGGATTGAATAGTCTGTTCTGATTGTCCATCAGTTTGAGGTTGGTAGGAAGTTCTCAAACAAAGTATAGTATCCAGTGATTTTTGAAGAATTTTTGAGAATCTTGACATAAAACTGGGATCACAATCAGAATCAATCGACATGGGTACTCCATGAAGTATTACAACATCATTAATACACAGTCTTGTTAAATTTTCGAGTGGTAAATCTTCTCTTATAGCAAGAAAATGTCCTAACATTGTAAGACGATCAATAATGACCCGTACTGAATTTTTCATTATAGGAGTATTTTTTTAGTCCCATAATAATGTCCATCATAATATTATCCAATTTCCACACATGTATGGGAAGAGGTTGCATGACTCCTTCGGGTAGTTTCCTTCCAGTTTTCATTTTTTGACAAACCATACATATTGACAAAAAAACATGCAATCTCCCTCTTCATGTTGTACAACCAAAAATGTAATCTCATATCTCTATAAATTTTGGTGCTCCCAGGGTCTATTGAGAAATTGGAGCTATGATAATCATCAAAAAAAAAAATTTATATCAGGTATATCGGGAAGACAAAGTCTCTTACCAAATTTCAAAATTCCATCTTCATATACGAAGTCACACAATATTCTATTATTCATAGGTTTAATATTTTTTTGAAACTCTTCATCATCTGACTGAGAACTTTTTATCCTTTCTATTAAAAATGGTTTGACAACCATTTGAAAAAGCATTGATGTTTCACCTTTCATGGTTATTCCCATATCCATATTTACTATATCCATGTATATAGGATCCTTTTCAACTATTATCTAGTTCAAAACTCCACGATCCTTTCTACTCAATGAATCTCCCACCTTATTTTCCTTCCACAGGTGGTAGTGTATCGTGCAATCCAAATCCATTAGTAGTTCATGCCATCTCTTTTTCCTCATGTTGAGTTCATTCTGAGAGAAATTATACTTCAACCTCTTATGATCAGTATAAATCTCACTGTTTTCACCATGGAGATAGTGACTCCAAATATTCAAAGTAAAGATTACATCTGTTAACTCAATATCATGAGTAGGATAAAATTTTCTATTAATTTTCAACTGTCATGATGCATAGGCAATAACTCTATCATTCTGCATAAGGACACAATCAAGTCCTTTCTTTGAGGCATCACTATAAATAACAAATAAATCATTCCATGATGGAAGGGTAAAGACATGAGAATTGATGAATATTCTCTTGAATTCTTCAAAAACATTCTTCACACTATTTTTTCCAAACAAATTTAACCCCATTACGTGTAATCTTGGTTAATGGGTTTGACAATCGGGAAAAATTCTAGATGAAACATCGATAATAATCTAATAAACTGATTAAACTGTGTACCTTAGTTATACTCATCATTACTGGACATTCTTGGATTGCCTTTGTCTTATAAAGATCAATAGAGATTCCATACTTAGAGACTATATGTCCAAGAAAAGAAATCTTTTGAAGATAGAATTTACACTTGTTAAACTTCACGGATAATTCATTTCATCTGAGGATTTATATAATAGTGCGCAAGTGATATCAAGATCTTCGTATCATTTGGATTATGCCAAGATCTCATCAACAAATAACACTAAAAAATCATCAAGATATTCCATGAAAACCCTATTCATTAGATATATGAAGACATAGGGTGCATTAGTCAATCCAAAATGCATTACTGTAATCTCTTAATGGCCATACCTAGATCGAAACGCTGTTTTCGGAATGACTTCCTTCTTCACACACAACTGTTGATATCTAGATCGATGGAAAATCTATGAAAAATTTTGAGATCCGTGAAGTTGGTCGAATAAATCCTCAATGTGAGGTAGGGGACACTTGTTCTTTATTGTTATAGAATTGATCTCCCTATAGTGAATGCACAACCTCATAGATACATAATTATTCTTAACAAAAAGGACAAGGGCCCCCATGGAGAAACACTAGGGGGAATAAGTCCCCTGTTACTCAATTCCATTAGTTGGTTCTTCAGTTCCACTAATTCCACTATGTCCATTCTATTAGGGGTCTTTGAGATGCGCCTTGAACATGAAATTAAATCAATGGAAAACTCTATTTCTCATTCTGGAGGATGTCCTGGAAAATCTTCTAGAAACACATCAATGTATTCTTGCAAAATAAGTACATCTTATATTTGAACATTCTTTTCCTCACCCATAGTTATTTCATTATCTTCATCCCCAATAATTGAATTTAGTTGAGCTGTTGGGGGAGGATCTAGATAATAATTTGGTGGTGATGATTATGCTCTATAGATAATATGTTCTTTATCATCAGCATAAAGAATAGTATCCTCCTTCTTCTTACAATAAATTTTTTCATCATGGTCCAAAATCCAATCTATACCAAGGATTATATCAATTTATATCATGGGTATGACAATGATATTAGTAGATAAAAAACATTTATATTCCCTATTGGGGATTGATTTACAAAAAATTGTTGCAATTATACTTCCCTTATGAGTTTTGACTAAAAAATACCTTGTTAAATAAAATTGGAAATATATAATTTTCATAGAAAACTAGGAAGATATAAAACAATGTGATGATCCAGAATAAAATAAATAGTTTACTAAATTTTAAGAAACCATTAAATTACCCACCACCATATCTTTCGGAGCTTCAACCTTAGTAGTAGTGATATCATAAGCTTGGCCATTATCCCTTTTCCTTTTATGAGGTAAGTTTCCGTGGAACTTAAGATATTAATTTTCATGATGCCCCCATTCTATAAAATTGTAGCATTCAACACTTATAGTCTCTTTCTTCCCCATTCAATCACGATCATGGTGGACTTTTTCACCACACTTGTAACAGACTCTCATTCCCATCAAATTAGTTCATGGGTGTTTCTTTCCACATTTACTGCTGGATGGATATTCAGCTTTCCCTTCATCCGTTTATTTCCATTTCAAGAGTGTTCAACAGATCTATTCTTCTCTTTATTTTCATTGAAGTCGTAAGAATTAGATAATTACTTTTCTGCCCTGATAGCACAAGAGACAATGTCTTCGAATTAAGAGAAGGATTGTGAGAATAATGATCGATGGAGAAATGGTTTTAACCCATTAATGAAATGATAAATATTATTTCTCTGGTTACATATATAATCTCCATCACGCCTTGCTATCCTAGTAAAGTCAGCTTCATACTTTTTGACATTCTAATCCTCCTTTTGCCTCACTCTCAGAAATTGCCTTTCCATATTTTCTCGATGGTCATGAGGAAAGTATTTTCCAATGAAAAGCTATTTAAACACCCTCAATTACATATTGGATACTTCATCATCTTTTTTTTGTTTTGAATCAATGACCCCCATTGATCAGCATCTCTAGTGAGGCGGTAAACTGCCAGGAAAATATTTTCCCTTTCAATACTCCCCAAGGCGTGGAATAATTTCTCAAAAATAATTTATCCATTTATCAGATACTAATGTATTTGTATTACCATTGAATGTTTGTTTTTTTTCTCATGATGTGCTCCAACATTTATCCTTCACACTATGGATCAGGGTGCTCCATACAGGTATGGTTATTATTCATAACCTGAATGAGTTGTCCCAGTATGGTGATAAAGTGATCAGTGCCAGTTACTTCACTAGCTCCACTATAATTATATTGAGTAGGAGGGTAATCCCTATATGGATTACCTGTGTCGATACAGTTTCCATTCCTTCCACTACGTTCCATTTTTAATGAATGGCATAAACTATATTAGTTTATGAATTGAAATACATAATTACAAGCTTGTAAAATACTTAACATAAACTGATCAGTTTATGGATATAATTCATAATCATAAAAATGTTTTCTTGAGGAATTATATACTCATAAACCCTTCATAATTTTATGTAATGAAAATGATAGTAACCTTAAGCAAATCCCCTGGTAGTGACATAACCACATGTGCAACAAGGCCTGTTGTTGTGAACATGTTGTCGTTCAAGTCTAGATCCAAGCGGTGTTTTAAGTTTTTCCCCTAGGTACATATGTGACAGATCCGCCTCTACCTGCTCATATCCTGAAAATGATGTATTTCTTGGAAAAATCACAAAATCTCTACAGTACCCAAATTTTAGGAAGTTATTCTATACTAATCCTCAAAGTCTATCATAGGGTAATGTGCTCTAATCAGAGTTTATCTAAATCTTGATTCCAAGGATCGTACTAAACATACTCTGATACCAACTGTGATGCCCCAAACCCAGTTACCCAATGTTGGTGCATTATTACATAACTTTGGCATGATAAAAGGAAATAATGTCTGAAATGACTGAACAATTTAGTAGCCATGAAAATACAAGATACATTGATAAGTTTTAAATTAAGTAATAAAATGAAAAACTACAACAAGATTATTTCCATAGACCACACTCATATCCCCTCATACTATCCATGTTGTTCAGTCATAAAATACTTCTTCACACCCTGGAAAAAATAAAACATAGAAAGTTGTGAGCTCAGATGCTCAGTAAGAATAACAATATAAGAGAAACATTCATAAATAAACATAAAAATTTAAGGCAATGTATAAGACTAAAACAAAAGATTTTTAAACATGAAATTCATCATAATATAGAAAATATACAATCAAATAATTCCATTTACTTATTCATATTGATATTATACTAGTAAAATAATCACATGCAATATCAATTTCCACTTTCATAATGATCAATACAGAATGACACACTTCATAACCGCATAGTCAAGGCTTTGTGCCAAGAATACAAAAATGATTTTTTCAAGGCCGTCTTCGAAGACACTAGTTTGTATCATGAGATCTACCGATACATTGATGATCTATATCAAGCTCCATCTGTATCTTACTATAAACAATTCATTCCTCATATAAAAAGGGTTAAACATAACATAAACATTCGTATTGAAACTAGAATACCAAAAGTAAATTAATTATCCATAAACCATGACTGGTATAAAAATAAAACATTCGTAATCAAAATTATCACAAAACCATAAATACAATATGGAAGATTATTATCATAAAAATAAACATCAATTAAGCTTAAAATAAATCAAAGGATGTTGACATAGATGAAATCAATTTTTTAGAGAAATATCTCTTTATATTTTGAAATTATTTAAAAGATATATATTTATAAATGAAAACATTTATTATGAAAATATTATTATATGTTTGTAATGGAATCTTTGATGATGTTATAATGGTAGAAAATAGCTGCACCCGCTGTATAAGTTAAAAAAACATTCTTAACCTAATTTTTTAGAAAAAGTCATAAGATACCTTGTTTGGAAAAGACGGAATGATTCCTTTCAAAACATTTTATAAAAATTCCAAAAAGGGAATGAATGACTTTAACCCATATTCTATTAGATAGTACAAATGTTTTGGAATACATTTTTTAGAAACTTAGATGTGGATGATAAAGAGGTTCCATTAGATACTTACATAAAAACAATCTCGAATAATAAATAGATTGTGAAATTAACACTTGCGTTGTTCTTTTCATTGGTTGAGGGTATGTTAACCTCTTTTATAATGGTGAAATCGCTATTATTTAAATATACAAGAACCATATTAATTAATATGATATCATATATGATCATCTAATATTACTTTGTTAGTGATATTTCAGTAGTATCATCATTTCGTGTGTTAACTAATTCATTTTCTTTTATATGATTTGTTACTTATGTAATGCATGTTTTGGATAGGATGTATCATATTGATATTAAGAATGATTTTATGTATTAAAACTATTTTTATTCATCAACTGAAAGTTTTTCTTGAATGGATATGATGGGAATTGAATCTCATCACCTTCGTGGATACTATAATCCGTACGTACGCACGGCCGATAATATCATTATTTTGATATTAAAATCCTTTATAATTGGATGGTATATCATATATAAAAAATAATTATCATTTTATATTTATTATTTAAATCATCTATACTCATTATTATACCCATCCAAATGATGAAGTGTTTTAATAACAAACTACACCACGACATGGAGACTGTATGTCACACGTACGCATGTATGGTGACATGTCATTCATAGGATGGATAAAATAATAAATATGGTTATACCATTTTTATAATAAAATAATAGTATATAGAATATACTAGATTAATTATTTTATAATGGAAACAACAAATAAAGAGGAACTGTAAGAAAAAAATAATTTGAAAGAGGTGATGAAATATTTAACTCTTCATAGGGTTCTTCCTTTTGATTTGATCAAAATGGCTCATTAAGATGGATTTCGGAATAAAGGAATGAATCTAGTATGAAGAGAGTATAGTTGGCATGATATTTGTGCAGGGTTTGGCCAACCCAAATGGCTTTGGCTGTGTGGATTTGAGAGATGGGGAAGTGCCCTTTATAAGAGCGGTGACGGGCACCTTAGGAAAATATTGAAATATTATTTTATAATAAACTCATTTTGTGTTTGTAATGGATCCAAAATAATTTATTTAGAGTGTAAGGTGGGTATGGGTATAATACCACTCATCCAATAGGTTTTCGACAGGTTTAGGTCACTATATCAACCTTATCTTCTTGATTTATCTCTTAGTTAATTTGTTTGGCATTTACCGTGTCTCTTTGTATTTTTATATTATATGGTTAATAAACATACTATAAAATTCTAAGAGAAACTCAAGTGGTTCATTAAACATTATTTATTATTAATTAGGAACATTGGGTGAATATTATATTTTTAGGAATAGAATATCAATTAATAATATAATTTTTTTTAAAACCCCTTTTATGTCAATTTTGACACTATTCATTATTTTGTTTTTTTTAATTTATAAAAACATTATTACTTCGAAGAAAATTCATTTAATCAATCCTAACATATCAAATTAACCTATTAAATTCGTGGATGGCATCAAAACATTCAAATTATTTTTATTTTAACACCAATAATACCATTTATTGGATTCTTTCATTAATAAGGAAAATACTACCTCATCATTGTGTCATAAATAAATTTTACTATTAAATGTATAAAAATAATAAATAAAATAAAATTATGTAGGAAATTTATTTTATCATTATAATTAATATTTATAGTTGAAGAGATAATATATATAACTTTATGTAAAAATTGTTTTACTAGAAGATATATGATTATGTCATTTTTGAATTTACATTAACTTAATTAATATAAAGTTTCATTATCACTTACAAGTGGATACATGGGGTCCCAAAATCGACCAATGTATTCCCATTGTCGTATATGTATCATCCAATAGGGTTAGAACATGTGTTAGCATAATTTAATATTAATATAATATTATTTTTTACCCTTATTTACCAGATTTACCTTTTAACCATGGAAAGTAAAATATTTACCGAAGTAATTATTCAAAATTTCTAAAAATAAAAGTTACATCATTACAAAATTTGTTCCTCTTGATTCTAAATAAGGAATCTATTTTTCTAAATTAAAAACATACAAGTGCAATAAAATAATTTAAAAATTATTCCCGTTGTCGAAATAAAAAGACTATTTTTAAGAAATAATAACTATCAAAAGATTGACACTTGCTTATGTCCAGTTTAAATGTGACATTACATATAATGACCAACATTGGATTAAATGGTAAAAATATAGTATAATTATACTTAAAAACAACTAAATATAATAATTTATCACTATAAATTATTTTGATTAAAAAAGTTGTTTTAAATTAAAATTTAGTATTTTTTACTATTCATCAAAAACTGAATGCTTTCAAAAAAATTGAAAAAATTCACCCAATTATAATTTAGATATTTGGAACCCAAAAATAAAGTCCATTTTGAAATATAAAATTGATAAAAATTTACAAATGTGAGAATTACTATTCATACGGGCTAGTTTGATTGGTCGTGATGTGTTAGAATCTTGAAGTTACGTACAGCACAAGCTATTGCATTCTTCAAAGGAAAAAGTGTTGTGGAAGCTTGGGGTGTTATATAAGACGTCATGGGTTGGATATCATGTGTCGCTACACATATTGTAATGAGTATATAAGAATTTTATATGGAGACTAATGTTCATGTGATGCTCTTCCATACAAACATGACTTGGGATACCTGAACACACCATTTACCCCTTAGGACATGCCATGTACTTCCATCAATAGTTATTGAGGCTAGTAATTTTTATTGTTTGAACTAGTATAGGTTGAGTTCATTCCCATGGTCGTTTTTTAGAGTATAGTGTGACATTACATCAACATATCTTGATTTTTATCCCCTATAGAGGACATGTCTCAGAGAGAGACGTGGTTTCCCTTTGTGAGATTGGAGCATGATACTCTATCATCCATTTTTTAATATTGTTGAATCAGAATGACCTCCCTGAGTAAGGAATTGATCATCCATCTAGAGTTATGTATTAATAGAGTTTGTGGAATTGTTACCATACGATCCCCTACGTAGTGGGTTGATCCAAACAATCTTTATTGTATCCCTAATCGTTTCTGGTCGTGATCCCCTATCTACGTATCATGTTCTCCTTACACTGGTGAGATAACTTGGGTAGGACCTAAGGACCCATACCTCATCATCAAGTGTATCTAATGGTTACATGGCACATGGAGTGAATCTTTCTGAAATGAGAATTAATTCAAATTGAATCTTATGGTTGGCATTTGATTATGACTTCCTGGTGGTGTGGGGTCATTGGTGAGCATATCCATGTTTCGTGGTCTATGATAAAATTTTATTATTATATCATGAATTTATCTAAATATAATTTGTGATTCATGGTTTGTTTTTTCAGGGTTTCCTACTAATTATTGTTATACTCACCCAATCACTGTCTTTTCCCACATGTGTCATGTCTTTTGTGGACAACATCTTTTTATGGTGTTCGAGGAGGACATTGATTAGTTGGAGGAAAACTAGATGATGGTAGTCCAAAGTGTTTTTTGGGGAGTACATTTGACATTTTCCTCTCCCTTATAGGTTGTTTGACTTTTTACAGTTTTGGATGGGCATTTCTTTCAGTACAATACCGTCATACTTTGTTGTGGGATCTTTTATGATTGCAAGCATTCGTTAAGTTGTTTTATATTTCATTGTTTCGAGGGAATGTATATTTTATCATATGAACATGTTCATTATCCAAAATCCTCTCATTTGTGGAATATTTCTACTTAGTACTAATCATCCCCCGTAGCCTATTGGAGGTGTTATTCGGGTTTTCATGGGTTGGACCTCAACAGGTCGAGTCCTAACAGATCACATTTGTTTTATTTGTATATAATATAATTAAATAATTGTTATTTTTTACTTAAATGATAAATAAAATGTCTTCAATAAACTTATATATTATTATGTTAAGGGTTATACATGTAACTACACATAGTTCCTTCCAATGGGTATAAAAATTACAGTTCATGTGTACGACGAACTACAACCTCCTAAAGCATTGTCAATAATTTTTCAATTTAGAACCTCTAAAAGCTGGAAATTATGATAGACATAATATTTTTATATGATATATATTATGTTAATGTTTTATTAATACTTTTGGAAATTTTATATATCACAGAGCTTCATGCTATCCATTTTTGTGAAATGCGATAACATCGTTTGTGGACGTGTAGACTACCACCTCCTTAATGTAAAATGGTAAATATGTGACATAAAAAAATTAAATCATATTATTGAATTTAATTACATTATTTAAATATAATATACCATTTTTTATTACCCTTTTCACAGACTAAAATAGTGATAACATCATTCGTGGATAAGTGGACTACCGCCTCAGGGACGTGAAGTGTTTCCTTTTAAATCACATTAATTTGATATATAATAATGAATTATCAAAAAACATCGAATTTATGATATAATTATAGTAATTTAAATATAAAATGTTACATACCTTATTTACATAAAGATAATTGAAAAATATTAATATTACACATGCATACGTGGGGCCTACATGGAACATTGGTTCATTTTTCACAACCACATTTTATGAATTTCATTAAAATTAAAATTGATGTAAAAAATTATAATTATATCGTGATTTTTATTTTGGATATGTTTATATAAAAACTCTATGACTATATTAAACCAACATTAGTCATAATGACACATAAACCAAATATTATCAAAACACCTGACACTAACTTAATTTATAATACAGTGGTACAAAACATTGTAATAATTGAATTAAAGGAAATAATAAACTAGAAAAATGTTCTCAATAAGGTTTATAATTAATATAAGTTAATATTTCAAGAACATAATTTAACACTTGACAAATCAGACTCAAGGTAAGGGATTTTGTCTCAATATTGCTTCATTGAGGCATAATTTGATGTTATAAACCCACCATCATTTTTGAATTTTATATTCATCCCATTTGACACATAATTTCATCAATTTATTTATTATCATGTTATTTTTTTAAATTTTATTCTTTCATGGGTCTTATGTTTGAAATGATCAAAGTGGTATCATTGACATTGAATGTTTAATTATTTAATTTTAAAATATTTCTTCAATGTAAATATTCATATTGTTATCTTAAAATTTTATTTATAGGGATATATAAAGATTATAAAGGATATTTTTTGTCTATTTTGAAATTCATTAAACGGTTTTCAAATGGAATATTTTTTAATGTCTTAGAAATAACACTTTGACAAATGAAAAATGAGATGCCCTATTTTTAAAGTACGATGATAATGAACTTTCATATCTTCATGATGTTTTCAGATTTAAATATTCATTTTAAATTATAAATTTTTATAAAATAAAAAAACCTATTTTATTATATTTTTGTACAAGTAAAAGCTTATTATTGTATTGAAAAAGTAGTTTTAAAGAAAAATGGGTTTTTATCCCACATTGTTTCTCAAATGAGTCTAAAAGTTACATTAAATGGGTTTTTGAAAGAAAGTGTATATTTAATGAAATGATTATTGAATATAATATGTAATGGGTGAGCCCAATATAGTTTAAATGATGATTTGAGCCGATTTTAGCTCATGGTTTATAATTATGTAGATTATATGAAGGGTTGATCCCAATTGTAGCTCATAATGGGTATGCCTGATATATCTTATATGAAGGTTGATTCCCATTAAATATTTTAAATAAATTGGGTATAAAAATAGTCATTTTAGAATAACATTTTTATGAGTGACATGTCAATAAGTCCTCCAAATGGTTATTCAAATTATAAATTGTTTTGAAAGTGTTTATGAATATAATAATCTAAGTCACCAAAGAGATGTTTAATTTCATTTAATGGGTATTAATTATTTCATTTGAGAAAAATGAGTATTTTTATTCATGTGAATTTTTTTACTTCATATTCAAAAAAAATTGAAGATAAACATAATCATTACACGTGTTTCTATATTTTTAATGAACTATTGATTTCTGTTTTTTATCCCTTAGTTAGCTTTTATTCTCATCACATGATCATAAAAAAATTTCATAGGGTTTTTGGATTGGTAATGGAAAGTGATAAGTCATTATAGAGGTCATGGTGATTTTCTAAAAAAAATTCAAGGTTTATTTTAAATGTTTTATATTGTGGGAAAATATAGATATTGGTTAGAATTGACCACTATTTATTTTATGGGTTTGTTAGGTACGACATATATCCTAATTATCTAATACTAAAAACCTATAATAATTCTCAATGTAAAATAATGTAAAATTATTTACTTGACATAAGATTATGTAATGTTTATGGACAATTCATTATATAAGGAGTATAATAATTTAGTACAAACCTGAGGAAAATTTATCAGTGTATTAAAATATTTAGGAATTTTAGTGAAGTATAGAGGGACTAGGTTTTACGAATTTACATCCTTATCTAGATAATACACATTTATGTGGCTATAGAAATTTTTTACCAATGGGTAATAATTAAAAAGTTCACATTTGGAATTAACTCAATCACCGCCTGGTTTATGAAAAAGAGGCATTTGGAACACCTAGTTTGAAATTTTCAAGGGATATTCATTGAAAAATTCACAAACATATTATAAACTATTTTCATGGAAATTATTATAATTTTTTTTAGAAAAATTAATAGCAATATCACTATATAAACCTTGATTGAAATCCAAATACTCTTGTTTTTGGATATACATTTTATTTATAATTTATTACTTCTAGGTTTATTAGTTTCCTTTTTGTATGTTTATTTTCCAAATTATGTTCACCTTATTTTACTAATTTTAATTAATGGAGGGAAATAAGAGACACCATTACATAAACCATTGTCATATGTAATTTTAGGATTTACATAATTATATTCTTGTCCATATGGGAGAATGATCTTGGAATTTCTCAGTGACACTAGATTGGCTGACTCTTGTTGTTTATAGAGACTTAAATCAAGCTGAATGCACTCATTGTCTTAAGAATGATATTGTTTTGTTCAATTAATTTTTTTTCAACAATTACATATAACATAATCTTTTTTCATACCATCATCATGGAATATGAGATTAACAACAATCAGAAGTTATTATTTTTCTTCTAGTTCTTATCAAATCAGATGTCATGCTAGCCAATTATATCATCATGGGGGATGATTAGTAGTGGATAACGATCAAGTATAAATTATCCAAAGAGGATATTGATTCCAAGGTATTGGAGGAATTTATGATTATATATTTTTGATAAATATTTTCCCATGACTCCCAATATTAAAAAACGAGAGGGAGTTCCTCAAACTTAGGAAATATGGAGATGATTATATCAACATGTGTGAGGAACCATTACCATGGAATGAATGGTACACCTCATGCTTCATCATTAATGTAAAAATTAAGGTGGTCCACATATAAGGTGAATTTAATCCATTTCGTTAAAAATATTTTGATATTAACAAATTTGGTATATATGATGATATAGTTTTTTGTTCCCTCATGATTGTGATAGAGATTGGAGGACCATAGTTGTATCATATTCCTAGAAATAAAAAGTTTAAAATAGAGTTTTCATTGGTTGGATTAGTAAATAAATCTTAGGGAGGAAATAATATCTAATACCAAATGTTTCGAAAGGGTTTGTTGAATTGTCCAAAAAAATTATTGAATGGAACCAGAAGACTCTTTAAATGTAAAAAAAGACATCAGGATATTAAATTCTAAAGATAGATGAATAAATATGCTAATTCAATGGACGAAATGAAGGTTCTGATCGATAATCATCATGCAATATGGTTTTTCTACTGTAGCGAACATGAGTATTATTCAATTAAATTCCATAATTTAATAGTTTTCTGATCCAATAAATGAAAACAACTACTATTTATTAATTACCATATAGAGAGTTTAAATTTTTTATGGTTATACATGTTATTTCATCTCTTGAATACCAATTATAACTGTTCACATATCACCTCAAAGCATGGGTGTTGAACTATATGTGAGAACTAAAAACATTGAAATGGATACATCCTATGTATTTAACTCATTCCCCATTACTGTTTCAAACTGAATATCAAATGAAGTATTATATTACTTAATTTAGTGGAGTTTTATTAAATATTGGTCATATATTGGATATATATATATATACAACATATAATCTATGGAGAGTGAAATCACTATTCACATTCCAAGTCACCCTTGTATTGTGTAAATGTGTACGAATGTTGTTAAATCTCCCATTGAATCATCAAATCATGTGTTTATATTGTTCCACAATGAGAGAGGATATATTGATGAAATTATTGAGACAAATGAGGGAATAATATTTGAATATATTAAAATTTTAAGGGGGTATATTAATTTATTACCTGAATAGTATATCAGTCTCCCTTCTGTCTGAGTAGTTGATATCTCAAAAGAACTTTGGCATGGATTTCTACCTATATTCAGGACTCCTTCAAAAATAGACACCATTTAATTCTAGGAACTAAAAAACCAGTTACAAGAGAATCCTCAAAAGTGTTTTATATTCCAGAGTAATTCATTGGAGGCTATTCCAATCTTATTCATCAAATACTGGGATAGATGAATGAACTGATGTATTGATTAACATGAACTCAAAAAAATAAAGATATATATCAAGTATCCCTATCCATGCATAGATTAATTTTTCAATCCACTATGTGGGCCATAGTATTTCTAAAATGAGGAACATTGTTTTTGACATCACCGAAGAGGTGAAGAATTATGATATTACCAACACTAAATTTAATACAAGGAGTGGCTTCTATGAGTAAATAATAATTCCCACTGGATTCACTATAGCTCCAATGATATTTATGGAAATAATTTATAGATGCTTTGGGGAAAAGTTTGATAAGTTTTTGGAATTATTTATAGAAGGTATTATGATATAATCCAAAAGTAATAGGGATCATGAGATTCATCTGAATAATGTGGTAAATACATTTCAAAAGGATAATCTATATGCACAATATTGTTAATGTGAATTATTGATAAATGAAATACCATTTTTGGGAAATTTTATCAAAAAAACAAATAGAACCTTTTAATGAAATTTAAATTGATGACAGGCCTAGACCTATATCTATTATAGAGATCTATAGTTTCTTTAGAGTAGAGTATTTTTACCAAATATTTGTGTGTAACATCTCATGATTGTTAAATATGCTAAACAATTTAGGTCGAAAGAGAGTAATGTGAATGACACTATAAGCCAATAGGATCACGAAACATTAATGATGAAAATAATTTAAAATCATCTAATCTTACAAAAAATGAATATTATAGAAATGAGAATCATAAAGAAAGGAACATCATTTTTCTCTCTCATGTGAGTTCCCAACTGTCGATGTGAACATTCAAAAGATGATGGAAGCTATATGGAAAAGAAAAATCATTGGATAAAAAAATTAATGAATAATGATCTAAATGTTTTGGTTCATGACTAATAATGAAATAAAATTGTGAAATAAATAAGGTGTTTTTGAATGATGCACATATATCGACCTTATCCATCCACCAATGGAGAACTAATAAGTCTCAATATCTATAACAACAGTATTATTCAGAAAATTCATTGAATAGATGAAGGTAATAAACATAGAATGTTTCATATATCAAAATGTGATGTCATAAAGGAAAAATAACAATTAATCATACCTATATGGAAATGGGAAAAAACACTATAGACTTTATCACATGTATCCAAAAGACATCAAGTAAAAATTATGATATATGGGTTGTGGTTGATCATCATAAATAAAAAATTCCATTAATTAAAATTTGATTGGAATTTTCACTTGTTCAATATTAAGGGATATACATCAAAGTGTTAGTGAGGCTACATCGAACCCCACCATTTTTTGTCTGATAGAGATCTAATATTTACATCCATGTTCTCAAAGAGTAATTATCACTCTCAAAATACCTAGTTGAGCTTCAATAAAATGTATCACCCCAAAACTGAGGACTGATATGTTGTTAAAATCTCGTCACTATAAGATATGTTGTGAGAAATATCTATAAAATTCAAGGGAGGACGACATAAACTTATTCCATGAGTGGAGATCTTGTACAAAAACTACATAAACTCAATAATCCCAATGTCTACTTATGATTCCATTTATGGTATGTGATGTAGAAAATATACATATTTGGGTGATGTGGGTGAGTTTATTATGTAGATACTTTAATACAATCTACGATATAATAGAAAAGGATAAGACCATTTAGTAACACATCAGAAATTCATAGAGTCTATAGATGGTATATTCTAACAATCATCAATGTGATTTGGTGTTTGGGGGTGATGAAAAATTATTTCTATCCATTTATATATAGATAAGTGTTATGATATTTGGAAATAAGGGTAAGCTATGTTCTATTTAATTCTTCAACTTTTAAATTCTCAAACAAATTAGTACTATTTAAAATTGAGTAAAAATCCCACCAAACCGATCACAGGTACAAGAAATATTCAACATATCCCCCTAGAGGAAGTAAAAAAAAGATACATCACATTTAATTAGTTTCAAGGTCATACTATATGGATTTAATCCCACATGTGATGAGAATTTGTTGATGATCTATGACGATAAAGGTAATGTGCTAAAAAAATATGAAAACTCACCTAGTCATAGCACCATAGTGAAACCAATAATATGATAAAGCAACATGGGAACTGGAGAAAGACATGATGAAAAACTAAACTCACCTATTTTAACCATAGTATGTAATAAATGTTTTGAGGGATAAATTTTTTCTTAGATGGATTAATGTAAAACATAAATATTTTAAAATTACAATAAGATTGATTATGTATATAACAATGAAACACTAATCTTTAAAAAACTATGAAATCTAATTATATTTATAACCTCAACAAATAAATTATAGAGTATGAATATGTTTGAAAAATTTATGAAATATATATATATATGTAATGATCTTAATGAATAAAATTTTAACTATTAATTGATAAGAAATAAGTACTCATTTTTTTGAAAATCAATTTATTCATTGTAAAAATTTATTTTAATAAAATCTAATTTTTCTTTTCCTTATGATAATGAATTATAACGACATTATAGAACTATTATAAAATTAACATCATTTCTTAAATAATAATTTTAAATATTATTAGGGTAAATGTTTTTTATTTAATTTAAAAAGACTACATTTTCTATAAATAGTGAAGAATACATATTTATATTAGAAACCATGTTTTATTCTAAAGTAAATATATTGTATAATTTTATTCTTATTGTTTATAAAATTTACATAGTTATTTTTGATTATAAATAATTCAATTATGGGCTTCGGAACATATTTTATCCTCTAATATGGGATGAATAAATTATTGATAAAAATGCATTTTTTTCTGAAAAATCACTATTCATTCAATATTTCATTTTTGTCTTAAATTAATTTCTATAATTTCTATAATTAAATCATAAATGATAGATTTATAATATGGAATCAAGAGGTCTAAATTGGTTAAATAGTTCTCTTTTACTTTTGGTTGTTATGAATAGTCACTATAGTAAATAGTGGCTACCACAATAAGGGTAAATCATGTAATTATGGTTAAAAACATCATGATAAGGACACAAAAATTACCATAACACTTGAATTTATCATATGTGATGAGTTTATTTAATAAATTTAAATAATATTTAAGATAATATGAAAACATGGTTGAATGGTTATTTGATTTTTACCTATATAATTATTATTTAAAAGATAAGATAAAAAATTTTATTTCCTTACTATTTTTTCATTAATATTTTGTGCTGAGACAATATGATAATTTATTTTTGGTAATAAATACTTATTTAAAATATAAATTCAATTTTTAAACAGGGAAATTTATTTTTATTTTTTATTTAAGTAGAAATTATTACCAATAATGCTTACACATCATCCCTGCACCATATATTCTTTTAATAGAAAAATAAAAAAATAAATTTTAAAAATATATTAGTAATATAATTTGAATGAATTATTTTTTTCAAAAAATTACTTAAATAAAAATAATATATGTGAGATGAGTGAATATATTTTATTAAATTATAATGTTTGTAATGCTAATTTTTAGATTCAAATAAAATGAAATGTTCTAAAAATGTTATTAATGATATTTTATAATAAGTTACATTTTATTAATTGAATAAGATTTTTTAAAGAGAATATTTATCCAAGATGTTGTTATAGGTTTCAAAATATAAAATAGAGTCCATTTATTAGAAAATAAACCTTTTAATTATCTATATTACCAATAAATTATAAAAAACATAATTGTCACCATAATAGTTAATAATGGAAAATACATATTAATACAATGAGATAACAGTTAAAACCTAATTTAAAATTATATTTTTTTATGATAGTATTTATACAATACATATCCTATCAATGAATTGTATTTATTTGGGTCCTTTTTTCAATGAAAATTAATTTATATCAATTTAATATTTTATATAATTCCTTGAGTGCCCCTCCCATAATTTATTAAAGGTAATATACTCTCCTATATTATTCAATAAACAAATTTTTGTAGTTCGGTTATTCGCCACAAAAATACCTCCATATGATACCTCCCAAAAGTTTATTAGTCTTAGTTTGTACTTAATTCCAATCTTATAGGGATTAAGGTGTAAACTAAATGAAGATGTCTAAAGAAGAGGGATAGTCTTTAACCAAATGATTTAGTTTTATTTCTCCTCCCACCTCCTTAAAATATTTGTAATAAATGATAAAATAACAAAACTATTTTATTTAGTGTTTTTTGTTAATTCAATCACCTTCATTCATCTCCAATTATACTAAATAGGAATTTAAATCTTTATTATTGTGTATGATAGTTTAAAATAGTAGAAAATGATATAATTCATTTTATATATTAACATATCACAAATACTTTTAATGATGTTCTCAAAATATATATATATATATATATATATATTATTTGTGATATTTTTATGATACTTTTAAGGTTAATTATAATTTAAATTTTTTTTCATCAATCGATAATGGAAACAACATTAATACTTATGTCTGACATGCCATCTCCATGAATGGTGTAATATATTTTTATCAATACCTTATATAAAATATTATATATATATATATAATGAATGTATATGATATTAATATCATGCTTTATATTTTGGTGATTCTATGACCATAATAATTTTAGAAATACATAGACTACTAAAGCAAAATATGCATGAAATTGATGTAGCTATCCATCAAAAAAGTGATTCTAATAAAGAATTTCTAAAAAACAAGTGGTAAGATGTTATATGAAAATAATATATGGTATAATATATATGATTATTATTTTTATATATTTATCATATATGTCTATTATTTATGATTTTATAACACATATAATGAAATATGATATGTTAGGCACATTTCATTGGGTTACGACCATTCTCTCTCAAACTATTACTCTATCTCTATTCGATATTATGTATTTCCCCTAAATTATAAAAATATTAAACATAAATATATAATCATATAATTTTCCCTTTTTTCTAGGTATTAGATTTCCAAAAAATTATTTCCCAAATTCCTTTTAATAATTCCCTAATTAATTCCATGTATTACCTTCAAATATTCGAAACACATTTCTAGATCCAGACACTAAGATATCGTGGGATTTTGATTCCTGGGGTGTTCCAAATTAGTTTTTTTGATATATATTAAATATCAAATGCATGTAGTTATTCATGGTATATAGAATAAACTATAAAAATAGTTTTGGATCATAAATCTCAGAGCAATATTGAGTAAAGAGTCTGGGTTTTAAAATAGGCATGACATTATATTGTCAGCGCCGAATTTTTTTTAAAAACACATCATAGGCATAAAATGAATAAAATAATTTATATAAAATATATTTTGTGTTATTTGAGAAAAATAAATAGATTCTCATTTAAATATATATTTATTGTGAATTATCAATCTTAACAACTAAAACCTATAGATCGAGAGAGCTATTTGAGAGTAGTTGGAATAGATTCTATCGGAGAACAACAACAAGATCACAGTTCATTGATCGGTGTACAATGGACTCAGAAGATATCACCAAATATCCTGGTGTAGCTTTATTATTATTTAGTGATTGATACTAATTGTGGTAGAATATTAGAGTTTGATGGATTTACCATCGTTTTTGATGTCTACTATGAAAGTGAATCAATCAACCAATAAATTGATTCAATGATTGATCATTTTATGGGATGTGATATCTATGTGGATAATTATTGATGTTTTTCATTGTTATTATTATGAATTTTTCATTTTATATCATTACAATGGAAACAAATTGAAGTCCACATGAAGATTAGATGAGGTCTATCCCACACATATGTTCATTGTGAATTTCGTTAAAAATTATCATTCATCATGGTTTATTTCTTTAGAAATTGTTTTGATGAAATCAAATGAGTCATATTTTTCACACCTATATCTTAGTTCAATGATTTGAAATCATAGAACTGAGATTGTCCCGACTTGATGATGGTGCAATGATTAAAGTGAGAGTGGATCAGACTGTTAGGATACCTGATATGTATTTTCTTCATCATGAAATGATAAACAATTTTCGAAGGCCTTTTCCAAATGGATTTCATTATTTTGTCCAGATGATTTGATGATGGAAATGCTTGACAAATGACACTACTTGATTTCAATACAGCGAGATTCCGGATTAATTGGAAGAGGATTAGAGAGGAAACATTATTTCCATATCCATAATTCTAGATATTTCCATTTCAAATGGACTACGTTCTAGTGGAATATGTCCTATTGGGACCTCCTAGTAGAAAATAGGTTTTTGATGTGGAGTTAGGGAAATCAAAACATTTGACCCTATCACATGGCTTGTTACCCCGCCCTGATGGCTCGACGTGTACCTTGGTGGGTACACCAAAACAACCTAAGAGTAAAAGGATAGTGGCACACAGTGTACTCCCACACAGATATGTCCTAAAAATATATACACTAGTATATTAGTTTACATGGACATGGGTAGAAGTACATAATTATCAGCAAAATGTTAAATTTTACATGGGTATAGATAAAATGGTATTCGAGTGCTGGGATGGCTGATAAATGTTTTGTACCCTTGGGATACACAATGTGTTGATAATATGTCCATGTCATGTGATTATGAGACACACAAAGTAATGGGTTTGTGAGATAAGACGTTTGACCCCATGGAAACATGATGTAATCCTTTGAGGACATGCACGATTCATCATTAATCTTAGTTCATCTTCATTGTGAGCTTGTGTGAGTATCCCTAGTACGTTATTACTAGAGTACATTCCCTTGGTCTGTTATTATGAGGGTTCGACATGGCATCAAATTTCTGCCATTGAGGTTGATCCCAATGCGTCTTCCTTTGAGTAGTTTAGTGCAGATGATTTACTTTACTCAAGAGTGAGTTGACTCATAATACATCGAATACAGATTCTGTGACATCAAGCATGCATCACTCATCGAGGCATGGAGTGATCCTCATTTTTCTTATTGAGACCATACATAGGTATTTTTGAAAATTATATGACCAATACTACATGGGTGTAGATCCAAAATCATGGATGATGTCTCTAGTAGGATCTGGTGTCATCCAGTGTGTCCTAGGAATTGATGACCTATATGTGCATTAAGATGTGGTATTTCCAATGAGGTGTAGACTGATCAAGTGTGTGTCTTAGATGAACCATCCATGATTTTATATATTTCTAGATCTAATGAGTGTGAAATATTGAATGGATTTCATAGTTAGAGTTATATCGCATGGAGTGTTTTCATTTAGGAAAGAATTATGTGGAACCATAGAGCATGAATCCTAGGATAGATTTACAATTGTGATCATACCTTCAGAATGCATGTCTTTATTTTCTCTATAAGTATATTCTTCTCATATGTGTTTTAGACATATATTGATATAGATATGATTGTTACTCTTAATTATTATGTTTTTTGACTCTAGGTTTTTCTATTAGATATTGTTATACTAACCACTTAATGGTATTTGGTATCTTATGACATGTTTTATGTAGATAAATGACCTTTTTGATAATACATTTGTTAGTAAGAGTAGGTCGATCTAATTTCGGCTAGATAGAGTGAGGTATATATCTGGGCTACAATTGACATTAGTCTCCGCATTTTATATAGGTCAAAATTGAATTTCTAGTATTGGTTGGGCATGTATTTTTTCACTTTTTTTGTGTTTTAGTACATTCATGTCTACTCTAGTTATGAATTTATAGATGTGTGAATACATTTTTTCACATTTTTACATTTTTACATTGTATATTATTGTAGATGTGTTAATGTGTATATATGCTTAATGTTAATGCCACTCATGTGTGTGATATTATATCATGTCCATGGTATCTATCCATTTTTCTATTAGAGGTTGGCTTGTGGTAGTTTTGTCTTGAGCCCTCGTCGGGTCGGGTCCTGATAGAATGGTACCAAAGGGGTACCCAACGTGAATTGTTATGACAATGCATTGTTTTAGGATTAGATTTTGGAGTATCGTTTGTCTATCAATGAGTTGTGTTTTGGGAATGTGGGAAATAATGTTGAAGTGTATCATGGTTTTCACTCAGGCAAGGGTTCGAGTGTTGGTGTAGCGGCTAACAAATCAGTTCATTAGGACCTTGACGACATCCTTGTTTAATTTGTATATATTGAAACTCGTTACTAGGAAAATACATCTCATGAATTATATAAGAATTAATCTGGGTATTCATGTCCTTATTAAGTCGACACTCTAGATTTAGTTATTATCCAGGGTACATCATGATTATCTCCAAGATTCCACTTTGATGTCATCAAACAAGGATTATAAGAGAGTTTCCTGATAATGAACAGTTGAGTGGTGATGTCTCATTCTATAAACCCATTCCTGAGGTGTTTTATGCTGGTGGGAACCTAAAAACTCATCCCCATGTTGAGTGGCACATGGATTCTTCTATGAATTTGGAAGGGTATTGTCTGCATGTTGTATAGCTAATATCTTCCACATGACAAGATAATTCTATGCCCAACCATAGGATGTTATGTGAGTTCCAATGATGGTGATCATGTGGGTTCTATGATGAGACATACCCTTACGTGGTATAGGTGTTGACTCAAGGTAGTGGAATTGGTTATCAGTGTGAACAGACCCCGACTGATCAAATGGTTGCACTTGAAACCCATTTTCTTTGTCAAGATTTAGTTGGTCCTGATGGTACCACAACACAACACACATTTTTTGAGTATACATCATAGGCTTCAGAGATATAGATCATACATGCTACATGGTGAACCAAACCCCTTTCTTAATCAGTGAAGTACATGAATGGGGCTATGGATCGAATGTCCCACAAGGACGACACCCCTCTATGATGGATTTCATGGATTTGAGAATCCTCCATGGTGACATGGGTCATTGATAATTACCAATTACGCTAATGTTTAACGTGACCACGGAGATTCCATGAAGAGGTAAAATTCCTTGACCGAACTGTGTTCTTGAGATGTGATCTAAAACTATACATGAGAGCCAATTCACCAAAGAGTATAGAGTGTTGAGTTATGGGGCCTGAGTTTCTCCAACTTCTGTGTTCAATTATATTTGTTGTTCAATAGATTGGAAGAAATCCTTAGTAGAGGAAACTGCTGGGATAGAGAATTAATGAGTTTAAATAGGTGGAATATCATGGAGGATTATGTGTAGTTAGTAGAATTATGTGTGTCTTCACGACATCAATATTCTTTTTAATATTGAATTGTGAGGCACTGTTACCTTAGTGTATCTCTTGTTTGATACCTAGTGATACCATTAGAGAAATTTTTTTGACCAAAACCTATGTGGGAAGCTCGTACATAGGGGATTAGTGATGGAAGGCTTCTACTGATAGTGTGACCTAACTATTGTAGGAGATAGAGAGAGAGAGCCTCACATGGGATTCTTTTTATAATGGTTGTGAGACGCAATGAGGTTCTCCCCAGTGTAGATAAGTTTCATACCATCCTTGTTCATATTATTAGCTTCCATGTGGAGTAGTGATGTTTATTATTAAATGGGAAGTAGTTTTCCTACATTTATAATGAGTGATCCGGGTTAGGGAAAGATGGGTTCATTCATAGGTTGGTACACCCATTTTCAAATCCTTCGACATGTATTACCCTTATAGTAGTAGATTCTATGAGATTTTAGTTTCACTGATTGTGGATCAGTATAATGGAATCCTTTTTGGGGATGTATTGGGTGTACCTAAAAATCTATAGTTTTGATAATTAATAGAGTTTTACGAGAGATGGACTATTATCTAAGCATATTTATTAGAAGATCCGGAGTATTTGTAAGAGATTATGGTGTAGTAATGAGATTTTTGTAAAAGGGAATTTCTATTTGAAAGTTTTTTTTTCTTGTGTAGCCCTGTGGTTCTCATTTGAGAGGTGGATGAGTGCTTGGAGTTGGATGTGGATTGGTGACTTGTGTATTGGGTTACATAAAAGTAAGTATCCAATATTTAGGATTGAATAACCCTTCACTTAGTGTATGGAGGTATTGTGGATCTTAGAGTTGTCCATAGGATTGGTTATTAGTCAATTTAGTTATAGAGTAGGATATACCAAAAGTGGAATTCTAATTTTATTGGGGTTGTTTTGAGTTAGCAGGGATACCCTTTAGCCAATTGTATGATGCAATGATATTAGGATATTTATGGTATATATCCTTTACCCTTCTCTCTTTAGTTCATCATTTTATTCCTCAGGGTCATCCATGTTTCCTTATATTTAGAGTTTCAGCAAGCATGGAACAAGAGTATAATACTAGAAATGCTATATGATTTATAGTCTCATGGAATCCCTCATAGAGTGGGTATTAGATTCAATGGTCCAATTCATGGGAAATGCCTTATCAGGTGAGGGAATGATTCTGTACCATAGAGAGATTGAGGAATCATGATGTTAACGGGCCACAAGAAAATTTTCACAGTATCGGTTGCACACAAAATGGTATTTCGTCCTCTATTGTTGATCAGGCTAATTGAATAATTGACCTCTTTTAACTTGACAGTTTTAGATGTGAGGATGGAGGAGCATAAATATAATTGATATTTCATACCCCTCTACTTCTATAGAGAGTTAGGGAGGCATGTCTTGGGATAATCAAGTGGGTGATCTTGCATGATCAGGTATCCTCTATATACATTCCTGTTGAATATTCTATGACGAAGGGAATATCATCATCCTTTTTCCATGAGTGTATGGTGATTGTGGTAATGATGTGTGAAGTTTTACTAAAAAGGTTGCTTTACCTTAGGATTATATCTAGTGGGGGTGAAGATAAACTAGGATCTCTTGGAATCAGTTTCACAGCCAAGGTATTTTCAGCGTGTTTAATAGTTATACACTTTTTCATTTATCTATTTGTGGATTATGATTTGCAATGAATTCTGGAGATGTCAGGAAAATTGTGCATGAAATAGGAAATCTAGCTTCGTGTAATTCTCTCAATGATCATCATTAAATGTGGTGTTTACTTCACAAAATGCTTAGGGAGAGAATTGAAGATGCCCTTGGATAATCATTTTTAATTGAGAATATTGTTTTACCCTGGCTTGTTAGGAACGTAGAATGGACCGTTCAGGTTCTAGTGGACATACATTGGGTTTTAATGTCATTTTTGAGCCAAAAATAGTAGTATCATTTAACATGTATAGGGTTTTTGTATCATGATGACTACCAATCCTTGACTGAAGTATCTTTTTTTTTCAGGCCATGTGTGAGGGACATTATAGGACATTTTTATACCAGAAAAAAACAATGGGAAACTGTGATCGGTTGATAGTTTTTCTGCTAGTATTTACTGTAAAAGTGTTGATTTCATCCAAGGAAGGATGATGAATACCTAATAAATTTCATGAGTCCTTATTGGACTAATGAAGTTACCTTTGGAGGTCAAGAGTTATGATGTTATTGGTATTTTGGAAGGATATCTCTTGGAATAATAAGATCCTTATTTTCTATCTATTGTGGCATGTTAGCATGGTGGTGTTCTTCTTAACCCTAAGGATACGATAGTATTTTTTTATTATGTTCCTAACTTTTCAAAATTGATGGGGGGGGGTATATCAATGACCAAATTTATGATACCAACCATTGTGAGTTGGACCATGGGAGATGAGATTTGTTTTCATGGAGCCAGTAGCACTGGTAAATAGTATGAGAACGACCATTTTAGGGTGAGGTCGATACATTAATGTGTGTTTGTTTACAACATAAGTAATCAGTGGGAGATCCCATGGGGGAAGAAGACCATGATGATAGCTTAGTATCCCCACTTTATTTTAGTTTTTATTTTTTTGGATTAGTGGCTTTGAAGGAGGGAATAATTTATTGTTCAAATTTTTTCCATGTGAGGGTTTGAAATATCTATATAAATATATCTGGAGCCAGGCATTGAGACAATGTAATATTTTGAGGCATAATGTTCATGAATATAATTTTTCAAAATATCATTAATATCTAGTTTGTATAGTTTCCTAGAAAAGTGTAATAACTATTAAATTGGGAACTAGATTACAAATTAAAAATCACCATTGAGTTTGGAGAGTGGGGTTTACCTTCGGCAAGAGATGATATTTATTATGAGGGAATGTTTTTTAAAAAATATTCCTAGGAATAAAATGAGAAAAATAATTTAAATAATCATTTTTTTAATTATTTATGTAGGGTCATAGATTCCAGTATAAATATATGGATATCCTAAATAATCAAGTTTATCCTCTAAACCATACAGATCCAAAGAACCGTTGGAGAACCATTTTGGGAAATTCTTTGGTTTAATGACAACTAGATCATAGTTAAAATATTATTGTACAATAGAGTCAATGGATCTAGCTGATGATCATAGAATATTTCAATTATTAATCATTAATCGATCCAAATTGAGGTATGTTTGTTTTTTTATTAATCCATGATTGGGAATTCTATAATGAACAAGAATAGGTTTACCAATATATTGATTCATAGATTGGTCGTTTTGTGGGATATGATATCTCTAGAAATATTTTTAGCATTTTTAATTCTTAATATTTTTATTATATCTTCATTTATCATTTTTACAACAATTAATAAAGGTTTACATGGATGTTGGATGAGCTCGGTTCCTCATGGATATTCGTTGTGTATTTCTTCACGATTTATCATTTTCTTGCGGTCCATTTTCATGGATCATGGTTCCATGAACATTGGAGAATCATTTTTTTGAATCCTCTTTGACAAATAATTAAATACCAATGATTTGAAATCACCATGATTCGTCTGTGATACAATGATGGAAGAGAAATTAGATCATATGGTGTAGATAATTCATTAAAGAGTATATTAGTGTTCTGTGAGGAATAAAAATCAAAGGAAATTTATGAATGGTTTTGAATGTAAGATCAAAATGTTTTTTATGATTGAGAATATAGAACGACAACACTCCTTGATTCCAACATGATATGTATCCAGGTCGATGACGGAAGGATCAGATGTGAAATACAATTTCAATATATGTAATTCTAGAGATTTCAACATCCAACAACATGTGTTTTAGAAGAGAATGCTATGTAGGGACCTCATAGATGTGTCTACTGTTTCTTGGTTGAATTAAGGATCACATGACATGTTACCCTATCACATTGTTTGTGTCCCATCCAAGTTGAATCAGTGTGTACCTCATAGGGTACATAGACATGTCTTGGGAGTAAACAATTAGGGGAAGATCATGTACTTCCACATGGATGCATCCTGGCTATATGAACATGGTCATAGCCATGTATATGGAAATGGGTATAGGTACATGAGAATCAGAATACTGTGTACTTTAACATGGGTATTGGAATGATGGGACAACTATTTTCATGATGACACCAATATTCTATGTACCCTTGGGACATGCAATGTAATATGAAAAGGTACACTCCATCTGAGTGGGAGACACAAGAAATTCCATTCATGGTGAGAAATTTTGTGTACCTCAAGGGAAACACTATGTAATCTATTGAAGGATGGTTGGTTTCTTACTTCATCATATCTCAACATCATTAAGATCTTGTCTAAACTTCCTTGGAATAGTATCAATAGAGTGTGTTCCCCTGGAAAATTCTTATGAGGGCATGGTGTCGTATCAAATTCCAGTCATAAAGGTTGGTAACACTATGTCATCATATGATTAGAGTAGTGTGGGTTATTTATCTTTGTCTATAGTGTTTTGACTAAGACTACATTGACTATTGATTCAATAGCATAGAGAATATATCCCTTCTATAAGACCATATTGAATATAGTCTCCCTTTGTGAATCCTTAGATATGGTTTGTTATAATTGATGGGACCAAAACTAAATTTTAATTGATAACCTCTCTAAGAGGATGTTTCCATTATGTTCTCGTGTCCCCCTATTAAGCCCTAGTCATTGACCCCAATATATGTATAGATATCTGATCTATCGGATGAGGTGTGTTCTAATTGGGTGTGTATCTTAGATGGACCCTTTAATCTTTACTATTTGTCTATACCTTAATAACCTGACCTCTAGGATGAGTTTCATTAGTCAATTATTTATCGTGGAGTGTGATCTGATGAAAAAGTGTTATGTAGAGCCTTTGAGTAGGAATCCCCAGTTAACATTATAGTTGTGATCTTACCTCGAGACTATGTATCTGTATTGAGTATATCTATATAATCTAATTATATATGATGTTGAAGTATACATATGTGAAGTTGACTGTTATAATTAATGAATGTATGTTTTTATTTTGGATGTTCCACTGGGTATTGTTATAATCACCCCTGCATGGTATATACATGCACATGTATTGACATATATAGACAATAGACCTATTTTGAGTCCTTGGGGTACTAGGAGTAGGTTGATATAGTTTGGTTCTGATAGACGCAGGTGTATACATGTGTTTCATTTGATAGGAAAACCAACCTTCTGAATAGGATGGACATCACTTTCAAATTTTGACTAGTCTTGTATTTGACCCCTTTTTATACCATCCATTAATTCCTTGCCATATTATTTATTTGTGGATTTATATATGTATTAATTATTTTTTTGTTATTTTATATTTCATCATTTAATTAGATTGTATATGTGTGCCTACATATAGTTATATAAGATTAATGCAACCCGTGTGTGTGATATTCATTCTTATTACTGGTTACTAGCCAAAGGCCTATAGGAGGTGGGCTTGGGGTGGGTTTTCTTGGGCCCTCATTGGGTCATGTTGTGAAACATTAAAATATCAAACCTGATTAACAGAAACAACTATAGTCTGTAATCCTTTTATTTAATTCTCATATAAATATTTAATTACGAAATGAACACCATATTTTGAGACCATTGATTTTCTACACATATAAAATGATCCAAAATAAATAATTACATCTTCTATTTGGAATATATTCAAAATTTCATTTGATTATTGTGTATGGAATGAATATAAACCCCATTTCTTTTCTTGGGAACTATTTATAAATATTCATTACGAATGATTTCCTTATGTGGAATACATAATCAAAAACATATTTTGAATGGTCCACCCAGATAGATCTTTGATTCATTAGGTAAATGAATTGTCTATTGTAAAATAATGTATGAGATTTTAGTGTAAACATAATCCACTATGGGAATCTTCACATCTTGTGATTTTTCCTCACATTTATCTTTAGATTATGATTTTATAATGTTTTGGAATGCTACAACATGTCCTATATTTCAATGATCTAATGATAAAAGTTTCTTTAGGTTGCTACCACTTGATTACTTATTATTTTATACACTTATGATATAATGTTATATCATTGACTAAATAATTATTTTTCTATATCATTTTAATCCCTTAAAAGCATTTTTATATCACCAATTTAGTCTATGTATTCACCGGGTTATCCAAGAAAATTTCATGAGATCAAATTGAATTATGATATGATTATTGAGATTAAAAAATTATGTCTTATTTTCATATAGATTTTTTAAGGACCCACTCTTATAATGTTATAGGACCTCTGATAAAATTTTGTTTTGAATGTATAATTTTGTTTCAAATATGAATGAATATGAGTAAAAAGGCTTTGGTTGATTGAAATACTATCAAATAAAATTCATTAGAAATGTGAGCTATTATAGTTGGTATAATATTAATGTAAAGTTGTTTTTTTGGATTAACACTTTGAGAAATTTTATGAAATCCCAAGGGTAAAATCCAAATATAAGAAAACAACCCTAAATTTTAGTAATTTAGAGTATGTTGTATATTAGAAATTATATATCTACGTGGATATTGTAATGTGTATATAGCTACAACATAGATTCACATTGGGTTAATCACCCAACAAAAGACATGTTCAGAGTTTACTTGATTATCACTCAACGCATGAGTGCTGGACATACAAATACATACCACGTTAAAACTCGAAGTGTATATGATTCAAATAATTCTTATTCTATTTAAAAACCATCATATAGTATTTTAATTCAATGTTGGATTATATAAATTATTATAAAAAAACATCATATAAAATATATAGAAACATAGATAGTCAAAATTCACGGTATATATATAATTATTTCTAATTAATGTATTTTTCTATTTCATATATTATTATTTAATTAAATATCCTCAGCATAAGAAAAATAAATTCTTTTATAAAATGTATTGAAATAGGGTGGATCATTTAAAAGAAATATGTGATGGGAAATGTGTTTATTTACCAATGGAATGTCCTAATATGATTGTATATGGAGTCAAGATCATCCAAAAAATACTAGAATACGTGACTCTGGTACTGTGTAATAACACAAATCACATAAAAAACCCTTATTCTATGATGAAAGTTCAATTTGATGTAAATTATTTAATGTTACAAATGCATCAATCTTTTTGCAGTTTTTTAATCACCTAATTTTATAGCCATATATTAACTGAAGTACAATGATATTTTTTTCCTCAAAATTTCAAATAATTATAAAGCCAAAATTGAAGTATATTTCCATGAGGGTGAAAATTATCTATTGTAGAAATTGATCAAGAATACAGTGAAAATGAGAATATTGAGTCCATGGGTTGGGTTCGATAGAAGAATATATTTTTCAATAAATATTTTCATTCACTCTCTATATATAAATATAGGGATAATTATTTGGAGTCATGAAAATGAGGATGAATCCTATTATTTTGATAAACAATACATTAAAAATATTTCTTTGTAAGATTATTTATTTTTCATGGATGTAAAAAAGTAAGGTTAGCCACTTCGTTAGAGGGTAAAATACAACTATTCGAAATGAATTTTTGATATGATAATTTGATATTTGTGAGGAAAAGTTTGGATGTTCCCTAAAAAATAAGATGAATATTTTTAATTCAATGTGGTCTCACAGGACTGGAGGAAATTAGTGGATTATAGATTTTTATTCATGGGGATAACAAGACAATACTCATAGTTGTATGATTATCATGAATCCCATGTGTCATAATCATGGTATTAATAATCCTAGAATATATTTCTTAAAAAATTAGTGTTTCATGTGTGGAAGGGAAGAGATTGAAAATATTGAATACAAAAATGAGATGATGAATCCCACTAATGTGATATAGGAAAACATGTTTCTGATCAACCATTTGGAGATGGTTAAATTTTTAAACTCCAAGAATCATATATTAGAAAAAATTCACCAATACATGTGTTGTTAATGATAATGAATGAAATTTAATTTAAAATAAAAGGGTTAAAGGGTTGTCATATTCTATGAATAATTCTATAACGGATCACTATAACCAAATATTTGTGTGTATATTGCTGATTTATTTAAGAATAGTAAACATGTTATTTGAATTTGGCTAAACATATTATATTATTTCATGAAATGTGAGTATAAATATTCATGAACCACATAATAATATAGATGAAAATTTGATGGTAAAAACATAAAATGATGAAATTATAGCATCTCTAGTATGTAACTCTTCCCCGATTACTATTTTTTGGATGAATCTCCGTGAAAACCATTTCATAAAATCTTTATTTGAATTTCATTTTATTTTTTGAACGTATTGGATTCCTTTATATAGATCCAAATCATTTTTAATGAAGAAAAATCACATTCAATATTAAATGTCAAAAACTAATTTTATAGAAGTATATATATGAGGATGAAGCTCATTTCAAAACAAATTCTCATGAATATATGTGTTTTTATTATTTGAAAGGTTATCACAATCAATTTATTGAGATAAAATAGAAGATCACTCTTTATGAATTTAACATTTTTTGTGAATACATATTTGGTATCCATGAAGATTTTCTCAATCTCCCCCCTAATAAAGAAATAATTTTGGAAATTGAACTAATACCTTGAGCTCTCTTAAAATCCAATACTTCATATATAATTACTCTAATTTAATATGAGGAACTAATGAAACAACAAAAAAAGATTATTGAAGTGGGATTTGTTTTGAGAATATATTAAACATGGGTTTCACCAATACTATTTTACAAGAAGAATGATTGGTTGCTGCGTCTATTTATTAATTACTTCATGACTAATATGAAAATGAGAAAAAAACTGTACCCTTCCATCGATTAATGAACTATTTCACCCGCTAAAGGGGGTCCCATAATTCAATACAGTGAATATTTAGTAAATATATCATAAATTAATTTGAATGTGTAAGATATTCCAAAGACTACCCTTAAAAATGTTTAAACACTATGTGTTCATTGTGATTTAATTTGGACACACTAATTCTCAATCTATATTTGTGGAATAAATAAATAGACTCTTTAGGGATTATCTCAACCAATTTGTGGATTCCTCTATTGATGATAATATCATATACTAAAAAATAAATGAGGAACACAATTAGAATTAATGTAATGTAGTAAGCACTTTGTAAAGGTGATATTATATGAATATTATAGTAAATATGAATTATATAAGGGGAAAGTAACAATACTGGGGCATGTTTGCACAACGTTAGATCTATGGATCTATTAATGAATTAGGTGGTAATGGAATAGCCCAATATAAAATTTATAATAGCAATCTATAGCTTTCTCATATTATATGGTTACTATCAATAGTTTTGAGAAATTTTTCACAATTTACACACCCATAAAACCAGATAACCCAGAATGGAGTGATGTATATTTTGTTCAATGAATGTGAAGAGGGATTCAAGGAGTTGAAGAAGTGGCTAATATAATCACCTACACTCATACTATCCTCTTTTGGGAAAGGATTTTTTATCCTTATTGATTATTTAATAATATATTAATTTATTTACTCTATAGAAATGATAAAGGGATATCCCAATCATCTCAATAGATTAATGTTCATGATTAAAATTCTCCTACGTATGATATAGTGTTGGATATAGTAATCTATGGTTTGGATATTTGGAATCATTATCTTCATAGGATACGGCATGACATATGAAAATACCATAAGATATTTCTATATATATTCACATGATAGGATCTCAACATTCGCCAAGGATGGTGGATTGAGCTTATAAAAAATTATGTCTATTTAATCCATTACCACACCAAGAAGTGCAAATAAAGTGGAAAATGATTTGAGAATAAATTGTCCCAAAACAATGTCCATGATGATTTTTTGTAGGATATGGCCTTGTTATACTTATAAAGGATAAAAATTGGAATCATAATGGATGGACTATCATACAAACATTGTCAAATAACAACTCAACAATTTATATTTATTAATATCAATGTGGATAAAAGAGTTGATATGAATCTATAGATAACAATAGTGAATATTTTAGAGTTTAGAATTGATAAAAAAGGAATTAAATGGTTTTGATATGTAATACAAGTCTTGTAACAAAAAGAAAAAATTGGAATCTTTTATAAAAACAAATAGGTCATAATTATCAATTAATAAATGCATCACTATTATGTATATAGATCTAAATAAAAACATATGGTGGGATAACATGAATATAAATATTGTAAATATTCAATATTAATGAATAATATTCCATAAAGAGAAGTTTGAATGATATAATTATAACAAAATGGTGTAAAAATTTAAAAAATCAATTTGGAAATGGGAAAACAATACTAGGGATTTAATCATAGGACTCCACAATATATAAAAAATAAATTTTCACATTGGGTTATAGACGACCCCATTATGATTTTAACACTTATCATTTAAATTAATGTTGATATACCTCTTATCCAAAAATTTATAACATATATAAGAGAACATACTATATGAAGTTCCACTATCAGTTGTATCTGCTTGTGTTCAATGATATACAATTAGGTTCAAGAGAAGTCTTCAGAAAGTGATTGATATAGAGCATTGTTTATAAAAGTTTTATCATGCTTAGATATTTTCTAGTATTAGAGATCCATTTAAACTCTATAATAAATAATATTATTGGATTAATTATAATTCATATAATTTTGGATATACAATTTCCAATGGTATATATATCATATAAAAATGGTATATATTCTAGTATTCAAATAGAGAAATATGAGGCTTTGTGGGGATAGAACTTCAAGACTTAATAATGTTTAGATGATTTTGTATAAAGGAATTAAAAATAATTATATCATGTATAATAGATAAATAGGAAGGATCTAACCATTCATAATCCCATGAATTAAAAAAATTATAATGAAAATATTGTTGGCAATCAACAAATATTCATAGAGTTTTAGGTTGGACATAAAGTGTTCATTTGGGTATCCAAATGGAATAAAATCATGTTAGATATTTAGGAATGGAATGATATGTCATTAATACATTGACCTATTTGAGATTATTGATTACAGTAGATATGTGGCCTAATAACCAAAACTCTCTCCTAACCTATCTCAAGTTGCTGATGAATTCCATTTATTCCTCTTAAGGGAGTATATAATAGATCCATCATTTGTACTAAAAATATAGAGGGTGCCATTAGAGAATGATCTTTCAAATGAGGTGTTTCTTGTAATGATGTTAGGATTTAGAAACCCTGATCCATATAGCAAGACTACTCACCATGAAATTTTTCATTGGAGGAAATATATATTCCATGAGATAACGTGGGAATAAAAGGATTTTACGAAATGAATGTACCACCATTTCTTTCCACAGATTGTATGAAATAAAATTTTATAGGGGAAATTAATTATATGGGGAATAATGTAATTTCATGGATATATATTTATAGATGGATTATTTCCCTTCTATATGTTTATGTGTGTCATTTGTAGTAATACTTTATAGTATAAAAAAATTATAGAACATTATTTCATTAATTGAGATAGTTTTGTTTATTTAATAATTACACCTGGTAAAATAAAAAATATTATAAACATGAAATATATAAAAAAATTAAATAAATTTAATAGATGTATTTGGATCTTCATTATATTATCTGACTACCTAAATTTTAAGAATCTATATAAACATGAAATATAACATTAAAAATGCAATATTACATTTAAAAATAAATAATATTTCTCATTTTCAAAAATTTATGTAATAGATTAATTAATAAAACTGGTGGTTTTTATAGGATGTAGAAAATAAATATGATCGTATGAAATTATGATCATTGAGCATCATAACTGTATGTTATTATGACTATTTGGATTATGAATATTTGGATTTATGACCATTGGTAATGTAGCCCTTATAAAATCACTATTGAAATTAGTGTTTATTAAATGGTAATTGGGGGTACTAATTGACAGAGATGTGAGAAATGATGGCCTTGACCAGTATAATATAACATTAAAATTATCATTTATCATAGATTTTGTGGGATATAGAATTAATTGGGCTCACACATGAACAATACCTTGAAGATATTGAAGTAGTGGGGTTTGTGCATAACCACCTATAAGAAAATTCCATATATGAAGAGACCACTACTAGATTAATGTCAGCTGATCTACCCCATGAAAAAAACAGCACATGAAACCATGCCATTTGGGCAGAGGTCAATGTAATAAGGGAAAAAATTTATAGACTTTAATATTATAAAATCATAATTTTCTTTTTAGAATGAAAATATAGTTTTCGTCATTCCCAGTATTATTACTCCTTTATTTAATAAAATAAAAATGAATAGAGGATGAATGTGAGACGTAGATTTTCGAAAATAAATAAAACATAAATGTTATTTTTTAGAAAATATATAATTTCAATTAAAATAAAATACTAACGTTAAAAAAATTTATTTTTCTTAAATTTTATTATTAAAACACAATTTATTTAAATAAAAATAATAATATAATTTTATATTCAACATGTTTTTTACAGATAGAATAATAATTAAGTAAACAAATTATTATTTTTAATTAAATATGTATTTCTATTTAAAAAGATAAAATTACAAAATTATAAAAATTATTTTGATAAATAAATATCATTTATTAATTCAACATATCAATATTTTCCAATAGTTATTTTATTCATAATTCTCTATGGCATAATTTTTTTGTGTAAAAATTAGATACAATATGTATATATTTTATAAAATATGCCATCATAATAACATACATGTGATTTAATTAATTATGTAAAAGCTTGAATCAAAAAAAATAATTTTTTCCATATAATATTGTATTATAATTTGATAATATTTTTTTAAAAAACATATAAAAATCATATTAAAGGAAAAATGATGTTTTGAAACATACAAATAATCCATTAATAAAATGACTCATTTTAACAACATGAATGATATTATATTAATCAATTGAAAACATAAATCTAATAAAGTATTAATATTCACCTCTTTATAGGAAAAATAAAGGGAAATAATAATGGTAATGCTAAGGGTTTTGTATTTTTAATTTACTTCAATGCTAATTCTTGAGGTTATAAAAAAAATAAAAAACCGCTATCAAATTCTATTAAATACCACCCATTCAAATTTACCCTCTCTAAAAATCCATGAAAAAATAATGTCGCTTTATTTTCCCTCTCTAGACCCCTTCTATGGATTTTTTATGGTTCCATGTAACTCCCCCAAATCATTAAAAAGAATACAATGAAGGTAAGTGATTTTGTCCATCCTCTATTACATTTAAGAACTTATTATTTAATAACTATTCTTATTCTCCATTTATTATGTTATATTATGTTTAAAAAAATTCATGTACTGCATAGATATTTCCAAAAGAATGATATACTACCTTCATCACACATTTTTTCATCCCGTTAAATTTTATATACACACATTATAATTTCAAAATTTTACAATAATTTTCCAATCCATAAATTTGTGTTATAATTACCTAAATGTATTTTAATTGATGGAATTATAGAAAAAAATAAACATCCTCCATATATTGTGGAATTCGATTTATGAAACCCATATTCTATAATCAGGGGATTTAAATTATTAAAATCATTCATATTTTATAAGATCAATGTGGACACAAAAAGGTATACACATGAAGGGTTCAACCTCATATCACTCTAAAGAAATCTATAATACTTTAATCCCATTGGATACCATGTATAGTTTATTGGGTATTAGTCTAAACATAAATTGTTATGATGTCGTAGTAGTTAGAATCAACTGCTTAATATGATTTCATATTATATGTCTTCACCAAATTCCCATGATTCTAGGATGTTGTTATGTAATATTGTAATTCAATTCCTCTACATGAGTGTGTATTATTATTAACACTTTATGTTATCATGATACTCTTCTTGAATTAAATGTATTATTTATCATCATTGAATTATTTTATTAATCCGTTACTAAAAATTATATCTCACCACTTTCTTTTATATGTCGCAAGGTTATTTAGTTTCGTATTAAGAGTTCAATGGAATATAAGGGAATATTATAGACATGTAAATAATTATGTAGTATTTTACCTTTTTTATATTGTTTATATTTTTAAATTTCCAAATAAACAAGTCTCATGATTTTATGGGATTTTATTATACAAATATTTATATTACAAATAATGAAATGAAAATAATTTTTATTATGGGTTGTTATATTCCTCAATAAAATGTTCTGAATGAAGAAATAAGTTTTTGAAAAAGTATATTGTGATGCTTAAAAAGGGATATTACATAATAAGGAATATTATGGAAATTAATTTGATAAAAATGATAAAAAAAATTATTTTTCAAATACATTTACTGTAATAAGATAATGATTTAATCATTTCATATAAATAATAATTAATTATAATTAATGTGAGAAGTGAATTATTTTTTAGGAATAATGTTTTCTACCATTACACATTAGAATAAGTTTGATGTATATAATTATTAAAAATAATAACTCTAATCCTATTATTTTGGAATTTCTTCTTCGTGGAATTAAATTTAGATTAAGTAATTTTATCTATAGGTGTTTTAATTGGAGTGTAACTAAAATAAATTCCTTAAGATTATATTTATACATGTGCTTCTTTATTAATAATTACAATGACAGAAACATTGTTAAAAAGAATATTGGTTAGAGTTCAAAATATCTCCTCTATATTTTTAATTTAATAAAGTTGAGTACCACATGACATGTTGAAACGTGGATTTAGTTTAAGTAATTCAAAAAGATATTTTCACATATATGTTTATGTACATGTTTTCAATATAAAAAAATTCTCATTTATTTGGGGATAGTTTGTTAAGTTTTACACTATTTTTAATCTCTCTGTGTGTATTATCCTTTCATAAAACTCTGATGTACAATATTCTATATTTTTGTCTAGAATTTACCTATAAACTGTTTTCATTAGGCTTATATAAAGGTAACTCCACTACTTATCCAAGGTTGTAACTAGTGAGATAAATTTGGCTTCTAATGACATTATTTTTTTCGTATTAATTTCATATTGAAGATTAAATTATTGTTAAAATGATAATGTTAATGGTTGTTTACCTTTTTTAGTTTCATTTGAATTTATTATATTATTTTTCATGTTTTATCAATCTCTTAATCAATATAATCAATCATACAACGAAAATAGTTAGTATTAGTGATGTTTGGTGATGTTATTTCATAGATCAATTCAATAATAGGTTCTCTTAAATATGAGACATTTCGACGTGCGATTTATTTTTTTTAACAATTGAGATAAATGTTGATTCATGTTGAATCCTTAATTGAATTAATAAAAAGTAACAACATTTTTTTCTATATAATAATTATAGGTTTTCACTATATGAGTAATTTTAAATTGTAGATTTTTTATAAATAAATTAAAGTACATAGATGAAGAAATGAATATCAGTGTGTTTACCTGATAAAAACTATAGGGTTTTCTAATATCATACATGGTTTGGTATTAATAATAAAAATATTGATTTCTATTCATGCCACTGTAAAAATTATTTTTAAATTTTTTAATCATTTTTATAGAAATAATGTACATTCACTGTTAAGTGTATTATTTTATTTAAAATTAACAAAAAGATATTTAAACCAGTAAACAAACAAATTTGAATTTTATATATGATTAATGATGACTTCAACATGGAAAAATTAATTCATCAAGACTAATTCTATGTCTAAAAAAGTTTCAATTTATCAAAATTATTAATCCCAATATAATTTAATGATATTATTAGAATAAGTTGTATTTTTTGGATCAAATCAATAGGTACAACGACAATACCATCCACCAAAACATAATCTGGATTCAGATGGGGAATAAATCATAAGATGGAATTGGTATTCCTATTATCAAAAAAACTATGTAAATCACAATAATAGGATAAATTTACCATATTAAAACATAACTACTTTATTAAACACAAATATGTATTGGATTTGGGTTAATTTTAATAGGATATTGTCTGAAAAAGAGAAGTATCCTGAAAAATATTCTCAAGGAGTTTCCCGACCTCCCAGAAGTGAAATACCAATGTGAAAATGGAAAATTTAATTTAATTTCAATATTTTTAGATGATATTTTAGAGGATGAAAGGAAATTTTTGAATCCGCTTTGTAATTTTGTATTTTATTTTTTAGATGTGGAATAATAAGAACACATTATATCACTATTATTGTGGGATATAAACATGAATTGGATTAATCATTGGAATATTTTTTTAAGGTAAAAATATATTGGATTCTCTGTATGATGAAAAATATGTTCCCTTATTGAAGGAGCACGATATACGAGAGGTTGTGTAATATAAAGAGAGAAAATGTCACGAACCATCCTTGGGGCCCATGCCGTGACTACCCCAAGCCCGCCTTCCATAGGCCAGGGGATGGAGACTAGCACCAAAGGCGTAAATCCCAAAAGAAAGGAAGTCATTTCCTTTATAAAGTAACATACACAACAGAGTGCGCATGTGAAATAAGCACTTTGTAAAACTGGGTACTATGTAAATTATGAAGCATAAATGGGCCAATATACAAACCCAATTGAAAGTACAATACTTTTGAAAGGAAAGTACAATAGTATTAAGTAAAAACAGCAACAATGAGTTGTCTTTCGGAAATCCCATCCGAAGGGTGGGTACAGATTGTCTCCTCAGCTCCCCGGGTCCGGTCACCCACTCCATGTACGTCTCATCAAGTGGTCCCCCTCCGGGTATCGTCCATCTCCACTATCCTCCACCTCGGTCAGTGATGTCTATCATCTTCATCCAACACAACATAGTGAGGGCTTAGCCCTTGTAGGGGTGAGTATACGATACTCAGTTGGGACACTGAGACCCCCCAAAGGTGTCTCAGAATCGAGGAAGGATAAACCACAACAGATAGATACATTCACGAATTATCAACAACTCTAATTTGGTATATACCCATATATATACCTAATTCAACATTTACTATTCGACTACAACTCTTAAGCCCAAACACGACTCAGTCCACAAAGGTAAGCACAACCCAGTCCACAAAGGATAACACAACTCAGTCCACACAGGAAAAACACAACTCAGTCCACACGGGAAAGCATGTCAATCACATCAATGATAAAGATTGAGAATCAAGACTCAGCTCACATCAGTATACACTTCATCAGGAGATCGAGATGATCAGATGTATCCACTGACTCATCTACGCTGTCGAACCAACCTAGGATACAAGACCAAATAAGATGTCGGACCCACAATGGATACAAGACCAGCTACTCTGCCGGACCCACATAGGATACAAGTACATAGGTCAATACTATCAGACCCACATAGGATACAAGAATAATAGTGATTGTCGTCGAACCCACAGAGGATCCCAATATGGTCGTCGTCACTGCCGAACCCATGGATGGTCCAAGTACATTCGTCCTTGCTGCCGAACCCACATAGGATCCAAGTGCAGTCGTAATCGTCGTAGTCGCAGCCAGCTCTCGGGTTCCCGTACACAAGATGCTAGATTTCAGGAGGGTCTGCTCCTTGTGAAAGAGAGAGAGTCGATACATCAACGGTCACAAAGTCCATAGTTGATGTATCCCAAAGTTCTGTCTCATCAACAGAAACCCAATGTGATGGGTGGTGCGTCAATCAGACCCCCAGTCTGAGAGTTATTGGCTTTTACGTTCTACGAGCCCGATTGGTTTTTAATATAAAACCAACCTGACCATACTCCAGCTGCATTCAAAACTCAAGTGGATTAATCCATAAGGACCGTCTCAACAAAAGGATCTCAACGCAAATGATGGCACATCAATAGGATGTTTGGTCCTTAAGATATAATCTTTTCCGCTTCAATAGCCCGGTTGGTTTCGGGTTCGAACCAACCCGACCATAACCCAAATTTTCCAAAACAATGAGTATAATATATTTAATTGACCATTTCGATCCAAGGATTCCTATGAAACTGATGGTGAGTCGATCGGAGGTCTTTAGCTCTAGTTATGGAAAAAACACCAAAAATGGTCAGAAGTGGGGGGTATGCGCCCGGCCTCACTGAGACCAACCCCCCTCCCCCCCTCGGGTCGGCCGGAACCGGGTCGAACCAACCCGGGTCCGGGCCTGACCCGGCCTGGTGCGGCCCAGCTCGGTCCGCGCAACCCGCCCCGTTCTAGCCGGGGAGGGGGGGGGCACTGGCTCGGCCAACGGGTCGAGCAGGGGGGGACATGGTCCCCTCCTTTGTTCCGCGAATGTGGAAACCGATGGCGCGTCTCCCATGGATCCCACGCGGGGGAGGGATCCGATTCCCCGCGGCCGCGGCTCTAGAGGCGGATGCTCCTGCCGGCAGCACTCCGACGGTCCGATTTGCCCGCCGCCTGCGCCTATGGCTCTCCCGGGACCCGTACATTACTGTGACAGTCTCCAATCTCCAAATCGGTCTCATTTCGTCGTCTCCATGCATTCTGTGCATCAAGAAAAAAACATCAATGGGTCCCGAATTGTTCGTTAGTCATCACCCACTGTGTTAGTGGTTCTAAACATCACCAACAATAATGCACTCCATGCCGAGGGTATAAAAACACATGAAGAAAATTATACAAACACCCCTACCTCAACAAAGAAGAAAAATGTCGGCGTCGTAGTAGATGGCGTTGTGGTATATGGCATCACGGTAAATGGAATTGCGGTAGATGGTGTCAATGTTCTTCGAGAAACCGGTGTTCGTCGTTTTTCTTCGTCAGAGGCCGTAATTCTTCGTCAACGACTGGTGTTCTTACTTGCACAATGATGCTATCCCCCTTAAAAAAATAATATGTTCCACCTATTATTTTATTATTCACTAAAAGAAACTCTCCCAAATTAACTCACCAGATTAAATAAAATGTGATGAAAATTATGTAAATAAGGGAGGGAGAAGGTTCCCCATTATTGAACGCATTGGTGGTTAAATATAAAAAGGGGAAACAGGAAGATTCCTCATTAAATTAAGGGTTGAAATTTAATGGAGGTTTGTCAAATTAATGGGGGTTCTTAATGAGATTTAGAGGGAATTTAAATGGTGGGCCTCTTGTGGGCCCCAACTCTCTATCACCCACACATGGGTAGTTAAGTGGCTGTGGAACCCACCCTTAACTACCCATGGGAGGGAAAAAAACCACCTTTCAAAATAAAAATATTTCCGTCAATTTTTATTTATTTCTTGAATAATCCCCCCAAATTATATTCTCCTCCTTTGTGAACGCAACTGTGGTAAGTGTCCCCTTAAGAAATTACGAGCACTGCGAGTTTATCGGTTCCATCAGATATTAATTCCAAGAACCTCTTCAAAAGTTAGAAAAACTCGCTCGTTTGTTCACTGAACATACCCAAGATAAACTTCGAAAATTGATTTCTAGAACACCGGGCCTCAGAATCAAGTTCCATCAGAAGCCACAGACTCATAAAATTCCAAAGTATTTAAAAAAAGTCCATTAAATTTCTGGGTCATTACATTACTCCCACCTCAGGGCATTACGTCCCCGTAAAGCTAGAACATAATCTAGTGGAACAAATGAGGGTACTAAGCATGAATCTAAGGCTCCCACTCCTATGTTCTCTCCTGAAGGTTCCCGTGATGCTAACGAATGCGCACAAGAAGAATCGACCGCCCACCTAGGACTTGCCCAAGTCGATCCTTGATATCCACCGGGACCTCCACAGAAGTTGCCCCATCATCAATGTCCAGCTACCGGTGGTCGATGATATGCGTTGGGTCGTGCATGTATCTCCTCAGCTGAGACACGTGGAAGATGTCGTGAACCCGGTGCAACTGAGGTGGAAAGGCCGAGCTGTATGCCACCTCGCCTACCTTGCTGAGGACCTGAAAAGGCCTGACTAAGCACGGAGATAACTTGACACCCCGACCAAATCTCCGTAACCCACGTCAAGGTGAGACCCGTAGGAAAACGTGGTCTCCATCCTCGAAATCTAGTGGTCACCGCATCCTATCAGCATAGGACTTCTGTCTGCTCTATGCAGTCCTCATTCGCTCCTGGATGATCTGCACCTTCTCCGTCATAGCCTGAACCATCTTTGGTCCTACGCGTGCTGACTCCCCAGGGTCAGTCCAGCACATAGGTGATCTGCAAGGTCAGCCATAAAATGCCTCGTAAGGTGCCATCCCGATGGTGGAGTGGTAGCTGTTGTTGTATGAAAACTATACCAAGGGTAGGTGATCCACCCACATGTGACCAATGTCATGGAAACATGCACAGAGAATGTCCTCAAGTGTAAGAATGGTCTTCTCCGTCTGGACATCAGTCTGAGGGTGAAAGGTAGTTCTCAGGAGTATCTACGTCCCAAAAGCCTCTGGTAACCCCTTCCAACGCCTTGAAGTAAAGTGAACATCTCGATCGGAGAAGATATATGATGGAACACCATGATGTCATATGATCTTCTGAACATAGAGGTGTCCCAATCACTCTACTGAGCCCTACTCTTTGATCGGTACGAAGTGTCCCGACTTGGTGAGTCGGTCTACGATCACCCAGATGGTGTCATGTCCTCTGGAAGTGCGTGGAAGCCCCATCATGAAATCCATGGATATCTCATCCCACTACCACTCCGGGACTTCTATGGGTTTTACCAAGCCTGCAGGTACCTAGTGCTCTTTTTTCACCTGCTGAAAAGTGATGCATCGTGAAACGAACTCTGCCATAGCCTTCTTCATACCCGACAAGCAGTACTGTCATCTGAGGTCCTAATACATCTTCTCTACTCCTGGATGTACCGGTAGAGGGGATGTGTTGAACTCCCTCATAACCTACTCCTATAGTGCAACAAGTACCATGGCACGCCCCCTGAAGAGGATGACGTGCTCCCCACCTTCCAAAAATTAATCGGGTTCTAGCCCTGAGGATATCTGAGCATGTCGCACCTCACAGTCAATTTCCCCATGTTTTGCCTCTCTGACCCGCTGAAAAAGTGGAGGAGTGACTCTGAAGGACTATAGATAGGCTTCCCCATCTCTATCAACAAAGGATATCAACAAATCAGCTAACTGATCCATCGCCTCTCCAAGTAGCTGAATTCCCGATCTCCTGCTAAGAGCATCATCCACAACGTTCCCCTTCCCAAGAGAATAGACAAAATCAAAGTCATAATCCTGGAGGAACTCGAGCCTTTGCCGATGTATCTGGTTCAGGTCTTTCTGTGAGAAAATGTACATGAGACTCTAGGGGTCAGAGTAGACTGTAAAGTGCTCTCCCATCAGATAGTTTCACCACATCTTTAGGGCGAAGACCACTGCTGCTAACTCCAATTCATGGGTAGTGTAGTTCTACTTGTGCGGCCTCAACTACCATTAACCATAAGAAATCACTGATCTCTACTGCATCAGAACACACCCGAGCCCAGTCCCTGATGTGTCGTAGTAAATTACATACCCTACGCCCTCCTCTAGTAGTCTCAAGATGGGCGCACTGGTCAATCTCTGCCTCAGCTCCAAGAAGCTCTGTCAACATCTGTCCAACCACACGAAGGGTTTCCCCTTCTTCTTCAAAGATGTAACTTGTGCTGAAACTCTAGATAAGTATGGAACAAATCTCTGATAGTACCCGGCCAGACCTAGGAAACTATGCACCTCCGTCATGCTCCTAGGTGGCTCCCAAGAAAGTACCGCCTCGACCTTCTCGGGATCCACTACTACTCCCAACTCTCAGATGACGTGCCCTAAGAAGTGGACCTCTTGAATCCAGATCTGGCACTTTGAAAGATTAACAAAAAGCTGGTGCTCTCAGAGTGTATCCAGTACAATCCGTAGGTGGTAGGCGAGCTCCTCCTCAGTCATCGAGTATATCATTATGTTGTCAATGAAGACTATGACAAACCAATCGAGGTAGGGATGTAATATCCTCTTCATGAGACTCATAAACACTTCTAGAGCATTGTTCACACTAAAGGGCATGACTAATAACTCATAGTGGTCATATCGACACTTGAAGGTCGTCTTCTGCACATCCTCGTCTCGAACTCGGAGCTGATGATAGCCTGACCTGAGGTCTATCTTCGAGAACCAACGTGATCCCTTGATAAGATCAAAGTGGTCGTCAATCGTTAGAAGTAGATATTTGTTCCTCATAGTCACCTGGTTCAGGAGACAGTAATCGACACACATTTGTAAGCCCCCATTCGCCTTCTTGGAGAATAGGACCGGAGAAGCCCAAGGTGAAACACTGGGTCAGATGAAACCTTTCCCCTGTAAGTCCTCCAGCTATCCCCACAGCTCACTAAGCTCGGCAGGAGCCATCCAATATGCTGGAGTGGATATCAGTGATATCCCAGGGTACCGTTCTATATATAAATCTACCTCCCTACGAGGAGGTAGTCCTGGAACATTGTCAGGAAAAACGTCTGCATACTAATCCACCACAACAGGAAAACTCAGACTCCACTCATCAACTGCTCCGAGGATGAGACTAGCCAACTTATGTGTGATAGGCTACCCTCTTCTATGCGTGAGCCCATCCTATGCTTCGAAGGTTCTCTTATTTCTGGTGAAGGTGAACCTGGTACCATCCTTGCGAACACACCATACCTTGAGCCTAATATAGTCGATATGAGCATGGACTGTAGATAACCATTCCATACCAAAGATGACGTTGTAGGGTCTCGATGCCACTAAAAGAAGATCCCATCCAATGCTCCCGCCTACTAGAGAATTCTCACACTACAAGCACTAGTGCGCAATCGTCAAGTCTACCCCCATTTGTGTCTCTAGCCGCAATGATCGAGCCAACGACTCCGTCAAAATCTATGAGCTCCGAACAAGGGCGGCGAAAATAAAGTAATTACTCGCACCTGTGTCTATAAGAGCTGCATCAAGGGTGGATTAGACATAGATAGTACCTCGAATCATCTCGGGTGAGCCGTGGTCGTAAGTCTCCATTGCCTGGAGCAGAGACTGCCTCTGCCCTCCAGCTCCTTGTAGTTGGGGTGGACCTCCTGGTGGTGGTGGTGGTAGAGCCTCGAAGCGTCGTCCACCACCCACTGCTCGGCTAGCTCCTCTGCCTCGTCCGCCTACTCCTGGAAAACCGCCACGGTTGAACCTCTTCCTCTTCCTGGGAGGTCCCTCCACTGTCTACTTCTTATCTGCATGGCGGTTCGTGCAGTCATGAGCCATGTGGCCCTATCTGCCGCATGCATAACACTGTCTGCTCCTCGTAAGGTTGGTTCTGTGCCATGTGCCCCACACAGCCAAACCCGTGTCCTTAGGTTGCCCACCTGTCGGTCTGGTCCTCTTGGACCCCTGCGTCGTCTGTCGACTGCAGGTTGCAGAAGACTCCTCCCTGTGCCGTCCTGCGGAGGGTCTCGCTGTTGATGGCTACTGGACGAGAAATCAATCCACTAACAAGGCTCTCTCCAGCACCCCACATGCGTCGGGATGTTAAAGAGATTCGTCAAAGCTCTGATCTCATGACTCAGCCCCTGCTCAAATGTCTAGGCCTGGACGAATGGGTCTCGTACCATATCTGTGTTGAAGCATGAGAGGTCAGTAAATCTCAACGATTACTGGGCTACTTACATGCTTCCATATCGCAGCTGAAGTAACTCTTGGATGCACACCGCATGGAGGGTGGCTCGAACAAACTCCGAGCAGTAGAGGCTCTCGAAGTCCTTCTAAATAAGAGATGCATCGTCATGCACCTAGAGCATCAGGTTCCACCATTTACTTGCTGCTGCATGTAGGATACTCGTAGAAAGGATCCCCATGAGGTCTGCTAGTGTGCATACCAATCTAAAGACTCTGATGATAGCCTCCATCCAATCCTCGGCTTCCTGTGGATCCGTCTCGCCACGGAACCTGGGTGGCCTCTGTCTCTAAAACTCATGCAATGCGCTCATGCGACATGCACTCTTCGATGTTGGGGCTGGTTGCATCGGTGAATTGGTGGGTAGAGGTATCACCGGTGCCTACACTGTAATGGGGCCCTGTTCCGAGGCCTCGTCAATCGGTGGGATGCCATCTCGCACAATGCTCAGAACCCTAGCTGGATGTGGTCATGGGGCCATCCTAAAAAGAAACAGGTGTTCCACGGTTAATACAGTATACTTGGTGATCTGACACAATTTAATAACAATGAAATCATTGGAAACACACATGCAATCAATGATTTCATTCACTGAGTAAGAAATCAGATGTCAGGGTCCTGATGTATGGATACGTCAGCCACCACACCAACACTGGACTCCCTGGACTGATAACCACACTCATTACTCTAAAAATTATTTCTTCACAGAGAAGAAATTATCATATTCCTATGTTCTGCAGTAGAACTGACTCCTCTGATACCAATTTGACACGACCCGTCCCCGAGGCCCGTGACGTGAATACCCCAAGCCCGCCTTCCATAAGTTAGGGGCCGGTGACAACCACCAAAGGTGTAAATCCCAAAGAAGGGAAGACATTTCATTTATGATGTAACATACACAATAGAGTACACATGTTAAGTTCGTACTAAGTAAAACCGGGTACAAGGTAAATGTTGAAAAGTAAATGGGCCAGTATTCAAACCCAACTAAAAGTACAGTACAACTGAAAGGAAAGTACAACATTAGTATGTAAAAACAGCAACACCGAGTCATCCTCTGGAAATCCCACCTGAAGGGTGGGTACAGATAGTCTCCTCATCTCCTCGGGTTCAGTCGCCCACTCTGTGTACGTCCCGTCAAGTGGTCCACCTCCGAGTACCATCCAGCTCTACAAGCCTCCACCTCGATCCGTGTTGTCCATCATATGCATCCAACACAATGTAGTGCAGGCATAGCCAGTGCAGGGGTGAGTATACGATACTCAGTAGGGATCCTGAGACCCCCGGATGTCTCTCAGAATCCACGAAGGATAAACCACATAGGATAGATAAAATCACAAAGTATCAACAACACTACTTAGGTATATACCCATACATATACCTAATTCATCAGTTACAGTTCATCTAAAACTCTTGATCCGAAGATCCACCCATTCCACAAAGGAAAGCACAACCCAGTCCACAATTGATAACACAACATTGTCCACATAGGAAAAACACTACTCAGTCCACACAAGAAAGCAAGCCAATCCCCTCTATGATAAAGATTTAGAATCAAGGCTCATCTCAAACAGGTATACACTTCATAAGGTGATAGAGATGATCTGATGTAGCCACTGATTCATCTAAGATATCGAACCCACATAGGATAGAAGAACATCTAAGATGTCAGACCCACAAAGGTTACAAATCTAGCTTCTCTGCCGGACCCACATTGGATACAAGTACAGAGGTCAATACTTCCGGACCCACATAAGATACAAGAACAGTAGTCAAAGATGTCGTACCCATAGAGGATCTCAGTACGGTCACCGTTGCTGCCGAACCCATGGAGGATCCATGTACAGTCATCCTCGTTGCCGAACCCACGGAGGATCCAAGTGCAGTCGTCATCATCGTAGTGGCAGCCAGCTCTTGGGTTCCCGCACACAGCATTCTCGATTCCGAGAGGGTCCGCTCCTCAAGAAAGAGAGAGTCAATACATCAACTATCACGAAGTCCATAGTTGATGTATCCCAAAGTTCTGTCTCATCAAAAGAAACCCTACATGATAGACGGTGCGTCAATAGGACGCTCAGTCTGATAGTTATTGGTCGTTCCGTTCTAGGGGCCCAGATGGTTTTTTAGCTAAAACCAACCCTACCCTACTATAGCTATATATAAACCTCAAGTGGATTTATCCAAAATGACCGTATCAACAAATGTATCCCAACACAATTGACGGAAAGTCAATCGAATTTCCGGTCCTTAAGATATAAGGGTTTTGCTTCAAGGGCCCAGTTGGTTTCGGGTTCAAAAAAACCCGGCCGTATGCAAAAATTGCCGAAACCACGAGTGTAATATACCGAAATGACCGACTCAATACAACGATTCTGACACAACTGATGGTGCATCGATCGGAGGTCCATAACTCATGTTATGGGCAGAAGACCAAAAATGGTCCGAAGTGGGGGGTCTGGGCCCGGCCCGACCAGGCCTGATCCTCGCGACCCACCCCGGCCTAGATGGGGGTACAATGGCTTAAATAGCAGGCTGAGCAGGGGGGGACACTGTCCCCCCTTTGTTTCGAGGATGTGGCGACCAAATCCGTGACTCTCCCGGTTCCCGGGTGGCCGCGGGATCCGATTCCCCACCGCCGCGGCGACTCCTGTCAGCGGCGCGCCGGGGTGTCGCCGCCTCCGGGCGGTCGGCCAGTGCCAGATGCCGCCTCCGGCTACAGGCACCGCCGAGATGGCGTGGCGCTCTAGCATTATCTTCAACAAACCACCAGACGCGCTCTCGTGGTCTGCTTTTCCCGCCGTCTACGCCAATGGCTCTCCAGGGACCCGTACATTACTGTGATGGCCTCCAATTGCCAAATCGGTCTAGTTTCGCCGTCACCAAGGATTCCGCGCATCAAGAAAAAAATAGAATTGCGTTCAAACTTATTCATTAGTCCGCACCCACCGTGTTAGTGGTTTTAAACATCACCATCAATAAAGCACGCCATTCCGTGGGTATAAAAATCACATGAGGAAAATTATACAAAAAAACCCATACCTCAGCAAAGAAGGTGAATGTCGGCGTCGCAGTAGATGACATCACAGTAGACGGCATCAGGGTAAACGATGTCGTCATAGACGGCGTCGCAGTAGACGACATCGATGTTCTTTGAGGAACCAGAGTTCTTCTTCGTTCTTCATCGGAGTCTGATGTTCTTCTTTGTTCTTCGTCGGATACCGGCGTTCTTCCTTGCACAACGAAGCTCTCCCCCTTTATAAAATTATAGGTTCCACCTATTATTCTATTATTCATGCAAAGAAACTCTCCCAAATTAACTCACCACATTAAATAAAATGTGATGAAAATTACGTAACGAATGGAGGGAGAGGGTTCCCCATTATTAAACGTGTTGGGGGTTAAATAAAAAAAGGGAAAAGTGGAAGGTTCTTTATTAAATTAAGGGTTGAAATTTAATGGAGGTTTGTCAAATTAATGGGGGTTCTTAATGAGATTTAGAGGGAATTTAATAGGTGGGACTCATGTGGGCCTCACCTCTCTATCACCCACACTTGGGTAGTTAAGTGGCTTTGGGCCCCACCCTTAACTACCCATGGGAGGGAAACAACACCTTTCAAAATAAAAATTCATCCATCAATTAGTATTTATTTCTTGAATAAACCCCCAAAATTATCTCCTCCTCCTTTACGAACGCAACTGCGGTATGTTTTCCTTTGAGCATTTAGAGGTGCTGCGAGTTCATCGGTTCCCTCAGATTTTAAATCCAAGCACCAATTCAAAAGTTAAAAAAACCCGCTCATTCGTTCACTGAACAAACCCGTGCTAAATTTCAAAAATTGATTCCGGGCACACTGGGCCTCAGAATAAAGCACCGTCAGAGGCCACAAACTCGTAAAATTTCAAAGTATTTAAATAAATTTCTAGGAAATTTCCAGTTCATTATAGAAAAAAATTCAGAAATATTTATATTCATTTCCATATACATAATTATAATAACATTTTACATTGGTGGATGATAACAAAGATAATAAAATATAGAATAAAACACATTATGGTATTATTTTCATTTAATTTTCTAAATTTGAACTATGTACTAATTCTTCTTATGCATATTTTTCATCTATTTATATGTTTTAACTACAATGGAGAGTGATGATGAATTATTTGACATATAATAAGAGGTAGTTTAATTTTAATATGTTACAACACATTTTGTGAAAAATGGTGAATTTCTAGTGGAAATACATGGATAAAAATGACTTTATAGTTAATTCACTAAGGGGTATATTTTTAAAATTAATTTATTCTATAATTTTTTTATAAATGTTTAATTAAATACTGATAATTATTTCAATGAATGTATAGATTCATAATCATATTTGGTATCCCTATAAAAAATAGTTGAAATGGAAATAAACATGGATATTTGTTGATGTTTGTTGGAATTAATCAACAAATTTAGAAGATAATGGATGATTTTATAGATTATATTGAAGATAAAATGAAAAAATGATAAATCTTGAAATCATAAATATGATAGTTTTATTTTTAATTAGTTAGTTCTTGATTTTATTAAAAAACAATTATAAATTAACTCTTGATGTTTTTAGTGTAGATTCTGATTATACATTTTTTTTATTTTGAGAGTGATGAGGCACCTCGCATGTTGATCATATAAAACACCAATATTTCAATATGAAGTTGTAGTAATAATTAATATCCTATCCAATAGATTATACAACACATAAAAGAAAAAAATAGAGGGTATTATTTTATTACAATGTAATATATGTATTGTAATGAAAATTAAATTAAAAATCATTTTATAAGTAAAAAATAATAATTAATTAAGATAATTTATATAAATAATTAACTATTATTATTGGTTTTAAGGAATGTTGTTATGTGATATAAAAAATTTTAATTGATAAAATTTATTGGTGAGAAGATACATATATTATTTATTGTGATTAAAAATTTTTAATATCAATAAGAGATTCAATTCAAAGAACAATTTATCAAGTGATTTTTATTAAATCAAAATAAATTATACTGGTCACTTTTAATAGATGATTATAATAAAATATATTTATTCATTTTTTTAATAATATATTTATAATTGTTTAATTAGGAAATTATTTAAAAAATATTAAGTTCACTTAATCATTGAATGAATTTTTGAGAAAAGAAGTCTGTTATTTATATTTTATATTGTAATTCAAAAAGGTGTTTGATAATACTTTTTTATTTAGTATTAATTTTCAATTTAATCAAGATATATAGAGTAATGAAATTTTTATCATAAAATATAGTAGGGGTTTATTCCATGAGTCATAAATTCCGAAAAATAATACCATAGTTCTATAGAATAACTTTGTTGTTAGATTCTATCGAACTAGATATTAGAGGAACATTACAAGAACTTTAAAGTGTGTTAGCTATTTTGATTATTGATTATGAAAATAAGGTTAAATGGTGAAGTTGAATATATATGTCTTTGGAATGATTCAAAATGAGATGAACTTGAGATTGCATATGAATTCTTGGAAATATTGTTCTTGGATTAATATTGATACCTAGAACACCATGAAATGTGTTTGAAAGAGTTTAGAGTTATTTAAATAGTTGTTAAATTTATTTTAAGATGTTACAAATTTATTTGAGGAATTTGAGAAATACCTCAAAAAAATTGAATAAGTCATTTTTATACATAAATATATTGGGGGTTTTGGGTTCATAAAAAATTTAAGTCCTGTGAATTCGATTTTAGATCATCACACTAAACATAAGACCTTAGTTTCTAAATGTATTTCATTTACGATCTTCAGGCATCATCATAATGATTTATATTCCACTATGAATTCGAAAATGCATTGATCATGACAATTTACTAATAAAATGAATATCTTTGGAATACATAGTGAAAGAATCCATCATAATACATTAGGAATGCAAACCTCTAAATTTCCAAGTATTTGAATATGGATTAGCATAATGCATCAATACTCAAGAAAATTTCTCAAATTGATGCTGGATGAAAAAAGTAACCAATGTATAATCTAAATATTAATTGTAATGATTTATGAACATATGTATTTAATATCCCCAATTAATGGAATAAATATTGAATTATTAATTTTTTTTGTATTAAAAGATTAGTAAATTGAGTTTCTATATTTAAAATCTAATGATTATGAAAATATTTTGGATATTTCTTAAGTTAATCATTTATAGAATAAAAATCAGAAGAACCAATAATGGTTTGTTATCCATGATTATAATAATGATTGTATTATATTTATACATAGAATAATAACATCCTAGAATTATGATAATGTTTTTTCTATAATTTTTTAATTTTTATAAAATATAAAAGTAATCACGTTGAAAATGTTATTTTTTTATAATATGATGTCTGTTAGGGAATCTAAATTATATGATTGAATTTCAAATATTCAAGAATATATAGTAAATAATAACATTTAAAGTATTCTTTTAATATGAAAATATAATAGATGATTTATGAAGAATTATGATAACTGAGGACCACTGAACGATGATTTACTATTTATTAAATCTTATATCAATTGGATATGAGATTATTTGAGTGTTTTTTATTAACTGAGATTGAGGTATGCTAATTTTACCGACCCAAAAGAAATTATATATCATCTATATTTTATATATCTAAAAAATGATAATGATTTCAACACTATAAATTTGTTTTCCATATAAATATGTTACAATTATAAGGATTAGGAGTAAAAAAGTTATCGATTCTTCTGAGACAAATAAGTAATGCACGTTGAAGTATATAAAATATTTTGTAAAATATGTTTTCAAAATGGAGGAAAATTTAACTTTTATATTCCTAGAATACAACCTAATATTAAAAATTTGAGGATGATAATTCATGGAAACATGTAATGTGTATTACATAATGGTAAAATTCCACTAAAAATGTTTTGAAAAACAATATACCATTTATGTTATTTGGGATAGATGAAAAACATTTATTATAGTATCAATTGGAATTTATTCTGCATTTTATTGAGAATATGAGAAGAAAAGAAGTACTCATTTTTTGGTGGACATGTGGAGAGTAAATTGAATGATTAGAGGAGTTTTAGATATTATAAAAATATCTTTTGGAAAATGAAGTGCAAGTTGTTGTAATCTATAGTGATTCGGATGTGAGTGATCAGGAGTAGGAGTATGTACTCAGTTGAATATCACTAGGAAATATTTCATTATTGTGTTAATTTTAATAAATATAAGAAAAATATATTTTGGATAGTTTTCATGAAAAAAGAGTTTGATATTACAAGAAAATATTTTAAAGAATAACATGAAGCTATAAATTTATAAATAAAAAAGTTACACATGTTTAGTTAGTATAGAAGAAGTTTGTTGATGAAACCTTTTATTTTAAGAAAAAAAATCATATTTTTTGGAGTCATGTCATCTCCCTACATATTGTGATCTACATCAAGAGGATAAATAATATGTTGAACTTTTGTGATATGAGTAAAAAATACCCACTTGAGTAGAAGAATATCACTTATGTAATATAGTGATACCAAACCATTATAATATTGAATACAATCGTTTGAATATGATACCTAGAAAAAAATACCTATAACTAGGAAATGATTTTGGTGGGGAATTTGTGCCTTTATCATCCCAACTGTAATAAGTATTAGGATTCCCCACTATGACCAATCATTTTGAATACTATTTTCCATCATTATCAATATTAATTCAATAGAATAGGTTTTTTCTTTATAGTAAAATATAATAGATCTATAACTATTATCCAGATTAATGGTTCAAGTCTAATATTGTTTGAGATGCTTAAAAAAAGAAAAAGAATTTTTTAAAAATTTAGTAACACTTGATTCTCCTCTAGGTGTGTCTCTATGATAAACTAGATATCTAATACATTTTACATAAGAAGTTAAATTTGAAATATTATAATTTCAATTAAATAAAATGAAATTATTTTTTTGATTCATCATTTTAATTATATCAATGTGTGAATAGTAGTAATTTTTCTGAAAGGATTGATTATTAGAGGAATAGTGAAAAATATTGTTTTTATAAATTCCATCACCTTCATGAAATTGTCATGATATAATATTCCCATAAATGTTTATGAAAATTTTTACCTCAAAAAAATGATTTTTTTGTGAAAAAACAAAACATTTTAAAGTATTTTGTTTAATTTTGAAACCTGTGTTTTTTATTATAGATCCTAAAGTATAGTTTATTATAATAAAAAACTATTTTGGTTTTTTTATTTAGTCAGAGAAAAGTACCAAATTATTATTAATGGTTTTATAAAAACATAATTGTCCTTATCATGATAATAATCCATTTGTTTTCATCTAAATCCATTAAATACAATGGTTTTTCAATTAAATTCAATTTCATGATAAGAAAATTCATTTTTCTATAGACTATTATCACAAAATTTTGAATTCATATAGTAAAATTAATTTTTTACACCACTATAAATTGAATATAATATTAAAATTTACATTCCTAGTTAGCATATTGAGTTTTTTATCCTAAAATATTTAATTTTTTGTCATATAAATAATTTATTATGATATATGTAAGTCACCATGATAAATGATAAAATGGTATAGAAGATTGTCGAACTAAGGGATAAGAATAAATATATCACAAATGGAATATAAAATTTGAATTAATGACTGTGTTTTAGGATTTAGTAATCTTATATAAAAATTTGGGATAATTTTGTTCCACTTACCCTTTAGAATGAAATTTTTATGTATTTTCACAATTTTAACCAATATCACTTATAACAGTATCCCTTCAACACCTCATATATGCTTATACAATGGCCATTTGAGACCACGTATCCTATATATGTACTTATTCCCCATTATTAAATTCATAGGGGTTCCAATATTAACATAAAAGAAATCTAATGATGTTTATTTTTTGATAAAATGGAGGTTATATAAGGAAAAGGTAATTGTTCAATCCGTTTTCTTTAGAGATACCTTATTCATGTACTTCATAAACATATTTTATACTCATTATAATATAATAAAATCAATATTATTTTATAGTCATATGTTTTTTTTGTTTTTGGAGTAACCATTTCCCCCAACTAATATTTTTTTAGAACATGTGAATGTCACTCGTGATAATTTTGTACTACCTCCACCATGTATAACACATTTAATCTTTCATTACCAACATACACATATGGTTATAAAAAAATTTATGAATATTTATGGTACTTATAAAATTATTAAGATTATATAATGATAAATCATTATCTACATTCATTCATGTTTATTATAAGATGAAAATGTCACTGATATTACTTATAAATAAATGTATACATGATCGATTTGTTACATTAGTCCTCATCACCAAACAATGATGGTTATAATAATTCATTTAATTAATAAATATGATACATATTATATTATTATTATTTTATAAATTACAAATTTTCATTATATTATCAATGATAGCAGTAAATGATCAATGTAATTTTAACCCACAAAAATCAGAATACTAAGACAATTCTTTGATAATTAAAATATATTTTTTAATACATATTGAAATTTATAAATTTTATTCTACTTAAATGATGATTAAAAAATAAATAAATGATTATTTATCATATTAATTAGTTTGACTATAGATTTAACCATGGTTAACATAATAAATATGTTTTAGAGAAATTAGCCAGATAACCTCATGTTATCAACAATGGAAATATATTAATAAATGAATAAAATATGATAAAAAATGAACCATACCAAATAACAGAGGGATGAAAAATATTCATTAATATGTATTTAAGAACACTAGTATAATTATTTTGGTTGATATAATAAGTCTGACCAAGTGGGAATCCATGGTACATGTTTTTTTTCTAAATTTCATTTCATTAAAGAATATTTAAAATTATTCTTATATTATCATTTATTTCATGTAAATACTAAAATTTAAAAATATTTTAATATATATGTATATATATATATATATCTTTTTATTCATGGTATTTATATTTCTATTTCATGATATTTCATTCCAATATCTTTTATGTAAATGATACGTCATCTATAGGGGTTACTAATCAATTCCCACTTATAATCGGGGTTTTTTATTTCAAAATCTATATTAGGTTTATTTTAATATATATCCATCTTTACCCAAACATATTTTGTTCTCATATAGTAATTATATTTGTTTTTATAGTATATTTTTTGCTTTCCCTATTTGGTTAAAAAATCAACTGAACGGTTGTTTATATGAAACAACTACCTTATTTATCCTTTGTGGTTGGGAATCAATTTTCTCTCTCTCCATATTATTTTTTTATTTGTAATTTTATTTTAAAAAAATTATTTACTAAGGAAAATTTATGTTAACTCTTACCTTATTTTCAAATGATTAATAATGTTATATTTAATGTTTTATGCAGGGGTCATTTTCTTCTCTCTTTAAAAAAGTTATAAATGAATGGTTTTTAAATATTTACATCTTTATCGCCAATTTGTACAATATTGAATAATATTGACTTTTATGATAATTTTTAGTGATTTCATGAATTTTCCAAAAAAATTATACTACCATTGTTCAATGATGTATTATTTATCTTAATAAATATAATCAAATGAATATTATTTTTTTGATATATTTCAAATAAATTTTAAATTATTTTTATTAATGTTATTTTCACTTTTTTCAACATACTTTAGTGATTATTATTCTTATATTTTGATTTACTATAATGACACCATCCTGCTTCTTTCTATGGATGTCCTATGATAATGTTTTAAAGAGGTTTTCTTGGAAACTATTTCTTTTCCATGGGTTATTTATGCAATGATTGTATGTTTGTTTTTCAATATATATTGTTCTCCATCAGAATAAATATCTATTTTAACATTATTTTACAGCTTAAAATTATATTCATTTAAATTTTGATTCAAAATGTAGACTGAGAAGACATTTAAAATCCAAAATCTTGCTTAAAAAACATGAAACATTTCCTTAAAAAATACAATCCAAGATCAATGATCAAAATTTAAAAAAAATCATTTCGAAGACCCCCATAGGTAGTTTTAATAATCCTATATATCTAATGAATTTAATTTAAATCAAATATATGAAATAGATAATAAAAAACTATTACGAAATTCAACAATTTCATATAAAAAATTTATTTCTCCGTCAAAAAAATCACATATGAATATATTTTCATTAATATTTAAAATATAATTATTATTTATTATACAATTTTCAAAATAAATGAATACAACTGAAACAACTATATAAAAATATTCAAAAAGTGGTCACAATGTGTTTCCTTCCTTGGGGAATCTCAAATGGGAAAGAAAACACCAAGCATGTATCATAAATTAGGAAAACCAATGTTTAGAGAAAATGATAATTTGAATCCCTAAATTGAATCATGATTTTGGGTTCTAGGAGACTTGGAGGACCTATTAGAATAGAAGGAAATGTAAAAATACAATGAGTGACGAAAGAGATGAAAATTAACTATTCTGAACCAATGAAATAAAAAGGGAACAAGAAAAAATCGAAGTAGAATGAGTTATATCCATACATAGGGATCCATGGTGATTGCTTAAATTAATGGGTATGGAGAAGATGTGAGTAGAGTTGAAAATTGAGAGGGGAAATGGGTCATTTAACTTTGTTTGTGATTTCTTGTTTGACAACACAATTTAACCACATGGTCATCTATATCATTCACTATCTTTACAAAGGGGAGTGTACAAGATACAACAAGGAACAAAGTTAAATATAATTTTTATGAACCATTAATCATTAACCATATGAAAAACAACAAGGAATGGTAAGACAAACAAATTTACCAATGTCTCACAAAACCAATTTGTTACTAGCGTGAAAAAATCAAGCATGTTATAGAATATAATGTGAAATATACTTTTAATGCATCACACATGATGTTATACGTATTTTATTATTTATGATGTATATACTACCTTTTTGAAATATTAATCCATGAATATATTTAAACTCATGGTATCTGTAGTTCTATTTTTTGTTACTTTTATCCATGGGTTTGATGTTAATGATACAAAAAGGTGTATTGGGTAATTTTACCATACTACTTTTAATTTGTAATTTTTATATCTAATTTCACATTTGTGGGATTTTATAAAATATTACTTCTAAACACCATCTATTTTATTCTCATATGTTAATTATATGAGTTTTCTTATTCTCAATTTATATTCCACTATTTTGTATTAAAATAATCTGAATGAATATTTACTTGATAATTAATCATTATTTATCAGTTTCAATTGGGAATCTTTTTTCTCCATATCCATATTCTTCATATTTCATAATAAATTATATATTTTTTTAAATAAATTAATTATTAAGTTTAATATTGGTTTTATTTAACTTTCTATTCATAATATTTAAAGGTTTATTTATAAAAATTTTATTTATAGGTAATGTTTTATGCTCTTTATAAAAGTGATAATTAATTTTTTTAATCATTTAATGCTTGATCACATTTTGATATTAATAATTTAAATAGTTTTTAATAAATTTATTATTGGATTCTATGGTGTTTGAAATAATATAATATTCCCATTTTCTAGAATTTATCTATTTTCATTGTCAATTTAATTTGGATGTTTTTTTATACAAGTATATTTCACCTATGTTATAACCCATTAATGAATATTTTATTTCATTGGTGATATAAACTATTGACACCATTTTATTTTTTTAGATGAATTTTGATAATGTTCAAATGCTGTTTTTATAGATCCCATTTCATTCCCATGGGTTATGTATTTTGTTATTTCTTTTTTCTACTATAACTTGAGATGACGAAAAAAGTCAATAGGGTTTTGGTGAATTAAACCCTTAAATTTTTTTTAATAAAATTATATTCGAGGTGATATGATTATACAGAAAAAATAAAATATAAACTCCATGATTTTATAGTCATATAGATTAAAATGATCACATATATATTGGTTAAACCCTCAATATTAGATTAAAAATATTTTTAAATAAATTAACAATCCATCTGAAGGGAGTCAAAACCAATTACAACTTGCTTTTTAACACAAGAATGAATAAACAAAGAATTTTATTTTTAACCCATGAAAGCATAACATAAAACCTTCCTTTTGAATTTCATTAGGAATCTACTATATTTTATCCTTAGAAAGAAAAAATAAAAAAAGCCCTCCATTTATCATATAATGAACAACCATATATTTTCTTTTTTCACATGTAGTAAAAACCCATAAATATTTTTTCGGGTAGTATAACTCAAAACCATATTCAACATTTTTATCATAAATGGATAAACCACACTATTATACTAGAAAACTACTAAAATAAATAATACTATAGAAACTAACTTAGAAATGAGTTATCTAAATATAGATACTGTAAGGATCACGTCAATAGTTGAATGTAAAACCATATAGTTTATATAAGCACGTTTCAATAGTAATGATAAAATAAACAATAAAATTTTTGTATCCATGAATATACAAACTCCTTTATTCTCAGTAAATCAAAATCATATGTAAAGAGTATTTTGAAGTAAAATAATGATCAGTAAAGGACATTTTTGTGCCTATTTGTTTTAAATCATCTCTTCCAAACACCATCACCTTCTCTCAATCGATGATAATAGACTAATTTAATGTTTTAGAATTCTATAAAATTTTAAACAATTATACAAAAAGTCTTGTTAATATATTTATTACAAAAATAAAAATTTTCATAATAATAAATAATAAGATACATTTAATATTCTTATAAAATCATGTGAAAATAACTCTTCAAATTTTAAAATATTTTAATTTTTAAACAACCTATAATAAATAATGAGTATCAATATCAACCACACACATACCCAAATTAACCTTCATAAGATTATCGATAAATAATTTTGAAACTTATTATCATCGGATTATAATAATTAATATTTAATTTTAGAACAAATAAATTATTAATAATTATTACTATGAACATATAGTAGATTTAATGTCAAATAATTTAGAAACCTGGATGATTTTAAGAATTTGAAAAAATAAACCCAAAACGTGGTATTATCCAAGATCAATTAAAATAATTGTATTTTGGGATTATGGAGTTTGTCCTGAATTAAAAAAATACATTGAATAAATTTTTAATAATAAAATTAATTCATAGAATTATCAAAATCCTAACAGTACTTTTTAAAACATCATTTTATGGCGAATAATTGGAAAATAATAATTATTATGTCCAAAATAAATAAATTGATATATTTCGAATTATCAAAAATGATAAATTTAAAGGAATCCCAAAAAAATGGAACCATTTTAAATAATTACAAAACCAAAAAATCTTTCAAATCCTACACCACTTACATAAATTGTAAAAAACATTAAAAAGTGATTAAATGAACCAAATAAGATTTTAAATTATGAAATAGATTCAAAAATTAATTCCCCCAACAATTATGTGTTCTAAAGATTTAGAACAACATAAAATATTAATTAATAATGCCGCCCCTTAAGGGTAGATTTTTTCATTATAAAAAGTAACAACTTCATAATGTTTTGTATATATATTAAACTCAAATAATATTATTTTGAAAAACTACATGTATAATGTAGTATAAAATCCTCCTAAAAATATTAAAATAAAAAAGTATCAATGAAATCATATTAACATATTTAAACTATTATATAATAATTTAAAACAAATTAAAATGTTTCCAAAAAGGGACATCCTATGACAACGAATATATATTGAATAATAAGTAAGATTAACATCTTATAAATATACATAAAAATATTTTATGGATATGATAATTTCATGATAATTTTATATGTTGATTCAACAATAAAATAAATAATTTTTTTCTATAAAAAAATTTTTCCATAAAATATATGGTTTTATTTAAATATTTAATTATTAATTTATAGATTTTAAATTTTTAAAATTTACATCATTATTGGATTATTAATATCAACATTATATTTTGGGTATTTTTTTATATTTTTATGAAAATATTGTTTCGGAGTGAATTTGGAAAAATTAAGATATTTATAAAATATGATATTTCATTTCACATAATTATAAATATACATTTACTTGTAAATTAGTAATAAATTGAAATAATTCCACTTTATTTTAATATAATTGAAACAATTTCATAGGGATTAGTATTATTTTTCCATTTGTTATGAAATAATTTTTATACATTAAAATGATATTTTTCTAAAAAATATTTTTCATTTAATTTTGACACATAAATTTCTATTAATTTATACCCCTTATATAAATTTAACCAAGAAAATTGGACATAAATTTGTAATTTGGAGGTTTAAATTGGGTGATCTGTTCAATTTAATTATTGTTCATAATGAATAGTTATCTTTGAAAAAAACCATCCCCTTGTAAAGGTTAATATGATTAATAGTAGTGGGGTTCAACAATGAGATTAGGTATGAATGTTCTAAGACATAGCTGAATGTAATTATTTTATTTTATTATAAACATAAACTATCATTTTGTTTTAATTTTATCCATTTTGTTCAACTTTACAATTAGAAATAAATTTTATATATTTAAACTTATTCCTTATTTAGATGTTTTTATCTGCAATAAGTTATAAAATTCCACCGTCTATCATCACATATTCACTCATTTTCAGTAACATATCATAGCCATTACATTCAAAAAACTATTCCCAACTATCGTTTCTACATCCTAGATTTCATGGTTTTCTCAATTGAATAATTCTAGATGGATAAAGTTTTATGCTACTGAGATATATTAGAGGAGGACGTATAAGTCCTATCAAAATTACCTCAACTATATTTCTCATCCTACTTCCTTAAAATATATTATAACAACTATTACATAATTAAATAACATTTTATCTATTAAAAAATAATATATTATATAAAACACTTTTATATCTCTTTTCCATCCAATGGGAAATTAAAACATTGTATGAGAATATATGGGGGCTACCAACTCCACAATGTGATCTATGCCATTTTACATCATCACCTAATACAAGTGAAAATAAAAATGATATTGTTTCAAATAAAATCTTTTTATTAAATTATTGTTATTATTTAAATATAATTGATTAATTACTTTCAAACCCTTTTCATCTATTAGAAAATGATAACATCAATCATGTGCACGTATGGAATACCATCTCTATATGGTGGTACAACTCATTTTTCATTACCGAATCACATGGTTGGTCCAATTTATTTATGTAATTAAAAAATATGATATATTTATCAATACTATTTTTGTTCAAACATAAAATATTTTATAACTTATTTTTTCTATCTAGTAATAAAATGGAGTTTCGAGCCATATAAATGTGAGAACTACTATGTAGATGATATACAATATTTTATTTTTAATTTCCTCATTCCATGGATAGTTATAAATAACGTTTTAATATAAAAAATATAATTTTTATTAATATATGGGGTACAATAAAAACATGATAACTTTTCTTTATTCGACCAAGTGGTTTCATTTTGGTCTAATAAACTAAACATATTCAAAATATCCAATGTTAACATTACAATGTAAGTAACTAAAAAATCATGATATAAAATGAACAAAAAAGAATAATTATAATCAAATGAAAATAAAAAATATTCTTAAATTAGTATAAAAATTATAATTTAATTATTTAAGAGGGTATTCATATGGACGAAATTTCTCAGTAGTCATGGTAAGTGTCTTTAATTTATAAATCTTATTTTAAACTTCTCATTCTAGATCAACATATTCTTAGCAGAGGTTATTTAAAATTTAACATTTTTTATACTATTAATGATAAATATATTTTTAATGTCATTTTTACTATTTGATATTCTCTTTTAAATAAATTAAAATATAATATATTCAATGATTTCTGTAGGGGTTATTTTCACATTATTAGAAAATTATAGAAATATTAATTTTCAATTCATACAACATGACTTACCTTTCACACAATAATAGTAATTATTCATTTACAAAATTCCCCAATATGATAAAATTTATTATCTAATAATATTATTTTCCTAAACTTATATCTATTTATTGTTTTTAATAAATTCTCATAGGACACATAAATTTCTACTCATTTTTTTGTGATGGGTAAATGAATTATTCTATATTGGATTAAATAACAATTCAAATAAATTTTAAATTTGACATTAAAAATTCATGTGTATTATTCATGAAATAGTTCCTGGAAACTTTATATAAATTATGAGAGCGATTTTTATAGTTATAAAAACATGTGATCCTGGTATAGCTCTCATATGTAATGGGTAAAGGGACCAGGATTACCAGTGAGAGAAAACTTCTAATTAATTTTGTAATAATCTGGCTCGATGATTCCTTTATATTTGTTCTAGTAAGTGTGATTGAATTTATAATGTTACAATATACAAACATTATATGGTTTCAGTTGTTTATAAAAGAAATATATTGATTCAAAAGGTAAATAAATTGATATTATTTTTTAGTTAAATTTTATAACCACATTTTTAAAAAAGGTGATGTTATTATTTTTTTAGGAAAGGTATTCGTGATTTTCATTTTATCCATGAAATCGTTATTATTATTATTATTTATTTTTTATTACATATTAATGGTTTTAGGAAATATATTTTTGTTTATGTTATTTTCATTAAAAAGTAAAAATGTATTTGAGATCAGTTGTTTATTACGAAAGGAAAATAGTGGAAGTGATATTTTAGGGTTACAAATGGACAAAGTGGATTTTTTCTATTATTACGCATAATGAGATTTTTTTAATCCCAAATTTTCGTATGTATTTTAAAATGTCTTATAGGTTAGTAATAATGATATTAAACTCAATTTTCTTATAATGGATGTCACCTAGAATGAAGAATATGTGTTTTGTAAACAAAACATTTTGTGGGAAAAAGTGAATTATGATGAAATTTCAGCAATATAATGTAAATAAGTATGTAATGATCTAGAACTATATAACTTAAAAAGTGATAGTCATAAATGTGCTGAAATATATTATGTAAATATTATAATTTATGTTATGGTAATGTTGAGTTTCTTATAGTATACATCAGATAAAGGGTTCAAATAAAATTAGAGGTTGAAATGATGTTATAAGATACTATTAAGAGATTTTAATTTATTGTTACATTCTAATGATATATATTTTTAGAAATAATTTTTCTATTAGTATAAAAAAAATTTAATTGAAATCTATTACCATAGTGGAATATCGGTATAAGAGGTTGAAAGTCCCCCGGAGGTCAGTTATGTAAAATTTGTTTATCTGGGATATTAATGGAGAGACCAATGCAAGATATAAAACATATTATCTATATAATAACATTTTAATTGTAAATTAATTCAGGAAATATCTACATCTGACCATTGGTCGATGCTCAATCATAGGGAATGCGATCGAAAGATTAATAATTTACAAATTATATATGATTGTATTGGATGAATTTAAAATCATAAGATAATACTATATATTTATATTTTCAAGGTTAAGTCAATTAATGGGAGGCTTTTTTAATAACACTAAAGAAAAAAAAAGAAATTAATTCCCTGGAATGAATGTTATATAATGATCTATTTCAGGACAATTATTTTATTACTGTTATATAAAATTGAATGGAAAGGTAAATCCTAGAGTTGAGAAAATTTTTTGAGGAATCTATTAACACATATGGATATAATGTTTCTAATTTTTCTTTGTATGAAACAAATTTCATTTTGGATTTAATGGTCTATTTCTTCTTGACAAATTATAGTGTTTAGGGGAGGAAAGTTTTTTTTCTAGAATCTTTATTAGGGGTTTATGTATTTTGGAGATATAATATAGTCAGAGAACATGGTTCATGTTATGAATCAATATTCGTGATGTGATATATTTTTTTATAGAATTGTGGATAGATATTGGCATCTTGAAAAGTTTGAATGTTAATCTATGATTATTTTATCCATGATATAAAAGCATAATTCATAATGTGAATTAATTTGAGGATAATATTCCATGAAATGTGGTGGATATAATTGAGATTTGAGTTAATGGAATCTATGGGAAGAATCTATTTCATGACCAAAATTTGAGTTTCCCAGAAAAACTAATCCCATGAACTAGTGTTTTATATTGATAATATGTCAATCTATAAAAGATTATAAATTTCAGAGGCCTCATAATATCTTTAATTCCCTACGCATTTCTCTCAAACTATGGAATAACTGTTCATGATTTCGGGGTATATTTTATCACCAATCCAATATCTTTGATACTTGACATATGGATGTTTATTGATAGAAATAAATAGGGAAAAAAATACTATTTTCTCTGATAATTAGTATAATTACAATTTTAGTGTTTTTATTATGGTTGTTTTTTGGTTATATGAGTGTTTGGACTATGTTTTCATGATCCCTTGGTGTAGTTTAGGTTGATAAAGGTTTTCCTTATTGTGGGTTTTATCATTAAATTTTATCTCATTAACCATTTTGTGTAGGAAATTTAAAAAATAAAATTTATAGTAGGGAAACTTTATTATCCCCTTTTTACATGTATTCATGGAGATTGTATGCATTTTTCTTCACTTGAAGGGATTATAAGGGTTAAAATAAATAAGTATTTAATTATATAAAACTAAATTTGAAATTGAATGTGAATAATTTAATAGTTTTTATGAATTTTTTGATATTACAATTATGATTATAAATATATTTTATGATTCAGTAAAACCATGGATGATATGATACATGATTGTACTATAGTTTTTGTAATTGTGAATCCCTTGTTAGGTTTATTGATTGAACTCACCCTGGATGAAATTAATATTTGCATATGTATGATTAAATAATTTTCCCATGGAAAATATATAATTGTGTGACACTTCCCATGATATAGAATTTGTGATTTCCTAAAATCCCATAATTTAAATTTATGATTAATATAATAAGAAATATGTGTTTCTTTGTGTAATTGAATTCATTGTGTATTCTTATGGGATATTGGATAATGTGTAATGATATTGGTAATTGAATTTGGTGTCTATTTTATTTGGGTAGTGAAGTAATGGTTTTTAGGTTGGTTTGTGATGTGGGATGATGTATAGTGGTTTTTATGTGTGGTTGTTGCAGTTATATGGATTTGTTTATCTAGTGTTTTTGTGATAGAAAATGTGACATTATTGATATATAATATGTAATTTTCATTATAGTTTCATAGATATCCCTATAGTGAACTTGAGATTCTAAAAAGAAAATATAATGGGTTAGTAGATTAGTAATAATGGGTTGAAATTAAATTAATGAATTGGATTTGTCAACGTAAAAAATGGATATGAAAATAAGTGTCAGTTGAAACATGGTAATTATGTAAATGGTGAAACATGAAATTTAAAGTGGATATGTCTGGTTATTTTTTGTGGTGTATATTATTATGCATCTATTGTTGGAAGTAGTTGAGACTGATCTCGTGATTAGAAGTGTTGGTGATGTGAATAATTCAATCCCAATAGAGGACAAACCATATTTTGGGTATTTTTTTATCTATCTATCATGTATTTTATATAATTTATATATAAACCCAAATATATTCGTAAAACCATACCAATGATGTTTTTTGGTTATTAGTGTTTTTACAACATCTAGGATGCCAATGATGTGGATGGTTGGAAACTCACACTTCGTATTATTACTTTAATAGTTGTGATGATATATTTTGGTGTTGATAATCACCCATAAATGATACTGGCTAGTTTTGTTTATTTACAAGTGACAAAAGAATAGTTTTTGGAGAAAATATCATGGTGTCATTGATGTGAATTTTTTTGGGAGTCGTTCTTTATAGGAGGATGTAATGATGTTGATATACTTGACATTTTGATACCGTACTACACTGGTTATATGATGTGGTTTTGATGTAATGGGCATTTTATGTAATATGGTTTTGATGTGATGATGAAATAAGATGGAACCTAATTATAGACCATGTGGTAGGTTCCTATAGGCAGTGATATATTACAAACCACAACATATATGGATTTATATATGATATGGATGGATGGTATTGGAGTAATAGACACTTTATATTGACCAGTTGTGGTGGAAAACTTTTGGGGAAGTTATTGGGTGGGGAAACCATTTATTTTTATTCTATAGATAATATTTTACTACATTGGAGGAACATTTTAGGAACATGGTGGTTTTAAATTTTACTCACTAGTGGATTGGATTTCTCATTTCACATGTTAATGAGATAACTTGGGTAAGATCTATATGAATATACATGTTATTCCCACCATATTTTTATTTAAACTATTTATTAGTATTCCTAGAGGAATTTAGGACTGAGTTGATCGGTACTAGCTCTTATATTAGATTTTCTTTTTTTCATCACCACATGACATGAATTTTGTGTATTTACATGAGTACATTTATCTATAATGTTTTATACATGTTCATGAATTGTTGGATTATTTGGATTTATATTTATATTTTATATTGAAATATAAATTTGGTTTATTCAATATATATAAAAATAGTATTTTATTAATGATGATATTGACTTCCATATTTAATATTTTCGTACCGCCAACACTAGTCACCAATCTGGGGGCTACATTAGGTGGAAATTGGGGGGTCATTATCTATCTCTATTCATTTTAACCCTATGATTAGTTCCATAGGAAGGAGAGGGCCATGAAATAGTGTTTTTAGAGGGATTATTTGGGATCTAATATATAGTTTGATGATAGGAACAGTGATATTGTCAAGTGCTTGAAGGGAAGGAGTTCCATTCAATCATGGTACATCATATTGTCCCTAGAGACAATACATGGAATTTTATTTTAAGTTAACTAATAATTTAATGAATGAAATCTGTACTTATTGATCATCCTAGTGAGGGAGACCTATTTTCAAGTGGGAATCCTTTAAGAGGAACATGCATTATAATTGATTTAATTTGCATATGAATTGGGAGGTTAAGGGAATGTAATCAGAATATAATTTAATTAAATATGATTAAATTAAATTATACCTAACATAGGGTTTATAATGAATCTAATATATATATATATATATATAATACCCAAATTAATTTTTGTCAATATATTTTTCATTATTTTTAATTGTTACTTGTCATTACATTTATGGAACAAAGACTTGTTATATTGCATTCTGGGATGATTTAGTGACTCATAATTGGAAGGATGTAGTTTGATATGTTTTATGTTTTCTTAGAGAATGATGGAGGCTGTGCCTCTAATTAAAATAAAGTAAAAGACAGTAGCTGAGAAAAGTATATGAAAATAGGGAAAAACCAAAAGTTATAACTACTTACCTATGTTTTTCAACAGTCATTCACTAAGCCTCCTTTCTTCTTCCCGGTGGGAATTCCAGTCTTCCCTTCCAAGAACATTCCCCCGACCTCTCGATCGACCCCTACATGAAGGAAGAGATTAAATACTTTTTAAAATCGTTTATGCATCTATGCTTTCAGAATAAAAGCTATCCTCATGTCATTCCTCACATTTGTCAGGAGAAGTGTCTCTTGTCACAGGAATCACTATTACATCAATGGTAATTGCATCAGCTGGGTCCAAAAACTCATGGTGCTTTTTCAAATTAAGAGAGATCAATTTTGTATCCTTCATCTCAATGATACCTATATTCTGCTTAGATAAAGAGGCCTTGTTACCTGCAATCGAATACTCAACCACCACTGCAGTGGAATCCATGGATTTTTTCTTCTTGTAGGAAACCAACTAAAATTATTCAATATCCACAACAGGCTTTGATGATTTAGAAAAGTATGTAGATTCATATTCTAAGATATTTTTACCCTTATAGTTACTTGAAGCAACCATCTTTTCCTTTGAGAGATGGTGATCCACCTCTAACTAGACTCCCTTTCCTGTATTATAAGTATCAGCGATGTGCACATTTGCCTCTTAAAAAAAGATTTCAGATCATGATTTTGTCTTGTTTTCAGAGGTGGAGGCATTTGGATGGTCTCCCATTTTTGGAAAAACACTTTACACATTTTTCTTCAATTAAATGCCTAGTTTCTCATCACTTTTATAAGGTACCTAATGTTGCATCTGATGATGAACATCAGCTTTCTGAGAAGGATTTTTTCTCTTTTTGAGACACTTACTCATGTTATGGCCACACAAACCACATAAGCTACAAACAATAGAGCGCCTACATGTAGATGACTCATGGACAATAACATTGGATTCCTTACAGAATTTGGGCATTTTTTCATAAATGATATTTAACTCAATAGTATCATCATCAGTTTCAAGAATTGCCTTGTCAATAAGAGTGGACCCCAGTTCAACCTCAACCAAGAATCTGACAAATTTCCCAGAACGAGCAACTTCAGTTTCCTTGTCAATTTGGATCAGGATACTGATGGATAATGCAATATCATAAAAGTTATTAAGATTACATAGAATCCAGTATAAACTATAAAATCATTTCTAGAATGGAGTAGTGAAGTTACCAACCTCCTATGGATTGAATTTTGTATCCCATTCACGCAAACGAATAATCCCAGGTTTAAGTTTAATTGAACTCAAGCCCCAAGCTCAGACTTTTAATTCTCATGAAGGGAAGAGCATATGAAAATATCCTCATTGTAGTGATTCACAGTTCCAAGCTGAAAATCACCAAATTGATGAAATACTTGCCTTGATATCATCCATTTTTAGAGGCTGAATACCTTTAGGCAGATAAAAGAGATCAATAATTTAGAACACGCCCATTTTATGTTGCTCTGACACTACATCAAGATCATTATTAATATGCGGAATACACCCTTTTCTTTGAATAGAAGGATCAATTACTTCTTTGTAGGTTTCAATAGTGCGATTAATTGAAGAACCCTCATCCAAAAACCCATGGGCACTAATCAATGGAGAAGTTCAAGTCACCTTAAGATCTTAAATTTCAACACTTCACCCATCCTCATGATGTAATTTAGTCCTCTTAGGCGCATTAGTATAAATCCTTGCAGTTTGACCTGCAATATCAATAGAAATTCTCTGACCCTCTTCACATTTAGGTCCAAATCTCTCAAATGCATCATGAAAAAATGACATCGAAGCCCGAGAAGATTTCTTCCCATCCACATCTCCAGCTCACTGAGGATCAATCATCATGGGTGAAGTATGCTCAGACGAACCCGCAACAACCATATGGACCTCACACTACTCTGCCCAAGTCCCATAAGAGGAACTCGAAACACATGAAGTTCGTCCCCCAATTTTAGTCGGTAGAGATCATCCATCGTCACCCCTAAATTAAGTATTCTCGGACGAATCATGTGAAGTTGATGCCAAGACCTCTCGCCTCCCATCTTCATCTCTTGTTCACTGAGAACTATTTTACACAGGTGATGTGTGCTCGGACAAAACCACAGAAACCACTGGAGCCTCATGCTGCTCATCCCTAGTCCCATCCGAGGGGCTCAACACTAAGGAATTTCCGATGCAGTGAGGGACCATCGTGGCGTGATACCCTAGTTTGCAGTGCCATGGGAGAGTCAAATCTAAACCCTATTTTGCAGCGCCATGTGGTCAGTTTTATGTGAGAATGGTTAATTTGGACTTTTTTTATAGGTTTTTAGACATTAGTTGTAAAAAAATGGACCACATATAGTCCTCCGTCAACCAAGTGTATGAATTTACAAAGATGGCCAAAAGAGAATCCAAACAAGACACCACTTTGAAGGACATGAAAATGTGGATGGACCTTCTGTGTGTCAGAAAAGGGTTAGGATGGAACATAGACCATAAGAGAATGTAACCATCACTAGGTTGGATCCTCTCTGTTGTAGTGAGAGGTGAATCACACTAGTGTTGTGTGACATCATTGGTGGTGGGCCCTTTCTGACACCCACTGGTTCTATTTCATAGATAATTCAATGGATTTAGAAAAATATTGGATTTAGAAACTCCATGGAATTAATTTGGGATTTGATAAGTGTAGAACTATTTTTTTGGAAACACCATCATTTTAAACTATGATTTCATCTCCTTCAATAATAAATACCAATCATGTTCTCAATTTCTATTCCCATGACCTAAATCAACAACAATGCCACCAAAAGTCTCTAACACCACAAATACTAAACCGTATCCAAAATGAAACATCATCAAATCACTAGGGATGATGAGTATGAAATAGGATTTTCACTATTGGTTAACACTTGGACTGTGGTTTGATTAGGACATGAAGTCGTAGATATATATTTGTGTTATAGATATGGGATATTATGAGATTGTGACATGATATTTTTATATGTTCCATATAACTAAGGGAGTTATATTTATTTTATTGAATTTAGTAACTTACATAGAAACCCATGCATGAAGCCATGTTTAAATAGACAGTTCTGGTAGGGGTATTCATATACGATTAGAGAATTTTCCATGGGGATTGACCTATAATATCAAACGCCCCATTTTTGGTAATGGCATACTTTTCATCAATATAGACTCTCCTAGATCACACACTATAATTTTAGTACTATTTCATAACATATGTGTGAAAATTCCAGTAATAACGTGACTTGTAGGAAAAATTTGTTTCTATAATGGGTTTTCATGGTTTTTGAATTTTGGAAATTTTAGATCACTAGGGCTAAAACATATTGACTTTTCCCACTCTATAAAAATTTTTACATTCGATTATAAAAATTTCAAATTCCTATTTTCTAGCAGTTCTAAAAATTTTGAGGTTCAATAAAATATTTTTGGATGTTTTGTGTATTAATTTTCTATAAAGGTTAATAAAATAAGCGATATAAGTCATGTAAAGTGATCAACAGTTTTTATGATGGAGAATCGATGGAGGAATGATAACAAGAGTGTGTATGTAGTTAGGTTTTATTTTTGGTTTTTCACTTTTAGTTATTGCATTTATATTTTTATTGTGAAAAACAATTTGATTAATTTTTTTCCATTTCACAAAAAACTGTTCATTTGGATTCGTTTATATTCTATTATCTATGATTCTCTCTCATTCGTTGCGTGTGAACCATTGACCATAGATGATTAATTTCCGATATTTGGGTGGTTCTGATTAAAGGATATGTATATGAAATTATTTACACTCTCTAAATTTCTGGAATATTTTCTAACATATGTTCTATTTTATTGTTCTTGATTTTTAATTTAGCTTCTAATTTCCAAGAGAGAGAAATGATAATTTTCAGACAACACACTATCCTATAAATTAGAGAATAAAGGTATATCCAACCTAAACTTAGAGATAAACCTACATCACTTTGGTTAAGTAAAAGAAATTTGGATATGGGTTCACTATAATAGGTAGTCAATCATATGTTTAGAGGTACGATTAGTTAATTCAAGTCATCTTGTATAATATAATTTAATTTCATTACTAAATGAAAAATAATTGTTATAGGTAATGAAAAACCATCCCCTATCATTTTTTCCCCTAACTACTTCCTCTATAACCAATCTTATGATTTTTAAAAGATTAGATGATAATTAGTTCATCATAGTAAATTTTATTTATTATTGATATTTTAATATCTAATTGAAGGAGACAAATATGAGGATAGGATAATTATTTTTAATATTATGACTAAGATTCTAACTTCTTCATGGGTTACACCCCACATTTTTATTATTATAAGATTTAGCAGTTAGTGTTTCTCTTGATAAATTAAATTCAATATGTTGGAATTCTATTGAAAGATGACACCATATGAGAATGTTATTATTTTAACAAAATTCTCATGGAGACAATGGAAACTATTTTTCATTTAATTACTAATTAATTAGTCCAGGTATACTCTTAACTCGTCTCTATTTCTATATTTTATCATATATTATTTTTTATTTTTTCCCATTTTTGTGGATCCGGTGTTCATATTATCTTATAGGAATCCCTACATTAAATTATGATAATATTCCACACTAATATATGATTAATTTTTATATGAAAGATTGATGAACCTCATGCGTGATACCAAATTCAACACAATGTTCATAACATGTAATGGGATGGAACAATTTATACTCTGCATCTTATAAGGAATTCCAGCACAAGTAGTAGACATCCACTAAATACTAATCACCATTTGATGGAACAGATAATACCTAGAACTTCTATAGATAATATAGGTATTAGAAGAATGATTGAATTTAAATGATACATGAGTATAGTTCTTGTCAATAGTTGATCAACACATTATTCATTTATATTATAATAAATGAATTTAAAATCATTGACTATGAATCGAAATTCATAGAATATCATGACATTATGGAGAAAAACAAAACCTCATTAATAAATATTGATCTAAATTTGAAGAATATCTTACTATGTCCTGAAGAAAGGAATAGTGTATCTAAAGATAATGATATATTATATGAGGAAATATAGGATGTAATGGAAGCTATGGATGAATGAATGCTTCTTGGGATGGATAAAATCATTAATGGGAAAAAAGTTATCATTAAATATAAACATATGACCATATCTGTGGATTTAGAAGGGGAATTTGAGGAAGAAATTCAATATTAAATCCATTGTGTGCAATAGGAATAAGAAGATACCATTTTTGACCTAATTTAAAAAAAATAGTGGAGGCCAATGTGGGGTATTCCTTAGAATTTAAAATATTGTGAACTAAGAAGAGTATTTAATGGAAATGTTGAAATTTTCATCCATGAGGAAGATGAAAAAACAAACAGTCAACCACACTTCATCAAACCTGAGAAGATACACCAAAATGTTCATATGGTTTGAGTGGAAGCTGGGGAGGATGATGACCAAATATTGTAATACCTCACAATAATTCATGAAATTATAGTAGAATGTAACTCCTTTCTTCAAATATAATAAATAATGGAGAACAAAATTATGAATATAATTGCAGTATTGTTATATTAATGAGAGGTGAAATATATTGGTGAAACCATATCGGAAGAGGTGTGTAATGAGGAAGTGGGTGCTGAAATTCCAAAATTCATTAGAAATGTAAAAAAGTAACAAAAATATGATGAAATTATAAAACATTACATTTAAAAATATAAATTTTTATTGAAAATAAACCCATAACAATAGTTATATTAGGAAAGTTTTATACACCAACCAATTCCATGGAAAAATAGGCACATAGAACCCATTCATGGGTTATTAATATTTCAAAAATTTATAGCTCTAGTATAGCACATGAAGAAGAAGCTAAAAAATATATCTGTTAGAAAGTGTGTATATTAGGTCTATATAAATGTTTAGAGGGTAAGTACCTCTTGAAATTGAAAATTACTAAATTGGTATTGGAATTTCTATAGTGGTTATAAATATCTAGGATGCGAATAATCAGGATGTCATAGTGGATAAAGAATCTTTAGAGTGTGAAAAATTTAAATTGTTGAGGCTATTATAGAAAATTGGAGTGGTTTGTAGGATTTTGTATATTTTTATGAAATGTATAATATAATATATCCAACTCCAGATGATAAATGAAAACACCCAAAATGTTTGACTAACATATTTGGAAAGTTATGAAATACATCAAGAGGTGATGAAGGGGGATAATTGTAGTAGCTTTGAAAAATTATAGATTCCAAAAGGATAGACATATTTTACACATACTCGTTTTATGGAAAATGTTGTTCATGAAACACATGTAAAGGTGGATAATGTTTTTGATATTTAATGATTAGTCATGAAATTCTAGTAAAAACAATTATTAAGTTGTTGATTTATAATAGTGTATATTATGGTATGATTTTTATATCATTGTTGATCCTTGTGTATGTAAATGATTTTGGGTCAACAATGAACCAATGTAAAGAAGTTTACATAGAGAAGAAATAACACAATCATCCTAAATGATAATAATCCCAATCCATTACTCAATAATAACCGAGTAAGTACATTTTTCACACCAATCACATTACACTATTTGTATAAGGTCAGCATAAAGACATAAAATAAATTACTTTATGGAGTAAACCCATTTTATATTATGTCAATGGTTTAATATGATTTGTAATTTTTGATTGAATTGTATATTTGGTAACTCTCTTGGTGGTTTATTTTAATACTCAATTATTATTGAACATAAAATTATGGGATATATATTCATTTACTTTATTTAATTCATTTTTTAAAGTTCCAATACTAAAAGGACATAAAATGATAATTTAATAACTAAGTTATAGGAGTGTTAAAAATGAAATAATTCTATTATTATTATAAACCCATTCATGTATTCATGGAAATAAATATTCTAAACTTGGGTTTATTTCATTTAGTTTATCATTCCATCTCTTATATACAATAAATTTTTATAATCATAAATTTCAAATTATATTTTTTTCACACCCACTCATCTCGGTTGAGCATTAAGTGTGTTGTTCAGTTTGTGTGTGGATTTGGAATCATTAGATACACAAAATTTTGATTATTTGTTTTCTTTAGATATGAACTTGGAGAAAACCTCAAATAAGGTATATTTTTTCCACTTGTTGGAATATTTTTAATTAATCACAACATAAATAGAGAGTATATATGTCCAATTTAGATAATTTTATATGTTTATTTAAATTTATTGTTTTTTAAAAATTATTTCATTGATGATTTCAATTATTTAATTTAACTCATAATTATTTTCATTTAATAAACGAGTTATTTGTGTTTATGGAATGAATTTAATGTCAATTTTTTTAATTCCCATTTCTGAGAGTATTCTAAGGCATCTTTGAATTTTTTTTATCATCATCACTTTTCTTGAGAGAAATCGATATGTGTTCCGATACAAGTACATTATTCTTCCTATTCTCAAAACATTATGGAATTTAAATACTTAAAGATAATTAGGGCATCAATTATTATTATTTGACACAATTTTATCCCAACAACTTCGTTTTATTTATATTTTTTTTGAAACTTTTAGAATCCACGAATCCATTGGTAGGATGAAACATTTCCGCCCAATTTTTCCTTCCTTCCAAATTTATTTGGGTATTAATACCACACCATTAATTGGAGATAAATATCGGAGTTGGGTTATTTCATTTATATTCATATTCATAAATTAAATTTGTGCGGTTTTCACTTGGAATATCATTTAATGGTTCTATATTTATCATTTTTCATTAATTTATCCTAAAAAATTAGAAATGAAAAGTGAAAATGAGAAATTATTACCATATAAGATTAAAAGGATTACATCATATCTTGAAAAACCAACCTCATTATTATACTAACTATTTCTCATAGTGTTGGTAAGAGATTGATGGTGGGGATCAAGGTGAACATAGTGTTTAAATATTTGTATGTGAATCATTTATCTTAGACATATTACAATAAAAAATTGAAGAGAAGAAAAAGATAAACAAAAGAAAAATTGGTTGACTGGTCATTGATTTTCATTTAGAAAAGTGCACATTACACTAGGATTTGAGAAGGAAATATGTGATGCTTTATCTCAAATGGAGTTAAAGGAGGAGATATTTTCATTTGGTTCTTATTCTATATCATGCATTTCACATTTCAATTTTTCCCTCATTTTCATCCATTGAGGTTTAATTATTATAGTGTTACCTATCCACCTTTTGCATCAAAGTTGTTATAACCTAAATGAAAAGCCCTAATTTCTTAATATTTTCAATTTTAATTAGATATTTTGGGGAATCTAAATCATATAAATATTTTACATACATGATATTGATAATAACTCCATTTATAATGTTCTTAAGCGGTGATAGATATGAATTGTAGTGAGTTAAATCAATATTAGACAAGATTTTTAATTAAATTTTACATGATGTGACTTGACGAGAACAAAATGTCAAGAATTGGAAAATTTAAATGAATAATAATTTATCACTATATTTTTATTGATATTTTTTTAAAAAAAATATTCCATTATATCTTTTATTTGATGATATTTATTGTTTAATAATTTACATTTTCTATTTTGGACCCTTTGTGATTAAAATTCTATTTTCCACAAGAATAGGAAAAGGATTATTTTTTGGGGGTGTTTGATGAATCTAATTATTATATAATCACCAAATTAGTTTTATTAATTAAATATTCATTTGTTTATAATTCTAAAAGTTATAAAAGTGTATAACATTAAGATTGCCTAAATTTTCTTTCATTGATTTGGTGTTGTAATTGTGAATAGAAGCACTTTAGGAAATATTATAAAATTTTTGGGATGATAAATATTCATGGGTATTTTAATATATAAAATTTGAAAAATTGGCCACAATTCAGCTAGCCCAGATCTAAGAGTATAAAGACACATAAACATCCAAATTAGAATCTAACCAAGACACCCCTAGGAAATTTTTGTAGATGAGGAATATCCCAACATGGGTCGGTATAGGGGAATGTAAGAATATATGTCACAATATAAAAATAGTAGTTCCTTAGATAAGTATTCTTATTTTGGGGGAGAAGTAGCTCACTCGTATTAAGAGGAACCTATGGAAGCTAGAACCCTCTAAAACCCACTCGAATAATTGCATAGTGATGGATATAAAATTTCTTACCTAGTTGAGGTATATATTTTGAAAAACCAATGTGGGATTTGATAAGTGGGGAAAAATTAATTTTTTTTACTAAAACTGTTTCATTTTACTCTCCAACCCCATCTCCTTCAATTAAAACATTCTTATGTTCCATCATTCAACAACCCCACACTCGACTACTACACCAATTCCACCATAACATTCCATCATCAACATTGATTTATGATATTCACTATGATATTACATGTAACCACTATGGATAATGAAGAGGAAGATCGTGAAATATTTTACATTAATGGGTGGAACATAGTTTGATGAGGCAGATTATGACTACACAATAGTCATTTTCTTTCTTTTTGGGATATTTGCGTATGAAGAGCTTGCGGTGTGAGATTATAATTTTTTAAATAGTAAGAAGGGATATTTTTTTCAATAATTTAATTTATGTCATTGAATCATAACCCATTCTTGATGACATAGAGAGTTTAAAAATAGTAGTCAGGTTCTTCATTGAGTCTATATTAATTTTCCATGGGGTTTCACATATGACGTGGAGCATCCCATTTTTATAGTTGAGTGATTTTATAGAACTGAGAGTCCTCTAGGAGCGCTTTCCATCATCACATTTCTATTCCATGAAATAAATATAATAATTCCATTAATTAAATGATATATAGTAAAAATTGGTTCTGGCATTGTTTTTTTGGATTTTAGAAAATAGGAGGATTCATAACTCTAGGGATATGGCATAGTGAATTGTAGATGTTCCCAAATACTTTTTTTTCAAATTTTAAACAAATATTTTTTAGAAACTCGACAAAAAAGTGTTCCATTGGGGACATTTATGAAATAATCTTCATTCTTAATCAAGTTTGATGTTTTATTATATTATTTGTATTTCATGGATCTTGATTTTTAATTTATCCCATAATCACCTTATGAGAGCTATAACGATTAGGTGTTCACACCAAATGATGTTATCAAATGTGGAAAGGAATAAATGATAAAATTTCTCTTTTCTCCTAGAGATCAACCATAAATCATATTGTTTAGCTAGATATCATTGAGAAATGGGATTGATTTTTTAGGTAGCATATTTTATTTCAAGTGGTTGGATTAGTTAATTCAATGATTATCACAATATTTAATTAGGTTTACTCAATGAATGAAGATGAATTATTTTATCAATAGAAAATGAATCCCTTAAAATATGGCCCCGTATCTTCATTCCTTCTTCATATACTCTATCCTAGATTGTTTTAAACTAAAATATTAGATAATTTTAGTTATATATAATAAATTTATTTATTTTGTTTGATTAAATTTATAATTAAGGAAGCATTAAAGACACATAAAAATTAGTTTTAATATTATTACTGGGATTACAACTTTCTCATGAGATTGACCAAACACATTATTCTATTATACACATTAGTAGTTAGTGTAGATCATGTTAAGAGAAATTATTAGAATTGATATCTTGAAGTAATAATGACACCATTTTCTGACACCATTTGTAGTTTTGAAGGCCGATCTGATTGATATTCTCCCAAATGACCTGAAAATATATAATGGGGAAAGGAATATGACATTGTGTTACATTATATGGTAGGGATTGGTGATGAATGATGAGAGAACCTATGATATAGATAAAAATAACTAGATAGATGACATTTGGATCTATTTCATTATGATTAATTTTGGGTTTTAGTTTTTCGGTGTCATTGGCATTTAATCATAGTCAAGGATCTTCACATCAGTTGTGGATTTTATTCATATTGACTGGATGGAGGAATTTTTTTTGAAGTAATACATTCATACATAGTTATTCTTCACTATATTCTATAATGATGATGGTTGAAATTTTTTTGGAGTTTTTCCCTTCTATATGTGAGCATGAGTGTGTAGGGGATTGGGATCATATTCAAGGACCTTTAGAATTTTCTCCCGGATCTATTTCTATATAAGGAGTCTAGAGTGTGACTTATAGAGGAGGTGTTGTGCTCAATGATTAGGTCTGAAGTCACTGTATTTAGTCATTCAATGTATCCATATATATATATATGAAGGTGTAGGTTATTGAACTGATTCATTCATTTTGATTTTTTCCTTGAGAGAGTGGCCAATAGGTTATCTGGGGGGGAACTGAGATGTGGATCATGGATGTTAAGATATTTGTGGTTCTAGACATCTATGATTCATACTCATCATTCCTTTACGAATCATTATTATCATATTGTCTCTTGAGAATCTAATATGGACTTCCTGTATTCAGGATCTGTTTGCAGGGGTTCTGACCCCATCAAGATTAGTGTTCAACATATTAGGGAGAACATTTTTTATATGGATTATTATGATGTGTTTATGTAGTAGAAATAGTTTACTTTGTGGAAGTTTAAATATGACCCTCTAGTTACGGTTTAGATGTTATGGGTAAATGGATATTGCATAGGGTAACATTTTGATGGTCCTCATCACCATGGATCATGACTAGATTGTGGTCAAAGAGGCTGTTAGTAGAGAGTATGATGAGTTGGAAATGGGAAAATGAATGTGAAAGAGGACAAATTTATAGTATGTCAAAAGTTTTTTGTAGAAAATATCAATTTATAAACATCTATTCTATGTTCATTGTTCAATTTAGTGAAATTAGACTCCTTTGAAACACCTTTTTTTCAATGAATTGGGGCTGTAGGTGGAGACACTTCCATTTATACTTGTTTCATGAAATACAATTAGAGGATATCTATTTTAGTTTTATGATTTCCTTGGATTCTGATTGGTGATAATGCAACATATTTAAGTGGGGCATTTCCCTTTTCAACAAATAAATCCAAAATATGATGTCCTTAGCATGGATTTCGGGTATTCTCTCTGTAACGACATTGAATGTATTTATAGGAGGGATTATTTTTCTAAATTTTAAGGTTAGAAAGTGGTTTTCAATAGTGAGTTGTTTTTTTGAATGGGTGGTAGTATGGTTGAGCCAGTTTTATTTCAGTTAGTATATGGGCTGTTGACACTCATGAATAGGATATACCATGGGTTGTGGAAGAGTTTCGTGAGATTTTTCTCGATAATGTTATGAATGTAACTAGTTGATGCTATTTCTTGTTTTCTATTTCGATTCAAGAAGGTAAATATTTGATTTGGTCACTCCTTATTGAGTGAAGCCAAAGGATATGTGATTATTGAGGCAATAAGTTAATGTTTTGTTGTATAGGGGTTTCATCTTACCCAATCTACATCAATTGGGTGATATAGTGTAATACTCTAAGATTGAATGTTCGTTCATGGTCATCTATAGATTGGATCCCATGAAAATCAAGAACCAATACACCTTTCTATGGATCAATCATCTATTTGACCAGTTGAAGGTTTCCATTTTGTTTTCCAAGATAAACGTGCAGTATAGATGTCTTTAATTGGGGTTGAAATATTTGGATATCCCAATGAATATCATCATGATTAGATATGGGATCTTAGAGTTCATGTTCATTCTATTAGAAATCATTAATGTTTCAAATTTATTCTCGTGGCTCCTAAAATCAATATTTAATGAGTTCCTTGACCATTCAAAGTCATTTTCATTAATCCCATATTTATCTATTTGACGTCATAAAGGGGGAAAGTTGATATTATCATAGAGATATTTCAAGTTCCTTGAAAACCAACAGTTGTATAGACACATATAGAAGTGTGTGTTCTGGATGGGAGAAGTATATTTATTTCATCAGGTGTTTTGTTATCATGGTCTGTTAATAGATCCATTAAATATCAAGGTCCTTGTTTCTTGTGAATCACTCATGAATATAGTGGAGGCTTATTGATTATATGGTCAGGAGGGCTACTATCATAGGTTTGAGAATTTACATTCATAAATTTTATAATTTTTAAATTTTTTTACCAGGAAGGTCGTAGAAATTATATGGGATTCTCAGTACAGTTCAACATTTTTTTACCAAATGGTGATACTGATTTGGGCCCCATTTAATTTTTTACATAAAGAGGATATTATTATCAATGTATATTTGATTTCTCTTGTACGGGTGGTTTATGATTCTATATGATATAGTAGGTGTTCATCTATTTGAGGTCAGTGTAGTTATGTCCAAATGATATTGACTATTATCCCCAATATATGATGTTAGTCGAAGTTGTATTTGTGATGAATATGTGGAGGTTTTTACCACCATAGGTAGTGAATTTCGTTTTCAAAGTCCAAAAGAGGCTGCAATATTTCATCTCTCATTTAGATATGAATTTACAAAAGAAGAGAGGGATGTATTTTCTCCAGTATTATGAAATTTAGTTCTCATTTATCCTGAAGATAGAAGAATGTTGTTGCTGATGTGAAGAGTCAAAGCCCTATATAAACATGGTTCTAGAGACTAAATAATTTCTAATAGGTACAAAAATCTTTTACTGTTATGTACTGACATTTAGAAAAGTAGTGAAAATGGTGTTAATATTAAATGAACATATAATAATCCTTGATGAAACATTTTTAGTATCATTAGTTGGGAGACTCAATGGTAGAGGTGATATGTGACCATACTGGCCATGGTGATGTTCTAGAAGGATGGACATTGGATAGTCAGAACATGATACTATTCATTTTAAAGTATATTGTTTCATTTGAAATGATTGATATACTCCTCCATGTGATTTAATGATCACATGCAGTGCTTAATCCCAGTGTGACTAAGATGTATCATATCATAAGGATCAAGATTTTGTGGACTAGGATTCTTCCTTTAATGGAAGTGTTTATGGAACAATTTCTGGACTTTCAGTAGGTGAAGAAAAAGCATAAATTTCCTAGATGGTTCTAGTTGATATTGTAGTCCATGAGTGGAAGTCGGATGAAATTATTCATCTATTTCATATTCATTATACCTTAGGTGATAAGAAGGTGTGATGAATTATTGGTGATAGTGGACTTATGCATGATGTTATATCACTTTTGGTAGATCCGTGAATTTAGTTCCATGGATTTTTGGAAAGAAATTTCATGGATGACGTAGTTAAAATAATTTTTTTTTTCAAAGACTGACATATCTTCTTGGGAGATACTTTTTAACTCCAGACTTTGGAGGGAATTTTATGTTTCCTTTGGATCCCATTTATTCCATTCAATTTTTTTTACAGAAATATTGATTGGTAGATATAACGGACCATCCAGACTTTAAAGGTGTTGAATTGGTGGTCATATCATTAATCTCTATGATGGATGGGGGTTTGGGAGTCAGTACATATCGAGACCAATATAATGTATACTATAACCAAGAAGATACATTTTGTTTAAGAGCATATGAGGGTGCGTAGGACAATCATAAGGTGTAAACCTATTAAAGATGAAGTCCAATGTATTTCTATGTTAGTGACCATGTGTTCTATAGAGTCTCCTCTCATCATGGACTATGATTATTTTTCAATGGTATACATATTTTTCCATAATTCATGTGGCATTTCAATGTACATGACAATGTTGTGTTCATGGTTTATTGGATTGGAATTTGCACCTGGCTAGAAAGGATCCATTATTTCTTCCTCATTTCCCTTCTTCATCAATATTTTCACTATAAATTCTACATCATTGACTAGGTTAAGTAATATATATGGGATAAATAATTGTTCATTGAGAATGAAATAGAGATCCGAGATCATCAATAAAATTCCCTACAAGGATGTACCATCCCTTTGGATCATGTTCTTTGGAGTCATGGGGATTGAAAATAGTACTGCGGGCACAACATGTATATGTGTTTGCAGTTTCTAGAGTTGTGTAGAGTTCTTCATAGATCAATTTTCCATTGATGATATAATTCTCTAGTCATTTTAATTTATGATTTCTACATATCTACCTTTAAAATAATGTGTGTCATGTATTTTTTTATATAAATAAGGGTAAAATACTTCCCAATCATGATTCATTATATATATGACATTTTTTAAAACTATGTGGTTGAGTTAGTGACACTAAAAGTAGAAAATAATATGATTTTAAGGGTTGGTTCCCTTTATTTGGGTTTATGAAATGATTTTGTGTTATGGATGAAGAGGGTTTTTTTTCATGGTATATTAAGTTTTTTTTAATGGTGGTGAAAATGGATATATATAAGGGGGTATCATGTGGCTTATGTGAGTTGGTATGGAGTTGTGACTTTTACGGAATTGTGATTTTCATGCTTTTGGGGAGTAACATGATCTAAGAGAGGTATCACATGAGATGTATGACTTAATCCCCTATTTCCATTTTGAGGAATCATTTTTATTCTAGAGGATGTGAGTCCTTTGATTGGAATATATTGTAATTTTTCATTCATTATCAACCTATTACTATGATAATTTTAGTATTATAGGTGTTCAAAGGATGCTCAATGATGGTTTTATGGAGTTTGGTGTCACAGTACTGCTATAATGGGTGGTTGATGTCATAAAAATATATTCTGGTATGATTGGTTCATCACAGTTTAGAGGACGTTGATTCTTGATTGGAAACACTACAAGGGGATTTTTTTCTTAACTGATTAATTATGTGAAAAAATTATTTGTGACCTCGATTAATTTACGGCTATGATGCCATGAAAATTAATAGATAATCATTGGGATTAAGGTTTAAAGAATTTATGACCATAATTTGTGAGACTCACTAAACAGATATTGTAAACTGTTGTTTTACATCCTGAATATGTTGAGGTCTATTGAAATTATAAATTTGTGGTCTATCCTTGTTTCATTCACTCCCCTATAATTTTCCTCAAAATTGGGTGAATAATAAGAGATATAGGAGTATCATCCAACTCATTTCCTACTATTTTTATACTTTATTTCCAATGGAAAATCCTGTGAAATCCATAATGTGTTAATCCCATTTTTTCCTCAATTTCTATGATACCTATTTAGGAATTCCCTTTATAGGTTCTATTCATGTTATGCGACTGTTGGGACTATGTTTTGGTGACCCTTTGGTGTGGTCTAGGTTGATTTGTGGAATCCCTTTGGTGGTTATAGTATTCTGGTAAATTCTCCTTCATCCTATTGTTTTATGTGGTCTTTAATGATTATTTGAGGTAACGGATCCTTTTTCTCTCTTTTTACATGCATATGTGTTTATTAAATGAATTCTTTATCCCTTGGGAGGACGGTAATGGTAATCAAAAGATGGAAATTAATCAGCTAAACATGAACTAGAAATAAAATGTTCTGAATTGAAAACTGTTAAGTTATTTTCTCATAATAACTTTTTGATTATAAATTATTATTTATATTGTATAAGATAATGAATTTGATAGAATTTATTGTACTGTAATTGTGATAATTTATAATACTTTACTACGTTTCTTATTTGAAATCACCATAAATAAAATGGAGAATCATCTCTAAAGGGTCAATGAATTGGATACCCTTGTAAAATCAGGGGTTGTGCTTTGATTTCCATTATAATGAAGATGTTACATAATAAAATCTCTATAATATGATTTTGTGGTAAATGTTGAAGAAGAGGTGTGTTATTTTTTGTGGTAGTGTTTGTTGTGTGACCTTGTCTATGGTAGGGTAAAGGGTAGGGACAATGGTGACATTCTTGTCTGTGAAATTTTTTCAGAATCAAAGAAACTATTATATTGAAATAGATGTGATGTGGTAGTATGTGTGGGGGTTATGATATTTCGTTATTATGGAATTTTGGATTACGTTACATTGGACAATAGTGATGGTTGATGTGAGATAGATGAGCTTTTTTATGGCATGGGTAGATTGATTTCATAACAACACCTAGAATGTATTTGAAATAATGAAACTGAAATTACATGGGTTGGTAAATGAATATGCATGAGTTGGAATTAATTAAATGAATGAGGTGTGTTAATGTGAATTAAATGTCTTAGCAAAGGATAGATTGGTGAAACTATTCAATACAATAAATAGTGGAACATATATTTTTATATTGATATGTGTGGTTATGTATGGTGGTTGTGGATTGAAATTAATTTATTAGTTGAAGTGATTGATATGGATGTCATGGGGTTAAGTGAGAGTGGAGTGGATTATGCTAGAGTGTTTTATCTTTACCCATACATTTGGTATTTTTTCATTTCTATCATTCATCTGGTTATGAAATTTTTTTACTCACATCACATGAGTTGCGTAACATGACCAATGATTTAGTGTTTTGGATTCTAGTTGTTTTCCCCAACATAAAATTTTATTTTGAATTAGATTTCTGGAAACCCCCTTCCCCTCTCTTCTATATCAAGTTTTCATGATATATGTTACTGTTGGACATTAAAAACTGCTAATCTGTGTTGGTGTAAAGATTACCATGTAGTGATATGGATGTGATATGTGGTGTAGGTCATGCATGGTTAGAGTAGGGAAAACGTTTAAAGAACTTCATATTTATTATACCATAATTTCCAAGTTAATATTTGGGTTTAGATGTGACATGGTAGTGATGTGATGATGATTATGCTCGCACTAGATGCTAGACCTTACAGTAGGATGGTTGTATATGTGATATACATAGAAGGGATGGGACTAAATTATGTTTCACATTGGGGAATGTGAGAATAAAAATGTGGCATAATATTTGTATGGTGTCTTTTCTTTGTATAATTTTGATATAATGTCACCACATAGAATGTGTTATTAAGAGAGAATTCTTGAGTGAGGTTGGTATTGGATTGTTGACTTATATAGGCACATGTTATTTTATTTATTCAATGGTGAATTAGAATATCCATTTCTAATTTTTAATAGCGAACTATGCTATGATCCTACTATGGATACATTTTATTCCCACCATTTGTATATTTAAAATAATATTTAGGTTTCTATAATTATTTTATAGGGAATTACAAGAACTAATTATTTTATATTATAGCTTATATTGAATCATTTTCAGGGGTCTTATCATATGATATTTTATTTTTTATTTTATCTGTACATTTTAAACATATTCATGAATTTTGGGATTGTTTTGGATGACATTTATATTATGCAAAAAAATTTCTTGGTGAATGTTGATTCGATCTCCCTATCCTATTTTTCTAATTTGGTAAATTCCTTCCATATTTTAATTTTTATACCCTCAATTAAAAACACCATCCCCAAACAAACTAGATGATGGAAATTGTTGTCATTATCTCTCTCACATATTTCCAAACTGAGAAGGGTTATATTTTTTGTGAACGGGACATGACACTATAAAATGATATAAAAACTTATTGATTGTTATAAACATTGAATCCATGTTTATTAAGGGATTTGGTCACTTGTGAGAAAATAAGATATGAGGAAATTATGTAATGACCAGAGAAATTTGATAAGGATTCTGTGGACGATTAAAATAATTATATAAGAACTAATATTTTTTTGTAAGAAATGGGGAGAATTAAATGATGAATCCTAATGGTATGAAAATTCAATTATCAACTCATGATATATGTGGAAAAGTATTCAATGGAATGAATTATGATATTTTGGAAGTGATATTCTAGTACATTACTAGCACACTAGGCTCTTGGCTATAATCAAAACAATGATGGTAAAGTTAAAAAAACTAATTAAATGAAGGTAGTGATTTTTTTTTTGTAATTAGATGATTCATTAAGTAAATGAGTGTACAAAAGAAATGTATGGATTATTGTTCTATCTAATTAGGTGGTGATAGGTATATTTCTAGCGAACTCTATGAATGAAAATTCGTTATTTGATTCATGATAAAAATGTTCTTTTATTTCTTGGAAATTTAGTAGTAAAATATAAATATCGCATCAATAAATGAAGAATAATATATTGTTAAAAATTATCGTTAAAATATTTACCAAACTTATAATTTTTGTAAACATCATTCATTATATGTATAATGGGTTTTCCAAAAAAATATAATAGTCTTACACATAGAGGAATTTGATGTAATTTTTTTGTTTTTGTTTTCCTTTAGTTTATTATAATAAGATATAATAAATTTATAAATAAGAGTCATTTATTAATAAAAATAATCTTCAATTTGTTTATAAAAATGAGTTATTACATATAATAACACCTCAATAAGCTGTGAAACGGATTAAATATAGGATTTAATTATTATTTTGTTAGAAATAGAAAGAATCCTTTAAAATTATGGAAGTACCAACTATAGTTAAATAAATGGATATATTTCATAATGTTTTTGTGTGCGTTTTATTATGTATTGATAGGTTGAATTCACTATTGTATTAGGTTTTGATACTAAACCAATTTCAAAACATCTTTATCAAATGAATTCAGTTGGATAGATATAATTAAAACTGTATTTATTGGAGTTTCTTGATAATTGTATGATCAACCCTAGAACATTACCTTGGAGTGCCCATATTTTTTTGATATTAATAATGACACTATAATGTATATTTTCAACATTCATATATAACATAATGAAATTTTTGTTATGAACCAGTATCCTTTGAAAAATATCAAGAAATTTATTGCTCACCTTCAGAGAGAAAAATAATTTCAAAAAAATAACTTAAGATCATTATAATATTAGCTAAATGAGTTGGAAGGGGACAAGATTCTCTAACCCAAACCAATGGGTCTAATTGAGAGAGTAAAATGAATTCATGTATGACTCCCTTTACTAGAGAGGCTATAGACATTTAAATAGGGTTGGAAGTCCATGTATGGGGATAGAATAGCCTCAGTATCATATCATTCCAAAAATAATGTAAATAAAAATTTATCAACTCATAGAATAAAATGTGGAATAAAAATATTATTAAATGGTACAAATGTTATGAATGAAATACATGTGTACCCATAGCTCCAAGTTAAATAAATGAAAAATTGAGATCATTTAAATATACTAAGAATCCATGTGGATTCATTTGGTATATGACTATGTACCACCACAAAATCCAGGAATCATAGCTAAATAATCCACCAAAGGGCCTCTTACCCTTGGTAGATCACAACATAAGAAATTTCAACACACACAGAAATTCTCGTATAGGGTGTGAGCAATAAAACTAGTGAAAAAACACCAATGAATCAATAATAAGTGTCCATATGTATAATTTTAGAATTAAATTTTAATAATAAATGCGCATGGAAGAATATAAATATATATTTCAAGAATCCATGTGCTAAAAAACAACAATGAGCCCCATCCACACCTACTTCAATACCATACTATAAGGTTAACTAAATATATAATAAATAGTCATGTTCTGACCAAAATACTAATAACCACTTTCTCAACATTATCTAATAATCATGTGAACTCACAACTTGTTATCCTCTAGTTACCCATTGAGATATATTTTTCATCATCCATTAAGCATTGTGTGCCCATAATACTAATAATCCACTCGAAATTTAGTAGTCAGGCCAGTTTTCATCCACTATGAATCAAGTGGTTCAAATAAAAGCAAGAGAAAATATCATATCCCTAACCTATAATAAGGACCATAATTATTATCATTTCACATATTGTTAACTCCCCTTTTATGAAATATCTATGCCTTGACGGTCAACTAATTTTGAGAACCAAGAAAAATATCTCCTACTCAATTATAATAGAAAAAATAATGTGGAGAATACTTGAAAAATATAACATATCATCATGAGAAAATTATCAATATTAAAATAATATGTGATCATCATAAAATATGGGAACAAGGTACAGACACACACACCCACATCCAATCATAATCGATAATGATCATCATTATATCATAACACAACTATCATTATAAAAAACCATGTGTATAAAAGATCCGTAAATGGTGAGGAACTTCTTCCCTCATGTTTTTGATGAATAACTAAAATGTTCATTAGGGATCGAAGAATGAGTGACATTTCCCATCCTATAGAAATAGCTCACACATCAAGGGAGCCAAGCCCTAGGTAAAGTTTGATAGGATGATGATTAGAATAGAGACATGATAATTACATGTAATTAAGGGTGGTTTCATAATCAAAAACCATAAGATTACATCAATAGATCCAATTCATGTTTATGTTTAGGGAACCGACACTAATTCATGAGATTCATTGTATACTAAGTAATTTAACATGAATTCTTCACCAATTATAGAAGAGAGCCTTATAAATACCAATATCAATTAGACTATGAACAATATATAAATAGAAAATATCTTTATTAAGAATATGAAATCAATATTTTTAATTTCATGACCATACCTAGAAAAATCCACTATTATTGGGATATATATGCTCTGTTCAAGGGAGGTCATCATTAACACACTAAAAACACCACTATTCTTCCAATGAAACTCTAATATATTAACGATATAACATCAATCCTCTATCAAGGAAATTTCAAGGAACCTTATATAAGAATATATACCTGACAAATTCATGTATTCATTGGTGGATCATGATTCAATGAAGCCATGTTTTCAACAGACTAGATCTTCCAAATATCTATAAAGATAGGGAGAATTCAACATCAGATCAACAAAAAAACCATAGTGACACCATATAGTCATTCTAATATATCAATTTTTGAGATTAATTTGGCATGTATTTAAAAAATCATACAACTCTATCATCATTGGTTATGAAAATTTTTTTTGAGGAAAGGATATAAAATATGGGAGAGACATGATGTGAGTGGAGAACTATAAAATTCATAATAGGTCCAAAGGGTTCATATTTTACAAAAACAATAAGTGAAAAATGTATGGAATTAAAAGATATTTGGTTAATTAAATTCATCCATTGAATTTGTGTGTCCTCTAGATGGTGGGGTTCATTGAACTACTTGGGATCAATTTGTACCACCAACTGGCCGGTGGGATTAATTGAACATTGAAGACTAACTGGAACATTATTGTATTTCTTTCTCCTTCCATCATAAGGGTGAGAATCCAATCAACATTCTTTCCTTTAGTTCTTGGACCATTTCCACTAAAACAATTCATCCTAATAACCTATACAAGTGAATAACACAAATTAAAAGAGAAATATATTATCATGAACATCACATACATCAATCAAAGTGATGATATTACAATTATACCCTCTATTAAATTATCTTCCTTGATAGGTACTGTCAATGGTTATGAACAAACAACTCAGTCCACAGTGCCCAACCATCATCCACTAAATCAAAAGTGTCATATTTAATCTATCCATGATTCTATTGGATCAAGAATAGTGGGACCATTTTCCCTCATTGGAATTTATCTCCCTTTTCAACAATCATTACTAGGAACAATATGCACAATGTGTCTAGGTTCATATCAAAAATCTCATAGCCAATGATATGTGTGGGTTCCTTTATGTACCACTGCAGATGAGAAACATAGAAAAAATCATTGATACCATCATAATGAAAAATTTTATCTTGGAGGTACGAAACTATGCCTACTATCAATGTGAAATCAATGTCTCCAAAAATTTTTGATACTATATTCCATTATTTTTTTCAAATGTCAGTGTTATAAACAAAGAATAACAATCGGAAAGAACTAACTACATATAAAAAGCTACATAGGTCTCATAAAATATTCAGTATAATATGCATTTATTCTATGAGCTTTGTTAAACCTATTATATATAAGGTTAATTCTTTTGTAGGTCTCCGGTACAAAACTGGGTCCAAAAACCACAACCTCAATATCTTTGTGAAGAAAATGGGGTGAACAAAATGAACTCTAATAATGGGAGTCATAAGTTCAAATCAGATGTATGTCCTAGTAATAGTTTTTATTTGTGAGGTCACCCATGGTAAAATGATCATTCCATGATTTATCGGAATATAGGATGCAAGATCAATGAATTTACTCCAGTATACAGATCATCCACTCAGACTATTGGAATTTATGGGGATGATATATCGTTCACAATCTCGTATAATAATATTTGTGATTCTAAAATCCCTACCAAAACGATGATGTAAAAAATTCATCTTTTTCAGAAACATAATTCACTAGATAAATCCATGCATGCATAATATCTCACATGCATATATATTTCCAAGATCATAAAATATACAAGTCTCATAGATCATTAATAAGTGTGAAAATATCATTATTTGATTAGAAATAACCAATATATAAACACGTATCCTCTGGGACTTTGGCCACCGATAAAAAAGTCAATTGTGAAATCTGCTCACTTACACAAGGGAGCTAGAAGTGTAATGATAAATACACCAAGATGTAGATGATCATCCTTAATCCTATGATTGGTATGGAATCAAGAAACAAATCCCAAAATTAGACTCCTCCTCCCTAGAAAATTGTACTATCTCATGAAATATTAGTACATCATTGTCTTTATAATATTTCCATCCCTCATAGAGGTATATAATCTTACCTTACCTCTTCCCTAATGGAATTAATGAATGAATATCTCCCATTCACAAAGACAACCTCTTCATTTTCCACTGACTACCCATGTTTTAGTTCAACACCTAGTTTCTATTCCTAAGTAAAACACACTCAGGGTTTGATTCATGACCAACTCTTATATGATCTACTAATGTGGATGTGATAAGAAATGAGGAAGAGATTATCGATCAATGATATTCAGAATCATCCAACCACAAATCAGCCTACAAATTCACTAAGTGTCATAGATCCTCAAGAAATCCACTGACCAGGACTCTAATATACTATTTCATTACAACTAGGTGAAAATTAAACAAAATTTCACTTAAATTGTGATTATTCTAGGTAATATTTTATCATTATTAAAAACTTTATCTGGAACCTTTGCTTCATGTTCTAGTCATGTTGTGTGATGACAATGTGACGGATTTTGTGTTAATTGTATCTGGAAAAACTCTCACTGAATAGAAAATGTCACCAACAATACAAATAGTGGACGAAATTTTTTAGATCCATATCATGATAAATATTTTTCATTCCATGGGGTCATAATTGAAACAACCAAAAAACCAATTCATACTCTATCTTCATCAAAAAAAATATCAAATCAACGACTGATCCATCTTAATACAAAACATAACTAATGCTAGGATCCTAAAGACCCAACAATAGAGTTATTATTAACCTCCAATTAATCACATGAAAATCCCCTATATACAGGTTTGAAAAATAGACCTTCACTCACATGTTTTCCAATGCGATCCAAGTTGTTGAAAGATGTTAGAAGTTCTAAATATAACACTTATAACATCACCCAAATATCAGAAATCTCTTGATATCAAACATGTTACATAGATGTACCTAGTACCTCCCATCCTTCACTCTCTATAGATCCATGGAAATAAGTTTCCATGAAACCATATGTCTCAAGAACCTCACATCATATATTAAGAAGTTACACTTCGAAAGATTTGAATAAATTCGATGTTCTTGAAGAATACATTAGACAATCATCAAATTTTTGGGATACAACTCTAGGGTTAGTGATTAGATAAGTATTTCATCAATTAATACTACATTGAAAATTTCTTGATATGGTTGGATGAAAATCATTATGAGATACACAATTTTGTTGACATATTATTTATTTCAACCGACATAACCAAGTACTTATATAACACATAACTATTCTGAAACTCAATCTTATAGATTTATTTCTCCCTAAACCATGACTGGTGAAACCTGATGTACGATCAATATTCGAGAACCATTGGGATCCTTGTAACTGTTTAAAGGAATCATTGTTCTTTTATAAAGTAATCATAATCTTCTCAGTAACCATGTTTATCTTCTAGTAATCTATAAGAAGTAGATAAATACTACCATCTTTATTAGAGAACAATCTATGTGAAACACATGGTATTGTAATCATCTAAATAGATCTTCTCTATTACAATTCCTCATGATGTAACATGAACCCATTCAACTCAAATAACACCATTTGATAAGGGGTGTCATCATGGGTTGTATAGTTGGGAGATTTATTTTTGAAAATAAACTCTTGCACTAGGGGAATTACTATAAATATATATATATGTACATCCTAAATAGGTGTATATAATTGGATCAAAAACCAAGTGAATTTCTAATAATCATGTGAAATTTTACAAGCCTATAATCAACACTGTGATCATCCCAATAAAACACAATTATAGAAAGACACTACATACTAACAGGTTTCATTCACTAGTCATCAAAAACTTATATCCCTAGGGAAAGGGAAAAAATAGCCATATGTGATAGAAATTTATGAGATCTATGATGATTTTCATCTACTGTACATTGAGAATCATATTGAACCTCATCATCTCTAGAATCATGAATTCCCATAGATATTCACAATCAGAAAAGATTGTACGAAACTATGAGAAACAATAATGATGGTTCAATTTCAAGTAAAACATTGTATCGAGGTAATGTAACTCAGAAGTTAACTTGAATGGAGTGTTACACCACTAAATATCATATACTAAGATAAACTAATCATAATCCACATTAGAATAAAATCTAGTAGCTTATCATGTCGATCCGTTAAGGTAACGACTTCATAAAATTATAACTCAATGATTTAAAAACATTCGTCAGTATCATAAGGGCCTCTAGTACCCCGGAAGAATGGATAATTCTGTAGTTGAATGGATAGGAGAAACTGAGCATAATTTCAAACTCATCCATATTAGGTATGCACAAAGGGAAAGTCTTCAAGTTTATTTGGCCATGATCGCAGTACAATAGTGTTTGTGACATAGAATACTCAGATTTATTTTCCTATAAATTTGCTGGTGTAGTAAGAAAATTCACTCAAGATGGTGTATTCTAGATAACATTCCTCGTATTCTCATATTATTACATTGACACGACAATTTTATGTAATGATGAAATAAATTTTAATATTTCTAAATCCATTACGAAAGATCTTAGGGTGTATATGATATCACACAAATGTTCTCCATGGAGGATATCAATAAATTGATTTATACCACTACTAGAAGTAATGCTGTTTTCTACATATACTCATTAGTCATAATCATATATATATAGAAAAAATAATAGCATTTATTCCATGAATTCTACATCAAATGAGTGAAGAAAACTAGATATATCAAAAATCAGGAAATAGAAGTATATCTTGAACATAGAGAAAATAAAAAAATCAATAATAATTAACCAGTAATAAACACTCAAAATATATATATATATATTGAATATTATCTTATGTGTATAGTCATAATTCAAGAATCCACCCAAATACCATGGATCTATACTAGTAATCCAATCATTGTTAACATGTATGTGTATTTCACCTGAGGTATCATTCCACTTGAAATCTACCCAACCCATGTACAACAAAACATATATCTTTTCTAAAATATACTATGTTTTTAAAATGGAAAATAAGAAAGCCCTGATCCAATACCATTTTTATCACCGTAACTCGAACAACTGATTCTGAACCAGAGAGTCACATGAACTCATGTATGCCTCCATTTTGGAATGATGTGACCAACTAGTAGTGAGGGTCGAAATTACATTAGCATGGAATATATACCCATAATATCATATAAAATTACTAATTGATTATTTTATTGACAATGTAAACTATACATTTTGAATGAAAAATAATATCTAATGGATCACATTTCAAACTCAAATTTAGTGGGCAACCAGAGTAAAAATCCAAAGTAGAGTAAAAGTACACATAGTTAAGTTAAATAGATTATAGTATAGATTCCTTTGGTTTATATCCAAGTATCACAAACAAATCCATACACTATAACACAACTATACATCATAAGACCCATTTCCTTTAATGGATACCTACCTAAAAATATTAATGTACATAGAAATTACAATACTGGGTGTGAGTAATAAAACCAAGTAGACACCCACCAATGAATCCTAAACACATGTTCATAGTTATAACATGAGTATAACCCGATACCAAATAAACATTAATGTACAAGTACACATATGATATGAAACTGTATTCTATGAAAGCCACCATGAGATTCAATTATATTTCCATTCACTCCATTCCAAAATGCATAACAAGGTTATCAATAGTAGTGAAGATGACACAGATTTCAAGAAACATGTTTTTTGATATCCTATAATCATTATTTGAACACACAACCTGAAATCAAATAGGAATCATGTAAAAGTATTAAATAAACATCTACTATGCATAGAGTTCTTATGCTACTTAGTATCCACTAGGTATCATGTAAACATTCAACATGGAATCGATTGGGACCTGATTGATCGCATGGAATCACAAGGAATAATTATATACCTACCATGTTATTAGGACTATCATTTCTATCATTACAAGTTATTAACACTCACAATTTAAGGGATAACTATGTCATAGTAGTCCACATACATTGAGAGCCAATAATAATACCTCCAAAGGCATGGTAATATAAATAACATGTTATAAAATGTAAGTAAATCATATATTATCATTATAAGAAAATGTATTAATCATAAAGAAATATATTTCCATCATCAAACATGTTAGAAAGATACTCTAGAAACATGCATAGAATCAATCATCATAAACCGGTCTCATGAGATACACACACCCACCAACATACAATCACAACTAGTAATGGTCATCAATGTTGGAAAAAACAATTACCATACCCAAAACATATGTGAAAAAAACCAGAAATTGTATGGAACATTCTACCTAATGTTATTTGATGAATAAATATGATGTTCAAGATGGATCGAAGATTGAACCACATAACACACCATGAATAATAAGCTCACATGTCAAGGGTGACTTAATATGCTTCACATTTTTTATCAAGAGGGTTATAATAGAAACTAAATTTAGTCCCAAGTAAAGAAGGGAATTTCTTGAATTACATTAAATAAGAGTGCATCAATAGAACAAAATATGAGGTGCGTGAAAGGAAGGGGCAACAAATCATTATATCTATTGTCATTCAAAGAACAGATCATGAACTAATCATTAATTCTAGGAGAGGTAATCAATTCTAAAAAATGGTCACTAGTCCATCATTAATTCATTAAAGGGACATTTCATGAAGAAGAATATGAATATATAATGCTGATTAATCTTTCACAATTACCTAAAAAATACATTGTTCTGGAGAGATTGAGCTCTGGAAAAGGCTGGTTCTAATTGAAATGATAAAAAAACCACCACTAATACAAGGGAATATCAATAGATTAAGATTCAATAATCTTACATCATCAATAATCGGTCTAGGATAATTTTCCAAAAACACACACGTGATTAACAACTTTATTCATTGGTAGATCCTGATCCAATCCCAAAATAAAATCAATGAAATATATCATTAAAAACCTTTTAATATTGGTATATGTCATAACTATATCCTTATAGAAGGCATAAGTCCATCATAAATCAATGCTAATATATCAAATAAGTAGAATTATTTTTCATGTATCAAAAAAATATATAATTTCAATATTCCTCTGACTAGTCAATGGTTAGAGATGGAATTTGCAAAAAAAATGATAGATCCATGATGCAAGTGGAGAGATATAATATTTAGAATTGGTATAAGGGTTTCATATTGGACTATGAAATTATGTGAGAAAACACGTGGAATTAAAACCCATGGGGTGTATGAAATTCACTAATGAATTAAATTCACTAGGTTGATGGTGGGATTTTCAAAAATAACAGGGTTATCCAATTTTCACAAGATGATTGGTTGGATATAAAATGTAGTAGACTTAGATTAACCCCACTATTTAGATTGTTGTTTCCCATACTAACTAATATCTTTTTTATATCTACCCGAAGGATGGTCCTCAAACCACTATTCAGACATCGGTTACCATGCCATTGATACTAAAAATCATCCTATAAAAATAAAATATTAGATAAATTAAAAAAGTGAAAGGTGAAATTTATAATATTAAAATTAAAATTAATGAATGAAATGTGAGTATATTATATGGGAAATTATAAATATTAACATCAAGATATGGTGTAGGCATTATCTATTTATGGTTGTGTTTTTGGGTTATGAAATGGACCCAACATTTTTGTAGATATAATTTAAACAGTTTTCCATTAGTATTTGGATATAATAATAGTAGTTATATAATTATAAAAAAGTTTTAAATTATAAAATCAATGAAGATCTTGAAAAACATTTATGTATTTTTTCCCAATATAAATGAAAATATGTTGTATGGATAAAATAATAATTGTGATTTTTTTTGAATGATTGTTTTCAGGGATATATTGTTTCTAGTTATAGAATTTACAATTGTCCTTAAATTTAAAAAAGTAGTAAAAATGATTTCATGACCTAAAACTACCATGAAGATTTTATTTTTTCATGGGTAAGTGGTTTACTACTAAAGGTCTATTGAAAATTATTCTTAAATATCTAGTTTAATAATGAAGTTAACTCAAAAAATGATTATCTTGATGATGGAATCTGATAAATTATTTAATAAATTGAGTAGAATATGATTTAATAATATTGTGTTGTCCTTTCCATCTGTAGTTGGGGAATTTAATTTAAATATTCATTATTACGTGAAAGGCCTTGGTGGTTTATTGATGAAAACTGATTGATTTATTCCTTATTCAGTTCATTAATGGAATCTTCATGAGAAGAGTAATCCTAAAATCGGTCTTGAGGTTGTTCTGGAAGTTTTTTCTTTATTAATATGGTAAAATAATCTATATGGGGAGAAATGTGAAATATTTACTAAACCAGAATGATTATAGTTTATATTCACTCAAATTATTTAAATTCCATTTTGAGAATATTTCTAAAACTAATTATGGAGTAATATTTTACAATTTAGTATCATTCATATAAATAATGTTTTTATGTAATTCATTGAGAAAATAAGATAATGCATTATTAACTATGGAATATTTGTAAAATGATACTGTATTTAATGATTTAGTGATTTTTTTCATAGAAATATTGAATGTTGGAAATCATTTTGGGGATATGGTACTTGTGGTGTCCTATTTGTTATTAATAATTAAGGAGACTTAGAAGAAAGATCATGGATTTAAATAATGATTACAGTTGGAATGAAATGGAATATTGGATGATTTTAATATTGACGATGAACGTTTTATTAACTGTGGAAAGTGGTTATGGGTTATATTTGATTCCCAATAGAAGAAGGAATTCATATGTGAATTTAATATATCTTTTTATTATTTTCATAATAGAATAAGTAATAAGTATTGACACCTTCATGGATATTTTTTTGTATTGTATAAAGAAGGATATAGCTAATTGAATAATGAATTTTTTTACTTATTAGTACATTAATGCAGAACAACATATAATGAAGGGGATAATTTAAACTTTTATAGAAATAGAATATAAATGGGAAAACATATATATTGAGATCATTATGGATTTTAAAAATAAATCTCAAGGTGATAATTTGATTTGGTTTATTTTTATCTTATGACTAAATTTATGTATTATCTTCTCATTTGAGATATTTTCCATTTAGAACAAATTTTTAAAAAGATATTTTAATAAAACTTTAATGATAAATGATTTTACACATTATATTGTATATATTCATGATTCCACATTCAAATAATTGTTTTTAAAGTACATTTAATGTCAATGGTCACTGAATTTTATTTATGTATAGCTTTCCATACTCAATCTAATTGACAATAAAAGTGTATAAATTGTAATATAGTGTATATGAATCAATATTGATCCTTATATTTACATTGAGGTTGGGATCAACGTATACATATAGTTTTTTTATAATTTTATTTTTTATTCCAATATTCAGATGGGACATATTTAGTATTTATACAAAGAGTGTTCCTAAAATCATGCAAGTTAGGATGACGTGAGTCAGAAAAAATTATAGGTTCCAAAATTGGTAGAAGAGATAGTTTACAAGGTATAAATTATTCATAACCACATTATGAATCGTAGAGTAGAAAAAAGTGTAATTATGATAATAGGAGTAAAGTAATTTAATTTTTTTATCTGATTAATACTTTTTAGAACAACTACGTGGAATGTTCTATTTCAATTTTTTAAAAAACGAATGTTGAGCCCATGGTCCTTTAAACCATATAAAACTATATAGAATTTCTGATTAGTAGCATACATGGTGTTATTAACATTAATATTATTGTAAATAAATGATTACAATCATTATAATTGATAAGGACATATCAATTTGAGGAATCTCATGTTTTGAGCCCGGATGTGGTATAGGTAGGGGATAATGAACCTTTTTTAGAAATACAAAATCAAGCTCTTGATCGTCAAGAGATTGTGTTATGAAATTGGGAAATTATTCATGTAAAATATTAGTGAATAAACAACACAATTGAAAAACGAAATTGGTAATTATTCAAAGTTATAAGGAGATAATACATTAACATGTTTATGAAAACCATTAAATTATGAGGATATGTTTCTTAAAAGGGGAATAATTTGTAATCCCAGGTAATAGAAATAAAAATTTAATTTAATTTGTTTATTAATTTTTATAAATATCTTTTATGAATTCATATACAATATGAAAATTTTATATTATTTTGAAGTTGTAAAATAAATGGATTTATTCAATATGAAATCTATTCCATGGAATATGTGGTTTTATTAAAAAATTGTATTTTCTATATTTGATAATACTAAATTAATAAAAATAAAATTCATTTTTGTATTCAGCAATTATAAATATACTAGGGTAAATTTTTTGTATTTTTAAAAAATGAATGATTTTTGAATGGGTAGAGAAAATATTGATTTTTATAAAAATTAACATTTTTTCATGAAATTAAAAGAGTATTATTTGATTTTGGATTTGTTTTAAAATTGGTTAAATCCATTTCTCCTAAAAATAATAAATATAATTCCATAAGGATGAATATTTTTTTTATTTTTGAATAAAATCATTATTATCCTTAAAAGGATATTTTTTAAAAAAAATTATTCATAATTTTTTGTACATATATATTGAAATTAATTTCTACAAGTCCTAAAAATTGAATCATTAAAATATAATTTACTATTTAAAATATAATCTTTTAAATTAAATAATATTTTTAGTTTCATGTTTTTTCTTAATAAATATTCATAATGGAAAACCTTTAGCACCCCATTGAATGCCAATTGAAAATGATAGAGACAAATATTACATATAAAATATGAAATTATTTTCAACATTTCCATTAACATCACTAGTAAAATGAAAAATCTTATACTATCTTAATGATTAATTTTGATCCCCCATTCTTGTCAATGACACATCCAAAATCCCTTCTAAACAATCCTCCCAATGTACTATATTTATTGGTATTCACAAAAGACTGATCATTTATGGATTAATGTTTATTACAAATAGAGATATTAGAGGAATAATTATTATTCTTAAATAAACTATTTATACATTTTTTCATATTCATCATCTGTCAAATATTTTCAAAACACTATAAAAAATTATAACTCATATAAAATTTATATTACTATTTTATTTTTTGGATGGAGTATATCTTTTCTCCAACTTTTCCACCCAATTGGAAATGAAACAATCAACCGTGTGTACATGGGGAGTACCACCCCTAGATGCAATGTGTATCATTTCCACCACCGACTCATACATATTTTCATAAATATATAATTAATTATTAGTTAATATGTTTATAAAATTATTATAAATATCGAATGATAAGATATTGTGTACCATTTATCATTGATTTATGTTTGAATGTGATAACACTAATCATGTATATGTGTTAAATACAATCTCATTGAAGTTATTTGATTCTTTTGTCATTACCACATCACATGGTTGATAATAAGGAGAAAATTAATTAATAAATATGACATATATAATATATTAATGCATCCGAAAAATTTATTTATTTTATACAACAATTATTTTTTTATGTAGTATAATATTGAAATTTGCAATCAAATGTATTTACAGATTACCACTTAGATGGTATAGTGTATTTAATTTTACATATCCACGATTTATGGATCATTATAAAATTTTAATTTATAAAAACAATATATTTTTCCTAATTATGATTATGGAGGAGATGGAGCCACGATCCCTTTCACATTAGTCAACCTTTGAAATTGTTTTGGGAAATATAAACAGAATGTCCTCAAAATGTCTTACATGAACTTCAACCTCTTTGTAACAAAATAAAACAATATAACAAATGAAATATAAGAAATAATTATAATTCAATTATCATAATAAAATTTCAAAAAGTATTTTGAAGACTAATATATTTTTATTACTCTATAAGGTTGCTATATAAAAAAACAAGTCGAGACTCAAGGTGAGAGTCTTTTTTTATGATTATTGTTTTACTATATTTTTTTCATCTCAATGTCTTATAAAATAATGATATTTAAAATTATTCAATAATTCTATTATTTATTATTCAAATATGGTTAAATGAAAAGATAAAATATTTTTAACTTTTTTAAGGGATTAAAAAAGAAACATTTCATCATTTTCAATTTGTGTTATTTTTGTTTTTTAACAAAATTATAGAAACAATGTTATTAACATATATAGAATAACCAACCATTCTATCATCTTAAATGTTATTAATTATATGTATTTTTATATATCTTAACATTAATTTTTATTTAATTTTATACTCCCAATCATATAGGTTTTTTCAGTTTTAAAAATATATTCTATGGAAACATAATTTTCTAATCATTTTATCAGATAATTGAATGTGTTATTGGTTATAATTTTGAATTCCAATTAAAATGAGTTTTGTGTTTAATGTGAAATATATACGTTTACTATTTATGATATGGAGCATTGAAATGTTATATGAATGTTGGATTAACATGATATAACTTTTATGATTGATGATCTTGTTATAGGTCTCAAATGGATATGGTAAATAGATGGTAAATAATAATGATAGGTGACTATTATGTGACATGGGAATTATATCGATTAGAGATTTTGATGTATTGGTTATATTGAGGATTAATATAAGGATAACACCCCATGATACCTATTTGTTATTAATTCAATTATTTATAATGGAAATATAATGATTCAAAAGCTAAAAAAATGAGCTGATATTTTTAAGGGAACATTAAGACCTTTTTTAAAAAAGGTAAATGAATTATTATTCATGGAATAATATTCTTGAGTATTAATATTTCCCATTAAACCCTTATGATTATTATTTTTTAGATATGAATTCAAATTAAATGATTTATGAAATATAATGATTAATTAATTTGTTTTGAATGAAATTTAAGAAGAAATTTAATCTGAAATGGTTATTATGATAAAGGAAAACGTTCTTATGGATTTTTAGGAATATAAACATACTAAAAATCTTTTTTATATACCTTACTAATAATTTAATTATCATAATAGATTAATTTTTGGTATATGTCATAAGGAAGAGTATGATGACTAAAATTTTAAACTTCTATTAATGGGAGTAACCTTGATAGAAGAATGCGTCTATTTATAAAAAAATATGTTTTGTTGAAAAATTAGACACTATGTATTAATATAATGATTATAATGATATATATTTCTTAATTATCTAAATTATTAAACCATAAAAGGTATTTTTTATATAAATGATGAAATATAAAACACAATTTAAGTTATTTATGTGATTGTTATGTGAAAATTGATATAAATACAAACTAGTGAACAAGTGAATGAAAATAGTTTACATTGTTATTTTAAAAAATTATATACATAAAAATCTATATTGTGAGAATAATTTACCAAAAGATTAGTAAAAAAATAAATTAAATTAACCTGAAATTTAGTTTCATCTTACCAATTTTAATGTTATTTTTCTCCAACCTATATAAATCCAAAGGTTTAAAATATATATCAAAAAGGTTATTTTCAAATAATATAATCTTAAAACATAATTCCTAATTATTAGTTGTATATCGTTGAAAAAAATCCTAAAATGTGTTTAGTTCATGAATCCTACAAGGTATTTTTATAAATAGAAATATCAGAGTTATTATCATAATAATTGGATATTTTATAAAAAATAATTCCAAAATCACTTTTGTATTGGTTATACATTATGATTGTAAGAAGAATTATCTTGTGACAACATTCTATATTTATAGGATGATAAAGAAACACCAATCTATTTATTATAATTCTATATAATATAAATATTTCTCATATAGTAACACATACCCAACATACCCTTTCTCTAAATTTTTCATCATCCCAATTCAAATTCAAAATGTCTATCCAAATAAATTATTGTTATATGAAGATAAGTTAATCCATGGTTTGTTGAACCTTTGAAATATTTTATAACCCGTCTAAAAAAATTTAATTTTTTTCTTTTTGGTGAATTTGAAATTTAGCACACATACATACAATAAATAATACATTCTATATATAATATGTAAATTGAAATATTCTTTATATAATTCGTATAAAAAATAATCCACCAAATTTATTATTTTACCCTTATAAAATATATATTTTGTACTTATATGTTTATATTAACATTCATATGAATCTATGAAAAATAATTTTACAAGTTACTAATAATATTTATATATATTTAAAAATGCATCATATTACTTTGAGAAATATGATGGCCAGTAATGAATTTATGATCTCCCATCATAATAATATATAATTTTCTTGACATAAAATCTAAATACAATTCAATGTTATTATCATCTTATGATCATAAAATGATATAATTAATAAAAATTTGAAATATCATAAACTTGTTATTGTTCATTATAATAAATAATATATGATCAATACATCCTTTAATTTTTTTTGTAATCAGAATTTTATAATCAGTTATATGATGCACTAGGAGATTATTTCATTCAATGGGATCTGTAGATATTTTTAAATATTATTCGAAATTATTTGGTCGAATAATATATACCCCTTATAAAATATAATAATTTAAAAATAAAATTTAACATCAATTTGAAAAAATATTATGTCTATGATAATAATAATAAGCTAAAAATATTATCATAGAATTTTATCCTTCAATGTGTGAAAACTTTTCTTCATAATCAAAGTATTAATTGAGTAAATAACATTGAGAAATATTGTGGCATAATTTTAATAATATTTAATGATTCCAATTGTTTTCATATATAACAATTTACTAGGAAATAAATTGTGGTTCATTATATCGATCAACCAAATTATATAAATTTTTTCTAAAAAACAAGTTAAATTTTAATTCTAGGGATAATATATAGTTTAAATATTATAATACATCATCTATATTTTAAAAAAATAGAAATAAATAAATTGTAGAACAATAATTAATTAAATAATTTCTTTTACTATAGATTCATTATTATGAAATAAAAATCTATAAAATGATCATTTGGAGTTCTACACATTAACTAAGGATTTTAAACCTCCCTATCAACACATGTATTATTTTTTGGATGTACTTACTATAAAAATTTATTTTCATTAAGCACTTCATTGATTAGATTTAAAACACGATTCATTTTATTATATGAAAAATCATAAAACAATTAATTTATAGAATCGTCTGTAATCATTTTCCATTTTTTAGAAAATAAATATAATTTACTATCATTTGAATATACTGAGAACATAAATTTGTCATATTTTTCATCAAATTTATCTAAATAATCCTTTATATTTTTGGAAAACAATTTAAAGTAGAGAAATCTAAAATATATATGTTTTCTCTTTTCATCCACTCCAAAACTCATAAGGTGATTTCATTTAAAATTAGTTTTATTAAAAATCAGCTAGATGTATGTGAAATTGTAATGAATGATTATACACAATTATTTTTTGTTAGATTGCACTCATTTAGCACGGTTATATCTATATCTTCCACTGTACTATGTTTCCTTTCAATAATACCATTTTTTATTGTTCTAAGAGATAAAAATTTATAAAAATAACCACTTTACTTATAGATTAATATAAATTCAAGATTCATTAATCCACTAACATGATAAATTCTAACTGATTTATTTTATTATTTCATTTTGAAATAATTTATAATATATAGTAACCATAGATAATGTTCAAAATTTATGTGAACATATAAACCCACCTATATCTTCCAATATTTTAAATAACTCTAAAAAAATTTCTCTCTACCCATTCTAGTTTTTTTAATATGGCCAAATAAATCTATAAAATGATTTTGTGATTCCATATAGTTTATAAATATTTTATATATTTGAAAATAATATTATGTATTTTACCTTTTATGAATGAATAATATATATGTTTTTTCCAATAAATATTCAAGTAGTTGTAAAACTATTCATTCATTAAATTTCTTTTGTAGAAACCTAGAATTTTCTTGTAACAATTTTCCGTGAATTAATTAAAATCAAACTCTACAATAATTTGTAACTTAATATTATTTTCAATAAATTTTGAGGAAAATAATGGAATAAAAAATTACCATTGCGTATAATAAGATAGAATAATCCCTAAATACAATTGACTTAATAATTTTATTTAAATCATCTATTCCACCATCAGAAAAGTATGATATAATTATTCTATTTTGTTTAAAACCTTCTATATTACTGGTGGAGAAAAGGTAAGTACACTAATGAAGTGGGTGAATTTTAGTTTATGTAAAATGAATGCTTTTCTACTCGTATTTAATATTTCATTTACTAGAAGTTCAAAATTGTGAAAAACTCGCAATATTAGAGTAAAAAACTCAACTAAAACAATGAAGCATGCACAAAAGAAAAAATAAATATTTATTTATGTGTTTATCAATATATATATGAAATTTAGTGAAAATATAAAATCATATAGAAAAAACATAAAACAAAATAACTAAACATAGAGTATTGAATTACTATTCAAACACTCTTATAATATAAGACAAACCAGCATTCTCAAGAGATAGAGGTATTTAATATTTCCCAATGTGGAAAGGATGTATGTAAACCGAACATTAGTTATCCTGATTCAAGGCAATAGAACATCATTAAACATTACATATGAGAAGGTATATATTCTTACCTTCAGAATATATCAATGCATATGATATATAAAATATTGTACCTTTTTATCCATGGAATCTAATGCCCCATTATTTTTTGAATTCAATTTGTTGCAAATTAATTTTATAGATTTTTTAACTTATAACTATGAACTGATAATATATTTAAAAAAATTATTAACATTATTAAGTTAATGTAATAATAAAAATCCTAAATTAAATATAAATATTGTAATCAATTATATATTAATTAAAAATTGCATTAAGAACACTTGAGGTTTAAAAAGGATTTTATTCAATAAAATAAATTTCTTATTATATTGTTATTATAATTTCAATGAAAAAATAATAATTTTTATAGTTTTTATTTAAATAAATGTACTTCATTAATTGATCAATGATGTCAATATTAGCTTAGGGCTATTAGTTTAATGGGCCTAAGTGCCTTGGGCCTGTGGAAAATGTAATGTGTTCCCTCTTAATCCCGTTACAAAGGTAGTGAGTGATTGATTTTAAAAATAATAACTATGATAGATACCCAAAGTGTAAACAATATTTTCTATTTTATTTTACGTAAAATAATCAAAATTCTCAAAATAATTTGATTTAATAATGAATAGTGGAACATACTGATTTTTTCTAAAACTATAACTTTTATTAAATTATCATTATACAAGAATGAAATAAAATTTATCTATTACTTTTTTATATAATAGGTATATATTTAATAATTACTATAAAAAATTTAAAAATTAAAATTTTGAATATATAAAACACATGTTTAGAATATTGGGAAGAGAAGTAATCATTCAAACTAAAAACTGTTCTAATGAGCTTAAATAAAAAATTATAATTTTTAAAGTTTAGAGATCAAATAGATCAAAAATGATTTAATATTTATAGAAACATTTTTATATTAGTGTGTATGTTTAATTTTATTTTTATATATAAAATTAATATGTCAAGGATTTAAGTTAATTAATATGATATTGGTGTAAATTTTGTTTATTTAATTTTTATTAACATTTTGTAGCATTTTTCTAATAAATAAAATATATATATCATAAATAAAGAAATAATAATAATTTTTTAAAAAAAATATGAAAATTTATCAATATAAATTTAATTTAAAATCAATACTAATTAATTTTACGGAAGCATGCTGAAAAATTAGATATTTCTTTAAAAATATTAAAAATCTATAAATTATTTATTTTTAATTGAAAATGATTTTTATAATATTTAGAAATTGAAATATATTAAATAGAAAATAAAATAATATTCATCACATAGAAATTATATATTATGGGATATTTTATATTTTAATAAGTCATGAACTACATGGGTGAAATCTAGTTCTCATGGTAAAAAAATGTAAAAAAATATAAGAATAAATTAATTGAAATTTTTTAAAAATCATATGAAATTAATTATTAGTGGACTAATTGACATAATATCACCATAAAATAAATAATTTATTACTTTTTGACCAATTTACCCATATATAGTTTAAATCAATCATTGAGAATTAATGTGATTTCACAGATGTTCCATTTTATTCACTAATAAAAATGGATATTTCTCACCCTCTTAAATATACTTATACAGACCCTATAATTTGAAACAAATTATTTCATAATTATTTACATATACATCAATTAATTATAACCTAAATATTGTGAGGCCTTGTTTTTTTGGAAGAGAAGGATCATAATACAAAAAGGAGACTAAAAATGAAATCATTAATTTTTCTGTATTTTCCACAGTGAGCTCTGAAATCCATTTGAGCTCTACTGAATCCATATCACAACCTGGGGAAAACATTTAAAAATGAGATGAGCTATAAATACCAATTAGGTGAATAAAAATTATAGAAAACATAACACTTGAGTCATGTATATAATAAGATATCATAAAATAGAAGGCACATTTGCAATCTCATAGAATCATAAGAAAAGGAAATGGTATCATAAAATCATGGTATCATAGAAAATCTGGGAAAAATATATCATGCAATAAAAATTATTCAATTTTAACTGCATACAAAATATCAGTTGGTCGAAAAAGTCCCATAAAGAATTATGTTTACTCCGTAATTTCATATATGATGTATCGTGAGAATATAAAATCACCCAATCCATAGGAGTTCTATCTAGGAATAAAATTTAACACATGTTTATGATTTATGTTTCCATATAATGTAACTCAATCAAAATACATAAAATTAGAGTATCACATCAAAATAAAATGTGTATCATAATCTTTCCCATATTATAATAGAAGGAAATTTTTTAATGATGTCATTTAATGGAATAACAGAATGCATATATTACACTATCAAAGTAACTGATACTAAGCTATATATATATATATGTTATATAAAAATATAAATTATTTATAATAAATTCATAACATAATTGTTTTTTTCAATGATCAATAAAAGTACTATAAATTGATATTTATAAAATATTTTTGAGGAAAATAAAACATTTAATTTTATTATAACATTTAAATACAAAAAATTTCCAGAATAGTATGAAATCCAATTAATTTAAAAATAATAATTAAAAATTATAATGTTACCTTCACTGTAATGATCGATCATTATGGTGTAAGGTTCCATTTATGTTTAATATGTTAAAAAAATTCTTATCACATAATTTTTAAAAAAGATTCAATGATTATGGTTTAGAAGATGATAAAAAGATTCCTAATTTTTAAAATGAAATATAATATTTTTAATAAAACATTTATATCATCATAGAAAATAATTTTTCAAAACATTTATAGATAAAATTTATTTTTAATTAAAATGATTTTTGACTGAAGAGAGAAAAAAAGTCGAATTTTTGTAAAAACATTTTTTAAATAATTTTAATTTTCAAATTGATAAAAATAATCCAATTTCATAAAAACATCATAAGTAAAAAAATAAAAGAAAATTATATTATATTATACAATAGTGATGATATAATTTCCTTCTATTTTAATTCAATAATATTCAATTCTGGTATAAATGTGATTGAATCATAATCACATATCACATTGTTATCTTTTCAATAATAATACAAGGCCCTGGGATTATGTGTCAAATAATCATGAGTTTTAAGAATGATTTTTAATTAATTTCCCATTGAGGATATTTTGATGTTTATATTTTTACAAAATTAGGCCATAAATATTACATTACATCTCAAATATTATAAAGTAGAAACTTCAACTCACTATAAATTTTTTTTCACTAAATAAAACTCTTTAAAATAAAACATGATTTGTTTTTCTTGATAAAAATAATCTCAAAAATAATTATTATTTCGTCCTTATTCTTTCTAATCCATATACCCTATGAAAAAAATTTCAAAAGCTATATATGAGTATAAAATACCGATTATGGATATAAATAATGAATGAAACCATTTGTGCAAGAATACATTAAACTCATGAATATATTATCAGAAAATCATATTTTTCACCCATAGAACATAGGTTCTTTATCATACCTCAAGAAATCATAATATTCCTAAAATAATTTAGCATTCATAAATCAGAAGGGAATTGTGCGGCATCCATATCAAATTTACATTGATGCTTTCACAACTAAATATAGATGAACCTTTATTGTTACATTTGAAATAACCATGACATTATATTACATAAATATCTAAAGAGAAACCATATCAATTAACTACATATAATTAACCAATTAATTGGAGATCTATCATAGGCTCACCTACCCCCAGTTTATAAAGGAACCACCGATTATATAAGAAATGCCTAATAACCACAACATAATCGTAATAATTAACAAACATAAAAAAAATAAAACATTTACGCATTGAAATCATAATAAATATTTTAATGTTATTTCTATTATAATTTTATTATAAAAACGAAATTCAATAACAAAATACCTAAAAATGGAATATGGTATTTACTATTCTTTTAAAAACATTACGGCTTGTAGGGGAAGCCAAATACCAAAATAATAATCATGGTGGCAGAAAGATCATTCTCACTGCATATACTAAAAAAATTATTTTTTGATTTAGTAAAATAATTCATCGAAAAATAATCTATTGGAAAACCATTGAACATAATTAAATTTCAAATGGGATTATTATGCACTCTTAGAAATGAAGGTGTTGTATATTATCAAGATATGGACCAATGAATGGAGATTGAGATGAAGATACTTACAATAAGTCTGACTCATCACATACAATCATTATATTTCTAAATAATATAATTATGTAAATTTATTATTTCTTGTGAAAATTTTTCAACTTTATTATATCATTAATATCACTTATTACAATTTTATAAAAATAACATAATTATTTAAGTTCATATCTGACATTTTTTCGGTATTCGGTACATGAGTCGAAAATGAAATTATTATTATGTAAATTGTACATGTGGTCATTATTCCATAATCTAAATTATAGTATTAAATACATAATAATCAAATTTTTAATTTAATAATAATTTTTAAATCGAACCATTATTTATGGTTATGAAAAATGAACACTGTGATAATGATGGAGATGGTAGGTCGTACGCACGCATGAGTAACATTTTCCATTATTCATTGATCATTATGGAAATTAAAGAATTATTATTTTATCCTTCCAAAATTATCAATATATTATTAAAAAAATGATCATTCAATTATAGTTATATATATAATTGAAGTGATGTGGTGAATGAAAATTATTCACATCACTTATTGGAGGTTATAGTTGACAACTACACATAGACGACATTATCATCACTATGTTCATGGAAAGTAAGAACATAATTGGAATAATATTATTTTAAAATTATAATTTTTTCACAAAAATCATATATAAAAATTTATTACATCATTATAACTTGTATTAATTGACAGTAATGAAAAATGAACTATATCGGTTCGTGAGGCCATAGTCTGTCACACACATGAACGAAATGTTCATTTCCCATTTGATTATATTAGGATATGGATTTATGAGATGATATTATCATAATAACGTCTCATTAAATTGAGTATACTCATGTTATTTTTTAGTCTTATAATATTAGGATTTAATGTAAGTGGAAGAAGAAATAAAACAGAAAAAATTGAAAAACAATACCTATAACACCCGAGACTTTTATGAGAAATATTTTGTTTTTATGTTATATAAATCCTCAAAGAAATATTTCACTACACACAACACTAGCTTGTCTTGCTTTACACGCAACTGCAGCATTCCACGATAGCTTGCATTGTACGCAATACCGAGTTTCACTAAACAACGATATGCTATTAAAATATTATTAAAACTAGCTATTATGAATAGTAATACCCACTTTTTAAAATTTTGTAATTTTTATTTTTCAAAACGGACTTAATTTTTGGATTCAGAAAATCGAAATTAGCCTAGGGTAAAATTTTGGTATTTTTATGAAAACATTCAAATTTTTATGAATAGTGAAAACATTGGGTTATTATTTACAAACCAACTTTTTATTTAAATAATTATTTATTTTATTTAAATTTATTTTAGGTCAAAATTGATACATAATACCTATATAAGTTCAATGCAATACATTGGAGTCATTTTATAATAAATTTAGATATATAAAAATTTTATTGAACTTGTCACCGTCTTTTACCCACCTCTGACGAGAATGTCCAAATTCACATAAAAATTAATTTTACCGCTTCTGTGAGTGGAATTTAGAAAATTCAAGAGACGTGGATAATATGAAGGACTAAAATTTGGTTCAATGAGATGAAAATAATTTTTGGTGAATAGAAAAAATTTAATTTTTTTACCATAGTTTAAAGTAAATAGGGTAATTTAGGGTAAAAATGATAATATTATTACCCTATCACAAATCCTAAATCTATAAGATAAGTTTAATTCGACCAAAAACAACCTTAGGAATAATATATGACCATTTAGGCCCACACGGATTAGATTAGTACATTTGTTATTAATTTATTTAATGAAGGGTTAAAATAGTTAAAATCAATGTTTCATACCTAAATCATTTTTAATATAGGGTTTTACATAAGATAAATTTGACTATATATATTAATCAAAAATCTAAAAATAATTACTACATAATTGTATTTTATTTTAAATTTTAATACTTTAAATAATTTAATTTATTTATGACACAATGATGATGCAATGATTATATTATTTATGAAATATTGACATAATTTATGTTATAAATACCCAAATAAATGAAATTTGAGACTTTTTATGAGTTCCAATAATTTTATATTTTAATATTACATGTTAGTATTGATGGTTTTAACTTTTTTCGAACTAATCATTCTTGTATGATTTTCACAAAAATCAATTACCAAATAGTGTCAAAATTGACATAAAATAGTTTTTTAAAAAAATATTATATTATTAATTGTTATTTTATTCCTAAAAATCAATGGTTTGACCAAATGACTTAGATATGGTTATATATATTAATAATAAACAACTTGGGGTTCTTTTGGCTTGTTATAGTAGGTTTATTAACCTTATAGTGTAAGATAACAAAAAGACACGATAAAAGTAAAATTATTTAACTTAATGTTAAATCTAAATGATTAGTTTAAAATATAACCCTAAACTTGTATAAATTCTATTGTATGTGAGGATTTCGACCCATCCACAACTTAGCTTCAAAAGAAATCAATTTTGATCTATTAAAAGCCGAATATGACTTTATAATAAAATAATATTTTTAGTATTTCCAACGGTTCCCCTCTTATAAAAGGGCACATCCTCCCTCTCTTCCTCACACCACATTGAGCCTTAATGCTCGGCCAACCCCTGACAAATTATCTTCGTCACTTCCATAAAAACATCCTAGAGGTCCTGGTTTTCTTCAACGACCAATTTTAGTACCCTAAGAGGAGGTCTCAAAGAGGCGCATCAAAGAATAGGTAATGTCCGTTACTGAATTTTTCAACTATATTTCTTCTTCCACTTCTTCTTATTTAGTTGTTTCATTATGAAGTAATAACATCAATATCACTCAAATACTGGTATGTTATTATATGTATGAAACAACCCTATTTAACCATCTATCCATCCTACTGAAAACGAAATCACCGCGCGTGCGTACGTACGGAATACCATCTCCACGTCGTGGCGTAATCCATTTTCCACCACCACATTACTTGGATGGGTATAATGGTGTAAAAAAATAACTATATATTATTATTTTAAAGTGATATTTATTCTTAAATAGTATACATACACTCCAATACAATTCCACGATCATGGTAATGATATCATCGCTCGTGCCTACGTACGGAATACCATCTCCAAGATGTGATGCGACTCGTTCTACATGATATTCATTGAATAATGATTATATAAATGAATTGAATGAATAAGTATTATATATAGTACACTAATACCATTCTGGAAATGAGGTATCTATAACCTAAAGAGAATAATAATAATTTATTTGACAAAACACGCATAAGAACAAAAAGTTATAAACACCCGAATAACAAGTAGCAATGAAATATTACTAATAAGAAGCTAAGAATATGACTATATATGATATCATAACAATTATTATGATTCTGTAATAAGTAAATGACATTATTTAAATCATTACACAGGAGGATTGGACACTTACGATGCAAATTGGACCTAAGGTGAGGGACAATCTTGCAATCTCAATTTTTATCTGAGATTGTTTATACTTCAGAATTGACTGGGGAATATTTATCATTCGCATCCATGTTTCCTCAATATGAAATATTTATATCCTTACACAATTTTTTAATTACAATTTTTCCATTCAGTGAGTTTTTAGTAAATGATATGAAAGGAATCTTTTGTCGTTTTTCATACGAGGTACTTTTTGAGTTTTTCGGCCAAAGTACGAGAAGAATGTTTTTTTAGCATATACAACATGAATGGATTCATAGAACATTATTTCCATGAAGCTTCCTTTACAAGTTTTCAAGTTTATTTTTAATCAAATTCTTTTAGTTTAATATTGTATAACATGTTAAGAAAGGAAAAAAAAATTTGAAGTAGAAAGGTTATTTTCCTCAAGAATGGAGTTCAAGTGTTTTATCAAAATTATTTTCCATCTAAGATTATATAGGGTTATGTTTCTATCCCTTTTTTTACATTGAATTGATTATGGTATGATGGAATTATTTTTATGATGTCCTTTTATCTTATATGGATTATGTTATGATGGCATGATGTTTAAGATTCCTATTTTTATTAAATGGGTTATGCTATGATGTATGATTTATGATTATGTGGCACGCATAACAATGGTTTCATTTTGAGATAGGTGGGACTTATATCTCCCTCCAATACATTGGGTAATGATTTTTATCTCATGAGATAGACATGGCTAGAACCGCAGGTTAAACCAGTTTAGTGAAACAGGACTGGAACGAGGAGTGAACTCGGTTCAGAAATGAACTTTGTCCGCTAATATAGTCTTCTCTATTAGTCTTGACTACTAAGAAATGATTCTCTATGATTATGTGTGTATGCCACAATGTTTCATGTTTTATATTATGATTATTGGGAATACATTTCACTACAATGATTTATCCCATGTTATGAAATTATTATCACTTTTGCATGTTAATATTTCTAAAATGATATGTTCTTATGAATATGATTTCATTTATATTTCTTTTTTTTACCCTTACCGATCATTTGGGCTCAAAATTTTGTATGATTTCTTTTCCCCAGGTCAGGAAGAAGGATATTAAGTAAGATATGCCAAAAGGGACTCTGGATATGATAAAATAAAAGGGAGACAGTGTAGATGATTTATGAACCAGTTGTTTATGTTTCCCAGTTTCTGAAGACACTATACCTATATGGTCCTTTCTTGGTTTTGTTATATGTTGTAATAAGTGTTCTTCAATTTTTAAGTAATAACATTGTATGTAATGTATGGGTCGTTATAGTTGGTATCATAGGAATGGTATAGTCATCCTTTGGTAACTAGGAAGTGAAAGCCTTAGTAAGAACCCTAAAGATATGTCTAAGCATAGAACACAATCATTGTTTTTAGAAATGGCCATGAACATCCTATGATAAGACCTTTAGTGTGAACTTTTATTCTTGATTTTGTGGTTCTCCTATTATAATTACTGTTACTCACACTATTCTTCTTGGTTTTAGTCAATGGCTGGAACCCGAAGGAACCGTGTTAATGCGGAATGCAACGGGAAATGAAATGATTGTCCCCCCGAGGAACCAAACGTTATAGGAGTTGGAATGAAAAATCTTGTAGCCATGCTCACACAACATTCTCATGCTATGAATCATGCAGGACTTCCAAATGAGCAATGGATGGAGAAACATTCTGTTGAATCCTTCATGAGGAAGCGTCCACCTTCATTCAGCGGGTCTACTGATCCATTAGTTTCTGATCAATGGATCAGTACTATAGAAAAGATATTTTCAGTTCTACAATGTTATGAACATGATAAAGTCATCTTAGCAGTGTATCATTTGGAAGGTGATGCTGATCAATGGTGGAATCTTATCAAGAATACAAGTCAAAGAGATTATATTGAGTCCATTGAATGGGACGAGTTCAATAACTTATTTTTCAATAAGTACTTCCATCGTATTCTATGAACAAAGATGGAGAAGGAGTTTCGTGAACTAGAGAAAAAGGATGATGAATCTGTTGGTACCTACAAAGAAAATTTTACAAGACTTGCATGTTACGATTCTGGTATTATTATCCAACCTGAGAGTAAGATCGATCGATTCTTTAGTGACTTAAAACCAAGTCCTCTAAGGGTGTTATCCATAAGGGACTTCAATAGATTTTAGGAAATCATTCGATGTGCTCTCAAAGTTGAGATGGAGATTGGAGTAACCCATCAGTCATATGGGTTTGATAAGAAGAGGAAAATGGAATTCAATGGATCATCTAAAGAGCACACAGAAATAAGTTGAGTTTTCTGTTAAGCTCAAACTATGGAATGAAACATGGAGGGAGTTGTCTTAAAGGGACAAGTAAATGATTCAATTGTGGAAAGGAAGGTCATCGGGCATTTGAATGCGGCAATGATGGGATGAATATTTTTAGTGATGTAAACAACGAAAAGGATACACAGAGTGCACCTCCTACACTTCAATGTTACAAGTGGAAAGGAAATGGGGTATTATGACAATGAATTCCCTAATCCAAGGGTTTTTTATGATGATCGACATCAAAAAACTATTAAGGCTAAAGACACAGGAATGTCACATGCAATTTCTATCAGCGATGTGGAGTATGATAACGAAGTGGTGAAAGTTACACTTACCATCCACTCTAATGTAGGAAATGTTTTATTCGATTCTGGATCCACCCACTCTTTTATTTAAAGAATTTTCTAAGGGTATCGCCATATTACCTCATCAATTAGATGTTGAGTTAGCTGTGACAACTCCTAATGGCACAATAGTCGCATCAAAAGTTTATAATTATTCTCTGATTGACGTTTGTGGGAAAGTGCTTCCTAAAAATCTTGTGATCATTTCTATAGTGGAATTTGATTTGATTATTAGCATGGATTAGATTTCTCTATATGGAGATCATTTCAATTGAAAATGATGGAAGTCACATTTCATATTCCAGATCAATCTATGATTTTCTATCGATGCGAGGATGAACATAACATTCCAGTGGAAATTTCTTCCATCTTATGGGTCTTGATTCCACTAAATGATTGTTATTTATCTCAAATGGATGGTGAGAAACTCACGATTAAGAATATTCCCATTTTACGTGAGTTTGATGATGTCTTTCCGGAGGAATTTTTGGGTCGTCCACCAAATCGTGATGTTGAGATTTCAATAGAACTCGTACCAGGTGCTTTGCCTATTTCAAATACACCTTATAGAATGGCTCCAATTGAGTTGCAGGAATTGAATAAGAAAATCCAATAGAATCTTGATAATGGATTCATATGACCTAGTGCGTCTCCTTGGGGAGCACCTGTTCTATTTGTTAAAAAGAAATATGGATCATCGAGACTCTCCATTGATTATCGAGAACATAACAAGATCAATATAATGAACAAATATCCTCTCCTGCTCATTGATGACTTATTTGAACAACTACGCGGAGGTCAATACATTCCCAAGATTGATCTTCATTCAGGGTATCATAAAATAAGGGTCAAAAGGGAGGATATACCAAATATGGCTTTCTGTATAAGGTATGGACACTATGAATTTATAGTGATGCCATTTGGTCTTACTAATGCCCCTGCTATCTTCATGGATATGATTAATAAATTCTTTAGAGACTATCTTAATCAGTTTATGGTAGTATTTATTGATGATATTCTTGTCTATTCAATGAGAAAGGAAGAAAATGAAGATCACTTGAGATTTATGTTGAGGACCATGAGAAAGGAGAAGCTTTATGACAAATTTACCAAGTGTGAATTTTGGCTTCAAAAAGTTTCATTTTTGGATCACATAATATCAAAAGAGGGGATATCTGTGGATCCACCAAAAACAGAGGTTATCAAAAAATAGTCGAGACCAACAACAGTAACCGAGATCCGAAGTTCTCTTGGTTTGGCTGGTTATTATCGATGTTTTGTGAAATATTTTTCACGATTATCTAATCCATTCCCCAACTTTAGGAGTTCAGTTTGTTTGGACGAAGGAATATGAAGAGAATTTCAAGGAGTTGAAAATAAGGTTATACAATGCACCTATATTTACACTTCCTTGTAGTGGAGAAAGGTCTGTGATCTACAACGGCGCATCCAAGAAGGGGATGGGGTGTGTTCTTATGCAAAATGATATGGTGATAGTTTATGCGTCACAAAAGTTGAAAATCCATGATCAAAATTACCCAACTCATGATTTGGAGTTAGCTGCGGTAATCATTGCATTAAAGATTTGGAGGCATTATCTTTATGGAGGAAGGTGTGATATTTATACCCATCATAAAAGTTTAAAGTATATTTTCACACAAAAGGAGCTAAATATTCACCAATGAAGATGGTTGGAGCTGATTAAGGATTTTGACTGCTTAATTCATTACCACCCTAGGAAAGCAAACAAGGTGATAGATGCTTTAAGTTGACAATACCATGCTAGCTTATCCATGATGAGGATCACAAAAAGATCCAATATTTATGGATTTACAAAGGATGGATCTTGGAATTATAATGGAAGGGGGAAAATCGTATCTTTCTCAAATGAATGTTCAACAATCTATACATGTGAAGATTAAAGAGGCACAAGAAAGAAGATGTAGAGTTACAAAAGAAGGTGAGAAATCTTCCTGAATTCAACCTTGATTGTGATGGGATAATAAAGTCCAGGAATCGGGTTTGTGTTCCTACCATCCCTGAATTAAAGAAGGAGCTGCTGGATGAGGCTCATAGTTCTTCATCCTCTATTCATCCTAGAAGTATGAAGATGTATAGGGACCTGAAAGGGTACTTCTGGTGGGATGGCATGAAAAGAGATATTACTGAATATGTCTCTCGATACTTGGTTTGTCAGCAAGTTAAATCTGAGAGACAGAAGTCTAAGGGGATGTTACAACCATTACCAATATCAAAATGGAAATGGGAAAATATAACTATGGACTTTGTCACTATACTTCCTAAAACATCCAAAGGCAATAGAGCTATCTGGGTCATTGTAGATCGTCTTACAAAGTCATCACACTTCATCGCTATTAGAGAGGATTTCTCTCTGGATCAGATTGCCAGGATATATGTGAAGGAAGTGGTAAGATTGCAGGGAGTACCACTTTCTATTATATCTGATCGGGATCCGAGGTTTACCTCAATGTTTTGGCGAAGTCTTCAGCATACAATGGATACAGAGTTGAGTTTCAGCACTGCTTATAATCCTCAGACAGACGGTCAGTCTGAGAGGAAAATTCAAACTCTAGAAGATATGTTGAGAGCTTGCTCTAGGGATTTCAAAGGTGGTTAGGAGCAACACCTAATTTTGGTGGAATTTTCATATAATAATTACATTCACTCCAGTATTCAGATGGCTCCTTTTGAAGCTCTGTATGGAAATAAATGAAGATCTCTAACTTGCTAGGATAAAGTTGGGGAAAGAAACCTATTAGGACCTAGTCTTGTTGATGAGATGGCAGAAAAGGTCAGATCTATTCAACAACACATAATAGCATCTCAGAGTCGACAGAAAAGTTATTCCAACAACTGAATAAATGACCTAGAGTTTGAAGTGGGTGATAAATTGTTCCTATGAATATCTCCTTGGAAGAGGGTCATGAGATTTGGAAGGAAGGGAAACTTGAGCCCTAGATATATCGGTCCGTTCGAAATATTGGATCGTGTTGGGAAGGTAGCTTACCGATTGGCACTTCCACTGAATCTCTATCAAGTTCACAATGTGTTCCATGTATCTCTCCTGAGAAAGTACATTCCTGATCCTTAACATGTACTCATCTCAGAAGTTGTACCGCTGGAATAAGATCTTTCTTATAAAGAACATCTGATAGAGATTATTGATCATAGCAAAAAAGTCCTACAGAATAAGACCACTTTCTTGGTGAATGTTTTATTGAAGAACAACCAATTATAAGAAGCTCATGGGATCTTGAGGATATGATGAGGGAGAGGTATCCTCATATTTTTTTTACAAAGTGACGAATTTCGAGGGAGAAATTCATTTTAAGGGGGGTAGAATGTAACACTCGAGACATTTATGAGAAATATTTTGTTTTTATATTATATAAATCATCAATGTAATCTTTCACTACACAGAACACTAGCATGGCTTTCTTTACACGCAACTGTGGTCTTCCTCGATAGCTTGCGTTGTATGCAATACCGAGTTTCACTAAACAACGTTATGCTATAAAAATATTATTAAAACTAGCCGTTATGAAAAGTAATACCCACTTTTTTAATTTTTTTTATTTTTATTTTTCAAAACGGACTTCATTTTTGGATTAGTAATATCGAAATTAGCCTAGGGTGAAATTTTGGTATTTTTCTGAAAACATTCAATTTTTGATGAATAGTGAAAACACTGGGTTACTATTTTAAAAGCGACTTTTTATTTAAATAATTATATATTTTATTTAAATTTATTTTAAGTCAAAATTTATACATAATACCTATATACGTTCAATTCAATTCATTGGAGTCATTTTATTACAATTTTAGATATATAAAAATTTATTGAACTTTTCACCGTCTTTTACCCACCTCCTAGGAGAATTTCCAAATTCACATAAAACATAATTTTACCGCTTCTGTGAGTCGAATTCCGAAAATCAGAGAGTCGCGGTTAATATGAAGGACTAAAATGTGGTTCAATGAGATGAAAATAATTTTTGGTGAATAGTAACTTTTTACTTTTTTTTACCACGGTTAAAAGTAAATAGGGTAATTAAGGGTAAAAATGATATTGTTATTACCCTAACCAATGTTCTAATTCTATTGGATAAGTTTAATTCGACCAAAAACAACCTTAGGAATAAAATATGACCATTTAGGACCAGATGGATTAGATTAGGATATTTATTATTAATTTATTTAAAGAAGGGTTAAAATAGTTAAAATCAACATTTAATAACAAAATCATTTCTAATATAGGGTTATACATAAGATAAATTCGACTATAAATATTAATTAGAAAGATAAAATGATTTCCTACATAATTGTATTTTATTTTTAATTTTTATACTTTATATAATTGAATTTATTTATGACAGAATGATGATGCAGTAATTATATTATTAACGAAATATTGACATAATTGATGTTATAAATACCCAAATAAATTTAATTTGAGGATTTTTATGAATTAAAATAATTTTTTATGTTAATATGACATGTTATTATTTATTTTATTAACTTTTTTATAACTAATATTCTTTTATGATTTTCACAATAATTAATTACCAAATAGTGTCAAAATTGACATAAAATAGATTATAAAACAAATATTATATTATTAATTGTTATTTTATTACTAAAAAACCTAAGGTTCATCCAAAGGACATAGATAAGGTTATATATATAAATAACAAACAAATTTGGGTGAGTTTGTCTTGTTATAGTAATTTTATTAACCATATAGTGTAAGAAAACAAAAAGACACGGTAAAAGTAAAATTATTTAACTTAAAATTAAATCTAAATGATAAGGTTAAAATATAACCGTAAACTTGTCTAAATTATATTGGATGAGATTATTTCAACCCATACCAACCTTAGCTTATAAATAAATCAATTTGGAGCATAAACCAAATATGACTTTATAATGAAAGAATATTTTTAGTTTTTCCAAAGGTGCCCCTCGCCTCCATTATAAAAGGACACCACCTCCCTCTCTTCCTCACACCACATTGAGCCTTAAAGCTCGTCCAACCCCTGAAAAATTCTCTTCTAAACTTCCCTAGAAACATACTATAGGTCCTGGTCTTCTTCAAAGACCAATTTTAGTGCCCTAATAGGAGGTCTCAAAGAGGAGCTGCAAAGAAGAGGTAATGTCCGTTACCGATTCTTTCAACTTTATTTCTTCTTCCACATCTTATTAATTATTTGTTTCATTATGAAGTAATAACATCATTATCACTCATATACTTGTACTGTATTATATATATGAAACAACCACTTTTCACAATCTATCCATACTACGGAAAACGAAATCACCATGTGTGCGTACATACAGAATACCGTCTCCACGCCGTGGTGTAATCTATTTTCCACCACCACCTTAATTAAATGGGTATAATGGTGTAAAAAAATAACAATATATGATTATTGTAAAGTGATATTGATTATGAAATAGTATGCAGACACTTAAATAAAATTCCATGATCATGGGAATGATATCCTCGCTCGTTCGTACGTACAGAATACCCTCTCCTTGATGTGATGCGACTCGTTCTACATGATTTTCATCGCATAATGATTATATAAATGAATTGAATGAATAAATATTATATATAGTACACTAATACCATTCTGTAAATGAGGTATCTGTAACCTAAGGAGAAGAAGAAGAATTTATTTGACAAAACATGCATGAGAAGAAAAAGTAATAAACACCCAAATAACAAGTAGCAATGAAATATTACTAATAATAAGCTAAGAATATGACCATATATGATATCAAAACAATTATTATGATTCTGGAATAAGTCAATGGCATTATTTAAATCATTATACAGGAGGTTCGGACACTTACGAAGCAAATCAGACCTAAGGTAAGGGACAATCTCGAAATCTAAATTTTTATCCGAGATTGTTTATACTTTAAAATTTACTGGGGCATATTTATCATCCACATCCATGTTTCCTCAATATGTAATATTTATATCCTTATAAAATTGTTTAAGTCCAATTTTACCCTTTGGTGAGTTTTTAGAAGAAGATATGAAATGAATCTTTGGTCATTCTTCTTACGAGGTACTTTTTGACTTTTACGGCCAAAGTATGAGAAGAATGTTTTTAACATATACGGAATGAATGGATTCATAGAACATTTTTTCCATGAAGCATCCTTTACAAGCTTTGAATTTTATTTTTAATCAAATTCATTTAGTTTAAAATTTAATGACTTTTTAAGTAAGGAAAAATGTTTTTGAAGTAGAAAGGATATTTTCCTCAAGAATGGAGTTCAAGTGTATTATTAAAATTATTTTCCATCTAAGATAATATAGGGTTCTGTTTCTATCCCTATTTTTACATTGATTTGATTATGTTATGATGGAATTATTTTTATGATGTCCTTTTATCTTATACGGATTATGTTATGATGACATGATGTTTAAGATTCCCTTTTTTATTACATGGGTTATGCTATGATGTATGATTTATGATTTTGTGACACACATAATAATGGTGTCATTATGAGATGGGTGGGACCTATATCTCCCTCCAATGCATTGGGTAAAGTTTGATATCTCATGTGATAGTTATGGCTGGAACGGCAGGTTAAACCGGTTCAGTGAAACAGGACTTGAACGAGGAGTGAACTCGGTTCAGAAATGGGCATTGTCCGCAAAGGTAGTCTTGGTTATGAGTCTTGACTACTAAAAAATGATTCTCTATTATTATGTGTGTATGCCATAATGTTTTGTGTTTTAAGTTATGATTATTGGTATTACATTTCACTACTAGGATTTATCCCATGTTATGAAATTATGATCTCTTTTGCAGGTAAACATTTCCAAAATGATATGGTCTTATGAATATGATGTGATTGATATTTCATTTGTTTACCCTTGCTGAGCATTTGACCTCACCCTTTTTTATGTTTTATTTTCCCCAGGTCAGTAAGAAGGATATTACGAAAGATATGCAAAAAGGGACTCTAGATATGATAAAATAAAAGGGAGACATTGTAGATGATTTATGAAAATGTTGTTTATGTTTCCCAGTTCCTAAAGACACAATACCTATACAGTTTTTTCCTGGTTTTGTTATATTTGTTAATATGTGTGCTTCAATTCTGAAGTAATAACAATGTATGTAAAGTATGGGTTGTCAGAAAACCTCTTCTTCAATTGATCACCTTTGAAGAACACCTTATCACTTCTAAGAATAGTGTTCTAATTACATTAAGGCATCATGATAATGTGGAGGGATTATATGAAGGGATTAGGTCAATCTTGGAAGATCCAAAAGGGGTTTTATTTGTGATTATTATGAAAAGTGTGTAGTGTTTTATAGGAGAGGGGATGTGAAACCTTGGAATCACATAAAACATTAAATTTATATAAACTAATTTTTTATTCCAAAATGAATCCAACATGAGATATATCAAATATATGATAAGTATAGTTATAAATCCTCTAATAAAATAATTTTTAAACTTTTACGGATTTTATTTAAATCCTTATTTTTTTGGTTTACCCTAAATTTTTTTTCTAATTTTACTTGTTGCAAAATAATTTTAAATATTATGGGGCTTTAAATTTTACTTAATGGGGAAAATTTCACATAATTGAAAAATTAATGAACATTTATACATTATATTTTCAACTTTTTAATTTTAAAATAATTTTTAAATTTTTTAAATAAAAAGAAAATCCAATTATTTATATATATTATCAATTATGTGAATTTTTACACTATTCATTTCTTTAAATTTAAATAAAATCCAAAAAGAAAGATAACTATGAAAAAATACATTTAGTATACTTATAATATAACTTAGTCGCATAGATAATTCGTGGATAACATAAAAATACATCGAATATATATATTTTAATATTTATAATATTATTTATTTGATTTTTTATTAATTAATAAATCATTACATCATCGTTATATTATAATTAAATTTAATTTTATAATGTCAAAAAATAATAAATAGAGTAACATAGTGTTGTAAATCTTATTATATTTATAATGACTATTTATATTCAAATAAATCACTTATATAACCCATATTAAAATTGTTTAAATAATAAGGGAGAAGTTTATGATATTTTTGCCTTTAAATTAAATTACATGTTATAAATGTCTTAATCCCACCCATGTGGTTTCCAAAGAAAAACATTTCAGACAAAGATTTTTCTTTGAAGACAATAACAAATAAATTAATGTTATTACATGTATTAGGATATTTTTGTATTTTTATAATACTGTTTTAACCGTTATTTAATTGATTTACTATTTAACTGTGGTAAATAAAATTATCAAGTTATTATTCAGAAAAAATTATTTTGATCCAGTTAGATAAAAAGTTTCATATTGATTACAACCATTTATTCGCATTTTTAAAAATAAATTCATTAAATTCTCTAGATTAATTTTAATTTTAATCTTGTTGACGAATTGACGAAACATTTTTTTAGAAAGTAAAAAACTATCAAAAGATTGAAATGTGTTTATATCCAAATTAAATTTATAGTTACATCCAATGACAAAAATAGAAATATATAATTAAAATACAATGCAATTACACTGTATAACAAATTAATAAACCAAACTATCTTTATAAATAATTTATCTGAAAATGAAGTTTTGATTTAAAAAGCAGCATTTTTCACTATTCATTAAAATATAAAAGTTATTGGACAAAATAACAAAAATTTATTGAACCTAAATTTTTATTTCCCACATAAAAAGAAAATTTTTATTTTGTTAAATTGAAAATATAAAAGTGTCAAAAACAATATTTATATTGGGTTCTATAACAAAAGTTTCCAAAATAACATTTTCTTTGAAAAAAATTTATTTTATCCAGAAAATTGAATTTTTTCATATATCAACTATAAAAAACATATAAGATGAATTTTAAATATTAAATTGAATATATTAAAAATATATTTCCTATATATTTCATTATTAAAATCCATCCTGATTGATTTCATTATTTTATATACTCAATTATTTTTATTTAATTTTTTTTTTCAGAAAAACTCATCTTGCATATTCAATTGGTTTGTATTTAATTTCCTAATTTATTTCATAACCAATGAATCATTATATAAACAATTGAAAATCTTATTTTCACAATTTAGTTAAAAAACTAATTCTACGTATTCTAATCACTTTTTGATAACTAAAACATAAAATAATATTAATAATAAAATATATTTTAATTGTATAACTTAGCCTTGTGTGAAACATATGATTAATGAGAAACCCATTGATGCATGTCAAGTACTCTATTTGACGAAGAATCCCTTTTAAAGAAAAATTACTACCTAACTCATAAATAATAATAAATATGAATAATTATTACTCTATAATTACAAGGGATGTTACATCCTTACACCTTTTTAGAAATTGTATCCTTGAAAATTAAAATTTTGGGTTGGTTATAGAGTTTTCAGTTTTCTAAATTACTCCTTTGAAATACAACATCATAAGAAGATGCAATACATTTTTCACAGTAACTGAAATAATGTGAATTATAATCTTTACCTAAGATAAAACATACTAGGATTCCATGTAGAAAATCTTGAATATGGAAGAAAGAACGAACTTCATGTTTTGATGGATAGGGAAGAAAAACATGATCCGAAGAAATATAACAATACAAAAACAAAAACCAAGTGATAGGTTACATAATATTTCCCTTCATAGTAGGAAAAGTAAATAGAAAATGTTTTTTATAATAATTTTCATAATTTTGTGAAATTTATTTACTACCAAGAATAAGATCATAAGGAAATACAGATACTTGACAAGTATAGTTTCACCAACTAATGAAATTCCCCCAAAAACTCATTTTTTTTTCTCCAAATGATGAGTATTTAAGAGGGATTATGTTTCATGCCCGAAACAGAAGATTCCAAATCAATAAAATGACAAAATATATAAAAGATTAACTATCCATTCATCCTCTCTTGAAATATCAACCAAAACATAAATTATAGGATATAAAATTTATATAATTCCTGAAATTTAATAAAAATTAAAATAAGAATTATATATTTTTATCCATAAAATTAAAATGTAACCCCCAATGTATAACATAGACCATTAAACAAATAATTATCCATGCAATTCCATCATAAAATTATAAATAATATTAAATCCTAAAAATTTTTAAGTATTTTCATGAAATAATCTTCCATTGTATGTTATAATATTTAACTTCAAATAACATAAACCAATCTTAATGTATCATTCCAAAGAAATTTTTTTTTAATTTTCACATATTCTCCACGATAGGTAACTCATTTTCATAAATAACCCAAATAACCATATGTCCACAATAATAACATATATTTATAAAAAATATAATTCAACCATTACACCTCAATTAAAATCCTATACTATTATATTTTCCTTAGGAATACTGGGTTCCCAAATTAGTGAATTCCTTCTAAAATAACACGTATCACGTAATACCCAAATCATTTTCCTATAACAAGGATATCCATTTGATAAAACATAAGTTCCCAAAAGAAAATTATTTTTATTACCTTAACATATTTTTCTAAAAATAACAGGACATACTTACTTGGGATATACCATTGGCCAGTGGTAGACGATTAAGCCTTGTCTCAATTTTGTTTTGTGTTTAATTTCTATATCCTTATCATACATGATGACTTTTCACCCTTCATGCGAGTTTCCCTATTCATAAAATAATATAATTTTACAACATTACTAGAATGAGGTAAATTACTCAAAAACAACCATATCATGTTTTAACATTAAATATTATCTTATACCTTTCATTTTTGAAACCCAAAATTTAATAACCCATAATTAGCACAAAATCCAAGATCATATAATCTCTAACTATTATCCATAAGTTTGTAATTCTTTACTCTCATGAAAATATAATTCATCATTTGAATGAAATTTTCACATAACAAATAAGGTTTACACACACTATAAAAATGTCTTCCAAAGTAATCCCATCATCAAAATACATTTAACACTTTTAATCATTACAACATCTTATAGTCTACCGTAACTCTTGAGTCATTTTTATATAGAATTTTCTTAGTCATTAATTTTTTTTGTTATACTTTAAAAATGTTCTTCTATATAATTCCTTATTAGTAATTTTTAAATAAAAATAATAATCATGTACAAAGATTCTATAATGTCAAAACATGAGCTATGAAAATATTCCATACCTTTCATATGTCATTTTCAGTTTTATAATCTTCAATTGGAATTGATTTATATATTACTAAACATATATTATCATGGAGTTGATAATCACATTCACAATCCTTTTTAATAGGAAAATTAATTTCATAATGACCATACTCTCCACATTTAAAACATTCGATTGATAACTTAGAGAGAAAATATTTCCCTTTCATTGAGTCAACTTAATTCATTCCTTTTCCTGGGAATGTAATTACTTTATGAAATTCATTACCATATCTATAACACAATATCTTACCATTACATCATTTTACAAGGTGTTTCCTTACAAATCCTTGACACATATGTTGATGAATATTCTTCCCTTTAATAACATTATTAAATAAACATCTTTAGGGAATTGTTTATCAAATATATGATTAATTGGAAAAATCACCAAGGATCCAATGGTTAATCATGACTCATGATAGTGGGGTAAGAATAAAAATGAGTGTTATAATTCTAACTCATATTTCATTCGGTTTCGTATTCATCGAACCACCACATTTTCCTACACATTAATTTTAACTTTGGTTCCTGATGGATCCCACCATTTACTAAAATGAAAATGGTTACTGTGAGTATATATCCATAAAATCATACTATATTATCTTATGTGGAAGATAAAAAATAATATATACATATTCATGTTATCCAAAACTCATTATTGTTATAAAAAATCACTATGACTATTCAATTATGATTACCATTGTGGTTATATATAACATGTATCTCATGCATAAATATCACCATAACCTATAAAGTTGTCTAAACCATCATCTGATACAAACAATAAGGCCACAACCATATTCATGACCTAATATTGAGTTTTAATAAATAATTTACATTATTTCACATTAAGGATATTTTCATGTTTATAGTTTTATATAACTAGGTCATAAATATTGAATAACAACTCAAATAGTACAAAGTAGACACTTCTACACACTATTTTGGTTTTCAAAAAATAAAACTCCATCAAATAAAACATTATTTTATTTCTAGATTAAAAAATTCATAAAAAACATCATGATTTATTCTATACTCTTACCCATCCTTATACCATATGAAAAACATTTCAAAAACTAGGGATGGTCTTAAAAATATCAATATGGGGTATAAATAAGCAATGAAACAGTTAGTCTTCGAATATTTTAGACACATGAAAGGATTTTGAAAAAATCATACTTTTCACCCATAAAACACAAATTATTTTACATAACTCAGGAAATAAAAAGATTCATAAAAACATCATTACAATAATAAATCAAAAAGGAAACTTGTGGAATCTATATCAATCATACATTGTATCTTTCACCACTACATATGGAGTAACCTTCACGGTTGCGCTTTGAATACCCATCATAGTATATTCCCTAAATCTCTTAGGAGAAACGTTATTGTGTAAATCCATCACATTATTGAATACGTTGGAGATATATCATAGTGTCACCCACCTGCAGTTTATCATGGAACCACCATATATATAATCAATTTCCAAGAACCATAACATAATCATAACAAATTAGCTAGCATAATGGAAAAAAAATTACCATATTGTAAACAAAAGATATCATTTCAAGTTATTTATATAATAAATACATTATAAAAACCATTTTTAATAAAAAATACCTAAAACGGGATTGTGGTATTAAATTTTCTTTTAAAAACATTAATACTTTTAGAAGAATCCAAATATCAAAATAATGTTCACGACACTGGAAAGGTCGTTGTCACCACAAATGTTAAAAAACATTCCTTTTTGTTGTTTAATAAAAATATTCACAGAAGAATATTCAATTATAAAAACTTTAAATGAAATTAAAATTCAATGTGTTTTATTATACACTATATAAATAAGGTGGTTTATATTATTTAAATATTCCTCAAGGAAAGGATATTGAGACGAAGTTCTTTATCATGAGTCTGAATGGTCACATACAGTATTTATATTCATAAATAATAAATATAGGTAAATTTCTACATGCATGTGATAATTTTCAGGTTTATTATTACATTCATAATACATATAACCATTTCATGATAATTACATAATTATTTAAGTTCTTATCGGATGATTGGTAAATATTCAGTATATGACTCGAAAGCAAACTAGTTATGATGGAAATTATTCATGTGTTCAGAAGAACATAATATCCAGAAAATTATTCATGAAATAATCATTAATTTTATACATTAATTTTACTTTTGAATCAAACAACTAATTATGGTTTGGAAAAATGAAATACATTATAATCATGGAGATGGTAGTCAAGACGTACTCATGGGTAACAATTTTCATTTTCCATTTATCATTATGGAAATACGGTAATTTTTATTTATCTTTATAAAATGTTAATTATATTATTAACATCGTAAAAATAATTTAAATATACTTATATATATATCATACATGTGATTTTGTGAATAAAATCTATTTACATCCCTTCGTGGAGGTAATAGTTCACACATATGCATAATCGACATTATCATATTTATGTGCATATTAAGTAATAACATAATTTAAAAAATATTCATTTAGATTATAAAATATTCCATTAATATCAAACATAAAAAATTATTCAAAAATTTTAACCATTCTAGATTGATTGTAATGAAAAATGAACTATATCAGATTCTGAGGTGTTAGTATGTAATACACATGAACAAAATGTTCATTCCCCATTTTATGAAATTTGGTGATGCATTTATGTGGGGATATTAACAATAAAAAAACTCAGTATATTTAGAATACTATAGTTTTTATTTAAATATTCGAATATTAATATTTAATGTAAGTGGAAAAATAAATAAATAGAATCACATAAAAAATGATACATTTTCTTCTGTTGATCACCTTTTAAGAATACCTTAACACCTCTAAAATGGGTGTTATGCATAATATAAGGCATAAATAAAGTGGTTATGGATTATATGAAGAGGTTTGATAGGATTTTTTCTGATCTAAATTAATTCTATGTGTCAGTATTAGAGGATAGTGGGTACCTATTTATAGGAGAGGGGAGGGGCACTATAAGAATGTCTTAAAATAATATATTAATATAAATTATTTTTTAATGAAAAATACTCAATCATGAAATATGTAAAATATAATATGAGGATAGTTCTAAATCATCTCATCTAATAATTTTTCGGTATGTATTTATTTTATTTTAAAACATATGTTTTTGGTTTACCCTTAATTATTCTCATTTAATTTCAATTTTGGTGGCTACATTTTATATATTAAGGGGTAATACATTTTAATTATATGGGTTAATTTTAAAAAAATTGGACATATAATGTACTTTTAGACCTTATAATATACAATTTTTGTTTAATTTTTTTAATTTTTAAATAATTCAATCCATTATTATTTTAATAAAATATCAACAATGTCAATTTTTACACTATTCATTTAATTGAATATAAATGAAATACCAAAAGAAAAAAACCTTCTAATAAAACATTTTAATAAACTTATAACATGTCATAGTCACCTATAAATTTCATTGATGACATACATTATGTAAAATATTATTTATTTTAATATTTATAATATCACTTATTTGATTCTTTCATCTATGAAGCAATCACTACATCATCATTGTTTTATAATTAAATGTCATTATTTAATGTATAACAATTCTAAATAAAATTATATTATATAGGTAATATTTTGATCTTTATAATTATTATTTATAGTAGAATATATCACTTATATATCTCCAAATTAAAATGGTTTTAAAAAAAGATAAATGTATGTGAAATTTTTTCCATTACATTAAATTAATGTTTATAAATGTATTAATCACACCCAGTTTAATTAAAAAGGACAAAAGTTCCACCCAACGATTATATTGGTCGTAAATAACTCATAAAATAATTTCAATACATTTTCTAGAGTATTTTTGTATTATTATAATATTATTTTATCAAAAATTTACCTCATTTACCCATTAACATTGGTAAATAAAATAATAAAATTATCGTTCAAAAAAACATTTTTGATCCTATTAGATAAAAATTTTCATACTAATTACAACCATGTATGTATATATTTCGAAATTAAATTCCCAAAAAAAGAACAAAATTAATGTCATTTTATCTTATTAAGGGATTGAGGAAACAAGTTTTTTTAAAATTTAAAACCATAAAAAATATTGACATGTTTATATCCAAATTAATTTTATAGTTATATACATTGAAAAAAATTCAATTAAATGATAAAAAATTAATCCATTTACACTTTAAAACCAATTAAAAAGATAACTTATCTATATAAATAAATAAGATAAAAAAACATGTTTGAATTAAAATATAGTATTGTTCATTATTCATTAAATTATTAATGTTATCAAAAAAATATAAAACTATATTTCTTAACTTAATTTAGATGTCCCAATTATAAATAATAATATTATTTTATAAAATTTAATAGACAAATGATCCAAAACTATATTTAAAATGTGTTCTCAATCAAAAGGTGGAAAACTGTTGTTTTTTTTAAAATACTTATTCTATCTGGAAAATAGGTTTTTTTCTTACATCCTATATATAAAAAATATATGGTGAATTTTAAATATTAAATTAATTATATTAAACATATATTTAATTAATAAAATCCAGAATGAGTGATTTTATTATTTTATAAAATGAATTCTTTTCATTTAAACAATTTTTTTCAGAAAACACATCCTTTATATTCAATTGGTTGTTATTTAATTTATTTATTAATTTTGTGAAAAATTAATCATTATATAAACATGAGTAATACATATTTCCATAATTCAATTAATATCATTCATTCCCACAATTCTATACACATTGTCATAACAAAAAACAGAAAATAATATTATTATTATTATTTTATTTTATTTCTATAACTCACTATTGTATGCAATGTATGATTTTTAAAAAACTCATTATTATGTGTCTTATATGATATCAGACATTACTTCCCTTTTAATGTAAAATTACTAACTATTTTATAAATGTTAATAAATATGAAAAGGTATTATTCTATATTTACCTTGGATCTTACACATAACATCCTATGAATAAATAAATTTGTATTGAAATATTTAATGTCATTGTGAAATAGGTATTCATGGTAAATACATAATAGAGCATGCATATTCCCCACATAAATGTTAATAGGATAATATTATAAAATATTTCCCAGTGAAATGGAAATTTATAATAAAACCCTTAAATTCTACCCGAATCAACATCTATGTTTTTTTATATTCAATAATAATAATCATATTTTAATTATCTACTTTCTCAGGAACCATTTTCATGTTTACTATTAATTTTACTTTGGTTTTTAACATTTTATTTTAAATTACATAAACAATTTATTTCTCATATGACATTTTAAAGGTAAATTGATCATATATCCATAATCAAATTGGTAACATTACTATGTTCAAAGAGATTATGATTTTATCATATCTAGAGTAGAAATCATGAAATAATTATTAATTTTAAACCATAATTATATTCATAAAAATAATATTGAATTATGGTTAGATGAAATGATTTAATTTACAATCACGGATATTTTAGGTTTAACGTGCGCACATGTAACATTTCAATTTTGGAATGATCATGGTGGAAAGAATTTAAGGGTAATTAAATTTGTAAAAAATTATCACAATAACATAAGATAATATCATATAATTTATTCATATACCCTTAAATATACCATCAAGTTGATGTGGTAATTAAAAATGAATCACATCGCTTCACGAGGTGATACTCAAGAATACAAACAAATGATGTTATAATTTATAAAAATGAAGTTAAGCTAAGAATATATTTTACGACTCGATTTTTCCAAGTAATAAATTAGAATATTTTAAGGAAAATATGTAAAGCAAGGCACTGAAGAAATGAAAAATCCACCAGCCTAGTATCCCTAGTATAAAATAAAAAATATTATAAACATATCATATTACATGCCTTATATTTTTGTAAAATAATTAAACAAACATCATAGAGTTTCCCAAATAATAGATTTAAGAGAATGGTTTATTCTGGAACATGGTGTTTACATTAGAACTAATATATCATTGTTTATAATTGGACATTCTGATGAAGGAGTCGTTGGTAGTTTTTCTGAGGGAATTAATTAACACAATTAATTTATTTCTTTCATTCCCTAAATATAATAATTCTCTGAAAAACATTATGATATAAAAGTCACATGATAATAAAAAATACCCTAAAATTGATGATGATCCATTGGGGGAGAGCTTGTTGAACAGAAACATATCAAGGATCACGATCAGTTTCTCAAGGATCTTTTTCACCAATATAGCTCATGGATCTCACCAATGATAAAAATAAAAATTATTTTTTCATCAATGATCAATCCAAACCCATGTTAGGGATTTTTATTTTTGGTTTTATCACCTTTTAATGTTCATGATAAACTCAAATAAACCTATTTCTAATTAATTCATAGATCGATCTCACTTGGGATGTCCAATAAAAAATTTATCTTTTAATATTTAGAAATTTGATTTCTATAACATATTTAGTTTTAATCGTATTATAATTTATATTTTCATAATTATTATGATTATAGTGAAATGAATATATAATTTACTAAATGAAACAATTTTTTTTCTTCCTTCCTCCCTTTATACATAACATTTGTTATCAGTAATCGGTTTATTGTAGGCTCAAGGATAACGAGGTATAACGATTTTTATGCATTTTTTATTTGGTATAATAGAACAAATTCATGAGTTTGGATTTGGATTTCGGTGACATGATATATGTGTCAAAGTGATGAATTGAACCAAACATTGGATTCAGTACTAGTGGTTTGTGGTCCCCATTTAGTGGATCTCTTTAGATGTGAAATAATAGATGTTTATAAGAAACTTGTTGTCGGAATCCAAACGCTTGTGGGGATGGGGTCCCAATATTTGTGTGGATAATAGGATTTCCCTAACATAGTATGTGTGGTTTCTATTTATGTAGATAATATATTTTTTTATTTTATATAATGTTCTGAATTGGATCTTTAGTCGGTCGTGGAAATGAGACATGTGTTATTATTATTTTTATTAATAATACTATTTGATAGTTATTATTAATTGGAGTAAGAATAAATAGTTTTTTATTATTATTTAAATAAATAATAATTAAAACATGGAAATATAATAATAAGGGGAAAACAAGGGGGTCCGATATCATGAGGGAATTATGGGAATTCCATGTACGAACCCAAATAGATGTGAGATTTATTTTTTGTATTATTACTAGAGATAAATATAATTAAATAACAAATATTATCTTTGTAAAATGGAAAATAAAGAGTAACAAAGAGGTGTAGGCATGTGTATAACATGAATTGGGGGGTTATGTGTGTTTAATTCCCCACTCATTAATCAATTAAATTTTTTTTTATAATAATATTATTGTAAAAATTTATTATTATAATTATTGTTGTTGAATCCATTAATATTAATAACATCTTCATGTGATGAGGGATCATAGATACATTTGCAATATCATTATTGGGGTATTTAGGTTTTAAATTAAAGAACAATTATGGATATTTAATTTGGACACATGGATTAGTCCCATGAAGTGATATACAAATATATATGTTATGAAAAAAATCATTTTTCTACTAGGGATCTATTTTGGAATGGTAAAAATCATATCCTATGGTTTTTTCGATGGGGGTCACAATGATGATATGAATTTATCCATTTAGTTTTATTTTGCTGATATATCAGTGTATTTTTTGTTTTTAGCAACGGGTTGATGATGAGGCTTGGGCATTCATCATATATCTTGCCAAGAAATGATTTGGGCATGTGAATAGTCAATCTGAAAAAAATCAGCATAAAACAAAATGATATCCTTTTACTAAATCAAATATATGACATGAGGTAATGTATATGGGATAATTATTTCAATGACACATAACTAGTGTCGATTGGGCATGTTTTCTCTCTCACATCGGCACTGGTGTGTACCCATGTTCTAGGAAGACTTCTTCAATCCACTCCAATGTGGGATTGTGCGTAATATGTTCTATAATAGAGGATATTGATATCCATTTAATACACTAGATATGGTATCATTAATGAGGCATATATTTTATCACTAGTCTCATTGTTATGAATAGTTAGGGTTCTCAATATCACTTGGATGTGAAACACATGCATGATCCTATATATTGAAGGGTTAATCTGATAGTGTTGTAGTATCCCATAGAAGATCTAGGTGTGTTCCCCTATCTATGTACAAACATATTATTATTTCAATCATGTTCCCTAGGTGTATTGATATAATAGATGTAAAATTTACTCCGGTGTTGATCCACTATATAGCTGTGTTAATCTCGTGGGGTTGTTATATCCCCTAGAGGCTCTAAGAGAGAATCCCTATATGAGAATCACTATATTTGTACTCCCATCATTTTATCCAAATAAAGTGGAAAAAAGAACATGAGGTATAATATTATCAATATTAGTTTAATCAAGACATGTGGAATGAGTTATCACATAATTTATCATGAACTGGTGTCCTTGAGTAGAATCATAGGTTGGTGATTGGTTTGTTTGATACCATTGAGACAAGTTTTCTACATTGAGACTATATATATCAAGGTGTTTTTTATATTTTTCTCACTTATAATGATTGAAATATAATCATGTTTATTTGTTGTCCAACATTTTATGATTGTGTTTGGTGATTATTTTTTTCCTACTGAGTATGCATGACTCACCCATATATTGGCTCGACCCACCCTTAACATATCATATGTAGAGGAAATACAATTCAATATTGTCCTATGAGGAATGAGAGTAGGTGGATCATGTTGATATCATAGATATACTTAATTATAGGTGTAAAATTTATAATAATACCATTTTTTTAAAAGAATGCACATTTTTATTTTTTAGTGGGAATTTGTTTGGCCCTTTTTGACTTTCGTTTTTTATCATACTATGTTATGGGATATATTTTATAAATTAATTTTTACAATTTTTAACTTTTCAAAATTTTAATTTCATATGGAGATTCTTATTTATATAAAAATATATGAGGCTAATGCCTCCTCATATTGGATATGCCTAATTGTCACTAGTAGATAGCTCCAAGCCTATTTGAAATTGGATTAGTGTTATAGTTCCTCAACCTTACACTAGTCATGCTGACACCAATATGATAGGTTTATAAAATTATATTATATATTTACATTTAAAAATGATTAATATATCATGAATATAATATATAAAATTCAAATTAATCTTTATTTCCTTAATTATAAAGAATAAGTGAATAACAAATCACATCGTTTATTGCTCCGTACACACAAGAGATCCTATCATATTCTCTACTGAGTGGAAAGTAAGAAGGTGTGTGTTGTATTTTAAACATAAATGTTAATGATATCATAAAAATAATGAATAAAAAATAAATAAATCATTATATTCATTCTTGATAAGTGGTATTGGAAAACAAAATACCATGGTTCATAAGGTGGTACTGTGTCATACACAAGATCAATGGTTTTGTTCCCATTCAAGGGAGGAGGAGAGGGATATAGGTCATTCACATAAAACAAAAACATGTCAATATATAAAATATACCGTCATTATTTTATTAGTATGTTTTAATATTATTTTATGTTATGGGATGTATAAAAAATTCTCTCATAAAAATGACACCACCTCTTTAGACAACTTCTTTAGGTTTGCACCAAAAACATCATAAGTTGGATTTATGATAAAAATGATTCAAGGATGTTGGGGGGATTAATAGAAGTTATTTGGTTAGGTACTAGATGATAATTGTTGATAATGTGTAATGAGGATATAAGAGTGGTGGCCTTTTATAAGTGGGGGAGAGGAGACACTTAAAAATTTGGAAAATACAAAAATTACACTCACGTTTATCACATTCTACAAGGATCTGAAATGAAACATTATTGATCCTTAGAATAAATATGGTTTAAATAGTTTTTAAAAATTTTATTTATACCAGTTTATGGAAATTTTTAACTCTTATCACTTTTTTAACCCCTTAGTAAACCCATTTATACATTAACCATGGTAAATAATTTTTACAGCTTTCACTATTTAAATTGGTAAATAATTTTGTTGAAAATATTAGATTATATAATTTTTTTAGTATAAAAATATGGAATAAAATTTTATATATTTTACTCAATGATGTGGTAGAATTTAATTTAAATTATAATCTGAAGAGATTTCAAAAAAATATTATTTTAAGAAATGCATATTTTAACAAAAGCATGATCACATTTTAACTATATAAAAAGAAATAAAAAATTAATTTAATTTAAATTTATATATAATGATATACAATATAAAAAATTCATTTAAATTAATCATCATTCTAGGTTATTTTAAATACATAAAATGGAGACTCATTATGAACATTAAAACATTTTCTAGCTAAATGTGATTTATAGCTAAAAAGAAAATTAGAAAAAACGTATAAAGAAAATTTTAATTTAATTAATTGGATTAAATTTGAATAAAAAATACTATTGTTATTTTTAAATAAAATAAAATAAATAATGGGATTTAATAAATTAAAAAAATGACATTTTTACAAAAAGACGTATATTTCACTATTTAATAAAAACTAGTTTTTTTCTGAAAAATCCTAATATTATATCGTAATTTAATATAGATATGAGGATATAAAAAATATGTTTTTTTTAAAAAATAATATTTATAATTTTTCTAAAAATTAATTATAATACTTTTTTAAACAAACAATAAAAATTAATTTTTATAAAATGTTTTTATTTAAAAAAAATATCTATTAAGAGATTATAAATACATTTATATTGATTAAAACCTTAATATATATTTCATAAAGTCTTTAATCATATTCATACAATTAAATATAAGGGTTCTGTTAAAATGATAATATTTCAAAAAAAATTAAAAATATGTTTTGACACTTTTAAACTCAAGGTTTCTTGTCAAATATTAAATAAAAAATAATGTTCTTTTAAAATATTAGGGTGTTATATTATATCCCCTTATTTAAATTTTGTCATCGTAACATGAACATGTGCTCATTATTCAAGGGGTTTACATTATAAAATTACATTATAAAAAACCCTACATCATAAAATGGTCAATGAAACGATGTATTAAAAATAGAGAATGTGAAATATGAAGGTCATCAGATAAATAGGTTTCCACCATAGTGAATGTTGGAGGAATGTGAATATATTGACATGCAAGAATAGATTAAATAATTATAGAGAGGGGTAATGATAATTGATCAAAATAATGTTAATTATCATGTGGAATTCAAGATCCACAAAACCCTGTATATTTGATAAATTAAAAGATAATGAAACAATATTACTTGAAGGTTATAGGAAAATATTTTATTTTCAAGATACCTTCCCTATATTAGTGGGATGAATTTATACTTAAGATCGAGAACACTGATAAAAATAATTTCTTGGTATTTTTTTCATAAACAAAATTTCTTTTACTGGGTTTTCTTCAATCACTTTCCACCTTACACTACATCTAAGGAAGGAATATCCAATTTAAATTTATAACCATAAATGATTAAAATAATCTTTTAATGGAGTATAATATCCATAATTGTTTAAAATGATATTATTCCAATATTTATTAAAACATAAATGGTTAGACCAATGTAATATAATTCCCATAATGACTATTAATAAATTAGTATTGAAAATGAAACTAATGTTTTAAAATAGATTATTACAAAAATAAATAACCCAATATCATAAATAACATCAATTAATTAAACATGAAAGTATTTTTTATCCCCGAATGATATCCCATACTCTTTTGACTTATAAAACTAAAAAATGACATCATTATTTCCAAATAATGTTTTTGGTTAAACCTATTGGTTTAAAACCAAATATTTTTTGTAAAAAATGTTACACTAATAAGTAAATAACATAGTCTAGTGGTTTGATATATATACCATTATTTCCATTCAAATATGGGTTCAAGCCCTAGAACCATGCAAGATGTGTTTGGTTTTCACTCAACTTATGAGTTTTCCATTATCTATATCAATAGAAAATATTAAGTGATACACAAATTCATAATTCATTATAAAAAAGTAATTTTATCAACAATATTACTGAAATATTCAAAAATACATTATCTATGATATAAAATTTTCAAACCACAAATTTTGTCTATTAAATTCATTATATTCCACAAATCAAAATAATTTAATTTACTACAATTACCTAAATATAAATTTCTTCTTTATGATTATATTTTCAAAAATTGTTTAATTTTTTAAATAATATGGCCCTTTAATTAAATATCCTTTATTGGCCACTTGTACCATTAAACAAATTCTTTAGAATACATTAATAAAAACCTATGATTGAACTATCCTTTAATTTTTCATGTTTCTTATACCCAAAATTCAGTTGATACAAAATAATCCAACTACACGATTATTGAGTTCCAACACCGAAAACAACAATAAGTACACTTCAAATATTTTCATTACATAGTCCCTTATGAATTAATTCAAATATTAGTGAATTAAAATAAATAATTACAATGTTCCCCATAATTGAAAAATTAAATTTCAATAGTCCCTTATGCTGAAATTTATTTTCCTGTTTATTTTTAACAAGAAAATTTAATTTTCTTCCGAAATTAACTTCCTTGAGCCCTCCTTTTCCACACATAATTTATCTTTCATTTCCATTAATAAATTTCAAATAGTACCTCTTCCCAAATTTTCAACATAAATGGAATTGAATCATCATTTAATTTTAAACATTAATACGTGAACATCCAAGAGATGCATTACTTATCTTCTTTCATGTGTTTAGAAATTTGAAAATTCTCTAATTGTTAATTATTATTCATCAAAGATCATTTGGAATAATCACACGATATATAACATCCATTCAAATAGTTTTTGGGATCACATTAATCAAATCATTATATTTCCCATCACATTGTTTTTTGACATGATAACTCACATTCCCAAGATTAATAAAATTAAATGAAGTAAGAAATATGAGCATACTTTAACGTAAAAAAGGAAAAAAAAGATAATTATATGATGACTATTGTGTCTCAAAGATTAAATCTAGAATATCCATTGTAATTTTTCATATTAGTTTTTTAACATAAAAAATCATTAATGTCCTCCAAAATTGTGTGTAAGGATTTTTTGAATATCTAATGAATATCCCCAAATAGTGTCAGAGTATGTCCAGAGTGAGTCCCATTTTTGTGTATATGCTAATGCTCAAATCAAACCCAAAATTACTGTATTAGAGTAATTTTATATAGGTAAATATATACAATAACCACCTCATTATGTGGTATTTATAGTGGGATTTAATTTCATGACAACTACATTCACTATCAATCATCAATATTCTTGAACAATTTGCAATACATAGAATTATCTGTATAATTATCCATAGTGTTCTCAGTATTCTCATCGAAGATTCAAATTGAAAAATAAACCATTTTTCTAGTACTAACTATAGAAACCCAATCCATTTACAATAATTATTAAATGATTTTTAATATATAAATCCTTTAATTAGACCCTAGCGATTATGATGGATAGTGTATTTATAAGTCAAGGATCATAGTACAAAAAAGGAAACCAAAACATGGATTCCTTATTTTTTTATAGTGGCATCCCAAATAAATTTGAGAAACATTGAAACCATATCATATCATAAGGAATAAATAGAATAAATTGGTGAAATTGAAAGCTCAATAATTGAAATAAACATTATAAATAATAATAACCAATGATTCATAGATAGAATATGATATTATAAAAGAGGAGGTATAAGGGTAATCACATATAATATAAACATAAAAAAATTGTATCAAAAGATCACTGTAAGAAATCAAATGAATAATAAATATATAACATGTCTTAAAAATTGGTCAAGGATAACTACATAGATAATATCACGTGGTAGAAACTTCCTCATTATGGATTTGGTTTACTCTCAAATCCCATAACAGAAATTTCATGAGACTATAAAATTATCCAATGCAATAGAGTACTATATCAGTGCTCCCAACATAAAAACATCATGATATTTATGTTCCACATTATGAAATTCTATTATAAGTCATAACAAAATAATTACACCTAGAAATAAATTTGGTTTCATAATCTAATATCATATCATAATTGTAAGAGGCTTCTTAATAGTGGTATTTCTGTGATAAACATCAGGAATGGATTACCCTATTACTCTGAGGTAGAATATTCTAGGTATATATGTTATAAACATATATAACTAATTATTAAGAATTTCATAAAATAAATTGTTGCAACCATTGATGAATAAAAATAGGATAATTTTTTTAAAAAAACACTATTGTGGAAAATAACATTTTTTACGGTGAGTATTTTTTTAAAATATATATATATATATATATATATATATTGGTACAAAAATTTCATTAACAAAAAAAAATTAAAAACATTAATTTATTTTTTAGTGAAATGAGTTTCATAATAGAAGATGGTTCAATTCATGAAGAGAATGCTATAAAACAATGATTCTATATACATTTTTGTTAAAATAGTAGAAATGTACCTTTTTGAGAAAATTAAAACAAAATTCATTTTAAATAAATTTTAAAAAATATAATATAATGTGAAAATTAATTTATACAATCATAGTTTTCTTGGAGTTTTCTTTACAAACATATATTTGGAAGAAAATAGATTTTCTACTAAAGAGAGAAATGATATTGGATTTTTTTGAAAACATTCTCGAAATTATTATAAGTACCAAAGAGTTAAAAATAGTACTATTACTAAAAAACATCCTAAATTTGTAGTGTATAATTAAATGAAATGGTCATATGTGAAAATGAATAAATAATTTCACTCAATATATATTCAAGCGTAAGAAATCCTGATTAGAATGAGAATGAGATATAATACCTTACCACTTTGGTAACATAAGAATAATTAAATGCTATGAAAGAATATAATTTTATATAAATATTTATAATCAGGAATAAACAACTATTAATTTTTAATATGTTATGGTTCGTTATATGGACCAATGAAAATTGAATAACATCATATTTGTAAATATAGCTCAATAAAAATGAAATATAGATGAAATTTCTTATCCAAAGCCTGAATCATGACATGCATTACTTATATTCACATGAAATAAAATTATGCTAATTATTTACAATATTAAGAAAAATTTTCAATTTTATTATTTATAATATATTATTTTTCAATGTTAAATTCAATTACATAACCAATTAACTTTATATCGGGTTTTTTAAAGATAAATGAATCATATGTGCATAATCACGTGGTTAACGTGAATAAGATAAAATATATAATTTTTTAATAATATCTATAATTTTAGAAATTATATTATTATCATTTTTATACATAATGTATACTCATAAAATTAAAAACAAATTACAATTAATTAAGATGAATAAAATTATAATAAATGTGATAGTTAACCGTATATATGCATGAGTAAGATGTCTATTTTAAAATGGACATGATCGAAATACGTAAAATATTATTTTGTATTTTTATAATTATAGTAATATCATTAATATCTAATTATTTATTTAAATTCCTATACACATACCATCCATGTAATTTGATCCTAACAATGAGTAACATCGCTTTGTGAGGTGGTAGTTAGTCGTATAGACAAATGAACATATCATTAATTAAATTGACTATAAGGTGACAAATAAAAATATATATTTAATCTATATAATGATATATATTTCTATAAAATAATATGTAAAAATAAAATAAATCCTTATTACCTTCAATATTAAACGTTTGTGAAATACAAATAACATTAATTTGATAGGCGGTAGATTACCGTACACGTGATTGACATTATCATTATTCCCACAGAATTTAATGTGATAAGATATACGTGATATTAGAATTCAAGAAGTTTAATTATGTCAATAATATCATTTATATATATTAAATATATCATCATATCTTTCCTGAGAAGTGGTTACAGAAAAAAAAATGTTTCTTTGTGAAGTGTCAGTCCACCGTACACACAATTAGTAGTTTTATATCCCATTTGATAGAGGGGATTGTGGTTATTTTTAATTAATTTAGTGTCTTTGGTCAATATATATTTGACAATAGTAGAATGTTTTGATAATATTGGAAGAATAGGTGGTGGATGATATATTACAAATTCTTTTAATATCTGGATTACGGAATTCCCGAGTGAGAATCTTCCATGTTATATTTATAAATATTTTATTTAGGTCAAATGTAAAAAAAATACATTATTTTAGGATTATTTATTAATTGATGTTGTTGATATTTTAAAACATACTTTTCTAATTTCCTTTATTGTGATTTTATCTTCTAAGTGTAAAATCACTCTTGTGGAGATCCAAACTTGCTCTATTAATCTTCAAGTGACACTAATTGATTTCATGGTGCTTGCATGGATAATAAATTGTTTAGAATTTCTTCTGTTGGTCCCTTGAAAATTTATCTTTAAGTATTATATCATTTATTTCTCATTTTTTAGATGTAGAGATAAAGAGTAGAAACTAAATATTTGTAGAGAGGGAAAATTCCATTGTGTGTAATGATTCTCTATTATCAATTTTTTTATTAACCATATACAATATACATAACTGTAAATTTATAGAGATTTTTCATATTTTATAATGTTTTTATGTTAGTGTCATCCCATAAATAATTCAATCACAATCATTAAATCCCATACAATAATTTAATATTAATTATATTTTTATTATTTTAGAACATATGATAACATGTGTAGTGAAGAATTTTATGTTGGTGATTGTTCCATAGAAACAATTACATTAAAATTTTGATTACATGATTATTCAAAAAATTCAATATTAAAATAAATATCTTATCACAGTTTGATTGTTCTTATACATATAAATGATATGATAAAGTCATATAGTATTTTTTTAAATATATAAGGTCATAATAGTTCTCCTCTATTATGATAACCATTAAATGAAATGATATCATTCATAATGGGAGTTCTGTTGTAGCATAATATACTATAATGGGACATATAGTACATACACTATCTAGCGAGAGTACATATAAGTGGATGAAGCTTTTTTTCTTTAGAATTCACATATCATAATCTATATGATGGGAGATTATGAGAAAAAACCTTCTAGTACGAATTACAGAGGTTTTGGTTTAATTATATAATATTATCTATGATCATGTGAACTATCCCTTAGATATTACGATTACTATTAATGATTTTCACGAATGACACACATATATATACTAACAAATACTATCATGAAATATGTTGGTGTGAGGTTTGGTATGTGGGGTGTTTCACGAATGACAATATATTATTTGATATTTTGAGAAAATATGTAACCAATAAATATTTATAGATATTGATATCTCAACCATTTGATTGAAATGTAACCATTACATAAAATCCATGGAAATGGTGTAATGAATTTTTTTATACAATCAATGAAAGAAATATTAAGAATATAGTTAGTGACACAGTTGTGCATCTTACATGTCAAGATATTGAGATAATGAAATTATAATACCCAATGAGTTCTTAAATGTTGTATTTGATGTCATGCCATGAATATATTTCTCTGGGGTTACTTGAAATGTTTCTAGATATAAATCATGGACTCTAGGAATACCAACCAAATGAAATTAATCATGATTCCATGAGGGTGAAACTCTATGGTTTTATGTTGATCTAGAATTAATTTTATTTAAATTTAATTGATGAAATTATAATTATAATCAAGAATATATAATAATTTAGTTCATGTTTTTTAGTCACATAAATTAAAGAAACAATTAATCAATTAATTATTAATAAAATGTAGATATTTATTTTAATCAATATTTAAGAAATGTTTATTTTCAATTTTCTGGAAATTTTTTTTTAATAAAATATATTTTCAATTTTTCAATAAATGATGACTATTTAATCATGACCAAGAACACGTCCAATGATAATTCATAAATTACATGCTAGTAAAAAAATATTTTTTATTGCACTTGTAAGATCACACAATATAAAATATTATTTTAATTTTATTGTTATTATTATTTTCTGGAATGAGGTTTAATAGAAATTATATTAATATTTGAGGGAAGGTACATAATTATATAATATTTTAAAATAAATCATTGCACATTAAATATATATACATTACTAAAGTGTATTTTCAAACAAGAAATAAATAAATTATGTGCATAGTAGATTCTCTCTCTCTCTTAAGAACATGAAATCCAATAGAGATTCTATCAATATTGGAGGATCAATGACCTCCACAAATGAGAAAATAATATTTTTTCGATCTGCCAGCTGTAAATCAATTTGAATTCTCTAGATATCAATGGGGAATATGTGGATCGTTTCTATAGGGATTTAATACATGGAATATTTCATCATAATAAATTTAATATTAAAAAAGGGTTTAAAATGATCATTATCTACATAAGAGAAAGGTTCTTAATCAAGGTAAATCACAATTATTTTAGATTTACTAAATTAATTTTATATTTAATGGGAGAATCTACTCTAGTGGGGTATTGGGAAACTCTATGCTAAATTAAATTTTAATAGAATTAACCCCATGGGTGCCCACTCTACACTCGGAACCCACAAGTGGAATCAGAGTGTTCATATTTAAAATATACAATTATTTAATTTATTTTCGATCAATATGAAATATTGGTTAGATTAAAATTTCATAAAACGTTTTTTCTCATCCTTAGATATTGAAGGAATCCCTTTTCTGTTTAACATTCCTTTATAGTAGAGAGAGAAAGTGGAACTCCAGAGAGAAATATTTTTTTCACATCGTTTCTCTATTTCTCTATTAACAGTACACTATAGACATAACCATTTATTTATAGTGCTACGGTTTAGGTTAAATGTTTCATAATTATGTACCAGACCATAAATAATACTATAATATTTATTAAACCCCAAACTATAAAATAATAATATTATTATTAATATTAATTCTATTTTTTGGAATTCAGGCCAACATGCACAATAACCAATAATATTTTACAAGCTTGTAATTCAATATTTATCACCAAATATGTTATTTTTTCGTTTGAAATACTAATCATCTATTAGACACCCAAATAAAAATTTTATTCATAACTAAAATTTTTTACAGACAAAACATTGATCAAATATGTATTAAATATTAAATGTATTAAACAGATATATCTTATTCATTATACGGTGAATATATATTAATTTATTTCTTCAAATAGAACATATAGAATAAAATTATTCCACAAAATTGAGAATAATTTTTATTCCATTAAATTATTTCTAATATAATATAATATAGATCAGTATAAACACTGAATGTGAGGTCCTTTCAGATTATTTTTCACGGTAATTAGGATGGTGTGCGTAAAATGCAAGCTTACTATCATGAAATTCATCAAGGAACCCAAGAGAATAAAATACTGTTCAATTTGGAAAACCACATATAAACATATGATTTTAAATATAATCCTTTTGTCTCAATATATTGTCAATGAGGATGAAAATTTTCATTAGAAACCAATATTAGTGACACATCATACTTTAACTATCTGAAATAAATGGAATTACCCCATGATGATGGAATTTTTGTGACAATTATATTTCAATAAATCATTCAAGATATCAACATCCATAAATATGGATTGAAAAATTCCTTCCTCAACTTATCAGTTAATTACATTTCATTTTTGAAGAAGCCAACATACCCTACATTCAAATAAAAAAAGGACATATAGTTTTTTATTAAATATATTTGACCAATTCATGACATAAATTAATGGTTATATTAATGAATAAGGACCAATACACACTCTCATAGAAAATAATATCTAATGAAACTAAAACATTTGGAATTACTATATGAATATTTTTTTATAGTCTCACATCTAGGAGATTAATAAGTTTTAAAATCATGAGAAGAAGATTTATCCAATCACATGTACTATGACCTGCCATTATATATTCTTTGTGTCCCATGATATTTCATTATCATAACATAATAATTTATTTTTGAAAATAACTAGGTATTTTATTGTTTCTCATCATATTAGAGAACTTTTATGACCTTATCAATGCTATAGATAATGTATGTGATTATTATATCAATGCCATGTAGAAGAAAAATTAATATTGGATAATATATTTATATTAATATCCACTAACTTGAACATAAAAGTAATCAAAATTATAATATTTTTTCAAGGGAATTAACTCCAATAAAATATGACATGATATATATCCAATTAATAACGACTAATTAGTTATCACATGAAACAAAATTCCTCCAATGAGTATGGCTACAACTAATAGATCTATCATATTTCCATGGATAGGGTGTCGATGTCAACATATATTGGTCATAAAACTATTAACTAAATCCTTACTTTCCTGCTAAAATACCTCATATAGTGATATAACTAGGTTTCTAATATCAAATCCATTGACAAAATCCTGATATCCTAGTTACCATAGTCAAATTTTAACGTAAAATGGAAAATTTATTTCATTTGGTATAACAAAACATTAGAACAAAAAATTTATATACCACTTCATAAGCTATTTCATAAGACACAACGGATCTTTTTATTATATATATAGAGAAACAAAGTTTCCATTAATATTTTATTTATAAAAAAATTGCATTTTTGTGACATTAGATAAAATTGTGATAAATTAAGTATAGTATTCAACTCACTTGATCATTTTTAGTCCCACTTCATTAGAATCTAAGAACTCATAATGTTCAAAATAAAAAAGTAATAGTGGATTGTTCTAACTTTAATTCTATCAAGTTATACTTCTTTTATTTGAAATTAATATACTATCCATTATATAGTAGTAATATATAATCTATTTATATATCATGGAAAATTTGATAAATGCATAGTACATTAGCTTGTGATATTATATTAATCTGAAAAATAATTCCCTATGCATGTGAATTCTATGGTGGAAGGATTATATGCCAACAAAAATAAATTCATTAATTTTTACAACATATATTTTTCAATATTATGCTAATATGTCAAGTGAAACCATATTTAGAAAACTCATTAACCCATTTTATCGGTTTTGTTCCCTAGAACATGGTTGAAACATTAATTCATATTTGGGGAAATATCATTCCATAGAATAAAAAACATGGTAATGTATAATTTTTTTAATGTTATCAATATAATTATCAATAAATCTTATAGGGATCCAACCAACTAGATAGAGACCGATTTTACTAATATGTTTCTAAATTAATATCATTATTAACTAAGCATGAATTATTCATAAATTAATTAATTTAATTTTCATAAATTAATTTGATTTATTGGTTTCATTGACACATTATTGTTATTCCTATAAAACATATACTATAAGGTCTCTTTTTTTATTTTTTATAGACATCTATTTGTTGGATTAAAAAATTGAAGTCTCTTTGACTATCAATAGCCTAGTATAATGATTATCGAAGAATGATTTTCACCAGAATAATTAAAAATTATCTTATTCGTGATTATTAGACCATATATTTTATAATAGACTAAACATTAAAATAATAAAATCTTGATTTATTGGCATTCACATGAACCATACATGTATAGTTTCTCCGGAATACTTGCTTGTTGCATCAGTCTTAGAAACATTAAAAATTAAGTGTCCCTAAATCATGATAAATATATCTCATTACATGAATATATAAGTAATTTTTTTCCTTATGATATTACATGTTACTATTTCATTGTAGGAATAGATATTCTAAAAAAATTATACATGTATCAACTTCCATGTTGAAAAAAAACAACAACATTGGTAATAAATTTTTATATATTTTTTTCTATACATCCAGTCCTCACATTAATATTTATGGAATAAATTATTTCATGCCAAATTATTTTCTTCTAGAGCCTTAATGGTTTATATTATAATTGTTCTTCTACATTATTCAATGAGACATTATTCCCATAATGTAATTTTATTTGATCTTGACTAGTAATTAATATCCATAGTTGATATTAGATTATTAACGTAGATACTCATTTGTTTTTTGATAATTTTTATCCAAAAACATATTTTAAAAAATGATATTCAGAAAACACTTATGTTATTGTCCTTATAAATTCTTATCATATCATAATTGATATAATATACATTAAAAAATATAGTTGGAACATTGTTATTTGTTTATTTCTTATATGAAGAATATGTCTTAGAAAAAGCAATGGGATTTTTCCATATAAATAAGACTCAATGTTGATCATCCTTTTTCTACAATCATTTTTTTTGTTTTATATTATGTAAATTTTCAATGGATAAACAGTAATCCATATAAATGAACAATGATTCCTTGCATAATATGTTATCATAAAAGCCAGCACAAGATTCCCTGATCATTTCCAAGTGAACTAATTTCCCTCACCAATCATTTATAATAATTATTAATGTAATCTCATTGAGTATATGATATAAAATTTTTGTTTATAATGGTTTATGTGGAAATGTTAAATTAACTACAATCTTTTTGACGTGCATTTTTTTAATGGTTTCTTTTTTTAAAACATGATAAGTAATGTGTTTCTACATCCAATATATTAGCTCAATTGAGACTAAAAAACATTAATTGAAAAAAAATTGAAAAATAATTTCAATTGTAGTTCATAATGATTAATCATAGAATAATTAGATAAGAGCATATTTATTTTATATTCATCATTCTTTTCCATGGTTATTTTGATTCAGGAGTTACAGAACAATTAGTTTTCTATTATAGTACTATATCATAATTTATTCTAGAATTATTTGATGTCAAATTATGAAAATATAAAAATTGAGATAAATTTTCTGGTAACACTTATTAAAAAATTTAATCAATCCACTTTAAAAAAATAGTTATATCTCATTGGTTAACATTGGAATAATTATTTCTCATTCTTTTTGAGTCTTTAATAATTATATTCTTTCTCATTTCTTATATTTAAATACATATATGGTCTACGAATATTTTAATTAATACCATATATGATTATAGAAAATTGGGGAATATAATTGATGTTTCTAAATATATATTATTCATCAACTAATTGAAATTTCATTTCTAGTTGCTTTTCTATGGACAAAATAAGAATATTTCATCTATTCATTCTTTTTCATTTGAATATTTTTTTCACAAGGAAGCATTACAGAAATTATATTTTGGAAATATATTATAAATTAGATCTTTAGCATCTTCATTATATATTTTCATCATTTGGGGTGGAGAAATATATTTCCATTAGTCTTTATCTTCTCGGTGATATATGGGAAAAAATCCGGAGGCACCTAATAATTTTGTTCATTTAGGAATGGACAATTAAGGATAGTCTTTGTTATAAGGGTCACTAGATAAGATTAATATATATATATTATCTATTTCGAATATTATTTATTCTTATTGATCAATATTCCATATCATATTAAAATTATGATTAATATCTTGATTTCCATCATCTATTTAATGGAAATATGGTTCATTAAAAATATTTTTAATTTCATACCTTTATTTAACATTCTCATGAGAAATATGTTGTGATGTTATTGTGAATGAATCCATTTAATAATGTTTTATAATAAAATGTCTAGAAATATTTGATAATAAAATATTAAGGATATATGTAGAATCCTCTATATATATTTAGTAAGAATATATATCACCAGTAATCACTATTTTCTGTTACAATAACTGAAATAGGGGATTCCAACACATAATATATTTTTTCTGAAAATAAAAGAAATCATTAATGAGTGTGACATATCTCAAAATTTTTATTTATTAAAACATAAAATATTTTAAGGAATTTTAAGACTATTTTTGTGTGTTTTCATCCAATTTTATAAAATAATTATAATAAATGATTAGTACTTCCCATGAAAACTAATTATGTGACAAATAATAATAATTAAACTTTTATTAAATCTATCACTCTGTTATCAAGTCTCAATATCCCTATCAATTAAATTAGAGATGTCTAATTTTTTGGAAATTATAGTGGGAATGATTCATATTCACCTTCACATAACCCCAATATGGTTTAGTCAAGTCAATTCAGTACATTTTGTTAAGAATGTATTTGAATAAAGTTGTATTCTAGCACAACGATCCATCAAGTGGATTTCCCTATCAAGAAATACTTAATTGGATTTACTCAACACATGAATTGAAATTACACCAAGTCTAGCATGGGATACATGTATTGACGTAAAATGGTTAATTCGAACCAAATCCTTCACTACAACCCCCTTATACAAGAATGTGTCCCAACAAGGGTTGGTCAATCCTTTAGTTCTGTAGATTTTCATTCTAAATAAATTAATGGAGGGAAAAATATGGAAAAGTATTTATTTGAGGGTTTTTATTTTATTATGAATATTATATATCTTACATAAACCAATATATATTGTTCCAATATTAACCTTATTTTACATAATTACTCATCCGTGTTGGATAAAACATTTTTGTAGAATCCGTTTATTTAAATTATTCTTTAAAAAATAAATACAATTATTAATTTAATAAATCTATTAAATCTATTAAATAAATATATCATAAAATCTAAATAAATAATTAATTAAATTACTTAATAGTGACATTTTCTAATGATTCATTTATTTATTAGAAAATAAAAGAACCTTTACCCTATAATAATAACTTCATTTTCTGGTCAAGGTATGATTTTTAGCATTCCACCTGTCCACCTATGTATTAATGTTACATTAGTGGAATTTAAAAACCAGTACATAAATGGGTCATGATCATGATCATGATTGACCAAAAATACATTGAATACAAAAAATAACTGGATAACATTCAATTATTTTCATTTGTTATTATTAATATAAACACATTTCTATTTATTAATCCACCAATCTTTAGATAATTTCTCTTTTACCGTACTATCAATTAGAATCCATTTGAAGATACCATATTTATAGAAAGCATGAGAAACAAATGGTAGAATAAAAGAAAAAATATTTATAAAATAATTTAATTGATCATTTATAATTATTTAAAACCATTAAAAAATTTGTAAAACACTAAACGTTACATTAAAAGGAAAAATAGTTTCATGTTGTAATCTTAGATTAAAATTATTTTAATTCTATCCCCTTTTTAGGAGACTAAATTTAATGAACATATTATTTACATGATATTTATCTCTATTGTTATGTACCTTGGTTACATGCCTATGGATTCATTGTGTATCTAAGATGGACTATAAAACTTGTACAATCCAGCTACACACTTTTTATCAATTATCCCACATTTCTATACAACACATTGAGGAACATAGTGTGTTTTCAGGGGAAACTGCATGACATGTATATATTTGCTAAACACAATAAATATATTATGTCATGTGTTTGTAGTGATCATAGAGGAAATTAGCCTATATTTTGAATCTGGAAAATAAGGAACAAAATGTCATGTACAAGCCAGTTACGTATCATTTATGTCATTATTCATCCTAGCTTTCAATATATTGTGGTTTGACCATGCTTATGACAAGAAAATATATGAAAAAAATTCTACTAATCCATGTATACTACATGGTGGGTATGAGAGCTACACAATGTGTAATTCAATCACTCGAGTTATACATTATGATGGTCTGAAAATTGGGTGCAATAAATGAATTGTGTGTAGGTAGTGTTCAGAATGTAATGTATCCCCCAAAAAATCCATATATAGTGTAATTTGATTCAAAACATGTTCTCCTCATATACACCATGTATCCCGATCTTACTAGTAATAATTTTGACACTTCCTAATATAATATCTGGTTGTTCTTCACCTGTTATTAGACCTATAAGAAAACAAAAAAGTAAACATATATTATTAATATATTGATATAATGATAATTCAAATCGTAAATAAAAAAAATAAAAATCCAAACATTATTTTTCATTAATCAAAAATCAAATTAAAAATTATATATTTTAAAATTTATCACACTAATATAAGTTGTTGGTTTTGTGCGCAACAAAAGTTCTTGTGATGGGCATAATTTTAAAATTTATTTTAACATAGAGTCTAAAAGAACCTGAAAAAGGAATCCTTTAATGTTAAATTTATAATTAGTATAATTAAAATCTTTTGAAATGTGTTACCTTAACTTGGATCATGTCAAGGATATTGATATTTATCATTTAAAACCCCATTTTAGTATTATCATCATTTTTCAATAAGGATCCATGTTTAGAATCGATCGGGTTATTATCCAAATGCGCTTCATTGATATCCTAGAGATTTTAGCTGATTAATGTGTCCTAGCAAGGTGATTCAAATGTATTTCATCATTCTTGTTGATCAATCATCCATAAATCATTAACTAATTAATATTTTGTTTCTCATTCATGATAGGGATTGATATAAATAAGAAATAAAGAAAAAAATATGTTGTTCTGAATGATTATATGCATCTGAATTAACACTGTAGAATATAAATAACCATCTATTAATTGAACTAGGGTTTTGGATAAAATATAGTTTAATTACATACCATTAATTAAGTAATATTTTAATCTTTACTAAACCAGATGAAACAATATAATAATAATACTAATAATAATATTTTTATTTTTATTACAAATATTTTATAGTCTTTATGCTAAATTTCACAATAACAAACAACATTTTTCCATCATGAATAATAATCACAAAACAACAATACCTTGGGAACAAAAAACTAAGATGTGTATGTTTGTAAACACCAGTAAATTTCATGGAAAAATGTTTCATAATTTCTTTGGGATATTATGAGTATGTAGTTTCTGACGGCACCTGATTCCAAGGCCTGGTTTGCCCAAAATCAATTTCATAAGTTTAGCTCGGGTACGTTCAGTGAACAAACGAGCGTGTTTTCCTAACTTTTGAACTGGTGCTTGAAATCGAAATCCAAGGGAACCGATGAAACCGCAGCGCCGGTAATTTTTTAGGAACACCTTTTCCGAAGGTGCGTTTTCTCGGGAGGACATGTTAAAAATGTGAGGAATAAAAATATAATTGTTTTACAATTTTATTTTTATTTCTTTACTAATTGGTTTAAGTGTTAAGGTAAATAATGTTGTGTCACAACTTTATTCTTATCTACCTTGTGGTTTAACTTCTATGTGAGGGAATGGGGGTGGGTCCCACATGAGCCCCCACCTCCTTCAAATTCCCCAAAACCCCATTAAACCCCCTCTTGAATTTAATTATATAACTCACCCACTCCCCCACTTTATGGCATGTCTACTCTCACATTAAATTGATTGATTAAATCTCTTCAATTAATTTAATTTTGAGTTTGAGTTTTTGAATTTTAAAAATCATGGCATGTGTGAATAAAATAAGACAATGTCTAATTTTAGTTTTGGTTGTTTCATGGTGTGAAGTCTGGGGAGAGAATATGCGAAGTCTTGAGGATCTTCATCTTCTTCACTGGAGAACGCGAAGAACGTCAGGACCTCGACGAATAATGCCATCACCACAAAGAGTGATCAATGTGTCGTTCTTCTTCTATCCGCAGCAGGTGTGTGACACCTTTACCGAAGAACAACGACGTTCTTTCTTTCATTCATCTTCCCGCATCAAAGGAAGGGAGACGTCGCTCCTCCTCAGACGTTCTCCATCAACAAATACAGATCTTCATCTCGCGACATCATTTTCCCGCGACCATCATCTTTCGGAAACATCTTCGAGGTAGGGTATTGTTTTATGTTCGTTATTATTTTGGTGTTCAACGATAAATATTTAGCCGCTTGATATCGAAGTAACGGGAGGAGGCCGGGCCGCACAAACATGGCCGACCCTCCTCCCCAATGTATTTGTACTTCGTTATGGTTTGGAACGAGGAGGCATGGTGCAACGGCACCGCGCGAGAATGAGGAAAAATGCGGAGATGTAGCATGGCACCGTCGCGCCGCACCAGAGCACCTTGAAGGGTCGCGGCTGGGGTGAGCCGCGACGGAGGGGCGCGACACCGTCGCCCCGCGCCCGTCGGATAATGGTTGCAGCAGTGCAGAGAAGGGCGGCCGGAAATCGGGCTGCCAGTGCAAGGGAAGGTAGGACATGCGGGGAGGGGGGTCCCACAACAGCACACCGGCCAGCGATCATGACTGGCCGGAATCGGAAGGGCCAGGGGTTTGTAACCCCCGGCGGCTGGCAAAGGTGCGGGCCCGGGGTCTCCATTTCAAAACGAGGGGGGGCAGCACGCCCCTCCTTTCCGCATCTGCTCGGCAAGCACCGAGCCGCCCCGCTCGGCTAGCGTCGAGCCACACCGCTCCATCAGTGCAGAGCCTCCCGCACTGGGCTGGACCGTCCGTGCCGGGTCAGGCCGCCCACGCCGGGTCGGGCCGCCCATGCTGGGTCGGGCCGCCCGTGATGGGCTAGACCCCTGTGACGGGCTAGGCCGCACTGGCTGGGCTGGGCTGTGTCGGCCGGGCCGGGCCACACCCATCAAGGCCAGACCCTAACCCAGTTCGGGTCGACTCGGTTCTGGCTGACTAAGGGGGTATTGGGCCGGGTCAGACCGGACCTAAACCACCCTAAAATCTGACAGGTTCGTTCAAACGTCCATAACGTGGGCTAATAACATCCGATCGAAGCACTATCAGTTGCGTAGCAATCCTTGGGTTGGTGCAGTCATTTCAGTATATTACACTCAAGGTTTCGGAGAACTTTGGGTATGGCAGGGTTGGATTGAACACGAAACCAACAGGGCCCTTGGAGCGGAAACACTTATAACTTGAGCTCTGGATGTCTGATTGACGTACCGTCGACTTTGTTGGATTCCACGTAGTGAGAAGATTCATTTGGAATACTCCGATCAAGCTTTGGATTTAGTTGTAGTACCATCAGTTTGGGTTTCACTTAAAAACCAACCAGGCCCCTGGGACGAAAAGGCCAATAACTCTCAGACCGGGCGTCCGATTGACGCGTCGTCTGTCGCGTTGAGTTCCTTTTGATGAGACGTAAATTTGGGATACATCAACTCCGGACTATGTTTCAGTTGATGTATCGACCCCCTTGGCTTGTGGAGCTGACCCTCCCGGAATCAAGCATGATGTGTGCGGGAACCCTAGAGCTGGCTGCGACTGTGGCGATGATGACAACTATACTGGGATCCTCTGTGGGTTCGGCTGCGAAGACGACCGTACTGGAATCCCCCATGGGTTAGACGGCGATGACTATTGTTCTTTTATCCTATGTGGTTCTGGCAGTACTTGACTACTTTTCTTGTATCCTACGTTGGTCCGGCAGTATTTGACTCTATACCTGTATCCTACTTGGGTCTGACAGAGTAGCTAGTCTTGTATCCTTTGTGGGTCCGACAGCTTAGCTGGTCTTGTATCTTATGTGGGTTCTATAGGTTAGATTAATTAATGGCTATATATGATCATCTATATCACCTTATGAATAATATACCTGTGTGAGCTGAGTCATGACTTTCAATCATTATCTTTGATATGATTGTTTTGCTATCCTCTGTGGATTGGGTTGTGTTATCGTGTGGATTGGTTTGTGCATTCTTGTGTGGACTAGATCAAACATGGGATCTAATGTTGGATATGAATTGGAATTGATGACTTAGGTATATATATGGGCATATACCTAAGTAGAGTTGGTTGTTACTTCGTGATTGTATCATTCCTTTGTGGTTTATCCTACGTGGATTCTGGGAGACCTTGGGGGTCTCGTGATCCCTACTGAGTAGTGTATACTCACCCCTGCACGAGCTATGCCCGAACTACGTTGTGTTGGATGCAGACTACGGACAACACAAATCAAGGTAGAAGCTCGTGCAGCTGGACGGTACATGGAGGCGAATCACTGGACGAGACGTGCTCGGAGCAGACGGCTGGAGTCGAGGAGTAAAGGAGACTATATGTACCCACCCTTTAGGTGGGATTAATAGAGGACGGCTCAGACTTACTGCTTTACTTTTATGCCATTGTACTATCTTTTCAGTTGTACTTTACTTTCGTTTTGGGTTTCTATACTGGCCCATTTACTTTCTAGCACTTACTTTTGTACTCAGTTTAATTAGTGTTTACTTCTTCTTGCATACAATGTGGTGTTTTGTTTTCTTACATAAAGGCATTGCCTTCCCTTATACCGGGATTACGACATTTGGTTCTAGTCACCAGCCTCTGGCCTATAGAAGGCGGGCTTGGGGTAGTCACGGCATAGGTCCCAAGGACAGGTCGTGAAAAAATTGGTATCAGGGGAGTTCGGTTCTACCAATGAACTCAAGACTCTAATCGTTCTTCTATGTGAAGCAATAGTGTTAACAGTATTTAGTGTGGTTATCAGTCCAGGGAGTCTAGTGTTGGTGTGGCGGCTGACATATCCATACACAAGGAACCTGACTTCTGATTTTCGACTCAGTGCACAAGAACATTGATTGCATGTGTTTTTCAAAAAATTTCTTTGTGAGTACTTTGTGTCAGATCACCAAGTATACTGTATTGACTATGGAATAGCTGTCTCTTTTCAGGAGGGCCCCACGATGGTAGCTAGCAAGGGTTCCGAGCATTGTGTGAGACGATAGCCCACCGAGTGACGAGGCCTCGGTGTAGGTCCCTATTACAGTAGAGGCACCGGTATTACCTCTACCCACCGAGATACTGTTGCCACCAGCCCTATACTTTGAGAGTGCATGTCACCTTAGTGCAATGAATGTGTTTTGGCATCAGAGTCTGCCCATGTTCCGCGGGGAAACGGACCTTCAGGTAACTGAGGATTGGCTGGATGCTTTAGTTCGAGTTTTCATGTTAGTAGGGACACCAACTGACCTCATGGTGATCCTTGCAGCGAGTATCCCACACGTGGCAGCAGACAGATGGTGGAGCCTGATGCTCCAGTTATATGACGAGACAACTCTTCTTTGGATGGACATTGAGATCCTCTTCCACACAGAGTTCATTCCAACCACCCTCTGTGCGGTGCGCATTCAGGAGCGACTACATCTGCGGCAGGGCAGCAGGACGGTAGCCCAGTACGCGGTGAGATTTACCGATGTCTCATGCTATTTCATAGACATGGTAAGAAACCCATTCATCCGGGCCTGGACCTTCGAGCAGGGACAGAGTCATGAGATCAGGGCATCGATGATCTCCCTCGGCATTCTGAGGCAGGCAGGAGTACTGGAGCGGACCCTTCTTGTAGATATCTTTCTTGCCGAGCCTACACCAGTAGCGAGACCTACCGCAGGGTTTCATGTAGCTAAGTATTCTATAGCTAGCAGTCGACATATGTAACAGGGGTCCAAGAAGGCCAGACAATCAGACAGATGACCTCAGGACACTGGCTCAGAGGTGCGGGGAAAATGGTGCAGATCCAGTCTTACGAGGAGCAGTCAGTGCTATGTATGCGGCGGGCAGGGCCACATGGATCATGACTACCTGACTCGCCAATCAGAGGAGCAGGAGATAGTTGAGAGACCACCTAGGAAAAGGCAGAGGTTCTACTGTGGTGGTCCGCAGGGAGCATGTGTATGTGGCAGAGGAGCTAGACAAGCAGCAGGTGGTGGGCGACGATTTGAGGCTCTACCACCACCACCACCAGGAGGTCCACCCCAACCACAGGGAGATGGAGGGTAGAGGTAGGCTCAGCATCAGGCAGCGGAGTCCTACTACCACGACACACCAGAGATGATTTGAGGTACTATTTTTGTTTACTCCACCCTTGATGCAGTTCTTATATATAGTGGAGTGAGTCGTTCTTTCATTGCCGCTAACCTTGTTCGGAGCTCGGAGCATCTGACAGAGATGTTGGCACGATCCTTACAACTAGAGACTCCTACGGGAGCAGAATCGATTATTATGCACTGGTGCCGTCAGTGTGAGCTTACTCTAGGAGGTGAAAGCTTCGGCTGGGATCTTCTTGTAGAGGCGTCGAGGCCATACGACGTCATCTTGGGCATGTATTGTTTATCTACAGTCCATGCTCAGATCAACTGTATTGGGATCATGGTGCGGTGTGTCCGCACTGATAGGAGCAGGTTCATCTTCACCGGCGAGAAGGGAGCCTTTGCAGTGAAGGATGGACTCACAAAAAGGATTGGACAACCGATCACTAATCAGTTGGCTAGCCTCATTCTATGAGTAGTTGACGTGCGGAGTCCGAGTTTTCTTGTAGTGGTGGATCAGTATGCGGATGTTTTCCCTGACAACGTTCGAGGACTGCCACCTCGTAGATAGGTAGACTTCTACATTGACCAATACCCTAGTACAACCCCGATATCTACTCCAGCATATCGGATGGCTCTTGCTGAGCTTCGATAGCTACGGGTACAGTTAGAGGACTTGCTGGGAAAGGGATTCATTTGACCCAGTGTTTCACCCTGGGCTTCCCCAATTTTGTTTTCCAAGAAGGTGGACAGGAGCTTGCGACTGTGGGTCAATTACTGTTACTTGAACCAGGTGACCGTGAAGAACAATTATCCGCTTCCGAGGATTGACAACCTCTTCGATCAGCTTAAGGGAGAACGGTGGTTCTCAAAGATAAACCTCATGTCGATCTATCATCAGCTCAGTGTTTGGGATGAGGATGTGAAGAAGACAGCCTTCAGATGTTGGTATGGACACTATGAGTTCTTGGTTATGCCTTTCGGCATAACCAACACTCCAGCAGTGTTCTTGAGTTTCATGACCATGATCTTTCAGCCTTACCTCGATCGATTTGTCATAGTCTTCATCGACGATATATTGATATACTTGACTACTGAGGAGGAGCATGCCTACAACATGCGGGTTGTACTGGAAACACTCCGAGAGCACCAGCATTATGGTAAACTCTCGAAGTGTCAGTTCTGGATATGTCAGGTCCACTTCTTGGGACACGTCATCTCTGAGGCGTGAGTTGTGGTGGATCATACGAAGATCGAGGCAGTGCTAGTTTGGGAACCACCCAGGAGCATGAAGGAGGTGCAGAGTTTCTTTGGTTTGGCTGGGTACTACAAGAGATTTGTGCCAGATTTCTCCAGAGTTGCAGCACAACTTACTGCTTTGACGAAGAAGGGGGAACCCTTCCGGTGGTCAGACATATGTTAGCAGAACTTCCAGATGCTGAGACAGAGATTGACCAGTGCACACATCCTGAGACTACTGGACGAGGGAGTAGGGTACGTAGTCTACTTTGATGCATCAGGGACTGAACACAGGTGATTCCTGATGCAGGAGCAGGAAGTAATCTCCTATGGATCATGACAGTTGAGGAAGCATGAGCAGAACTACGCTACCCATGACCTGGAGTTAGCAGTAGTGGTTTTTTCTCTGAAGATTTGGTAGCACTATCCGATGGGCGAGCACTTTACAGTCTTTTCTGACCATCAGAGTCTCATGTACATCTTCTTGCAGAAGGACCTGAACCTGAGATAGCGGTGATGGCTCGAGTTCCTCTACGAAATTGACTTTGAGATAGTCAATTCTCCGGGAAATGGGAATGTAGTCGTCGATGCCCTCAGTAGGAGGATGGGCATTCAGCTACTTCGAGAGGTGACAGAGAAGCTAGATGCTTTGCAGATATCATTTGTGGATAAAGATGGAGAATCCTTTCTTCAGTCACTCACTGTCACTCCTCCACATCTTCATCTGGTCAGAGAGGCACATCGTGGGGATGTTGACTGTGAGACGCGACATGCACATATTTCCATAGGATAGGAGCCTGATGAATTCTCTATAGGAGGAGAGCACATTGTCCTTTATAGAGGACGTAATATGGTACCAGCTGCTTTGTAGTAGGAGATGCCGAGAGAGTTTCACACTTCCCATTTGGCGGTACATCTAGAAGTAGCGAAGAAGTACCATGATCTCAGACGATAGCACTGGTGGCCGAGGATGAAGAAGGTTTTGGCAGAGTTCGTTTCTCGATGCCTCACCTCCCAGCAGGTGAAGGTAGAGCACCAGGTACCAGTAGTCTTAGTACAGCCCTTGGAGGTCCTGTAGTGGAAGTGGGATGGAATATCTATGGATTTCGTGACTGGAAATACACGCACTTCCAGAGGTCACGACTCAATTTGGGTGATTGTCGACCGAATCACCATGTCAGCCAACTTTTTACCCATCAGATATTAAGGCTCAGTAGAGAACTTGGGACGCCTCTACGTTAAGGATATTGTATGGCTTCATGGTGTGCCATCATCTATCGTCTCTGATAGAGATGCTCGCTTTACTTCCCGGCTTTGGAAGGGGTTGTAGGAGGAATTCGGGATGCAGCTATGTCTGTGCACCGCCTTTCACCCTAAGACGGATGGTCTGAAGAGAAGACCATTCAAACTCTCGAGGACATGCTCCATGCATGTGTCCTCTAAATTGGTCGCACCTGGGAGGATCACCTACCATTGGTGGTGTTTGCATACAACAACAGCTACCACTCCACCATCGAGATTCACCATACGAGGCATTGTATGGACAACCTTGTAGGTCACCTCTGTGCTGGACAGACCCTGGGAAGTCAGCACTTGTGGGACCAGAGATGGTCCAAACCATGACAGAGAAGGTCCAAGTCATCCAGGAGTGGATGAGGACAACTTAGAGCCGACATAAGTCTTATGCGGACAGGATGTGGAGAGCACTAGAGTTCGAGGATGGTGACCACATTTTCCTACAAGTCTCACCTCGACATAGATTAAGGTGATTTTCCTGGGGCAACAAGTTATCTTCGTTCATCATCGAACCATTGTAGGTTCTCAGCAGGATAGGTGAGGTGGCTTATCGCCTGGATCTAACACCTCAGTTGCACTGGGTGCATGACGTCTTCCACGTATCTTAGTTGAAGAGATACATGCACGACCCGACACATGTCAATGACCAAGGGGAGATGGACATTGATGATGGGGAGACTTTTGTGGAGGTCCCGGTGGAGATAAAGGATCATAAGGAGGGGGTCCAACATGGGTGTTCGGTTCCTCTAGTGTGCATTAGGTGGCGGCAGGGGAACCTCCATGAGAGCACTTGGGAGTGGGCGGCTCAGATGCGTGCACATTACCCTCATTTTTTCTAATAGTTTGTGATGTATCTTTATAGGGATGTAAATCCCTGATTTGGGAGTAGTGTAAAGACCCATAAATGTCAAGGAAATGTTTTTCATAATTTGTTTGGGATTTTACGAGTACATAGTTTCTGACGGCACCTAATTCCGAGGCTCGGTGTGCCTGAAATCAATTTCCAAAGTTTAGCTCGGGTACGTTTAGTGAACGAACGATCGCATTTTCCTAAATTTTGTACTGGTGCTCGGAATCGAAATCCAAAGGCACCGATGAAACCGCATCACCGATAATTGATTAGGAACACCTTTTCTGAAGGTGCGTTTTCTTGGGAGGAGATCTTAGAAATGTGAGGAATAAAAATATAAATGTTTTACAATTTTATTTTTATTTCATTACTAAGTGGATTAAGTATTAAGGTAAATAATGTTGTGTCACAACTTTATTCCTCTCTACCTTGTGGTTTAACTTCCATGTTAGGGAATTGGGGTGGGGCCCACAAGAGCACCCACCTACTTCAAATTCCCTAACACCCCATTAAACCCCCTATTGTATTTAGTTATTTAACTCACCCACTCACCCATGTTATGGCATGTCAACTCACACATTAAATTGATTGATTAAAGCTATTCAATTAATTTAATTTTGCGTTTGAGTTTTTGAATTTTAAAAATCATGGCATGTGTGAATAAAATAAGACAAAGTCTCATTTTATTTTTGGTTGTATCGTTTTGTGGAATCTGGGGAGAGAATACAAAATGTCTTGAGGATCTTCATATTCTTCACTGGAGAACGTGGAGAATGTCAATACCTCGACGAAGAACGCCATCACCGCAAAAAGCAATCGGCATGTCGTTCTTCTTCTCTCCGCAGCCGTTGTGTGATGCCTTTCTCGAAGAATTATGATGAACCTTCCTTCGTTCTGCCTCCCACGTCAAAAGAAGGGAGATTCCTCTCCTCCTCGGACATTCTCTGTCATCATATAAAGACCTTCACCTCGCGACATTGTTTTCCCGCGATGATCAACGTTCGGGAACATCTTCAATGTAGGGGTTTGTTTTATGTTCGTGATTATTATGGCATTCATCGATAAATATTTTTCCGCTAGCTATAGAATTAATTATAGGAGGCCAGACCACAAAAAAGGGCTGACCCTCCTCCCCATTGTTGTTGTACTTCATTATGGTTTGGAATGAGGCGGCACGGTGCGACGACACTGCGCAGGAACGAGAAAGAAACACGGTGAAGGAGTGTGGCACCATCGCGCCGTGCCAGAGCACCATGAAGGGTCGCGGCTAGGGTGTGTCACAGCAGAGGGGCGTGGCACCGTCGGGCCGCGCTGGTCAGAAAAAGCCTGCGGCATAAGGGTGCGGCGTTGCCGAGAAGGGCTGCCGTAAATTCGGCCGCCGGCTCAAGGGAAGGCAGGACTCACGGGGGGGGGGGGGGGGGGGTTCCGCGGTGGCTCACCGGCCGGCCGAAATCAGAAGGGCTGGGGGTTTGTAACCTCCAGCGTCTGGAAAAGGGGTGGGCCCCCCACGTGGGGGCCACCGTTTTAAAACGAGGGGGGCAGCGCACCCCCCCCCCTTCTGCATCCACTCGGCCTGCGCCAGGCTGTGCTGCCCGTGCCGGGTCGGGCCGCCAGCCCTGGGTCGGACCCCCACGACAGGCCAGGCTACACCGGCCAGGTCGGGCCACGCCCATCTGGCCCAGACCCAGTCTCTATTTCGGACGACCCAGTTTGGGCAGGCCCACGGGGTATTGGGCTGGGTCAAACAGGGCCCAAACCCCCTAAAATCGGACAGGTTCATTCCAACGCACATAAATTGGGTTACAGACATGCGATTGATGCACCGTCAGTTGAGTAGCGATCCTTGGATTGAGATAGTCGTTTTGGTATCTAACACTTATGATTTTGGAAAACTTTTTGTATGGTGGGTTGGTTCGAACACGAAACCAACCGGGCCCTCAGAACGAAAACGCTTATAACTTGAGCTCTGCACGTATGATTGATGTGACATCGAAATAGTTGGACTTATCATAGTGAGAGGGCTCTTTTGTGTTATTCTGCTCAAGTTTTGGACATAGTTGGAGTACATTTGGGTTGGTTTTTACTTAAAAACCAATTTGGCCCCTAGGACGAAAACGCCAATAACTCTCAGATCAGGTGTCTGATTGACGCGCCGTCTGTCGCGTTGAGTTCCTTTTGATGAGACAGAACTTTGGGATACCTCAAATTCAGACTACATTTCAGTTTATGTATTGATCCCCTTGGATCATAGAGTAGACCCTCTCAGAATCAAGCATGTTGTGTGCAGGAACCATAGATCTGGCTGCGACTACGACAACAATGACGACTGTACTGGGATCCTCTGTGGGTTCGGCAGCGACGACGACCGTACTGGAATCCTCCGTGGGTTTGACGGTGATGACTGCTGTTTTTGTATCCTATGTGGGTCCGGTGGTTCTTGACTACTGTTCTTGTATCCTACATGGGTCCGGTAGTATTTGACTCGGTACATCTATCCTACGTGGGTCCGGAAGAGTAGCCGGTCTTGTATCCTTTGTGGGTCCGACGACTTAGCTAGTCTTGTATCCTATGTGGGTCCGAAAGCATAGATAAATCAGTGGCTACATCTGATCATCTCTATAACATTACGAATAGTATACCTATGTGAGCCGAATTTTGACTTTCAATCATTATCTTTGATATGATTGTTTTGCTATCCTGTGTGGATTCGGTTGTGTTATCCGGTGTGGATTGGATTGTGCTTTACAGTGTGGACTAGATCGAACTTAGTCTTCGATGTTGGAGCCAAACTAGAATTTATGACTTAGGTATATGTATGGGCATATACCTAAGTAGATTTGGTAGTTACTTCATGATTGTATCATTCATTTTTGGTTTATCCTTCGTGGATTCTGGCAGACCATCGGGGTTCTCGGGATCCCTACTGAGTAGCATATAGTCGCCCCTGCACGGGTTATGCCCGCACTACATTGTGTTGGATGAAAACGACGGACAGCGCTGATCGAGGTAAGATCTCATGGAGCTGGACGATAACTGGAGCCAAGGAGAAGAGGAGACTATCTGTACCCACCCTTTATGTGGGATTTTCAGAGGACGACTCGGACTTCATGCTTTACTTTTCTGCTGCTGTACTCTCTTTTCAGTTGTAATTTACTTTTAGTTTGGGTTTGTATACTGGCCCATTTACTTTCCAGCACTTACTTTCGTACTCAGTTTACTTAGTGTTTACTTTTTCTTGCATACTCTGTGGTGTTTTGTTTTCTTACATAAAGGCAATTCATTCCCTTATATCGGGATTTACGCCTTTGGTGCTAGTCTCCAGCCCATGGCCTAGGGAAGGGGGGCTTGGGGTAGTCATGGCACGGGTCCCGAGGATGGGTCATGACAATGTTCTCTATTTACATTAAACTTATTATCATTATAAATGTATAAAAATGTATTTTATAATATTAAAAATAATATATTATGATATAAAAATAATAATTATAATTATAACAAACAAAAAATTTCATTTCACTGACATAGTTGAGATCATGATGTACATGAATTTTAAAACATAAATACTGAAATCCACCATTCCATTTTGATGATGAAACTATAACTAAAAATAGTAACATGAAATTATGATTATTTAATGAAAAAATTCGTAACCTAAATTTAGTTATATAGATAATAAAAACTACACATGCAAGATGAAAATATAAAAAAACTAACAAGATCAATAATATATTTTTTGAATATTCTCAATGGATAGTCACTTCTATATTTATTATATATTATTTTAAACTAATAATTATTATCGAAGGAATAAGAAACATTGGATAAAATTTTAATCCCATCATAAATCTCATAAGAATATCATGTTATTTGTGCCTCGATATTTTATTTCCTTTCTAAAAATTATTTTGATTTTACATATTTCATTATAATTTCAATTAAGTAAAAAATTATACGTAATTTTTAATCAAATAAAAACAATACTAAAAAATCAATGCATACCTCAAATGTAATAAAATGGAGATGTCTTGCTGACATAATTCAAAATCAACCCATAATTTTCGATACACTGGTAACTTATTTAGAAGGAAATGGATGTGAAATAGTTTGTTTAATAATATTATTATGTTATATTCATAATGGAACTAATATCATAGTTTGGTGATGTAATGAATCCCAAAAATTATACACAACTCTGTATGAAAAAAAACATAAATGGGGATCTCAAAAATACTACTCACTCTATTGGATAGCTTCCATCGAAAATAAAATTGTACAAAACATACATTGTGATATCCAACATAATACATACCATATGAGGTGGGGTCTAAACCAAGAGGTGGAGGAAATGAGTAGGTAGGTTGGGTATGCTTAGTAGGCTTGGCATGTTGTGTAGGCTAGGCATACTTGTTAGGTTGTTCATGTTGTGTAGGCTAAGGAAGATATGATTTTTACATCAATTTTTCAAACATATCATGAAAAAATGACTGAATTTAATCACCCATGGAATTTTTCCAGTCATTTATCTCGACATATAAATTATATATTTCAGGTTATCTTGATTACATTGAAGAAAAAATTTATAATAACACTAACACCCATCTTATAACCTCTTACACGACTGGAGTTTTCTTGAAATCGTAAAGTATTAGGTATGATTTCCATCCAACACTTCAGTATAAAATTTCCATGTGTATCTTACTCTTAAATGTCATCCTATAATATTAAAATAAAATTTAGGCTTATTTATATTTATTTAAAAAATAAAAATATTCATGGAATAAAAAGAAAATTCCTTATAAATTCATTCATATACTTCCCGTGATTTATTTATAGAATACTATAAATTTTAATTTATTAACTCTACAATATTTTGTTCTTGGTGAGTGGGGGTGGTGGAGGGATGAACATTGCCTCCATTAAACTACTACTATATAGATCTATTAAAATATTTTATAAAATAATTGTATCCTGTAAAAAATTACTCCCTCCACATGAGAATGATTAGGGTAAATTTTATGAAATTAAACCTCTAGATGAGGTCACTTGGGGCCCTGATACATAGTAATAAAATAATAAGTAAATAGGTAATATACAACAATTTTTATAATATAAATTAATTACCATACCGTATATGCTTCATCATGTCGGATGAATAGAAATTTCTTCAATGTATCTTTAGCAAAAACCCATATTCAAAGAACTGGTTTTAATTCTATAACAACCAAAAAACATAGTTATTTCTCAATTATTTTTAAAATATCTCCAGATCACCACCCATATAGATATAAACAAATTCCTATATTCAATAGTTTATTCAAAATTTAATGCCATATGTAATTGAATAAATTAAATATTAGTCCTTGAAAATTTCAAATATTAAAAAAATAGATAAAAATAAATAAATTGTGATATTTTATTATTATGGTCCGACATATCCACTCTTACTATATATTTCCAATCATATTATAATATGGAATCAAAATTATAGTATTTTAATTGCTCTAAGTGATGAAATAAGAAAGAAAATGTGTTTCATTTTCACTTGATGGAGTATTATAATTCTGAATGTTATTATTTTTCTCTAATCACCACATCAAATTTATTATTTTGGAAAACATTTAATCCCATGTTTACCAGGTAATGGGGTTTATTTATCGATTGATTGAAGAGATGAATCTATTATAGGTGACGCATATGTAGTCCTATACTTATTTATTGTAAATTAAAAGTTTTCTTTCATTAAATAATTATATTGTTGAATTTTTAATAATTTGAAAAAATATATATACATCTATAAATATTCCTGTTCTAATGTATATATCATATAAACAGGAAAATGTAATAAATTCTATTGTACCTACATATTATTATAAAATTTAATTAATAAAAAAAATGAATAATAAAATAGGTTAGTAAAAAAATCGTGTCACACATATATATGTTTTATAAAAAAAATTTGTTATTATTATTAACCCTAAAAAATTCAAGGTAAACAAATAAATATAATAATTTCTTCTAAAATGAGAGAAAATATGTTAAATATAAATATAAAATTTACAAAAACTGTTTTTATATGGACAAATTTGACCAAAACATAATAATGTATGTGTGTTTTTTCAATGTAAAATTTTATGACCATGACTTTTGAATATAAAATTTAACATAAATATCATATAAATAATTAAATATGTATAATCTAAAATCCAATATTTAATAAAAAAATTATTTTTTACACTTGTATATTTTAATAAAGAAATAAAATATAAATATTTACCTGAATAATTAGTATAGTAATTTAGTGTCACCATATATCGCTTCATTATAATCATCACATAAGGTTTAGAATATCACACATTATTTTCATTTTTATCTTCTATAAATCATGTTGATGAATATTCATCATATAAATCCATGAAATCAACATCATCCTCAACAACCAAATGAATTATTTTCCCTTAAAAATTAAAAAAATACATATCATTCAATGTATTGATGACATAAATTGTTTTCTATGGGTCTTCATGATAAATGGTCCCTTTTACCACTAAATCATTTCAAATCAACTAGTGTAAACCCATAATAATAATATATCACACCACTATTACTATTATCCTGGTCAAAAATAAAACTATTACTTTAAATTTATTATATTCAATTTTTTATATACACTAATAAACTCTAAAACATATCATTGATGTGTAAATTGAATTCTTAACATTTCCACACAAAAAAATTAAGTTCTTAAATGATGACCATTAATAAAACATCATGTATGTTACTATTTTTATCCTGATTTTCTTTTTAATATGTTTACCTGTTAATATCAAAACTATATACAGAACTAACCATTTTAATGTTTCTAAAGCAGATATATTTGTGATGAATTTCTCTTTAAACAATGAAACACATATATTTTTATACCCAATCATTATACATAATTGATTTTTTATTGATATCAAATCATTAATTCACCAATCAATGATGATATGGATAGTTGAACCCCATATATGTTTTTTGAAATGTGTAAATGTGTATGCATCACAAATTCACATGGAAAGGGTTTTAAATTTGAGCATGAAATCTCTCTAAATTCACTATAAACAATCATATGTTGAGTTTTAGGGAGTCCAATACTCGCTAATTAATATGAAAAATTATCACCTAACTCAATCACCTATTTTGATACGCATATTTAAACAATAGAGGCATATATTTGATTAAGTTAATTAACATTTTCATCAAAAAATTGCATATATCTATCATAAGGATACATCATATATAAATAAATAGGCCATCATACTCATATATCATGCACCCATTTCATCGTAAAATAAAAAATTATATCAAAATACATAGGTAAAAAATACATTTCTTGTGGAAAAATTATCATATAAGTTTCATCCTCCAAAAAATCTAACAAATTTGTCACAATGAAATTTCCAAAATTTGATTTGAAAAATTATATAGCCAGATGATAATATTTATAAAAGGATTCAATAATGTACCATATACTGTAACCAATATTCATTGTTTCATCAATATATGGCAACCATGAAAATTCATAGAAATTAACTTAAAAAATCCATGACAGAAACCTATTTATAATTGAGGAATATCAACTAGGTTATTTAATAACTACAAGACCCTACGAAAAAATCATCTTCTCACTCTTGCATAATTTGTGACAAGACGAAAGTAAATATTTTTATATTTACCTTCATATTAGGAACAACCACCAAATGTATTACCCCTAATATAAAGTCCAATATAGAAGGAAATTATATATTTTTATCCTTTTATATGTAAAATTATTCCAGAACAACTATCACATATGATTTTTTGAACAAGAATAACATTAAAGATATGATTTATCTCTCAAAATATCCAATAATAATGTTTATAAAATTATGGATACTTCACTAATATTCTCTTTTGATTGCATGGAATCCATTTCTTCCCTAATGTGATATCCATATTTTCACCCCCTCAAAATATTTTCCTATAGACAATGGTTGTGGTGTGTGATCATATTCTTATAGGTTGTTATAAGTCTTATGAACTATGATAAACTAGATCAATTCAAAAAAATATTCAATATCACATATAACCTATCATTATTCTATTTTTAATTTATATATGAGGTTTCTTCTTCATGAATTAGAGTTTGTTTTTTCCCATAACTACATATTTGGATAAGATTCAATATTCATGAAATTTAGTTTTATTTAAATTTATCATGAATATAAAAACATAATACTCTTTTATTGTATGCATGAATGACTATAACACCCCTATCTCATTAATTTTTTAAGTCATTAATCAATGGAAATAAATACAGATCAATATTTTTTCCTACATGTATTTGTCTAGAAATTACAAGGCTTATCATAACCTACCTTTTCATCATACATATATGTCAAGAAATGTTATGAACTACTAAAAATAATACATGAACAATTTTAGCTACATATCCATTAATATAGATTCATTTTATCAGCTCATTGTATCATTCTAAAACTACTAACATGAATCAATAACCAGAAAATTATTTTTCAAATATCCTCAATTATGGTGAATCATGATAATGACATAAGATACCTTTCTGTATTTGATCTTATATATTGCATATTAAACATCTAATAATAATTATAATTTTAAACAGACCAGTCAAACATGGATTTATTGGGAGGGAAACATATTAGATTAGTAGGAGGTCTATTTATGATAAATGAGGAAAAATGAGATTATAATTTTTGGAATTATTTAAAGGAATTTATTGAATTTTAAAAATTGATATATGTAGTGGGATATATGTTAGTACTTATGAATGAAGAAGAGTGAAATTTTTCATCCATATTAATGCATAATGTCCCATATTTTGGAAATTTAAATAAGTATTCACGTTCCTTAAAATGAAACACGCAATCATTAGGGTAACCATGTATCCTTTTATACACCCATCCGATAATGTACAATATTTTATTACCCACATAATTGGAATATCAAATACTGTTTCCTTTTAGAAGTTTTAGTTTTAATCATTTAAGCAACACAATTATAATTTTAGCATCGAACACATTTCTTTAATTTATGTTAAATATTATCAAAAATAGAGAAAAGACCCTAAATTTAGTAAAACAAGAGAATAATGTTTTGTATTAATATCTTTGAATTTTTTTACATTATTTTTCTTTTTTCAATTGTTTAAATGAATAAAACATGTATTAATTATTATATATGATCCCCTACCTCAATATGAAAATTTTAGTGAACTTTCTATTTTTAATTTTCCATTCATTCACCATGAAATATAAAATGTGTATAAACATGGATATGACTATAAAAATGAGATAATCATTGATTTATATGGAATTTAACTTTCCCATATTTAAACATGTCACACTTGGAATGAAAATCAAAACTATGTTTTCGGGATTTATTTTAGAAAATTTCAATAAATATTGAATTTTATTTTCATATTCATTAATAGCTCATCATATATTTATTTAATTATTATCCATTTAATAAAAACTATCAAAATAAACATGTTTAATATATCAAAACAGATAAACATTTAAATATAAATATAAATAGATAAATTTTAAACATAAAAATTAAACAATATGATTGGGGATATGGTGGGAAATATCAATAATTTTAATAAATAAATTGGAAAATAAAAAAATGGATGTATTTATTTTATTTACATAATTAACTATAAATAATGTCTTGTAATCCTATTAAATAATAATGGATAATTATTTGAAATTTTGACATATTTTTTAATTGAATACCAGACAACACATGTTCTATTCTAATAAGATCATTCATAATAGACATAAATATTTTTCTTTAGTTATCGTAGAATAAATTAAATTCATCATGTATTTAAAAATTGAATTAGAAACATCATTGGAAACTTTTATGGGTTAAACAATCTTGGTCTAATAAACTATTTACTAAAATAGGAATCAAATTGAAAAACACAATGATTGAAATACCAAAACAGAAATAACATGGGTTAAAAGTAATAAATGTATACCATTTGTTCAAAATAATCTCAAGAGTTACTATTTTTAGGATATATATTATCATTATTGGAATGATGATATTCACTTACTTCCATATCATTGATTATTTTTTCCTATAACATAAATAATATTTTAAAAATAATAGTGATAAGAAATTTCTATAGTTGTTTTATCTTAATAATTTTATTAATTATACCATATTAAATTTTTCATCTTCACTCAAAATTGGTTTGAAATAAAATAAGAATTAATTTTAACTGTAATATATAATTAAATAATTTAAAAAATAAGAAACATATAACATATTTAAACCAAAATTTTATGCAGAATATTTTTTTTCAATGTAATATTGAAGAAAACTATTACCATGTTGAAATTTTTTTTCCTAATTTCAAAATTCTATAAAAATAATATTCTTAAATCTAAAAAATTTGATTCAATATACATGAATTTTGGGATTACTTATAATTTACTTTTAGCAAATCTTGTGTGAGGAGATTAATTTAAATTATAAGTATAACATACTATTATGAAGATAAAAAATTACATAGGTTATCATTATCATCTAATATTTATTTAGGTTAAAATTAATAAAAATAATTTGATTTATTATTACATAAAATTATATTGAAAATAAAAATTGTATTATTACATATATGGATTTATATCTTATTTATGTTTCTCATATCAATATAATATTTTAAAAATTGGTAAAATTTAAAAATGAAAAAACCTTGGCTAAATGATTCAAGTAATATATATATATATATATATATTGGAAATAATTTTCATAATTCCATAAAAAAAATAAAATTTAAAAAATTATTAAAATGTACATTCATAATTATTAATAAAATCCACATGATCAAATGAACATATAAATCTAATTTATAGCTAACCAGGAAAGTATTTAACCTCAATGTTTAAAAAATAAGATACAGAATTCGATGTTTAATACTGAACAAATAATATTGAATGTAGATGCACTCCCTCAAATATTGTGGGATGATTAAAACTACACCAATAAGGAATTTTTTTATCAAAAAAAAAATTAAAAAATTAAAAAAAAAATCATTGAACCACTGTTTTGGACAATTGAAATAGGGTTTAAATACACTTAATATTTTTATGTATCATGAAAAAAGTACAAACATTTAAATATGAAGGAAAAATTACCATGAAAGGATTATTAAAATTGACAAAATGATACTAACATTGAAATCCATAATCATTTGGTGGTCATCAGTGGCATCAATGGTGGAATAAAAAATAATCTCAAAAAATGAAATGTGTGTTTTGATGTGTGAATTTTTTATTTTGTTATAACATATATTTTCTTATAACCACTATAAAAGATGTTTTAAAATAATGTTTTTTAGTTTTTTTACAAATAATTGTACGTTAAATTTTTTAAAAATATTCATTATTTTTTTCAAAATCATTTTAAAATATATACCAAAAAAACACTTGATATTGGGTTCATATTAAAATAACATCAATTTAAATACATAATTCTTTTCACTGTTAGTTATCACCGAAATTATGTAAAATATTTCCATATAAATTTTACTGAAAGATTATAAAAAGAAAACATTATACCCTTGATGTTGAAGCCATTATTTCTATTAGAGTGTGTTAATAAGAGTATCTTATATGGTGAATTTTCAGGTGATATTAAAGGATACATATGAATATTGTACCTACAAAATATAATGTAAAAATAAAATTATTCGAAAAATGCATGAGTTTTGTAAGTTGATGTTTTATCCTAATTCTCTAAAATTCTAAACCTAATTTTTTTGGGATTGTATATAATGAAATATTTTATTTATATCATTTAATTGATATAATATCTTTGATTGGGGGCTATAAGAAATCCCTTAACCTATAAGCCCCATAAAATCATCTTTCTTCCTATCCTTGAAATTCCATGATCAATATGTTTAAAAATCCACTATCATTATATCCTTACAATCCCATATCTATGAATATCAGTATTCAAAATAAATACTCCATTTTTTATAATGATCAATAGTAAATATATTTCTATTCTTCCGGAGTTGCATTTTCTCGGGTGTGGTTTTTAATTTTTGGGCTTAATGTTATAAAATAAAATAATTTTTCGACAACTTTATTTTATTTCACTTAAGCCACTTGAAGCCACTTGAATGACACTTAAACTGAGTTAAAAAAGATAGGATGATATCCAGAAATATCCTACCCCCTTGGTAGGATATTTGTGAGGTGGGGCCCGCACGAGCCTCGCCGTTTTTTTCCGCTAAGTAACGCACCCGCGAAAACCCGTCTTTATGAAAGTCACCTGACGCGTTTTATTTTTTCTTAACAGAACATTTAATTGGGAGGTTTTATTCATGAATTAAATGAGCTGTTTCTTTCGTTGAATTAATTCAACGAATTGATGAGTCGTTACATACCCCTTTTTCGTGTGTTGGCATAATAATAAAATAAGACAAACCAATATTTTGGGAGGATTACTGGTTAAGAGGTTTGACAGAGTCCTTGTGCCTTTATCATTCTTCACGAAGAACGCGAAGAACACAAAGAATGCCGGCCTCCGACGAAGAACACCGAACCCGGAAATCGACGCGATGCGACGCCGACGTTCCCTTCCTGCAACGTACTTCTGCGACGTCTCTTCCTCCGCGACGGATCTTCGATCGGCTGCTTGAGGTAAGAGTCTCGGACCTTCTTTTATATCTCCTTTGTGGTTTTTACCAAAACAAGGGTTTATTGATTTAATTAAATTAAATCCATTGTTTCATGGTCCGTTGAGTTCATCGACTCAACGCCGTGTTCCACGAAGACGTGATGACTTTCCGTGACGATGCGACGATCTCCACCCTCCGCGACGAGAAATTCCGTGAAGGACGTGCGTACGACGAAGACCAACGAGGTAGGGGTTGTTGTGAGTTTATTCCTTTTCTCATGATCGTTCTTTTTTTTAAGTAAAGAACCGGAAAAATAAGAACAATTTTATTCCATTAAAATTGTACAAGTCATATGTTGAATTTGTTTCTCCTGTCGTTTATCTATAACGCGGAGGGTGCGGGCCAAACGAACACGGCCCAACAACCCTCCGCCGTTCTTCGAGATCGTGCGGATTTGATGGGCAACGACGGAACGTGACGCAAGAGCAGCTTGATGATCCCGCAGTGAGGAACGGAACCTGGGAGGGACAACGGCGCAGACGGGAAGTAAATCGGGCCACCGGAGCGACTCCGGTGGCCGGCGGAAGCCGGCGGCGACGCGGGGCGCCGTCACGGCGGCGCTGGCACCCAGAGGCGGCGGCACCCGGCGCGCCGCCGGATGAGACCGCCGTGGCACCGTCCGCGGTGGCGGCGCTCGCGGGATGTGGCTGAAGCCGCCTCCGGTGCCAGGGAGACACCCCGTTGGTGTCCCGCGGGTGTAACGTGGGGGCGGCGGCTCCCCCTGCATCGGCTGCTCGGCCGAGCCGGGCCGGGCTGGCCGAGCCAGACCGCTCCGACCGGGTGGGACCGGGTCGGTCCGGGTTCGGCCGACCCAGGGGGGTCGGGCCGGGTTGGCCCGGGCCGGGACACCCCGTCTTCGGACGATTTTCGATCAAATGCCTGTAACTTGAGCTACGGGCCTCCAAACGACACGACGTCAGCGGCAACACGATCCTTGGATCGAGACAGTCGTTTCGTTATATCGCACTCAAGGTTTCAAAATGCTTTGGATTCGGCCGGGTTGGTTCGTACACGAAACCAACCGGGCCTTCAGAGCGGAAACACTAATATCTTGAGCTACGGACGTCTGATTGACATGTCGTCGGCTTTGTTGTTTTTCTCTAAGTGAGATGGATCTTTTGGCTCACTCCGCCCGAGGTTTGGACGCAGGTGGAGTACAATCGGGTTGGTTTTGCCTTAAAAACCAACCGGGTCCCTGGGACGAAAAAGCCAATAACTCTCAGACCGGGGGTCTGATTGACTCGCCGTCTGCGACGTTGAGTTCCTGTTGACGATAAGGATCTTTTGGATACATCAACTTCGGACATTGTGTCAGTTGATGTATCAGCCTCTCGGCTCGTTGAGCGGACCCTCCCGAACGAGCTTGCTGTGTGCGGGAACCCTAGAGCTGGCTACGACTGCTTCCTCGACAGCGACGACTGTGCAGAGATCATTCGTGGACTCCGACGACGACCGTGCAGGGATCCTCAGTGGACTGCGACGACGACAGTGCAGAGATCCTCAGTGGACTGCGATGACTACTGCACTCAGTGATCCTACGTGGATCAGTGCTACAGGTCCTGTGTGGGCCCGGTCCTGTGTCGGCCCAATCCTGTGTGGGTCCGACCCTGTGTGGGTCAGCACTCAGCGGTTCTGTGTGAGCCAGCGCCTACAGGTCCTGTGTGGGCCCGATCCTGTGTGGGTCTGATCCTGTGTGGGTCATTGCGGGGGTTAGTTACCTATCGATCATTTGTGGGTCCGACGACTTAGATGGATCAGTGATCATCTTTATTGTCACCCGAAGAAGTATACCTGTGTGAGCTGAATCTTCTGTTACTATCATTTGTGGATTGTGTTGAGCTATCCGGTCTGGATTTACTGTTTACTCTCCTTTGTGGATTGTGTTGAGCTATCCTGTGTAGATTTACCGTTTACTCTCCTTTGTGGATTGTGTTGTGCTATCCTGTGTGGGTATACGTTTGATTTCTTGTGTGGAATGGGTTGTGCATGTGCTCGGACGTTGGAGCCGAACATGAATTGATGACTTAGGTATATGTATGGGAATGTACCTATGTCGTGTCATATGTTACTTCGTGATTATATCTTTCCTTTGTGGATTATCCTTTGTGGATTTATGGATACCTTCGGGGGTCTCAGGGTCCCTACTGAGTAGCTTATACTCACCCCTGCACGGGCTTTTCCCGCACTACGTTGTGTTGGTTGCAGACGACGGGCAGCGCTAATCGTGGTGGAGGCGTACAGAGTAGGACGGTACCTGGAGGTGGACCACTGGGCGGGACGCTCACGGAGCGGACGGTTGGACCGAGGTGCTGTGGAGGCTATCTGTACCCACCCTTCAGGTGGGACTTCCAGAGGATGGCTCAATGCTGCAACTTTTCTTTTCAGTTGCTGTTTTTCCCTTTCAGTTGTACTTTACAGTTGGGCTTTTATTTCCGGCCCCTTTTTCTTTCAGCACAGCTTGTATAGTTTTTATTAGTGTTTACTTTTCCGCTTGCTTACTCTGTGGTGCATGTTTACTTTTCAAAGGAAATGCCTTCCCTTTTTGTTGGGATTTATGCCTTGGTGATAGTCGCCAGCCCCTGGCCTATGGAAGGCGGGCTTGGGGTAGTCACGGCACGGGCCCCGAGGACGGGTCGTGACAAATTGGTATCAATGGTGGTCGGTTCTACCGCAGACTCTGTTCTTTCTTCTATGTGAAGAGATAGTGTTTAGCGTATTGAGTGTGGTTATCAGTCTAGGGAGTCCAGTGTTGGTGCGGCGGCTGACGTATCCGTACACCAGGACCCTGACTTCTGATTTCCGACTTAATGCACAAAAACATTGATTGCATGTGTGTTTCAAGTTTTCTTTGGGATTACTTGTGTCAGCTCACCATGTATACTGTTCTGACCATGGTGCACTTGTTTCCTTTTCAAGATGGCCCAACGACAGCAGCCAGCTAGGGTTCCGAGAGTAGAGCGCGACGACAGCCCGCCGAGTGACGAGGCCTCGGTACAAGGCCCTTTGACCGCAGAGGCACCATTGGTACCTTTACCCACCGAGCCCCCGATGCTTCCAGCACTGGCAGCTGATGATGCACGAAGCCTCAGAGCTCTACACGAGTTCCAGTGCCAGGGACCACCCAGGTTTCGTTGGGAGACAGACCCCCAGGCAGCCGAGGACTATCTGGAGGTAGTCATCCAAGTTTTCAGGCTAGTGAGGACACCAGCAGACATCATGGTGATCCTCACGGCGAGCCTACTGCACACAGCAGCGGGACGATGGTGGAGCCTGATGCTCCAGGTGCACGATGAGGCCTCCCTCATCTGGACAGACTTCGAGAGCCTCTTCCGCTCAGAGTTCATCCCGGAAACCCTCCGTGCGGTGCGCATTCAGGAGCTTCTTCAGCTGCGGCAGGGCAGTTTGACGGTCACCCAATACGCGGCGAGGTTCACCGATCTTTCTCGCTACTCGACCGACATGGTACGGGACCCCTTCTTCCGGGCCCGGACCTTCGAGCAGGGATTGAGACACGAGATCAGGGCATCGCTGATCTCCCTCAGCATCCCGACCCTGGAAGGAGTGCTAGAGCGAGCCCTTCTGATCGAGAGATTTCTGGCTGAGTCCACAGCGAGACCTACCGCAGGGCGGCAGGTAGCAGAGTCTTCGGCAGCGGGTAGCCGACGGATGAATCAGGGTTCCAGGCGGACCAGACCTTCCGGAAGATGACCTCGGGACACTGGCTCAGCAGTGCGGGGCATACAGCGCGGAGCCAGTCTTCCGAGAGGCAGGCAGTGCTATGAGTGCGGCGGGCAGGGCCACATGGCTCATGACTGCCCGACCCGCCATACTGAGGGGCAGGAGACAGTGGATGGGCCACCCAGGAAGAGGCAGAGGGTCGACCGTGGAGGTCCGCAGGGAGGAGGTAGATGAGGCAGAGGAGCTGGCCGAGTAGCAGGTGGTGGGAGACGCTTTGAGGCTCTGCCATCACCGCCACCAGGAGGTCCGCCCCAACCACAGGGAGCTGGCGGGCAGAGACAGGCACAGCTCCAGGAAATAGAGGCCTACGACCACAGCACGCCAGAGATGATTCGAGGTACGATCTGTCTCTATTCCACCCTTGCTACAGTTCTTATAGACATAAGAGAAAGTCACTCTTTGATAGCCACTGCCCTTGTTCGGAGCTCGGAGATTCCGACAGAGCCGTTGGCTCGATCCTTACGGCTAGAGACTCCTACGGGAGCAGACTCGACGGTTACGCACTGGTGCCGGCAGTGTGATATTACTCTAGGAGGCGAGAGCTTTGGCTGGGATCTTCTGGTAGCAGCGTCGAGGCCTTACGATGCCATCTTTGGCATGGATTGTTTATCTACAGTCAATGCTCAGATTGACTGTTTTAGGCGCAAGGTGCGGTGTGTACGCACCGACGGGAGCATGTTCACATTCACCGGCGAGAAGGGAGCCTTTGCAGCACAGGATGGACTCCCGCAGAGGAGAGGACAACCCATCACTCATCAGTTGTCTAGCCTCATCCATGGAGCAGTTGACATGCGGAGTCCCAGTTTTCCTGTAGTGGTGGATCAGTACGCGGACATCTTTCCCGATGACGTTCCAGGGCTACCTCCTCACAGAGAGGTAGACTTTTATATTGATCTGCACCCTGGTACAACCCCGATATCCACTCAAGCATATCGGATGGCCCCCGCCGAGCTTCGAGAGCTGCGGGTACAGTTGGAGGACTAGCAGGGCAAGGGGTTCATCCGACCCAGTGTTTCACCCTGGGCTTCCCCGATATTGTGCGCCAAGAAGGCGGATGGGAGCTTGCGACTGTGTGTTGACTATCGTCACCTGAACCAAGTGACAGTTAGGAACAAGTATCCGCTACCAAGGATTGATGACATCTTTGATCAGATCAAGGGAGCACGATGGTTCTCGAAGATAGACCTCAGATCAGGCTATCATCAGCTCAGAGTTCGAGACGAGGATGTGCAGAAGACGACCTTCAGGTGTCGGTATGGCCACTATTAGTTATCGGTTATGCCTTTCGGCGAAACCAATGCTCTAGCTGTATTCATGAGCCTCATGAACAGGATCTTCCAGCCATACCTCGATCGATTTGTCGTGGTCTTCATCAACGACATTTTGGTGTACTCGACCATGGAGGAGGAGCACACCTACCACTTGCGGGTTGTACTAGACACACTCCGAGAGCACCAGCTTTATGGCAAGCTCTCGAAGTTCCAGTTTTGGTTACGTGAGTTCCACTTCTTGGGGCACGTCATTTCTGAGGCGGGAGTTGCTGTGGATCCCGTGAAGATCGAGGAAGTGCTAGCTTGGGAGCCACCCAAGAGTGTGACGGAGGTACAGAGTTTCTTGGGCCTAGCCGAATACTATCATAGATTCGTTCCGGACTTCTCTAGAGTTGCGGCGCCACTCTCAGATTTGATGAAAAAGGGGAAACCCTCTGTGTGGTCAGACAGATGTCAGAAGAGCTTTCAGAAGCTGAGGAAGAGATTGACCAGCGCACCTATCTTGATGTTTCCTGAGGAGGGAGTTGGATTCGTAGTCTACTACGATGCATCAGGGACCGGACTCGGGTGTGTCCTGATGCTGGATCGGGCCGTGATTGCCTATGGATTACGTCATTTGAGGCCGCATGAGCAGAACTACGCTACCCATGACCTGGAGTTAGCAGGAGTGGTCTTCGCTCTGAAGACATGGCGGCACTATCTGATGGGCGAGCGCTTCACATTCTTTTCTGACCACCAGAGTCTCAGGTACATCTTCTTGCAGAAGGACCTGAACCTGAGACATCGGCGATGGCTTGAGTTCCTTCAGGACTATGACTTTGAGATAGTCTATACTCTAGGGAAGGGGAACGTCGTAGCCGATTCCCTTAGTAGGAGGACATGCATCCAGCTACTTGAGGAGGTGACAGAGCAGCTAGCCTCCTTGAATATATCCTTCGTGGATAGAGATGGAGCATCATTCCTTCAGTCTCTCACAGTCACCCCTCCACTACTACAGCGGGTCAGAGAGGCACAGCGTGGGGACGCTGACTGTGAGACACGGCGTGCGTAGTTATCCTCAGGACAGGCACCTGATTGCTTCTCCTTTGGAGCAGAGCATGACATCCTATTCAGAGGACATACCTTGGTGCCAGTTGCTTTACGAGAGGAGGTGCTGAGAGAGTTTCACACTTCTCCTTTGGCGGTACATCCTGCAGTGGCGAAGATGTACCAGGACCTCAGCCGAGAGCACTGGTGTCCAGGAATAAAGATTGGTGTGGTAGAGTTCGTTTCACGGTGCCTCACCTGCCAGTAGGTGAAGGCAGGGCATCAGGTACCAGCAGGCTTGGTACAACCCTTGGGGGTCCCGGAGTGGAAGTGGGATGGGATATCTATGGACTTCGTGACTGGACTTCCATGCACTTCCAGAGGTCACGACTCCGTTTGGGTGATTGTTGACCGACTCACCAAGTTGGCACACTTCTTACCCATCTGAGAGTACGGCTCAGTGGAGAGCTTGGGGCGTCTCTACGTTCAGGAGATTGTACGGATTCACGGTGTGCCATCGACTATCGTTTCCGATCAGGATGCTCACTTTACTTCCCAGCTTTAGAAGGGGTTGCAGGAGGCTTTCGGGACGCGACTACATCTGAGCACCGCCTTTCACCCTCAGACGGATGGTCAGACGGAGAGGACCATTCAGACTCTCGAGGACATGCTCCGTGCATGTGTCCTCGACTTTGGTCACAGCTGGGAGGACCACCTACCCTTGGTGGAGTTCGCGTACAACAACAGCTACCACTCCTCCATCGGGATGGCACCGTACGAGGCATTGTACGGTAGGCCCTACAGATCACCTTTGTGCTGGATAGACCCTGGGGAGTCAGCACTTGTGGGACCAGAGATGGTCCGGGCCACGACAAGGAAGGTCCAGGTCATCCAGGAGCGGATGAGGACAGGTCAGAGCCGACAGAAGTCATATGCTGACAGGAGGCGGAGGCCACTAGAGTTCGAGGATGGCGACCACGTCTTCTTCCGTGTCTCACCTCGACGTGTTTTGCGGAGATTTGGCCGGGGAGGCAAGTTGTCTACATGGTTCATCGGGCCTTTCCAGGTCATCAGCAAAGTTGGTGAGGTGGCTTATCGCCTGGCTCTACCACCTCAGTTGCACCGGGTGCACGACGTCTTCCACGTATCTCAGCTGAGGAGATACGTGCACGACCCAACGCACATCATTGACTATGGGGAGCTAAACGTGGATGATGGGGAGACTTTTGTGGAGGTCCCGGTGGAGATATAGGATCGACAGGAGCAGGTCCTACGTGGGTGATCGATTCCTCTTGTGCGTATCAGATGGCAGCACGTGAACCTCCAGGAGAGCACATGAGAGCGGGAGGCTCAGATGCGTGCTCAGTATCCACATTTGTTTCCCTAGTTTTTGATGTATCTTTTCGGGGATGTAATGCCCTGAGGTGGGAGTAATGTAAAGTCCCGTAAATTTCAAGGAAAATGTTTTTTCTTAATTTTTTTTGGAATTTTACAAGAACGCAATTTCTGAAGGCACCTAATTCCGAGGCCCGGTGTGCCCGGAATCATTTTCAGAAGTTTGGCTCAGGTACGTTCAGCGAACAGACGAGCGGGTTTTTCTTACTTTTGAACCGGTGCCTGGAATCGAATTCTGAGGGCACCGATGAAATCGCAGCACCGGTATTCACTTAGAAACACCTCTTCCGGAGTTGCGTTTGCTCGGGTGTGGTTTTTAACTTTTGGGCTTAAAGTTAAGAAATAAAATAATTTTTCGAAAACATTATTTTATTTCACTTAAACCACTTGAAGCCAATTGAAAGCCACTTAAACTGAGTTAAAACGGATAGGATGCTATCCAGAAATATCCTACCCCCTTGGTAGGATATTAGTGAGGTGGGCCCGCACGAGCCCCGCCGTTTCTTTCCGCTAAGTAACGCACCTGCGAAACCCCGTCTTTATGAAAGTCAACTGACGCATTTTCTTTTTTATTAACAGACCATTTAATTGGGCGGTTTTATTCATGAATTAAATGAGCTGTTTCTTTCGTTGAATTAATTCAACGAATTGATGAGTCGTTACTTACCCCTTTTTCGTGTGTTGGAATAATAATAAAATAAGACCAACCAATCTTTTGGGAGGATTACTGGTTAAGAGGTTTGACAGATTCATCGTGCCTTTATCCTTCTTCGCGAAGAACGCGAAGAACGTGAAGAACACGAAGAACGCCGGCCTCCGAGGAAGAACACCGAACCCGAAAATCGACGCGACGTGACGCCGACGTTCCCTTCCTGCAACGTCCTTTTGCGATGTCTCTTCATCTGCGACGGATCTTCTATCGGCTTCTTGAGTTAAGAGTCTCGGACCTTCTTTTAAATCTCCTTTGTGGTTTTTACCAAAACACGGGTTGATTGATTTAATTAAATTAAATCTGTTGTTTCATGGTCCGTTGAGTTCGACGACTCAATGCCGTGTTCCGCAACGACGTGACGCCTTTCCGCGACGACACGACGATCTCCACCCTCCACGACGAGCAATTCCGCGAAGGACGTGCGTACGATGACGACCAACGAGGTAGGGGTTGTTGTGAGTTTATTCCTTTTCCCGTGATCGTAGTTTTTCTTTTTAAATGTAAAGAACCGGAAAAATAAGAACAATTTTATTCCATTAAAATTGTAGAATTCTTATGTTGAATTTGTTTCTCCCGTCGTTTATCTCTAACGCGGAGGGTGCGGGCCAAATGAACACGGCCCGAAAACCCTCCTCCATTCTTCATGATCGTGTGGATTTGACGGGCGACGACGGAACATGATGCAAGAGCATCTTGATGATCCCGCAGTGAAGAACAGATCCCGGGAGGGACAGCGGCGCAGACGGGAAGACAATCGGGCCACCGGACGAGACCGCAGCGGCACCGGCCGTGGCGGCGGCGCTCGCGGGACGTGGCTGAAGCCACGTCCGGCGCCAGGGAGACACCCCGCGGGTGTCCCGCGGGTGTCACGCGGGGGTGGCGGCTCCCCCCGCGTCACTCGGGACGCGGCTTTAGTCGCGTCCGGCTGTCCGGCCGACACACCGCGGGTGCCGCAGGGGGTGTCACGCGGGGCGGCGTCTCCCCCCGCGTCGGCTACTCGGCCACTCGGCCAAGCCGGGCTGGGCTAGCCGAGCCAGATCAGTCCGACCGGTTCGAACCAGGTCGGACTGGGTTCGGCCGACCCAGGGGGGGTCGGGCCGAGTCGGCCCGGGCCCGGACCCCCCGTCTTCAGACGATTTTCGTTCAAATGCCCGTAACTTGAGGTACGTCCCTCCAAACGATGCGCCGTCAGCGGAAACTCAATCCTTGGATCGAGACGGTCGTTTCGGTATATCGCACTCAATGTTTCAGAATACTTTGCGTTCGGCCGGGTTGGTTCGTACACGAAACCAACCGGGCCTTTGGAGCGGAAACACTCATATCTTGAGCTACGGACGTACGATTGACGTGTTGTCGGCTTTGTTGTTTTTCTATAAGTGAGACGGATCTTTTGGCTCACTCCACCCGAGGTTTGGATGCAGGTGGAGTACGGTCGGGTTGGTTTTGCCTTAAAAACCAAACGGGCCCCTGGGATGAAAAGGCCAATAACTCTCAGACCGGGCGTCCGATTGACGCGTCGTCTGAGACGTTGAGTTCCTATTGACGATACGGAACTTTTGGATACATAAACTTCGGACTTTGTGTCAGTTGATGTATCAGCCTCTCGGCTCGTGGAGCGGACCCTCCTGAACAAGCTTTCTTTGTGCGGGAACCCTAGAGCTGGCTGCGACTGCTTCCACGACAGCGACGACTGTGCAGAGATCCTCCGTGGACTCTGACGACGACCGTGCAGAGATCCTCAGTAGACTGCGACGGCGGCAGTGCAGAGATCCTCAGTGGACTGCGACGACTACTACCCTCAGCGATCCTATGTGGATCAGTGCTACAGGTCATGTGTGGGCCCGGTCCTGTGTGGGCCCGATCTTTTGTGGGTCCGATCATGTGTGGGTCAGCGCTCAGCAGTTCTGTGTGAGCCAGCGCCTACAGGTCCTGTGTGGGCCCGATCCTCTGTGGGTCCGATCCTGTGTGGGTCATTGCGGGGGTTAGATACCTATCGATCATTTGTGGGTCCGACGACTTAGATGGATCAGTGATCAACTTTATTGTCACCCGAAAAAGTATACATGTGTGAGCTGAATCTTCTGTTACTCTTCTTTGTGGATTGTGTTGAGCTATCCTGTGTGGATTTACTATTTACTCTCCTTTGTGGATTTTCTTGAGCTATCCTATGTGGATTTACTGTTTACTCTCCTTTGTGGATTGTGATGTTCTATCCTGTGTGGGTATACGTTTGCTTTCCTGTGTGGACTGGGTTGTGCTTGGGCTCGGACGTTGGAGACGAATGGGAATTGATGACTTAGGTATATGTATGGGCATGTACCTAAGTCGTGTCAGATGTTACTTCGTGATTGTATCTTTCCTTTGTGGATTATCCTTTTTGGATTTCGGGAGACCTTCGGGGGTCTCGGGGTCCCCACTGAGTAACTTATACTCACCCCTGCACGGGCTTTTCCCACCCTACGTTGTGTTGGTTGCAGATGACAGACAACACTGATCGTGGTGGAGGCGTACAGAGCAGGACGGTACCTGGAGGTTGACCACTGGGCGGGACGCACTCGGAGCGGACGGTTGGACCGAGGAGCTATGGAGGCTATCTGTACCCACCCTTCAGGTGGAACTTCTAGAAGATGGCTCGACGCTGCAACTTTTCTTTTCAGTTGATGTTTTTCCCTTTCAGTTGTACTTTACAGTTGGGCTTGTATTTCCGCCCCATTTTTCTTTCAGCACAGCTTGTACAATTTTTACTTAGTGTTTACTTTTCTGCTTTCTTACTCTGTGGTGATTGTTTACTTTTCAAAGTCAATGCCTTCCCTTTTTGTTGGGATTTACGCCTTGGTGCTAGTTGCCAGCCCTTGGCCTATGGAAGGCGGGCTTGGGGTAGTCACGGCACGGGCCCCGAGGACGGGTCGTGACAAGTATCCAACATCTATATTTGATTATCTTCATAGGTTGTTGTAACTGCATAAGAGGTACAATCATCTTATTTTTGTTGATCCACCATTTTTAATAATCTTCAGATAGAATCTATTTTCCCCATCTTCGTTTGATGATATCTTTTAGTACTACTAAATTGAATTACCTTTCATTGATAATAATATAATTTTTTATTGGTTTTATTATGATCATCATGATATTCAAATAGATACATCAAAATTAGGTTTTCCAAAAATTTAAAATGCATACATAAAATATATTTAAAAAACTCATGTTACAATAGAGTTATATAATATAAAATTTTAATATCAATTTTGTTTGAATTGGATACTTTGACATAATAGTCATACCCATTTTGAGAAAACTAAAACCTAGGAAATGATAAGCTTGAATAAGAAACATCCTGATCCCATTTGGATAAAAAATATCTCCCCCAATTTATTACATGAAAAACATTATCCATATTTTTAAATTTAATCGTTATTTTAAATTTTTTTCACACCCATAAATGTTTTATTAACTATCAATATAACTGAATTTTTATATGGATATCCCACTTTTATGAAAATGTATTTTCAATTATTTAGTATTTCAAAAACATTCTGATCATATGTAATTCAGAATATTTAGAATTTATAATACATTCATATATATATATATATATATTAAAAATATATATATAATTTTATCAAATCATTTGATTCAAATATGAAAAGGGTTGTGGGATTTGGAAAACATTTATAAGCCCCAATGTGTATTTGGTGACATTTTTAGCCATAAAAGGCTACTCCACACTATTGCAGCGGTAATTTTGTTGTAACAGTCATATGTAATTGATGCTACACAGTATAAGAATTGGTTATTCCAGGGTAATGATTTTAAATAGTGGATTTATTGAAGAACTCATCATGGAATGGTGATCGGGGATACTAAGCCATGATTACTTAGACCATGATGTAGTGACTTCTCCACATCAACTTCTTCTTGGGAGACCAGGTATCGGTCTTTGGGTGTCATTCCTTCTTAATCATATTAAATAGTGTTTATTTGGGGAATATGTTTTCGTTTTCATTGAGGTCTTAAATGAAATATTTTCATAAATAATATCCCTCCATGGATCCCTAAAAATACTAAACTCTATAATTTGTTTATCAATTACTCATTGAATTAATCAGGTCTTTAGTGGTGGCTCAATTCCAACATTCTTTACATGACACTAAATTGGTTCATAAATAAGTGCAGTTTTATATCATAGTTAACCTTTGAATTCTGTTGAGGTAAAATTTCAATTCATTCTATGTATTTGTATTTTTTTAGCATTGTGGTGGTACAATCCATACCATACTATTACATTCTATGCTTCGATGGCTTTTCCAGTGCCTTACACTTGCATGGTTCATTCTAAAAATATATAGAGATTTTTATTTAGGGTAATTTTTAAATTGATATTTACATTTTCTAATTAGACATTAATTACCTTTGATGGTGATAGACATTGGATGTCCATAATGTTCATGGTTTTTAGTTTGTTTGAGAAACAATTTCGAGTGATGAAACCCTTATTGATTTTTTAATATTAATATCATAATCTATAAAGTTAATTATGTATTGGGGCCACATATGAATATGATTCCATTGTATAATTTTTGTTGGAATACATTGATTAACGTACTTTATAATGATCCCATGTGTGTGTATCAAGTGTGTCTCAATAAGATAATTTATTTAATGTGATTATCTGATATCATTTTTGTAATGTTTGATGTTAATTACATGAATATATGTTCCTAATTTATCCTCATTATGAAATTCATTTCCTTTATTCTCTTCCATTTTATTGATGTTATCATTATTTAGTAGGTGGTCTTCTTGGTGCTCAAAACTGGTGCACCATTGTGACACTATTGTACCTTTGAGGGGGATTTGACATTTTTTAGGATGATTCTAATGATTGACCAAAGTATATGGTGGAGATAAAATGATGAATTTCAGTTTTTTTATAAAGATACACTCGATACATAGTTTTACACCAAGAAATATGTAACTCGATTCGTAGTGAAACTCGATGTAAATCACATGGTATATGTGGTTATTCTTAACATAATGATGTACTTCATTCTTATGGTATACTGAGTTATTTGTATGAACAATAACCTGAGGAATCTAAATGGTAGTTTTCAAAGACATGTTCCTAGTATACGTTACGCCCATCAATTTTAATTATCATTCTAGTAAGAAGTGGAAGAATGTTTGGTAGTGGTTTTTTAGTGGATTGGAATTTGTATGAACACACGATATGTTATTTACTATATTTATTTCTTGTGAAAAAATTATATTTTCTAGGGAAAACACTTTCAAAATATGTGAACATGTTTGGAAAATGCATTTGTGTTGTTTAACTAGGATTTATTACTCATCCCTTGTACACGCATGTGAATGTGCATGGATAATTCATGTGTAGGGTTCATAGAAAGGGAAATGGGCCCATGAAAGATAGTTTAGACATGGAATTTTAATTATGGAGTGTCACTCAAAATTATTCTAGAGTAATTTTAGTGCTTTACTTATTTATTAAATTTCAAAATTTTCAAAAGTTTGCCTTTTAATTTTGGGATCCCTTTTGTTTGTTGAAAGACAAGTATTCCTTCTACATAAAATATGCAAGTTTACACCAATTATTTTAATTTATTATACTATGTTATATTATTATTTCAAAGATATAAAAATACAGGTACAGTATCCCTAATGACAGACTTAAACACTCACTTCTTTTTTCCTAACTCATTTATATGGGGTGGTCTACTTTATGTCATATGGAACTGTGTTTTGGATTCAATGATTCATTTTGGGATTCTAAAAACTGTATCATAGGAAAAAAATTCTTATTTTATTTATTTAATACACTTTTACATGGTTGATACGTAGTTGTTTTATTGGAATCATTTACTAGAGTCTCTAGGTGCCTCTGCAGAAGTTGTGTAACTAACATCCATGTAACCATTGATGTTATTTTTGTTAATGTTTTTATGATATTGGTGGGTGTATACATGTGTCATGATAGGGCATGTAGGATCAAATTAAATATATATACATAATGATAGGAAATATATATCTTATTTAATATATTTGAAAGATTTGTGATATGTGTTCAAGATGGTTTAACTTTTGTTTGATATGTACCATTTTCTTTACTATTCTGATATATCATTTTTGGAATTAATTAAGTGAACTACAAATGATGAATTGTATATTTATATATATTATGATTATGACTATCATACGTGTTTGAGAATTATATTATTCATATGTGGGTTATAACTTAGATTATGTCTATACACATAAAAAATCCATTTTATATTCCCTTAGAATAGTTAGGATATAATGGAATATGTTTTAATGTTAAATAATTTTTCATAATATGAAGCCGTGTAGATGACTAATGGGACTACTACATGTGATGGGGAGTGATATATTTCATGCTCCCAAACCTTCTCTAATGATGAATTTTTTAGGATTACTATAGCTGGGAGTCAGTCCATTGAGAACCCTAACCGAATATGTGATATATTCATAGCTCACACATTGACCTGCCATTTAGGGAATATAATGAAGACATGATGGTAAAAATTGGGTAAAAACATCAATAATATTTACATCCTTATTGAGATTGATATAGATAATAAAGTTAATCAAGAATAATTCATGTTATAGTTACCCTCCAGGAACAGGTGGTGAGTTTTTGGACTGGTTGGTCAATGTGTTGGACTCTATTTGGAGAGATTCAAGGAAATGTTCTTAAGAGAATAATTTATAAAACACTGAATGATGACCAATCATGAGAGTTATAGTGGTATAACAAGGATCCCGAAAGTGTCTCCTTACTCAAGCTTTTAATGATATTCTATTATTTTTCCCCTTCATGATGGAAATTAGAAACCTATGTCTAGAAAGATCATGATTGGACAATGTGATGACATCACACAATAGGTTTGGATAATCGAACCTCACAATTGAATGTTTTATGTATGGGCTTTTCCATCATAAATAATGTGGAGTAGGGTTAGGTAGTTAATATTGTTTTACCCTTAAATGATCTCTCTGGTGGAACTCATTCTGTTATAATGAGTACCTATTATAATATATGGTAGAAGAATCCTATGGATATGTATAAAAGAGTGGTACGAATGTAGTGTAAATCAAGATTCCATACCCCAGTTGTGATGAGATCCATAGTTATTCATTTGTGTAATGTTTGATCACCATCATTGGTTTTTTATAGAATCCAATATCTAGTTATGGTAATACAGAAACTCGTGACATATCAGGAAGTTATTCAGTAGGGATTCTCAGATGAGGTCCCACATGGAATGGGGAAACATGTAATCTATATACTAGGGATTTTGATGGTGTCATAAATAGTTGGCTTAGACATAGATTCATAATAGTCATGTGTCTCAGAGATAGATTCATTAAACACAGGAAATCTATGTTTATACAGAGGATTAGATTCGAATAGATGGTGGTTAGGGACATCTTATGTTCTATGTAGGATTTTAATCACATTTTCTTTTTATACTCCCATGTTTGATATCATTACTTCATATCCCTTCATTTTTGAACATGTTGTCACAAGACATGACATTTTGGTCATATTTTCATCATTGTTACTTTCTCCTTATATTCGTTTTGGAATAAAATTCCATCATATTAATTTATTCCTAGATCATCCTACAATGGTTTCTGAAAATGAACAACAATTTTATTTTAGGATAATGACGATGATGACTTTGATATCTTTAATTGAATGTATTGGTTGACGATTTCTGGGGAATACATAGTTTTCTATAAGATATGTGAATATTTTACTTCACCAAAGGGTGGGAGTTACATGATGATTAAATAATATGAGTTTACAATAGGTAGTGTTAGAATAGGATTGAGTGAGAAATGGATGATCATATCACAAACTACAATATTGTTTCTTTCAGTATAATTAGTGGAGGACCCATTATCATTTCAAATGGTTGTGAATCTCTATTAAGGGGCTTTTTAGATGAATTCATTTGAATTATTTGTAATAGAGGAGTTGAATTTGAGACAACACTCCTGATTGGTTCATTGACCATTTCAATTACACATATTATATAGCACTAGTTGAGCTGATGTTGGTCAAGCTGCATCTCAAGGACTTAGAGAAGATGGGAATTGTATAGAAGAGTACATCATCCTTGGGTGCACCTATCTTATTCTCTACATATAAATATGGTAGTATTCTAATTTTTTTGAATATCCGATTCAAAAAAATATGATGCTAATGACAAGATATTCCTTCCCTAGAATTGAGGATATTTTCTATTAGTTATTGGTATCATAGGGGTTTTCCATGATTGATCTCTGTTCATGTTTTTACCAAGATTTAGTTATGGAATAGGAAATCTAAAAGATAGTTTTCAGAGTGCTTATGGGTTATACGAGTACTTGGTGATGTCATTTGTTTTGAGGAATATGATATAATTGTTCATATCTCTCAAGAACAAGATATTATTACCATATATAGAATCATTGTCCATATTATTCATTGTCAACGTCCTCATCATGTCACCAACCCAGGAGAAGCATTCCTTACATCTTAAGATAGTTTTTATTATGTTTAGGAAACAACTATTTTATGGTAATTTTTTAAAGTGTATATTTTTTATTAAGAATGTGGAATCCTTAGGGTGTGTAGTGTTTGAGATATGTGTTTCTGTGGAATGATGGAATGTGGAGGAAAGAAATTCCTTGAAACATCCATGAACATGTTGAAGATCATGAGTATCATGGGTTTACTATAATAAAAACATTTTCTTTCAAGGAAATTTCTAGATTAATAATGCCTATGAGTACAATAAAAAACAAGTTATTGATGCCCTGATTATTTGACCAGTGAGAATATGAATTTATTTTTCAATATGGGATGTTTACAACTACTCTCGTATAGATACTTCCAGAGACATGGGTTATGTAATCCATGTATTTTTCTGTAGTAATCATTATTTTGGAAGATACTCAGTTGTAGAGGGAGAAGATGGTACCTTATGGGTCATGTCAGATATTTCTCCAAGATATGAATGATCCTAATAAGGATATAAAGTTTGAATATTTTGTCCATTATCTAAATTACGGTTGAAATAATCTTACCAATGATTGTTTTATGGTCATTACATACCACAATATTCCTAATTTCATCTTCACATTGTGGGACCTGAACATGAGGTCGAGGTAGTGGGTAAATTATTTAAAGATAATTTTTTTAGTATGACATATTAACCTTTTAATGTTGACATAATTACAAGATATTTTAACCACATGATTTTGGAAGATTAATAAGTTAGGTAGTGGAATTTTGAGGAGTATTATCAAATGATTATCTTATTAGAATACATGATGTTGTTTACTTCTATAGATCAGGTATTGATGAAATATTTTTTATTAGAAGTCATATATTCTCTAGTATACTAGGTAATGTATAGATAAAACATTCGTCTAGAGTTTTATGTGGTGTTGGAAAAATCATATTCACATGACTTGATACCCATATTAGTAGTCGATAATAATGATGTGATCCCTGTACATTAGGGAATTTTAGTCACTTCGTTTATTAGGTATAAGTTAATGATATAATTACATACCTCTAGATGAGAGGTAAATCCTAGAGTAATGAATATGTAGTACTTACCCAAGTGATAGTTATATTAATTGGAGGATTTCATGATGTAATTTATGATGGAGTTACACAAGACCCTATAGATTCATGACATTGTTTACACAATTTCATTTCAATTGAAAAATGTTTTTCACTTTTTACCAATAGATAGACTTGCCTATTATATGAGATATGAATTACTAATTTATATAATATCCAAAAAAGATAGAGAGGTCCCTCAAAAATCATATTTGATAGAGACACGTGTTTTATGTTGTGGTAATAGAAGGGATTTTAGAAATTCCTAAGGACGTTGCTATGATTTAGAAAAATGTATCTTCGTTTTATAGATAAATTGTTAGAGTGAAATAATTTCATACCAAAGGATATCATCAGAATTGTGTTATATAATATTGGATAATGGGATGAACATATATAATTGGTTTGTTTTTCATACATAAATAGCTATTGGGCTACAATTATGATGTCACCTTTTAAAGGTCTCTAATAGAGGCCATGTCATTCACCACTCAGTTGGAATTAGTCTGGTATTATAGTAGTTTTTTGTCTTATTGTAGTCTTGCTCTCCTCAAGGACGGTGATTTTTATTTGGATATGGTTGGTGAAAACTGAAATTAGTTATCAATCATAGAGAGAGCCTTAGAGATGATTTTTTTTGTTTTTTTTCTGGTGACCATGTTTTCTTATGAGTAACACCTTGGTTTGGGTGTCATAACTTATATAAGTAAGGAAACATGTCACCATTATATGATGGAAACATCGAGGTCACCAATCCTTTTGGAAAAATGGTGTTTCTTGTTGACATCATTCTCCCTTATGAGGTATGGAAGATGTGTTTTATATGTCTCAGGTTCTGAGGTACATGCCCGATATTGGAAATGTATTCGACTATGTTGATGGCGAGCTAGATCAAGACACATAATTTCCAGAGCCATTAATTTATATTGTATAAACAGAGAGAAAATCCATCACGAGTAGACTAAATGTATGTATTTTTGGTGAGGTTGGTGGGTACAAGAGGATATCTGGGATTTGGTGGACGAGGTTGTAGCAACATGGCCTATGCTATTCACATTGGAACCTAAGACTAGTTGTAGGGATTTTGGATTTATTTTCTCTTAAATTGGTGTAGTGGTATAGATTTTAGTATTTTATTTCATTTTTTATGTGGACTATAACAAATGGTTTTCATATAATGGACCTCTAAGAATCCTAAAAAAATACCGAACTCTTTCTTTGGTTTTAAGATGATTTGAAAACCCCCAAAAGAATTTATAGATTATTGTACACTTTTGATCTTCACCTCATATTGTAGTGGATTGAGACATAGCATGGATATAAATTATTTTGATCCATTTTATGTAACGGAAGTCATGTTCTGGTACTGTACAAGAAATATTAATTTTTTTATTCTATTTTGGAAAAGTAAATTTCGTTGTAGTTCATTGTTACATATTGTAGTCTCTTCCTATGATCCACTATGTTGGGGTTTCCTATAGGTTTCCAAGGAACATTGTTCCTCTCATATTTTTTTTTGATATTACTATTTGACTAATTCAAACCTTACATGAATAATCCAATTAAGGGTGATTGAATTTGGGAATCCTTGATGTGTGAGTTCTTTAGTTAGTGAAAAATAATGATTCAATTGATGATACCCTTGATGAATAATTATATTGAAAACATTCATTTAGGGTGTTCCTTAACTTTTGGTATATTGGATATAATTTTTTCCTTGGTGTAATTCATTTATTGTTATACCTTGATTACCATTCTTGATTGTGATCACATGAGGATGTGTTTATAGACCAGGATACACATTGTTATATGTGATTCCATTAGGTATCATTGTATCTTGTTTATCGTAATTCATGTGGATCATATGCATATGAATTACTCCATTAATTTCACGATGGTATACATTCCTTTTAAATTGTGTTAGTGTTCTGTTGAATGTGGAGTATTATGATTAGATAGTGAGAGGGGAATGATTATTACATTACAGGGGAAGTGAATCATTTTCCTGCTAGGGTTTCATCTTTGTTGACTTCTGACCCTAGTACCTCACTCTTCGGCCTTAGTTTATTGCAAGGGGATGGTGTCAAACCTTCCAAAGATGTGCTTTATGGATCATCCCACATTTGGGATCATCTGGACTTCCAAATATCCAATCTATTTCTTAGTTATTTTGTAGAAATTTCTCTGGTTTGTCAGTTGAGTTTTCATCTAAGGCTTATATTTAAGAATTTGGTAATCTAAAATGTTATCTTGTTTCTCTTTTTTGATCAGAAAAACCGATTATATTAATATTCAAAAAGATCATCGATTCTGGGGGTCTTGTGAATCCAATATTGGTTTTGTCGATTCATCATTCTTCAATTTGTTTGAGATTTTCTTCTAAATAAGGCTTTATAATTGCATGGTGTAACTCCTCTCATAGTACGGGGAACTAAAAATTCTTCCTGTCATGTTGGTCGATTTTTGTTCATAGGGGGGAGAAAATTCCTTATTAGGCGGTGTGGATTTTCCTACTTGGTTTCCCATTACCCCTGCATAATAATACTTTCTTGGAAGATATTGGGGATTCTATCGGGGTTTTCATTGTTTAGATAACAATTCCAGATAGGGTATGGATGTGTCAAATGCAAGGATGTGTGTTGAGATAGACCTATCATTGAGGATTCTGGAGAAGGTAGCCTTGAAGGTGGAGGGTTTTCTTTTTTGAAATCAAGACATTGTATATACAGATTTTCCTAGGAATTGTTCCCATTGTTTTCTACAAGGACACTCGATGCAGGGTTTAAGAAAACTAAATGAGGTGGGGGATGTTTTCAGAATTTTATTAATCAGGACGAGATTTATAAAGATGATTTAGTTAGAAGAGGTGATATATCTGATATTGTTATCAATTCAAAATAGGAAACACTATCAAATTTTGATTCAATTGCTAGTAATCCTTATATGATATTAGTGTCTAGGTCTGATATATATATTTGTAAATAGGAATCATGATTGTGGGTGGTGTTTTTTACTCTTCTATTGGGAAGTTTCAAGATTTTTATGATTCCATGGTGATTCTTGGTCATATTTCCAAGGGAGATAATTTATTGTGTTTTTATCTAAATTAACAAACCATTAAGATGATTTGGGAAGGAATGGTTAAATGATGAAATTCCCTAGATAGTCTTATAGGTATATCTATCAGACCCCTGAATCATTATCTTTTAAAACATCTACACTAGCTGAGATGGGTAAGGATGATATGATTCTAGATGCTTTCTGGGGAATTCATAGAGAACCTACATTAGAGGTTAAATGAAATCCGTATGGTACTTTTCTCCAAACTGCTACTTTCTCTCAAAGAAGATCGAGAGTCTATAAGAATGTTATTTTTTGATAATAACAACCTTTATAATCAATTATCAGAAGTCAATTAAAAGATGGATATTGATCAAGGACGTTCAGTCTCACATCCTCATTCCATCTGTACTCTATAATCAGACATTATAGTGTGTACTAGGGTGAAACTTCAGTATATTAAAAATTAACTAGACTCGTATTCTTGTCTAAACAAGATTCCTAGGGCCAAATCCAGGAGAAACATATTTTAATTATTCCATTGAATATCTGGAATGCTCATAGAATTCATGCATGAGTAAAGACCAATTTTTTAGCCATGAAAATAATAATTAATAAGGTGTTTGTTGGTACTATTCTAGAACATAAACAGAACCTGAGATGGATCAGTGAGTTTTCTTCTAAATTGAAAATGAATTCATGGTGGCATGAAAACGTCGATAACCAAAATATATGGGTTTTCTAGCATAAATAAGGGTATGTAGAGTTAGATAAATATGGTGACCAATACATTATATTGAGAGAACAAACTAGCAATGAAATTATTTTTATGTCCATTGTCTATGGCTATTTTGAGTCTCAATAGAGATTGTTTTTGTGGTAGATCTTTCATTTATATGATTTTAAGGAACATCCATGGATTATTTGAGGAGAATTTAATATTATTGTTGATCCTATGGAGAAAAATGGTTGGGGTGTGTTTCCTCATGTTCCCAACATGAGTTTTCTTCAGTTCATGGAAGGGAAAAGGATTCTTTATATTGGATATTCTGGGGATTTCTTCATGTTGTGTGATAACCAGAAAGGTAGTAATTGTTCGTGGAGTTGGCTTGATAGGATCTTGGAAAATTTTCATGCTATCTTCAGATTCCCTAATGTGAAATAGATCATCTTGTTCAAAGGATCTTAGATCACTCTTCGATCCTTGTATCCTTATCTCCTAGAAAAATAACGGAGGATCATTTTCAGATTTGTGAACATTGGATTGATATGTCTAATATCATTAGCATATTAAATATTTCTAATAGGAAATGGTTCTAGTTTATACTATGGTAGACATTCAAAATAAACTGATATGTATTAAGAACATGATTCATACATGCATGAAAATTATTCCTCCGGTTGATCATGACTTGGATTATCTCAAACATGATTTTGAGAATATGGAAATTACTATAGAAGAAAACTAGAATGATTGGATCGATGAGGATCACATGGGTTAGAAATATGTGTTTGAAGTGATTATTCATAAACATGAGCGAATTGATCGTGAAAGAGAGAGAGTTCAATGGATTCATAAATAAGGTAAATATACATATTATATTCATGAGTGTATTAAAGAGTGTAGGAGGAGGTCTAAACAAACAATTCTCCTAGAAGATGGTTCCTTCTCGAGAATTAGGGATGTGATTGGTTCCTTAGATTTTATTTCTTTAAAAATATTCTTTCTTATCATAATCTGTATATAGTGAATGATTATCCTAGTGGGAATATATATTTGTTTGAGTAGATAATTAATATGATTTATGTCCAGGATATAAATTCAATAAAGCTATTCCTGATGAGCAATAGATTCATGATGATATGATGAGACTGAAACTAGAGAGTGCTCCATGCCCTGATGGTTTCCCAGGGGCTTTTTATAGAGGGTTCAGAGAGGTGGTTAAAGATGATATGATTTTTTCTATTCATGATTTCTTTCAAGGTGGTCCTATTACATGGGTGGATGGTGCTACTACCCAAGTTATTCGTCCCTTGGATAAAAACACATCCTTAATTTGTGACTATATTCTAGTGAGTATTTGTAATTTTTCTTACAAAATCTTATCAAGGATCGTCAACTTGTGCCATTCTGTCCATGTTACTTGATGTCTTTCACTTGGGAAAAACACTTTTGTTAGAGGTTTTTCTATCCAAGGAGTGGTTTCTTTGGCTCATGAAAAGATCTGTGATATTAATATAAAATTCAATGGTTCAAATATGGATTTAATGATGGATATGAATAATGCTTATAATCATATGGAATGGGGGTTTGTCATTAGGGTTCGTAGAGGTATGTGGTTCTCTTTGTGGGTTATTGATATTATGTATCGTTGTTTTAGCTCTTCCTGGATGACAGATCATACAAGGGAAAAACTCATGGCTTTTTCAAGAAAACACATTTTTTCAAATAAGGGGAACCTATTTCGATGACAATTTTTATTATCTTGCAATATAATTTTATCCTTCTTAACAAAAATATTGTATCCAAGTTAGATATCTTACTATATCAAAAGGTAATGATTCAACCACCGATCTATCACTTGATGTTTACAGATGAAAATTTAATTTTCATTAATGCTAGTGTTAGATTGGTGGGTGGTCTTATTATAGTTATGGATGAGTATAGTTTATTGAGAGCTACACTAACAACAGGTGGAAGACAAGTTTTAATATTTCTAATAAATGTGGTGATAGGTAGTTATTATCCAATCCCATATTACTGAACCTAATGAAGGGTTTATTCCCTCTGGTCTATCATGGTTCTTCTATCTCTCCATTTCGTATTCATGTTATAGATTTCGATGGTATCTTTAACAAAATCATGAATTGTGTTCTTGACTAGAAATTTCATTTTCTATCTTTTGGTGGAATTATTTCATCAGTTAATAGTGTGTTGTTGGCTATTATGATCCATAGTCTCTCAGATTAAAATGTGATGAAGGGGATTATTACTGTTTTTGAAAAAATCCTAGATGTTTGTATTTGAGATTATCTTTTTGAAGTGAAATATCATTATAATCAATGGGATATAGTTTCTATTCTAGTTTATGGGGGTGGTATCATTTACATATTTCTAGGGGATACAATACACTACATGCATGTGAAACATGCCTCGGAGGTTGTAGAGGGACATACACGTTGAGGTAAAATCATGACCTTTTAATGTTAGGACTCTATAGATGATAATAGAACTATTTTTCCTTTTTTTCATTAATATGAAGTATCATTTCTTTCCATCCATCAACACTCATGATGGATTATAGGAAAGGGCCATATTTCTATTTGGATTCATAATTTTATAGTATGAGTTATTGGTTTTCAAGGATATCTAGTTCCAATGATCTCTTTCAGGGAGGCCAGAAGGTATTTTAGTTTTATCAGCATTATTTTGGATAAGTATCAAACAAATAATTTTTATCTTATTTCTCTGAATATGGATCCGGAAAAGTGTGTGTTTATGGATTCGAAGTGTAGTATGTTTTCCTCTAAATAGTTTCAGAACATTTCTATTCATCAATCACAACATGAAACAAGGAATGATATGGTTTGGTGTGACAACATTCACACAAAATTTAATATGGTTTGGTGTGACAACATTCACATGATTTATGTCTTTGCTCAAGATTTTGATGTTTAAATTTCATGTTCAACTTTTTGATTCCAAATGTTTATGGATTGTTATGACAACCCTGCATTTATTACAAACTTACACATGATTTATTACATAAAACTTCACTTGATACAACAAGAAGATTGAGAGGATTAGTGTATTTGGGGATTAGGATCATTACATAAAAACATAAAACATGAAATACAACATCATTATTGAAAACATCCTTTACATGACCACTACATTCCCTCGTACTTAGCATTGCATGGGATAACCTGAGGACATGCATAAGAAAAGGGTGAGCTATAAATCCTAGTAAGGGAGTACATATGGAATAACATGAGGAGTACAATAAATGTTAGACAATATAAATATAAATAGAGAATAAAAGAAACATGAACATAAAGTAATGATAAAGCATGATAATTATAACATTGAAATGTGGCAACAACACTTAACATGGAATTACCATGAGCCAAGGCTCATTGCACATAGAGCATGAGTAAATCTTCATTGCACATGAAGCACGAGTAAAACCTCGTTGCACTTCAATTATCATTAGTAAACACTAATTTCACATGACGTATCATGATACTATACTTTACCCAATGCATTGGATCGCAATAAGGGAACTCCCTTCTTAAACATTTCATTTCATGCATATGTGTTCCACATGGATCATAAAACATGGATTCATAAAACATAATAATTTATTACACGATAAAGGAATGTGGAAATAATACATGAATCTTTGTAATAAATAAGTAAAGGTTCAAAAATTTGGATACCATTGATGGATAAATGGGCATGGTATCCACTACACTATGGAATTGGCTTAGAAAATCGGTGTGATTTTGGCAGTGTAACGACATGACATAAGAATTCATAAAAAAGATTGATGAGAGAGAAAGGGGTTCATCATCATATTTACATGTAATGGACAGTAAAGAGGCCATATATATACATGTACCAACAATTTTAATGGAATTTAGATTCATGATACCAAATTGTTGCGTGAATGTAAAAGACGAGAGAGATGTTTCTTTCGGAATTTCGGCATAGTAACGGGTGTACAAGGGAGGCATTTAATGAGAGAGAAAGGGGTCTCCCATCATTAAAACAATAAGAGGGAAATATGGAGGAGGTGTGAAACCATACCCCAACATTCATAATTGAAATTAAAAGGGAAATACAACTTAATGAAAATTGACAAAAATGAGAAAGGAAGAAAAAACCCTTACTTGGAAGTGTGCTTCCAAAGTCTAGAGAGAGGCTTGTGAGAGGCTTATTGGGAGCTTGGGGCACATTGGAAGGATTATAGAGAGAGTATGCCAGAGGTTTGAAGAACTCCAAGGTATTTTATTGAGGAGGAAGTAGGATCTTGGGTGGGTTTATATAGGAAAGGTGAGGGAATTCTTTATTATTTAGGTTTGGGTCCCCTTACATTAAATTAATCCAAACCACAAACCAACCCATGATTTTTGCCCAGGTTTTTGGAAAAGGGAAGAGGAAAACAATATTTTATAATTCCAAAGTCCTAAATTCTTAAAATAGTAGGGTTTCTTATGTGGAGGTGAGTCACACTCCCATGTAAATTAATAAAAAAGGCAAGGTGTTGAATATGTCCTGAGAGTCCATTTATGCTTTGAAATGTAAGTCAAAAAATCCCAAAATCACATTATTTTAAAGGTAAAACATATATTGGCCGAACATAAAGATTATAGTATTTTATTACATCACTATTGGGTCATTATGATGTCATTAAACACATTTTAAATTTAAACGGTATTTAATTTTTACCCAAAAAATTGAATGTCTCAGAAAATTATGAAAAATTCACCATTGGATAGCTTTGACGTCCTGATTCCAGAAATAAAATTTATTTTATCTATATAGTTTTCTAAATATGTTAATTTTCTCTTTTAAAATAAAAACCGACATTTATAAAAAATTCACGGGTTTTGACAGAAATGGCTTTCAAACCATAATAAAAATTTTAATTACATTCATAAAATTATAAGATCCTTTATATTTAATAAAGATTAATTTAATAATATTATTATTATTAAAATATTATTTAACTCAAACATATATTAATTTAATAAAACAGATTTCTTAATTAAATAATAACTAAAAACACCAGTTTTACTTTAAAACCCATTTACAATGTATCAAAAATGACTAGAAATTATATTCATTATTATATACAATAAATAATTTACATGAATAAATTACTACTTATTTATTACATAAGCCCTTAAAATATCCTCATAAGACCTAAGGGTAAGGTGTGCGATGGTGACAGACTCTTGGGGTGGCTCAAATAACATCGCTTGAGTGGTAATCTATATCAACTTCCACTTTTCCCGTAGACGGTCTTGTTCGAGTTTCAAATGGTGAAGCATAGCTTGGGGTTGGTCAAGAGCGAAGCCCAAGGATGCCACCTCTTTTCTGAGATCCGACAAATGGGATTCGTATGGGGCAATTCTACTGGATGAGGCCATCGATTCCTTTGTCTGAGTATGTCACGACCCGTCCTCAGGGCCCGTGTCGTGACTACCCCAAGCCCACCTTCTGTAGACCAGGGGCTGGTGACTAGCACCAAAGGCGTAAATCCCAATAACTGGGATGACATTGCCTTTATAAAATTAACCAAACACCACAGAGTACAAGCGGAAGTAAAACACTAAGTACAAAGAAAGTGTTGAAAAGTAAATGGGCCAGAATACAAACCCAACAGGAAAATACAGCTACAACTGAACAAAAGTACAACAGAAAATGAAAAACGGCTGGAAGAAAGGAAGCAGCTCCTGGGTTGTCCTCCTCGAATCATACCTGAAGAGTAGGTACAGATAGTGTAGCTTCTGGATCGTCCACCATGGATCCTACCTAAAGGGTAGGTACAGATAGCGTAGCTCCTCAATGGTCTCGCTCATCAACCCCCTCCGAGTGTCGTCTCGCCATGATGTCCACCTCTAGATACTGACTCGTCGGGTGGTCCACCTCCAGGTACCGTCCAGTCCTCGAACACTCAGCCTCTGTCAGCACTTCCCGTCATTTGTAACCAACACAACAAGGTGCGGGCATAGCCCGTGCAGGCGTGATTATAACGATACTCAGTATGGACCCTGAGACCCTCAAGGTCTCACTAAAAGCAACAAGGATAACCACAAAAATGATCTCAACAGATAACCTCTACATAGGTATATGCCCATACATATACCTAAGTTATCAAGTAACCCATATCAATCATGAGGAAACTCAAGATTATGAAAATCAATGGATAACCACTACCCAGGTATATGCCCATACATATACCTAAGTTATCATGTAACCCATCTCAACTATGAGGTAAGCACAAATGTCTTAGACTCAGCTCAAACCAGTATTTTTCATTATCGAAACCGTAACTCCTGAAGAGCCCCGTCTCTGGAGTGTACAGTGATCATGTCACGACTCCGAGGTACTGCTCACTAACCTCAGATTGCTGAGGAACTACTTCTGCCGAGTACTATATTCCTTCTACTACAACCATGTGCTACCCACCATTGGTCTGCCGCTATAACAAAGCGCTCCCCCTCATAGCCTCCAGAGGTACCCTTCTGTTAAGTACCACGGGTCTGCCACTACAACCAAGCGCTCCTCCGCCGTGGGTCTGCCGCTAGAACCAAGCACTCCCCCTCATAGCCACCAGAGGTACTCCTTCTGCTGAGTACCACAGGTCTGCCGCTACAACCAATCGCTCCTCCACCATGGGTCTGCCGTTACAACCAAGCACTCCCCACTGGGCTATCCAAAACTCACCGAGTCGATCGGTCAACCAGTCGTCAGGTCTCAGCTGGCTACACAGTCTTCGTACTCCACACACTCGTCTCTATGAGGGTCCGCTCCACGAGCTACTGGTCGATTCTAAAAGTATCACAAGGTTCCTCGAAGAAGAATCTCAAATGACCACCTCATCACAGGGGTCTCAACGCAATAGACGACGCGTCAATCGGACGCCCGGTCTGTGAGTTACTATCCTTTTCATCCCTAGGGCCCAGTTGGTTTCGTGTCTGAACCAATCCGGCCGTATCTTAACTGTACCCCGAACTCTCATTGGGTAAAATCATAGGGACCTTTTCTCCACGTGATCACCAACGCCACTGACGGTTCGTCAAACGGACGTCCTGTCTGAAAGTTATCAGCTTTTCCGTTCTAGGGGCCCGGTTGGATTTCTGGTGCAATCCAACTCGGCCACTATCCAACTACATCAAAAACTCAAGAAAATTATTCCAAAAGTTCCGCCTCATCAAGAGGAAATCAACGAGACAGACGGTGCGCCAATCGGACACCCGGTTTGTGAGTTATTGGAGTTTTTTCGTTCTAGGGGCCCGGTTGGTTTCGTGAGCGAACCAACCCGACCACACTCTGACGGAATCCAATCCTCGACCAGAGTAATCCAAAAGTTCAGTCTAATCAAGAAGAATCCAAAAATGTCAACGGCACGTAAATCGGACTTCTGGAGCTCAAGATATAAGCGTTTCTACTCTGAGGGCCCGGTTGGTTTTGTATCCGAACCAACCCGGCTGAAACCAAAGTTCTCATAATACATGTGTGTAATATATAGAAACGACCGTATCGATCCAAGGATCACTATGCAACTGACGGTGCGTAGATCGGAGGTCTGTAGCCCATGATATGGCCAAAAGAACGAAAGTGATCCGAAAATTGGGGGTCTGGGCCCGGTTGACGCTGCCCAACCCCCTGGGTCGGTCCGAAAAGGGTCAACCCGACCCGGGACCGGGTCCGACCCAGCCTGGTCCGCCCAAGCCGGCCCAGCTCAGCTGGGCGGCTCGCTGGCTCGGCCAGGGAGCTGCCGCTCCGTGGACGCGGCGCGCGCCGCGTCCCCCTGGATCCTGCGCGGCCGCGGGATCCACAGCTCCGTGTCGCGGCTTCAGCCGCGGTGGTTTCTCTAGGAGGCGCACTGGGGTGCCGCCGCCTCTGGTAGCTGGCACCGCAGGTTGTGTCCGCGGGCCACCGGAGTTGCTCCAGGGGTCCGTTTTCAATTTTGTCTGCACCGATACTCATCCCGGGTCTCAATCACCACTGTGGAAACATCAAATCGTCTCTGCGGCCCATTCTGTCAAAGCCCATCGTTACGCACGTCAAAAGAACAAACTGTGGAGTCTTCTGTTCGCCTTCACAACCCCAATTATGACCACACTTTCGTTCGGCCTCGATGGCGCGGCGCGACAACACTGCGCATCCTTGTCGCATTCCTCCAGGTTCCCACGCGGTGCCGTCGCCCCATGCCACCATCTTCTGAACCGCAACAACACAACAAAAAAGGGGGAGGAGGGTCGGCCGTGTTTGTACAGTCCGACCTCCTCCCATTAAGATGATAACAAGCGGTCCAAAAATATAAGACGAGGAACGACAATGGATGTTTCATGAACAAGATGAAATAAACCCATTCCTTGCAAAGACGTCACACGTCGTCGAGCCGCAGAAGAGACATGCTTCGAGATGATCGGACCTCGCGGAAGATCGGTGTCGATTCCATTAACGTCGGCGGGTGGGTCATCATCAATGGCGACGGTCCCCGCGGTGTTGTCTCCTCCCTTTGACGCGGAGTAAGAAGAAGAGAAGGCATGCTGTCGGTGATCGTCCGATGAAAAATGTGGCGTCTCGCTTCCTTCGACGTGGAGAGAAGGTGCAAGATGAGATGACATTCTTCGTCAATGCTTCGGTGTACTTCATGTTCTTCAACAAGGAGATGAAGTGTTCTTCTTCGGAGAATGGCGTTCTTTTCGAAGGAATAATTTCTTCAAAGCTTAAAGCTTTCTCTTCAAATCCTTTCGAACCATCAACTATTCTCCCATGAAATAAGACTTAATCTTATTTACCTAACCCACAAGCCAAGGAATTCATTTAAAATTCAAACGAATCCAAGAATTAATACACGTAAAACCTACAAAATTAAGGAAATGACTTTATTTAAAAAAAAGAGTTTCTTTTTTAGAGTTACAAAATTTAAGAGTGGAAAAGTTATGATGTTAGGGGAAGGTTAGGGGTTGGGCTCGTGTGGGACCCACCCCACCGTAATCATCTCAAGGGTAGTTCCATAACTTCCACTCAAAGGATATAACAACTTTAATGAAATAATAATTGTAACTCAATTTTTATTCTATCTTCCACAAATTTTTAACAACTCCTCCCGTGAAAACGCAACTCCGAAAGAGATCTTCATAAGCAACTACCGGCGCTGCAAATTCATCGGTGCCCTCAGATTTCAATTCCAAGCACCGATTCAAAAGTTAGAAAAACCCACTCGCTCGTTCACTGAACGTACCCGAGCTAAACATCGGAAATTATTTCCCGGCACACCGAGCCTCAGAATCAGGCGCCGTCAGAAACTGTGTTCTTGTAAAATCCCAAAGAAAATTTAGAAAAAATTTCCCTTGATTTTTACATGTCTTTACATTACTCCCACCTCAGGGCATTACGTCCTCATAAAGCTTTAACACAGACTAGTGTTACAAAAGCGGTATTGAGCACGCACCTGAGCCTTCCGCTCCCTTGTGCTCACCTAGAGGTTCCCGTGCTGCCCAAGAAAGTGCACCCGAGGAATCGACCATCCTCGTAGTATCCGCTCCTATAGATCCTCATTCCCCCCTAGAACCTCCGCGAAAGACACCCCATCACCATCATCCAGCTCCCTATGGTTGATGATATGCAAAGGGTCGAGCACGTATCTCCTCAGTTGAGATACTTGGAAGTCAACGTGCACCTGGTGCAACTGAGGTGGATGGGTCAAGTGTAAAACTACCTCACCTACCCAGTTGAGGACGTAGAAAGGTCTGTTGAACTTCGGAGATAACTTGTCACCTCGACCACATCTCTATAAACCTCATCAAGGTGTGACCCGTATAAGGACTTGATTTTCATCCTCAAACTCTAGAGGTGTCTAATTCCTGTTAGAACTGAAACTCAATACAACTGCTACCACGAGGGTAAGGTTGACCGACTGAAGAGTGATTGGTCACACCCTCCTGTGTATGAGTTTATCCTATGCTGCATGGGGTTTTCTTTTCACCGACAAAGGAAAACCCATCCCGACGTTGTAGTTAAACCACAACCTTTTTTCCTAATACCGTCAATCTGTGTATGAACTTTGATTGCCCAGTTCATACTCAAACCAATTTCGCAAGGCCTCGATGCTGCTACCATGAGATTCCAACCAAAACTCTCACCTCGAGGGTTTGACCACACTGTCAGCGTAAATGTGATTATCGTGTCTTCTCCCAATGTATGTCAAGACGTGAGGGTCAAGTCTACAGCTTACTGGAAACTCTAGGTCTGGGACAAGATTCGTGGAAGGAAGGAATGGTTCGTATCAATGTCTGTTACTATGGCAGCTTGTAGTGAACACAGACTGTCCCTCGAATCGTTCATAGAGCCATTGGGTCACTCTCCCTGACCGCATGCAGCTACTCTCTTCCCCTACCCTCCAGCTCCCTGAGCCTGGTGGGGACAACTAAGGCGGGTGGTTAAAGCATGTTAAGATGTACACCACCTCAAGCTGCTCTCCTAACTCTACCTCAACGTCTACAACTTCGCAGACTCATCACTCCTTAAAGCTTCCACTTCTTGAAACATTTAACATGCCCGAGTCTCTAAGACTGGTACAAGTTTCTTGTTTCTTACTGCACTGTGCAGTCTTCATCCACTCCTAGATGACCTGCAGCTTCTTTTCCTATGATCTGAAAGAGCTTCTAAAAATATCTCCTTTTCCGAAAAGAGAAAATCGGTCGCATCCCCTGGATGAACCACTACCATTGCCTAATACAGTCAATCCTGACATGAATGATGCATTCATGCCATGGATGATGTCGTAATGCCTCAATGTAACTACCAAGAGATCAAACTATCACTCTCGCCTCCAAGGGTCGAGTCACACTGTCGGAATCAGTGTGAGGTCACTGTGTCTCCTACAGTAGAAATATCGAATGTGAGGGTCAAGTCAACAGTCTTAACCAGGACCACTCAGTATCAACCAAAAAAATGGACAGGAATGAAAACAAAGATAAGTGTCTTTTTATTATTGCAGCTCATTGTACAAAGACGTGAAAATAACAGAAACATGGAACTAGAAGTACAAGGGATGTATCCACTAGTTCCGCTCCTATCCACCTGCTCCCAGAGCTCTACTGCCTTATCCACTGCCCAACTGTTGCTCAAGCACATGTCGCTGTTTCCGCCTCAGTGGCTCCTCTAAAGCCTGCGGATCGACTGTGAGGGGGGTCGGATAGTCACGTTCCAGGTGACCACTCCTGTCACATTCATAACACTTCATGCTCCTCGTACGGCTGGATCTGGTCCTCCTGGACCTCTGCATCATCTATCTACTACCAACAGATGACTCGGCTACTGATTGAAAATCCTGCGAAAAAGGCAGCATCTCTTATACACGCTCGGGGTGTAGAGCTACTGGCACATAGTCCACCCTGAAGAAGGTCTCAAATTCTTCCCATGTGAAGGTCATCCCGTCCGAAAATTGGAACAAGTGGCTCCACCACCCACCTGATGCTTCTTGACGAAGGCTGGTAGCAACGATCACCATGAAGTCTGCTGGCGTCCCCACTAGCCTAAAGACTCTCACCACTGCCTCCAGCCAATCGTCAGCCGCCTACGGGTCTGTCTCTCCCCGAAACCTGGGTGGCCTCTAGCGCTGGAACTCGTGCAGCATGCTCAAGTGGCATGCATCGCCTACTTTTGGGGATGGTGGCATCAGTGGCCCAACGTATGGTAGTACCGCTGGTGCCTCCGCTGGTGGCTCAACTGCAAGAGGGCCCTGTACTGAAGCCTTGTCGCTCGGCAGGCTATCAGTACACATATCCCTCTAGACTCTCGCTGGTCATCTGTGAAAAGGCATCCGGAAAGAAACAACGTGACACAGTCAAATGGTTATACCTGGTGAGCTGACCTGGTTTGAGCTGAATTTTAAAAAAACTTATGGAAACACACACACAATTAGTGTTTTCGTGCACAAAGTCAAAAATCAGTTTTCAGGGTCTTGGTGTACGGATATGTCGGCCGCTCGCACCAACACTGGACTCCCTAAACTGAAAACCACACTCGGTACTCTTAACACTATCGCATCACAGAATGAAAATATCAGCATTATAAGTTCTGCAGTAGAACCGACTCCTGTGATACCAATTTGTCACGACCCGTCCTCAGGGCTCGTTCCGTGACTACCCCAAGCCCGCCTTCCATAGACCAGGGGCTGGAGACTAGCACCAAAGGCGTAAATCCAGATAACTGGGAAGGCATTGCCTTTATAAAAGTAGCAAAACACCACAGAGTACAAGAGGATGTAAAAAACTTAGTACAAAGAAAGTGTTGAAAAGTAAATGGGCCAGAATACAAACCCAACTGGAAAATATAGCTACAATGGAACAAAAGTACAACAGAAAAAGACAAACAGCTAGAAGAAAGAAAGCAGCTCCTGGGTCGTCCTCCTCGGATCCTACCTAAAGGGTAGGTACAGATAGCGCTGCTCCTGGATCATCCACCACGGATCCTACCTGAAGGGTAGGTATAGATAGCCCATCTCCTCAATGATCTCTCCCATAAACCCCCTTCGAGTTTCGTCTCGCCGTGAAGTCCACCTCCAGATACTTCTCTTCGGGTGGTCCACCTCCAGGTAACGTCCAGTCCTCGAACACACGGCCACCATCAACACTGCCTGTCATCTGCAACCAACACAATGAGGTTCGGGCATATCTCGTGCAGGGATGAGTATAACGATACTCAGTAGGGACCCCGATACCCTCAAGGTATCACTAAAACCAATAAGGATAACCACAAAGAATATCTCAACAGATAACATCTACTTAGGTATATGCCCCTACATATACCTAAGTTATCAAGTAACCCATCTCAATCATGAGGAAACACAAGATTATGAAAATCAATGTATAACCACTACCCAGGTATATGCCCACACATATACCTAATTTATCAAGTAACCCATCTCAATAATGAGGTAAGCCCAAAGGTCATAGACTCAGCTCAAACCAGGATTTTTCATTATCGAAACCGTAACAGCTGAAGCGCCACATCTCTAGAGTGTATAATGCCCCTGTCACGACTCTGAGGTACTGCTCACTATCCTAAGACTGTTGAGGTTCTCCTCATATTGAGTACTATGGGCCTGCTGCTACAACCAAGCGCTACCCACCATTGGTCTGACTCAACAACCAAGCACTCCCCATCATAGCCTCTAGAGGTAGCCTACTGTTGAGTACCGCGGGTCTGCCTCTTCAATCAAGCGCTCCTCCGCCGTGGGTCTGCCGCTACAACCAAGTGCTCCCCCTCATAGCCTCCAGAGGTACTCCTTCTATTGAGTATCGTGGGTCTGCCGCTACAACCAAAAGCTTCTCCGCTGTGGGTCTACCGCAACAACAAAGCGCTCCCCACTGAGCTATCCAAAACACACCGAGTCGATCGGTCAAGCAGTCGTCAGCTCTCAGCAAGCTACACGGTCTTTGTACTCCGCACGCTCACCTCCATGAGGGTCCTCTCCACGTGATACTGGTCGATACTAAAAGTATCACAAGGTTCCTCGAAGATGTATCTCAATGGACCGCCTCATCACAGGGGTCTCAATGCAATAGTTTGCGCGTCAATCAGACGCCCTGTATGTGAGTTACTACCCATTTCGTCCCCGGAGCCCGGTTGGTTTCGTGTGCGAACCAATCTGGTCGTATTTCAACTCTACCCCAAACTCTAATATGGTAAACTCATAGGGACCGTTTCTCCACGTGATCACCAACGCCACTGACGGTTCGTCAAACGGACGTCCAGTCTGAAAGTTATCAGCTTTTCCGTTCTAGGGGCCCAGTTGGATTTCGGGTGAAATACAACCTGGACACTATCCAAATGCATCCAAAACTCCAGAGAAGTAATCCAAAAGTTCCATATATTCAATAGGAAATCAATGAGAGAGGCGGAGCGTCGATCAGACGCCCGGTCTGTGAGTTATTAGCTTTTTTCTTTCCAGGGGCCCGGTTGGTTTCGTGAGTGAACCAACCCGACCACACACCGACAACATCCAAACCTCGAGCGGAGTAATCCAAAAGTTCTGTCTCATCAAGAGGAATCCAACAAAGTCGACGGCACGTCAATCAGACATCTGGAGCTCAAGATATAAGCGTTTCCGCTCTGAGGGCCCGGTTGGTTTCGTATCCAAACCAAACTGGCCAAACCCAAAGTTCTCTGAAACCTTGTGTGTAATATACTGAAAAGACCTTCTCGATCCAAGGATCGCTACGCAACTAACGGTGCGTTGATCGGTGGTCCATAGCCCGTGATATGGGAAAAATACCGAAAGTGATCCGAAATTTGGGGGTCTGGGCCCGGTATGACCCGGCCCAACCTCCCTGAGTCGGCCTAAACCCGGTCGACCCTATTCGGGTCTGGGTCCGACCTAGCAGGGTGCGACCTAGCCTGGCTCAGCCGGGAGGCTCGCTGGCTCGGCCAGTGAGCCGGCGCTCCGTGGACGCGGCTCGAGCCGCGTCCCCCTGGATCCTTTGCGGCCGCGGAATCCACACGCATGCTGCCGCGGTAGAAGCCACGACAATTTCTCTAGGCGGCCAGCCGGTGCCCGCCGTCGGCGCTGCAGCGCTGGCGGCCCGCGCTGCCAGCTATGTCTGCGGGCCACCGGAGTTGCTCCGGTAGTCTGTTCTCCATTCTGTCTGTGCCGATACTCATCCTGGGTCCCATTCTTCACTGCCGAAACATCAAATCATCTCTACGGCCCGTTCCGTCAATTCCCGTCGTTCTGCACATCAAAAGAACAAACTGCAGAGTCTTCCGTTATCCTTCGTGGTCCCAATTACGACCACACTTTCGTTAGGCCTCTACGGCGCGGCGCGACGGCGCCGCGCATCCTTGCCGCATTCTTCCAGGTTCTCATGTGGTGCCATCACACCATGCCGCCATCTTCCGAACCCCAACAACACAACAACAAATGGGGAGGAGTGGCGGCCATGTTCGTGCGGTCTGACCTACTCTCGTTAAGATGATAACAAGTGGCTCAAAAATATTATACGAGGAACGACAAAGGATGTTTCACAAACACAAAGCAATAAACCCCTACCTTGCAAAGACGTCACACATCGTCGAGCCACAGAAGAGACAAGTGTTGTGAAGATCAGACGTCTCGGAAGATCGGTGCTGATTCTGTTGACGTCGGCGGGTGAGTCGTCGTCAATGGCGACGGTCCCTACGGTGGTGTCTCATCCCTTTGACGTGGAGGAAGAAGAGGGGAACGCACGCCGTCGGTGATCGCCCGATGAAAAATGTGGCGTCTCGCTTCCTTCGACGTGGAGAGAAGGTGCAAGATGAGACGACGTTCTTCCTCGAAGCTTCGGTGTTCTACAGGTTCTTCAACAAGGAGATGAAGCGTTCTTCTTTGGAGAATTGTGTTCTTCGCGAAGGAAGAAGTTCATCAAAGCATAATGATTTCTCTTCAAATCCTTTCGCACCATCAAATATTCTCCCACGAAATAAGACTTAGTTTTATTTAATTTACACACAAGCCAAGGAATTCATTTATAATTCAAACGAATCCAAGAATTAATTACATGAAAAACCTACACAATTAAGGTGTTCACTTTATTTAAAAAAGAGTTTCTTTTTGAGAGATACAAAATTTAAGAGTGGAAAAGTTATGATGTTAGTGGAAGGTGAGGGGTTGGGCTCGTGTGGGCCCCACCCCACCTTAATCCTCTCAAGGGTAGTTCTCTAACTTGCACTCAAAGGATATAACAACATTAAAGAAATAAAAATTGTAACGCATTTTTTATTCTATCTTCCAAAAAAATTTAATAACTCCTCCCGTGAAAACGCAACTCCGAAAAAGATCTTCATAAGAAATTATTGGCGCTACGAATTGATCGGTGCCCTCAGATTTCAATTCCGAGAACCGGTTCAAAAGTTATAAAAGCCCGCTCGCTCGTTCACTGAACTTACCTGAGCTAAACATCAGAAATTAATTTTGGGAACACCGGGTCTCGGAATCAGGTGCCGTTAGAAACTGCGTTCTTGTAAAATCCCAATGAAAATTTTGAAAAAAAATTTCCTTGAATTTTACGGGTCTTTACAGAGTAAATTGGATTTGTTAAAGTCCTATATTTATACTAATCATGTGATTACTATTCAACGACTATATTAGAAATGGTCAAAATTCTTAACATAAAACCAAAGAAGTTGACATCTTATAAAAATATTTTTCATAAAGATTCATTTAACTAGATCAAGAGGGATGTTCCATTAATGAATCTTTGGGTCATTACAATATTCTCCCCTTAAGAGATTTCACCCCCGAAATTTTCCTTTTCCCAAACTAAAATAGATGTAGGCAACTTAGCTACATCTTTTCCTCAGATTCCCATGTCACTTCTTCAAACTTGTGGTTTCTCCATAACAACTTGACGGGGGGGCATTGTCTTATTTCGTAGAACTTTTTCTCCACGATCTAAGATCTTCACTGGTTGCCCCTTCTAAGAGAGATCATCTTACAGTTGTACCTCCTTGGAAGAGAGTACCTGTGAAGGGTCCGGTATGTACTTACATAAGAGGGATACATGAACGAAATCATGTACTTTGGCCATGGTAGGTGTACGTGCTAGTCAATAGGCCACATCCCCGACACGATCAAGAATCTCGAAGGGGCCGATGTACCTTGGACATAACTTCCCTTTCCTTCCAATCCTCACGACCTTCTTTCATGGGGATATGCGTAGAAACACCATGTATCCAACTTTAAACTCAAGGTCTCATCGACGATTATCTGCATAACACTTCTGTCGACTCTGGGCTACCTTGATATGTTGCTGAATGGTTTTCACCTTCTCCACCATTTCATTGACCATTTCTGGTCCAAGAAGCTTATGTTCACTGACCTCATCCCAACATGCCGGTGTCCTGCACATTTTCCCATACAGGGATTCATATGGTGCAATTTGGATGCTCGAGTGGAAAATATTGTTTTAAGAGAACTCAACCAGAGGAAGATGTTGATCCCATCCTTCTTTAAAGTCCATTTAGCATGCTCTCAACATGTCCTCAAGTGTTTGGATTGTCCGCTCGGATAGGCAATCAGTTTGAGGATGATAGGCCGTACTAAAGTTCAGTTCAGTATTCAGAGCATGTTGATGACTCTTCCAAAACATAGAGGTGAATCTTGGATCTTAGTCAAAAATAATAGATAGTGGTACTCCGTGCAACCTTACCACTTACCTGATATATATCCGTGCAAGTTTATCCAAAGAGAAATCCTCCTGAATAGAAATGAAGTGTGTAGTCTTTGTAAGACGATCCACAACAACCCAGATTGCATTGTTGCCTATGGATGTCCTTGGAATTCCAGTGCCAATGTCCATGGTGATGTTCTCACATTTCCATTCTGGTATGGGAAATGGTTTCATCATCCTCTTCTGCCTCTCTGCCTTCACTTGATGAGACACTAGGCACTTTGGTGTATATTCAGTGATATCCTTCTTCATATTATCCCACCAAAAGTTTTCTCAAAGTTATCGATACATCTTTGTGCTCCCTGGGTGAATAAAGAAATTTGAACTATGTGCGTCATCCAAAAGTTCCTTCTTCAGCTCCAGACTTGATGGAACACATAGTCTTTTCCCAAACCGTAAAATACCTTCTTCATTAACATTAAACTCTGAGGATTTTCCCTTTTTGATAGCTTCCACTCATTTTTGAATTCCCACATCATCCTTTTGAGCATCCTTTAACCTTTCCAAAAGAGATGGCTGAGAAATAATTTGTGAAAAGATTGATGATGTTCCCTTCTTCATGATTCCCACATCCATCTTCATCAAGTCTAAGATGATTGGATCCTTCTCAATTCTCATCATTGATAGAATTGATGTGTCCTTTCTACTTAGGGCATCTGCCATCTTGTTCGCTTTCCCAGGGTGGTAATGTATTGAACTGTCATAATCCTTGATGAGCTCTATCCATCTTTTCTAGCTCATATTAAGCTCTTTCTGTGTGAATATATATTTAAGACTCTTGTGGTCAGTATATATCTCACATTTTTCTCCATAGAGATAATGCCGCCAGATTTTCAAGGTAAAGATCACCGCCGCCAACTCCAGATCATGCGTTGATAGTTTCTCTCATGGATTTTCAACTGCCTTGAGGCATAGGATATCACTTTATCATTCTGCATCAGCACACATCCTAAAACCTTCTTTGAAGCATCACGGAATACCACAAAATGTTCCCCACTTGTGGGTAAAGTGAGCACGGTCACAGTGATAAGCCTCCTTTTCAACTCCTTAAAGCTTTCTTCTCATTCATCACACCTAGAAAACGTTAATCCATTTCGAGTTAGCTTGGTAAGAGGGTTGGAAAATCGTGAGAAATTCCTCACAAATCATCGATAATATCCAACTAACCCCCAGAAGCTATGGATCTCCGTTATCGATGTTGGCCTCAGCAATCCCTCAATTGCATCTGTTTTGGAGGGGTCCATAGATACCCCATTGCTTGCGATGATATGGCCCTTGAATGAGACTTCCTTCAACCAGAACACACACATTTTTTACTTTTCACAGAGCTTCTCCTTGCGCAATACCTTTAGTACAGTTCTTAAATGCTCCTCATGATCCTCCTTAGTTTTGGAGTATATTAGAATATCAACTATAAAGACTACCTCAAATCTATCTAGGTAATCTCTAAAGACTCTATTCATCATGTCCATGAATATTTATAGAGCATTGGTCAGTCTGAAAGGCATTACTATGAATTCATAGTGCCCGTATCTTGTACGAAAAGCAGTCTTGGGGACATCTTCCTTCTTCACCCTTACTTGATAATATCCCGACCGCAAATCCACCTTGGAGAATTATTGTGCTCCCCACAACTGATCAAACAAGTCATCAATTTTTGGGAGAGGATACTTGTTCTTTATTGTGATTTTGATAATATCACGATAATCGATCCAAAGCTGCATTGAACCATCCTTCTTCTTGATGAAGAGGACTGGTGCACCCCACGGTGAAGCACTTGGGCGTATAAACCCTTTATCCAGATTCTCTTGTAGTTGTTTCCTCAGCTCTTCAAGTTCAAAAACAACCATTCTATATGGAGTCTTGGATATTGGTAGCTCCTCTGGTATATGTTCAATTGAGAACTCAACATCTCTTCTTGGAGGAAGACCAGACAGTTCCTTAGGAAACACTTCAGCAAATTCCATCACAATAGGCATTTCTTCAAGGATGGTTTCTTCCTCGGACTCAATCATCTGAGCCAGATACGCATGCTCATAAGGCAGTAATATCCATGCATTAGATGAAAGAGCTAAAGGAGATTTATCTTCCTCCTGACACCTATAATGAATCGGGGGTCGATTCTCCATATGGAGTGTGATATCCCTCTCCCAACAATTTATGTTGGCTATATATAAAGAAAGCCAATTCATGCCGTGAATTTCTTTAAATTCCACCAGAGGGAGTATGACGAGGTTCACCAGGAAATTCAATCCACAGACTATAAAAGGGGAGGAATTATATTCATGGGATGCAATGATTTCCCCATTTTCCGTACTCACCAACATCTTTACTTCCATGATTTTTGGTGGTGCTGGGATTGTTCTACTAAACTTTCGAGATATAAAAAAATGCATAGAACCTGAATCAAAACGTACGTTCTCTATTCTTGAATGAATAACTATCGTACCTATCACCACTTCGTTGTGGGGGTTCACATCAATTGAAGTGATGGAAAAAGCACTTCCTTGCTGCCTTGGGGGTTGTTGGTTGTCTCCGAAAACCCTTGGATTAGGGAACTGATTTGCAAAATGACCCGGTTCATTGCATTTTTAGCATTGAACAATGCGTTGAGGTTCGAACATAGAATTCCTCTCCTCTGTCGCACCCGTGGGTCTTTCCTGTGGACAGTTAACAGCTAGGTGCCCTTCTCTTCCACACCTGATGCATTTTCTCGTCCCCTTAAAGAAATTTCCAGGGTGCTTCTTTCCGCACTTTTGTAAAGTGGGGTGATGGATCTTCTTAGCACCATTGGATTTATCCATCAGACAACCAGCATTGAAGTACACCTTATTCTTCTTATCCCCATGATACCCATGTGATTCCCCAATCTCCATTTCAACCTTGAGGGCACATCAGAAAATCTCCTCATAGCTATCAAAGTCACGGATCGCTAATGCTTTCCGTAGGCTAGGCTTCATCCCACCAAAGAAGTGGTCAACATTGCATTCGGGGGTAACAACAAAGACAGAAGCGTATCGTGAAAGCCTTGTAAAGTTTGCCTCCTACGCTCCGACATATTCTTCATCTTTTTTCTTGAGGGAAAGGAAGTCCCTCTCCATCTTAAGACGGAGGGTGCACAGAAAATATTTATCGAAAAACATCTTTCGGAAATCCTTCCATTCCAATGACTCGATCTCCTCCTCAGGCTTCGTACTTTTGATAAATGTCCACCTTTGATCAGCTTCACCCACCATACGATAAGCATCTAGGAGATCCTTCTCTTTTTCATAACATTGAAGGATGGAGAAGATCATTTCAATAGAGTTGATCCATTGTTCAACGATCGTGGGAACGGATGATCCACTAAAAGTAGGAGGCCTTTGTCTGATGAAGCTCTTGACAGCGACTTGTTCTTTCATAGGGGGGGGGGTGTGGGGGTTGAACGTTCTTCTTGACCCTTGTTTCTATTCAATACATGAGTTAGATGAGAGAGAAGCATGAAAAAGTATGCAATTACTGCTCCCATTGGATTTGGCATCTCATTAGTACAGTCATCACACCGATCTTCACAACGGTTGTTAGCCCGAGTCCTCATATTACCGGCCATTGGATGGAATAAATAGAATGTTAGGGGTAACACATAAAGGGTAATCCAAAGACAAAATATGGTGACTTATAAATAAACTTTTAGTTCCTTAACTCATGAGTCTATAGGCTTTATTCTAGGTGTTACATGATCTACATTCTAACATATATTCTGAGGGTATTTTTTTTAATTCCCTTAATAAGGGTTTATACTATGCTTGTGAATATATCAAGACATATCCCCCAGGAGTGTTGTAAATGAGAGTGCAGCAAGGCCCATTTTCATGCACCGGTTCCCGTTCGAGTCAAGCTCAATGTGGTGTTTTCGGGTTTTACCCCTAGGATACATCTGTGCCAGAGCCGCCTCTACCTGCTCGTATCCAGACATGGATGTATTTTTCTGACAAACCACTTACTCAGAACTTACCAAAACATAGGGATGTTTTTATTATAATTAGTCTTGTATCTATGTCTTTACTAGGGTTTCCTAATCCCTAAAATAACTTAACCTATCCTTTGATACCAACTATGACAACCCTGCTTTTATTACAAACTTACACATGATTAATTACATAAAAAATCACTTGATACAACACAATGATCGAGAGGTTTAGTGTCTTTGGGGCTTAGGATCATTAAATAAAAACATAAACCATGAAATACAACATCTTTATTGAAAACATCCTTTACATGACCACTACATTCCCTCATTGCATGGGATAACCTGAGGACATGCATAAGAAAAGGGTGAGCTATAAAGCCCAGCAAGGGAGTACACATGGAATAACATGAGGAGTAAAATAAATGTTAGAAAATATGCATATCAATCTAGCGTAAAAGAAACATGAACATAAATGCAAGATAAAGCATGATAATCATAACATGGAAATGTCGCAACAACACTTAACATGGAATTATCATGAGCCAAGGCTCATTGCACATAGAGCATGAGTAAATCCTCATTGCACATGAAGCACGAGTAAACCCTCATTGAACATTAATTATCATGAGTCAACACTCATTGCACATGATGTATCATTATACTATACTTTACCCAATGCATTGGAGCGCTATAAGGGCGCACCCTTCTTAAACATTTCATTTCATGCATAAGTGTGCCACATGGATCATAAAACATGGATTCATAAAACATAATAATTTAATACACAGTAATGTAATGTGGAATTAATACATGAAACTTTGTAATCAATAAGTAAATCTGCAAAAATGTGGATACCCTTGATGGATAAATTGGCATGGTATCCACTACACAATGGCATTGGCTTAGAAAATCAGTGCGATTTTGGCAGCGTAACGGCCTGACATAAGAATTCATAAAAAAGTTTGATGAGAGACAAAGGGTATCCTCATCATAATTACATTTAATGGACAGTAATGTGATCATATAGATACATTTCCCAACAATTGTAATGGAATTTAGATTCATGATACAAAATTATTGCTTGAATGTAAAAGAAGTGAGAGATGTTCCTTTCGGAATTTCAGCATAGTAACAGGTGTACATGGGAGGAATTTAATAAGAGAGAAAGGGGTCTCACATCATTAAAACAATAAGAGGGCAGTATGGGGGAGGTTCGGAACCATACCCCAACATTCATAATTGAAATTAAAAGGGCAATACAACTTAAAGAAAATTGACAAAAACGAGAACGGAAGAAAAAACCCTTACTTGGAAGTGTGCTTCCAATGGATAGAGAGAGGCTTGTGAGAGGCTTCATGGGAGCATCAGGCACCTTGGAAGGATTCTAGAAAGAGTAGGGAAGGGGTTTGATGAACTCCAAGGTCTTTGAGTATTGAGGAAGTGGGAGCTTGGGTGGGTTTATATAGGAAAGGTGAGGGAATTCATTATTATTTTGGTTTGGGTCCCCTTACATTAAATTATTCTAAACAACAAACCATCCCATGGTTTTTTCCCATGGTTTTTGGAAAAGGGAAGAGGAAAAAAATATTTTATAAGTCCAAAGTCCGAAATTCTTAAAATATTAGGGTTGCTTATGTGGAGGTGAGTCAGACTCCCATGGAACTTAATTAAAAAGGCAAGGTGTTGAATATGTCTTGAGGGGTCCATTAATTCTTTGAAAAGTAAGTCAAAGAAACCCAAAATCACATTATTTTAAATTTTAAACATATATTGGACGATCATAAATAATATAGTATTTTATTAAACCACTATTGGGTCGTTATTATGTCATAAAACACATTATATATTTAAAAGGTATTTAATTTTTACCCAAAAATTTGACTGTCTCAGAAAATAATGAAAAATTCACCATTGGATAATTTCGATGTCCGGATTCTAGAAATAACATTTATTTTATCTAAATAATTTTCTAAATATGTTCATTTTCACTTTTAAAATAAAAACTGACATTTATAAAAAATTCACGGGTTATGACAGAAATTGCTTTCAAACCTTAATAAAAATTTTAATAGCATTCATAAAATTATAAGATCATTTATATTTAATAAAAATTAATTTAATAATATTATTATTATTAAAATATTCTTTAATTAAAAAAACCCTTAATTTAATAAAATAGATTTCTTAATTAAATAATAACTAAAAACACCATTTGTACTTTAAAACCCATTTACAATGTATCAAAAATGACTAGAAATTATATTCATTATTATATACAGAAAATAATGTACATGAACATATTACTACTTATTTGTTACATAACCACTTAAAACAGCTGCATAAGACCTAAGGGTAAGGTGTGTGATGGTGATAGACTCCTGGGGTGGCTCAGATAACATCGCTCGAGTGGTAATCTTTATCAACTTCCACTTTTCCCATAGATGATCTCATTTGAGTTTGACATGGTGAAGCTCAGGTTGGGCTTGGTCAACAGCGAAGACCAAGGATGCCACCTCTTTTCCGAGCTCCGACAAATGGGCTTCGTAAGGGGAAATTCTATTGGATGAGGCCATCGCTTCCTTTGTCTGAGTATATTGGATTTGTTAAAGTCCTATATTTATACTAATCATGTGATTACTGTTCAACAGCTATATTAGTAACAGTAAAAATTCATAACATAAAACCAAAGAAGTTGACATCATATAAAAATATTTTTCATAAAGAGATATTTAACTGGAACAAGAGGGATTTTCCATTAAAGAAACATTGGGTCGTTACAATTGTTTTATGTTTTCTATGCTTACCATTATTGAGAATTTGAGATCAACCATTATATGTTTTCTTTTCCCCAAGATTTAAAGAAAGGTTTTAGGTATGAAAACAAAAGGGGAATATCTTTATGGGAGATTTTAAAGATTTTTCACCACAATTAGAAGATTATTTTCTGAGTTTCCAAAGACACTAAAATATTACGGTCCTTTGGTGTCTGTTTTTGTTATGTATTAAGTATTCTGAAAAAGTAATGTAATGTCAATGTACGTCAAGCTTTGGGTCTCTACAATGTGGAATGGAAGTAGGCTCCTGTAAATAAAGCGGGTATACTAATAGATGAAAACACACAAGAAGTGTGGGGAAAATGTGTATGTACCACAATATATAAATTTTACTTGAATTAAATATATATTAAATAAAAATGACTAATTATTTTCCTATATTTTCTATATGACATAGTCAGAGGAATTAATACCACCCAATCCAGATGCATACATACTTTCCGCAGCCTTAAATCAGCCATAAAAGTATCACTATGTCAGAGGTGCGGGTTTTGGGGTGACACCCCAAACATATTTTAAGAATAAAAAACATGCTGAGGATCAAATTCTGGGAAACAATATATGAGAGAAACAATATCCATGTCTCAAGAAGAATTAAAATACTAGAGAGAGATGATAACAATTTTTATGGGTGGTGGAAAAGAGAATAATCAACTCAAGAACAACCCGTGCATGAAGATCCCCCCCCCACTAGCTTTGAGAAGTGCCATGCTCCTAAAAAACATGACATAGCTAAGCTAATAAATTTTATAATAATTGTTTTTGTCATATTTGAACTATATATACACTGATACCTTTCCAATACTGATATCCTACCAGAGGAAAATGACTGTGATTTTTATCTATCAACTCCCACCTATCTGCTTGTAGCGAGTACTATGGTGTTCAATATGCAGAACATCGTGATACATAATAGAGCACATCCAACAGATCTTGTCAGAGTGTCAATTAACATATATCACGATCATAGTGATGAGCTACCTCTTCTAAATGACAATAAATTCATTAATACAGTCGAACAAGTTGTCTGAACATTCATCACATGTTCATCAATTCTTTTAAAAACATGTCGACATGGAGGTATTTTTTCCAATTTATTATTCAGCATAAACCTTTCATATTGAATGAAAAATGGTCTGAATCCATGAATATTATTATATAATGACAATGTTATGGTGGTGAAATGAAAGATCCGCTCAAAACTATCTCATGGATCAACCAACCGATCTCAAAGATCTAGTGAGATCACCTTCCCCCTGACCATTATATATCCACATTTAGTATCATTGTAGGATCATGTAGATACAAAGTTGATAAAAGGAAATATTCACACAATTGATTATGAAAACATTATGTATGGAGGGGTAGAATCAGATTACATTAGTGCTGACAATGTAGATGAAATTCTCAAGTATGAATGTCTGGGCGCCTTAGTTGTAAATATATACATGAGGTATGTTCTCATGATTTGATTTTCTAAAAGACTATATAAAATGATAATTATGACTAAATACATTTCATATTTTTCACAAGCATATATATGAAAAAAAAATTGAAAGTATTTCCCCATGAACAGAAATTTGGACTCATTATTCCCCAAATCACCATTTCAAAAGAAGAAATAAATGATGATAAAGGTGGTGAAATAATGTAACCGCTGCTCAAATCATTTGGAAAAAATATACGGATGACAAACTCTTTTTAATACCAATCATGGATGGGTAAAACTATAAAATTTAATCATATGAACTATATTTTTATTTATTTAATTACTTATTCCTTATTGTGTTTGTTGGTAGCATTGGATTCTCATTGCGTTCAATTTGGATTCCCCAAAGATTTATTTTCTGGAATCAATACATGGATATCCAACAAACATACCATGCATAATGGTATTTTTCAATTTGCGATACACTATATCCCACATTTTAGAACTAAAAATCTACTTATCTAATTTATATTATCTTTTAATGAGGATTATTTTATGATATGGAGGTGCATCAATATCGTATTCTTTATGGAATGAACCCAGGCTTTATGGAAAAGAACACCCACAAGGTCAACAACTGGGAAAGTAACATAGTATATATAATAATATTTAACTATCCACACACATATCAAAACAAATTACTTATTTTTCTTGATTTTTTGTAATTGCCCAAAACAATCAAACAGAAAGGAATTTGGTTATTATGTTTGTAAATTTATAAAAGGGATCATATTTCATCAACAAACTAGCTTCCCTAAAGAGGAATTTTCGAAAATAATTACTAGTTCAATTTAACTATTTATTAATCCATTGTGTATTTATATTATTTCAGTACTACATTGATTATTGCAAAAATCATATTCAAAAGATGATATTGAGGTGTTTAGAAATTAATGGGAAGCATGCCTGATTAAATATTGTACACAAACAGGATGAATTTGAATTCCTACTACTTCTGCTATCCTTATATGATCATTGATATCTCCATTGCTTACACTTATTGAGCATTTATGATCACCCTTTCGTATGTTTCATATCATTAGGTTTTGAAGAATGGTTTTAGAAATTATTTTCATTTCTATTAAAGTATAACTTAATGATAGACTCTTATGAAATAGTACGTTATGTTTCACTGTTTCCAAAAGAACTAGACCTAAACTATTTTGGCATGGATCATTTATATTCTATATTTTAATCATTTATGTTGTTGTTTATATAGAAGTAGTATGTTGGAAAAAAATTGGTTGTGCATCCCTGAAAATTTATTACGTAAAGTAAATATTCTTTACTATTGTTGGTTAACTAACAATTATCATACCATCTGATCTGAACTTCTGATCTGGCATCCCTGTGATGCTCTAATCTGACACCATCTTTATGATATCATCATTCAGCATTCAATTTTCCTTCTCTTCCTACACCCATTTACCTAATAAATTGGTTCAAAAAAATAATTAAATGTGAATGATAAATGAGGATAGTATAGATATGGGGTGATATGAGAGCATTATGGGGACACTAGATCAGATGTTCAGATCAGATGCTATGCTAGGCGGTAGTTAACCAATAGTAGTAATGTTCAAAAAGAATCATTATTTTTGGTATTAGATTAAACATAGACCAAAGAAACCATATACCAAGACTTAAAGGTAATGTTACGATATAATATATCTATTTTAATGAAAAATTACATAATAAATCTTTGACTTGATTTTAATTATTCATTGGAGGGTTTGTTTATTTCAGAATATTTCTATCCATGTGACATTCCTTTGAAGGAAGAGAAAACGACACTTGGTCAGCTCAATCACTGAGGTAATCTTTATATTTTCACAGTAAAATCATTGTCTATAAAATTAATTCATTATTTCATATTCCTATTTAATTTATTTCTTTTATGTATGTAATATTAATCTAATCATATATGATATCAATATATGAAATGTTGTTTCATTATTGATGGTATTAGAGTAGCTAGACTATTCAAAATCGAGAAAACACATTCAATTGTTTTGATAATTTAGGGATATGATCCATAAGTCATTTGAAATGTGTAGAAATCAACCCAACCTTTATACAGAACACAATGTGACCTATATGACTAAAAGGGTATTTTTATTTAAAATTGACATTCTTTTTAGTAAAAAGAACATGTGAAATTATAAAAATAGAGAATACACATTCCAATTTATATTATTCTTTAGGAAAATGATCCATAATTCATTTGTGACCGGTAGGAATCGACCACACTTCAATTAAATGCATATTTTGATAGGTGTGACTGAAAGTCTCTATTTTTATTTAAAATTGAAATTAATTTTAGAAAAAAAAACAGAAGTGAAAAACTGATGGTCAACACCATCAACTACAACATAGTCTAAGGGGGCCTTCGCCCATAATGAGTGGTTAGAACCACCTCGACTAAGTCCTGTCTATGTGAACACGACTCTAACAGTGCATCGAACAACAAATGATGAGTGTATATCACCCCAAAACCTAATCCCCATAATAGGATTCCACATTCCCCTATGAACATGTCCCTAAAATCATGATGGTCAAATCCATATCATGTCTCAAGAGCCACGACCTTGTCCCGATGACTACATCACCTCAAATCTTGATGTCCAAGTCAACAGAACCTTCTGATCATCGTCACCCAAAGTATCTGAGCTTAGCACCACCTAAAAAATCACATCACCTCGATATAGATAATCCTAAACCACCTCGTCCCTAAGGAAAATCCCATTACATTCCTATAGAATCATGTAACTAATATACCAATTCAATTTAATTCAAATCTACTATCAGCCTAAACCTTCTATGTTACTCCAAACGTCCAAACCAAATTAACCAATCATAGTGTATAAATATCATGCCTCTAGACATCTCATATAATCATTAGAAAATTTTAACAATCATGTATTTAATTAATTAGGTTCTCGCTCAAATAACCCACACTGTGCATATGAACGCACCCCCAAAACACCAAAAAAATCAATGAGAAAGCTAGGAACCACCTACCAGGTACTAGTATGCACTCACTCATTCAATATCGCCCTAAATATCAATCAGAATTGGATGAAAATGGCATTTAAGATGAATTCCATGAAGGTAGGATGAAAGGGACCACATGGATTTTCCACTCCATATAGAGATATAAATAGAAAAGATAAGCTATAAAATTTAAGGTATTATTGAGATGAATCTGTGTTTACTAACAGATCAATGATCAAATTTATGATGGTGGACATCCTTCAAAGACAGGGGATAAAGAAGATGGAGGAGATCCCTCTGTTGTGCATTGTAAATGGGAGGAATGGTATGAGAAAGAAATAAATAGTTAACAAGGGATGAAAATTAATTTCCCATTTTTTAATGGGCCACATTTTTTGGCCGCATAGTTTGGATAACTATGATCCAACTGTATGGTTCCCACTATCTAAGCACCACACTACGCACACATAGTTGCACGATTTTCCAAATTATTAGAAATATATATGAATAAACTCTATTAAAAACTGATGAGGTATAACACGACCATTCACCCTGACCTACATATTTTTCCAAACAATCTCAAGTGTCTAAGGTGGACCACATTGATTCTTTTGGGAGACTGCATGGTTTTTACAAACGGTGCACCTCTGTCTGTGCTTTCCTGAAATGGATTTCTCATACCCTATTGCACCCAAAACCTCAAAGAACTTTCTAATCCTTAAAAACCATATTAAAATAAGGATTTTGATCAGTCAAACTCTCGGAATTAAGTTCCAAATATATATAAAAAGATGGCCCTCTCACCAAACATGAAAAATTAAAACAGGTTGAAGATTTTTCAACCAGCTAAAAAACCACAGACATTACAATCTCGCCACCTTAACATAGCTCGTCCCCAAGCTATTGTGGTTTACCCAGATATGGTACCACATTTACTCATATCATAAAAATGAGCGCGGTCTCCCTCCATCATTATATCTTAGGTCATCTCACCTAAAGTCACTCCCCGCATAGGAGTTACTTACTCGGTCAGTTCTTGATCAAAAAATAAAATGTCTTGATGGTTTACTAACCATCCCTAAAAACAAATGTCCTCCTATGATGAATCATTATTCATACACCTCATCGGGTTCTCTAATAATGCCCATGTCATTTTTAACTCATAGCAAGTCTTGTATCTCATTAAATTCCTAGATATACTTATTCCATACACAACACTGATAAAATGATACACCTCACAAAATGCCCATAGTTCTTGCATCTGAACAATTTCTCAAATAAACTGGCATCATATATACATATGCACACTAATCAAAATAGGGTTTCCTACCCACCTCATATAGAACCTGCATCACATCAATACCCAGATGCATACACACATCACATAAATATCTTCATCGCTCTGATTCCCACATTAATCTTGATTCTAAATCACCTCATATATATATATATATATATATATATATATATATATAAACATCCCACATAAAAATTGATGGAAACCATGTAAACAGTGCATAGCTAGTCCAAAAACAATACCCGTGCACCACACGCACCAAAAACATCCAAATCTGAAATGAAATAATAGTGCGGTCACACCCACAACGTACCACTAGCTATCATTAAGTCATTTTTCTACTTTGGCCCTAACAGCTTGATAGTGTTCTTCTGGCATGATGGCCAAATACCTGAGTTCTGGCATCCCTACGAAGCTCCACCAGCCACTACCCACTGATCCAACTGGTGGGTCCCACTATCATTTACATGACCTCATTGTGTAGCGAAATTCAAACTACCCACTATTTTTAATGGTCTTAGTCAAATATTAGATCCATGAGTCTTCACTATTCTCCAGCTCCCAATTGTCCAATAAGGCTTCCTACAGAACATCCCCAAATGGATCATCAGTTTAGAATTATGACACAACTTCAAACCCATATAACATTGGGTCAAAAAATGACCTGGATTCCTACCCTAAAGTAATAGTAATGTACACCCACTCCTTGGAAGTCTTCCTTATTCTCTGGCCTAACTGCCCTACTGAGACTCCTCACTTCCTCTGAGAAAAATGCTAGTATAAAGATGTTGACATGAAGACTGATTTTCTTTAAAAGATATCTTAAAAATGATGCACCCTAGTGATTTCATCTCCCACCATATCATGTGAATATCACAACATGTTAATGAAATTTGGTGCATAGTTCAAGACAGAAGTACCCCCTACTAGAGATTCCTGAACTCACAAGCTCTATCCACCCTCGATGTCTATGGCCTAAGTGCTTGATGAATCTTGCCTCAAAATCCTTCTGAGACAGTCCCTTGTTTCTTCCCTCCTATACATATACATCCCAAAAGCATTATGTTTTTCCCCTGAGCATGTATCTCAGTGGACTCACCCTCCAACATGGGGAGTCTCGAGCTGGTCAAAGATAGTTTGTACCAACTCTATCATGTTCATTGTAGTTTGTGGTCCACCTTTACTCAAAAATAGTGATGGGTGCTGAGACTGGAAATCTCGAGTCACGTATTCCATAGTTGGATGATCTCCATGGGATCCCTTATCAATTCCCTATATGAAACGAACTAGGCTCGCCCTAAGATTCTCCTCAATACATGGCCAAATGTGTTCCATCTGCAGATTTCTATCATGTACTGAATCCTGTACCTTGAGATAATAATCATTTCCACCCTTCATGGTCCTCATCCCAACTCTTAGGGGCCTTTTACCTTGAACGCATAAACAACACTGTATCGTTACCCTCCTAACACTCTACTAAATCTCATCCAGGTGGCATCCCACTGAATACCAATCTTGATGGTCAAACAACCATATCATTTTATATATAAAAATATCACCAATAGAAAAGTTTGTAACATGTAACACATGTCACCACCCATACACTTATTTTCCATACCATGTCCTACAACATTTGGTCTCAAGGCCATTTACAAACACATATCTAGATTAGGTATCAAGTATCATCTCGTATTATGGCCCCCACCCACCCGCATTAGAGTTATGAATCACATATATTCCAGCCCCATGGAACCTTGCCTCCCCATGATAAGGCCAAAAATAAAATATCATGTATCAATTTTGGTTAGATGAGTATAATTCCAGAGAAGAGGCTATACATCAATACACTATTTAGTTTTCTTTGTTGGCACATTAAACAACTCACCCCCAATCATAATCTATGTCTACCCTTATCAGGGTTATGACCATATATCAGATGCATATAATGGAACATATAAATCATATTGGAACCACATGTTTGGGTTGTATGAGTAGATGAGAAAATTAAAACATTAATTTAATGTTGTTGGAAACATTGTATGTCCCCTATGCATGTGTATGAAGGTAGAATACATAAGATCTTTACCTAGTGCTGACATACGCAAATGAACAAGTGACATACTCAAAACCATGAAAATCCATTAAGATTTTATTAATATTTTAAAACAACGATCTAGGACTCATTTTTGACAAGTAGTAATCAACCCCACCTCAATAAGACTCATGGTGTGACCAGTATAACTCCAAATGTATCTTTTTTATTAGAAATTGACATTTTATTAATGTATTCTTTCATATTAATGCTTAATTTATTTCATTGTTTTTTTACTAACATAATAATTTTTTTCTTATATCGGTGGAATTTTTTATAGTATTTGGATGCCTTCTTCAGCAACTAATACCTTGGACGACACTTTTTTAGAGGGGATAACAGATGCAAAATGGATGAAACAATAAGGTTTTCAACATTTTGTTGGATAATTGTAATTATAACTATATAAAAAAATTTTTGAAATGTTTATAGCAGTGTTATTTTTTTTATTCATGATTTAATGTAAAAATATATGGAATTATTTACGAAACTCTTTTGTGTGTTATTTCGTTCATCTGTTATTTGTGTGCAGGTGCTGTTTTGTGTGTATGTGTTGTTTTTTGCATATATTGTTTGTGTTCAGGTGATGTTTGTGTGCAGGTTCAGGTGCATGGTGTACTGTAAAATAAACATCACTTCACAAGTTTTTCAACCTTTATTATATCTATTATGAGTGGTGATAAAGGCTAATTTTATCAATGCTGATTAAGCACTGATAAATTGGGTCAATAACAACGCTCATAATAGTTCTTATAAAGGTACCCTTTATCAGTGATTTTTTATCACTATTAAAGGGGCCCCCTTTTCTTTTATGCGATTAAAAACCCTTTCCTTTCATTTTTAATAGTGGATTCAAGCACTGATCATAGAATTATTTGTACTAGTGTGGTGAAAATTAAATCATTTTAAGGAAATGTAAAAGAAAAAATATCACTTATTTAAGCCTCCCACACTCGGTTTTACTCGAATCCTAATTAGGAAACTTCATAATAAATTCCAACATAAAATAATATAATATTTTTCTTTTCTTCTTGATGTATTTGTTTACTAAAGGATTATAGTTTAAACAAAGTTATATTAATAGAGTAATGGATAAATAGAAAAATAATAACATGTAGTTAAGAAATAAAAGATCAAAATTTAAGTTACTACTAGTATATATATATATATATATATATTTGAAATGTGTCCAAAATATTAAATTAAATAGATAAAATAATGAAATTTTATAGAACAAGGAGTGTTGAATTACAATTCAAATAGCCCATAAGAGATATTATAAATGATCACCCTCTATTATTGGAGGTCCTTGCATTAACACAACATTGAAAGGAATTATATAAACATTATTTCTATATCTTATCTCTAAGAACAAGAATATCATCATATTTAATATATTGGATTGTATATTTTTAGATCCATTGATGCTCTAAATTAATAGTATCATAAAATAATATATCATCCTATCCCTAGAATCAAGTAATAAAATGATTATAAATCCATTTTCTTCTTATCATCAGAGTCCTTTGATAAATAGGATTATAGAATCTTATATATTCTTATCATTAGAATACATGACTGTAGACATGTTGGTAAGAATCTCTATACTAAAAATATGGAATTTTCCCATCCACATAATCAACAACACCTATTTCATCCTTCTAGAATCCCTTAACACAAAAGATGAAAATAACTCTAGATCCCAAGATAAAGAATTAAAAATTCAGAAGAATTAGAAACAAAAATATTATAATGGATAAATATTATAACGACCCATACTTTACATACATTGTTAATACTTCAAAATTGAAGCACACTTATTACAATATATGCCAAAACCACAAAGGACCATATAGGTATAGTGTCTTTAGAAACTGGGAAACATAAACAACTGGTTCATAAATCTTCTACAGTGTCTCCCATTTATTTTATCATATCTAGGGTCTCTTTTAGAATATTCTACTTAATATCCATCTTCCTGACCTGGGGAAAAAAACATACAAAAAAGGGTGAGCTCAAATGCTCAGCAAGGGAAAATAAAGGAAATAAAAATCATATCATATTTTTTTGAAAATCATAACCTGCAAAAGAGATCATAATATCTTAACATGGAATAAATCATAGAAGTGAAAATGAGATCCCCATAAACATAACATAAAACTTGATACATTGTGGCATGGAAACATAATCATGGAAAATCATTTCTTGTTAGTGATGACTCATTGCCATGACTATCTTAGCGGACAAAGTCCATTTCTAAACCGAGTTCACTCCTCGTTTCAGTCCTGTATCACTGAAACGAAATAACCTTCAGTTCCAGCCATGTCTATCTCATGAGATATAAATCTTTACCCAATGAATTGGAGGGAGATATAGGTCCCACCCATATTATAATGAATCCTTTCTTATGTGTGCCACATAATCATAAATCATACATCATCGCATAACACATGTAACAAAAATGGGATTCTTGAAACATCATGACAACATAAAACAAATCATATAAGGTAAATGACTTCATAAAAATAATTCCCCCACAACATAATCCAATCAATGTAATAATAGGGATAAAAACATAACCCTTTATTATCGTAGATGGAAAAATTTTTTGATGAAACACTTGAACTTCATTCTTGAGGAAAATATACTTTCTTCTTCAAAAACAGTTTTCCTTTCTTAACATGTCATACAATTCTAAACTAAAAGAAGTTGATTAAAATTAATCTTGAAATATTGTAAAGGAAGATTCTTGGAAATAATTTTTTAAAAATCCATTCATGTCGTATAAGTTAAAAAAACATTCTTCGTACTTTTGTCGAAAAAGTCAAAAAGTACCTCGTACGAAAAAACGACAAAAGATTCCTTTCATATTCATTACTAAAAACACAGAGAAGGGTAAAATTGGATTTAAACTATTCTAAGTGGATGGAAACAATATTACATATTGAGGGAACATGGATGTGGATGATAAAATACACCCCAGTAAATACCAACGTATAAACAATCTCGGATAAAAATGAGATTGTGATATTTCCCCTTACCTTAGGTCTGATTTGCTTTGTACGTGTCCGAAGCTCCTATATAATGGTTTAAATAATGTTATTGTCTTATTACAGAATCATACATATTGATATTATATCATATATGGTCATATTATTAGCTTCTTATTAGTAATATTTCATTGTTACTTGTTACTCGGGTCTTTATTGCGTTTTGTTCTTATGCATGTTTTGCCGAATAAATTCTTATTCTTCTTTTAAGGATATAGATACCTTATATCCAGAATGGTATTAGTGTAACATATATCATATTTATTCATTCAATTCATTTATATAATTAATATGTAATGATGATCATGTAGAACGAGTCGCATCACATTGTGGAGACGGTATTCCATACGTACGCACGAGTGATGATATCGTTCCTATGATAGTGGAATTGTATTGGAGTGTATGTATACTATTTAAGAATCAGTATAACTTTTTAATAGTCATATATAGTCATTATTTACACCATTATACCCATCCAAGTAAGGTGGTGGTGGAAAATAGATTACACCACGGCGTGGAGACGGTATTCCGTACGTACGCACGTGCGGTGATTTCATTTTTCCGTAGGATGGATAGAAGGTGAATTTGGGTTGTTTCATATTTATAATAACATATCAGTATTTATGTAATACTTATGTTATTACTTTATCATGAAAAAACTAAAGAATAATAAGTTGAAGAAGAAAGAAATTGAAATGATCGGTAATGGAAATTACCTCTTCTTTTAAACGCCTCTTTGAATCCTCCACTTAGGGAACTAAGATTGGTCTTTGAAGAAGACCAGGACCTCTAGGATTATTCTAGGTAAGTGGAGAATGGATTTTGGCAGGGATTTTCCGAGCTTGGGTGCTCAAATTGGTGTGAGGAGGAGGGGGAGGAGGTTCCCTTTTATAAGGGATGAGAGGGGCACCTTAGGAATATCTCAAAATATTATTTTATATTAAAGTAAAAATCGGTTTATAATGGTTCAAAATGGTCTTATTTAGAAGGTAAAGTGGGTATGGGTCGAAATAATATCAACCAATAGGATTTAGACAAGTTTAGGTTATTATTTTAACATTATCAATTAGATTTAACTCTAAGTTAAATAATTTAACTTTTACCGTGTCTTTTTTTTTCATACACTATATGGTTAATACACTTACTATAACTTGTCAAACGAACCCCAAGTTGTTTATTATTAATATATATATCCTTATCTATGTCATTTGGCCGAACCTTAGATTTTTAGGTATAAAATATCAATTAATAATATAATATTTTATTTAAAAACTATTCTGTGTCAATTTTGACACTATTTGATATATGATTTTTGTGAAAGTCATAACTGAATTATATGTTAAAACCAAGTTGATTAAATCAACATTAATATATCATAGTAATCTATAAAATTAGTGTAATTCATAAAAAGTCTCAAATTACATTTATTTGGGCATTTATAACATCAATTATGTTAACATTTCCTTAAAAGGGTAATTACTGCATCATCGTTGTGTCATAAATAAATTAATTTATTTAAAGTCTAGAAATTAAAAATAAAATATCATTAATGTAGAAAATCTTTTTAGATTTCTAATGAATATTTATAATCTAATTTATCTTATGTATAAACCCATATTAAAAATGTTATACTTATTAAACTTTGATTTTAACTATTTTAACTATTCATTAAAAAAAATAATATTAAATGTCATAATCTAATCCAAGTGGACCTAAATGGTCATATTATATTCATAGGGTTGTTTTTGGTCTAATTACACTTATCCAATAGAATTATTACATGTGTTAGGGTAATAGTAATATCATATTTACCCTTAGTTACCCTATTTACTATTAACCGCGGTAAAAAAAAAGTAAAAAGTTATTATTCACAAAAAATTTATTTTTCTCTCATTGAACCACATTTTACTTACTGATATCAACCGTGTCTGTCGGATTTTCGAAATTCCATTCACAGAAATGGTAAAATTATGTTTTATGCAAAATTCTGTTTTTAACCTACCACTTAGTGGGTTCACTATTCATCAAAAATTGAAAGTTTTCAGAAAAATACCAAAATTTCAACCTAGGATAATTTCGGTATTCCAAATCCAAAAATGAAGTCCATTTTGAAAGATAAAATTTCAAAAACTGGTTATTACTTTTCATAACGGCTATTTTAAATAATATTTTAATAGCATATCGTCGTTTAGTGAAACTCGGTATTGCGTACAACGCAAGCTATCGAGGAAGGTCGCGATTGCGTGTAAAGTAAGCCAAGCTAGTATATAGTGACAGATTCCTTTGATGATATATAAAAACAAAATATTACGCATAAAAATCTCGGGTGTTACATTTTACCCCACTTAAAAAGAATTTCTCCCTCGAAATTCGTCACTTTGTAACAAACCGATGAGGATACATCTCCCTCATCATATACTCAAGCTCCCTTGAAGCTTCTTCAAGTTGGTGGTTCCTCCATAAAACATTCACCAAACGAGTGGTCTTGTTTTGTAGGACTCTTTCGCTACGATCCAAAATCTCTATCGGTTTTTCTTCATAAGAAATATCTTTCTCCAGCGGTACAACTTCTGAGATGAGTACATGTGAAGGATCAGGTATGTACTTTCTCAGGAGAGATAAATGGAACACATCGTGAACTTCAGAGAGATTCGGTGGAAGCTCCAATCGGTAAGCTACCTTTCCAACACGATCCAGTATTTCGAAAGGACCGATATATCTAGGGCTCAACTTTCCCTTCTTTCAAAATCTCATAACCTTCTTCCAGGGAGATATTTGTAAGAACACTTTATCACCCACTTGAAAATCTAGGTCTTTTCTTCGGTTTTCGGCATAACTTTTCTGTCGACTCTGAGCTGCTCTTATGTGTTGTTGAATAGATCTGACCTTTTCTGCCATTTCATCAATGAGATCAGGTCCTAATAGCTTTCTTTCCCCAACTTCATCCCAGCAAGTTGGTGTCCTGCATTTCTTTCCATAGAGAGCTTCATAAGGAGCCATCTGAATACTGGAGTGAAAGCTACTATTATAAGAAAATTCCACCAAAGGTAGGTGTTGATCCCAACCTCCTTTGAAATCATAGAGAAAGCTCTCAACATATCTTCTAGGGTTTGAATTGTTCTCTCAGACTGACCATCTGTCTGAGGATGATATGCAGTGCTGAAACTCAACTCTATATCCAGAGTATGCTGAAGACTTCACCAGAACATCGAGGTAAATCTCAGATCCCGATTAGATATAATAGAATGTGGCACTCCATGCAATCTTACCACTTCCTTTACATATATCCTGGCAAGCTTATCTAGAGATAAATCCTCTCTAATAGCAATGAAGTCTGCAGACATTGTAAGACGATCAACTATGACCCAGATAGCATTATTGCCTTTGGATGTTTTAGGAAGTCCTGTGACAAAGTCCATAGTGGTGTTTTGCCATTTCCATTCGGGTATGTGTAATGGTTGTAACATCCCCTTAGACTTCTGTCTCTCAGCTTTAACTTGTTGACTAACCATGTATCGAGAGACATATTCAGCAACATCTCTTTTCATGCCATCCCACTAGAAGTACTCTTTCAGGTCCCTATACATCTTTGTGCTTCCAGGATGAATAGAGAATGAAGAACTATGAGCCTCATCCAGCAGCTTCTTCATTAATTCGGGGATGGGGGGAACAGAAACCCGATTCCTGAACTTTATTATCCCATCACAATCAAGGTTGAATTCAGGAACATTTCTCACCTTCTTTTGTAACTCTACATCTTCTTTCTTTGCCTCTTTAATCTTCACATGTATAGATGGTTGAACATTCATTTGAGAAAGATAAAATTTTTCCCCTTCCACTATAATTCCATGATCCATCCTTTGTAAATACATAAATATTGGATCTTTTGTGATCCTCATCATGGATAAAATAGCATGGTCTTGTCGACTTATTTCATATGCCACCTTGTTTTCTTTCACAGGGTGGTAATGGATTGAGCAGTCATAATCCTTAATCAGATCCAACCATCTTCTTTGACGCATATTCAACTCCTTTTGTGTGAAAATATACTTTAAACTTTTATGATCAGTATAAATATCACACCTTTCACCATAAAGGTAATGCCTCCAAATCTTTAATGCAAATATTACCGCAGCTAACTCCAAATCATGTTTTGGGTAATTTTGCTCATGGATTTTCAACTGTCGTGAGGCATAAGCTATGACCATATCATTTTTCATAAGAACACACCCCAATCCCTTCTTGGATGCATCACTGTAGATAACAAACCTTTCTCCACTACAAGGCAGTGTGAGCACAGGTGCACTGGATAACCTTCTTTTAAACTCCTTGAAATTCTCTTCACATTCCTCTGTCCAAACAAACATAACTCCTTTCTGAGTCAACTTGGTGATTGGATTAGATAATTGTGAAAAATCTTTTACAAAACGTCGATAATATCCAGCCAAACCAAGAAAACTTCAGATCTCAGTTGCTGTTGTTGGTCTCGACCATCTTTCGATAACCTCTATTTTTGCTGGATCCACAGATATCCCCTCTTTTGAGATTATGTGACCCAAAAATGCAGCTTTTTGAAGCCAAAATTCACAGTTGGTAAATTTGGCATAAAGCTTCTCCTTTCTCAGGGTCTTTAGTATAATTCTCAAGTGATATTCATGCTCTTCCTTTCTCTCTGAATAGACAAGAATATCGTCTATAAAGACTTCCTCAAATTGATCATGATAGTCTCTAAAGACTCTATTCATTAGATCCATGAAGATAGCATGGGCATTAGTAAGACCAAATGGCATCACTATAAATTCATAGTGTCCATACATTGTACGGAAAGCCGTCTTTGGTATATCCTCCCTTTTGACCCTTAATTGATGATACCCTGAACAAAGATCAATCTTGGAAAAGTATTGAGCTCCGCGTAGTTGGTCAAATAAGTCATCAATGCATGGGAGAGGATATTTGTTCTTGATAGTGATCTTGTTAAGTTCTCGATAATCAATGCAGAGTCTCATTGATCCATCTTTATTCTTAACAAATAGAACAGGTCCTCCCCAAGGTGACGCACTAGGGCGTATGAATCCTTATCAAGATTCTCTTGGAGTTGCTTCTTCAATTCCTGCAACTCAATTGGGGCCATTCTATAAGGTGTCTTTGAAATATGCAAAGCACCCGGTACGAGTTCTATTGAAAACTCAACTTCACGATTTGGTGGAAGACCCGGTAATTCCTCCGGAAAGACATCATCAAACACCCGTATGATGGGCATATTCTTAATCGTGAGTTTCTCACTAACCATTTGAGATAAATAACCATCATTTAGTGGAATCAAGACCCATAAGATGGAAGGAATTTCCACTGGAAGGTTATAATCATCCTTGCATCGATAGACGATCATAGATTGATCTGGAATATTAAATGTGACTTCCCTTCTTTGGCAATTGATATGAGATCCATGTAGAGAAAGCCAATCCATGCCAAGAATCACATCAAATTACACTATAGGAAGGATCACAAGATTTGCAGGAAGCACTTTCCCACAAACTTCAATCGGAGAAGAATTATAAACTTTTGATGTGAATGTTGTGCCATTAGGTGTTGTCACAGCTAACTCAACATCTTATTGTTGAGGTAATACGGTGATACCCTTAGAAAATTTTTCAGAAATAAAAGAGTGGGTGGATCCAGAATCAAATAAAACATTTGCTACTTTAGAGTGGATGGTAAGTGTACCTTTCACCACATCGTTATCGTACTCCACATCGCTAATAGAAATTGCATGTGACTTTCCTTCGTGTTTATCCTTAAGAGTTTGTTGACGTCGACCATCATCATCAAACCTTGGATTTGGGCATTGATTGGCATAATGCCCCATCTCCTTGCACTTGAAACATTGAAGTGTAGTAGGTTCATTCTGTATATCCCTTCCTTTGTTTGCATCAATAGACATCTTCTTCCCATTATCACGGCATTCAAATGCCCTATGACCTTCCTTTCCACATTTGAATCATTTACTTGTCCCTTTAAGACAACTCCCTCCATGTTTTTTTCCACACTTTGAGCATAAGGGAAATCTCATCTTCTTTTTAGTGTGCTCTTTAGATTTTCCTTTGAATTCCATTTTCCTATTCTTATCAAACCCATATGATTGATGGGTTACTCCAATATCCATCTCAACTTTGAGAGCACATCGAATGATTTCCTCGTAGCTATTGAAGTCCTTTATGGCTAAGGCCCTTCGAAGACTTGGTTTTAAGCCACTAAAGAATCGATCGATCTTACTCTCAGGTTGGATAATAATACTAGAAGCGTACCTTGCAAGTCTTGTAAAATTTGCTTCATAGGTACCAATAGATTCATCATCCTTTTGCCTCAGTTCCAGAAACTCTTTCTCCATCTTTGTTCGAAGAATACGAGGGAAGCACTTATTGAAAAATATGTTCTTGAACTCGTCCCATTCCATGGACTCAATTTCATCCCTTTGCCTCGTATTCTTAATAAGATTCCACCATTGATCAGCATCACCATCCAAATGATACACCGCTAAGAAGACTTTATCATGCTCAGAACATTGAAGAACTGAAAATATCTTTTCAGTAGTACTAATCCATTTTTCATCAACTAATGGATCATTAGACCCGCTGAATGAAGGTGGACGTTGTCTCATGAAGGATTCAACAGAATGTTGCTCCTTCCTTTGCTCGTTTAAAAATCATGCATGATTCATACCTTGAGAAAGTTGTGTGAGCATGGCTACAAGATTTTTCATTCCATCTCCCATAACGTGTGGCTGCTCAGGGGGACAATCATTGCATTGCCCGTCGCATTCCGTATTAACATGGGTCCTCCGAGTTCCAGCCATTGACTAAAACCAAGAATAATAGTGTGAGCAACACTAATTATAATAGGAAAACCACATAATCATGAATAAAATTTCACACTTAAGGTCTTATCCTAGGGTATTCATGGCCATTTTTATAACACTAAGATTGTTTTATATTCTTAGAATTATCCTTAGGGTTCTTACGAAGGCTTTTTCATCCTAGTTTCTAATGGTTGGCTATACCTTTCCTCTGATACCAACTATAACAACCCATACTTTACATACATTGTTAATACTTCAAAATTGAAGCACACTTTTTACAACATATGCCAAAACCACAAAGGACCGTATAGGTATAGTGTCTTTAGAAACTGGGAAACATAAACAACTTGTTCATAAATCTTCTATAGTGTATCCCATTTATTTCATCATACCTAGGGTCCCTTTTAGCATATTCTACTTAATATCCATCTTTCTGACATGGGGAAAAGAAAGCATACAAAATAGGGTGAGCTCAAATGCTCATCAAGGGCAAATAAAGGAAATAAAAATCATATCATATTTTTTTGAAAATCATAACCTACAAAAGAGATCATAATATCTTAACATGGAATAAATCATAGAAGTGAAAATGAGATCCCCATAAACATAACATAAAACTTGATACTTTGTGTCATGCACACATAATCATGGAAAATCATTTCTTGTTAGTCATGACTCATTGTCAAGACTATCTTAGCAGACAAATTCCATTTATGAACCGAGTTCACTCCTCGTTTCAGTCCTGTATCACTGAACCGAAATAACCTTCTATTCCATCCATGTATATCTCATGAGATATAAATATTTACCCAATGCATTGGAGGGAGATATAGGTCCCACCCATCTTATAATTAATCCTTTCTTATGTGTGCCACATAATCATAAATCATACATCATCGCATAACACATGTAACAAAAATGGGATTCTTGAAACATCATGACATAATAAAACAAATCATATAAGGTAAATGAATTCATAAAAATAATTCCCTCACAACATAATAAAATCAATGTAATAATAGGGATAAAAACAGAACCCTTTATTATCTTAGATGGAAAATAATTTTGATAAAACACTTGAACTTCATTCTTGAGGAAAATATCCTTTCTTCTTTAAAAATAGTTTTCCTTTCTTAACATGTCATAAAATTCTAAACTAAAAGAAGTTGATTAAAAATAAACTTGAAATCTTGTAAAGGATGATTCTTGGAAATAATGTTTTAAAAATCCATTCATGCCGTATATGTTAAAAAACATTTTTCGTACTTATGTCGGAAAAGTCAAAAACTACCTCGTACGAAAAAACGACAAAAGATTCCTTTCATATTCTTTACTAAAAACTCACAGAAGGGTAAAATTGGATGTAACTATTTTATGTGGATGGAAACAATATTACATATTGAGGGAACATGGATGTGGATGATAAAATACACCCCAGTAAATACCAAAGTATAAACAATCTTGGAAAAAAAATGAGATTGTGATATTTCCCCTTACCTTAGGTCTGATTTGCCTTGTACGTGTCCGAAGCTCTTGTATAATGGATTAAATAATGTTATTGACTTATTACAGAATCATACATATTGATATGATATCATATATGGTCATATTCTTATCTTCTTATTAGTAATATTTCATTGTTACTTGTTACTCGGGTCTTTATTGCCTTTTGTTCTTATGCATGTTTTGCCAAATAAATTCTTATTCTTCTTTTATGTTTATAGATTAATTATATCCAGAATGGTATTAGTGTAACATATATCATATTTATTCATTAAATTCATTTATATAATTACTATGTAATGATGATAATGTAGAACGAGTCGCATCACATCGTGGAGACGGTATTCCGTACGTACGCATGAGTGGTGATATCGTTCCTATGATCATGGAATTGTATTGGAGTGTATGTATACTATTTCAGAATCAATATAAGTTTTTAGTAGTCATATATAGTCATTATTTACACCATTATACCCATCCAAGTAAGGTGGTGGTGGAAAATAGATTACACCACGGCGTGGAGACGGTATTCCGTACGTACGCACGCGCGGTGATTTCATTTTTCCGTAGGATGGATAGAAGGTGAATTAGGGTTGTTTCATATTTATAATAACATATCAGTATGTAATTAATACTGATGTAATTACTTTATCATGAAACAACTAATGAAGAAGAAGTTGAAGAAGACTGAAATTGAAAAGATCGGTAATGGATATTACCTCTTCTTTTAAATGCCTCTTTGAATCCTCCACTTAGGGAACTAAGATTGGTCTTTGAAGATGACCAGGACCTCTAGGATTATTTTAGGGAAGTGGAGAAGGGATTTTGGCAGGGTTTTTCCGAGCTTGGGTGCTCAAATTGGTGTGAGGAGGAGGGGGAGGAGGTGCCCTTTTATAATGGAGGAGAGGGGCACCTTAGGAATATCTCAAAATATTATTTTATATTAAAGTCAAAATCGGTTTATAATGGTTACAAAGGGTCTTATTTAGAAGGTAAAGTGGGGATGGGTCGAAATCCTATCAAACAATAGGATTTAGACAAGTTTAGGTTATTATTTTAACCTTATCAATTAGATTTAACTCTAAGTTAAATAATTTAACTTTTACCGTGTCTTTTTGTTTTCTTACACTATATGGTTAATACACTTACTATAACATGCCAAACGAACCCCAAGTTGTTTATTATTAATATATATATATCCATATCTAAGTCATTTGGCCGAAGCATAGATTTTTAGGTATAAAATAACAATTAATAATATAATATTTGATTTAAAAACTATTTTGTGTCAATTTTGACACTATTTGATATATGATTTTTGTGAAAGTAATAACATAATTATATGTTCGAAACAAGGTGATTAAATCAACACTAATATATCATAGTAACCTATAAAATTAGTGGAATTCATAAAAAGTCTCAAATTACATTTATTTGGGAATTTATAACATCAATTATATAAACATTTCCTTAAAAGGGTAATTACTACATCATCGTTGTGTCATAAATGAATTAATTTATTTAAAGTCTAAAAATTATAAATAAAATATTATTATGTAGGAAATCTTTTTATATTTCTAATGAATATTTATAATCGAATTTATCTTATGTATGATCCCATATTAAAAATGTTTTAGTTATTAAACTTTGATTTTTACTATTTTAACTATTCATTAAATAAAATGATATTAAATGTCATAATCTAATCCAAGTGGACCTAAATGGTCATATTATATTCATAAGGTTGTTTTTGGTCGAATTACACTTATCCAATAGAATTAGGACATGTGTTAGGGTAATAGTAATATCATATTTACCCTTAGTTACCCTATTTACTATTAACCGCGATAAAAAAAGTAAAAAGTTACTATTCACCAAAAATTTATTTTTATCTCATTGAACCACATTTTACTTACTGATATCAACCGTGTCTGTCAGATTTTTGAAATTCCATTCACAGAAGCGGTAAAATTATGTTTTATGAAAAATTCAGTTTTTAACCTACCACTTAGTGGTTTCACTATTCATCAAAAATTGAAAGTTTTCATAAAAATTCCAAAATTTCACCCTAGGATAATTTCAGTATTCCGAATCCAAAATTGAAGTCCATTTTGAAATATAAAATTTCAAAAAGTGGTTATTACTATTCATAACGGCTATTTTAAATAATATTTTAATAGCATATCGTCGTTTAGTGAAACTCGGTATTGCGTACAATGCAATCTATCGAGGAAGGCCGCGATTGCGTGTAAAGTAAGCCAAGCTAGTATGTAGTGAAAGATTCCTTTGATGATATATAAAAACAAAATATTACTCATAAAAATCTCAGGTGTTACAAATATAATAATATGTAAAGTGTATTTCCACACAATGAATGATCAATGAAAAACACATAATTAATTTGAAATAAGAATATCATTATTTACAAGGATAATTTTTTAAGAATAAAAATGATTGCAATTGTATATAAATTCAATATATGATAATCTTTCTCTATAAAACCGAAAACCAGAACTCTTTATATAAACACCATTGCAACTATGATTCAATGATTTGACTCTGTAATATTTGGAGGTGGTTTAGACATCCTCAAATGGGAACACATCATATTCTAGTGGATCCATAATTGTTCATGTTATTTTGTTAGATAAAACTTATCGATGTTTCATCTAATTAAGTTCTTCTAGATATGATATAATGATTTATCCTTAAATTATAGTTGTCTATATTTTTAATCAGTTTTTATTAATTTTATCTAAGAAGTATATATTGTTTCTCTGAAATTTTGATTTTATGAAATTAATTATAATTATATAAAGAACATAGAATAAAAAATCATGTTCTAGTTTATTTATATATTGTATACTATTATAATTAAAATAATTTTTTAATAAGTTTTATTGATTCAAAACATACAAAAATTTATTCTTTAGAAATTAGGAAAAAATTTCAAATTGTAGCTTCACCAAATAATTTCACATTAAAAATTTATTTTTCAAAAAAATGTAAAATTACTGCCCTCACATTTATTAAATCATAATAAATTTGAAAAATCTCAATGTATATGTATAGAATATTGAATATTCATATAGTATTTGTTTTTTGGAAAAATAAAAATATAGATTTATGCAATAAAATATTTATGAAAATTTTGGTAATCCTGAAATTTTTTGTCCATTTTTTTGAATAAATAATTTCTGGAACCAATAACAAATTAAAATACCTATTAAAATCTAATTTAGATGATTATTATTAATAAATATAAGCTATTTTGTGTCTTGTATATTGTGAGAATCAAAAATAACACAAACTTATATAATTATCCATTAACCAACTTGAAAAAAATGCAATTTTTGAAATAGTTACATAGACTAAATTATTATTTTATGATTATAATTTTGTAATATCATTAAATGACACAAAAAAATTAAATAAATCTATGATTGATTAATAAAATTCATTTTTCGTCATATTTTATTATTCCAAAATAGTGTTAATACTTATTTTTTAATCCTATTTATTGTTATACGTTAAATAAATGTTTGTTAAATTTTATTCCTTATGTTTATCATTTTATTTTTTATAGTTGTTTTTTTATATGTGTAATGACCGGACCATAGAAGCTTGGATTTAGTCACTTAATGTTTTAAATTTGTAATATGAACAACTATTTTCCTCCCACTATATTGAATTATTTAGTATCATTGTAAAACCTATTAAATACATAATCATTACATTAATACCAAAAATTAAATAAAACATAGAAACACTATTGTGAACACCCATACACTCTTAGATTATCCTTCCAAGTCATTCATAATATAAATATCTTCTTTATTGGGGGGAAATAAAAGATAATAAAGGGGTAAAATCAGGTTTTCAATCAGGGTAGTAAATACATTTAAAGCTAACAAAAACACAAACAATAAGGAATGGGGAAAAAATTTTCAAAGAGACGTTAACATAAGCATAATATGGAATGAATAAATTCAGATTAAATAGTTCCATGTAATAAAAAAATGAAACATAGTTATGTGCATTCTACTAGTTGAATAATCACATTGAACATAAGTTACTAGTTTGATAATTAAGGAATGAATAATTCTGACAATCATAAACATACTGTAATGGAATTGGGCATGACATCGTACATTAGTGTATAAAAACCAGGTCTTTTTTATCTCATGAGACCTACCAATACATCGATGGGATATATTGGGCCCCATATGTAACTTACTAAGTCTAATACATTCCTTATATAAATACAGTGAGTCATAAAAAAATAAACATTAATATTGAAAAAATAGCATACAAATTGTGAATAATTTAACCATAAATGATTAATGGGAATAGAATGACACATCCACTTTCAAAATGACCATGAAACATTAAAAAACATAATAGGTGGTATCATAAGCGATAAAACATAATGAATTAAAATATTAATCAAAGGATTTTCACATATATGAATATTTTTTTAAATGATACCAATGAAAAATCCATGAGTAAAATAACATTAGGCATTCCAGAGAGTCACATAGTACATAAAAACATTTAAATCGTAATCCATATGAATTAATTTTTTTAAATAAATAAAGACATATCATGATAATAATATAATTATTAAAAATATATATTAATGGGTAATATATGCCCCAAAAATAAGGAATAAGTTTTGAGAAGGAATATATCTCAGAATAAGAAAATGTGAGATGAGATAAACATTTTTTACTTTGGACAGAATAGTTATATTGGAAAATAATTTGTGTTTTTCATAAAATCAGATTGTAAATATATATTTACCAAAAAAATAAAGTATAATTAAATAATGTTTGAGGAAAAGTTCATGTATAATTGAATTGAAAACATGTAAAATTATTTCTTAAGAATCATCAGAAATGTGCCACCTCAGTGTGTTTTAGGATAATATAAGTTTCATTAAAACAAAAAAAAATCATAATTGAATATATAAAATTAGAAATGAAAATTGGTAATTTTAATGATAATATTAGTTATTTTATAAAACATATTTTATAGTAGGAGAGATTAAGGATTACACTTGAAAATGGCTTAGAAACTGGGAAGTTCGGTTAGATCATACATTCTTATCCGGAAGAATTGTGAAAGAAACCTTATATAATCACATATTTCCCATTGAAGGAAGATGAAATGATCTGTATAATTGATTTTTGGACATATAAATATAATTATTAATTATTATATAAAAATAATTAATAATTACATTGGGGAAATGATTGAGAAATCATTACCAGAACGAAAAATTGATGTTTGAGGAGAGTCCCTTACCACTTTACTAATAGTCAAACCATATTACCCATAAAAACAATGATCATAAAATTGTAAATTTGATAACATGAATATTAATAGATTATTTATATGATACATCAATGTGATTTCTATATAAGAAACACATAACAAATATTTGGGGAATATTGCATGTCTCACAGAAAGAAATGTGAGATGTGAAAATCCATACCTTATGTAGGATTGTGTAATGATTCAAAAAATAATGGACTACATAATTTAATTATATTCATTAATAAATTAATTTACAAAATACTAAAAATTTACTTCAATTATTAAAATTTTGGGATGTTTTTTTATAGAAATTTTTAGGAGTTATAAGATTCATTTTTATGGTTGGGTAGTATTTTTCCCTGGTTTCAATGATTAGTTCACTTGTATATATGTATAAAAGATCAAATAAAATGGAAATTGATATCCAAAATTGAATTTATAAGTTATTGAATATCAGATATAATATTTAATGGTTTTATATATTTTTTGGATTCCAGATATGGGGATCATTTATCAGATTGAACATTAATGATTATCATTTAGATTATTTTACTGATTTTTTGATCGCCACAAGCATGTTTTGACTTCATAATTAATATCATGTATATATAATAGTTCTATAACACTAAATAACTTTTAATAATATACAATAAAATAATTGCTAACCAAAATTATGGTTTTATAACCAACCATGAAGGTCGTAATAGTAAATAAAGTTGTATCATCCATGATGGTGGCAAATCTGCACATCACACACAATGTTTTAATTTTTAGAATAAAAGACTACTTTGAAGGGGTGAGATGATGTATATTTTCATAAAATAATAAAATTATAGTACATAAATAATATAATGATGTTATCATGAATTTTTGGATTAAATAGGTTAGGATAGAATAAGAAGGAATTAAATTAAATGAAATCAAAAGAGAAGAATAAAGGATTTACCTCTTGAATTTTTCTCCATGAGAATATCCTTAAGAAACATTGAAATGAAATTTTGGGTGAGAAATGAAGGACCAAAACATGAATGATATCCTTGGGAGAAAAAATTTGTAGAATTTGAGCAAGATTCAAGGCTATATAGGTGTTAGGAGAAGATGTGGTGAGGGGTGGTATAAACAGTGGAGGAGAGGTGTGTTCATTGACTATTTAATTCATTTGTATATATTTTTTTGTTTAAGACTGTCAATATTGATTAATATTGTGACTAAATACAGAATATATTTCATGTTATTTTGAACCAATATTACAGACATCATTAACGACTCATGTAATAGTGTATTTATCTAATAATGTATATTTACCCAAAAATATTTTATTACACTATTCAAAAAATTCAACTATTTCAGAAAAATATCAAAAAATTTCCATAATTTTTTTTAATGATTACAATTTAAAATTGAATTCATCTTTTTGATAATAATTTCCTAAATATGATAAATTATAATTTCATATAAAATCACCATTTAAATAAAAAATAATGATTTTAAAATTATAAATGATTTTATGACACATCAAAAAACTGATTAAGGAATCCTAAAATTATATTTTAATAATTATAAAACAAAATAATAATTATAAAAATTTTTTTTGAGAATAAATATTCTTTTATATCATTTTTTTAATTATAATATTTCAAATAAACATTTAATGTTTTTCAAAGAAAACAAGCACTTAAATTATTGTTATAGAACATTTATTTAATTGTACTATGATACACAAATATCATAGTTTCATTTTTGAGATACCTAAATTTTATTTCCACTTTCTAAGAAGAAGTTACTATTATATTGATCATATTATTATTCCTAATTGTCATATTACTATTCTAACAGTCACATTCGATAAATCACAAATAAAAATTTTAATAAAATTACAAAAAAAATGCAACATTTGATATTATTATTTCAATAATATAGTTTGTTTTGTAAAATATAATTTATAAACGTGTCAAAATTTATTCTTAAAAAAGCACGCATCTAAATTACTATAAAATGTCTTTTTAGAAAAATATATTTTTTATGCTCAAAATTGGTTTTATTATTATCATAAGCATACAAAACATATTAAATGAATTTGAAAACATTAGATTGAATACATATATGTAATATAAGTTTAATTGTGATAAATTAATAAAATATGTTAATTTAAATTATGAATATAAATTATCGTTGTTGTCATAAAAATAGGTTTTTATAAACTACCACCTTTATGTTCAATTGGTTGTCATTTCAAATTAATTTTTATTCAGAGGATTAATTTCATAAAAAATGTGTGATTTATATTTTAATGACTAACTTAATATCATTCATTTTAACTATTTCCAACATCTAAGAGAGAGACAAATAATAATATTAAATCTTTGTTTAACACTGTAAGCTATCAAAGAAGTCAAATTTTAAAAGTGCCACACAGTAAATCATTAGGGTGTTACATTCTATCCTCCTTTAATAAACTGTGTCCTCAATATTTATAATTTTAAAGAGAAATATGATATTGATACTTGAAAATTACATTGTGTGAAACCCTCATTAGAAACAATGTTGATCAAATATCCTCTTAACAATAGGGAAAGTGAAATGTGAAGGCCAGTACCAAATGGGTTTTCAAATAGGGTAAAATTAGAGGGATGTAAAAACATGGGTATGGGAAATAAATATAACCATCATGCTCTAATGGATAATGATAAAGAACATGGTCATTAAAATGTTATCATTCTTAAAAAAAATTAATCTTATGATCGGTTAAATGACCAGTGATCTCTGAGTAAGAAATTTTTATTACTATAGATTTTTTTTTTCAAATAAAATTATTAATGTTATGGGATTAATTTATTAGATGTACATCAACATGAGAAATTAAAAATACTTGTTTAAATTCAATTTCATAATAATAATATCATCCTTTTTTTGGATTTGATTAATGTTCACATCATTAGTTATACTTGTAAATAATGTTCAAGAAGAAGTTTTCATGTCAGAAGAATTAAAATCATCTTATATGGATCAGAAAATCCACTATATTATAATGATCAATTACACGTTTCTTTATACATTAAAAAAACAATATTTATAGGATACAATTATATAGTCCCCCAAAAAATAATATTATGCTATACTATAAATGTAATATTAGTCTCCAAAATTCAATAATAATACCCAAATATCAACTCAGTTCATTCAGCAAAAAAATATATATGCTAAAAATATTCTAGATTATTATTGAAACCCAAAAATAAGAAAGATGTGATCTCAGAGTATTCCAAATAATAGTAATCATTCATTATGTCTTAGACCAAAAATCTAATTTCCTAAATAACCTAATATTTATGATATTCTAATCATTAACCTAAATAACTTGAATCACCATATGTCCAGAATATAAACATATTAGTGTCCAATAGAAAATTAAACCTTTATTCCTCATTAATATTATGTTTACCTTGATCTTATATGATTACAAAAATAGAATAATTATTCTAAAATAAAATTGTTTAAATAATAACCAAATCATTTTCCATTCCCATGGGTATCTATTTGATAGAATAGATGCCCCTAAAATCCAAATAATATTTACCCTTTTGAAAATTTACATAGCCTATGATTAGTAATTTTTCTAAAACCATATTAATATAACATCAAAAATAAATTTTATGGAAATATTTGAATAAAGTAAACAATGAACTATACTTTTAACTATGATTTTCAATACAACCACAATACATAAATATTTATTTCCACATAGTTTCTTCTATGTTCGAGAGTTTATCATAAAGAAGACGGTATTGAATCACGTAATTCAAATGTTCCCCATATTTTATAGAAATGAACTACAAATGGAATTTTAAGAGGACTATTCTTTCCTTCTATTTTACTATTCATTGCCTTGGTAATTATTTTATTTATGTCCTTATTTCCAGCACGTATTGAATTTATCTATTTTTGATACACTTTTATTAGTGTCTCCTTCAACATTTCATGCATTATGAAAATTAATTCTTCTTTCCTACATGGTAATCACTTATGGATATCTTAAACAAATCCATTATTCTATTCCTTTGTGAGTTTAGGAGTTAGTTGAGGAATATTTAGTTAGTCAATTTTTTAGAAAAATTATTAGGTGTGAACATGATATCATTAAATCCCATCAATATCCAATTTAGTTTCTCATGTCCACCACATCAACGTTCATTTTCAATGTTAACATGGCTCCCTCACATTTATTCCATTGAATAAATCTGGAAATCATTGTGTGTGTAATAATAGCCATATTGCGGAAAACATATAATAATTAAAAGAATACCATGATGATTTATTATCCATAAAAATCACATTAGGTTTTTCTTAGGTCATATATTCAATATTTTTATAATGGTTTGTAATTATTGGGTAATTTATCATAAGCATATCCCTCAAGATGGTCAAACATGGTGTCCAGTAGGGCTCATTTTCTCATACGAGGTTACACCAAGAAATTATAGACACATGTTCTTGGAGTTTTTAGCCCTTGGTATATATGTTCCAGATCCAAGTCGACTTATAGTATCAAGGTAAGGTTGTATTTCTAGTAATAACCACATTAACTCTACCTTAAAAAAATATATAATGTGATTTAATTCTTAAACTCAAATACTTTTTTAGGTTTTTGTTTTCTAATATCAATTCACTTAATTTTGTTAATATGTTTTTTTAAAACACGCTTTGATAACAACTGAAAAGAACCAAACCCCAATATCATTGAGAAAGTGTCTTAATATATTACATTGGTTGTACGATAAACTATTTCATCAAAAATTTCCATATAGATTACTTGATTTGGAAAACCAAATAAATACATATGTTTTAAATTACAACATAAAATGAAATACAATAAAAAAACTCTAATGGAAGCACCCACACACTCAAAGATTATACATGATAATCATGCATAATATATATTATCACATCTAGGGGAAAAATTAAACATATGAAATGGGTGATATTAGGTGATCTGTAAGGGTAATAAATACAATAAAATTTATTATAAAAATAAACAACAAGACATGGTGAATAACACATGAAATTAAAACATAAACTTCATCATAATATGGAAGGAATAAAAGCATATTAAATAATTATATAAAAATAATCATAAAATAATTTAATATAATAATAGATATTCTAATATTTTAATAATAAAATGGAATATAAATTACTATTAACATTTTGACGATATTCATAAATCTAGACATCATAATAAAACTACCAATGATTCATCCAAGACACCAAACATAAGTGGCTAAAAACCATGTCTAGTTTTTCTCATGAGACCTATTAATGCATCGAGGAGCTATAGTGGGCCCTTCCCATAAATTAATAATTCCAATAAATTACATATATGAAAATAGTCAAATATAAATAACCTAATCATTCGTATTAAAAATATAGCATATAATAAGTGAATAATTCAACGATATACCATGAATTGTATTAACACAGTACATCCACAACAAAATTTATCATGAAACCCTCATCAACATATGGTAGATGGTATCATAATTGATAACCCAAAATGACACATTTTATTAAAGAAATGATGTTCACATATATGAATATACATTTAATATATTTCATTTATTTTTTTGGAAAATCATCATTAAACATTCCAAAGTGTCTTATACAACATTGAAACATTTAAATCATAATCCATATGAAAGAATTATATTAAATGAATAATATGATATCATGATAATAAGAACATTCATGATTTAATATAACCAATAGAATTACATACAACACACAAAAATAATATGCGTTGAATTATTCTTATATATCATAGATGTAAAAGTGATATAAGAAAAACCATATTTACTATGGAAAAAAAGTTCTTTTAGAATTTTTTTATTTGAAATCAAATATTATATTAAACATTTATTTCGCTGAAAAAAGGGATGTAAAATTAAATTATTATTTTTTGGAATAAATCATTTCATACTAAATTTAATACCTGTGAAAAGATTTTTTAAGAAACTATATAATTAAGCCACTTTAGTGTGGTTTTGGAATATATAATGTGTCTTTAAAACAAAAAAAATCATAAATATTTTTATTAGAATATAAATGAACAAATATATTCTTTCATTATAAAATTTGTCATTTTATTAAAATAATGGTGTCTGGAAATGTATTATGGATTTCACTTGAAAATGGGTAAAAAACCATGAAGTTCCATTAAATTATGCCTGGTTATTGAGAAGAATTGTGAAAGGATTATTATAAAATCTTGTAATTCATATATAAGTAGGATGATAATATATGGACACATGATTTTTTAACATATACATAGAATTTATATGTTGTGTATAAAAATAATGAATAATTACATTTGGGTAAAGAGATAGAGAAATCGTAAGATGAATAAAAAATTAGATGTTCAGGGAGAATCCCTTAAAAATATTCAAACAATCTAACCACAAGGCCCATAAAATTAATGATCATAAAAAATGAAATTAAAAGACAAAAAGATAAATATACCAATGTTATGATACATAAATTGATAGTAAACATACACTCTACATAAGAAATTATGGTGGACAAGGTATATCTCACAGAAATAAAGGTGAGATGAGAAAATCTTAACATATGTCTAAAAGATTCATTCATATGTACATAATGACTGGGATAATGAATTTGTTGCATTAAAATTTTAAATTATAAATGATTAATAATTTTACTGATTTATTATAATTTTATCATGTTCATTTATGGCGTTTTTGATGAGTGAGATTATTCAATTTTAATGTCTGGGAGTGTTTGTTTCCTTGGTTTCTAGGGTTGGTTCACTTGTATATATGTTTGATAGATCATGTAAAATTGAAATGGATATCCATAATTGATGTTATATGATATTTGGGAACATAAATATTAATTACAGTCCATATATTTTATTTTCCTACCAGATTTGAGGATGATTCATTACAATGAACGTTAATGATAATAGTTAAGATTATTTTGGTGGGTTTGGAACATTGTGAACTAGTTTATACATACTAAATAATATCATGTATATATACAATTTATAAATAAAAAAATTCAAAATATGTATAAAAAAATATATTTTAACTATAATTATGGTTTTATAACTAGAATTTAGTGTAGTGATGGAAAATAAAGTCCCATTGTCAACGATGATGGTAAATCGATACATCACGAACGATATTTTAATTTTTAAAATAAATTGGGGAGGAGAAGGGGTTTGATGAAGGATATTACATTAACATAAAAATGATAGATTATACTTATGTTACTAGATTTATCATTCTTGTTTGGATACAATTGGCAAGGATATGATATGAGGAAAATAAATATAATGAAATTGAAATAAAATGAAAAATGATTTACCACTTGAAATTTTCTCCATCAGATCCTCTTTAACGAATATTCAAATGGTATTTTGGATGAGAACAGCTAGACTAAAAAATGGTGGAGAATATTGGGAGAATAAATGGGCTAAATGAAAGAAAATTTCATGGATTTAAAGGAGTCACGTGAAGAGGTGGTGAGATGAGCCATTTATAGTAGAAGAGAGGGGTGTTTTTTGGCTATTTAATTCATTTTTATTATTTTGATCGAAGACTGTCAATAGTGATGACTATTTTGACAAATAAAAATAGTGAATTATTGTATGAACAAATTTATTTTCCATCATTCATAAATAATGAAATAGTGTATATATTCTAATATATATATATAAACAATAAATTACCGTATTTCACTACTCAAAAAAATTAAACTAATTTTGAAAAATCCCAAAAATTCATCATAATATTTTTGTGATTTTTAGAATTTAAAATAAAACCATTTTTAAATAATTTTCTAAAAATGATACATTTTATTTAAATAAAATCAATATTTACACAAAAATTCGGATTTAAAATTGTAACGGATTTTATGATGCATTCAAAAATTGATTAAGGACCCATAAAATTATATTCAAATCACAATGCAACAAAATATTAATTTATTGGTATATTTTATGAAGCTAAATAATCTTTTAAATCCATATATGAATTATAAAAATGTAAATCAACATTTTATGTTTCACAATAATAAAAACACATATTTATTGTTTCTAAAATATTTATTTACTTATTCAAATATATAAATATATATTATTTTCCTTTATGATATGCATAAATTTTACATATTATTTCAACGGTGAATTCACAATTCTATTGGCGGGATTACTATTAATAATGGTTATATGACTATTCGAACAGGTCCATTACTATTCATCGAAAGTTGAACCTTTCAAAAAAGTACAAAACAATTAACTAATGTAAATATTGACATTACTCTTTAAAAAAAATGTTTATTTTTTGAAATATATTATATAAAAGTGTGGAAGTTTATTTGTAAAATGAGTATTCCATTAAAATGTGGTATGATATCCTTTTTTAAAAATAGAACGTTTATGCTTTAAATTGATTTATTCTTATATTAAGACTTTAAAACATATTAAATTAATTTAAAAAAATTATATTGAATATATATTATAGATCAATATAATTTTAATCTTTCATGAATATTTACTAATGTATTTTATTAATATAAAATCTCATTGTGGTTATAAAAATAATTTTTTATAAAATACAACCATTATTTTCAATTGTTTGTCATATCTAATTAATTAGTAATAAATGGATTATTTTGATAAACATTGTTTATTTTTATTTTAATAATTTACATAATCTAATTGATTCCCAATAGTTTGAACATCAAAAAGATAATTAAATAATATTATTTACTCTTTTTTTATTCTCATGAGATATCTAAGATGTTTAATTATAAAAGAAGCACACTATAAAATCATAGGATGTTACAAGATGTAGGAATATTTGAAATATATTCAACAAAATTCCAAATAGTATGCTAATTCTATAAAATTTTCCACATTTTTTTAAAATAAGATTCCTAAAAAATTTCTATATTTAATTGAATAACCTTATTTTTTCTGAGTTGATTAATGTGTTTAGAATTAAAGTCATTATATATACATGAAATCATATTATGGTCATTATGTAATCTATAAATTTAATTAACCATTTAACTAAAGGTAGTCCTTTAATAACCATATTAATAATAATAATAACTATAATTAGTGAAAACATTTAATAAATCTATAAGAAACTAATTTTATATTTCTTTTTTAGAAAAATATTATTTACTATTTCATGAGTTTAATGAACAACTTCAAACACATACCATAAAATTATCATATTTATTTTATTTATTCCTTTTTTTCTATGTTTCATTAATCTAACTCATTGGCACTCAATGTATCATTTATTTCTATTCTAATAAAAAAACTTTTGGAAATTCATTTGAAATAATATTTCATTGAATATTACTCTTTTTATAATCTCAGGGATAATAGATTAATTTTATATAATGAGTATCCCTACTATCTCATTGAAATCCCATTTGAAACATATTAGAATTAATCACATTGAATTATTTACAATATAGAATAAAAACAAGTAATATTTTATTCTAAATCAATAAATTTTAATTGAGTTGATTCTTCTTTAGCTATATTAATTTTTTTAATATCATATTATTGAAACAAACTAGGAAGCTAATTAAAAGAATATTTTTTTATCATTTTTAATTTAAAACATTTCTTATATATTAGTGAATATATATGAACTCTATCAACATAAATGACATCATATAATTTTTTTCAAAAAGTATTATTTCCATAAATATACTTCTAAATATTTGATACATTTAATTTATTGTTTGACCATCACTCATTTTAAAATATCAATATTCATCACTCGATATACCTAGTTTAGTCCCAATAAATTTATCAATATCATAATTAGTAATTTTCAAAATTATCCACATATCATGAGATATTTAATAAGCTGTACTATGACTAAAAGAATTTAGATGATACCACAGTATAAAATAATAATGATTTTATAATTGAGAATGTATTTTGTAGCATCATCTCTTGTAATAGAATAAGAATTATTACTTATGGTTTTTCCAGGGTTTTAGATTATCTGTTTTATTATTAATAATTATTTTTTATGATACTATTTAATATAATATTTTCATTAATGGTAATCACTATCATCAAATGATAATGGTCTTTACAGAACCCATCTCTAATTTTAAATAAATCATTAAATAATAAAAAGATTATAACAGATGACCAAAACGTTTTGGTAAAACACGTTATCTCAAACAAACCTATTTACAAAAGAAAAATATCAATCATATCCAAGATTATATATGAATTGTTTGGTCCTAAATGGAATACTGGAGAATGTTCAAGATGGGGGGTTGTTAATTTACCTCATAATTTTTTTTCGTAAAATTATAATATAGTTAATAAAATTATTCATTAAAAATAAAGCATAGAAACTATATTATTATTATAGTTTGAATCAACGTGATCCTATATATATGCTTTACACCCTCATCCTGAGAGTATGACACTAGCTTTTTAATGTTACCAAAATTTATATAGGTGTATAACCATTTAAAACTACCATATTATTCATTAGATGAACATCCGAAGACATGTATTTTTAACCTATGAATGTATAACCAAGGAAATTACTCTTGATGTAGAGAAGTAAATAACATTTCATTTATCTGGAACAAGGAAGAATTTAAACCGACAACTTTTAAAATTTATGCATCAAATGTAAATTTACCATTATTTAATTGGGTGAAAAACCTATTTGTACATATTTTGGGGTAGTATGACTCGATAATATGAACATTAATTTAATAGTATAATATAAAAATATAATGTAAAATAATGTAAATTATAGAAATAATACTATTTAAAAAATAAAAAAACAAGTGATCTGAATGTCATAGAAGTAAGGATAACTTATGAACTTTATAGTAAAATGATGGATTTAAATATAGTGTGTTACATAAATAGATATGAATCACATAGTATATTTTTTATCACCAAATTTATGAAATATTTCTCCATGGTTATAGTGTCTCATACATTTCATACATTGATATTACATCTATACAGATTAAAATTATTTACATAAAATAAAAATATCGGCCAAAATAATATAGGTAATGAATATTTGAAAACATATAATCATTAAAAACTTGTTTTAATAGTTCTCCATTATCTCGAACATATATTTTTATATCATTAACCCTTCTTAGAGATATCATATATAAAATCTTTTTTCATAACATGTTAAATTACACTTATGAAATGGTGAGATCTGATTCACAATATGGGTAAAAAAGGTTATTTCAATGTTTATATATAAATAAAATGACAAAAATTTTATGTGAAAATGAGATGAAACTTTGGAATCAATACCCAATCTAATATGAATTATAATATTTAAGGATAGAAAATATATTCATAGTTCATAAGACATGAATCATATTGGATTCAAAGAACATGATTAGTGAGAGTATAACATTAGTGTAAGACATGGATCAATGAAATACACCTAAGTGTGGAAAATAATTTTCTTCATAGTCATGGTTCTATTACAAGACTATCATAGTGGAATGTGTTCACTCACAATGCAATCATATTAGTTATGGTACCCTCCCAAGACTATCATATTAGTGAATGGCCCATAATAAATTATGTTATCTCCTAATTCTAGTAATATTTATCTCATGGTATATCAATATTTAGAAAATGAAATGGAATGATATATAGGTTCTACTATCGATGTAATAAAATAATACATATGTGTGTCATATTATCATAAACCATTCAACATATCATAACCCATGAAAATATATTGGTTAAAAAAAATTTTAAAATAGAATAACATATAGAAAAAGGTAATTTAAACAAACATATCATTATAAAAATGAACTATCATGAAGAAGAACAAAGATAATATCCTTGTATTAAATTATATGAAAAATCATATATAACATTGAAAATTTATATTGTCTATGGATAAAAGTATTTTTTTAAATATTCTCAAGGAAATAATATTTATATTTCAAAATAACTTCATTAAAATCTAGATAAAATTTAAAATATAATGGGAGAAATTTTATTTGAAAATAATCATCGAATCATGTAAGGGATGCTTCAAACAATTGACCAGTGGTGATTTTAGGATATTATTTTCATTCCGTAGATGATAAAAAATCATTCCTTCAATAATATTGTTGGAAAAGTAACAAATTAAATCGTGTTAAAAATGAATAATAGAATTATTTAAAACATTTTAGTAAAAATTAAAAATTAGTAAAAAATAATTTAAAAAACCATTTCATAAAACTAATTGACTTTTAATTTTTCAGGAAATATGGATATGGATGAAAAATGTTATTCTGTCGAGGATAGAAATGAATTAATTTTTCTTAAATACAAATTTTCGTTCTCCTGGATATATATGGTGAGGAAAGTGAAAAGGAAACATGTATATTGATAAAATTAAATGTAAAAGAAAATTATTTATTATCTTGAGTGGGACATCATATTATTTAAACATTTTAAACATAATAAAAAATCATGATAGAAAATTTTTTTGTATCATAAATCACCTTACCTTGAGATCTTTTTGCATCAAATTTACTATGACCTCTTTTAAAAAAAAGATATTTTTATTATAATTATATACCATATTCATGTTAATACGTATATTATACTATATGGTTTGTTTATATCATTTCAACACTCTATTTTTTCAATATTTATTTTTTAATATCATTTTATAGGTGTTAACGTTTTCGTTTATCTTGAGTATTTATGTTCTGTAGTTAGAGTGCTTAGGCATTTATATTGGTTCCAATATCAATACAATATTAATCAATATAAAAATAAAAAATAAAAAATAATAATATATAATAATAATAATATTCATATATAAATGCTAGAGGTATAAAAATTAATTACACCATTCCTGGATATGTAAGTCATATATAATCATGAACATTGTTTTCAATTTTCAATAGATGGAATGAAAAGAAGAAATTATTAATTGCCCATTCAATATAATAAATTTATTATATATATCATATAATTCCATAAAATTCACCCTCATTTAATTCCATAAAAAATATTATTGAATGAAAAATGATATTTCATTGTTGTTGAATTCCACCCGTAAATACAAGCGACGTTGTTACTTATCAGAGGATTTGATCGTAAGAATTTAATGATGATATAACCATTATAGAAGTATAATTATGTTATAAATATAATTTATAAATAATAATAATTTCACAATACCAATTTATAAATGATTTTAATGGAAAATTTATTGAATCTATTTTGGGAGACAATAAACCATACGTACAAAAAGGAGATACATTCACGAGTCGTTTGATGGGAAATAGGTTGTAATGTGGTGTTTTAATTATCATAATAATATTTAATAATTTTGGGGATATTAATTTTTTTATTATATGGTTAATACTATATATTTATAGGAGGTAAATAAGAGTATAAAGTATAGTGATCGATTAAGGAGATTACCTCTTCTTTGAAATGACTCTTTTAGACACCCTTGAAAGGGTTATAGGGTAAGTCTTTTGGAAATATTATAAACTACAAAATATTTATAAGTAATTTTTTAAAATAAATTATCAAACATTAGACTATATATAGTGTTCAATTTTGTTAAAATAAGTTAGGGTATAGGTTCCCTTTTATAATTGAGGTGATGCACAGTTTGGAAATTACACCAAAGATTCAAATATAATAAATTAATATGCATGAAAATTCCTCTAAATGGTCTGGTGTTAGAAAACAATGATTTATAGATATTAAATACCATAACCAAGAGATATTAGGCAGGTTTTGGTTTCTTTTTATTCCAAATCATTAGGAATATCACTATATTAATCATTTTTCAATTTAACTATGGTTACAAAATTCAATATTAATGGGTTGAAATTTTTATTATTATATGGCTACAATTGGGAATAAATTGGCATTTAAAAAAAATTATACCTTATCATATCAATATTTGATAATTTTTATAATTTTTATTATTAAAAATTAATTTAATAAAATATCTTTATATAAAATTTGAATATTAAAAATTTTGACACTTCATTTAATTTGACATAAAAGAAACAAATAAAATGTTTTTAATAGAATATAATATTGTTTTTTGAAAAACATTATCTGATATTAACCTATAAAATTCTTGTAATAGTATAACATAGATTTATTAAATCAATTTTAATATTTTAAAAATAATTTATTTTATTTTTCTATTAAATAAATAAATAGTGTTTTGTTGTTGGGAAAGCATTTAATGTAATTATATAATATCAATGGAGTAGTAACAAATAAATAACATGTATATAAACAAATTTTAAACAAATTAATATCTATATTCATTCTTATATAGTTCTACCCCTATTTTTTAGAATGAATATTTGAAACAAGAAGAGTTAAATTTTGAAACATTATTTGTTTTTTTAATATATATAATTTTCAAGGAAATGTGTCCATTAAACTAGTAAATTCCGAGTATAATTGTGTAAGTGTAAAAATAAATTCATTCAATAAGAATTTTGTTGATAAATTATGGTCTACTCACAAAATTTTAATTTTACACAACTAGATTTACCCATTACCAAGGTAATAAATTTAAAAATGGTTACTATTCATGTTGACAAAAAAGGGGTCTATTTAACATAATTTAACATCTTAATTTTAAATATTTAACATAAATTATTTAATTAAATAAATATAAATGAATGATATTAATTTTATTATAAGTACATAAAATGGGTCACATCCCCCTTTTAGATTAAAATACATTTTAAGCATAAAATGTGATTTGTTGTTTTAAATATACCTCGAGAAATATTTAAAAAATGATTAAATTTATTGATCGATTAATCATTTTAAAATTTAAATTAAGCTAATATAACAATAATGATAAAATATTTTATTAAAAGAAAATCATATTTCATGGATAAAAAAATATATTCAAAAAAATTACATTTATTTTTATCAAGCTTTTATTCTTCATTGTAATCATTTGATAACTAATGAATTAATTTTATAAATGTGTAGAATTTATATTTTTAATATTATAGTAATTATTATTCATAGCCTCTGTTTAATTTAAAAGTTACAAATATATACATAACATTTTGATAATGTTACCTGGTTCTTCTAAATCCCCTATGGTGTGTCACATAGTATATCTATGAAATTAATTTTTTTCATAAAAATATTTCCATAAAAATATATCGGTGTTAAATTTTTTTCAAATGTATTACATAATGATTCTATATATGTATATAAAATATCAATGTAATATTTTTGTGCTTAACAATTTCAAATCATGTTTTCACACATAGCCAAACACACTCTATCTCTAAGATATTAACTACTCTAGAGTTGTTTGATTCTGTAAAATTAAAAATATTTCTAAAAAGGGTAATTTTTTATAAAAAAAATTGTTAATATACTAATAATAATCGAAATTAAATTCATTTTATCACGTTTATAAAAGCATGAGACATTAAACTAAATATATTTCAAATTATTTAAATATTGAATCCTCTCATAATAAATATATTGAATTAATATAAACCAAAATTTCAAACCTATTTAATCATTATAAAATTATAAATAATACAAATTTATACTAATTTAAAAAACATTAATATAAATTCAAAATTAATTTTAGAGAAAATAAATTAATAATATCCATTAATATAAATTTTTAGTTAGTTGAAACTTGAAATACTCGAATAACAAAGTATGTTTTGGACTTATGAAAACTATGTAAAAATTTAGCATATAGAATATATTAGGTTTATTTTCATAGTCATTAAATTATAAATTACATTAAAAGTACTTTTTTTTAATTTAGTGATAAAATATGACTTCTGTGAAAAAATCACCAATTTATCAATAAATTTTATTGAGTATAACATTGAAAATTTTCATAAGTATTCAATATAAATTTCTTATGTATTTAGTAAATATTATAATAAATTATCTAAAATTTCATTACATTATAGTTATTTAGAATTTTAGTTACCATGAATTCACATGAATGTATAATACATTAATTAAAAAATTTATAACTTCATTATGAAAACAGAAGTCTTTAAGACATATATTGATCTCCCAATCATTTTAGAACATGTCCTAATGTCTAGTTTTCGCAGAATTCCCATATTAAATATTTAATAATTAAATTCATCCAAAAATAATCATAATAAATATAATTAGAAGTTTAAATTATTCCTATTAGAGGGAATAATAAAAAATAATTGTAATTTTAAAATAAATAAATAATTATATATATACATATTTAATTATCAAAACACGATAAAGTTTAAAAGAGTTGAAAAATAATTTTATGATTATTTTCTATTGTTTTGTGTTCTCTGCTACTCCACATCCCAATTTTGACCATACTTGTCTCTTTCATTTGCAAGTTATTTTTTCTCATTGATGATTTTTTGAATACCCTATATTACACAAGACTTATTTTAGTGTGTTTAGTAAGGAAATATATTTCATTTATTTTACTTTTAAATTGTTGATATTCAATATAAATATTTAGATATGGATAATTATAAAATAATATTGTATATTTAGTAATTTTTTTATATTAAATATATGAAGAATGTGTTAGACATATTTATTGACCGAAGGGGTTTAATAATTATATATCCTTATGAAGCATCAAGTAGGTCTCCTGAGAAAAATCATTTGGAAAAATTTATTAATTTAACTATGATTTTCTTAATAATTTCTTGTTGGTTATATTATGATGTTCAACATGAAGGCATTCTATCATTGAGAAACCAACTTTTATTTCCTTTATAGTAACTATGAATATAATATCCACATATATAATTAATGATCAAGTTGTTGATTATATAGAAATATTAAATTATTATTTACTTCATCATATTGATTATTATTTATTTACCAATGGTGAATTCAACTATATGTAAACCCTTTTATGAAACCCTTTATTATGTTTCCATTTAGTCGTGTTAAAAAAATAGTATTATATATGACATACTTAGATAGGGATCATCTGTGGTGAATTTTTTGATAGATGTTGAAGATGTAATAATAAAAATTGATCCATTGATATATTAGAGAAATTATCCAATTAATGAGAATAATATTTGTTTAATTTTTTTATTAATTCGATTAAACACTAAATATAAATGTACATCTGTATTTAAGTGACGTAATTTTAGTTTTTGATATTGTAATTATGGATGGTTAAATAATGTTCACGTTGGTTAGTATCAAATCCACTATGTATGGAATATGTTCTTATCACTTGGTGTTGTTATATTTCTATCATTACATACAACCAAAATATATACCAGAACAATTGGAGGATGTGGAAGATGGTGGTTTCATTATCAAAAAGTACCTCTAGATAGAATTTATTGAATTTAATATTATATTTCAATTTTTATACAAAGATATTTAAATTAATAATGTATGGTGGATTATATTAAATAAGTCTCATCCCTTTTTAAGTTGTGGATGATCTATAGGGACATTGCAGTTATATTAAACCCAAAAAATCAAAACCCATTGGGGGGGATTATCCTTGACGTTTTGTAACATATTTTTTGTTTTATTTTATTTCTTTTGGCATAATAACTATTATTCTTATTATTATATTAAAAATTATTCTAAAATACATTCATTACAAAATATATCCAAACACATTGTCAAACAAAATGAATATTTGGAAAGTAGTTTTTTTTATTTTTAGTTTTATATTTTTTATAATTTTGTTGATAGGATGAGGCTGATAACTATTTCACATCAATGAAGCGACAATTATTATATTCTATCCATGATAAAAAAATTCGTCTATCTTCATTCACCATTTCTGTATTAATTATATATTTTAGTAAAATAAATCTAATAACATTTCTGAAATACATTGAGGTTAATACATGAAATATGAGTCAATTAGAGATATATTTTTGTTAGGATTATATTTTTGCCTATTTTTTTAAATTATATACCATAATATTAATAGAATAATTTATATGTTATTATTATTGATCAATTATAGAAATTTTTATTTTTATTGTATTATAAATTCAAGGGATTAATAATTTCCTCCATTCCATGATTATAGATTTTCAATTGTAATTTATTTGTAATCTAAATTTAAACTGATGGTATGATAGTTACCTTAAATGAAATAAATAGATAATACGATTTTAATTTTTTTAATATTATTTACATTTATACTTATTTATTGACGTATCATATTGGTTGGAAAATGTTTTAGAACATACTATATATTCATGTCAATGACTCTAGCAGATTAAAGATACTATATTTATAAAGTTCAACATTTATTATAATCAATTTATACCAAATTAAATGTAACATTTTTGAATCCATGGGGACTATGCATTTTTTTATATGATCCATATTACATGTTGAAATTTATTACCTTATTTATCTTGAGTCAAATGACATATAAAAAATGAGATCTTAGTGAAGAGGTGGATATCAATTTTAATAGTCTATTAGATGTAGGGTGTTAAAAGGATAATTTAATTGGTAATTAGATAAATAATGTGAAATATAGTTCAATTGTTTAATTCAAATTATTTTTCTCTCAATAACTAAATTAAACACTATTAAAAATGTTAAAATAAAATAATAATAAGATATAAGGGAGTGTAAATTATTGTGTTCTCAAAATCCTAGTCTCTGAGAACATGTTAAATGAAAACAAGGCCTAAGAAGTTTATGATATAATAAGGTAATTTAAGATTCATAAATATTGATAAAAATTTAAAAATTAATTTTATTGAAGTTATTTTAGAATCCAACTGTTTACCTTTATATTTTTAATATCAAAAAACTAACAATTAAACTTCTGTTGATAATAATTTAAAATGTGTTTTTAAATTCAATTATGTTATGTCCATTAAGTGGTGGATTTGGAAATATATAATGACTATATAATGTCCACATATTTTTAATTTAGAGAATCAATAGATCCATGATCATGAGTGAAAAATATGAGAAGGTAGTTATGAGTACTCATGGGTGTAACATGAATATAGGAATGAATTTTAATAATTGAAGTTTAAAAAAGGGATGAACCTGAAAAAGTATTGATGATGTTATTTTTGGAATGATTTTTTCACCACCGCTCTTTATTTATACTATTTTTATATGGATTTAATATATATAATTTGTATTAGAGGTCAGAATATAGGATATGGATTTATGGAGTGCAGTTTTGTTGATTATTTCATTTATATTTCATTGAATATTCCCCCATTATAGATATGTTAGTATTTTATTTTATTAATTGTAATAATATTGTTATATTCATAAAAAAATATAGTTAAAATATAGTTAAGGGATGGAATTCTATCGGCATAGAAGCAGTTCTATTGATTATACTGTAAAAATTGTACAATTCAACCAATTTAGGATTTCATGATATGTTTTAGGCCATTAGGCCACTAGGACTTTATGCTACCAATGATATGTATTTATAAATTAAAATGGGATAAAGAGTTATAGTGTGACTCAATTTGGAACATGACGTGACATGAAAAAAAAATTGAATCACTTTGTGGGTGGGTAAAAAGAGTAATGAGTATGTTGACAATTATCATATATCCATGTGACTACCATGATAATCATTGAAGGACATAAATGTTTTGAAAATGGTGTGTGTTTTTAGTATTTTGGTTCAGCCATTAATGTATGGGTAGAGATATAATATACTAACCTGTGACATAGATGTGCAAGTGTCATAGTGGATGATGTGACCTGGCTGGAGTCTAACCGAATGTGGAGGAATGAAAGTGTTAATGGTTGGAGAGATTTAATGATTATTGTATAAATTTGAACCCTTGAAATGTACCATTACTCTGCTATATTTTTTGGGAGGGATAAAATACTTCCATTTCTTGGTATAATAGGGAAACATGATGTGATGGTGATTCAAGAATCAGAGAAATATTGAATGAATGATAGTGAATTAGTGTGAATTGTGGAAATTCATATATTCCCCAGGCCATATACTTCAGGGAAATTTTGGGTACATTCTTCTTTTCCTTCGTGACATCATGAGCTTGGGTCATTGTTCTTTTGATATGCAGTAAAAAGTGTTCAGTGGGTATTTATAATTTCTTTGTGGGGATGTATGAGTGGGGGTATTTTTAGGTGTGGGAGTTATTAATTTTTTTAATCCCATCAAAACATGTGGAATATATATATATATATATATCTTATTGAAAACAAATATAAAATAAAATTAGATAATAATTAACATTTAACAAAAAATAATTTATTCTATTGTTTTTGAAATATTATTTCGGATGGGATGTTTAATCTATATGTATAATTTCAGTTGGTTTTCATATTGTAGTTGAAATATATTAGGTCTTCTTAGTTATTGAATATTATGAAATTATTTTTTATAGAAATATATTTGTAATTATTACAATAATCATTGAATTTTATAAAACATAAAAATAACATTTTATCATGATAACTACTAGAAATTGAATTGTAAACAATGCTTTAGTCAATCTATATATGATTAAATTTATCTGAACAGAATTATTTTTAGTGGTTTAAGACTAGAAATATTTTTCACCTATGAATAAATTACACAAGAATTACCCACATTAATGAATTAACAAAAAATACTTATAAATTTTAATTATATATTCTTTCAAAATAATAATATGGATAATAGTTTAATATCATAAAATATGATTCATATTATTTCATGATATAAAAAAAATTCTAGACATGAAAAGAATGTGTAATAAAATTTTTGAATGATTACCATCAGTGTAATAGAAAAAGATAGGGTTGTATAAATAATGTTATGAAAACTATGGAACATATGGTATTTAACAGTCTTATATATGAAGATATTAGGAATAAAATAACTTAGAAATGATATTTTAAACAATATGAGACCATTTTATATTTATGAACTCCATTTCAAACCTATATTACCTCAAGATAATTTAATATCCCATTATAATCACTTAGGTACTTCTAGCATATTGACTAATAATCCCTTGTTTTCTTTATAATTTTTATTTTATTAGAGTCATTTTTATAATTTTGTATTATTATTTCCAATTTCACAATTAATGAATGATTATGGTAATCAATTAATGTTATCCCATGAATCAATGATCCATATTATAACGTTCTATATGGGGTTATGAATAGTAAAAACCGTGAAGTATCACCCTCCAACACTAAATCATGGGATAGTGGGGGAGCATATTTGAGTCATGCTTTATCAAACTATATTTCCAAACAATGAAATATATTCTCTTTGTAAATATATGGGAATCCATTTACGGTATGTTTCTTCAAATCTTGTAGTAATACCATGATGAAATCTCGTTAATTCCATTAGGGGAACATAATTATGTGAAAAATTATTAATAATGTGCAACCTATCCTAAAAACCCATATAACATGAATTTAATTATGTGATTTTACCAACTAAAATCATCAACCGTTAACCAAATTGATTAAATAAAAATCCATCCCACTGTAATATAATATTATCCATTGGATATTTGAGCCTCTCTGGAGGTTATTTATTTATCCTCAACCTCTTCTATTATTTGATTGACGTGATAGTTGATTCAATTGAATCATTCAAGTATGTTTAAAGTCTGTGATTTCAATTTCATATCATTTATTCTCTCTCATTATTTGATTGAAAGAGACCTGAATAATATTGGTTGGTATGGATTTTTACTTATTTATTTTTGGGATCTATTATTATCCCTTTACCTTTCAATCCTATAACTCTCATTGTTGATCCCTTTTTTGTGATGATGATCATAAATGGGGTTATTTTGTATAATAATGAAGTCAATTTTAATTGAATCACTTAATAAATATTTATTTCAAATTGGATTTAAATGTAATTTATAATGATTTAACTGAGTCTATAATTGAATTATTAAAATGGTATGGTGGGTATGTGGGACAAATTCTTTTTGAAAATGGATTTGGAATCAATTTTTAAATTTCTATAAAAATTTATTTCAATTTGAATGGAAACTTTGAGAATGGTAATGATGACATGGAAGGAATGGAATGATTTAGCACTTGGAATGAAATAAATTTAAATGAGGGAAATTATTTTTAATAAGATCCTTTATTTCATTGTCTTGTAAAAAAATTTAATATTTGAAAATCACGAGCATGGTGATGATTGAAATGATTATCTGAAATGGTCGAGATTTAATTAATTGAATGATATAAATATATCTAATTGACTTAAATAAATGAAAGTGGGAAACAAGGTAGTTACATTGGAATAAAATATTCAATGAATTTATTATATATACTTAGCATTGGCTTGATGATAAAAAATAAGGAAATTTTTTTTGAGGGCATAAGGATTAGTCTAAGAGCATATCTCTTATCCCCGAAGGTTTTTTTAACATAGTAGTGTGTCACTCCATGAGCCATAATTTATTTTGGTGTCTGATAATAACTATATTAATCATAACCTATAACTTTTTACCGTGGTTATTGGAAAAATATTGATCATACATGTTTATGTTTTATTGGAAATGATTTACTCATTCCTATTTTGATAGAAATTCTTATTCATGACTGTTCTAATAATAAATTGGAAAATATAATTGAATTGATAGAAATCCAATTTGAAACTTATTTCATAATATAAATTAAATTTTTTTAAAAACATGTATTGACAATACATGTGTAATTTTATCCCAAAAACGTTTTTTTAATTGTTAATAAATTTTAGTTTATTTATTATAGAATACTTACGAAATGTTTGTTGGGATCATAGTGTATTTTTTGGGAAAACCCTTCCTCTACCTTTAAGAATTTTTTAAATTTGTTATACCACGTTTTTATGGAATTTTATAGTTTTGGAAGGATTGGAAGTAGTGAAAAAAACATTTTTTACATCATGTTCTTTAGGTTTTTCACGTCATTTTTAGGGCAATGTTATTGAAGGAGACATAAAAAATCATATTTTTTACGTCAGATATATAATTTAATATGTTAAGAAATATTATATTGGTGGTTTTTCATGTTAGTTATTTAATAACATACGTGAAAGATACTTCAATAAAGGGTTTTTAGGTCGGTTATTAAAATAGGTGATGTAAAAAAATCTTACCAAATCGGTTATATAAAAAAGAGGTGGAAAAACCTGATTCTGACACATATTTCACATTTGTTACTTAATAAACAACATAAAAAATACATATTCACGTCGGTTATTTATCAAAAGTCATAAAAAATACCTCATATTTTATAAAACAGAAATCAAAGAAACCAGATTTTTTTTGTGTTTTAATGTCGGTTGATAAATAACAAATGTAGACTAAATTTTTTTAAAAGAATTTTAATCCTTTCCTCCCCACTGCAGAACTAGACCCAAAATAACCAAAGCCATACTATGAACAAGACCACAACCATGCACAATCAAAAATAAAACAAGAAATACCAATTGCAAAATTTCACATTCATATATATAACATTCCAAAATTATAATATTAACAAAAAAATCAAAATCCAACCAAAACAAATAGCAAATAAATATTTATATTTACAATAATCAAAATTATAATATTCACTAAAAAATACTAAAATCCAATCAAACAAGTAAAATAATTTTACCACTCCATATGTAAGTCTTTGAACTCTTGTGAACTACATGGTTGAGGGCCATCAAATAGAGAAATTTTTAAAAGAAAGTAGTTAACATATATAATTAATAAAAGTAATAAAATATTAATGTATAATTTATAAATGAATAAAACATGGTCAAACATCGTAACTATTTCTATTGTAATTATTTTATACATAAATCATAACATATAATACCCATATTCGATGATACCTTATAGTTTATTACAATTTTGTTTTAATAAGTTTTTTAATTAAAAATATCAATTTTATATAATTCAAAATTTACTAATTCTAAATCTATATTCACCTTTACATATAAATATTAGATCATGGAACTCATTTTCATTGTGGATCTTTGAAATAAATCCCTTCCCCTGTTAGGAAATAATATGAATGAAATAAAAATAAAATTCACTATAATATAAATATAAATATATATAAATTTAAACTTTGCCAAAAAGTTCTTAAAATTTCATCGCACATCTCCATGGGAAGAGAATATCCAAAAAATTGTTTTCTCCTTTGGACAAAAGACACCTAACATCTAAAGGTCCATGATATAAAAGGAAAATTAAAGTTAGTTGTTATTATTTTAAAAGATAAATAATAAATCATGAGACATATGTTTCATACCTCTCAATAAAAGGAAACATCCAACACTGTGTAATTATATTCTTTTGAAATTATTCAACAATATATATTGCTTTTTGTTTCTCATACTTCCTCTTCCATTCAAGTGATATAAACTATGGGTCCATCATTTTTTAGAATTGCCACTACTATTTCACGTCCAGAAACATGTTCTTCTATTATAAATGTACACTAAAACAGCAACAACATTGTATATCTAGAAAATATTTCAAGACTAATAGAATCTGAATCTGATGTCATAGCCCTTTCTATTTGTTTTTGGAAATATAGTATTACGTTAACATTAATGTTTTCTTGTAAATAAAGAGAGAAATATATTAACTATAAAATGTTAAAAAAATATAGCATAAAAATAAAATATAATATATAACATACACATACCTATATGGTAATGGGACATAGAAGCCTATATGGTGAATCTAAGTAGTGGACAATACATTTTCCATATGTCGTCACCTCATCTATATGTAATAGTACTCCACCTAATATATCGATTATATCCTCTACAGGGAACTCATTCTTCTCTACCTCTAATTTTTGATGATGAATTGTTTCTTCTATATAATATATAAACCCATATAAAACTATATGACATTGAGGATCATCAACATACAACTCACAATAACTATGATGTTATGGAGGATGGGTGTGGTTGATTGGTAAAAATGGGGTTTTTAGGAAGAGGTGTGGGATAAATAATGGTGTTTTTATGAGGAGGGGGAGGATAAATAATGGGTTATACAGGTGTTGTAGGTGGAGTAGGAGCTACTGGCGGAGTTAGAGCGGGAGATGCAGTCTAAAATTGTCATTGCATGTCTGCAAATATAAACAGTACAGATGTGGTAATCTTTTCCTCCATCGTCACATTAATATTGTGTACTTAAACCTCCAAGGGGTTTTTTTATATTTAACCTCTATGGATGAATAAGAATAACATGGTAACACTTTTATTATCGATACACCCATTAGGTATGCTCATACATGATTAGGGTGTTTGGAATTTTATAATAAATAAGAAAAAATATCATGCCTCGGATCAGCATTAAATACTCATTGTGTCCTCTACTATTCATTTGAATCCTATATTAATTATTTAAAAAATTAATTAATGATTAATTGTATATAAAGAATTGAATAAACATAAATAAATAAAATAATCTTATAATCCTCATGTCCATAACCCTGGATTCATCTGTAAGATATTTCTCCTTTTTTATCATCTGATCCCTCTTCCATTTTTCCAGTCTAGATGGAGAAGAATGGAGGGGAAACATCTTTAGAGATGGAACACTGATCTCTATGTTTTTGTAATTTTATAACTATCATTTTTTCTTTAAATAAACTATACAATCTTCATGATAAACAATGAGGGTTTACATTTTGGGATTGGACCTCCAGATGAGCTATCCTTCATTCCTATAAATTATGAATAATAAATAATTGCGATGTAATTAATACTATCATTAATATATGAAAACATAAAAAAGTATGCATTTCACTAACAAAAAATGATTCTTGTCTTCAACATTCGACAATTTTCTTCCATGTGCCTTCATATATAAAACGATATGTATGACATGGACTGTAATGTTCCATATCCGCATAAATGAAATCAGATGTGAGAGTTGATTTGAAATCCCTCCAAATCCAGCAGGCATCGATAAATTTTTCCTCATAACTACTAAAGTGTTAGTTCTATCAAATATCTTCTAAAAATGAAGAGGGAAAACATATTATATGATAAAAAATTCATGATTAGTGAGACAATATAAAAATAGATTATGAAAATAGTGCCCCATAACTGATCTAGTGTTGTTTGGTCAACACTTCTCCAACTATTAATCAAAATTCTTACTTTTATTTTACCCTTTATTGATACAAAACTCTTGAACTATTTTAAATTAAGTCCTCTTGGAACATCATTATCATCAATTCCTACAATATTCAACTTGTCCTTGATATGAGCAACTGATAATTTGGGTAAATGTGTGATTCCAAATTTACCAACATTAAAATTATTCTCTTCTATTGTTGGAGCAGATGAATAAAATCGAGGAACATCAAAAGAATCATGTGGATGTTCTTAACCAATGGAATGATCAAAAATCTCATCTCCAGAATTTTGTGGTTGATTATCTGATTGATACTTCATTTTATTTCATATGAATGTGAAAAACAATAAGTAAAAATTATATACAAATGAATATATTATAATAAAGATGTAAAAAATTAAAAATTATGAAACAGAAAAGTAAATTGAAACTTAAAACATTATTAGTCATATTTTTTATCATTATCTAAAATGATAAAAATTGTAATGATATATGAAATTTCATTTAAATGAATGAAAAAACTAAAAATATGTATAAGAATATTAAAGATGATCTAACTAAATAAATTAAATTTTTAAACAACAAATAATATATTTTACCATATAGATTTAAAATAATTTCAGTTCAACAAAATCAATAAATACACATGTTATGTTATGGTAAACATATTAAACTAAAAAAAGTAAACTAAAATGAACAAACATTTCTACTCATTTATTTTAATACGTTTTTTAATAAAGAAAAATATACAATATAATATTTTATGAAATTAATAAAAGTAAATGATAATTGAACATACTTTACCTGTAATATTATGAATGTACTAATGGATTGTATTCACAAATTTTTTATCCATGATCATTTTTTATGGAAAAAATCATGTCTATAACATGACCATAATTATTATCTACTAATCATTACATGGAATATGGGATCTAACAGAAATCAGAATCTTCATTAAGTTGAACATCAACAACCTAGTTTTTTCCTTTTAAAACAATAAACCACTGCATATTGGAGTGAAAAATAAAAAAGAAAAATTGTTTTTCATGTGTTTCCATTATAAAACAATTAGTTGTGTCTTTCAATCTATTCATATTAACAAGTTTCATTCCTAATTCATTTTGTTTCACACTGTTGTTATTGATAAAACATTTGTAGTTAACCATAAGAACCATAATATTAATTTAATAGCCCTCCAATATTTCTTCAATGACTCTATTGTATTCAATTAATGTAGAGATTTGTTTTTTTCTTTAGAACATGAAAAATGCATTGCTTCAATGAACACCAATACATCACTATTCTGAACTACACTTATGATTCTGGTTCATTCATATAGAATGTATATCCATTAATGTCATACACAGACCATGTCATCACATTTAAACTTGGACCACCCACTAACCATCATAATTTCTCTGACACATCTGATCTACTTAGCATGGTATTTTTAAACCATGGTAAAAACGTGTTATTATTCTCATTCAAAATCCATTTTTCATTATTTGTTGGATGAAATTGTTTCAACTCATTAATATGCAATGTAATATATGGTTCAAGTTTATCTATTTTATTCATAGTGTATTAATGTACATTATTCATATGTTTATATGACAATGATTTAACTTTTAATCCACAAATCTCCTTTCAATCATCACAAAATCATTCACTTCGAGATGGAGGCAAACCGATATTCTTCTGCGCGGCCAAGTAGCTAGTAAAAAACTACAAAACCTCATCAAAAATAATCTTTTCAACAATGGAGGCATCAGGTTGTTATGAATTATTAACATACCCCTTCAATATCATCATATTACTTTCACAAGGATACATATAACATAGATAAATAGGTCCACAAAGCATTATTTCTCAAACAAGATGAACCATTAAATGCACCGCTATATCAACAAAAATATGGAAGAAAATACATTTCTAATTGACCATGTACAGAAATTGGATCGTTTTCTAAAATGTTGAAAGAATCATGATTAGTCTCCTTATTATAAAGTGAATTAGAAAAATAACACACCTTTATGATAAACATTCTGAAACGGATATGAAATATTTCATCCAATAAAACTTGTAGAATTTGTTGCATATTGACGTGATAATAATGAGATTTCAAATATTTCAACTTCAAATCTTTCATATAGAAAACTTTTGTTACATTTGATGAATAACCTTGTAGCACTTTGATATCATGAAGGCACTGATAAAAGACAGTTTTATCCCTCTTGGTTAATGTATGAAAAGATGGGGGAAGAAATGTTCATATTCCATCAGGTGTGGGAGCTAACTGCAATCATATTCCCATTGATATTAATTATAATCATTCAATAAACCCATCTATAATACTTCCTTAAATACATAACAATTTTCCAATCAAGCTTTCATAGATACTCTTCTTCACAAGAATGAAATTATTGTTGTGTTTCACTTTATTATATCTCAAATATGGTAGATTAAAAAAATATTGACTGTTTCATCCAAATATATCAATATTTCCTAGATTTATTTTTCTTTCTTAATATTACATTACGGTTTGGAGCCCTATCAAAATACTCATTAATGGAAAAGGGTTTTTGAGAAATATCAAATTCTTGTGAGCCATTTAAATTGTTTTTAATCTTCTATAATAGTAATCCATAGGAAAAAAACATTCAATGTCTTATTTATTCTATTTTCCTACCATGATGCAATTAACAATATGAATTCTGTTGTTTTCAAATTGAAAATGATTTATGCCCCTTAAAACTTTGTCCATATAATTTTACATTAATTTTTATGTCATTTATAATGAACATAATAACTTAATTCAGTTGAAATAAATACCATTTTATAATAATCATTAACACCAATTGCATCCTCTCATAAGTTTTTCAAATCATAAATTAATGGTGACAAGAGAACATAAATATTAGTTTTGGTTTGATTTGGTCCACATATCATTAAACTCAACATGACATATTCAGGCATCAGAAAAAATTCAGGAGATAGATTTTAAATTTCCAATAAAATATGCGATGAAATATGTGTACTACTAAGGCTTGAATATGGATTCATTTTATCTATGCACAACTCTATTGTGAGATTTATTACTTCATTTATGAATGTATGATACATCTCCTCAATTTTATTCCAATGGGGACAATCTACTTGATGACATATTTTACTATCACATATCTGCTCATTAGCATTACATATTAAACTTTTTCCATCATGTGAATTAGATAATAAACGTTTCAAACGAGGAATTATTCGAAGATAGCAAAATACATTGACATGGATCTATGTAATATCTACATCAACCTGTGATTTTTATTTCCACTTATACCATGATGTCCCACATTTAGGACATTTTGACAAAATCTATATTCCTTCCAAAATATTATACAATCATTTAGATAGAAATCTATTTTCTTGTATCTCAATATCAAAGGGAATAATATTTCCTTGGACTTATAATGTAAATCTAGAATATCGTAGTCTTCAAGAAGAATGTCATTCAACAATTATAGTAGCTCTGTAAATCTTTGGTCACGCCATCAATTCTTTGATTTCAGGTTAATCAATCATTAAACTGATGATAAAACTATAAAATCCATACCTCCCAGATACAATGGGTTTTTAGCATCACCATATAGAGGCTCAATTGTTGGTTCTACCTCAATTTTTTCTGCTTCATTATCAAGAATAATTTCATCAATTTCATCGAAGTTACCATCTTGGAATGAATCATCATCATTAGATATGAAATTCTACCAAATTTCACCATGCTAAATCCAAGTTCTGTAACATGGATTAAAACAATGACAATTTAAATGATCTTTGACCTCTATACTTATCAACATATTCATATTTAAATATTCTAGGGATCGATAGAGAAACCGTTTGTTGTTTTGAATATTTTTATAAGAAAACTACAAAAATGAATTGACACCTTACTCAGATTCATCAACCATTCGATGTGATGTAATCCAACATTGACACATTATTACCTATAACAAATGAAAAAATTATACATCAACTTATGATAAAGCCAGTTTTAAATTTTTTTTAAAAATATTATAATTTGAAACTAACACAATTTTTAAATATAAAAAAATATATACACTTATTTGAATATTATAATTAAAAATTCTACACAATAATAGAAGATAAGATTAAATATAAATGATAAATCATAAAAATATATGCATGAAAATAATTTTTAAAAGAAAATATATTTAGATATTATATTTTTATGCAATATAACATTCTTTTAAACGAATAAATTGTTGAAATATAAAACAAATATGTGAGCTTTTGAAGATTATAATGATATTTTTTTGGAAAATAAAATAGAAAAACACTAAAGTAAATTAATATTAACCATATGTTTTGCATGTTACATAAAAAATATATATAATTTGTGTCATATAGAATCCTTGAATATGAAATTACAAAAAGAATAAATTATTTTTTACCACTTTAAATACAGGGATATGTAATGGAATGTATCTATATTGAATATAGATAGATATATTGATAAATTATATTATAAAAATTGACATGAAAGTTCCAAAATTTTTAATTTTTTACCATAATGTAAAATGATTTTGAATTATGATAGCCATGTTTACTTCCACCACGTGTCAATTGGGATCTATAGACTACATGAATGTATATTTATTTATAATAGTGGATGATAACCCATAATGAGTTAAATTTTATAATGTTTTAAGAAAATACCATCATTTTAATAGATATATATCAATTCCATCATAAATTCCATTAGTATTTATGTAATGAAACATATAATACAATAATATAATTATCATAAATATGATATAGTCATATGTAAAAGATAAATACCACATGGAAGAATGACATATATTTATTTAATTAACAAAAAATAAGATCATCTACCAAACTTATTTTGAGAAATTATCAGTTCTATCTTATAAATTAAGTCAATCTCTTTATGAAAATATTCCAATGATGTTCTATTTTGCATGGAAGTTCATATAATATTTTTGACCTTTTAGATATTATGTTATTTAAGTTGGATATGAGTAAAACACAATTGGGTAATAAATATCATATACAATACCATTAATCACAACTACACATAGACTTTAATATGATCATTATAAAATGACATAAAATTATAGTATATATATATATATAATACTTATCCATGGGTTTAGCATAGGCTCTCAAGTGAGAAAAGCCTATTTTCATCCATAGAATCACTAAATACATCATATAAATAATTACATTCCATCATATATCGATTTATATGAATGGAAATAATAAGTAGTGAAATATACGATGAATGAAATCGCCAAACGAGATTTAGAGTCATATAAAAATGATTCAAATTGATGGGTACCAATATTTCTTGAGAGTTGAAAATAGAGAATATATATGAGTCAATAAAAAAGGTTAACAATTCTATAAAAAGAGTTTTGAGCCCACAAGATTGAAGAATTGATGATGTGTTTTCCACGCAAGAGAGACCAAGTTATTGTCACCCAAACAAAAAATGGAAAAATAACTCAAAATGGGACTTTATAAAAAAAATTAATGATTTATCACATCAGTTATTTATTAAAAGACATGATAATGATTTTTTTATTACATTTATCATGTGGTTATTTTATGACCAATGTGATATAGAAAGATACTCAATTTATCAAATTGTTTATTATATAACTGACCTGATCAATCAAGATATTTCACTTATTAAATTGGTAATAATATAAGTTACGCGATAAATCAATTTTATGGGTTAACACTTCAGTAATTTATAAGCAGTGTATTAAATTGCGACATGGTAAATACTATTTATTATAGTGTCGTAGACATGAGACATTATGTTTTGGACATAATCAGTTTGATAAAAGTGTGTTACATTCCATCTATTATCATGATAATCCCTACGATTCTATGTGTTATAATGAATGTTTTACTTGAGTAACTATTTGATTTGGATCTATACCTTTCCTTGGATTCTTTTTTAGTGTTCTAATTACCTATTAAATATTGATCGATATGATTGGTGATATTTTATCTATTTACTATTATTTTCTTATGTTCTAAAACAACTATGTCTATTACGTTGGACCCAAGAATCACTTGGAATAAACATTAGGTGTGGGTTGTTAACAAACCATGGGAAGTGAAAAATTGAATTGATGAAAACCAGATAGAATATTTTTTGTATGTTTTCAAATCATTGGGTAAGATATATTAACTTATTACCATTAAATATGATTAGGTTATACCATGAAGTAATGAAAATAGAGACCATACCAATCACATTCCTTATTTCAATTCATGAACAATACTCGGGGACAATGTGGCTCATGATGAAACAGAATGGTTTAAATAAATCAATCAAATCATTGATTACATGGAGTCACCTAACTCTATTATGGTTAAATATGACACCATTAAACCTTATGGGGATAGATGAGGATTTTGTTATTAAATAGTACATACTTTTAATAATTGTTGAAAAACATGGAATGGATTTAAATCTCTTTTAAGGGAAAAATTATAAACAATATCTATTGGTATTTCTATGTCAATAGTGTTACTTATTATTTTAGAATTTAATAAAATTGTGATTCAATATTCCTACCATATCAGTAAAATTGGTCATTTGTTAACTAAGGTTTTATTAAATATGAAAATGAAATCCTAATTGTTGGAGATGTGTCATTGACCATTATATAAACTCAGGATTTCATAATGAATCTGACCTCATATGATGATGTATTAGATAGACCATTGATGTTGAAACCTTAATGGCTTGTAAGTAAGTATTAGAGAGAGTTTATATTAATCCATCTGGCCACTCAAGTGGACCCTTAAATGTGAAAATAATGTTTTATTAGTCTCATTGTAGAATCTATAGTGAAACATCATAGTGTAATTTCCATCCTAAATCTTATAGAGTAAATGGTAGAGGATCACATGAATATTTAGATTAATGTAAATTTAGGCACACAAATCATTAATAAACAGAGACATTGATGATCTTTAGGTTTATTGTACAATTAGTTCACATGTGGAGATATTTTCATAAATTTATCACTCAACATTGTAGTATATGAATGTAAATATTTGGTGAATCTATCGTGGAATTATATTATTCAAGAAAAAGGGATTCCAGCCACATGAATCAAAATTAAAGCTTCTTCGTGTATGGGATGATTCCCTAATGGATTCTGATATGAGTCTAATGATATTAAGAGGTATCATTAATTTTACATTTACATTATAATCTACATTATATGATTTTAGTTCCTTCCAATTCTTCATTTATACTGATATTTTGGAACTATTAAATAATCATATTTAGCTGATTATTTTGTTTATGAATATTTACACACCTCTATATATGAAGAGCATTTAATGTCATAGATCTACATATTTTACTTTATATTTTAAAAAAATCAATCCTTATTGTGGATTTATAGTTTTGGATATAAATACCCTAGATATCATTCATTAGAAGGATTTTTTATCACTCATAGTGATCATATTTACAATTTTCATTAGTTTGTATTCTTTACTACCCTATATGAGGTGAGTCATGTGATTTTGGGAGAATTGGACCTATGGTAGATTTGGGCTATACCTCCCCTTTTTTATTTGGGTATATTTGAATCAATGTCTTATATTGAACTGGTGAATGATTCTTAGGGTGGTGATATTTCTCCCATAGTCAATTTTTTTCCAACTATTTTCCTTTTATCTTTTCAGGGTATCTAATAGATAGGGTGGTAGAGTTTTCTAGATGCTTGGTACAAGAAACCCATGCTCAATTTTTTCCCTCAATCTAAACTGAACTAGTTGATATAAATAATTTAAAGACTTCATTTAATGATTTGATGTATAAATTATTCATCATTATGAGTGTGTCTCCATTAGAAGTTCCACTACTTTTTTGAAATAAGTTCGAAAGGAACCCTTACATTTTTGTTGATTTCGAAATGTTAGACCTGGTCACATTTAAGAATAAATTTACATTCCCCCAAAATGATAAATATTTTACCCTACTAGTGGGTATGGAGAGGTTTTAAAAAATTAATTATTATTCTAGTTGTCATGATATTAATATTAAGGGGTGTAATATCCATAAAATATCCATCACGGTCAATTATGTCAATTATAAGTTTCATGTTATGCTTTTTGTTTTTTCCATTTCTAATAATTTTTTATGGTGTTAATGAATAGAATATTCCTCTAATACCTTTATTATTTAATATTTTTATTTTTGGACATAGTCATGGTTCAATCAAAGATAGAAGAGGATAATTCAAATCACTTGAGATATGTTTTGGATATCTTGAAAAATCACAAACATAATGTGAATCACTCTAAATGAAATTTTGTGATTCAAGTGGTAATGTTATTTTAACATGAGGTTTCTAATAATGGTATCTAAGTTTACTATGATAGGGTGAAATTTATTTCCCATAGGGATAAACCACATAATTTCATCATGATTATTAAATTACGGATATTATTTGGATATTGTAATAGTATTTTGAGAGATTTTGAGAAGTTTGATTCTCCATTGACCCACCTCACAAGGAAGAATATAATGTTTATATGGGATTATAAATTTTTAGCTTAATTGGATTAGTTTAAATGTCTATTTACTTCAATATCAAAATTGAATCTGAAAAAATCCTTTTAGGGCCATGTTGTCTTCACAGATTCGTCATGTTTTGGATATAGTTTTTTCCTTATACAAAGTGATCAAATCAGGGAATATGGTTCACATTTATGAATTCCACATGAAAAAATATCCCACACATGGTCATGAGTATAAAATAGTGACGAAAACTTTGAAAATATAGTGGATTTATATTTTCTGTGAATGTTATAAAAACTTCTATGATCATAAAACCATGAGGTTGGTTTTAATAAAGAATATTTTAATATTTCAAAGTGAGGGTGTGTCGAGTACCAATAATCCTTTGATTCAGAAATTGAAAAAAATATTTTCCACGGGTAATTTATATATCAATGCTTAGTGTAGGAAACATCCATACCAAAAAATTATTGAATCTCTTAAAGAGTGGAATCTGATTTCCCACATATCACATATCTACATGTCAGTTTTATATGATGAGGCTGAATTTGTTTTTATAAATCTTTCATTGAATTCTACACTTATCGAGACGGTTATTTCGTAACAACATTTTGATGATGATTATTAGAGGAATTATGTAATATTTAAATTTGTAGTAGACCATTATCCAGTGGTCTCTATCATCAGATGTGATCACATGCTTCCATCTCTACAATGCCTCTCCTTTTCCATAAAAGAAGGATGTGATTGGCGATTTTTGTGATTTCATATGGGTGGTACATGTAGGAATCATGAAGATGTTTTTTGACGTGAGGAATCTTATATGGTTTCATTGTTTTAGAAGGGACATTACTAATTGTTTTAAAATTTTATAGTATTATGAATATTTATTTTGTGAATCAGATGCCTTTTGGTTTATTTATCCCTTTCATATACCAACATGGATAGAGGGAGAGATATCCTTGGATTTGTTTTGGAATTAATTTTAAATATAATGGAAAAATTTGATATGATTGATAATAGGATGATTGACTAAATCATATCCATTTATATCCATTTTGGATTCCACCAATGCAAAAAATAGGATAAATAATTATTTAATATAGATCATCATATTTCATGGAGTTCCATATCTTTTTCTTTCTAATAGGGTTCCCTATTTATCTTCTTGTTTTGGGATTTCATATAGCATGTTATGGGATCCCATGTAATTTTGAGAACAATGTACCATCCTCGTATATATTTTCATTTATAATGTTCTATATAAAATACTGAGTTTTTTCATCTTTGGTTGTTACATGATGTTTTAGAAATTTTTGAGAGAAAATATGGAATGGTCATGCTTTCTAATAATAATAGTTACCAATCATCAATAAAAAATGTTCCCTTTGAGGGAATATATAGAACCCTTTTATTTCTCCTCTATGTGGTTTAGAGGATTGAGAATTTCCCTTGTTGGACTTAGTTTAATGTTTGTGATGATGAAAAGGATTCATTTTATTCATTAGAGAATGGAAATGGATTAATTTTTGTGTAAATGCTATTGTAATAATCAACATGGACTATTGTTGTTCAGGGTTGGTGACTTATATTTTCAAATTTTTTCCATTGATTATGTAATTTATTGCTCTAAAAATAGTGAAATTTATCTCCAAGATATGTTTTAGTAGTTAAAGTTATAGATCATATAATTTAGATCTATTTATGATCAGATATAACACCTCAAATGATATCTACGCATAACATATTCCATGCATTAATGCTCAAAAAATGTATTTATGCCCAATCTGGTGCATTGATATAAGATTTTCTTGATTTTTAATTTTTGTCATCCTTGACCAAGTACATGGTTCATATCATTGATTCATATATATTGGGTTTTAGTGTTAAATATATCCAATTTTGTTGGATTCTTTAAAATAATGGTTTTGATTCATGTAAGACATGTTATCACCAGACACTATAGAGAGTGTAGTGGAATCATCACTTTTTAATGGAATATGCATTAAAATATTTTTATGGATTGAAAATGTTTATGGTGGGGATATTGTGACAAATTGTTACAAGATTTTATGTACTTATAACATGATGTTTGATGATCCATTGATTGGATACAATTTTTGGTTGTTTTTTAGAATATTTGAATTTTTAGTTTTTTTATTGGGAATGATTGCTTTATATTTTGGGAAAACATTGTGGGTTATCAAAATAAAACATTTTCTATATTAAATATTTCTAGAGAGGGGTTCATAGTTAGTAACAATTTTGTGGCCTCCACCTCAAACATCATGACATGGTTTTGTTGGGTGAGCAAGATTGGAGAATAATTTTTCAGATAATGTGACAAAACCATTAAACCTCTTAGATTAAGATTGGTGTGGATGTTTAGTTCATACAATATTTTCAACCCTTTTTTAAAAAAATGAAACATTGTCTAGAAGCCTACTAAGGGAAGATGGTTAGGGTCACTATTAATACTATCCATTCGACCTACCACTGGAGATCATGCACAAAAAATTTAATTAATTAATTTGAATAATTATATATTTAAATCGCCTAGTTTATCTTGAAACATTTTCAATTTTAACCTACTAAGATCATTTAGTTATATTAGGATCTCTAGAGGTGATTTTTATTCCTATAACCTCATACATTCTCATATCTTTGTTTGGGTGGATGCATATTATCAATTTTTGAAGTTGTAATCCCATTGGTTGTGATTCATTATTCCTTACCCTCTCACATTACATGAGAGGGATATATCATCACTTAATTGGTGGATCTATATCTCTTATTACATGTATGTTTACCATGGATTCTACCTTGATTGTTTTATAATTTGGAAAACAATCTAGATCCTCTTATTGGTGTGGATGATCTTAAATTCCAGTATGTGGTTTCAAATACATTATCATTACATTGAAACCCTTGATGCATTTTTATTTCACATTGAATTTATAATTGGACTCAAAGTATTTAATTAAGAATGTTGATTTATAGATTAAATGAAATGGTATTTCTATGTGATAAATTCATTGCAAAATGGATTTTGGAATAAGAATAGATTTATGGATGAAAAATAATTATAATAAATTAATTATTTGATAAATATTTTTTAGATATGATTTATGATTTCAAATGGGATGATATAAAAAAATGTGGTTTTGGTGAAAACAAATGAATCTTAATTTTTAAAATGAATGTATTGTTTTCAAAAATTGAATTCTGCTCATATTTGAATGATTATTTTTAATGATTGTGATTTATTAAATTGAATGATATGTACATGTTTATTTGAATTACCCTGATGCACGTGATATTATAGGTTTTGTGAAAACACACACACTAGTCATGTATTAACTCTAATGGGAAGTTTTTTTATGATGGAATCACTAACTAAATATATTAACAATAAAGAGATTATTTTATGGAAATCATTATTATTACCCCAAGGCTTCTTGATCTAGGGTGTTTGTTCACACCTAGAGCCTAAACCTCACCATGATGCATGGGAATCCCTATATTAATATAACACTGGGTTTCATAACCACAGAGCTATGAATGAAATTTATTATACAAAGTGATATTTAAATGAAAAATATTTACTCTTGTATTCTTTGATAGAACCTCTTATTTATTTATATTTTGATAAAGGATTCTAAAATCTAACTAATTTGATAAAAATTCACATTCAAAATATTTTCAAAGAATCCAATGAATATTTTTAAAAGATATATTTTATTTTAATAATCAATAGTTTTACATTCCATATTTTATTTAAATTTTAATAAATGCTGATTTATTTATTATAGATTACTTTTGAAATGTCTACTTAGATCCGAATGAGGGTTTTTACTCACACCCTATATTTTCCTGTGAGAAAATTTAATCATTTTTATTACATGTCTAAAATAGGGAAAACCCACTCATTGGTGATTCATTATCTTGAGTAGAGGTCCATGAGAGTTGGCGTTGACCAGTAGAACATGTCTTCCACATGTTATTTGGGTTTGGTGGGTTAACATATGGATGGTGTCTTATGAGGACATGAGTTTATGCAACTATTTTCGAGACATGTATCTATTGAACTGTGGTTTAATCCCTATTTTAGGGTTTCACATTACAATTAAATATTATATTATTTTCACTCATCTATCTTGATAAGTTCTCATTATGGAAAAAACATTCCCTTTTGACTGTATTGATCCGCTGACAAAGGTCATTAGCACACAGTGAATGGAAATAGACTTTCTGTTATGTCATAACCAATTTGGGTACATTTTTTACTAGTTATCTAGGTTGGATAATTTTAGAAAATAATAAATCTTATATTTGAAAATAATTATTTACTGATTTTTTTGTATTACATTGGAATTAAGATTTAGGATTAAATGAAAAATTCTATGTTATCTTTTCATAAAACATTTTATTAGTGGATTGAATAAAGGGGCTTTCTAATGAACTGATTGGTCTTTACATGAGATAAATATAAATTAATATTTAATTATTTTGAAGGATTCAATATGGGGTATTCCCCATTCAACGTCCGAAATATGATCCAAATAGCATTAATTTTTTTTCACATGACCCAAAAAGTTAAATCTAAAGGCGGTGTTTGTAACGCCCCGACCCCAGCTACCCAGAGTCGGTTCATTACTTCATAACATTGGCATGATCACAAAAGATCAAGTCTCAAAAGACCAATTAGTTTAGTATCCTTGGAAACACTAGATACATTCATAAACATTACATTACATCATAAAAATGAAAACTACAATAACATGGTCTCCCTAGTCCACACTCATATCCTCACTGACTATTCTTGTAAGTCAGTCATAATACACTTTTTCACATCCTGGGAAAAATAAAACATTGAAAGGGGTGAGCTCAAATGCTCCGTAAGGATAACAATATAGCGTAACCTTTCATAAGAAAACATAATCATTTAAGGCAATGTATAACTAAAACAAAATCCTTATTGAACTTGAACTTCAGCATAATATGGCAAAAGTAAAATAAAATAATGCCATTACTTAATCACATGGATATTCTACTAGACGAATAATCACGTGAAATATCAATAACCACTTTCATAATGAGGGAATGTATAATGCCAGACATTCTGAAACACTTTGTCAAGGCCTCGTCCAAGACGTCTAAAATGATTAAGGCCTCGGCCAAAACCATAAATCAAATTGGGAAAGGGCCTCGACCAATTCCACGTCTAGTTGTCTCATGAGACCCACCAATGCATCGAGGAGCTATAGCGGGCTCCACCCGTCACATATTAAGTCCAATACATTCCTCATATGAATAGGTTTAGACATAACATAAATATTCGTATTAAAACTGGCATACGAAATTTCAACAATTTCTCCATAAACTATGGTTGGTATAAAAATAACACATCCACAGTCAAATATTTCACAAAATTTTCAATGGACGTTTTGTATCATAAATCAATTTCAATTAAACTTAAAACCCATCAAAGGATGTTGACATGGATGAAAACAAAGCTATTTGAGAGTAATATCTCTCCTTTTTGAAATCATTTAAAATTCCCATAATAATACATTTACTTTGAAGATATTCTTATAAGATTGTTAGGGAAGCTTCGACGAAGTTATAATGGCAAAAAATAGCCGCACCCGCCGTATAAGTTAAAAACACATTCTTACCTTAAATTTGTCAAAGAGGTCAAAAAGTACATTGTTTGGAAAACGACGGTAAGATTCCTTTCAAAAATGTATAAGGGTATAAATGACTTTAACACATTTTCCATTTGATAGTAATAATGTTTTGAAATAAATTTCTAAGAAACATGGATGTGGATGATAACGAGGTCCCAGTCGATAATTATGTATAAACAACCTTGGATAATGAAGAGGTTGTGAAGTAAACCCTTACCATGTACTTTTCCTTTTTTGGGGTAGGTTAACCTCCTGTATAATGGTGAAATAATTGTTATTAAATTATACAATAATCATATTCATTCATATGATAGCATATATGATCTTTTACCATTTCTTTGTTAACAATATCTTAGATTTATCGTTGTTTCGGGTGTTAACTTACTCGTTTTCTTTTATATGTTTTGTTACGTAAGTCGTGTTTTTCATGGATAGGTTGTATCTTATTCATATCCAGAATTATATCATGTCCTTAAACATTATTTTTAAATCATCAAATGATAATTATACTTGAATGGATACGACGGAGAATGAATCTCATCGCGTTCGTGGAGACGGTAGTCCGTACGTACGCACGAGCGACAATATCATTATTTTGATATTAAAATAATATATAATTGGATAGTATATCATATATACAGAATCATTATCATATTATATTTATTATTTACATGAATTAAATATCATTATTATACCCATATAAATAATAATATATTGAATAACAATTACACCACGACGTGGAGACGGTAAGCCGTACGTACGCACGTATGGTGACATGTCATTAAAATGATGGGTAGAATACTGAATATGGTTGTTCCATATTTATAATAACATCACAGTATATAGAAGATACTGGAGTTATAATTTTAGAATTAAAATAATAAACAAAGAGGGAGTGGAAGAAGAAAGAAACTTGAAAGAGGGTGATGAAAATGTTACCTCTTCTTCGGGTTCTTCCTTTTGATTTGATCAAAAGGACTCCATAGGATGGATTTCTGACTAAAGTAAAGCTTCTAGGATGAAGGGAGAGAAGTTGGGAGAGTATTTGGGAAGAGGTTGGCCGAACCAAAAGGCTTGAATTTGTGAATAAGGTGGTAGAGGTGGGGGCCTTTTTAAGAGGAGAGGAGGGGCTCTTTTGGAAAGATTGAAATGTTACATTATTATACAACGCTTTTCGGATTCTAAAGGTCCCACACTTATAAAATTCGTGGATAAGGTGATAAGGTTTCGAAATATCCTCATCCAATAGGATTTGGACAAGTGTAAGCCTTGGATTTTGCATTATCTACTCATTTTATTTAAATCGTTAAATAATGAGGTCATCGCTGCATCATCATGATGTCATAAATAATTTAATTTATTTAATGTCTAAAAATTCTAAAAAAAATACTATGATGTATGAAATCTTTTTATCTTTCCAATTAATATTTATAGTCAAAAATATGACTTGTATAACCCCATATAAAAATTGTTTTAGTAAAACATTTCATGTTTGTGTCATTTTTTACTTTACGATTAAATAAAAGGTATTTATGTCATTTTCCAACTAAAGTGGCTCCATGGGGTCCCCATGTTGACCCATGGATTGTATTGGTCGGCCATGGCACATCCAATGAGGTTAGGACATGTGTCAAGCTCATCTCATATTATTAAAACATTATTTTTACCTTAAACTACACTAATTACCTCTAATTGCGATTAAGAACTTAAAAGTTACTATTCACCAAAAAATTATTTTAATCTCATTGAACCACATTTTACTTCTCAATGACAACAATGTATGTCGGATTTTTGAAAATAAAATCACAGAAGTGGTAATATTTCATTTAAATGAAAATTCAGATATTTAACAACCACTTAGTGGTTTCACTATTAATCAAAAATTGAAGTTTTTCAGAACAATGCCAAAATTTCACCCTAATCTATAATTGATATTCTGAATCCAAAAATGATGTCTATTTTACAAAATTCCAAACATATAAGTTGCATTAATTAATTTTATAATTAATTCCCGCTGTAACAACAAATAGCGTGTTTTAAAAAACAATTTATATCAAAAGATTGGCAATTGTTTATGTCCAATTTCAATGTTAAATTAATTCTAATGACCACCATTGGATAAAATGGTAAAAATATATTATAATTATACTTTAAAACCACTAAATAGTATAATTTATCACAATAAATTATTTTGATTAAAAAATTTGTTTTAAGTATTTTTCACTATTCATAAAAATTAGAAGTTCTCAGAAAAATACCAAAAATTCAACATAGGCTAATTTCGATATTCCGAATCCAAAAATGAAGTCCATTTTGAAATATAAAATTTCTATAATTTTAAAAAGTGGTTATTACTATTCATAACAGCTACTTTGATTAGTCGCGGTGTTTTAGAACTCGAAGTTGCGTACAATGCAAGCTATTGCATTATTGAATGAGAAGCGTATCGTGGAAGCTCGGGGTGTTACATTCTCCCCTCCTTCAATAAATTGCGTCCTCGCAATTTGAAATTTTTTTCTTTGAAAATAAAAGGTTGAAAAGAGAAAATACCTTTGAGGAAAACCCACATCGGAAATAAGGTTAATAAATATATAACATTAAAAGAAAGAAAGATAAGTACAAAGGTCACCCGATATAGCCCATTCTAGGATTCTATGAAAATATGGATATGGAGGAGAAACAAACCATCAAGGTCTGATGGAGAGTTATAGAAAATAGGATTAGGAGAAAGTTTAACTACAAGAAAATCACAAACTTGTGATTGGTTAAACGGTCATTGAATCCCCAGTTGGAAAAGATAACCGACAACATTTTTGTTTTATGTTACCTTTTATAATGTTGAGGAATTTATTTAGGAGATTTACTAAGAACGTAAGGGAATATACATACTTGTTATGTATACTTTCATTCATTAATAAATTTTTACCAAAAACCCAACTTTTACTCCAAATGGTAACGGGACTCAAAAATATTCTATTTATCTTAATTGTATAAGGTTCTAAATGTTAACACATGACATTTAGATTAGTAAAATTATTTTTTAATAACCAGGGACTTCTTGTAGGCTAGTGGTAGGAAATAAAGGCCAGTCGCACTATGATTGTGGGTTCGATTCCTGCAGCTTTGTCCGACGCGACGGGTTATGCCCCACCCTGCAGGTTGTCCTTTTCCTAAAACTATAGTATCATAATATTCCAAAAATAATCTTCATAAATTTTTTAACCTTAAACAATACTATCCAAAGATCAACTTAATCCACTCCAACCTTTATAATTATCCAAAATACCTTTGTCCAAACTTTCTCTAAAAGGTCTCTTAATTCCAAAATCAATTTATCAGATTCCCCAAGCAAAGTAAAGTTTCTCTTATTGTCACATACTAAAAATATAATTACCTTCATCATATTAAAACCTTACTGAAACAACAAGTACTGAAGTTCAATCCTTATATATATATCACATTATTCTAATAACCAGAATATAATCCATTAGTCCAAAAGCACCAATACATTAATTATTCTGCTTCAACTGTAGTAACAACATAAGATTGTTCTTGATCCCTTGGCCTTTTCTGATGTAAGTTCCCCTGACGCTTAAGACATTCATTTGCATAATGTCCCTTCTCTCTACAATTATAGCATTCCACGTTGACAGCCGCTTTCTTTCCCTTCCATTCATGAGCTTGGTGGCCTTTTTCACCACATTTGTAACATACTCCTTTTCCTTTTAGATAGGCACCAGGGTGCTTCCTACCGCAATTATCACAGGGTGGAAATTCATTTCTACCCTTCTTCCCTGTTTCCTTATTTCCTTTCCCAGAGTTATCAGCGGATCTCTTCTTATCTTTCTTTGATTTAAAGTCATAAGACTTAGAGAATTCCTTTTCCGTCTTGACAGCGCACGAGACAATACCTTCATGTGAAGAGAAGGTTTGTGATACTAAAGCTTGACAGAGAAATGGTTTCAACCCATCAAAGAAACGATCAGTCTTAGTTCTTGGGTTACGTATGTAATCTGCAGCTTACCTTGCTAACCTTGTAAAGTTAGCCTCATACTTTGCGACATTCTCATCCTCCTTCTGCCTCAGACTCAGAAATTGCCTTTCCATATCCGCTCGATGGTCTCGAGGAAAGTATTTTTCTAAGAACATATCTTTGAACTCCTGCCATTCCATGTTTGTTAATTCATCATCTTCCTTTGTGTTTTGAATTAGTGACCACCATTGATCGACATCTCCAGTGAGGCGGTAAACTTTCATGACAACATTCTCCCTTTCACTACTCCCCAAGGCATGGAATATTTTCTCTAAGGACTTTATCCATTGCTCATCTACTATAGGATTTGTACTCCCATTGAAGGTTTGTGGTTGTTGCCTCAGGAAACGGTCTATCATTGATCCTCCACGTTGCGGATCAGGGTGCTCCATACGAGTAATGTTGTTATTCATAACCTGCGTGAGTTGTCCCAGTACGGTGAGAAGCTGATCAGCACCAGTTGTATCACTAGCTCCACCATAATTATCTTGAGCAGGAGGGCAATCCCTACACGGAGTGCGTGCATTGATACGGTTTCCATTCCTTCCACTAGGCACCATTTCTAAATAATGGCATAAACTAGATTAGTTCATGAATCAAAATACATAATTCCATACTTGTAAAACACATAACATACATTGAACTAATTATGGATATAATCCATAATTATAAAAATGTTTTCTTTGAGGAAGTATATACTCGTAACCCTTCATAGTGGTTTGTAAAGAAAATGGGAATTATCTAAAGCATATCCCCCGGGAGTGTCGTAACAAAGAGTGCAGCAAGGCCTGTTGTCGTGCACCAGTTCCCATTCGAGTCTAGCTCAAAGCGGTGTTTTCGGGTTTTACCCCTAGGTACATTTGTGCCAGAGCCGCCTCTACCTGCTCGTATCCAGACAGGGATGTATTTCTCGGAAAACTCACAACATCTCTACAATACCAAAATTCTAGGAAGTTCTTCTATACTAATCCTCAAAGTCTATCTTCGGGATATGTTCTCTAATCAGAGTTTATCTAAATCTAGATTCCAAGGTTAGTACTAAACTGCCTCTGATACCAACTGTAACGCCCCGACCCCAGCGACCCAGAGTCGGTGCATTACTTCATAACATTGGCATGATCACAAAAGATCAAGTCTCGAAAGACCGATTAGTTTAGTATCCTTGGAAACACTAGATACATTCATAAACATTACATTACATCATAAAAATGAAAACTACAATAACATGGTCTCCCTAGTCCACACTCATATCATCACTGACTATTCTTGTTAGTCAGTCATAATACACTTCTTCACATCCTGGGAAAAATAAAACATTGAAAGGGGTGAGCTCAAATGCTCCGTAAGGATAACAATATAGCAGATTCTTTCATAAGAAAACATAAGCATTTAAGGCAATGTATAACTAAAACAAAAGCCTTATTGAACTTGAACTTCAGCATAATATGGCAAAAGTAAAATAAAATAATGCCATTACTTACTCACATGGATATTCTACTAGACGAATAATCACGTGAAATATCAATAACCACTTTCATAATGAGGGAATGTATAATGCCAGACATTCTGAAATACTTTGTCAAGGCCTCGGCCAAGACGTCTAAAATGATTAAGGCCTCGGCCAAAACCATAAATCAAATTGGGAAAGGGCCTCGGCCAATTCCACGTCTAGTTGTCTCATGAGACCTACCGACGCATCGAGGAGCTATAGCGGGCTCCACCCATCACATATTAAGTCCAATACATTCGTCATATGAATAGGTTTAAACATAACATAAATATTCGTATTAAAACTAGCATATGAAATGTCAACAATTTCTCCATAAACTATGTTTGGTATAAAAATAACACATCCACAGTCAAAAATTTCACAAAATGTTCAATGGACATTTTGTATCATAAATCAATTTCAATTAAACTTAAAACCCATCAAAGGATGTTGACATGGATGAAAACAAAGCTATTTGAGAGTAATATCTCTCCTTTTTGAAATCATTTAAAAGTCCCATAATAATACATTTACATTGAATATATTCTTATAAGCTTGTTAGGGAAGCTTCGACGAAGTTATAATGGCGGAAAATAGCTGCACCCACCGTATAAGTTAAAAAAACATTCTTACCTTAAATTTGTCAAAGAGGTCAAAAGGTACATTGTTTGGAAAACGATGGTAATATTCCTTTCAAAAATGTATAAGGGTATAAATGACTTTAACACATTTTCCATTTGATAGTAAAAATGTTTTGAAAGACATTTTTAAGAAACATGGATGTGGATGATAACGAGGTCCCAGTAGATAATTATGTATAAACAACCTTGGATAATGAAGAGGTTGTGAAGTAAACCCTTACCTTGTACTTTTCCTTGGTTGGGGTAGGTTAACCTCCTGTATAATGGTGAAATAATTGTTATTAAATTATACAAGAATCATATACATTCATATGATATCATATATGATCTTTTAACATTGCTTTGTTAGCAATATCTTAGATTTATCGTTGTTTCGGGTGTCAACTTACTCGTTTTATTTTATATGTTTTGTTACGTAAGTCGTGTTTTTCATGGATAGGTTGTATCTTATTCATATCCAGAATGATATCATGTCCTTAAACATTATTTTTAAATCATCAAATGATAATTATACATGAATGTATATGAAGGAGAATGAATCTCATCGCGTTCGTGGAGACGGTAGTCCGTACGTACGCACGAGCGACAATATCATTATTTTGATATTAAAATAATATATAATTGGATTGTATATCATATATACAGAATCATTATCATATTATATTTATTATTTACATGAATTACATATCATTATTATACCCATCTAAATAATAATATATTGAATAACAATTACACCACGACGTGGAGACGGTAAGCCGTACGTACGCACGTATGGTGACATGTCATTCAAATGATGGGTAGAATACTGAATATGGTTGTTCCATATTTATAATAACATCACAGTATATAGAAGATACTGGAGTTATAATTTTATAATTGAAATAATAAACAAAGAGGGAGTGGAAGAAGAAAGAAACTTGAATGAGCGTGATGAAAATGTTACCTCTTCTTCGGGTTCTTCCTTTTGATTTGATCAAAAGGACTCCATAGGATGGATTTCTGACTAAAGTAAAGCTTCTAGGATGAAGGGAAGGAAGTTGGGAGAGTATTTGGGCAGAGGATGGCTGAACCAAAAGGCTTGAAAGTGTGAATAAGGTGGTAGAGGTGGGGGCCTTTTATAAGAGGAGAGGAGGGGCTCTTTTGGAAAGATTGAAATGTTACATTATTATACAATGATTTTAGGATTCTAAAGGTCCCAAACATATACAATTCGTGTATAATGTGATAAGGGTTCGAAATATCCTCATACAATAGGCTTTGGACAAGTGTAAGCCTTGGATTTTGCATTATCTTCTCATTTTATTTAAATCGTTAAATAATGAGGTCATCGCTACATCATCATGATGTCATAAATAATTTAATTTATTTAATGTCTAAAAATTATAAAAAAATTAATATGATGTAGGAAATCTTTTTAGATTTCCAATTGCTATATATAGTCAAAAATATGACTTGTATAACCCAATATAAAAATTGTTTTAGTAAAACATTTCATGTTTGTATCATTTTTTACTTTACCATTAAATAAAAGGTATTTATGTCATTTTCCAACTAAAGTGGCTCCATGGGGTCCCCAAGATGACCCATGGATTGTCTTGGTCGGCCATGGCACATCCAATGAGGGTAGGACATGTGTCAAGCTCATCTAATATTATTAAAACATTATTTTCACTTTAAACTACACTAATTACCTCTAATCGCGATTAAGAACTTAAAAGTTACTATTCACCAAAAAATTATTTTAATCTCATTGAACCACATTTTACTTCTTAATGACAACCATGTATGTCAAATTTTTGAAAATCAAATCACAGAAGTGGTAATATTTCATTTAAACGAAAAATCAGTTATTTAACTACCACTTAGTGGTTTCACTATTCATCAAAAATTGAAGTTTTTCAGAACAATGCCAAAATTTCACCCTAAGCTATAATTTTTATTCCGAATCTAAAAATGATGTCTATTTTAAAAAATTCCAAACATATAAGTTGCATTAATTAATTTTATAATTAATTCCCGCTGTCACAACAAATAGCGTGTTTTAAGAAACAATTTATATCAAAAGATTGGCAATTGTTTATGTCCAATTTCAATGTTAAATTAATTATAATGACCAACATTGGATAAAATGGCAAAAATATATTCTAATTATACTTTAAAACCAATAAATAGTATAATTTATCAAAATAAATTATTTTGATTAAAAAAGTTGTTTTAAGTATTTTTCACTATTCATAAAAATTAGAAGTTCTCAGAAAAATACCAAAAATTCAATATAGGCTAATTTTGATATTCCGAATCCAAAAATGAAGTCCATTTTGAAATATAAAAATTCTATAATTTTAAAAAGTGGTTATTACTATTCATAACGGCTACTTTGATTAGTCGCGGTGTTTTAGAACTCGAAGTTGCGTACAATGCAAGCTATTGCATTATTGAATGAGAAGCGTATCGTGGAAGCTCGGGGTGTTACAGTGTTTATTATTACACACATATGAAATATATACCAATAAACGTAAGGTAATATTAATCAAAATATATTTCTATAAAATTTGATTTGAAAATGAGTATCAACATCCATGACACAATGTATCATGTTAGTGTCTATATATAAAGAAGATTTGTAAAATTCTCATTAATACATGAAGAAAAAACAATTGAACATGGATTATCATTATAGAAAAAAACATGTTAATTATAATTAAAGAACTTATAAATAAAAAACAAGATTCAAATTAATCATTTATATATAAAAAAACAATGTGATAATAAATAAATAATCACTAAAAAATTATAAAAATCAATGGAAACCCCATTAAATGATTAAAATATATAAAATAGTTTCTATGTCATTTAATTAACTCAATAAGAACCATATATTTAGTGATTATAGGTTGATTAAAAAAATTGAAAAGTATTAAAGGATAAAGTAACATATTGGATTTTATTAATTAGTCAATGTGAATAGGGTAGAATCGTCAAGAGATTTCCACTATGGAAGAATAATGGATAATAATATATTAAAGATATTAAAATCATGATGAAATTGACATAAACTTGTATAAGGAAACAAAAAACTGAATATAGATCTATTAAATCATCTTGACACACATCATTAAAGGGGATATTATTTAACAAGAAAAAATATTCCATATGAAAATAATCCATCATTGAATCATATAACATTTTCATAAATATTTTCATTTTCATCCATGTCTTTCAACACAAATTGACGTTATTTTCATTGTAAAATATCTTTATCAACTAATTTTTTCCATTCCCATGTTTAAGAATTAGAACAAAAAACATAATCATGAATAAACCTCATGTGTTGCATCAAGGAAACAGTGGGAACATAGAAATTGGAATATTCAAGAATGTACTCAAACATTATCCCCTCAAAAATTAAATTAAATCATTTTGATTTTTTATATCATTGCTCGTGGTGATGGGATAAGAGAACTACAGACCCCATGTATTCGTCTTCTTAACAATTCAATGAATCCCAAAGACTAGTCATTAGATTTCTCAATATTAGAGTGCCAAATAAAATATATCATGCATACAAATTTAATATAGGAGGTATATAGGTGTCACCCATATCATGACACACAAATATAGTGGTTCGAAAAAGATAAAACATCTCAATAACCAAGAACTTTAATAGTCCAAAAAGATAATAGGGTGCACAATTTAAAATAAAAACTAAATATAAAAAATCAATTCAATTTATTGAAAAAAAGTAAATCTATGTTTTTAAATTATACACCATGGTAATTAAAATGTATAAAAAGAATTAATTTTCCGTAATTTCATATAGTAAACTCATTTAAATTAACATTCCCAAACTTCATGAAGATTCAACACCCCATATCATCATAATTTTGGAATTATATCCCTATAAGTAAAGCACAATATGGTATAAAAATTGATTTTCCCCTAAAATGAATAACTGTGATACAAAATTATTTTTTTTAAAGATATTATTATACTACAAAAAATTGTGATAAAATTTAAAAAATTATCAACAGAAATAAATAATATAATTTCAGTTACCTGAGTCAGCCTCATAAATGATTCCAATGAAAAATTCTAAAACACACTCAATAATACCTATACTACAAGAATAAAAAGATTGTATCCAAACACTAAAATATTTTAATATTGAACAAAGAAATTACAACGAAGGTCAATATCATGGCTCAATATTAATAAAAAATAGCACCACATAGTAGTTTAGGGTGGGTTAGACATGAAAAATGTTCCCTCATTTAGATAACAAAAATAAATAAAAATAAAATAAAATATCCTATTAAAAATTATTACCATTTCAAAATTCATCTTCCTATTTAGAATAATATTCCAATAAACTGACATATTTAGCATGAGACTTCCATACATTTGATAAATATGTCAACCTAGTACTCATGGTTGGAATAAGATATGATTAATCCTTTTGTGATATTATTTCTTCATTGAATATAATGAAAAGACTTCATCCTCCCTCAAATTACTTTTAACGGTAATGTCTCTAAAGAATATCTATATATATGGTCCATCATCCTCCATATCCTACCACATTCCATCAATATTGTAAATCATTCATGGATTTTTTATATTCCACCAAGAATTGAGACCCTAGAGGAGTGGAATCATTACTGTACACATCCACAAGGTGGAAGTTAAGTCCCTCTTGCCTAGTAGGGACAAATGATCACCTAAATCTATGAAAATCATAAATTCTTTCACCGAATCAAAATTTTATATAGAGGATTCATTTAACCATTTATTACCTTTATGTTGAACCTTCCCCTAGCCATACTCTAAGACAGTATCTCTATACATTTAAGGGATGGAATCTACCACAGATACATTCAATCTTGTTTGACTATTTGATCTATCAAAAGATGTTGATTTTTTATATACCGGAGGACCATCATTTCGAGCATATTTTTTTCATACTCCTCCCAAGTAGGAGAATAAATAAAATGAAACTAAACTTCTTTCCACTAGTGACATCCCAAATCTATCTTTCTCACTCTACAACATGTAGAAATGTTCATAAAATATGGATAAGGGATAATAAAATATAGATATCACACTAAAAGTAGCTGCATATTCTATTGAATAAGATTCCACATTGTGTGAATTCTGTGGAACTGAGGCATCAACTCTACTTATAGCATACTCACATTGGGAGTTAACTTTTAGAAACTAACCCACATGTACATCATCATTTAAAAAAATTTACATAGGATTCGTAGACCCTCAACATGAATACAATCACCTGGTCCAAATTAAATCACTGATCAGTAGTGAGCCACATCATTCCATTAGAAGGAAAACTAATAGAGAGTAATTACATTCCTATAGTTAATATTGGATTGACTAGTATTTTTAAAAATGGGTATAAAATTTAGGAATACTCTCATAAAAAGGTAGAGAATTGAATATTCATTATGATTATCCAAATCAACTTTTTAGCAAGGACCAAACCATCATTAGAAGGGTTATAGAATCTCTACCAAAGGGGATCACATTGCCTAAAACCATGATATATGGGGTCATAGATACCAACATATACTACTATAAATCCTATATAGCCCCATTAAATATTTATATTCATAAACATTGGAGAATAAAAAAATAATAAAGATAAGCTTATTAATTAGCTAAGAAAACCCAATAAAAATAAATTAATTGACAACACCAATAACATAATTCAATGGCATCAATCCAATTTAATTAATGAGATATTAGAATAACCATCATGAAACTGAATTGAAAGAAACAATCTACCCTTGAGTCTAATTTTCAAACCATATAATATTAGATAACTATTCACACACATTGTCATATATTGATAAAACGTTCCCTCAAAGGTCAAAAAAAGGAAACAACACCCAATGTAGAACCCAAAACAATACCTCAAATAAAACCTTTCATATATTATACAACCTAAACCAAGAAAATATGAGAGATCATCAATAAATAAATCTATTATAAAATCCTCAAACCATAAAATGTTCCTAAGGGAAATCTATAACCCAAGAGTACCATCATTATACCATGTTTACCCATCTACTAGTATGAAATTTTAATTTTAATCTGGGATCCTAATGTAATCTAGGAACCAACCAACACTACTATAGTGATATTTACGAACCATTATAAATCCAGATTGTTAGAATACCTATTCAAATGACACAACCACTATAAGTACTTCCCAAACCAAAAAACCAAGAAAAAACTATTTATAAACCTATAGACATAGCCCAAAATTGATACAAATAGTAAGGGAAAACCAGATCAAGAAAACAGTTATCACTCCTAAAGAAAAAGGTTGAATACAGATGACTAATCCATCCAACCATACCATACCACACAGGAAAATTATAAAAAATTCCCTCACCCATTCGAACATTGCACAAATCAATCATATACTAAAATAGATGATACACCTACTAATAACCTTCCAAAACGTGTCTAGAAGGCTCAAATAAGTAATCCAATATGGTAAATCCAGTAAGGAAATAATTATCACAAATGATTCAAATAACATCACATCAGATTAAATGATATAATATAGATAAACAATAAATAATATTGTAATGTAAAATCCTTTAATAAATAAATTATTGTAATGAATAATCATAATTTTGAATTTTGGTAACACAATAATATGCCCAATTTGGATCATATACAACTTGTTTGGTGGTGTGTTGATCAAATATACAATTTCAAAAACAAAACAAAAGAAGAAATTTTCATTAATTTTCATTTTTATAACACAAAAAATGACATTTGAAGTTGTTTTTTATTATTCCTCCCAAATGAAATAGAATTGAATAACATTAAGGTAATCATATCCAAAATTTTCATACAGTAAGAGGATTAAAAAATAGTTATCCAATGTTATTAACAATGTAACATGCTAGTGAATATACATGAGAAATATTGTGAAAATTATATTCAATGTAGACATAAAAAATTCGAAAACATGTTTCATGTGATGAATCGAACTATTATAAATTAAATTCACCGATTTGTTTTAATTAAATAACTAATTAAATATAGAAATTTAAGAAACATGAACATTTTTTTTTATCCAATTGGATTTAAAATATAATTTTCATTGTCATTGAAATGTATCCATTGATTAATGATCATATTATTATTATAGATATAATGTATTAACAAATCCAACTGATAGAGACAAAGGATTTTATGGCCTTAACTAGTATGATCATACACTATGAATACAATTTATTAGAGATTATAAGGGAAATAACTTTTATTGCAATATCCCTTGACTAATACCAAGATGAGATCCAACAACTTATGATTGAGAAAAAAAATTACCAGAGAAGTTCAAGCTCATCGAGATCCCGCCCCAAACCATGTTCGTTGAACCACCCGATGAATGTGCCAACGACATGTACCTAACTCTTAGGGATTTTTCCAGTGTATTAAAGGGATATTTATAATAATGCAAGAAATAAGAATATGTACATTATTTTTTACTAAATACTGAACAAATAATTGTCCTATCATTGTTACATTGTAAATGTTTCTTATTTTGATAAAATAAAGCCCTAATTATATTTTTGATTAATATTAAAAATAATTTAATGGATTTTGGAATTACTAGATTTTTAAAATAAATTTAATTTTAATATTTTGAAATATTTTTTTAAATTAGAATTGATTATATTATTATTATTAATTCAAATGTAATTTATTGAAGGGATTGAAATTCTGTTATTTTAAAAAACCCATTATTCCTCAATAAATATTATTTTTTATATTAAATGAAAAAAGTGATATATTTTTAAATTTATTTAAATAGAATAAATATTATTTTGTAATTAGGATGTAGAAATTATACAACTGTTAATTTTTCATAAGTTTCTTATATAATCTATTCGTTGGGTAAAATTTAAATACCATATAAATATACGTTATGAATTATGACATTCTAATGACCTAAAAGTGATGTAATAAATAATATAAATGAGATCCATGACAAAATATATGAGTTATATTTTAAAATAATGAGAAATTTATTTTATTTGAATTTGATTTTGATGAATTTATGAATCATCAAAAACTCATGACAAATGTAAAGTTTTGTGAATCACCTACCCATCCCAAGGGGTAATATTTTAATAATTTTTCACAATTTCCACATAAAATTATTTAAACCCCTACCACCAGTTAGGAACAATGAGAAAAAAATATTGGGCTAGTCTATGGTTTTATAAATTTTAATATGTAGAGTTTAGATGATAAATAATAAAAAGGACCCCCTCATTTCCTATATAAACCCTCCCTAAATCTTCGAAGTATCTCCATACTCACCCCTGCACTATATATATTATTCTAAAGGAATCCCATTCTATTATAAATCCCTTCCTAATCCTTTGGTATTACATATTCTTGTAATAAATCTTCTATTATTCTCTTTTATCAAACACTATTTTATGATAAAACATTTAATATCAATTTTTATATGTTGGGATATGTTCTAACAAATCCCCTAACTATAAATTTTATTTATAAATAAATATAACATCCATTATCTCTCATTTATCATTCCATGATTCATTATTTACACCATTTTCCATGCTAAAATTTAGTAAGGGTTCTATCTTTTCTCATATCAATTCAATCTCTTTTTGTTGAAACCAAGGATATTATTTGTTTGAAATAAAGTATGGTTTCGGTTTTTTTTAAAATATTGACAGGGAATATTATGGAGTTTTTTTGGAAAGGGATCTTAATGTTTAAGATGAAAATAGTATTGATGATGGTGTCTTTTCCTAGTGTGTGATATGTATTTTCGTAAACGTTTTTGGGAATGGATAAACATGTTTTTGGAAATGGATGTTTAATGAAATTTGTAAGGTGGTTTGGAATGATGAACACAAGAAATGTTTCAGTATCATCACATAAACATATGGAAAATGAAAAATTTTGTGAGATATTAATGTTTAGAGTGAATGATTTTGCTGTGTGAAATAGTATTAACTTCTAAATGCGACGTAAAAATGGATTTCCACAGATAGTGAAAATCATTTAATGGTTGTGTTCCTGGCATATAGTGACTATACGTGGATTCCTTTATACCAAAACTAGTTATGATTACTGGACATTGGTGTGAATGAAACATTGTCAGAGTATGCACTTTCGAATATCCCTTAGTGGTGAACAATGTAAAATTAGTGTGTTTTATATATTCATGTGATCATTTTTTAGTGAATTCTAATCTGAAAGGTTTACTAGGTTTCTGTAAACAAGGAAATATGATCCATCACATAGGAAGAAAATTTTTACATTCCGATTAACCCCTCCCTCGTAGGGTGGTTCCGGGTCCTACAATTAGTTTTTGTTATGTGTATTATATTACATTTTATTCTATTATGATATGTTATTTCATATTACCCTTACATTAAATTTAATGTATAATTTATGAGATCCCCATTTTAGTATCATTTATCCTTTTATTATCCTTTATGTACACATATTACGATGTCTAAATATATTTTGGATTTTTTAGTTATTTATGTTTAATAATTACCTTATTCTTTCTATTTCAAATTTATAATGATGGGTTATTTATTTATAGGTCAGTATTGCATCCCATTTGATATCTATGTGATCAGAAATACCATTCTCTCACACTAACCCATTTTTATAAATCTTTATATGACACCGTTATGGTACCAAAATATCACGGTGGGTTTCCATACCATAACAAATGTGTAATGTATACCAGAACAATTTCCTATTAAGGTTTCTCACCTTTATGCACATATACATTTTAATCGGGACACAAATGTATGTATTCTATACTCCTTGATTGTTGAGTAATTATAATAACGAATGAAACAATGTCGTGTGATATTTATTACACACATAAGCGTGCGAATGAAATGTAAGTGATGGGTGCACCCATAATTATATAGCACTCCAATGAATTTGTTAATCTTTACTATCAATATAAATAGTTTTGGGATAAATACCTAATATTATTCCATTAGAGAACATTTTTTACCATGAATTCATTGACAATTTATCCTTAACCAATGTTTATGATTATGTTATTGACACATTTCTTATTTTATTATTATGATTTTATATCAAGATGTATTATTCATGTTCCATTTATTCCCCACACATATTTTTCTTGTCTAAAAATTAATAGTGTATTCTTATTATTCATTATTCATCCCTTTATTGGCTTTATAACTCACCCATTTATTATGTTCAGAACATGTTATCTATTGTTATTTTTAGTCTGATAGAATATTATGATAATTCTTGTGATGTTTTAAATAATTTCTTTATATACCATTTTATAAGTTGTTATGTAATGGACCTAATTATTAATGATTCTAAACTTATCGATATGTTGGGTAATATTATGTGTGTCGTTATCTATGAAATTGTGTATTGATGTCAAATAATGTGTAAGGATGTTATAGTTGGTATCAGAGAAAAATTTTAGTTTTTTTATTATGATCAGAAAACACTAGGAAAAACCTTTGGGATATGGCCATGTATAAGATAAAATCAATAAATATAGGTAAATATAGACTAAATAGATTATTATATAAATAAATCCTTATCTAGATATTATTCGTAGACATGGTTCTGGCACATATGTATGTTGCGGAATGACTCTATCACTACCCATCCCAGTGGGGACCGCACCGCAACTCCCCAAGCCTGCCTCCAATAGGCTAGGGGCTGGTGACTAGAACCAAGTAGGCATGCTATTAACATGGGAGGCATTGCCAATAAACCTGTATACACACACACACACGTCTCCAATCCCACAAAGCGGAAAAGTAAAAACTACTAAAAGGAAAAGATGCATGCATACACTAAAACCCAACCATAGTTTACGACAGGAAAGTAATGTACAGTAAAGTAAAACCCTAGGCCAAAAGTACAATCCCACCAAAAGAAAGTCTGCAATAAAGACCAACCTGTAGAGAATGGTGCTGGTACTGCATCCCATCGCCGAAGGGACACGTCAGCCTGTCTGATCTCACTGAGCCAGGTCCGGTCCTGGTCCACCTAGAATCCTATCAAAGGCTCTCTCATCTAAACAAGACACGACACGTGAAGCCAAAGCCCGTGCACGGGTGAGTATAACAATACCCAGTAGGACACCCCGAAACCCACAAAGGAAATACCAAAAAGGAAAATACCACAAAGAAAGGTACAGTCATCTCTACACAGTATATGTCTACAGAACATATAAAAATAATATTCAGATATACCCATACACTAACGACCATCATGATACCACCACAAGGATCCATCTTGAATATTTCACTAAGAATATTGCTGGGAAACACACACTTAAGTCTGAAGAGAGATACGAAGTACTCATTCCGAGAGAACACACTCCACAAGTACCTTGAGGACATAATGCTCAGATGAGGATCACATCCAAGTCATGGGGTGATTTCAACAATTCAGTATGAGCTAATCCGCTAAGCAGAGGATCGGCGCCTGGGTAAGGTTGGTCACGTAGATACCAAGAAATCTACCTAGGGTTCCAGGAATGAATAGAGGATCCGGCTCAAAGTCTCACAGAGGGGATTCCAACAACTCTATTCAGGGAGTTCTACTAAAGGGACCATACTTCTGTATAAAGGAATTGATACCAGAACCTTTAGGGGATTACCAAGGGTACAAACCCTAAGAACTAGTCCATGTCACAGAAGGCAAGTGGCTCAAGCCATGAAGAAAAAGTTACACTGTGTGTATTATGGTTACACGCTGTGTTCTTTGACCCCAGGTTCTGCCCGTGTAAATGGCCCGTGTCCTTCGTTCATGCCGTGAAAAACCAAACTACACGGCATGTAATAATGTACACGCTGTGTGCCTTGACATCGGGTACTGCCCATGTAAACGGCCCATGTCCCTCATCTTATTGGATAGAAAGCAACTACACGGTGTGTAGAAGAAAACAAACGCCGTGTTCGAGCACTTGGGCTCGCTCTGTGTATGCTGGCCATGTGCCCGTACAAGGTCTCTGCCCGTGTCTGTGTCGCCTAGCCATGTACCAGTACACGTGGTATCCCGTGTATCTGGTCAGGTCTAGCTGGGGAGGGGTATACACGGCATGTACGTGGCCATGTATCCTACCCGTGTCCATGTACTCCCAGATTACATGTTGAGTAACCCTACTGAATAACACACGTCATGTAGAAAAGTACATGGCGAATAGTCAGGAAAATTCCAAAAACTGCGTCTTCCTCCGTGGGCCTCGGCCGAACCTCCAGATCTCGATTCTCATGTTTGTTTGCCGCGAAACTCCAGATGCAGGGTCACATCGTCCTCATGAAGTCGAATTCATGGGTTCTGGGCCTTCAATTGGCTCCTAAATCCGATTCCGTCCATCCGAGCAGAAATCATCAGGAGAATGATTTCGTTCGATCTGCTTCGATCCTTCGGTCCAAACCGTCGTCTCTCCTCTGCAAGATCACTACGGTGTTGATCCTTCAATTTGGGATCATTGCGTCGCATAATGGATGCACAATGATCCGTTGTTCATCACCCCTTGAAGAATGCGAAGAATCCTCACAAAGAACGTGATAATTGGGGAAGAATAACACAAAAAATCGAGAGGGACGAACCTCGATCGATTTTTGTGTTGATCTTGGAACAAAACAAAAAAAAACAAGAATCACATCCCCAAAATCCCCGCAATATCCCATCCCGCAAGAACGATCTATCCGTATGCTAATCTGTTTGTGGATTAGTCTATGTTCATCATGGAAATCAAAAATGGGGAATGGAAAATCAAATCAACATCTTACCTGGATTCGCTGCGATTTCTGGCGAAGATCTTCTTATCACATCATCGTCACTGTTGAAATAAGTCAAGAACATCACTGCCGCCATGTTGGGGGTTTCCTCCAGAGCTGCCAAGAGTTTTCATGGTTGTGGGGTTTGTAACCATGGACCCTAGCGCAAGCCTTTATTTAAAGAGGATAAATGAAAAAAATATATTTAAAAGATCTCACTACAGAAATAAAATATTTTTATTAAATGTTTTATTACCGTTGAATCCAAAAACTAGATTTCACCACCGACCAATGTCGGATGAAGGCAGGCCTCGCCTAAGGTAAAATCGCTGTTCTGAACCCAATAGTGCCTTTGGATTTCTGATCCGAGCACCCATTCGGGAGTTATCCACTTTTTCAGGAAAACTGCACGCGCGCGTAATTTTATTATTAAATTAAATTCAAACATTTGTTCCGGGCTGACCGGGCCTTGGAACTGCACGCCGTCTCAGATCCTAGCCTCAAATTAATTCCAATATAATATTAAAATAATACATGGAAAAATCTGGGACAATACAGACTCCTAAAACGTGTCTTGGGGAAAACTCTAGGTAACTTGGTATATGAAAATAGACATTACTAGGTGCCTAATTTGACACTACCAATGGATATTCCTTGGTAAATTATTAACCTCGTTATGAACCATTATTAAGGGAATAAATTAATTCCCATAATATTATATTTTAAGTAATTGATAATGGATAATATGGATTAATGCCTAGAAATTTATAAGTTAATAAATAAATGTAATTTATATGTTAGCCCCTTAATGTCATTACTATCCCCCATTATATGTTAAATAGTTTAAAAATAATCATCAATAATTTTACTTTTTTTCTAGACAATGGATTAAAATTAGTGGAATGGGATAAAAAGTCAATGTGATGGGAAATGTGATGATTTTGAAAATGAGAATTCAAACCTGATGGGAGGGGGAATCAAGAAAATTGTGACAATACTCTATCAGATGAATTTTTTTATGAAAGAAATCGTATAACATGAAGAGAATCAAAATCCCCCTATGAGAGAACAAGCTAAAATTCAGTTTTTAAGCAACAACATCTTCTTATATTCAATGGATAATATGACTCTTTAATCGTGGAATAAGGAATGAACTCCATTTAGAAAATATCCCCCATCCTTCAATGACATGAACAACGGAAGGTTATATGGGTTATTTATCATATAGAAATATAACTTGATCAGAAGTGGGCCTTAATCAAGAATAACAAGATTGAGGAAGAGATGGAATCGTTGATGTGGGTGGAATTTTAGAAAATATTTTTTGATATATATTTTCCTCACTCTCTCTGGCTTAAGATATAATGGGTCTTCATTTACCATAAGAAAAAAAAGATGAAAAATCTATTAGGATGTGTAGGGAAAACAACAAAGGACATTCATTATATGCCTCCACTATTAATATTACCCCTAATAAATGGCTGACCACTTCTGTTACGGGATATATTATAGTCTATGAAAATAAATGGTTATCCAAAACATTGATAACTGTGTGAAAATTATCTGATTTTCCATCATAGATAAAAATGTGGATTGTTTAATATTAGGGGTATCATGAGGATAATATATTATAATTTGGGTTTAATTCTATAATATCGATAGATAATTCCAACAGTTTTAATTAATATCAACATCTTACATATCAACGGAGCGAAAGGACGAACACCATAAATCAATTAAGAGGAATGAAGAAATTTTATCAATATAGAAATAAAGGACACATAACTGGTGATTTCTAATGGGAGAAATCCAGTAATTCAATGGAGGAAAGTTAGGGTTTGGTCATCCTTTACTACATTTTTCATTTCTTGAACTGTAAGGAACTGTATGACATTGCAAACTAGTGAACTCCGCTATGGGATTTTCAAGGTAACCAACAACCTTCATGAAAATGACAGAGATTATTTTTCTATCACAACTTCCGTGTTGGATCCAGGAAATGAAGTGGAAGTAGTTATAAAACAAATTCATTTGTGAATACAGAAATTTTTTTCATTCAGGTTCTTTGGATTCTTTTATATCATTACTGTTTATTTCTAATATCAAAACACAACCATAATTCAGGGAATTAGAGAAGTCGTGGAAAACATAATATGGGGAAATTATTGAATTGAATGTATATAACTCATCTCCTATCAGTGTATGTTATATGAAACTTCTTATAAAACCATTATATACTCCATTTATTTGAAATTTTATGAAATTATAAGAATCGATTGATATTCCCTATAGTGAGTCAACATAAATAGTTACATGATGGAAATCACTGTCTCTACTGAGAATCTCTTTACAATTCTATAAAATCTCAAGAAAGTGGATGATTAATTTCTAGGACCATCATATGAATAATGGATACAATTTCTATGTAATAATGTTTACCTATCTCAAATTATTTATTATATAGAATGAAACACCCACAAAGACATGCCTATTTTGAGGTAATGCACTGATGGGTTTCTCAATGAATTTACTGACCTTTCTCCTACTAGAGTGGTTGAATTTTAAATCGACATTATACCTAGGAAGTTTCATTTATCCAAGAATCCATAAAAAATAGTTGTACTGGATGTTGAGGAGGAAAATAAATAACTACATGAGAATACAGCTAAGGGGTTCATATGGCCAAGTGCTTCACCTTGGGTTCCACTTGTCCTATTCTTCATGAAGAAGGATGGGTCAACAAACCTTTTCATTAATTATAAGGAGATAAAAAAAATAACATGATATTGAACAAGTATGTTCTATCTCATATTTATGACATGCCTGGTTGGATATAGGGATCACAATAATTCTTCAATGAGGATCATTGGTCAGGATATTATAAAGTATGGGTAAAGAATGAATATATCCTCAAGATCACATTTTGTACAAGGTACATTCTATATGACTTCATTGTTATTCCATTTTGAATTACTGATTCTCTATTAATCTTCAAGGACAATATAAATAGATTCATTAGATATTATATAGAAAACATTCTTGTAGACATAATTGATGATAGTCTAATATACTCCAAATTTATGGATGAGTATGATTAGCATCTACGAACTATGGTAATGAACCTATGAAAAGAGAAGATTTACGCAATGTATATTAAATTTCATTTTTGATTGAATAACATATATGTCATGTAGAATATCATCACAACAAATAGGTTAAAAGTGGACCCTTATATGAAAGAAGAAATATATGTCTGGATGAGGCCAAAATCATTGATATACATCCATAGTTTCCTTAGGATAACATGGTATTATCTCCGATTTGTAAATAATTTCTCAAGAATCCCAAACCCACTAACCATGATAAAATAAAGGATGTGATGTTTTTATAGTTTATGAAACGTGAATAATTCATTAAGGTTATAAAAAAGGTCTTCTCACAACACCAATGCTCAAAATACAGAAAAGTTTCAAACACTATATTTTATATCAAGAAGAATTAATGAATGAACAAGGATGTGTAGTAATGAAAAATTCTAATGTGATATCCTTCACCTTAAGGAAGTTTAAAATTTATGATAAAAACTTTCCCATGAATGATCTAGAATTAGTAGTTGTGATCATTGCATTGAAAATATGGTGGAATTATTTCCATGTGGAAAAGTGTGAGTTTTATTCTTATCCCAATAGTTGAAAATATTTTTTGAGATGGTAACATTTTAATATGTTCCAGTGAAGACGGTTAGAACTCATCATGTATTATGAATTATAAGTCCACTAACATCCTTGTAATTAGAATAATGTGGTAGATTCCCTATGTATAAATGATTCATTATCTTTATCAATGAAGATAAATAAGAATGATCAAATATTGAAAGATGAAAAGGGGATGTACATGTGAATAATTAAGAAATTAACATTATCACCCCTTTTCTATTTGAATCAAGAACAGTCCCACATAGAGAAAATAATGGATTCTTAATCAAATTATGTGCAAATTTAGAAGGTGGAAGCCCTGTGAAAGGGGAAATCCCCAATGTTTGAAATTGATGAAGAATGAATTGTGATATTTGGGTCAAGGATATGTGTTCTATCCAATCCTACATTAAGGATGGAACTATTGGATGATGCACATAGGTCTATCACATCTATCAATCCCAGAATCCCAAATATGTATCATAATCTATAAGAAAACTATTGGTGGGGAAATATAAAGAAAGATATCATTGAATATACATCAAAGTGACTAGTATGTCAGCAAGTGAAAGCTAAAAAGAATAAGTCTATGTGGATGATGAAAACATTACATATAGCATCATTGAAATGGGAGAATGACACCATTGAATTTATCATGATACATCTTAATACATAGAGCTGAAACAATGATATATTTTTAGTTGTAGATCTTCATACAAACACTACTCACTTTATCAAAACTTGAAAGGCCTTATCATTGGATCAATTTGTATAAATATACATCAGTGTAGTGGTAATGTTTCATGGAGTAATACTATCCATTGTATCTGATCATGATCTAAGATTCACCTCCATGTTAAGGAAAAGTCTCTAACATGATAAAAACAATTAGCTAAACTGAATTACAAACTATTATCCTCAAATTTATTGTAAATATGAGTAGAAAATTCGAACACTTGAATAATTCTTATGGGCTTCTTCTATGGTCATCAATGAAATATGGGAATAACATCTATCTTTTCTTGATTTCTCTTACAAAAATAGTTTCCACTCGTGAATCCAAATGCCCCCTTGTAAAACAATATTCTTATAGGTTAATAACACATTATTTTTGGGATGTTGTTTAGGAAAAAAACCCAAATTTCTTTAAATGATCAAGAAAATGGTGGAATGTTTTAAGCCCACTCAAAATAACATCATGGAATATTAGAGGAACTAAATGATATATCCTGAAAATCACTGAAGAGAAGTATAGTTTCCCATTAAAGAAAGATTATTCCTTCTCATATCTTCATGGAATAATTTAATCGAATTTGGGACGAAGTGAAATCTTAGACTAAGTTTCATCGGCCCCTTTTAAATCCTTCAACACATTGGAGAGGTGGCCTACCAATTGAAAAATCCACTAAAACTAAATCTTGTACATGATATATTTCATGTATCCCACTTGTGATACAAAATACAAGACCCATCACATGTACTCAATCCAGAGGTTATACCATTGGAGAATGGCCTTTCTTATTTGGAGAAGCCAATGAGGATCCTTGATTGTAGATTAAATGGTCTATGACATAAGACAGTGATCCTTCTCAAAGTGTTGCGGAGGAATCACATGTTTGAATAAGAATCATAGGAACTGGAGGAGGTGATGAATAAGAGTTACCCTTATATATTTTACTGTGGTAAATGAAAATTTCATGAGAGAAATTTCTTAAGGTTGAAGAATGTGACGACCTAGAATGATATAAATAAAAATCACAATTTTATTTAATCAATTGACTTATTAAATATGGTTATAGAAAACACAAAAAAATACGTTTTTGTAATATATCCAATTAGATTTAGAATATTGTTATGTATCATTATAATATATTATATATTTGTGGAATAGTTATAACATGATCGATATAAATACCGAGTTTTAAAAAATCCCATTAACCCAGAAAAAGGTTGTGATGGACCTAACTAGAAGGATCATACCCTACAAAGCCTATTTAATAGAGATGACGAGGGAGATATCATTTTTGGGATTTTTTCTTCACCAATACCGTGCATAGATCCGAAAACATAAGCATGAGAAAAACTATTTTTGGGAGATATTCAAGTTCATCAATATCGCAGCCCATAACATGTTCACTGAACAACCCCAGGAATGTCCCACCAATGTGCACCTTAATATCATAGAGAATTCTAGTGTATAAAAATGATATGTATCAAGAACCTAGAAATAATAATATTTACGTTATAATTAATATAATAGTGAACTTATCTTTATCCTATTATTGTTAATTTTTAAATGATATTTATTTGCACATAATAATGCACAAGTTGAATTATTGATTAATATTAAAATTAAATTAATTAATTAATTAATTAATGGGTCTTTATTAAAAATTATTATATTATTATTAAGTAATATTTATCAAAAATAATGGGCCACATACTTTTTATGAATTCAAATGTAATTTTAATAATAGATTGAAAAACTGTTATTTTCAAAAACTATGAATTTCTCAATAAAATAATATTTTTTAGAAGTAAAATTTCAATTAATTAGTAAATTATTTATATAAAATCAAAATTATTTTTTGAATATGGATATCAATATTATCCAATGGTTAATGTTTCATAATTTTCTAAGACTGTCAAAATTTCTGGTAAAACTTAACTTCCATAAAAATTAATTTATGTTTTATGAAATCATAATGACCCAAAAGTAATTTAATAAGTAATATAAATGGGATCTAAGACCAAATATATATTTTATCTTTAATATAATTTTATATTATGTTTATTCGATTTATGTTTTAAAGCCTTTTCAAATCCTCCAAAACTCATGATATATTTTAATGTGTGTGACTCACCTTAACAACACCATGGGTAATATTTTAATAAATTAGTTCCTTTCCTAATAAAATATTGTAAAACACCACCATTTTATAGAATCTATTGTAAATATTAATTGTATAGTTTTTTAATATTTTATTTTGTAGAGTCCAAAAGCTACAAAATAATGAAATCCCTCCCGTTTTCTATATAATCCCACCAAGATCCCATTTCTCTTAAATAAATATTTTTAGAGCACATACAAAACATTCCCACCAATATATATTATCCCAGAAATTCCCTCATTCTCTCAATATTACCTTCCTAAACCTTTGGGGTCACAAATTTATGTAAGGTATCTTATACTACCCTCTATTATCAATCAATCATTTAATGATTTATCATTTAATTTAAATTTTGATATGTTTGGATTTGTTTTTTAATATCTAATGTTACTTAAATTTTATGTATAAATAATGATAAATTCATTTAACTTTTATTAACCCTTCAATGATATGTTATGTGCAACCATCATCAGGTCGAAATTTAGTAAGGAATTTTAATCTCATCATTTACATTTAGTAACTTTTTTTATGTTATGTGTCTTGAATTCCATTTTCATGTGTAGGAACATGTTATTACATAATCCCATATCATTAAATTTACTATATAAATTATGAGATCCCATTTTATTATCATTAATCCTCCCATAATCCTTTATATAGATTAATTATCATTCAAAAATATAGTTGGAATTATTTTTTTTATTTTTGTTTTTTCATTACCTTATGCCTTAAATTTATAATCTATAATATTGGGATTTGTATAAAAATGTCCCTATAACTAACCATTTGATGCCTATATTAATATATTATCCTTTATATCCCATCATCCCATTTTTATGAGTATTTATTTGAAATGGTTATGCTACCGAAATGTCGCCATGATTTTCCATTCCAAATGTATTGTGTGGTGAATATTTTACCCTTTTAATATCAATGGTGTTATGAATTATGAACATAGAAGTTTTTGATTTGGGACCTTCATGTATGTATTCAACACTCCTTGATCCTGGAATAAATTAGGATGATTAAATAATCCATGTTGTATGATCTATGTGGTACACTTAACTGTGAGAATAAATTGAATGTGATGGGTGAAACTATGATTGTATAGAAATCCAATTAATTTTGTGATATTTAGTATCATGATACGTCATGGTGGTATATAAAGTAAACCTAATTTATTTATGGTACTTTTTCCACCATTAATCCTTGGTTCAATTTTCATTAACCTATGTTTATGGTGATGTTTTTTACACAACTACCATGTTATTATTATCATGCTATATCAATATTTATTAGTCATGTTCCTTTTATGAACCATTGATATTATAATTGAATATATTGTATTATCTTCTTCATGTTATGCCTTTTTTATTCCCATACTATTAATTATAGGTCTCTCCTTTCTTATGAATATCCCAGGTTCCCACAAGTAGTTTTACGTTCGATAGAATATTATGATCATGTGAGTAATGTTTTCAGTAATTATTTTTGTATACCATGTTATTAGTTGTTATGAAATATACCTAATTCCTAAAGACATTATACATATTAATCTTTTTGGTTGTATTATTTCTAAATTTATAAAATAAATCAGGTATTAATGTTTAATAAATAGAAGGGTTGTTATTTAAAAAAAACAAAACATGTATTAATATTATATCATATATAAATGAGAACAAAAATTCAAAAATTTAATTTCTAGAACCATCATACATGTTTTAATACATAATAAAAATTTTAAAGACAATAATAAATAATGGTTTTTGGATGCAATGATTAAAATAAAGTAATAAATGGTCAAAATATATTAAATTAACTCAATAATATTCAATGATTTATTGATTCTATTCATGTTATTAAAAATTGTAAATAAGTGAAGGATATATAAATATAATTTATTCAATAAATAATTCTATAAACATGGGGATACATCATCATCATATTTTTATTATGCAAGAACAATGGTGTACATGAAAAAAAATATGATGAACATAAAATGATAGATAAAATAATGTATAAAGAAACTATAATATGACCAAGGAACGTCTAAACTCTCATGAGACCCCCTTAATAGAGACTCAAAATAAAATTGTCAGAATTTTTTTTTTGAAATGAGCCTTCATTGATGCTTTTATTTTCATCTTCAATATTTTCCCCACTATCCAGGTCTATCCCCTCTACATAATTTCACTATCTCAATACATGATTATAATCATCGAAAATTATCATGCATGTTTTCAGGAAGCAGAACCATAATCTTCCTCACAAATGGTCCTCATTTGTTGTATCTAGATACCACATAGATCATGAACTGATTAGACCATTTAAAGGCCCTCCAATATCATAATTGATGAAATTGTATCAGATCACTAAAATCCTTTCCTTCATTACCCTTGGGAGAGATATGTGTTAATTAGATAACCCTTCACGTAATAATACATTGATAAACACAAAAATCCCATAAATTATTCTAAAACATTTCTATATCATAAGAACTACAACATATTTGAAGAGTTATTGAGAATTTATTATGTAATATGGAAAGGTTCTCACATCACATGGGACACACATATAGAGAAATTAAATAAGAATGAAACATCTCAACAACTCAGGGACGTGGAATAATATATTTTCACAAGAAGAATTTTTTTGGTATATTCTAGTGAATCAGAAACAATAAATTTAATTTAATTTCTAATTAAATGTTAATATAAATTTCACTGATGTTTTTTATGGAGGATGAGTTAATGTGGACCAAATATTTATAGGGAATGAAATTTAACTGATAGTTGATTTCAAAAAATAGGATAAGATGACATAATGTACATATAAATATTTTGCCTATAGAAGTATTATAATTAAATTAAATGAAAATGGTTTATGGAGATTATTTATGATCTATTAGTTTTAAATTAAAATTGATAGGTTAATACAGATCAATTGTTTTCACTAGAAATATATTTTTCATGTAAACGTGACTTGAACCAGAATTGGGGATGGATAATATTTCACTAGTTTCCGATGTAGGGAATCCAAATTTAATATGAATTTATTGTTTTTCATAGTGTATTATAATTTTTCTATGTTATTTATTATTTTATTGTAGATAAATTTTGAAACTATTTTATGAGATCAAAGATGATAGGGGTGAAAATGAAGGTTCTTGATGAACTTATATAGTTAGATATAGATAATTGTTGAACATATGAAACAATGGGAGGATGATTTATCTAGGTTGTTCACTATTTGGGTTGGAGTAAAAAAATAATTTTTTATGATGGTAAATCAAATGAAGTTGAAATTTTTGTTAATCGAATTTCAAAGATGGTTTTTTTAAATATCTATAGTTATTATTATTATTTTTTATGGGCCTTGGTTTTATTTAATTTCCATAACTGGTACATAGAGCGCCAATTGAATCAGAGCTCTCAGAATCATCTTTAGGAGAGTGAATAAATTTTAAATTATCATCTCAATGGTCCGATAAATATAATTCATTCATTTTTAATTCTTCTCAAACCAATCATATTAGTGGTAAGGTGTGCTCGTGATTTTGTATCACATCATCATCACTTCCATCCATTTGTCTCTCAACTTGTCATATTATATTAATGTGTCCCCTAAGATATTCATGTCTTTCAGACATTAAAATTTAACAGTATTCATTATTCATTTTTTTAGTATTTATATAGATTTATATTAGAATGTTTTATATAATTGAAATGAATCAATTTTTTATTTGGAATCACATATTTAATTTTTTGTAGGATGATTACTAAATTGTATAATTTTATAACTAATAGTATACTGTTTATTGAATATAAATATTATCATATAGAATGTTTAATTATTTAATATTAATAAATTTCATATTTAATTATTAAAATTGTTAATAAATTTTATATGTGTTATTTACTATGAAATATTATAATATGTTATGATTTTTTTAAAGAAATTAATAAAAAGTATTATGTTTTTTATTGGTAATATCATTAATATGCATGTATAATTGTTTGTAATATTAATATATATCATGTTTAATGTTATTTTGGAATATTGGATTTAATGTTTAGTTAAATTCCATGTATAATGTTGAAATCATTAAAATAATGTTTTTAATTAGATATTACAAAAAAAGTATATTTGAATTTATTTCATATTTAATAGTTGATAACAAATTTAATTTTATTATTATAAATAAATAATTTTTAAATGTAATTATAATGTATTAGTATTAAAATATTTGTTTCATAAATTATATTAAATTTTTTGTTTATATTCGTAATTATTTCTGTATTGTTTTATTTTATAATAATCTCTTAAATATTTTTGTTGTTTATTTACAAATACCTCACTTAGTGAAATAAAATAATGGGATTAAATCTATACATAATTTGGAACTCCTAGGGGATATGTTTTAGATGATTAACATTCTCTTTATATACCATAATACTTTCCCATTGGTGTCTCTGTTTGAATGAATTGTGATTACTCTACTAGATTCACACTAAGAAATATCTTCACATTCTGTTATTTAGAAAACCTGCAATTAAAATTAATTTCTTTTTTTAATGATATTATTTTTATTTGTTCAGATATAATTAATAACTATGTCCTATTATAGAGAAAAATATTCATTCATATATATTTTTTGAAATATTAAAAAATAAAGAATGAATAAGGACATGGTTATAATATATAGATATAAAGTGTTGTATTTCCAAGGGACTTTGCATGTTTTAATGTCATTCAGAGAAAAATTCATTAATAGTTAATAATCATAGTTAAAAAATTGTTATATATCATCATATATAGACATGTATATTAAATGGATACATGGTGGCATGTATTATCTAAAATAATCGAATTTGATGAACTGGAACACAAAAATTAACCAGTTAAGAACCAATATGAAGATCATATTATATAGTGGTATATTACTATTTCCATGATGTAAGAAGTTCTATTGTCATTGGATGTTTTTCCATCATATCTTTACGATAATTTGTTATGTACTAATACATTGAAATATCATGAAGATCCATCAATGATGGATCATGGTTTGTCATTGTCTCTATATAAAATTTTATATCTTCAAGCATAGACTTCTTATCATGAATGTGGTTTTTTTGGGAAAATTCTCCAAATAATTATGAACTGCTGGTGGTAAATTTAATGGATGATGAAAATATAGATCTTCAAAAAGATAGTGAAGATATCGAATAGTAAGAAAATTGTATAAGAACATTCATTTCCCATCCATAGGAAATCACACTAATCATTGAATCATATCCAATGACTAGAATCACGTTTTGTAGAAGGTATGTAATGATTACCAATTTGAATGGTAAATTATTACTCACTATATATAATTTCAATGAAATATTAGTGGAAAATATTAAATTCTAGAATAATGTGTCCACAATCATGGAAGAGTGTTTTATAGAAATTAGTTTGTGAATACTGAGATAAAATAGTATCTCATTGAGTGAGAATATTATTTTTATTTCAAGAGCTAAGAGATGTCGTTATAAGATTTGATTAGGGAAATTTTATTCATAAATTTAGATGTATATGTTTGGTATTTATGATAATAATTTCATTCAATTCGTGATTTTTTGATTTACATTGTATAAACGTATGAAAAAATACAATCACAATATTAATCATCCATTTATAATGAATAAATTTCAACTAATATATATATAATTATTATATATGTTAAAAATATTCTCTTATATCTAGTGCCAGATAGAATCAAACATATATTCTGGTATATGATTAATTAGAGAAAAGATAAGTCTGCATGAAAATTTATATTGTGAATGAACATGGTGGATGGGATAAATGATATCATGTTGTAAGGAATAAAGTATAAAATTATCATCAATTTTGTTTCTTATATTATTTAAATAGAGTTCTGTATGTTAACCAACAATAATATTTGATCAATATAACGTAGTGTTTGATAGATTATTTTGTATACGGTTACACTTTGGGGTTGTTTTTAGTTATTTTAATTTATATTATCCATATTAATGTAACATTTATTTATGTAATATATATCATGAAATTATTCATATATTCCATATATGATGAAAATATTTCATCAGTATGTTTTACATATTATATTATAGATAATGTGAACATATAATCATAGTGTTTGTTTTTATATTTAAATCCAGAGTTCTGAGGTATGTGGAAGGAATTTCTCAAATTTCTATCCAACATCATGAAATCAAGGAGGAATTTAAGTATCGGGGTCTTCCATGGAGACAATCAAAATCCCATAATCAGTAATGTAGCACAAAATTTTGATTTAATGTGAAAAAGAAGTTGAACGATAGTTCCATAATGAATGAAATCCTGAATCATGGTATATATTCCATACAGAAGGAATAGGTATGTAGTAGAATAAATTTTTAAGCTATAATTGTATTTAAAATGAGTATTGTGACAAAAATCTAAATATACAATATTTCAGTATGTATATCCCATAACATTCCTCTATCTAGAATATCTAGGAGAGTATGCATACTAGTACCAATGTCACACAATCATATAACCTATATTCTTTGGGATATTCATTCACTAAATGGTATATTTATTAAATTTATTTGATATTTTAATTTTTTTCCTTAAGATGAATTTTATTTTCCTTGTATTTCAATGGGATAATGTGTCTTATACTTTTGATTGATCAGTAGTAGGAATAAATTATGACGTGGAATGTAGTTCAATTTAATCTGGTGCCTATAAAATATTCTCTCAGTTACTAATATTAAACCTTATATGATGGTGATCTAAAATTATATATTGACCAATATGATTCAATTGAGTTGATTTTGGACTCAAATTTGTATGATGATCCCTTTGAGGATAATGAACCAACGTTGCATCCACCACAACTAGTTGGAGGGCACAGAGAATGATAGTGGAATATAAATAGGTGAGGATTGGGACATACAAACCTGATAGAGGTGTTTCTATATACTATTTCATGGTATAGAGAAGATCATTCATAAATTTCGTATGATCATTTGAAAAATAGGGAGTATGTTCCAACACATTTTATTACTTATACAATTAATATTCCAATGTTGACTCCAATACATAATAAGTTTGGAATCCCTAGAGCTCTGTAAGGGTGTAAAGTATTTATGATATCATTTTTTCTAGTCGTATGGAATAAATGTCTCATACAGTTACATATAAAATGAATTTATACCATTTCACCTTCTTTAGGGGATCCTATTAAGACCCCACATGCATGGACTTATATCTCCACATTTGATGTTGGGAATTACTCTACAAATAAAATTGAGGAGTTAACAACAAAACAATAATTTGAGGTGTTATCACTAAAATAATTGTATATGTATTCATTAGAAATATATCCATAGTTTCCCCATTTGAGGTATAGATAGTCGATGAAGACGAACCTAGAATAGAATCTAGGATACTGGACCAACATACATTTTAGATTCAATATGTTCTGTGGTTTTTTCATTATGTTTCAGAACATGGAGGCGAGAAAACATTTTGTTCTAGTTAAGAACACTATATATATATGTATAATTTTTCATGAAATCCAGTTTCATTGTATAATGCATATTTATATTTAAATTTTCAATTAAAATCATATAACTACAAGATGTTATCATGTTATAATCTTTTCATGGACATGAATTTTGTTGAGTTTAGTGAATTTTTTATGATAACTAGCCTTTTAAAATAATAAACATGGAATTTCCATATTAATATAAGAAAATTTGATAAAGTATATTATATATGGGATTTAACAATGACCATAATAATCACTAAAACTTCCTTCCAAACACTCAAATATTGAGAATAATCAGTATAGACTATAAAATACATTCTATAAAGTAGAAATAGTGGATTATTATAGTGTGAAATCATGATATTTCCACAGTTGTTCATGTAATAGATTATAGTGAAATTCTTATTTTATCATTGAATTGTAGTGTAAAATAGATGTCTCAATCAAAGTGGTTAGGATGTTTAAAAATCATTCTTTTTAGTAGATATAAATAATGACTGATTTTTTTCTAGTTTAACACATTATATATATATTTATGATTCACATGTTTTCATGAAAATTTTTATTACATACTATTGTGTTAAAAATATTATTATTCTAACATTTCATATACTTATTGCTCTAAAATTAGTTGAAATGAGGGGTTTGGTAATCTAATGAAGTATCAATATGATTTTGATTGAACCTAAAATTTTGGTGGAAAATTGGATGCATTTATCAAATTTTATAGGGTGTAGAGTTACTAATAAGTCACATAAACTATGCAACCCTTCCAAGAGACCATGAAAAACATAGTGGTTCAAGATAGACCAAGATGCACTCCCTCCACATGATAAAAGAAACCATGTGACTTCACTATGAAAATATGAGGGATTTCAATTTAAAGAGGTTGTGGAGATTCCTTGCATTCAACATGGTAAATAGAATCTTTTGGAATACACAAATAATAATGTTAGGTGGAAAACCAAGAACATTGTACTATGTGATTATTCTATGTATGGTTAAATAAACCATGAAATCATACCAACAGACCTTGTGACTAAATTATGGATGAAAAAAATCAAATATCATGGTCTATGCAGTGTCAATCTAACCATTCCTAGTAACCGTACACCAATCAATATATATGATGAACCTCTCAAACGCCACCAAAATAACTCTTTGACCACATATTATAACCTATACCCACTCCAATACATTATGGGTTATCCATTGATTTATTCTATAAAAATTTTAGAGGGGGTTTCATCTGAGAAGAAAGAGATCATGGGGAGGGGAGATGTTGGTACCAATTCTAAGGAATTTTTATACTTTTATATTTATGTGGAATGTTATTTATTATTCCTCACGTTGTAATGAACTCTAAAGGTATTATGATGTTTTTTTAAAATTATTTATTTTAGTATTTGGGTTGTAGATGACACTTGTGGATCATTTTGGGAAATTAAATCTTGTGGTAGTGTTTGATAATTAATTATATTTAACTTTCATATTCATCCTAATTTATTTCACTAAATTTATGGATATATTTTATCATTATATGATAAAAATTTACTAGGATCTATGAATTATTTATGAAGATTATACCATTGATAAATCTGTATATTCACCATCATCATGGGTTGTCTCTTAAGTAAATATTATTCAAAATAAATCCCAAATAATGAAGAGAAATTATGAAAAAAAAATTTAAACTCAACCAATCAAAGGATATTTTGATATAATTTAAACATGGTGGTGACTATATATTATGAACTACACAACATTAGCATGATAAAATACCCATAACATTCATTGAATTACACACCCAATGTAAACTTTTTATTAAATTTAAAATCGTATTTTTTAAATATTATATAGTCAAAGATGTATTGTATAATAATTTTATGTTTAGGGTCTATTTAATATTTGATGTTTTATAAAAAATTTAAATAAAACTCAAAATAAATGACTGAATAAGTGACATCGACAAATTCCAGATAATTTACCTGTTGATGGACCCCACATTACCAATATAATTATATTACATATCTAAGATAAAATTCAATTTGGGTCCTCATAAATCACCATTATTCTGGAACAATTCCAAATTATTGTGTAATTTTTATGAAATTTTATACGTATATGGTATAGTTTATAGTGTTTACATTGATTAAATTGAGAAAAAAATTATGAATACTTTTTTCATAACCACCAATTTATTTTTAGTGGATCTTAGTTTTCTATTTTATTCATCCTGTTTTATATTTGTATTTGTAGAACCATATGAAGATGTCGTCCTTACTAGTTATAAGAGTGATAAAAAAATTAGATAGACACTTTTTCAACCCATAGATATGATTATGAATATTAAATAAAAAAATAGAGAAATCGTGATAGAGAATAACCAAACTGATTTCATATCAAATGAGGTAGTGTAAGAGCCTAATGTTTTTTATGGATTTGGGTAGAGAATTGTACAATAATAATCATTGAATCAGTTTTCACCTTCTAGGGAACAATAAAATAGATACCCCCATACATGGGATATAGGCCATAGAATGAAAAGAAGTAACCAAAATAATTCATGCTATAATATTCCAAAAAATACATATAAAAATACATGTTTCATGAAAACTTCAATACCATCTAAAAAAATTGTAACAATAACTTCCCAAATACCAAAATCCACCTAAATCATGTATGTTGATGTAAATCCCACAATAGCAACAAACTCCTAAATTCATCTTCCTCATCAACGTACCCTTATGGAGTATAGTTTTCCAATGATTCATGGGGAATATTTGAGTAATCTTCATCCAACCATTCATTCCCAAAATCTGGTCATCAAACTGAAAACCAAAAAAAAATGATAAAGAAAATGGTTTTGTTTTGTGGTATACCACGTGAGGACCTCAAAAATCATAATTTAAATTTTATACATATTTATGATGTATTTTTCTCCAATTGTGTATTAGAAGTTGTCATTTAATTTTTTCTTCCCATGTTTATTGATGGATATTAGTAAATATAGGATAAAAGGGATTTTATAATGCTATATTCTCACATGGGATGCTCTTTATCACTCATTCCTTGTTAACAATTTTCCCCCAACAAAAATAGTTATACTATGGATTAACATACATAATTTCTAGCAGCATGAAAGTGAGACCCTTTATATGTATATGGCGTATTTCAAGGAAATTATAATAATGTATTACTATAATGGGATTCAAAATTGGATTAATGTCCAAACATTTTATAGAGGACTCACTCTAGAAACCAAATAAGTTGAATTTGATGCAGTTGTTTAAATTGTATGGAGAGGGGAACATGATGAATTTTTTAATCTGTTGGAAGACATGTCATCTAATATATTCTGATGAAAATTAGTAAGAGGCACCTAAAATAGACGAATTCACATTATTGATGTCCCTAAAGTGGTTTTTCCCAAATATTATGGAATTATAATTAAAATTATTTTTATTATTCTTTATAAAAATTATCACGTTCTTGCAATTCAAATCATTTATCTAGCGAGTGTGGCAACAATCACGTCATCGGAGAATGTCAAAGGACAAGTGGTAGTCCCTAAAAAGGATAATTGAGATATATCCCTCAAAATGTACTTCTAAAACATGTCTCCAAAATATTAGAATAATATGTGGAAAGATAATACTAACTATTTATAGGGCCAGATATAGAAAATACCACAAAATAATCCTCAGAATCTATCTTGGTATTCCCATCTATAATATAAATATCTTTATACCTAAAAATAGAATGGTAGTCAATAATTGAAGGGTTCATATTAGAAACAAGGGTATCATAACCCTCATCTATCACAAACACTAATAAATAAAAACCACTATATGTAACTCACCAGCAAACTCAGTAAGAAAAACAATGAATGTTGGAATAAACGATTCCTAAGTTAATTATCACTGATGAAATTGGGATTCAGAATCATGAGGTGTAAATTTTGAGGCATAAAAAATTATCTTAGTAATCATCCCTCAATGAGTAAATCTAAGAAAATATATGGGAAAACATAAATTAATCCAAAACAGTAAGAAATAACAGTAACCGTGAAGACTGTAAGAGATCTCTGGAAACTAGTGGTAGAAATGCATGGTGCTTTTGATTAAAAAATTCAAAAAAAATGTCATGTATGTGGGAAAATTAGCTAAAATAACGGTTCTACCAATGAAAATGAGTCATGTAATGGGAATGGAATCATGTATGAAAAATAAAGTATGGGTAAAAACTTCTGAACCACACTTTTCATTTAATGATGTAGTGGAAATTAGACTTTTTTATGTATTTTCATGGACGTATTCTGAAAAATTCAAATTAATATTTCATTAACTATGTAATTGAACCAATTATATAATTTTGAAGCATTTATTAAAGAAGTTATTTGTAAAAAAATAAATATTTATGGCTTCATTACTATATCCCTCACAAACAAATTTTTATGAGTTGTTCCATGTGCTCTTCCTCAAAAAATTCAATATCCCATGAGCTTTTTTATCCATTATATTATTAGAGAAATTTTATTAAGTATGTCTATTTGTGAATTGGGAGCCATTAATAAGTTCATGTAATATTATTTTTTCATAAATATGGGATTGTATGATCTAGAAACTATTTTTGTACTTTAACTAGATGATAGATCAATCACATATCTCATGGGTCTCATGGTGGATATTTTGGTTATGGATGAAAATCATTCCCTTCAATCAAATTTAATCATAGTAGATATAGAAAGTGACATTGAAATATATATTACCTTTTTAAGACCATTCCTTTGGATTAGTAAAGTGTTAATTTATGTTCATAAATCTGATCTAATTTTATGTGTAGTTGATGAAAAGATCTCTTCCAACATGCTGAATGATTTCATTCATGAAACACTTACGGAGTATGATATATGAAATTTCATTACTGCATTCCACCATTATTTATATTGAAAAAATTAATATAGATAGAAATCAAGCAAGTGTATACCAAACTATTCAAGAAGATATATGACTCTTAGAATCAGAAAAAGTTTACTTTTTTCATGTCAAAACAATTATTATTTCTAGTGAACTATACTCAAATAGTTCATGGATAGGGAAGAGGTTTATCTTATTGTGTCTTAAAATATATCAGTCCCACAACATAAAATGAATCATATTATGACATATTTGAAGCATGACTACTTATTTTTCCAAGATATATTTCCAGTTATCATTAATTCCCCCTTATGAAAAATCATGTAATAATCATCTGATTAATCTATAGAGGATAAAGTAGGCCATTTTCTAGATAGTGGATTATCTTAAATGGATTATACCTAACAGTATTCCTCAAAATTTTCATCTATATGTTTGTTAATAACCCTCCAAACTACCAAAATAAATGAACAACCCTCCAATCAATGAGGTTATGAGGATGTAGGTAATCAGGTTGTTAAATGTTATAATAATATATCCATTTCCATATAGTCCATGGATCAATTATTTTAACGTTTTAATGATGAAAGGTGATTATACAATTATATCGAATGAAAAGAATGTTCTAATTACAATGAGAATGGTATGAAGTCGGATAGTATACATGGAATACCACAAACTATATGAGGCAACCCAACATACCATTTACTAGTAACATTTTTTATCAAATGATATGGAGAATTGTAGGGATTTTTTTATATTTGGATGGATATTTGTGATATAATCAGATCTTGATCACTCTAGATAACCATGAATGTAGATCTTTTTATGTACATGTGTGCCGTTTTTTCTGACCATCACTTTTCCTTTTGGATTTTTAATGATCCCACTACTATTAATAATATATATTGTTTATCTTAATTGACATTTTCATTTATATAATGTAAATTTGTAAGGGAAATTTTACAAGAATTTCAAAATATTGATATATTTTTAATTAATATAGAGCTCATGCTCGAGATGTTTGAGTGGAACGACAATATTTTTAACTACGAAAAATGTCATTTAATTGGGAAATATGTTATTAATTCAATCCCTCATGTCCTTGGAAATGGAATAGTGGTTTATCCAACAAAATTTTAATTCATTTTCAATCTTCTAATCCCAGCATCAGCCTTAGAAATCCATATATTTTTGGAAACATGATATACAATTTTCCAGTTAATCAGATTTTTTTATAAAATCACTTATACACTCACCAAAATTTTAAGACATGTTGAATTTTTTTGATTTTGAAAAAACAATTCTGAAAGGAATTTTAGTTTCAAAAAAGAATCTAGTGTGAGACCATATTATGAGTGTTCTGAACGGAAAGGAACCATTTGAGATCATTTCTAGTATGGGTGATTGTGTAGTGGGATCTCTATTTCCCCAATTAATTGATCTTATTTTTGTACCTATTTACAATACCATCCCCATATTGAATTAATCATAACATAATTACACTACCACAGAAAATCGTATTTTGGGATTGGTTATTTATTTTGATTAGTTACTTCTATTCATAGTGTAGTGAAAAGTCATTATATATGATGACCATGAAACACTCATGTTCCTTTTTAAAAATAATGACTCTTATCTTTGATTTATTATTAAGGAACTTCTACCTCAATAATGCTTCATAGATATTCCTGAAAATAAGTGTGGTTAAAACCGTATTTATGAAAATCATTCCATCCAAAAGATTCCTCACCACAAGAATGATAAATAAAGGGAGATCAAAGAAGACATCTCTATTAATCTCATTTTCACAATAATGGATTCAATGAGACCATGTTTCATTAATATTGAAAATTTATTATATATATATATATAGGAGTTGTCAAACCCAGTTTCTCTTATATGAATAATAAGTGATTTCAATCAGTGTTTAAGAAATATTTTTTGGAGGATTCATTCTTTTTCAAATCATGTCGTAATTGCCTAATTGATTACTATATAATTGAAGATGAAGTGAATGTAATTTTTTTGTTTTTTCACTCTTATCATGCTAGAGAACCCTATAGGACAAATCTTAAAAGTAATAAATCCATCAAATATGTTTTGATTATAAAACTATATGTTATTATATCACTCAATTTAGAGAATGTTGCAATAGATGCTAACATAAGTGAAATATTGGGAGCATAAACGAAATAAAATATCACCCAATACTTTAAGTGAAAGTATATGTAATATGGGTCATCAATTTCATGGGATTGTTTCCACCAAACATAAATTCTCATTTTTTGTAGAATATTTTTATTAGTGATGGAAATCCACTAAAAAAGACAAAAAACAACCATGGTTATCATCTAATTTGATTGAAATATTTTTTTCAGTGGGTTCTGTCTACCTAGGTTTATTAATAGTGAATGGTTCACCCATTTAGATAATTCTATAATGAGGAATTTATTATTGTGTGGGTTTAAAAATAATAAGGGAACATCGTACAATACATAATAAAGTGGAAATATTGATGTTTCTAATCATGAGGTGATGAAAATTTTGGATAAAATATAGTATAACAAAGAAAGGATTGGTAGAATAGTCATTATACCATTTTTTGGCTTATCAGATAGATTTTAAGATTCCACCATGTACTTCTTAATTCCAATTAGTCTATGGAAATAAATGTCATTTTATATTGGAAGTGGAAAACAAAGAATACAAGGCTATAATGGAATTAAATTTTGATCTCAAATATAATGAGAAGACTTATACATTTTAATTATATGATCTTTATGATATCCAAAAGGCGATGTGTGATATTTCTAAATTATATAAGTATAATATGATGGAGGTTCAATATATCCTAAATTCTACTAATTAATTCCTACCTAGTGATCAATAATTAATTTTCAACTCATGATTAAGATTATATATAGGGATGCAGAAGTCCCAATGCTCTGGGCAATTTAAATATGTAAAATTAGGACACCATGGTGTGGTGGATGTTTCTTTATATGATAGGATACCATTAAAGGTCAATGGGAAATTCCAAAAAACAATATTTTTAGCTAGATTAAATGGTATAAATTTCCCCAAGTATGAATATTATGGGAGAAAAATGATAGCGTATGTAGAGATCGATATATTAAATGCAATAAAAACCAAGAGGTAACCTGACATATCAACAATTCATAGTAATGTTTTGTTGATTGTGTGTGCCCAATGAAACTATGGTTAGTATATTTTTATGTTTTAGTTTTAGGATTACTACAAAGTGAATGATTTATGATTGATTTTATATTATGAAGATATTTAGACATCCTTTGGTATCTTAAAATCATTATTTAATTTTGTTGGAACATCATTTTAATATTAATTTCCATTATTAATATTAAAATGGGGTAAATAAAAAAGTAAAAAGAAATAATACCATACACACATTTTTTGCACTGTTAAACATATTTTTCATTTAAATAGCGTGGATGTGAATTCATTCTTGAAGTACATGTAATGGTATTAAATATTTAACAAGACCATTCATTTAAACAATCTAATATGGAACCCATTATAGTGGTAACAACATGGGTACATCATGTTAAAATAAATTATGCAAAGTAACCATTGATATTTTTAATGGTCATGAATTATAAAAACAAAATGGAAACATCCCGAATTTTTATCCCCAATTCATGCTAAAAGTCCTCATCAACCCGTGTCCACCACTCCCATATTCCAATTCATCACCCATTATCCCCAATTTCATTTATTCTTCCTCTTGATCTATGATCCATGTTATTTTTCTTATTTATACTTTCTTTTTCATCCCTTCCCTTATCTTATATTCTCATTTCCGTTTTAACATTGTTATTTCTCTTTCCCTTCCACGGAATCTAGTCATCCCTATATTTTCTCCCAGACAAATTCCATTTTTTATTTTTCTTCATTTATTTTGTTAAACAAATCATTCAAGTGAAAAACAACACACTCATTTCATATAATTTTTTTTGAAAACCCAAATATTCATATTCCCATTTTAGGAATATTCATTCCTCAAAATAATTAATTTAGGAATTGAATAATTTATCTAAACTTCTACTTCCATCAAATTTTAATTTTTTTCATCTATGTGTACTATTTTACTATCTTTTGGTATTATTCAAAACCACTATATTGCATTTTCCAAGAATTCACATGGATGTAGTTTTGATAAAATACTAGGTAATAATCTAAAATTTGGAAATTTGTATCTTGTAAACATGTATTGAGTTCTAGATACTCTAGAGTTCAACCCCCACAAATTTTTTTCTCCCCACTTGAGTTATTTTGTATAGGTGTTGAGATATAATTGATTATTTCTCGAGGCCACCTTATTTTGGTACTCGATGTGCATATCCCAACCTATATTGAGATAATGCTTGTAATTATGGATGCATTCCATTTTCTTGAATGATATACCAATGATGATGATCGAAATTTAAATAATACTACTTGTTATATCACCTTACACCTTCTAAAAAATACTATATTTAATATCTAAGGTATTTTTCTAAAATGGGATGAATCTATGGTGGTGAGTTAGTATGTCCTATGCTAAATCCACTTATTCATTGGATCCTAATACTACAAATGAATTTTGATACACTATTTAATATCATGGGTTGACATATTTTCCACAAACTATTAAACCCCCAAAGATACTAAATCTGACACATAATCTCTTTCATAAGATCATTACAACCTACTTCATTACCCAATCTGTTAGTGAATGTATGTAGAGCCTTCATGACGTATATCTATTAGATTACATGATTTCCATATATCTATAAATATATCCTTGGACTTCACCTATTACCTCTTCCATATGTTCACCAATCCTTAGGGAGGTATATTTAGAAGGCCATAAAATTAACTATTAGCTGGACATTTTGGGATATAGTTTTATGACGAGGAAATTAATGAGCTCGAACAACCTCTAACCATTGATATGATCATGGTATTATCCATGTGATAGCAATAATTTCAGCTATAGTATCATGAGTTTATGGGTTTTAAAGATGTTTTCCATGATGATCGTTGACATACCCAAATATTTCTCATATTTCCTACTATTCTGCCAATCATCTAGAAGAATCCCACCCAATTATACTAACAAAATCCACACCTGAAACCCCTTATTCCTTTAATCCACCCATCCTAGTATTGAAGGAATTTATTATATGTAACACCCCAAGATTTAATGAGAATTAATGTTTTTAATTTCTTTGATGTCTTGTGGTGTATGTTACACCAAGAATAACTTGTAAAATACGAAACACCATATTAGCTTGTAGTATACATAACACTATTCTTCTCTAACGTTGCATGCAAGAGTCACCATCCTCAATAGCGCGTGTTGTCTGTGATACCGAGATTCATTAAACAACGATATATATTTATAATATTTTTATGTACTAGACATTATGAATTGTATTAAAAACATTTTAAATTTTATAACATTATCATTCATCTTACAATATTCTAGAACATGGTATGAGAACAAAATAATTTCTTCGGGAAAAATAAGTATTTTTCAAAAAATGTAGTTTTACTACCTTTTGATAGCGCACCTACTTTAAATCTTATTTTTGAAATTTTTTTAAGTTTAATTTGAAAAAAACTTATTCATTTAAATGAGGATATAAAAATTAACTTTGGATAATTTTTTTAATATTTTTCCGTTAACTTTCATATTTTGATGAATAGTAAAAATACACTAAATATTAAATAAAAACAACTTTTTTCATCAAGATAACTTATATGGATAAATTATAATATTGAATAGTTTAATGTATAAATAGAATATATTTTTACCATTCAATATTTTTTTGTCATTATCATTATTTTTACATTGAATTCATATGTAAAAACTTTTCAATCTTTTGCAATGTTTTAACTTTTAGAACTCGTTTTCTCAACAGCTGGATTAATTTGAAATTAAATACTTCAAATTCTGTGTTTTGAATTTGGATAAATGGATTCCATATTTTTAATAAATAGGTCTCAATTATGATAATAGGCTAATTTTGATTGTTATACATTATTAATAGTCACTACGGTAAATTTTATTTACTATAGTTAAAGTTAAATATTGTAATTAATGGTAACAATAATATTATAAAATTACCCTAACACCTTCCAAAATTATATTGGATGATTAAATTTAGATCCATATCACCTATGGTTCATAATAGATTAATTTAATGGACTTTTGACTTTAAAAATGAGAAAATTATTATTAAAACCAAAGAAAGTGACAACATGTCACACTCTTATATCTTATAAGTGTAATAATTATAATTCAGTGATAAAATTCAAAAATATTAAAATATAAATAGTCACCATAAAGATAAAACAATTATCTACATCAGGTGAATTTATTTAGAATTTTTAGGGATTAAATAATATTCATTAATGGTGACACAATAGGGATGCATAAATTGTTTATTTAATGAAAAATCAATAATAGAATTTTTATTAAACTAATATTGACCATAAAAGGAAGAAACACCTGAAAAAATCTTTTTTTGATGTACATGTATACCATAATCTTCCAATGGTAGAATATTTGACCATTTTAGGCCTTATAAAAGCGATTATGACACATATATTATTTTATTTTAAATGGTTCCAAAGTTATCACAATCATAATTTAATAAATATAACAATTTCAATGTTGTGATTTTAAATGATAAATTCTAGTCAAACATTAATTATTTATTTTATTAGAATTATATGATTCATATTATTTTATATCTAATTTTTATCCTACAAATAAGTATATTTAATAATTATACAATAATGATGTTGTAATTATTTTATTAAGGTGAATATCAAATAAATAGTTTTACAAATATTAAAATAAATGTTATATGAAAAATTAATGTGATCCATGAATATTTTAGATGAATATGACAAGTTAGGAATCTATTAAATATTTTTTTTGAATATATCTTCTGTTTAGATTTTATTTAACTCCAAATAAATGAATCGTGTCAAAATTGACACTATTGATATTTTAAACAAATAAAATGTTATTAAATTGTATAAAAATCACAAAAAGGATTAAAATTTATAAATTAAAATTTATATGGTCTAAAATTTTATAATGTATCCAACTATATACAATTCACAACCCATATGTAAGTATTAATAACAATTTAAAATTTATAATATTATTACCACGAATAAGATTAAAAAGAATAAATAGGGATATGCAAAATTGAAAAGGTTTAAAATAATTTCCCATTATGTCTAAATTTAATTATTTAACGATATTACAACCCTATATTACCTCATATACAAATTTTAGTCACTTTTTTAGTTTTAAAGTGGGGTTTGAATTTATTATTAATTAATATTTTTGAGGTTTCCTAAAGTGCCCCTCTCTTCTCTTATAAAATGGAACCTCCTCCCTCTCCACTTCATAACATTGTGAGCCTGCATTCTCGAAAAAAAACCAATCAAATATTTCTTATCCACTTCCCTAGAAACATAATAGAGGTCATGGTCTTCTTCAAAGATCATCTTTACTACCCTAAGAGGAGTTTTAGAAGAGGCGCGTCGAAGAAAATGTTATATCCTTTACCGATTCTTTCAAATTTATTTATTCATTTACATCCTATTATTTATTTTTATCAATATAAAGTAATAAAATCAGTATCACTCATACAATGATATGTTATTAGAAATATTATACAATCCTATTCCACCTTCTGTCCATCCTACAAAAAATGAAATCACCGCACGTGAGTATGTACGACTTACCGTCTCCGCGTCGTGGTGTAATCTGTTTTCCAAACAACACATTACATGGATGGGTTTAATGGTGTAAATAATAAATATATATGATTATTATAACAAGAAACTAATTCGGTGATATTATATCATCCACTCCATTTCCATTCAATTATTATGGGAACGATATCATCACTCATGCGAATGTACGGATTACCGTCTCCACGACGCGAAGAGATTCATTCTCCATGTTAACCCTTCAAGAATGATTATAAAGTATATATAATGAATAATAATTTAATATATTACAAAATAATTATACTTTATTTATGTATATATATATGTATTCCATCTACATACTTCCATTCATGTCAATAAGGAAAGGAAAACAACGTTCAAGCGTACATACGACCTACCGTCTCCATTAACGGTGTATTTCATTTCATTTATCTGTATAATATATATATATATAATAAATATATATAATATATAAATCATGTTTTACATTATGTAAGTACGAAAATGAAGATATATGTAATAATATCAAAAACATAAAGTCCAAATATGTACGATAAATGAAACGACTTTACCCAAAACGCAACTTTAACATGGAATTGACCAATGAAGGGGTATTATAAAGTCATAAGTGAAACATATATGATATAATAAATATTATTATGGTTCTGTTACAAGATAATAATATGGTTTAACCCACTATACTATAGTTTTGGACACATAATGTAGAAATTGGACATAATGTAAGTGACAATTTTGTAATCTCATTTTTATCCAAAATTTCATATACATAAGTATCCTGTGGTTATATTTTTCATCCATGACCATAAAAATGTTTTCCATAAAGTGTTTAATATTATACCATATATGTTTACAGTCATTTAAACCCCTCATTAACTATTACTTTGTGTTATGGAAGGAATATTTTTTTATTTACCATACGTGGTAGTTTTTGACTTTTCCGTTTAAAGTATGAGGAGAATGTTTTTTAACGTATACGATGTCAACGGATTTTTACGATTTCATAACACCTTATTTACATAAAACATCCTATTAAAGAGTTAATTATTATTTTCGACAAAATTAATTTCTACGAAAATTGAATGTCATTTTAAGAAAATAAAATGATTTGGAAGAAGAAAGGATATTTTCTTCAAGATTTCATTTCATGTGTTTTATCAAAACTATATTCACTTTTTGATGACATTATTTATTATGGTTATGTATCATGAATTATGTCTCTATTATTTACATGGTTTGATTTATATTATGATGAAATGATATCCATTTGTTTTATACGAATTATTTTATTATGGGATGATGTTTTTGAAGCACATTTTATTCTTTCGGTTATGATGAATGATTTATGCTTATTTTGTGGCAAACGTAAGAATGATTTCATTATGAGATGGGTGGGACCTATATGTCTCTCTAATAAATTGGGTAATGATTTAAATCTCCTGATATAGACATGGATGGAATGACTAGTAAATCCAGTTTAGTAATACAGGGATATAGCGGAAGTAAACCCGGTTTAGTAATGGACATTTTCCACTATGATGGTCTTGGTTAGAAATGTCTTGGATTCAATGGAAATCATATCTGGTTCTTAATGGTTTACCACAATTACATGATTTATTTCCATGCTATTTTATCTTGACTAATGTTTCTTTATGATGTATTCCTTAAGTACTTCCACTATTTGTTTCACAACTCTTGATTTTGATGTTTAATCATTATGTTCATATTTCTAAGTTCAAATGTATATGGTTTGTTTTATTTTCTCCAGGATTACCTTTACTTTTCATTTGAGATCACCCTATTTAGGTTTTCATTTCCCTAAGGTATAAAGAAATGTTTTTGGTAATAAAACACAAAAGGGAAGATATTTATGGGTGATGTTGAAGATCATTCACCATGATTAGAAGTTTTTTTTCAGAGTTTCCAAATACACTAATCTATTACGGTCCATTGGTGTCTGTTTTTGATATGTATTATGTATTCTTAAAAATTAATTTAATTTCCATGTATGTCAAGCTTGGGTCTCTACATTTGGTATCAAAGGGATGGTTTTGTTAACCTTTGTAAACTATGATGCGAAAACATTAATGAGATCCCTAGATATATTTATATGGTGTGTTTTAGAATGTCCTTAAGGTTATGTATAAGTATTGGTTATAGTACTAGAATTGCAGTAATGATCTTATAATTAAAAATAAGATCTTAGATATTCTACTTTTACTATGTTGTTTTCCTAGCATGATTTTTTCCTCTAACACTATTCTGTTTTTGGTTTTAGAAAATGGCTCGAAACAGGAAGATTCATGTGAATGGAGAATATGATGGAAAATGGAATTATATTCATCATGAGAAACCAAATGAAACGGGATTTGGAAGGCGAAGCATACATATTATTCCTAATTATAAATCTCATAACATTATCAATAATATGAACTTTGGTAAGTTTATTGACTTATCTAATAAGATAAATATGGAGTTTCATGACGATCATAGAAGAATGAAAGCTCAATTTCCCTCATGTAACCATGTGGGAAGAGAAATCAAGGAGAATATTTCAAAGGAACTAGAAGATGATTTGGGTGTGAAAAAGAAGGACCAAATCTAGTAATTCCAAAGGAAAAGGTTCAGGTAACATAATAGACCAGGATAATTGTATTGCTAATACATCAAAAACGATTAAATGTTTTAAATAGGCAATGTATAGGCATTATGCAGACCAATGCCCTAAGGGAAAATCTCATGTAGAGAATCCGCAAGGTCGTATGGGTAGTATTTATGTGGATGATGATTATGAGACTACAAATGATATATGAGATGAGAGAAGTGTTGAGGAATAATATGATGAAGCTCTAATAATATTTTAAGAAAGTATTGGAATGATTGAATGTTTATGGAATAATGAAAAATATAAGGATTGTTACAGTATTATTGTTCCTTGGGTATTGGAAAGTATATGCTGAATGGTATAGGTAACCATGAAATGTGGTTGAAAATATTTGTAAGGTAGATGATATGCGCATAATGTATGGATAAAGGGATAATGATATTTTTGATAGTATTAATGAGCTCATTATTGATAAAAGGAAAATGTGATATCATGGTTTGAGTATATAGAAATTCTGGGATTTTGGTATGTAGAAATGATTAACTTTTGATAGTCTTCATGTTTTCACAAAGGTTCTATGGTGATTCATGTTTCAATAGAATACATGACTAAGATATTCACATGTTTGGAATATGACCAACAAGATATATCTTATGGTATATGGGTTATAAATTATGGTATTCACATGCTTGGTAGATGACCTCTATAGAAATGTATTTCTTTATACTATGAGATTGGACATTAGTATTTTGGATAAGCATAAATATTAGAATGGATTATGTTAGACATCATATAGTATTTTTTTAAGGCTATAACTTTTTGATATTATTTCTGAAATGTTATAATAATATAGTTTTAGAAGAAGGACAACCGGTAGGACAGGTGACAACCCATCGTGTTAGACAAGGATGCGAGAATCGAACCCACAACCAAATTGAGACATGCCTTTATCACCTACCAATATCATACAAAAAGTCCCTAGTTAGTATAAATTAGTTTTATTTTATTAAGTGCTATGACATATGAAGTATATATCCATTTTTGGTGCCATATACGATTAACAACATCATATATGGACTTATGTATATTTAATAACATTTTCTAACCTTATGTTTGAGACAGATGGAATGACCCTTCATTCTATCACATGATCTGCAATAACTTCATCAATGAAAAATTCAACTTCATTTTTTTAATCTATGAAGTGGAAATTGTTCAAGGAATGATCAACGGTGAGATTGTACCAAAATCATGTAAGTATTTATTCCAATTCAAATTCTTCATCTTCAGGGAAATGATCTTGAAAACCAAAAAATTTATCCTAGAACCCTCATATCCGATAAATTAGATGGTACCATAGATCATTACAAACTTATGGCTTTGTGATTGAAGAATTTTTTATAGCCATGTTCTCTACAACTCTCTATTAGAACTTGATGGTTAGATTTCTCTTCCATATCCATGTTTTAACCTATGTTATCCTATGTGGAAACCCAGTGATGAGGTAATTTGGGTAACCGTTACATTTTTACCTTACTTTTTAAAATAAATTTTTATTATTCCTTTTTTCAATGTGGGATTCTATGAAAGAAACATTCAAGTAGTAAATGATTTATAACCTCGACGAATTTCGAGGGCGAAATTCATTTTAAGGGGGGTAGAATGTAACACCCCAAGATTTTATGAGAAATAATAATTTTAATTTCTTTAATGTCTTGTGTTGCATGCTACACCAAGATTCGATTTCACTATACGCAACACCGTTTAAGCTTGTAGTATACACAACACTATTCTTGGATTGTGTTGCACGCAGGAGTGACCATCCTCAAGAGCGTGTGTTGTACACAATACTGAGTTTCATTTAACAAAAATATATTCTTATAATATTATTATGAACTTTCAGTAAAGAATAGTATGATACACATATTGAATTTAATAACATTATCATTTATCTTACACATATTCTAGATCATGGATTGAGAAGATAATAATTTTTTCGGGTAAAATAATTATTTTTACGAAATGTAGTAATGATGCCTTTTGATGGCACACCTACATTAAATCGTGTTTTTGACATGTTTATAATTTTAATTTGAAAAAACCTTATTCATTTCATTAAGTATATGAAAATTAACTTTGGATAAATTTTTAATATTTTTTTGTTAACTTTTATATTTTGATGACTAGTAAAAATACGGTAAATTTTAATTAAAATCAAATTTTTTCATCAAGATAATTTATATAGTTAAATTATATTATTAAATGGCATTAAATTATAAATAAAATATATTTTACCATTTAATATTATTTATGCCATTATAATTAATTTTACATTTAATTCATAGGTAAAAATATTTCAATCTTTCGCAATATTTTAACGTTTAGAACCCATTTTCTCAATAGCGGGATTAATTTTAAATTAAATACTACAACTTATGTGTTTTAAATTTGGAAAAATGGATTCCATATTTGGAATAAATAAGTCCAAATTTTGTTAATAGGTTACTTTTTTAGACATTATGAATAGTAACTACGATAAATTTTATTTTCAATATTTAAAGGTAAATTAATTAATTATGGGTAACAATAATATTATTAAATTACCCCAACACCAGCCAAAATTCGATTAAATGAATAAAAGTCGACCCATATCACCTAAGGGTTGGAATAGATTAATTTAGTGGACTTTTGACTATGAAAATGATATAATTATTATTAAAACCGAAGAAAGTGGCAACATGTCTGGCTCTAATAACTTATAAGTGTAATAATTTAAATTTATTGATAATCTTCATAAAAATTCGTACCTAAATAGTCGCATGAAATATAATAAAATTATATACATCATGTGAATTTATTTATAATTTTTAGGGATTAAATAATTATCATTAATCGTGACACAATAGTGATTCCTAAAAATTTTATTTAGGTAAAAATCAATAATATAGTTTTTATTATACTAATATTGACCATAAAAGTCACAAAAACCTGACCAAAACTTATTGGTCGTTTACATGTAATCCATAAACATCAAATGGCCGAATATTTGACCATTTGGAGACTTATAAAAGTAAATATGAAACTTATATTATTTTATTTTAAATTGTTTCCAAGTTGTCACCATCATAATTTAATAAATATAACAATTTAAATGTTGTGATTTTAAGATGATAAATTCTAGTAAAACTATTAATATGGAATATATTAGACATATATGCTTCATAGTTTTTTATTTTTTATTTTTATGCAACAAATAACTATATTAATTAATTATACAAAATTTTGAAGAAATTATTTTTTGAAGGGAATTATAAAATAAATGGTTTTAAAAATATTAAATAAATGTTATATGAACAAAGTAATGTTATACATGAATAATTTTTACTAGTATAACAATTTAGTAATCGATTAAATATTTTTGTTCCAATATATCTTCTTTTTGGATTTTATGTAACATCAAAAAAATGAATAGTATAAAAATTGACATTGTTGATATTTTATAAAAATAACATATAATTATATTGATTAAATATCACAAAAATATTTAAAAATTACAAATGGAAATTTATATGGTATAAAATTTCATAAAGTATACAATTATGGATAATTAACAACACATATGTAAGTATTTATAACAATTTAAAATTTAGAATATTATTACCACAAATAAGATTAAATAGATTAAATAAGGATAAATCAAATTGATAAAGTTTAAAATAATTTCCCACTATGTTTTAATTTTACTGGTTGATGCAATTACAACCCTATATTACATCATATTCTAATTTTAGTCACTTTGGAAGTTTTTATGTGGGTTTTTATTTTATTATTAAATAAAATTTCTTAGGTTTCCAAAAGTGCCCATCTCTTCTCTTATAAAAAGGAACCTCCTCCCTCTCCTCTTCACAACATTTTGACCCTTCAAGATTAGACAAACCCTATCCATTTCTCTTCTACACTTCACTAGAAACATACTAGAGGTAATGGTTTTCTTAAAAGACCATATTTAGTATCCTATGTGGAGGTTTAGAAGAGGCACGTCAAAGAAAATGTAATATCCTTCACCGATTCTTTCAAATATATTTCTTTTTCTAGTTCCTCTACATTATTTGTCTCATTATAAAGTAATAACATCAGTATCACTCATATACTGATATGTTAATATAAATATGAAACAACCCTATTTCACCTTCAATTCATCCTACGAAAATTGAAATCACCGCGCGTGGGTACGTACGGCATACCGTCTTCACACTGTGGTGTAATCTTTTTTTCCCACACCACTTTACATGGATTCTTATAATGGTGGAAATAATGAATATATATGATTAATATAACATGATACTAATTCATAGATATTATATCATCCACTCTAATTCTATTCAATAATTATGGAAATGATATCAACACTCGTGCATACGTACTGATTACAGTCTCCACGACGTGATGAGATTCATTACCCATGTTAACTATTAAAGAATGATTATAAAGTACATATAATGAATAATAATGATATATATGAAAAAATAATGCTACTATATTTATGTCTATATATATTTATGTTATCTACTTACTTCCATTCACGTCAATAAGGAATGGAAAACAGCGTTTATCCGTACGTATGGCCTACCATCTCCATGAATAGTGTATTTCATATCCTTTATCTATCTTATATATATATATATATATATACTAAATATATATGATATATAAATCGAGATTTAAATTCTGTATGTAAGGAAATAATGATATAAGTAATAATATCAAGAACATCAAGTCCAAACATGTACGATAAATGAAACGATTTTACCCAAACATTGCTTTAATATGTAATTGAAAAAAGAACAGGTAATATAATGTCTTAAGTAAATCATGTATGATATAATAAATATTAATATGGTTCTATTAAATGTTGTTAATATGGATAAAATCACGATACAGGGGTATTGGATACATACTGAAGCAATTGGACATAAGGTAAGGGATAATTTTGCAATCTCATTTTTATCTGAGATTTCTTATACGTAAGTATTTACTTGGGTTTTATTTTCCATACATGTACATAAAAATGTATTTCATGAAGTGTTTAATATTATTCCATGTATGTTTAATGTCATGTTTACACCTCTTTGACTTTTAATTTGTTTTATGTAAGGAGTATTTCTTTTGTTTACCATACGTGGAACTTTTGGACTTTTCTGTTAAAAGTATGAGAAGAATATTTTTTTGAACATATACGGTGTGAATTAATTTTGAAAATTTCATAAATCCTTATTTACATAAAGAATCCTCTTCAAGAGATCATTATTATTTTCAACATAATTATTTTCTTTTAAATTGCATGTCATTTTGAGAAAATAAACTGATTTTGAAGTAGAAAAGATATTTTCCCAAAAAATACATTTCATGTTTTCTTCAACACTATTTTCCATATATGATGAAATTATTTAATATGGTTATGTTTTTAGAATAATTCATCTATTATTTACATGTTTTTATTTTTCTAATGACGAAATGATATACATTTCTTTTAAATGGATTATGCTATGCTGGGATGATGTTTATGAAGCATGTTTTATTCGTTGGGTTATGATGAATGATTTAGGTTTATTTTGTGGAACACATTAGAATGATTTCATTATGAGAATGGTGGGACATATATCTCCATCCAATTCATAGGGTAAATATTTAATTCTCATGAGATAGACATGGCTAAAACAGTATGTAAATATGGTTTAGTAATATTGGACTGGAATATCATGTAATCTCGGTTCAGTAATGGGCATGGTCCACTATGATAGTCTTGGTAGAAATGTCTTGGCTACTATGGAAATCATATCATGTTCTTAATGGTTTTCCACAATTATATGTTTTATTCCCACGCTATTTTATCATGGTTAATGTTTCATTATGATCTACTCCTTACATACTTCCCATATTTATTTTACAACACAATATTTTGATGTTGAAACATTATGTTCATTTTTCTATGTTTAAATGTATATGGTTTGTTTTATTTTCACCATGCATACCTTTATTTAGCTTTTGAGATCACCATTTTTATGTATTCATTTCCACAGGATGTAAAGAAACTTTTTATGTATGAAAAAAGGGAAGATATTTATGGGAGATATTGAAGATCTTTCACCATGATTAGAAGACTTTGTTCCAAGTTTCTGAAGACATTGAACTATTACGGCCCTTGGGTGTCTGTTTTTGTTATTTATTAAGTATTACGAAAAAGTAATGTAATTTAAATATATGTAAATCCTGGGTATTTATATTATATTAATCCACATTGAAAATGAAATAGGGATTATAACTTCGATTTTTTGTTCACTAACCATTCAATTATAGTCTCCCTCGGGTGGAGGGAATTAACATGTGAGGCCTCACTCTTCAACTCCTATACCAAACCATCCCTTACCCACCACCTTCCTACTATATATTTGTCCATGAATCCTATCCTCTATATGATATATGGTATTCCCGTCCTCTACTTAGATATCATGAATTGAATTTTGTAGTCTATAATGGGGTGAAACACTGACTTCAGATGGAATGCACATTGATCCAGTGGTGGGGGATCAAATGTGGGATATAGTTACACATATATAATTCATTTCCTATTCTAATATAAATCGTCACACAAGCTGAGACTAATATGTTTTTATTTATTTGATTCCCATTATTATTATATTTACCTCTATCTGATACATTTTTTAACCTATGTTGGTACTTAAATATTTTTGTCTTACAAATGTTTGTGTTTTCATCCATGATATGATTGTATTTTATATATCTTTTTCCCATTCTATAATACAGTTTATTATCACTTCAAATTTCTTGGTATCATATTCTATGATAGTAGGTGTTCTATTTCATTCTATCATTGAACACTATTCTAAAAAATGGTCTCCCATACCCCAACTAACAGAACATTTTATTTTTATACTATAGGAGATTTTTAGGTCCATCCAGTTTTATAATTACTTTTATATTTCCTTAATTTACATAAAATTCATGTACATCCCTCCAAAAACCACCACACTATATCAAATCCATGTGGTACTTGATCGATATTATGTGTGGCAGAGGGAAACTATAATTTGGCACCCCATATGGACATTGCATTAACATTTCCAAGGATGAAAAGTTTTTTCTTGAATTAATTAAAGGGTTGGTATAGATGTTATAAATTGATATTTAATAAATAAAAACATATTTTGAAGAATAATTTTTTAAAATTGTCTTTAATTTTATTCTTCACTCTGTAGTGGATGTGATTAAGAATTTGATCACTTTATGAAATGCCATTATATCTTTATTATTAAAACAATGTGACTAAAGGGGAAAATATTGATGTGATATTTTAAAACACGAAACCACTGAAAATTGACCACAATCTATTCATATCGTAAGGGAACCTTATTATTATTGATACCACAAAAGTTGTTGTTATAAAATTTTAATTTCATGATCTCTTTGAATATTTTAAAATTTAATAAAGGAGATTCATGGAAGATATCGGGCAGCAATATTTCAATTCATATATCTCACTCCAATAAAAAATTCACTATATGAAATGTCACTTCATATATAATGATAAACCTTCTACATTTATCAAATATACAAGTCAATTATATTATGTAATGTAAAATATTTATCATTTGGTCAATTTTTATATGGTTCATAGTTACAACAAAGTAAAATGATATATACCCAATCTAGAAGACAAAAACAAAATGGAGCATCATGAAAAATACATAAGAAAATTCTTATCATGATTAAAAAACTATGAATAATCACTTGGAATCCATGTGGTAATTCCACTTGAATAGGTAGGGATGGTCCCATACATTCTGCATAGTTTTTCTAGCCGTGTAAAAAGACCCTCACACCATGCGATGTGGAACACGAGGGACAAAAAAATGGAAAATAGTGTATGAATACCTAACTAAACTATTAGAATATTCAAATATAAAATGATCCTAAAATAGAGAATAAAATAATGAACATCATGGTCTACGCCTAGTTAAACAAATTGTGAATTGTTACCATCCACAATTCAATAGATGTCAGCGACATTTCATCTACTTTGATAACCACTATTTTACATGGTATCAAGACCCATAACCAATACAGAACACTAGGGGCAATACATATAATGATTCTCTAACTATCGTAGATGGTGATACATCTAGTCGGAAAGAGTTCTTTATAAGAGGATATCATGAAACTCATTGTATTGAATTTTTTGAGATTTTTATTAGTACTGCTTGTAATCATTTCATCAACATTATATAATTAAATTTATAGGTAACAAGATCTTCTTTCCCTTATATCATTTTATGATTAGTAGACTTCCATATTGTTTTTGGGTGTGGACTATTATGGTGTATCATGTGGGTTTATTGAATCTTATAATAGTACTTTCATAATTCATCTTATTTTCTATACATCTTCATTGTTTTTTCGTTCATAAAATCATTGGATATGTTATATTAGACTAGTAATAACATGTTTATAGATCTATGAAGAAGTTATAATGATTATTACTATGATCATTAGGTATAATTACCCTAACTACGTTATGGATCTTAGAGAAATACTCTAGGTATTAACTCTCAAACCATGACGATTTATTCTGTGATTATTTGCTGAACCCCACCAGATCAAAAATTTATTGATATAATAGAATCCTAATAGTAGGGATTTATTATGAACTAAAAAAACGAAACATAATTTTATCCACCAAAAAATGCATTAAATGACACACCACCAACATGTCAATTTATTAAGTTAAAATCATATTTTGAAAACAACAATCATAGATATAAACCTTTTGAAGATTCACATTAGGGTAGATTAAATCATATATGATTTATAAAAACTTTGAAATAGTATAAAAGATTTAATGAATAACTCACATTGAAAAACACCTATGAATATCCTTGAGTATTGATTCATATTAATATTATACTTATAGTATAGAGTTTGGTTTAAATTCAAATTGGGTCCCCGAAAATAACCATTCCATTAGTACGAAACCAATAAAAATATATATATTGATGTAATTATATTTTTTCTTTGATCCACTATTTCTATATATTTAATTACATTAATATATATATATATATTGGTGTAATTAAATGTCATCTTTGATCCACTATTTCAACTCAATAGTACGGGGAGTAATTAGTATCATCACATATTGTTGTTTCAAAAGTATGAAATATATAAATGTACATTGAGGTATCTATGCCATAGAAAATTAGTACAATGCGATTATCACCACACTCATAGTAGATCAATGTGTGTTGTACAATAGTGTTATATCTTCTTTGGTCAGATGAGAGTGGGGTTATTTTGTAAGGGAAAGGTGTGATGATAAATTGGAGTACAAAAAGATTGTGAGTATCTTGGGATACTATTAGGGATTTATTGTACTGTGTCAATAAGTTTCTGACAGAAGGGACCCTCCAAGCTATGATATATTTCCTCATAAATCATATTGGAAGGTTCCACATTCCACTCTATTTGAGAACAATGAGACTATCCCGGCATTCAAATGTCTATGGGGCCTTCTTTCTATAAAATATTTATTGATACACTATTTTTTATGATTTTATTTCTATTGATACTATGAAATATCAATTAATGTGAAGAGTTTCCCACTTATTGGGGGAATGATTCCTCAAATATTTTGAATAACACAATAATCTCACAAATAAATTGTTAAATTTATTATAAAAAAGTGATAAAAATATGTTAATGAATAATTTTACAAGTGGAGGACTTTTTTTCAGTCACTCCTTTACCCATATTTATCTATTATTTAATGTCATAAATTTAATATTTTTTTTTGTTTTTTTCGGTTTAAAAAAATTTATTTAATTAAATCAATTTTGAAAATTTTGAAATATTATTTATTCTTGTGAAATAAATATTTGAAATCTATTTATTTAATATTGAATAATATACTAATTTAAATTTCACTATAAATGAAGACTAGATGAGTGATAATAAAAATGAAAATAAATAACAATATAACATGCTTGTTTTTTGATAGAAAAATCAAATATTAAAATAAATTATTTTAAAATTGTATTTACATAACTTATTTATATTTTTATTAGAATATATAATGTTTTTTTTATTTTCAAATAAATATTCACATAATGTAATTGTGACACATCTAGTACAAACGGGTAACCTATAGGATTATGTTACCCATAATCATAATATATTATTTTTTAAATTGAAATAAAATAAATAATAAATAATTTATATATATAATTAGATAATTGAAAAAAAAACCACCAATTAAAAACCTAAAGTAATATAAAACATTAATATAGAAATGACACTAATTAAAATGGCACTCTCCTTTTATTAAATATATTTAATGTAAACCCAAAAATAATATTGATACATGTTTAATAGTTTTTTATATAAACATATATATGTAAATATACATGTCGTTATTACATATATATATATATTATCTTAATATGAAAATACTATAAAAATAGTTTTACTACTAATTATTTTTATTTATAGTGAATTATGTATTGTTAAGTATTAATTTAAATATTACAAAAGAACATTAATTTTATAATACAAACCCATATATAAAAAAATATTTTTACATTACTTTTATGAATTTAAATAAAATATAAAATAATATTTTTTTATACGATTATGAAAATTTTCAAAAACCATGTTTTCAAATTATGAATAAAATATTATAAGAGTAGAAAATAAATTGGCACTATATAGTTCAATTTTTGTAATCATAATTAACTGTGAATGAAAATAAAAATAAAAATATATGTTAAAATGACTCGGTTATTTGAATATGATTATGTGTAGTAATGTTTTTAACACTATGTGAAGGAATCTTATCAGTCACAATAGATATCAAGACTATGTCAAGGAATATAACGGATATATATTGGATAAACAATAGGGCTTGATCACTGAATATATTTATTAAAATAAAAAGATAATAAACAAAAATAAAAATATAATGATCATGATTGGAACCAACGTAAATCAGTATTGATAATCTATATTATATAAATATTATTTTGAACTCCTATATTTCCCGCATCAACAGTGGTTAAATGTTTGGAATGAATAATTATAAAAAATAATAATTTTATAGATCAGATTTTTTTATGCTTGGGGTAGAAGCATCGTTTTTGTTATTAAAGAAAATCCATTTTTTCAGGGTATAGAGTGACCCATTACATAAATATAGGTCCCAAGACCAAGTGGCCTGACACCAGGCTTGAAAGCTAGTTTTTACACTCAAAGGGACCTTCAGTGAATAGTACTACTATAGTTCCTACTACAGTTCCACCACCCCTATAATGCCACTACTGCTACAGTACACAAAAATTCATCCCTGGACGGTTTGATCTCAGGTCATTTGGATGCCAAGAAGGAGCCTTTACCACTTGGGTGTAGGCTCATTGGCATAGTTTTATAGTTATGATGTCTAAATTATTTTTTAATTTAACTAATTTGAGATTAAATTTATTACCTAATCCTATTTTATGGGGACCTTAGCTGAAGTAGATTCCTGAATAAATAGCCATGTCTAATTGTGTGTCAAGATACCTGTAGAGTTGAAACCCATGTACAATACTATTAGTTATTGAGAGATAATGGTTGTTTCAATGTATATTAAATTTCAAAAAGATCATAACCACTTGATATAATAACATTTGGAGTTATAATAGATAATTTATAATATTATTTATCATATATAGATTTAGTATATGGTTCATTGTAGAAAACAATCCCATTTCTATAGGTATTATTGTTAGGTCATTCATTTATTTATATATCAATATAATATTTGTCCACTATGTGAATGTGATGTGTGTTATGATTCAAGTGATCAAATACAACTTTTTGTATTTATATAAGGACACATGAAATTATAAACCAAATCTCATTATCTAATAATAAAAACATTAATAATATAAATAATGAACATATATATAAATTGTAATAAAGAGCCCCTAAAATGCCCCTAGTCATATTATTGATGAAAAAAATGAGTGGTAGGAAATATACTTCTTAATACAGGGTGTATCCAAAGGAACTATTCTATTACAATTACGCTTAACAGAAATCCTCCATAATTTCCAGGACAAGCTAGTGCCACAGAATTTAAAATATAGAACACGAATGTGTGATTTGATAGGGATTTCACTTAATGTAAAAACCTATTTACATAGAATTTGGCAAGTTTATATAGGCCATATTGATAGTACCAAATCCATCCTTGAAATTTATCAAAATGATACAAAATGTTCAATAATATGGAAAGGTAACAACATGTGAAACCATCAAAATTTGGATTCTATAAAAGGCTCCACATATAAATAAATTGTGATAACTATATATATTACATGAAAATTCATGAATGTTAACTCATAATTTCCAAATGTTATTCTCAATTATAGAGTTATTTATGTGACTTATGAAACATTTATTTTTTCATTTATATATCTTTGACATACTATATTACTGTTATGAATTTTCATTTTATTTAGATATGGTTCTTTATGGAAACCATGTATAACTATATAATAGAGATTTATAGACATTAATTTTATAATGATTTAGGGAATATCGCCATCAATCTACCAGAAACCGTAATCCTTCAAAGGGTTTGTTTCATTTCTCCTTATATTGTATCATATATAATAAATTCTAAAACTACATCCATGAATTAATTTTTTTTTCATAACTTCTAAAAAATATATATAATGGTATTCATAATTTATATGTGAATCACATCATATGAACAACCTTGATTATGTCTAAAAAATTAGTTTACATTAAATCTAAAATTTCTTATTGGAGATTTATATGTTTTAAAAAATAGAATACTCATTATATCATCAATAATTTGTTGCCCCACATGTCATTTTATAATATATAGAATGTTTTAATTATATAATAAATAAATTTAATAAAATAGGGGACTATAGAAAATCATATGATCTGATCAATCTAAAAATGGATTTGATATAATTCTATAAAACGTTTGTATATCTATGCTCTGGTCGACCACCTATATAATTTATGAGAATTAATTATCATATGATCCATTTTTTTAATACATTGAGTATACATGGGATATATAAAAATTAAATACTATATAACATACTCATATTTTCTTGATTATACATGAATAGTCTGATCGGGTCAGTTAATACATCATATATAATTCACCCTTAGGAATAAGCACCTCACATGCCCCAAATGCAATAGAAAATAAAATCACATGTCTTATTTATATACTATTTTACACTCGCATGGCCTATCTCAGTTGAGGGTTCAAATTACGTATTCATCATATGAAAGGACATATACCATAAATTTTCTGATTCAACCTTGGAAATGAATGAAAACATACAAAAAACCATATATTAGAAAATTAATATGGAATAAAATGAATGGTACCAAAAAATGAATATTGTAATTCTATTCATATCACCAATCTTGGTTATTGGGGAAATAACTATATGAACCATTCAACAAGAGGAACAAAGTAATGTTTTTATAATGAAATTTGTGTTATGACCAATATTTCATCCAATAGGTAAAATCCATTTCTGGACCCCATTAATATATATCATGTCTCTATACATATTCTAACTAAAACTATCATTAATATTTCATCAAAACCTATATTACTAAAGAAAAACCATTATTTTTTTATAACACGAGTTTGTACCTTGAGAGATAAATTATCATTCCACATCATGAGAATACACAACAAACATTAACAAATATGAATTTTGATTCTACCATTTGAATTAAATTATATTTTTTAATTTATTAAAAATTTATAAAATACTACTAAAATTATATGTAATATACTATATCATCATAATCTATATTATAGAATACTAGATCAAAATTATGGTTTCCTAAGGTTTTGTGAAATTTTTTATCTCATTACCTCGCCAGGTAATGCCCACCACTTCTCTATATGACCATAACTGATAAAAACAACCCACTAAACTCATTTAGTGAGTAAAATATATGTAAAATTTTTTTCTGACTAATTGGGAAACATAATATTCTTACACAAATTTCAAAACTCATTGATCATATAATTTAACATATTATACTTCACAATATCATGTGTGAAAATATTAATATCATTTATAGTCAACATGGAAGTATTTATATATTCATCATCATCGTCATTCTAGGAGTTGTTACCAAGAAAAGGTTTCATTGTAATATTTTTGTAAAAATATGGAACACATTATATTATTTCATTATCAAAAAATGTAATTCCCCTCTATGAAATAATGTTATTTTAAAAAATTATAATTACTAGATAGAACTATTTTAATCTTCCTTTATTAGTATATCAAAAATTATTTTAGGTTACTAAGTGAATTTAAATTACATTATTTGACTCCTATAATCATTAATTTTTAACTTCTATAATACTATAAATACTGACTCTATCCACGTTGAAAATATATTCATCATAGAAAATCGTGCCAAGGTATAGAAATTACACTCTCTGAGGAAATAAAAATTACTTCTTTTAGTGATAATAATTAAAAATAAATAGTTGAATCAAAATGTATTATGTGTTTTATTAATCGATTGTATTATTTTGGAAAAATGAATATATTCATTAATATATTCCAATAATGGGTGGTGTAATCTAAATTCCCCATATTTTAACAAATATGTAGAAAAACCTATTTTTCATGGATATTCCTCATTTACCCATACATTATTTTCAAACATATTATATAATATCGTGAATCATAAACCTTGTTTATTAAATCTATCATCTCATATTTTTCTTAAAAACTATGTGGTTAAAAAATATATTTCAAATCATATAATAGTAATAAGATTAATAAACATATATTTTATATATATCCATCCAATAATTATATTTTCCCTTGATAATGACACTAAGATTAAATATAACCGTGCTTCATCCTGATTTAGAAACCCATTACGTTATCGAGATTTAGCAACAACATTATTCATTAATTGAATGAATACAACAAAATGGATGAATAAATTTCCTTATTTTGGACTTTGTTTTCTCTATTATTTTTTAGAATATATGGTTTTTATTATATTACCTAAAAAATTGATGAATCTATTTCTATAACACTACTACCTATGAGGGAAATTATGTGGTGTTTCATAATCCCATTCTGGTATCAAAATCTATTTCCATCATTCGGAAACGTTTACCTTCCATCCTGACACTACCATTAACATTCAATGACTATGTATAACTTTTATAAAAATAAAATATTCACTTTCAATATTTAAAAATAATATTATTACTATAAATACAATAATTGATCCTAGAAATAACATCACCATGTTCTTCTAGCCTCAATATCTTGAGAATATTGTGTGAACATTTATTTAAATTATTTACTATATAATAACACATCTATTGAAGATTTTGGAATAAATTCTATAGAAATATAAAGACATAAAATAAACCTCCCATCTCCCTAAGTCATTATGATGCTCAAAACGATTTAGTAGGAGTGTGGAAACAAATAACTTTGATCATATTGTGTTAAATTACATTGAATCCTATAATTAATAAGTATATACATCTAATAAAACCATAATTATTTTAATGAATAACATCATAATTAGTTCATTAGGAAGGGTTTCAATTTGATAGATATAATTTTCCATCTTTAGTATAATTTTTATGTTTTATATTGGTATAAATGTTTGAAAAATTTATCTTCTTCAATATCTAGAAATAAAATCAATTAATTGTTCGATAATTATGATGAAATTTATCTATAATCAATGATTATATCAGTTCTTAATAATGTTTCACATTTATTTTCTTATGAATTTAATTAAATTTTATCGAACAAAGATGATGATCCCTTCTAAATTTCATAATATCCATTAGCGAGAAAATATCTATATTCCAAAATAAATTGGCCTAATATAGTATTATATTAGAATGTATATTTTTTGGTCCTACCATTATAATATTATCATATATTACTCTTAAATGGGTTTCTCAAAAACTATCCATCTAATATGTTAAATATGTACTATGATAAACATTCCAAATGTATCCTAACACATAGTATTTCAAATATAGGTGTAGTCCAATGAAAATTTCAAGAAACCAGTGACCTAAATCATAAGGTATCCGCATTAATTTCCTTATTTACATAATATAATATTTTGGAACATAACATTATCATTGAACTACATGGTTGGATGATGGAGTTCATGATAGTTTTTTACTTATGATAGAATCTACATCTTAGTATTATAAAATTTATTTAATCATTCCATATTATATAATATTAATCTATTATCATTTTTTCATCTCATAATGATTTTTTTGAACCATATTCCTTCCACAAAATCAATATATTCAATCCATATTGATGTGTAACTCTTTTGCCAACACATAAAATGTGTTAATCAGTAAAATTAACAGCAAAATATATTCATACATATCTCATTATATATTATGAATAAGGTATATGAAATAGTTTCATGTAAAATAATAGATTCATAATAAATTCAAAATCCCCAGACGAGTATGCTTATAGTGATTAATGGACAACTCCTGCATTATTAGACATGGAATTTTCTTATAGGATAGTTATTATTCATAACCAAATTCCCACTATTTATGCTAAATGTTGTCATGGGTGATACCATTTTCTTCACAATTCTGCCACAAAATGTGTATAATCAATAATAATTCATCATTCAAGCTCACAACATAGTACAATCCATGTTTAAAGTATAAGAAAACTAAATCTATTATCATACATTGTATATAACTCATTTATATTCCTGCATCAATGTTCTATATAAGTTGATTAACTCATTATACTAAATTATAAAACCATTCATACTATAAAAATTAAATCAATGAATATTAAATGAAAGAAATAAAATTAACAAAATTAACAATTCATATATTTAAACATGATATTATAAATGATTAATAAATAATATCATTATAAATACTTTATAATTTAGTCACACATTGTGTAAATTACATAACTAAATAAATATTAAAACATTATATTCATTCCAAATATGAAATCCTTTACATCTCCCATTATAAAGAGTTATACTTAAATATATGACTATATGTGATATATATACATTATATAATAAAAATATATTATGTAAATATTTTCCATTATATAATTTTCAAATATTTAAAAAAAAATTAAATTACACTGGAATGATATCAAATCTCTATTTTATTTGGTTAAAATAATTTATCAAATCATATAATTTAATTTGAACAATTATAATTCAATATCTATAAATAATAATTTTTTTTATATAAACCCTATTTTAATTCATGTTATTGATTAAATTTTTAAAAATTTGTTAATTACATGCAAAATTTACATATAAATAATTTATATCCCAATTAAGAGTCATTCCATAAAATTGAAAATGTAAAAAATTGTAACATTAAATAACTTGGATATTTATTATTTAATATTTCATAAAAATTTAATATTTAATTATGATCCATTTATAATTAATTGATTTATTAAATTGAAATTAAAAAATTACCCTAAAATAATTATTTCTATAATTATTAGAAATATTATAAATTATATAATTCAAATAATAATTTGAATATAGAAATAAATCTATAATATCCTATTTGTGCATATGCACTATATCATGGCAACTTTTGTAACTTATTATCCATCATATTTTATAATTGATAATAATCATCTATGCTCTAATTCTTCCATCCATTGATATCATATATTACAAAATATCTTATATAATAAGGATGGTAAAATACTCTATTTGAAATCCTGAATATATACTTTATCTACATTTACCAAAAATCATACACTGCAAAATGAGTTAGATATAAAGAATATAAGGTGATTATTGTTATGTTATTCCATAAAAATTACATATATTATTTCATTTATAAAGATGTTATTGTTCATATAGACTACCAAATTCAATTTTCCTATCATTTTTAATGATATCAAATATTTCCTCAATATGATATCCCATTTTCATTATAATCAAACATTATTTCATGAATCAAAACACAATAATTAATTTGATACGACAATAAGGATGAGAAAAATTTTCCACCTATAAAATCATTCAATATGAAATAAATATGAACCTATCAAATCAAACCATTATCCAAATAATCGTAGTCTATAATTCTATAAAATAATAATGAATTGTTGAGTAATGAATATGGAAAAGGTGGTAAATTTACTATTTAATAATAGAATGAAAAACTAAAATGATAAATAGAAAAGAAAATGATTTTTTAATAATCAAGGGATAGATTGAACACATGATAGCTGATAAACTAATTTCACATTTAATATGATAATAGCAAATTAATTTATTTAGTGAAATTATTGAAAATTATTTATGAAATTATATGTGTATTTTTTAAATGATTCAATGTGGAAAAGTAAATTGAGGACACAGATAGTTGATAATGAATTTGGATCATGAATGGTGTGTGATGCTATGTCTCTACCCATATAATAGAGACGTATATAATTGAAATCCTTTAACCTTAATGATTATAGGGAAAACCACCCCATAATTTTTTTGGAGCACTATCATGGGTTTTTTTTGTATCCAAGTAAAATGTTCGAAAATTTGTGGATTGTGGACCATTGGAAAATGGATGTGGGGGAGAGATATAGGGAGAAATTGAAATTTTCCAATGATCCCAGAGAATAAATTTATAGGTTACTGGAAGAGAAAGATTGTTTTGGAATATGTATATTAAAGAAGAACCTTGCATCCTTAATTTCACTTTGAGAACACATTTAATTCAAGATTTTTTAAGCAATACCAATTCTATATGATAGGTTTTATGCACCGGCAGGTACCTAGAGGCCAATTTTTATGAACCCTTAGTTGTGGAAATTCTACTGATTAGCTAGTGCACCACCACTGGCTAGGTGGTAGACCTCCACTAGCAATAGATTTCTAGACTATATCATTTCTAATTACCCTACACCAGCGTTAAAGGATGAAGTGATATTTTTCCCACACATTATCAAGAGTTTAAAAGATATTTATTATTCACTATATTCCATCACATGATATTTAATAACAAACCAAAAATCAGATAAATTGTTCATGTGAGAAACATGGATGGGTGTTTGGGATTATGAAAATGCCTTGAGAGAGAGACGTACAACATAAATATACTGGTGGGACATTTTCACTTCATCACCATTCAAGTTTGAGATTTCCCATGGATTTATTAACTCTTAAAGAATTTTATTGACTCTATTATGTTTTTAGGGATATAATAAAACATATTCAATGTAGTAAATCAAATTAGATACTCTAAAAATAAGACAATCATGCCATAAAATAGAAACTATTTATAATTTTAATCATTGAAATGAATTTGACTTGTACAAAAGATATATGATAAGTATCTTTTGTCATATTCATAATGAATATCACTGAGGGGTATCTAAAATATTCCATACTCTATTATATATCAACAATATTATTAATAACCTATCAATTATTCTATAAAATCTTCTAAAACTCCATTAATATGTTAGTAACATTTGATAGAATTAAAAAATGAAGAAATGATATTTATGGAGAATCCAAATAGTGGATGATTCATGAACATTAATTAAAATTATAACCATTAGGGGAATATTCATGGGCATTGACTCTTATATTTTGAATTCCTTTCGTAATCATAGGTTGCATTCTATGTCGTATGTTATGTTCTAGTGCACAATGAATAGTCTATGTCGTTAAATGTGAGTGATAGGAAATTAAATGATATATTGTACAATGCGTTATAATTCAACATAACATATCACATGTCCTAGAAAATTTTAAATCAATTGTATATGGTTTTATGTAATATCTCCATCAATTTGTTGGTTGTTTTTTCTTCGTCTATTTTGTTGTGTTGTAATTTGATTTATATATAGTAACCTAAAATATATCATATTTCTCAAATGAGGATGTATATAATGAAATATCATTGAGTTCTAGTTATATTTTGTCATATTTCCCATAAATTTTATTCAATGAATTATATGAACGTAATAGTTATTATATGAATGTCTATTTTCATTTTCTCAGTCATTTGAATATATTCAATTCTTATTCAGAGTTAACCCCATTTAATTATCAATATTGCCAATCATAATAATGATATGGATTGTGTTGGAGATGTTTGGTAATGAGGATTATAAAGTAAATTATGGAGGATGTTTCAATAAATTTTCGAGTTTTATATGGAATATTAACACTACATAACATGTGATATGAATAATAAGTGTTTTTTTATTATTTCCCTGAATGTTATTAATAGGAAAAATGATTTTTTTAAATATAACAATGATATATTTACAATGATATCATAAGTAGATAACTAGATTCTCAATTAATTTATTCTATGTTTTCATGTTCATGTATATATTTATATATTAATATAGTATTTCCGAGGATATTTCATATATAAAACCCCACTATTTCATTTTCATTTATTATATTTATGTGTAAAAAATGAAGTGAATGTTAGTGTGCTTCCCTGATATTAAGACCATGTTTTTCCACTATAAATATGATTCGATAAAAATAATAATTTCTTTCATAATATTAAATTGTCTAAGAATCCTAGATTCAATAATGTTGGTTATAAAACAATAGGAACAAATAATGTATGATAATTACCATCTCTTAATGGCATATACCAGAATTATACTCATAAATCTATGTATTACATAAAACCTTCCAATAATATATTGAGTTATATGTGATATATTCTTAGAAATATCATCTATACTATTGGATCACATTCCATCTGAAGCCTACACAAAAATATAGTCTAGACGATGATGCACACAGGGCTAAAAAATTATTCTGGGATTCTTAATGAATCATTATCCACTATTTTTTAGAAACATATGGAAATACTAATTTATGAAATCTATTCATTCCATTCAAATATAGGATGGAACACTTTCCTTGATTAGATGTTGCAAACACAACAATTGATAAAAATAGAAAATAGAAAATTAAATAAATTTTAACTTGAAATAATATTAATTTATATATCATCCATTGATTGATAATTTTATTATATATATCCATAAGACCCTAATAATAATAAACATATGGATTCAAAATAACTTTCATTAGAATAATAAATTTATACAATAACACTAGATGAGAGAAACTATTAAAAAATAAAAAAAAAATAAAAAATTCAATGAAATAAATAAATGATAATTAAATAAAATATATTTTATGACATACCTAATGAAATGTGGTACAAAATATAGATATTATGGCAACATATAAAGGTTATAATTTGTCAATTTCTCAGGGCCTAAACTCATCTGTTTCATGGTGTAGAGATAATGTCCCCATAATACAAAATAGATGATGTAACTTGTGGTCCATCATCAGGTAGCTCATCCTTGGAAATGATATTGATAAGATCATCATACTAAACTCAAGAAATCAGAATAATATATATATTATCACCTTTTAAAAGTTGTCATTAGTGAAATCAGAAACTGAAAAATTGAATTCTCTTCGAAAACATTTATATATACACGTCATCGTTATATTTTATGATAAAATATAATTCTTAATCATCAACATTTTATTCATAGACACCAAAATCATTACCTTATTATACAATGAAATCAATTTACATAATAACATCACATTCCTTTTATCCCATTATTTCATATTCATTGATAATTACATTATTTACATTATCAACACTATTAATCCATAATTTAATTTTTTTAATGATATTTATATTTCTTCAAATATGAGAAGAATTTAGTGATGAATTTTACGAGAATTAATTATATTAAAACACTATAAGATAACTTATAATCATAATAAACTAATATCTAAAAGATTTCAATTCTATTACACTATATCAATAATTTAAATCTCTCGATGATGGATAATAGTTTCTTTAATAAACATTAAGTTCCAAAATAATTTGTTCATTTCCTTAAATATAAAATCTATAATTATTGTCTCCTTATATATTTCAAGAATATACCCAAGAACCCGATATCATTAAAAAATAAATTGAATTTAAAAAAATTTCCACAGTTTTCTTTGAGATTTAAAATTCTAATTATTTCATCAATTAGATCAAAAAAGTAAATTTTAGTTCCTATTAAATATATTATTTCTAATTATTAGTATTTTTCATTGATTTTTTTAACTCACCATATGTATATTCATGGAATTAAAATATATTAATTATAAAATAATTTTAATATTTTAAAAATTTATATAATAATGTATTTAGTGTGTATAATCTACTGTCATGAAACTAAGTTCCTAGAATAGTATTTTAATGTATCCATGAATGTGATATAATGTCACAAAAATATTTTTAGTTTGGTACTAAAATTAAATAACTACTCTAAATAAGATGTTGGTTTCCACAAGGTAAAACATAAACTATGGAAACCAAAAATACCTTATAGGATAGGGTACTTGTGATTATGACCAATAAGGCTTATCAAATATTGGATACCTTATTATAATTAAATAATTTAACATATTTATACTTAAAATACATAATAAACCAATTGTATCGATAATAAATGATAAATAAAAAATATAATAATATGAATACTTTTGGGACCAACCTTTTGATTTAGACCACCCATAGAGACGTTATGATAATAAAATTAATATGGAAAACATCCCAAAATAAAACAATTTGATGAAAATGGTATAATACCACATCGAAATAATGACTCTGAGTCTGATACCCATAAAAAACTATCATCCTCAAAATCAACCAAGAATAAATAACAAACATAACTAGATATACATCCATTTATGTAACATCAAAATTTTTTTCTATGCAAAATTAAAAAAAATTGTAAATTATTCCTAAGAAAGAGTGAGTACAAAAATATAGAATAGAATGTCTTTTAGAATGTAAGATAGAAGAACACGTCATATCAAATCCCATGATGGATGAAGAAATATATTGGAAATCCAAAACAAAATTTAATCCATATATGATTTAAGGATAGAAATCCCATATAAATTATAAACTCATGTCATTAATATATTATCTCCACTATGGTGACTTCATTTAGGAAATCTGGTATACGTATGAAATTTCAATACATGTAATAACTACTCCACTTCTATAACATATTCAAAAACAAACTGAATCTACATTTTGGTCCCATTCCACATAGAGATACGGATTCCCGACAAGGGGGAATAGGACCCTATGAAAGATATCTCCATAATATAGGTGGCATAGTTGATTCCATTTAAATAGAAAAATTCTTTCATTCACAAGTGAGTATATGAAATCCATTTTTTACGGGGTACCACAACCATCAATGACCTTGGGCCACCTTGAGAGGGGGTGATTCATGGTGTCAACAATTTCTACTTTTTATTGTATGTAGTTCCCAAATTGGTATAAAGTTAATTAAACTTGTTTGATAGATAAGTGAAGTAATTAAAACATTCAAATATAGAAGGAAAACACAACACTTTAACTTGGTTCACCAATAAGGGCTACGTCCAAGGAGCATACGTCGACATGTTTCTGGTCATACCTAATTCTAGTAATCTTAACATGATGTGTATTATAAGGTTTAGGTATTGTCACTATGTCCTAGGAACACTACCTTTACAAGAGTTCAAGGATAGCTCACTGCTCCCCTCAGATCACTTCGGTTGACTCCCCCTATCCCACTTCCCTGGGTGATGTCTGACTCAGTTTATAGACATGAAGGTCTCTTAAATGGATAGACATAGAAGTATTTGACTCATGTTCAGGATGAGACTTTCTTGCATTGAGATCTATAATTGATGCTTTTCAACATTCAATATTGTTCTCCAGTTCATCAACAAGATGTACTAAGACCTCTTATTATTCATGTCTAGAATCAAAAAACCTTCTGTGATTCGTCAAACAATAAAAAATATATCAATAGGAATTATCAAAATCATATCTCATTTATCCATGTTTTCATGTGACCATGAATGTGACAATGTTGGTGTGATAATTCTATTCAATTCATTACACACATTCACCCTTTTAATAGGATTCTCCTCTTCAAATAATTCATGTAAGCACGAGCATGCATGAATGCCTTCACTTCTCCCCCTTCTTTCTTGGGTGAAAGACCAAATGGTTATAGTTCCATTAAGCACTCATGTGGCTTCCTGTCCCCTTCATTTTTTTTCCTTTATTACCACTTGGTTCATATTTTCTTACACCTTATGTTTTATTATATCAAATAATGCATAAAAATATATACATTATCTTCCCATCACCATGAAAAATCATTCTTCCCCCTTCCTTAACTAACATTGTTCACTTTGATTTTTTTTATATTTTTGAGAATGTGATTTTATTAAAATATCAACGTGTGTATTTGGGTATGGTATGATTTATTGTTCTCCTATTACACACAACGGGTATAGTGTTTTCCTATGAACAAGTGTGCTTATCTCCACTGAGAACCAGGATGGTTCATGGATCCTCCTTGTGCAAGGTGTAACATCCGGAGATTTTATGAAAAATATTTTTTTTTAATTTCACTAATGTCTTGTTTTGTACACTACACCAAAAGGAGCTTGCACAATATGAATCCTTGCCTTTCCTTGAATTACACGCAATCGCGACCTTCTTCAATAGCATGTGTAGTAAGCAATAATGAGTTTCACTAAACAACAATATGCTATTAAAATATTATTAAAACTAGCCGTTATGAATAGTAATCACCAGTTTTTGAAAGTTTGTAAATTTTATTTTTTTAAAATGGAATTCATTTTTGGATTCGTAATATCGATATTAGCTTAGGGTGAAATTTTGTACTTTTCAGATAACTTTCATTTTCTGATGAATAGTGAAAATTACTAAATTTTAAATAAAAAAAACCTTTTTAATCAAAATAATTAATAGTGATAAATTATTAATTTGAGTGGTTTTAAAGTATTCTTAGAATATATTTTTACAATTTAATACAATGTTGTTCATTGGATGTAATTTCACATTTAAACCAGACATAAACAAGTGTCAATCTTTTGATAGTTATTATCTCTTAAGAACACGCTATTTGATTAGACGACTGGAATTAATTTTTAAATTAATTAATGCAACTGATATTTTTTGAATTTTGGTAAAATATACATCATTTTTGAGTTCATAATATCAAATATAGCTTAGGCCTAATATTTGGTATTTTTCTGCAAACTTTCATTTTTTTGATAAATAGTGAAACCACTAAGTGGTAGTTAAGAAAAATGAATTTTTCATAAAACATAATTTTACTGCTTCTGTGAGTGGAATTTCAAAAATCCGTGAGACGCGGCTGATTTGAGTAAGTAAAATGTGGTTCAATGAGATGAAAATAATTTTTGGTGAATAGTAACTTTTTACTTTTTTCCCACGTTTAAAAGTAAATAGGGAAATTAAGGGTAAAAATGATATTATTATTACCCTATCATATGTCCTAATTCTATTGGATAAGAATAATTCGACCAAAAACAACCTTATGAATAAAATATGACCATTTATGCCCACTTGGATTAGATTAGGACATTTATTATTAATTTATTTAAAGAAGGGTTAAAATAGTTAAGATCAATGTTTAATAAGTAAATAATTTTTAATATAGGGTTATACATAAGATGAATTCGACTATAAATAGTCATTAGAAAGCTAAGAATATTTCCTACATAATGGTATTTTCTTTTTAATTTTTAGACATTAAATAATTTAATTTATTTATGACACAAAGATGATGCAGTAATTATCTTATTAATGAAATATTGACATAATTGATGTTATAAATACCCAAATAAATATAATTTGAGACTTTTTATGAATTCCTATAATTTTATAGGTCAATATGACATGTTATTATTGATTTAATTAACTTTTTTTCGAACTAATAATTCTTTAATGATTTTCACAAAAATCAATTACTAAATATTGTCAAAATTGACATAAAATAGTTTTTAAAACAAATATTATATTATTAATTGTTATTCTATTCCTAAAAATCTAAGGTTCGGAAAAATGACATATATAAGGATATATATATTAATAATAAACAACTTGTGGTTCGTTTGGATTGTTCTAGTATGTTTATTAACCTTATAGTGTAAGAACACATGAAGACACGGTAAAAGTAAAATTATTTAACTTAATGTTAAATCTAAATGATAAGGTTAAAATAGGAACCTAAACTTGTCTAAATTCTATTGGATGAGTGGATTGTGACCCATCCCCACCTTAGCTTTGAAATATATCAATTTGGAGCTATTTAAAACCGAATTTGGATTTATAATAAAATAATAATTTTAGTTATTCCAAAGGTGTCCCTCTCCTCCCTTATAAAAGGGAAACTCCCCCCCCCCTCTTCCTCACACCACTTTGAGCCTTCATGCTCGGCAAAACCCTATAAAATTATCTTCTACACTTCCATATCAACATCTTAGGGGTTCTGGTCTTCCTCAAAGACCTATTTGAGTGCCCTAAAAGGAGGCCTCAAAGAAGCTCTTCAAAGAAGACGTAATGTCCATTACTGATTCTTTCATCTTTATTTCTTCTTCCACTTCTTCTTCTTTAGTTGTTTCATTATGAAGTAATAAAATAAGTATCACTCATATACGGATATGTTTTTATAAGTATGAAACAACCCTATTTCACCATCTATCCATCCTACGGAAAAAGAAATCACCGCGCGTGCGTACGTACGGAATACCGTCTCCACGCCGTGGTGTAATCTATTTTCCACCACCACCTTACTTGGATGGGTATAATGGTGTAAATAATGACTATATATGACTATTATAAAGTGATACTGATTATAAAATAGCATACATACACTCCAATACAATTCCACGATCATAGGAACGATATCATCACTCGTGCGTACGTACGGAATACCGTCTCCACGATGTTATGCGATTCGTTCTACATGATCTTCATTTCATAATGATTATATAATTGAATTGAATGAATAAATATGATATATATTATACTAATACCATTCTGTAAATGAGGTATCTATAACCTACAGAGAATAATAAGAATTTATTCGACAAAAAATGCATAATAACAAAAAGTTATAAACACCCGAATAACAAGTAGCAATGAAATATTACTACTAAGAAGTTAACAATATGACCATATATGATATCATAAAAATAATTATGATTCTGTAATTAGTCAATAACATTATTTAAATCATTATACAGGAGGTTCGGACACGTACAAAGCATATCGGACCTAAGGTAAGGGAAATATCACAATCTCATTTTTATCCGAGATTGTTTATACTTTGAAATTTACTGTGGTGTATTTTATCATCCACATCCATGTTTCCTCAATATGTAATATTATTTCCATCCACCTACAATTTTTTAAATCCAATTTTACCCTTCAGTGATTTTAAAGTAAAAAATATGAAAGGAATCTTTTGTCATTTTTCGTACGAGGTACTCTTTGACTTTTCCGACAAAAGTAAGAGAAGAATGTTTTTTTAACTTATACGACATGAATGGATTTATAAAAAATTATTTCCATGAATATTCCTTTACAAGTTTTCATGTTTATTTTTAATCAACTTCTTTTAAATTAAAATTGTATGACATGTTAAGAAAGTAAAAATGTTTTTGAAGTAGAAAGAATATTTTCCTCAAGAATGGAGTTCAAGTGTTTTATCAAAATTATTTTCCATCTAAGATAATAAAGGGTTCTGTTTTCATCCCTATTATTACATTTATTTGATTATTTTGTGATGAAAATATTTTTATGAATTCTTTTATCTTATATGAATTGTTTTATGATGTCATGATGTTTAAGATTCCCATTTTTATTTCATGGGTTATTCTATGATGTATGGTTTATGATTTTGTGGCACACATAAGAATGGTATCATTATGAGATGGGTGGGAGCTATTTCTCCCTCCAATGCATTGGGTAAAGATTTTATATCTCATGAGATAGACAAGGCTGGAATGTTAGGTTATACCGGTTCAGTGAAACAGGACTGAAACGAGGAGTGAACTCATTTCAGAAGGGACTTTGTCCACTAAGATAGTCTTGGCAATTATTCTTGACTAATAAGAAATGATTCTCTATGATTATGTGTGTATGCCACAAAGTTTCATGTTTTAAGTTATGATTATTTGGATTACATTTCACTATTATGATTTATCCCTTGTTATGAAATTATGATCTCTTTTGCAGGTTAAGATTTCCAAAAGATATGTTCTTATGAATATGACGTGATTGATATTTCTTTTGTTTACCCTTACTGAGCATTTGAGATCACCCTTTTATGTTTTCTTATCCCCAGGAAATAAAGAAAGGATTTAGGTTTAAAAAAAAACTTTATGGGAGATGTTGAAGATATTTCACCACGATTAGAAGATTATATTCCGAGTTTCCAAAGACACTAAACTATTACGGTCGTTGTGTGTGTTTTTGTTATTTAGTAAGTATTCCGCAAAAGTAATGTAATGTCCATGTACATCAGGCTTTGGGTCTCTAAAGTTGGTATCAAAGGAAAGGTTTAGTCAACCTTTGGAAACTAGGATGCGAAAAGGTTAGTGAGATCCCTAGAGATATTTTAAGGTATGTCTAGTGACGTCCCTAAGGATAAGTATATGTATAAGATATAGTCCTAGAACTACGGTAAGGATCTTATAATTTAACCTAAGATGTTAAATATTGAGGGTACTTCCCCTTTACTATTTTGTTTTCTCTAGCACGATTTTTCCTCTCATAGAATTCCTTTTTTGTTATAGTTAATGGAGGGAACCAGAAGGAATTCAGTTAACATTAAATCCAATGGACAAATTGGTGACTATGAGCAACAAAATTGTGTAATGCCTAGAGAGAAAGATATTATTATTATGCCGAATCAGTCATCGCGATATATGATTAACAAGGTGAAATTTAGTGGTATGCCTAATTCATCAAATAAGTGGAAGATAGACTATTATGCATGTTCGCATGTTGAGGAGCATAGAGACAGGAAGATTGAGATTTATAAAGAAGGTAAGAAGAACCTTGAGGAATACCTCAAATGGAGGGACCGATGTTATCTGTGTGGAGAAAAAGGTCATAGATTGACAGACTATTATGGAGTTCAATGTATTATTTGTGGAGAACATGGGCACTACCCAACTCAATGCCCTGACCTAAAAAGTTACTTCTAAATCAAGGAAGTACTTATTCCAGGACAATCATTGAAGAGGATGGATTAAAGTGTTTATGTATTGGTATTCAGGAATAATGTTTTTGAGGTACTTTTATTGTGTATTGGAATATTTTTGTATTAGTTTATTATGGTTTTTAATAATTTTAAGGTACCGGTAACCATGAAAAGTAATTCAAATATTTTGGAAAGAATATGATATGCGCATAATGAAGGGATAAAGAAAAAATTAAATGTTTGACAGTATTCATGAGCTCAGGATTGATATAAGGACTAAGTGATATCATGGTTTGAGTATATAGAATTTTGAGGATTTTGGTATGTGGAAAGAGTTAACTTTTAACTGCATTCATGTTTTCACTAAGGTTCAATGGGTATTCAAGAGAATACATGATTAAGGCCTTTGAATGTTTGGAATGTGACCGACAAGACATATCTTATGATATATGGGGATCAACAATGGTATTAAATCTCTGGTAATCGTTTTCACTATATTATGAGAGTGGACTGCAGTATTATGGATAAGCCTAAAGACTGGAATGGATTATGTTGGACATAAGTTAGTATTGTTTAAGGATAGAAGTTTTTTCTATATTATTTATGGGATGTTATAGTAATATAGTTTTAGAAAAAGGACAACCTGTAGGACGGGCGACAACCCATCGTATCGGGGAAGGCTGTGGGAATCGAACCCACAACCTAATTGCGACTGGCCTTTATCGCCTACCACTGGCCTACAGGAAGTCCCTGTTTAGTAGAAACCAGTTTTATTATAATAAAAAGTTTGATATATGAAGTATAAGTCCATTTTAAGAACCATATATGATTAATCTCACTATAGATGGACTTATTTATTTTTTGATAACTTTTCTAACCTTTTGATTGAGATAGATGGAATGACCCATCATTCTATCACATGATCTGCTAACACATCACGAATGACAAATTCAACTTCATTTATTTAAGAGATGAAGTGGAAATTGTCCAAATAACGACAAAGAGTGAGACTATACCAAAATCATGAATGTATTTCTTCTAATTCCAATTTCATCAACTTTAGGGAAATGATCTTGAAAACCAAAAATGTTGTCCTAGTGCTCTTATATCTGACGAATCAGATGGTACCTTAGATCGTCACAAATTTATGGCTTTGTGATTTCTGGATTTTCCATAGCCATGTTCTCTACCACTCTCCATCAGAACATGATGGTTAGATTTCTCTTCCATATCCATATTTTCACCTATGTGGAAACCCGGTGATTAGTTTATTTGGGTAACCATTATGTTTCATACTTTTGTTTTTAAAGAATGGTTTTGTTATTCTTTTTCACGATGTGGGTTTCTATTAATGAAACTTTTGTATAGTAAACCATTAAAACCCCAACGAAATTCGAGGGCGAAATTCACTTTAAGTGGGGTAGAATGTAACATCCCGAGATTTTATGAATTTTTTTTTTAAATTTCACTAATGTCTTGTGTTGTACGCTACACCAAAAGGAGCTTGCACAACACACATCCTTGACTTGCCTTGCATTACACGCAATCGTGACCTTCCTCGATAGCATGTGTAGTACGCAATAACGAGTTTCACTAAACAACAATATGCTATTAAAATATTATTAAAACTAGCAGTTATGAATAGTAATAACCACTTTTTGATATTTTGTAAATTTTATTTTTCAAAATGGAATTCATTTTTGGATTCGTAATATTGAAATTAGCTTAGGGTGAAATTTTTGTACTTTTCGGATAACTTTCATTCTCTGATGAATAGTGAAAATTACTATATTTTATTTAAAAACAACCTTTTTAATTGAAATAAATAATAGTGATAAATTATTAATTTGAGTGGTTTTAAAGTAATTTTAGAATATATTTTTACAATTTAATACAATTTTGTTCATTGGATGTAATTTCACATTTAAACCAAACATAAACAAGTGTCAATCTTTTGATAGTTATTATCTCTTAAGAACACGCTATTTGTTTTGACGACAGTAATTAATTTTTAAATTAATAAATGCAAACGATATGTTTTGAATTTGGTAAAATATACATCATCTTTGAGTTCATAATATCAAATATAGCTTAGGCCTAATTTTTGGTATTTTTCTGGAAATATTCATTTTTTGATAAATAGTGAAACCACTAAGTGGTAGTTAAGAAAAATGAATTTTTCATAAAACATAATTTTACCTCTTCTATGAGTGGAATTTCAAAAATCCGAGAGACACGGTTGATGTGAGTAAGTAAAATGTGGTTCAATGAGATGAAAATAATTTTTTGAGAATAGTAATTTTTTACTTTTTTCCCACGTTTAAAAGTAAATAGGGTAATTAAGGGTAAAAATGATATTATTATTACCCTAAAACGTGTCCTAATTCTATTGGATAAGTGTAATTCAACCAAAAAAAACCTTAGGAATAAAATATGACCATTTAGGCCTACTTGGATTAGATTAGGACATTTATTATTAATTTATTTAAAGAAGAGTTAAAATAGTTAAAATCAATGTTTAATAAGTAAATCATTTTTAATATAGGGGTATAAATAAGATAAATTCTACTATAAATTGTCATTAGAAAGCTAAAAAGATTTCCTACATAATGTTCTTTTATTTTTAATTTCTATACATTAAATAATTTAATTTATTTATGACACAAAGATGATGCAGTAATTATCTTATTAATGAAATATTGACATAATTGATGTTATAAATACCCAAATAAATGTAATTTGAGACTTTTTATGAATTCCAATAATTTTCTAGGTCAATATGACATGTTAGTATTGATTTATTTAACTTTTTTTCGAACTAATCATTCTGTTATGCATTTCACAAAAAAACAATTACTAAATAGTGTCAAAATTGACATAAAATAGTTTTTAGAAATAATTTTATATTATTAATTGTTATTCTATTCCTAAAAATGTAAAGTTCTGCCAAATGACTTAGATACGATTATATATATTAATAATAAACAACTTGGGGTTCGTTTGGCTTGTTATAGTATTTTTATTAACCTTATAGTGTAAGAACACATGAAGACACGGTAAAAGTAAAATTATTTAACTTAATGTTAAATCTAAATGATAAGGTTAAAATAGGAACCCAAACATGTCTAAATTTTATTGGATGAGAGGATTACGACCCATCCCCACCTTATCTTCTAAATAAATTAATTTGGAGCTATATAAAACCGAATTTGGCTTTATAATAAAATAATATTTTTAGTTATTCCAAAGGTGCCCCACTCATCCCTTATAAAAGGGAACCTCCTCCCTCTCTTCCTCACACCACTTTGAGCCTTCATGCTCGGCCAAACCCCGCCAAATTCTCTTATACACTTCCCTATAAACATCATAGAGGTTCAGGTCTTCCTCAAAGACCAATTTTAGTGCCCTAGAAGGAGGTCTCAAAGAAGCACTTCAAAGAAGAGGTAATGTCAGTTACTGATTCTTTCATCTTTATTTCTTCTTCCACTTCCTCTTTTTAGTTGTTTCATTATGAAGTAATAAAATAAGTATCACTCATATAATGATACGTTATTATAATTATGAAACATCCCTATTTCACCATCTATCCATCCTACAGAAAAAGAAATCACTGCGCGTGCATACGTACGGAATACCGTTTCCACACCATGGTGTAATCTAGTTTCCACCACCACCTTACTTTGATGGTTATAATGATGTAAATAATGACTATATATGACTATTATAAAGTGATACAGATTATAAAATAGTATACATACACTCCAATAAAATTCCATGATCATAGGAACGATATCATCACTCGTGCGTACGTACGGAATACCATCTCCACGATGTGATGCGACTCGTTCTACATGATCTTCATTTCATAATGATTATATAAATGAATTGAATGAATGAATATGATATATATTAGACTAATACCATTCTGTAAATGAGGTATCTATAACCTAAAGAGATGAATATGAATTTATTCGACAAAACGCGCATAATCACAAAAAGTTATAAACACCCGAATAACAAGTAGCAATGAAATATTACTACCAAGAAGCTAAGAATATGACCATATATGATATCATAAAAATAAGTATGATTATGTAATAAGTCAATAACATTATTTAAATCATTATACAGGAGGTTCGGACATGTACAAAGCATATCAGACCTAAGGTAAGGGAAATATCGCAATCTCATTTTTATCCGAGATTGTTTATACTTTGAAATTTAAAGTGGTGTATTTTATCATCCACATCATGTTTCCTCAATAGGTAATATTATTTCCATCCACCTATAATTTTTTAAATCCAATTTTACCCTTCGGTTAGTTTTTATTAAAAAATATTAAAGGAATCTTTTGTCGTTTTTCGTACGAGGTACTCATTGACTTTTCCGAAAAAAGTACGAGAAGAATGTTTTTTTAACTTATACGGCATGAATGGAATTTTAAAATATTATTTCCAAGAATATTCCTTTACAAGTTTTCATGTTTATTTTATTCTATTTCTTTTAGATTAAAATTGTATGACATGTTAAGAAAGTAAAAATGTTTTTGAATTAGAAAGGATATTTTCCTCAAGAATGGAGTTCAAATGTTTTATCAAAATTATTTTCCATCTAAGATAATAAAGGGTTCTGTTTTCATCCCTATTATTAAATTTATTTGATTATTTTGTGATGGAATTATTTTTATGAATTCCTTTATCTTATATGAATTGTTTTAAAATGTCATGATGTTTAAGATTCCCATTTTTATTTCATGGGTTATGCTATGATGTATGGTTTATGATTTTGTGGCACACAAGAATGGTATCATTATGAGATGGGTGGGACCTATATCTCCCTCCAATGCATTGGGTAAAGATTTTATATCTCATGAGATAGACAAGGTTGGAATGGTAGGTTATACCGGTTCAGTGAAACAGGACTGAAACGAGGAGTGAACTCGGTTCAGAAAGGGACTTTATCCACTAAGACAGTCTTGGCAATGAGTCTTGACTAATAAGAAATGATTCTCTATGATTATGTGTGTATACCACAAAGTTTCATGTTTTATGTTATTATTATTGGGATTACATTTCACTAATATGATTTATCCCATGTTATGAAATTATGATCTCTTTTGCAGGTTATGATTTCCAAAAGATATGTTCTTATGAATATGACGTGATTGCTATTTCTTTTGTTTAACCTTACTGAGCATTTGAGCTCACCCTTTTATGTTTTCTTTTCCCCATGACATAAATAAAGGATTTAGGTTTTAAAAAAAAATAAGATCTTTATGGGAGATGTTGAAGATCTTTCACCACGATTAGAAGATTATATTCCGAGTATCCAAAGACACTAAAGTATTACGGTCCTTGTGTGTGTGTTTTTGTTTTTTACTAAGTATTTCGAAAAAGTAATGTAATGTCCATGTACGTCAGGCTTCGGGTCTTTACAAAAGGGTTGTGTGGGATTCCTTCTCATAGGAAGTGTGGAATTCCTTCACGTACCATGTGTCTTTTGGATATCCTCTGTGAATTGAGTGGTATACAGGACTTCCCCTTGCAGGTCACTCTTACATGCAAAAAAGAGAGGTATGTGGTAGCAATGTTACACGAACCCAAATGGTATACAGGACCTTCAATTCATGATCTAGAAGTGGTTCATAGTTCTTATTCTTTGAAAACTAGAACAACACATGGGTTACAGTTCAAAAATAAAGAACAGTTCATAGATCTTTCATTCCCCTTCTCAAATTTCAAGAACATCGAGACTCTATTTCTTAGCACAGGAGCTCTTAGATATCTTGGATGCAACACCCTTTCCTCAGATCGGTGGTTGTCTTCAAATAAGTATAGATCAAATATTTTATATCTCCAATTTCCTCGAGATATTCCATGAAGAATAATGATTTAAAATCTTCAAACAATGGATATATGATACATTGATATTATTAGTTTTTTTCCTTCTCATGCACACAACCATCTCCTTTCTTGTGAAAAAATCTCATGCATGCTCTGAGAATCCCAAGAAAATCATAATCACTAACACCAGCACATCCATGTTGTGGTCTCACAACATCTTTCTTCTTTAGACACATTAAAATTCGATCATTTCATTGTATTCATGAAAATAATTTCATGCATGATATCTTATCTTTAATAAAATGATACTACAATGGTTTTAATACTAAATGGTTCTCAGATGGTCGATTGGGGATATGTAGCTACATATCTGGTGGACGGTGGCATCATGATCAATTCAAGGGTTTGAAGGATGATGATTATGGAGAGGGCTCTCCTTGTTTACTCAATAAGCATAGGATGAATAGGATGACAGTGATTAAATTGCAGGACGTGGGATGAGGCACGTGTCCATGATCTTTCATAGGATTAGACGATGGCTAAGATTAGTTAGTTCATTAAAATCATCACCCCCCATATAAACAGAGACAGGGAAAAGCAAAAATTTATTAATCAATGTGTGTGGCCTTAGAGAGAAATTAATCCTCTCCCCTCCCCTCCAGTGCCACCCCACATAGGTTCTCCCCAGGTACACTCTTAGCACCCACTCTACCTCCTCAAAAATGCATCTTGAGCCCAATATGCATTCCTTGGGGGCTTATACAACCTCCATGAGCCTCTTGCGGGCTAGAACGGCGAGCTTCCCCATGGAAGCTGTTGACCACTATGGTCCCTCAAGAGCCTCGGGTTATGGCCGGCTGGCCTTATGTTTCGATACCAGGCTTATAGAAATACTCACTAGAAACTATGTCTGAATTGAAATGAATGACCAATTTCAATCTCAAAACTCATGGAGTGGACACATTAGAATTCCAAGCCACATCCACACCCACTTCTTCCGCTTTTATGTTACTCCTTCTAAAGAACACTCCAACAATCCTTAATTGTTGAAGACAATGTATCACTCATCATACACATATTTAGATCTTAGGATCAGCGCATCAATCATCTGAATTTCCAATATCCATTTCACATAGCCATGTTTCTTTCATTATGTTGATCATCACTGAGATTCATTTAAACCCATTGAAACCAAACAAAATATTCATACACCAATTGTTCCCAAAAATTTCCCACTTTTTGGTTGTTGTCAATACTTCAATGTTATCTAAAATGGGCATGTTAATGTCAAAAAGAGAGTCTTCTGTCTTCTCTCAACCTTTCACATTTCAAATTTAATTTTGTTTTCTCTCCCCATTATTGAAAAGAAATACAATGTTTATGGTAGAAAGAGTATCATTACATAATTATGATATTTTCCAACAATCATTTCACTATTATTATAATTTAGAAATGGTCGGTGTAGAAAACATGAGGATTCAATCTAGACAAAAAACTATCCATTATCCCTTGACCATGACACTTCATGTTATTTTAACTCATGATCTTGTCATCAAGGGCCCTTCTATTTTCACACCATGTTAAAGAGGTGGAATATTTTTAATATAAAGATACCTTAAACTATTTCACTCACTTCAACAAATGGATAAAATTATTCACGTTCTATAAAAAGGTTTAGTGAAATTGAGGCACATCCAATTTTATAATGTCACAGACTGATTTAGTTACTCCCCTTTTTAAAATAAATTTTGTATTGAGTAACCAAGGATGATAGATTGAAAAATGGCATACCTTTTTAATGACACGATCTTAAGACAATATATAGTGTAATTGATTTTCATACCAACTGAAGTTGATACTAATTTAAATAATAACTCCATAAGATTCTTTATGAGTGTATCCCCATCAAGGGAACACTTTCCACCAATGATTCTCACATTCTCCACATGATATATTACTTCATATTCAATTCCCTCTATGATAAGAACAGATATAATACACTAATATTTAAGGGAATAAGGTGGATACTCTTTGCTTCTTCACTACGAGAATGAAGACTGATATGATTTTCTGAACCAAGATTCTCGGTTTTATCCATTCCTCACACCTACACATTTGATCATTAGATCTGACTGTGGTTGTGTGGATCTAAATATTTCTTCCATATCTTTTTGTGCGAGTCTTGTTTCTTCTATAGCATTCAAAGCACTATAATCTCCTCATGGAAAATTCATCTACTTGAGGAATTATTCTTGAGCTCGAATAAATTCACTACAATTATTAATAGTGTGACTGTCTTTATAGCACCTCATGCATAGATTTTATTTATCTTCATGTTTAATCTTCTTAGTTACTATTGCACTAGCCTTAGCATGTGCATCTCCATTCATTCTGATTCTTTCCAAAAAATTATTCCAGATAACCAATATTTCATTGGGAACTATGGCATCACGTTTGGATTTTACACATGGAATCTTATGAGTGTCATCATTTTTAGGAACTTTTTTGGATGTACTACACATCAACACCATGGATTTTGAATCCAAAGTCTTCTAAACATTCCTTCTTATAGTCTTCATGGGAGAATTTTATTTTGAAATAGTTATCTGATTTTTTTCCAAGGTAGCATCTTATGTAATAGTTGGCTTATATGGTCTTCTATTATTATCATCTCTGGATAAATGTTGAGATAAACTTGCTCCATTCATATGACCAATCCCATTGCATGAATCATATATGTTGGCTAGTATTCCAAATATGTTTGTAGTATATAGATGCTTTTAGATCTATTGATTTTGCATATTTTTCTCTGTATTTCTACCTTTTGACAGAGGCATTCCCTGTGCTTTTCCATTTTTGGGATTGTACCAACAATCCAGTGCACATTTCCCAAATCTATTGCAACACCAACATTGACCCAAAATTCGTGTCTTCATGATATATTCTGTATAAGGCTATTGGGACTTATTCTTAATGTGTATCACTCTATCTGGGGAACCATCATTCATCTTTTTCTTCATATCCAACCTATCCATGGTGCTAGGTTACCTATCCTCACCTTTACTCATCCATAATTATTAGAATTGTTATTCCAACCTGCACATTTTGTAGAAATATATTTAGGATCAATAGTAAAAGTTGGTATGGATGGTACATACACATTCTCAGAAGTATGTAATATATCAATGATTTAATCCATTATCTTATTATCACATGTTGGAGGTATTTCCACTTTATATTCCACCGGTGAGCACTGAGTACCAACATTAACTGTTTCATTATTTTCTGAAGTCTCTATAGGTGTTTCTCATTATTGGACAAATGGGATTCCAATTTTACACATTCCATATTAAGGATGATCATGTGATCTTTAATCATGATCATCATTTCATAAAAAGACTTTTTGAATATTTCAAACCCATCTTAATGCATCTTAATTTTTCATTTAAATAAATATTCAAGATCTTTGTTTTACAAATATGTTTCTTCTAAATTTAGAACTGTGACTTCTATGAACTTTTTCAGCTCATCTTTAAATGCTTGGATCTTTTCTTCCAAGGTCTTATTCACTCCCTATATCTCTTGAAAGACTACATACATATGGAGTTATTTAAATATTAAATAATTTTTTATTTAAATAACTTTTCTAGATTATCAACTTCTCTTTCTGTTCGGGTGATCTCAACCTACTAACATTGAAATATTCATCAAATAGAAGAAATTTTTCTCTAGGAATATCTTGCTGACTGGTTCATAATTTCTCCATTGTCAGCTCCTCTTCAGAAAATTTTTGATCACCATCACCACTTATGTAGGAATCCTTCATTTTGGTGGAAACCAGACCCACCTACTCTTTACATTCCAAGAATAATATATCTTAATTATTAATAAGGCATGGAGGGGAAGATATTGTATCTTCTTTAAGCACAAAGGAATTCATCAATTGAATCTTGCCATTATATTTACTATTTTTATGGTCTTCTTTGATATACACTAATTCCTAGATGTAACTGAATTTTCACGAACACCATAATTAGATGTTGACATAGGAATGAAAATTAAATTCATCTTCTAGATAAAATTACTAAATATTATCCACATACATTAAACATAGTGCTCTGATAAAAATTTACGGACCCTAGGTCACACTGAGTGGGGGGAGTGAATCGGGGTTTCAACTTTTTCACTTATATGTTGGATCGTATTGCCATGTTGGTCGGAACTTAATTAAACATGTATGATGGATATGTGTAGAAATATAATCATTCCCATGCAAAAGGACATCACAATGCTTTTACATGGTTCACCACTAATGGCTACATCCAAGGAAAAAATGATGAAAGGTTTTTGGTCGTACCTAATTCAACTAATCATAACTAGCTGTGGATTAGAAGGTTTGGGTAAAATCATTATGTCCCCTGCACATTTCCTTTACAAGAGTTCAGGGATAGCTCACTCCCCCCCTAGGATCACTTCTATTGACTCCCCTAGCTCACATCCTTGGGTGAAGTCTCAATCAATTTATAGATGTGATAGTCTCTTCATTGGATAGGCTTAGAAGTCCTTGTCTCTTATTCAGTATGATACATTACATATATCATGGTCTAGAGTTGATTATCATCAACGTTCAATATTCATCTCTAGTACAACAACCTGATGTACTATGAATTCTTATTCTTCTTGCCTAGAATCATAGATCCTTTTGTGATTGTTCCAACATTGAAAAAAATATCAATTGGAATCATCAAGAATAAGATCATGTTTTTTCATGTGTGCATGTGACCATGCATGTATACATTTATATGTGTTATTCCTCTTCACTTCATTACACACATGCACCCTCGATTTAGGATACTTCTCTTGAAAGACATTTCATATGCAAGTGCATTCATGAATTCTTGCACTTCCTCTCATACTTTCTTTTGTGAAGCACCAAATGGGTATGGTTCTGTTAAGAAGACATGCGACCTCCTATTCCATTAAAATTATTTTCTTTTATTACCACTTGGTTTAGATGTTCTTACACCTTATGTATGTTCTTATTCAAATCATGCATAAAAATATATACATTCACTTCCCATCACCAAACAACAATATTCATTCTCTCTTCCTCAACACTAATTGTTCACTTTAATTTGTTTATATTTATAATCATGTGATTTTATTCAAATATTAATTTATGTATTTGAGTATGGGATGGATTTATTGTTATCCTTTTACACACAAAGGTTATAGAGTTCTATTATGCACTTGTGTACTTTTTTCCACTTAGAACTAGGATGGTTTGCAGCTCCTCCTTGTGCAAGGAATGTGCAGGTATCCTTCACACAGGACGTGTTAACATCCTTTCTGTACCAAGTGGTTCCTGGTTCTCCTCCATGAACTGAGTGGTACGAGGGAATTCCCTTCATGGGTCAACCTTTGTCATCATCTAGAGTGGTACACTGTAACTTTTCTACACAAACACAAAACTGTACGTGAGAACATATCTTCACAAACATTAAGTGGTTCGCAATTATTATTCTTCACGAACCAGAATGGTATGCAGTTATTCTTCTTCACGAACCATAATTCTACACAAGATACACATCTTGAACCCAAAATGGTTCACATATCTTGCATGCCCCATATAGAATTTGATAATTGGAGAAACTGTGTTTCTCATAACTAGATATCTCAAAAAAGCTTCGAAGCAACACCCTTTCCTCGGATCGGTGGTTCTCATATTAGAAGCATAGATTGAATCCTTTATACATTAAAATATCTCGAGATATGCCATGAAGATCACAATTTTAATGTCCTCAAACCATGGATATAAGATACACCGAGATTATCCATTGATTCATTTTCATGTTCACAACCTTATCCTTTCTTGTGAAAACATACCGTGCATGCACTGAGAGTATCATGAAATTATTAATCACTATCACATGAGAATCTATGTTGTGTCCTCGCACCTTCTGTTGCTTCATCCACATTCTAACATGATCATTTCATTCGAAGAATAAAAATGTAATTTCATGCATGATATCTTAGCTTCCCTACAATAATAATACATTTATTTCAATCACAAACAGTGTCTGGATGGTGGATTAGGGAAGTGTGGTTACGTCTCTCATGGACATTCACATCATAATCCCTTGGAGGGTTAGGAGGTTGAAGATGATGGTGTTGGCTCTCCTCGGTCATTGGATCAACTCATATTGAATAGGGAAAGAAATGATTATATTGAAGGACGTGGGATGAGGTGTACGGCCAAGCTATTGCGCGGGATCAGATGACCGGCTGGGAATAGTTTTTTCATGAAAATAGTCATCCCTCATCGAAAAAGAGATGAGTAAAAGCAACAATTTATCATTCAATGCACGTAGAATTAGCACCAGATTTCTCTTCTCCCCCCTCTAGTGTCACCCTACAACGGTTCTCCTCTGGAAATCTATTAATGCCAACTCTACCTCCTCAGACTCGCACCTAGCACCCATTATTCATTCCCTATGGGCTTATACATGGCCCCCAAGTGCCTCTTGTGGGCTGGCCTAGATGGAATCCCTGTGGGCACGGTTGACCCATGTGGTCTCACATGAGCCTCTGGTTGAGGCTGGCTGGCCTTATTTTTAGGTAAGAGGCTTATAAAAATATTTAGTATATAACTATGTATCCATTGAAATGCATGGACACTTTCTATCTCAAAACTCATGAATTGGCCAACATAGAATTCCAAGACTCCTCCACTACCACTTATTCTCCTTTTCTTTACTCCTTCCAAATAACACTCCATATATCCTGAATTGTTGTAGACAATATAACACTCCTCATACAAAAATTTAGCACATAGGATAAGTGCATCAATCATCTAAATTTCCAATCCCCATTTCCCTTAGGAGAGTTCCTTTCTACATGTTGATCATCATTGACATCCATTGACATCTATTCACAATAAAAACAATCTTTATACACAATGTCACCCCAACAGACTTGTCTTTAGTATTTTAACAAGGTTTTAATAACCACTATCTCTCTTTCAAAATTCACACAATGATATAAAATGGAGGACCAAGTATATGGATACATGACCTCGCCATGAAATATAAGGTATTACCAAATCCATGAATCCTATGAAAACGTCTATGAATCCTTGATTTCTTCTATATAGATAAATGATGGTAAAACAAATAAGAACACATAAAAATTTAATCCAATCAAATGGAGGATCCTTTTATAAAATTAATCAGGAAAAAGACTCATAATGGTATAATAACTTTTCTGTTCCTAAAACCCCAGTTAGAAGATTTGAGAGATATGATAAAAGGTAAATTGCACAAAATGTGCTTAATTATACATTTTGTTTCCATTATGTGAGGAATCATGGAATGTATCTCTATCAGCCAATGACATTGTTTAAAACATATAGATTTGGAATGATTTTGTAAATTTCATTTGGTTCTGAAGGGTTAGATTAATTGTAGTTCCATGACCTACGTAGTACCATCAATTCTTATCTAGTGTGTTTATTATGTTGAAAAAATTGTATTACATAAGGGATGGACAAGGTATGTACTAGTGAATCTCATTACATTTATTGTATATTATAACACATGTGTTTATGTACTATATGAAATATATATTGGAATATGTATGTTATTGAACATTAGATAACTATATGAGTAATGTATTTATTAAATGAACATGGAGTGGGTTTATAGTGTAACACCCCAGGTAAATAAAGAATATGACTTTTTTTTATTTTTCCCTACTTGTGAATAAAATGTTAATATTAATTTAAAGGGAAATCTATGCTTGATGGCTTACTCAATATGCAACAACGAGTTCCTTTGAAATCTTACTTTGCACTATAATAATAAAATAATATTATTTTAGATGGTTGTTAACGCCTAGCCGTTGTAATGGAGGGAATGAACAGAACTAACTATCAATTGATTATAGATGTTTTTCAAATATTTTTACTTTTTACAATAAATTTTAGAGGATTAAAAATGCGAATGAATCCAATTTTAAGCGTAAACATTCTAATATTCTTTAAAAGGTCGATTAACCGCCTTTTAATGACGAACCTCTTTTAAATCCACTTTTTGGCAATTCTATGTGTTATATTTGACAAAATAAAATTCTTCTATAGAATCGGGACATGGAAATTTACTTTGTGTAAATTTTTGGTATTTTTCCGATAGTGTTCATTTTTTAATGAATAGTGAAAAATGTTGTATTTTAATTCAAAACCTCTTTTTAATCTAATTTATTTATATGATTAGATTATCTTTTGAATTGTTTTTAAAGTTAAATTAGAATATATTTTTACCATTTAATCCATTAGTGGTCATTGGAATTAATTTCACTTTGAAATTGGACTTAAACTAGTGTCAATCCTTTAATAGATATTGTTTCTTAAAAACACGCTATTTGTTTTGACAGCGGGAATTAATTATTAAATTAATTAATGAAACTGATATGTTGTAAATTTTGTTAAATAGATATCATTTTTGATTTCGTAATATCAAATATAGCTTAGGGTGAATTTTTGGTATTTTTCTAAAAAACTTCAATTTTTGATTAATAGTGAAACCACTAAGTGGTAGTTAAAGAAACTGATTTTTTGTTTAAATGAAACTTTTCCACCTCTGTATTTTGAATTTCTAAAATCTGACATACATTTTTTTCATTAAGAAGTAAAATGTTGTTCAATGGGATTAAAATAATTTTTTGGTTAATAGTAACTTTTAAGTTTTTAATCGCGATTAGAGGTAATTAGTGTAGTATAAGGTAAAAATAATGTTTTAATAATATGAGATAAGCTTGACACATGTCCTACCCTCATTGGATGTTTCATGTCCAACCAACAAAATCCATGGGTCAACTTTGGGTCCCCATGGAGACACATTGGTAGGAAAATTACATTAATAACTTTTTATTTAATGTTAAAATTAAAATTTCACAAACATGTGTTGTTTTACTGAAACAATTTTTATATGGGGTTATAAAAGTCAGATTTTTTTACTATAAATATTAATTGGAAATCTAAAAATATTTCATACATAATATTATTTTTCTTATAATTTTTATACATTAACTAAATTAAAATATTTATGACATCATGATGATGCAGTGATTACCTCATTATTTAACAATTTAAATAAAATGAAAAGATAATGTAAAATCTAAGACCTAAACTTGTAAAAAACCTATTGTATGAGTGTATTTCGAACCCTTATCACCTTATCCTCGAAACACATCAATGTGGGACCTTTAAAATCCGAAACTCATTCTAAAATAAAGTAACATTTCCTTACTTTCCAATAGCGCCCCTCATCTCCTCTTATAAAAGGCCCCCACCTCTACCTCCTTACCAACACCTCTCAAGCCTTTGTCTCGGACAACCCCTGCCCATTTTGTCTCTTTAAATCCATATATTACTCCTAGAAGGCTCACTTTTGTCAGACGTCTTTCCATGGAAGCCTTTGAGCTCAAATAAAAAAGAGTTACCCGATTTAAAGGTAGTGTCTTCTCTTGTGTTATTTTGTTTTATTTTGCTTCTCAAACCCCCTAAACTCTTTTTATTCATTTCATTTGAAAAAATTCCAGTATCTTCAATATACTAGGATTTTTTTATATGAAGCATTCATTCTACACTTACACACACCTTCATCTAATGGTTAAAGAACATATTGTTTCTGTGGATGGAGAATTTCTTCCTCAAAAAATGATGATTGTTCAACACTCATATAACACCTTCAAAGGTGGCCATAAAGATGTAACTATATTTATATAAGATATATCATATGTTTATGATTTACTTAATCTTTTTTATTTTTCTTTTGTGGCATACCATTATGGTTTCCATTGTGGGTAAACACGATAATTTCATTTTAGGAAGTGCGGACTACTGCCCCCTCAAAGTGATTTGATTCGTTAATGCCATATGTGGGATGTATAAAAGATAGATTTGAAGTTATTATATATGTTTTATGGTACAAATAAATGATGAATATAATTATGGAATTAAAATATACATACCTCTCATTTGGCTTTAATTCCTTTAATATGATATAGAAATGAAAGTAGCGTTCATGCGTACGTACGGCGTACCGTCTCCATGAACGGTGCATTTCATTTCTTACCTCTAAATGAATATGTAATATTATAAATACTTGAATATTATGGATATATATGATTTATATTATATCCAAATCATGAATACCATTCTGTATATAATGAACCTTTGACCACACGAACAACATGTAATTGTAAGAAGTCAACTTTCGACTTAAGAACCAAATATCAACAAAACAAACATTATTAACATAAATTATTACATAATGATTATAAGAAGGCAATAAGTGATATAAAATGAATAATGAACTTGATAAAGGTTCTTATGAAAGTGGAAATTAACTCATGTTTATTATTCAGGACGTTAAAGAACTATTGAGTCAAGTCAGACCCAAGGTATGGGATCTAACCTCTCTCTTTGTTTTTAAGTACTCTCTTTTATGTCATTTATTTTAATCCAATATTTATTATGTTTGGGGATGTTCTTTTATATTCCCCATACTTTAATTGTTATTTTAATATTATGGGAGACCATATTTTATCTCATAAATCCATTTTTGTATGTTTTATGTGGCGTCGTTAGGCTGCCGAGTTTTCGTAAGGGATGTTTCATCTCACTTTTATTACCATGACATTTATGCTACGTTTTCCACTATTTCCTTTGAGTGGTGTATGTACTGCCCATTATTTTACAATTTTTGTAGTATAATATCATTTATGGGTATTTACATCTTCATTTTATGATCCTTCTTCAATGGGGTGTACTTTTCGAAAGTTACCCAACTCAGTAAGGGGACCTTTGACCCTCCTTTTTTCTTAAAAGACTTCTTTTGTTATGACTTTTAATTCACATACTAATATGTTGTGATATGTTCTTCTATATCATTATTTATGTAAATTTTATGTCTATGTGATGATATCCCCTTTATCTCTCTCATCAACCCTTTTTGTAAAATTTTATGTGACGCCGTTAGGCTGTCGAATTTTACCAAGGGAACTTCTTAACCCAATTTCGATTTCTTTGGGTTCAACATGTATTTATTGAATATGTCATACTTTTAATATGTGTGAATGTACTTTTATTGTTTTACACTTGATATCCACTTATATTGGGTGTATTTATAATTGTGACACATAATTATGAGATTGATTTATCCTTAATCTAAGGACACCTTCTTTATAATGGATTTCATCTCATTTTACATTTATTTTGAGACTTCATTGTTGTTATGCACCAATTCACTCTTATATGGTTTGTATACTGTCCTTTGACATATTATATCAGGAATCCCTTTATTCTCATGATATCATAATGTTCAGATTAAATGTTATTCCGTGATTATTTGTATTCAAGAGTCTCTCATTTTGTTAAAAACTCTTTAACAAAAATATCGTTTTAAATGTTTTAAAGATTTATTATTATAAATCATTAACTTTAAGGTCCATGTTTTCAAAATGGTTTTCAGGATTTATTTATATGGACATTAATGTTTTAAAATTATAATTCCAATAAAATCATCAAAGTGGTATGGGACACTTTGATTCAAAAATATCTTTTAAATGATTTTTGAAGATGGATTGATTAATTCAATATCTTGGAATTACTTATTTTTATTGAAAATGAAATGTAGTTATTGAAATGTTTATATGTTCAATATTTTATGTGTAATGATGGTACTTGGATATTATACGGGTGGTTACGTGATAAACCATATGACAGGTGGTGTTGTGAATACCAGGACTGGTGGTTACGTTATAACCTCCAATGCATTGGGTATGGATGTCGTCCATATGGATATTCCATTAATTATGTGTGGAAGTCGACCGTATGGTTATTACATTTAAGTATGTTTATGTCCCAAGTTACCTTTATATGTTTTGTGATCTTTATATGGGTTTTATGGTAATATTTTGGTTACAAAACCGTAAGTTACGATATTTTATTTAGTGATGAGTTTCTTACTACTTCCTAAAGGTGAAAGGTATAACTTTGATAAAGTGTACATGGTTTACTTGTTTCTTTGAAAAACTAAAAGTTTTCCTTATTTGTGTGTCCTTTACTGAGATTTTCATGCTCACCCCACGTTTTTGAAATGTTTTTCACAGGACTTAAAGTGGAATAGGGTCAAGGATGGGATCAGGGAAAAGTCATGATATCTAAAACATGGAACAAGACATGTTTCTTTTTAAGTGTTTTTATTTGATGGAAACTTAGTAGAAGTGTATACTTTTTAATCTGTTGAGATGTAATAGTTATTTCCAAATCCTCTAAAACTCTAAACCTGAAAAGATCCTCGATGTGAATTATTCATTTAATTCAATATTAAGTAAGGTTTAAGGTCAGGGCCTTATAGTTGGTATCAAAGGTTGGTTTAGATAACATTAGAGGATATGGTATTCTCTAAGCATAAGTGACATGGCCATAATGGTTAGGATTTCAGAAAGAGCCCTAGTCATAGATAAAGTGAATGAGTATGTATATCATAGTGTTTATCTTTCTCATTATTACATGATGGTTTTTTTGATATACTCACACTGACCTTCTTGGTTTTAGTAAATGGCTGGATCTAGGAGGCACCAAAGTAACAGTGGATGTAATGGAAACTGTGACAGTTTTTTGAGTGAGCAACTGAATGATATGGGAGCTTCAATGAGAACTCTTGTGTTTATCCTCAACCAACTATCTAGAGTCATGATTGACCACCTAAACCTTGGTGATTTCTATAAGGCATCATATATGCGAGAAACAAATCCCTACAGAACTACAGGTAATAATAATAAAGGTAAGTGTGTTCAAAAACCTATGTGTCAAAGATGTGGAAAGAAACACCTAGGAAAATGTTTCAAAGGGACAGAAATGTGCTATAGATGTAGAAATTATGGTCATAAAGCAAGAACCTGCCATAGAAAAAGGAAGCATCCAGTTGACTCGAGGAAAAGGAAAGAAGTTCTTTCTGAGGGATCAATTGAATGTTTTAAATGTGGTGTGCATGGTCATTATGTAAACACATGTCCTATGAAGAAGTTTCGGGAATGGGATCACCAAGATCATATATATATATTCTTTTACCAATACCTAATGCCATTCCGATTGAGGATGAAGAAACTGCCATTGAACAGTCAAAGTTATGGATTATTTCATAACATTTGTTTTCCTATTTTGGAATATTAGGATATGATTAATGATTTTGTTTGTAGGAAAGTAGTATTTCCGAATAAGTTGGAAATGAATGGTTAATGGATCATGAAGAATATTGAATGAGTATGTAGTCAACATCTAAGGGCTTCAAGAGTTATGGTGAAATTCTTAAGAGTATTAAGTCGCTTATGACGATGGGGTTACATTAGAAGACTTTTTATAGTATGTGTAACCCAGATGTTTGATATATGAAAATTTTATTCAATGAATAGTTATATGTTCCTTTGTGGACATAGTTATAAAGAACCATTTGGGTGTATATGATCCTTACTTTTGAGGTAATTTTGGGTTACTATATGATTTGATGGAAAGTGAAAGGCATGAGATAAACTTGAGTTTAAAATATGTTATGATCATTTTTGAAGATTTTATCTCGTTTTGGGGAATTTTTTAAGAATTATGATGTTTTGGAAAAAGGAAAACACATAGACCGTGTGACAACCCATCGCGTCGGACAAAGCTGTGGGAATCAAACACACAACCAAAGTGAAACTGGTATTTATCTCCTACCACTAGACTACGTGAAGTACCTGGTTAGTTTGACTGATTATTTTTAGTTATATGATTTCATGAAATGAGAGTAAGATGATTTTGGGTTATCTATGGAAATTTATTAACCTATCATGGAGGATATGTGATTAGGTTAAATACTTTTCAATAAGAGACATTAAGAAAAACTGATGTTGTTTGGAAATAAATGATACAATTTAACTTGGAAGACTATGTGATTAAATCCTTCAAATATTTGGGTTTCAATCTTAGTTTGGTCTACTTATGTTCTTCATTGAACTTTGGGTTTTTTTGGACAAATTTTGGAGATTAAGAATAGATTTTCCTTTTATAAAGGGTTATCCTTTTTTGGATTATCTGATCGTGTACTAACCTTTTTTGTTTTGGTTTTGGTTAAAGTATAGAGACATGGGAAGTATATAGTTCTATTTTGTGGATTTGGTGATTTTCAAGATGTTGATTATAGTACTCTTAATGCGAACAAGTCCTCCAAAATACTCATTTTTGGAGAAAATATGAGATTGATTAAGGAATCTAGTAAAAGTTGAAATTCTACGTGACATGTAAGTATGTTTCATTATGATTTTGTTAAGCTCAAAAAAAAAATTCCTCAATGAATAATAACATAAAACAATAATTTTTTATGTAAACTTTTCCTACTGGGGAATCAAATACCGTTTAACCAATCACATGTTTTTGATTTTCTTATAGTTAACTTTCTCCTAGAAATTTTTTCTATCACTCTCCCTCAGAACATGGACATTTGTTTTTTCCTCCATGTCCATGTTTTCATACATGTAATCCTAGTGTGGGTTAACTCGGGTGACCTTTGTACTCCTCTTTCTTTCTTTTAAAGTGATTGTTTTGCAGACTCTTGTTCCGATGTGGGACTTTCAATGAAGTTTCAGAGCCCAATTTTAAAATTGTGAGAACGCAATTCCCAAAAGGGGGGAAGGATGTAACACCCCAGGTAAATAAAGAATATAACATTTTTATATTTATCCCTACTTGTGAATAAAATGTTAATATTAATTTAAAGGGAACACTATGCTTGATGGCTTACCCAATACGCAACAATGAGTTCCTTTCAAATCTTACGTTGCACTATAATAATAAAATAATATTTTTTTAAATGGTAGTTCACGCCTAGCCGTTGTAATGGAGGGAATGAACAGAACTAACTACCAAATGAATATATCTATTTTTAAAATACTTTTACATTTTACAATAAATGTTAGAGTATTAAAAATGTGAATGAATTAAATTTTAAGAGTAAAATTTCTAATATTATTTAAAAGGTCGATTAACCACCTTTTGATGACGAACCACTTTTAAATCCACTTTTTGACAATTTTATGTGTTATATTTGACAAAATAAAATTTTTCTTTAGAATCGGGACATCAAAATTTACTTTGTGTAAAATTTTGGTATTTTTTCGATAATGTTCATTTTTTAATTAATAATGAAAAATGTTGTATTTTAATTCAAAACCTCTTTTTAATCTAATTTATTTATATGATTAGATTATCTTTTGAGTTGTTTTTAAAGAAAAATTAGAATATATTTTTACAATTTAATCTAATAGTGGTCATTGGAATTAATTTCACTTTGAAATTGGACTTAAACTAGTGTCAATCTTTTAATAGATATTGTTTCTCAAAAACACGCTATTTGTTTTGACAGCGGGAATTAATAATTAAATTAATTAATTCAACTTATATGTTTTTAATTTTGAAAAATAGACATCATTTTTGAGTTCGGAATATCAAATATAGCTAAGGGTGATTTTTTGGTATTTTTCTGAAAAACATTAATTTTTTATGAATTGTGAAACCACTAAGTGGTAGTTAAAGAAACTGATTTTTTGTTTAAATGAAAGTTTTCCACCTCTGTGTTTTGAATTTAAAAAATCCTACATACATGGATTTCATTAAGAAGTAAAATTTGGTTCAATGGGATTAAAACAATTTTTTTGGTGAATAGTAACTTTTAAGTTTTTAATCGTGATTAGAGGTAATTAGTGTACTTTAAGGTAAAAATAATGTTTTAATAATAAGATATAAGCTTGAAACATGTCCTACCCTCATTTTATGTGTCATGGAGAACCAAGACAATCAATGGGTCAACTTGGAGACCCCATGGAGCCACTTTGGTAGGAAAATTACATTAATAACTTTTTATTTAATGATAAAATTAAAATTTCACAAACATGTGTTATTTACTAAAACAATTTTTTTATGGGGTTATACAAGTAAGATTTTTTGACAATAAATATTAATTGGAAATATAAAAATATTTCCTACATCATAGTATTTTTTTTATAATTTTTAGAAATTAACTAAATTAAATTATTTATGACATCATGATGATGCAGCGATTACCTCATTATCTAACGATTTAAATAAAATGAAAAGATAATGTAAAATCTAAGACCTTAAATTGTCAAAAACCTATTGGATGAGTTTATTTCGAACCCTTATCACCTTATTCTCGAAAGACATCAATGTGGGACCTTTAAAATCCGAAACTCATTTTAAAATAAAGTAACATTTCTTTACTTTCCAAGAGTGCCCCTCCTCTCCTCTTATAAAAGGCCCCCACCTCTACCTCCTTACCCACACCTCTCAAGCCTTTGGCTCAGCCAAACCCGGCCCATTTTGTCTCTCCAAATCCCTCTATTACTCCTAGAAGCCTCACTTTGGGCAGAAGTCTTTCCAAGGAATCCTTTGAGCTCAAATAAAAAAGAGGTACCCGATATAAAGGTAGTGTCTTCTCTTGTGTTCTTTTGTTTTATTTTGATTCTTAAACCCCCTAAACTCTTTTTATTATTTTATTTTGTAACAATTCATGTATATTCAATATTATAGAATGTTTTTATAAGAATAATTCGACCTACACTTACACACACCTACATCTAATGGTTAAATAACATACTGTTTCTATGGATGGAGAATTTCTGCCTCACGAAACGATGATTGTTCAACACTCATATAACACCTTCAAAGGTGGAAATTAATATGTAACTATATTTATATATGATATATAATATGTTTATGATTTAGTTATTCTTTATTATTTTTCTTTGTTGTCATACCTTTATGTTTTCCACTGTGGGTAAACATGATAATTTCATTTTAGGAAGTGCGGACTATAGCCCCCTCAAAGTGATTTGATTCGTTAATGCCATATGTGGGATGTATAAAGGATGGATTTAAAGTTATTATATGTGATTTATGTTACATATAAATGATTAATATAATTCTGGAATTAAAATATGCATACCTCTCATTTGGTTTTAGTTCCATTAATATGATATAGAAATGAAAGTAGTGTTCATGCGTACGTACGGCTTACCGTCTCCATGAACGGTGCATTTCATTTCTTACCTCTAAATGATTATATAATATTATAAATACTTGTATATTATGAATATATACGATATATATGATATACAAATCATGAATATCATTCTAGATATAATGAACATTTGACAACACGAACAACATGTAATTGTAAGAAGTCCACTTTCGACTTAAGAACCAAATATCATCAAAACAAATATTATTAACTTAAATTATTACATAATTCTTATAACATGGAAATAAGTGATATAAATGGAATAATGAACTTATAAAAGGTTCTTAATCAAGTGTAAATTAACCCAATTTTATTATTCAGGACGTTAAATAACGATCGAGTCAAGTCGGACCCGAAGTAAGGGATCCAACCTCTCTCTTTATTTTTAAGTACTCTCTTTTATGTCATTTATTTTAAACGAATATTTTTTATGTTTGGGAATGTTCTTTTATATTAATTATACTTTAATTTTTATGTTAATATTATGGGAGACCCTATTTGATCTCATAAATCCATTTTTAGAAGTTTTAAGTGGCGTCGTTAGGCTGCCGAGTTTTCGTAAGGGATTTTTCATCTCAATTTTATTACCGTGACATTTATGATACGTTTCCCACTATTTCGTTTTATTGGTGTATGTACTGCCCATTATTATACACTTTCTGTAGTATAATTTCATTTATGGGTATTTACTTCTTCATTGTATGACCCTTCTTCTATGGGGTGTACATTTCGAAAGTTACCCAACTCGGTAAGGGGACCTTTCACCCTCCTTTTTTAAAAGACTTCTTTTGTTATGTCTTTTAATTCACATTCTATTATGTTGTCATATGTTCTTATATATCATTATTTATGTAAATTTTATGTCCAAGTGATGAGATCCCCTTTATCTCTCTCATCATCCCTTTTTTTAAAATTTTATGTGACGTCGTTAGGCTGTCGAATTTTACCAAGGAAACTTCTTAACCCAATTTCGATTTCTTTGAGTTCAACATGTAGTTGTTGAATATGTCATCCTTTGAATATGTGTGAATTACCTTTGATTGTTTTACACATTATATCCACTTATATTTGATGTATTTATAATTGTACACATAATTATGAGATTGATTTATCCTTAATCTAAGGATAACTTCTTTATAATGGATTTCACCTCATTTTACATTTCTTTCGAGACTTCATTGTTGTTATGCACCAATTCACTCTTATATGGTGTGTATAATATCCTTTGAAATGTTATATCATGAATCCCTTTAATCTCATGATATTATAATGTTCTAATTAAATGTTATTCCACGATTATTTGTATTCAATAGTCTCTAATTTTGTTAAAAACTCTTTAACAAAAATATCGTTTTAAATGTTTTTATGATTTATTATTATGAATCATTATCTTTAATGTCCATGTTTTCAAAATGGTTTTCAGTATTTATTTATCTGGAAATTAATTTTTTAAAATTATAATTCCAATAAAAGCATCAAAGTGCTATGGGACACTTTGATTCAAAAATCTCATTTAAATGATTTTTGAAAATGGATTGATTAATTCAATATCATGGAATTATTTATTTTGATTGAAAATGAAATGTTGTTATTGAAATGTTTATATTTCCAATATTTTATGTGTAATGATGGTACTTGTAAATTTTACGTGTGGTTACGTGATAAACCATATGACGGGTGGTGCCATGATTACCAGGATGGGTGGTTACGTTATAACATCCAGTGCATTGGGTATGGAAGTCGGCCATATGGATATTCCATTAAGTATATGTGGAAGTAGACCGTATGGTTATTACATTTAAGTATGTTTATGTACCAAGTTACCTTTATGTGTTATGTGTTATTTATATGGGTTTTATGGTAATATTTTGGTTACAAAAGGGTAAGTAATGATATTTTATTTAGTGAAGAGTTTTTTACTACTTATTAAAGGTGAAAGGTATTAATTTGATTAAGTGTACATGGTTTACTTATTGCATTGAAAAACTAATAGTTATCCTTATTTGTGTATCCTTTACTGATCTTTTTATGCTCACCCTAAGTTTTTGAAATGTTTTTCACAGAACATAAAGGGGAATAGGGTCAAGGATAGGATCAAGGAAAAGGCATGCTATCTAAAACATGGAACTAGACATGTTTCTTTTTAAGAGTTTTTATTTTATGGAAACTTAGTAGAAGTGTCAACTTTGTAATCCTTTGAGATGTAATAGTTATGTCTTAATTCTCTAAAACTCTAAACCTGAAAAGATCCTCGATGTGAATTATTCATTTAATTCAATATTAAGTAAGGTTTAAGGTTGGGGCCTTATATATAGACTATATGAATTGTGGTATTTTACATCAGATTGAAAACCCGGTACATATCTACAGTGAGATAATATGTTTAATCTAAGTCTACATGTTGTATGGTCTCACTATTCATACAAAAAACCATGAAACATTATTTTACCATCTTTTCCCACAGTAATAATACTTTCATCTTAACCCGACTATCTCTGCCATCGCATTGAATCATTCCATTATTCCTAACCATCCAGACCTCATAATTAATCTTCACCCTATATTTTTTTTCCAGACAACTATTTTTTCCCTGCATTAATCAGAATTCACAATGTCTCTTCCCATAGAATATCATATCATTTCCACAATTGTACTCCAATCCTATCATGTCATTTCCTCCAATTGATCCACTAGTTATTGAGTGAACCATAGTTTATTCAAAACATTATGCGGAATATTAATAAGATATAGTATAGGTAGGATAAGGGTATGTGGTATATTAATAATTCTATCAACCTTCATATTAACTGGTATTTACCATTACTAGAGACCTTAATATGAAGTAAAACATGATGTTTATTTGGGAGGTTTGTGAAGGGGTGGCCAAAATTTTCTTCATCCAACAATTCATAATTTTTATTGTGCCAATATAAATAATTCAATATCAATAATATCAAAATAAGATCATTTTATTCTGATTCTCATCATAACAAATAAGTTAATTAAATAACTATATTTAAATTATATTTTTTGTGAGAAACCAAAAAATAATAATAACATCCTAACTAAAATGATGACTGATGTCACCGTGAGACCATGTCTTCATATTATATATAATGGCTTTCCAATGAATAAACACTTTTTCCCTAATATCCTTTAAATAATTTTGGATTACATGGACAATAATAATATTATGGGAGTATTTTTTACTTTATAATAATGCGGTCTGTATTACCATCAGTATTTCATTGAATCACAAAAATTCCAAGTTCTAATGTTTGAAACAATAAAATGAGAAGTATATCTGTTTAATATAATCCCTTTACCCCATGTCAATATATGATGAAACATTTTCCATCTGGGGATAAATTTAAGAGTGAAATATAATTTATTTCATTTTTTCACCTGGGATACAAATAATATATTTAAAATTGAAAATATTTCTATTGTGTACAATGAATTAAAAATGAACAAACCATGCACAATATTATTTAAATATTATTTTATTATTTTAAATTATTCAACTAAAATTCATATCACTAAAAGAACATGGCATTGTATGGCCCTCAATGATTAATAAAACACACAACACTTTTTGAATTATTATAGTAAAAGAGATGACATATTTACTTTTACCTATGAGGAGGAGGAGAGCTAGTTTTGGAAATGCACTTTGACTCAATGGGGTGATGAAAATATCAATGGATATTAATTTAATAATTATTTAGATTTAACTTAAGAGACCATCATTTCCCACTTAAAACACAAGACTGTGAACTATGTGTTCCCATTAGTCAGTCACCATCAATAGTGTGGCCAATATATTTTTAATAGAAATCCATTAGTTACCTTTTTCAAGAACTAGTAGATCATGTGACACTATCAGAGTACACTAACTAAGTAATGGTCTTACAATTTCAATTTTTTTCATTATACCCTTCATTAAATAGTTATATTATTTTGAAATAAAACTTTTTTTGACTAATTATTCAATATAGAATAAAAATTGACTATAAATTAAAATTAATAACTGAGTTGAAAATGTGTGTCATTGACACAAAATTGAGAGTGTACAAAAATAAATATAGGAAATATATCACAATAGAATTTATATGATAACTATTGTTTCACATATCAATAATATCACATCATTGAATATTTGTATTTACTAAAGTATATATAGACAAATTGGTATAAATTCAATAGATATGTATAGAAATTATATTTATTATATCCATTGTAAAGACCCACTATTTAGTGTTATTATTATCCTAATTCTAATGTATCTAGTAGAAAATATAAATGATAATATTTTTTAATTATTATATTACATCTTAATAGAATAATATTCCTAAAAAAATATAAAAACCCATTGATTAATCATAATGTTTTTTTCTTTGGAAACATGGAAATATAAACAAATTATTTATAGAACATATACATTATATAACAATTATACCATCATAACAAGAAATATTTTGACACATCCTACATAATACCATTAATTATATCTTATGAAAAATAAAACAAAAGAAATGGGTTGTCTTAGAAGATCAGTAAGGGTAATCAAGTGAGATAACCTATGAATAAAGGAATAAGAACATGAAACTAAGTTTTGAATAATATATCCTACATATCAAATTTCATGACATTTTTTCATGAAATAAATCATTGATGTCCATATATAATCAAAGATATTATTCCACGAGAGGAAAAAAATACACGGAATTATGTAATAGATATAGTAATATAAAATAATTTCTTTATTAGTGAAGGATGATTTCCATGGCCATAATAGTGGACAAAGTCATATACTGACTAGGTTCACTCCCCTTTCTATCCTTATGTAACTGAACCAAGTCCAATCCTTATTCAAGTCATTTTAATCTCATGATATACAATTCATTATAGAATACATTGGAGGGAGATATAGTTTCATCCTATCACATAAAGAAAACCGTACATTTTTGTTCCATAATATGTTAATCATTTATCATAATAGAACCCATGAAATTAAATGGGTTTCATTAAAATTTCATCATAGCATAACCCATAGAAAAGAAATGGGTATCATAAATATCATTCTATCATATACATAATAAAACAAACAAATAAAAAGGATAATATTATTGAAATATTTATATAGTATATAATAAGTAACACCAAATAATGTTATATTAGATGGAAAAGCGCATGAAATAATTTTGAAGAAAATATCCTTTCTATTTTGAATACTTTTTCTCTTAAAATACTATGAAATTATAAAAGATAAAATAATTATAGAAAATAATATTAAACAATTATAATGGAGGTGTCAAGGATTTTTGGAATCTTGAAAGTAGAAAAAACCATTGATTCTATATATGTTTTGAGAACATTTCATTCGTACTTATTTTGGAAATTTCACAAAGAACCTCATTTGGAAAATGAAAATTAGATTCCATTAACACCATTTAGTAAAAATTCACACCTTTGTAAAGATGAAATTACAATGTTTTAGAATAACAGTAAAAATATTTTGGAATTTATTTATGAAACATGTACAAGAAATATAAATATTTCTTGGTAGATAATTATATATAAACAATCCTGAATAATTTTGAAATTTTGAAATTAACCATTACATGAGGTCTGATTAAATTTCTATATTTCAAAAATACATTCTAATGGTTTTAAGAATGTTATTAATTTATAACATAACCATATTGATCGCTATGATATAATATATATTCCTCTTATATGCTCTTATCACCCAGTTTTAAATAAAATTTCATAGTTATAATTTATTCAGATGTAAACTAAATCATTTTCCTATACATGTTTTGTTTTATAAGTTCATATAATTGTGTATTGGATATATTTTTCTCCTATCCCGAATGATATTATGATTATATATATATATATATATCAAACCATACCTTACATAAATTGTTATTACTTTATAATTGAAGTATATTCACTAAAAGACATATCAAAATGATGACTGAATCGTATAAGTAAAGTGAATTTTGGAACTAGGAAACATAAACAACTTGTTCATAAAACATACACATTGTCATCCATTATTTTCATAATAACTAGACTCATTTTTGGAATATTATAGTTAATACCATTAATATTTATATTTGGAAGAGAAAAATATTAAAAGATGAGCTCAAATGCTCAATAAGTGTAAACAATGGAAATATCAATCAAATCATATATATAAGAACATAACATTTAAAAATAATATCTTGCATATAAAAGATCATAATATCAAGTCATGGGATAAATCATAAAAGTGAAATTTAATAAAAATGGTTCTAACATAAGAAAATAAATTTTGTATCATACATACATATGATGAATAAATAAATTCATATAAGTCAAGGCTCATTTCCAAGACCATTATAGTGGATAAAGTCTATTATTGATCTAAGTTCACTCCACATTCCATCCTTATATTACTGAACCCGATTTACATTACATTCTGTTTATGCCTATCTCATGAGATATGAATCATTAACAGATTCATTAAAGGTAGATATATGTCCCAAAAACCTCATAATGAACCTATTTCTATGTGTGCCACAAAAAAATTAAAACATTCACCATAACATAACCCATGAAATCGAATGGGTTTCTTAAACATCATTCAATCATAATTGATATAAAACAAATAGATTTTCTAAATAACATTATATAATAAAATCATTCCAATGAATAATAATAACATGGTTCAAAATATAACCCTTTTTAAATTTTTTCAACTAAGATTTAAAATATTTTTCAGAAAACACCTGATATGAAGTCCTCATGAAAATATCGTTTCTTCTTCAAAAACGTTTTCCTTCCTCAAAATGGGAAAAAATATAGAAGAGAAAATTTGATGTAAAAATAACCTTTAATGTTAATAGGGGATGCTTTAAGAAATTTAGGCATTATGAAAGCATAAAAATCCATTCATTCCATTCAAGTTAAACAAACACTCTTCTTGTACTTTTTCCAAAAAAGTAAAAAAGTACGTTGTACTGAAAGCGACAAAATATTACATTCATATGATTTAGTAAAGAATTCCCAATTGGTAAAATTGACATTAAACATTTATTAAAGGATAAAATGAATATTTTGAATTAAAATTTTAGGAAACATGGACGTGGATGAAAAATAACCACAGTAAATACATACGAATAAACAATCATGGATAAAAACGAGATTTGGAAATTTATCACATACCATAGGCACGATATGATTATTATGAATACAAACAAACTGTGTAATGATTCAAATAATGTAATTTATTTATTCCATAATCATAATCATTTTTATGATAACATTTATGATAATATTTTTATCTGTTTTTTAGTAACATTTCATTGTTACTCATTATTCGTGTATTAAATTCTTTAGGTTCATATGCATGTTTCGTCGGATAATTTATTATTTCAATATTTAGGATATAGTTATATCATTTACAGAATGGTATTAGTATTATATATATCATATTTATTCATTAAATTAATTTATATAATAATTCATTAATGAATATTATGTAGAACGAATCACATCCCACCATAGAGACTGTAAGTCGTGCGTACGCTTGAGCAACGATACCTTTCCTATAATTGTTGAATGGTATTGAAGTAGATGGTGTATAATATCTCATAATTAGTATCTTGTTATAAAAGGTATATGTAGTTATTATTTCCACCATTATACCCATCCAAGTAAGGTGGTTGTGAAAAACAAATTACCCCACAACGTGAGATGGTAATCCATTCGTACACACACCTGGTGATTTCTGTTTTGGTAAGATGGATATAAGGTGTAATAGGGTGGATTCATATTTATAATAACATATCAGTATATTAGTTATAATTATGTTATTACATCATAATTAAACAACTAATAGGAGTGTTTATAAGAATAATGAAATTTAAAAGAATCGGTAGAAGAGATTACCTCTTCCTCGATGTGCCACCGTTAAATTTCCTCTTAGGGCAATATATTTGGGCTTTTAAGATGATGAGAACATCTATAATGAAAATAGTGAAGCTGAGAAGGAGAAAATTTTAGGCGGTGGCTAAGAATGAAGTCTCAAAATGAAGTCAATAAGTGTGGGAGGAGGTGCCATTTTATAATTGAGGTGAATGGAACATTCGGAAACCACAAAAATATTAATTTACAATAAAATAAAACCCCACATAAAATCATCCAAAATGTACCTATTTAGAAGATAATATTTTATAGGGTTGTAATCTCATCATCTAATACTATTTAGACATGTGTTTATGTAAATTTTTTCATTATCAATTTAATTAACTCTTAGTTATTCAATTAAATTTTAATTGTCGTAATGACATTATAAATATTTAACGGTTTTAAATATTTACTTATATGGTGTTAATTAACCATAAATAGAAATTTAATGACATTTTATACCTTATAATTATAACTTTTTTATTTTCAAATATATTAATGATTTTTAAATAATTTAATAATATGTTATTTTTTTAAAATGTCAATAGTGTCAATTTTGATACTATTCATTTATTTGACTTTAAAAAAACATTGACCAGAAGACAAATTCAGGCCAAATCATTTACTAAACTCTTAACCTGTAATAATAAACAATAAAATTCTTGGATCACTTTAATTAGTTCATATGATATTTCATTTAATATATTGTATTGCCATTTATTTTTTATTTCTATAAATAATGTAGCATCTACATCACTATTGTGTCATTATTAATGGGAGTTATTTAATCTATAAAAATTATAAATATATGTATATCATGTATCAAATTATTTTATATTTATTTATAATATATATTTTTGATATTATCTCCATGTTTTCCATATATTAGTATTAATATCCTTATATAAAATGAGATTGTGACATTTTTCACATTCATTAGTTTGTATTACATTCATGTCAAATTCACAAGTATTTGGCCATAAAGTGAATATGATTCGAAAATTATATTATTAGGGAAACATTTAGTTTACTTATATGATTTTTATAGGTTTTAAGGTAATTTTATAATATTATTTTTTTCCTTAATTACCTGATTCACCTTTAACCATGGTAATAGAAATAATTTCCAAAGTTAGTATTTATAATGCCAAAAAAATAAAAGGATCCTATTAAAGTATTTTAGACCTACTGATTCCAAATTTAGATCCATTATAAAATTTTCAAAAGATAGAAGTTGTAGTAAGGGTTTAATTTTCCCCCTGAGCCTTGCATGAAAAAAATAGAGCCGTTGGCCACTATTCGGGTCGGGCCGACCCCACCCAAAAATCCATATGAGGCATCCTAAGTCGGGCCTTGAGTCAGCCCCAACCATCGGTTCAGGCTAGGATTTATTAGTACGGGCTGAGATTTTTTGAGTCGGGCGATGTTGGGAGTTTATTATTATAAAAATAATTGTTTGTTTTAAAACTTGTTTTAAAAAAAATTATGTTAAAGATTTTTTTAACATTTATTTAAAAAAAATTATTTATTTTCAAATAGAGGTTTTTTCTAAAAATTTTTATTTTGTTTTTATTAACATTTTACTATCAGTGGATATGTTTTTTTATATATAGATTTATATATTTTGAATCTATATAAATTATTTTCAAATTGTAATCAAATTAATGAGGGGTTTTTGGTGGTTCACAGCAGTGGGTTAGTTTAAAGCCTTGTTATTTTATTGTTTTTTATCATTTATTTAAAACATATTTTTACATTTAATTTTGTTAACATATTTATAATTTTTTAAGAATTTGTTAATTTTTTGTATTTAAAAGTTTTTATTTAAACCATTGTTTTATGATCTTTTTTAAAGGTTTATGTACATTTTTTTTAATTCTTAATTTAACACATTTTGTAAATATTTTTAAACGAAATTTGTTTATTAGTATTTATTTTTATCATTTTACATTTTTCATATTTTAATGTAAATATTAATTTTTAAGTGTTTGTTTAAAAAAAATTAATTTAAGTTTTTGTTTTAGAGACATTTTATAAACATTTGTTTAAACCATTCTTATTTGAACCATTTTTAAACTATTTTTTAACACTTGTAAAAGAAGTTACATTTATTTTTAAATGTTTAATTTATATTTTTTTGAATGTATGTTTTTCACAAGTATTTTCTAAAACTTTTAGTATGTTTTATATAAAAAAATTTATTAACATTTTATAGTGGGTGGATTTTTTAATTTTTTTTCTAAATTTATTTATATACGTCTATGAATTTATCTATATTATGTACAATTTGAAAAAAACATTAATTAGAGATTGTGGGGTGCACAGCAGTGGGTAGTGGGTTTAAAGCGTTGTAATTTAAAATTTTTTGTTCATTTATTTCAAACGTTTTTTACCTTTATTTTTTTAATCTTATTTATGAAAATTATTTATAAGCATTTTTTTAATTTAAAACATTTATTAAACGATTTTTAATTGTTTTTGTAGGGTAGGCATGACCCCACCCAATCCTCTTCAGGTTAGGCCAAAATTACAGCCTCATGGGGTGTGAAAAGGTGGGTGAGTTAAATTTTTTCTATATATATGTATATATATATATATTATATAATATATGTACGTTTCATCATATATAAAAAAATAATGAGGTTGGGTGTGTACGAACATCATTGGGTGAGTTTTATTTTTTCGATATATAATATGTTATTTGATATATATATATATATATAAGAAGAGAAAATTATAAAAAAATAATAAGGGGTTGGGGGTGCGCTGTAGTGGGCAGGTTAAATTTTTTTCGAAATAGATTTATATATAATATATGCAAGTTTCAACATATTTAAAAAAATTAATGAAGTTGGGGAACGTTCACGAACATCATTAGGTGAGTGTGTCTTTTTGTTAATATAAAATAAGTTATTATATATATAATATTAAATCATTGACACACAAACACACACACACACACATATATTTATTATTAATGGATTATTAAACACCACACTTAATTGATATATATTATTAATAGCATTATATATATTATTATTAATATATTTGTTTATATATATATATATTCATATCATTGATATATATATTATTAATGAATTTTTTTATATGTATATAATATGATAGTTTCATTATATTTTAAAAAACGTAATCAGGTTGGGGGGTGTGTGCGAACAACATTGGTTGAGTGTGTTATTTTTTTGTTAATATATAATTAGTTATTATACATATATAATGTTAAATGGTTAAGATATATATATACATACATATGTAATATGAGAAAAATGTAAAAATAATAATTAGGGGTTGGGGGACACACTACAGTGGGTGGGTTAATTTTTTTTCTGAATAGATTTATAAATGTATATTATATTAAATATATGCAACTTGAAACATAATTAAAAAATTTACCGAGGTTGTGGGACTTTCATGAACATCATTATGTGAGTGTTTTATTTTTTTATTAATATACAACAAGTTATTATATATATATATATACAATATTAAATCATTGATATATATATATATATTAATATCATTGTTTATATATATATATATATTATATTAAATCACACACATATATATATAGTGTACTTTTAAAAGCTACACTTAATTGATATATATTATTAATGGATTTGTTTATATATATACATTATATATATATATATAATTATATTTCATTGTATATATATAAACACACGGATTATAATTATATATAATAAAAAATATATGTATGTATATACACATTATTAAATATATTATATATAATATCTAATATATATTATTTTTTTAATATATAATGATTTATATATACATATATATAAATTCGTGTGATAATATATCAGGTGCAATGCTTGGACCAGTTAGTCCAGGCCCAAATTTGGAATCATGAGGTTGGGGGATCAAATGTCCCTACAAACAGTTTCCTGTTATATTTTTTTTACAGTAGGTGGGCTTCGCAGGTGCCTGCGGGCTGGGCTTTTTTCAGGCAGGCCCAGCCTAGCCCACGGGCCTTCTTGGATAGGCCTAGGCCCAACCCGATGAACCTACATCTTGAGCCTGGCCTGGCCCAACGCAGGCATTATCGGGACGGGCCTGTCGGGCTTTCAGGCTGCCTGGCCAAAATTACACCTTTATGTTGTAGTGATTAATTTAAAATCACTTCCATTCTCAAAAGTATAGAACACTATTTTAAAAGTTAAAACATTGCGAAAGATTGAAACAATATTACATATTAATTAAATGTAAAATTAATTCCGATTACATTAAATATATTAAATTGTAATAATATATTCTATTTATACTCTAAAACATTAAATATTATTATTTAAACATATAAGTTATCTTGAGGTAAAATACATTTTTTCATAAAAATTTCCTGTATTTTGACTATTCACCAAAACACGATTGTTTTCAAGAAAATTATCATAAATTTATCCAAAGTAATTTATTATATCTCATATAAAAATAACATTCTTATATTGTCATATAAAAATTATTAATCTTTCCAAACCATAATTTTAAATGGGTTCCCACTTCAAAGGAGTAAAATTAACCTTAAAATGGGGTTTTATACATCAAATAGGGTTTTATTCATAACCTATGACTAAAGTATCCATTGTATTAATATCAAATATAATTTATTAATTATATAAAACTTATATATCTCATTAATTTCAATACCAAAATTAATTCCCTCAAAATAAAATATATATAATTGATTTATAGTTTTCATAAGTAATTTATACCCAATTAATTCATAAGGTATATTGAAAAGTTAGTAATTAGTAATCCAACAAAACTAATGGCTAGGCTATAATGGTAATTTTATAATAAAGGAATCTCAGGAATCTTTTAAACTCACGATTTCATGCAAACCAAGATACTAAAGAATAAAATTTATTTAAAGAAAAAAATGTCATAAAAACATCTGGGTGTTAAATTATACCTCATTAAATTGAATTTCACCCTCGAAAATCATCACATAGAAAAAAATATGAGGATACCTCTCCTTCATTATATCCTCAAGTTCCCATTTAGCCTCTTCATATTGGTTGTTCATCAATAAAACATTAACCATGTGAGTGGTCTTGTTTGTAAAAAATTTTCGATACGATATAGAATCTCAATAGATTGTTCTTCATAAGAATGATCATGCACCATATTATGACTTCTGAGCATATTACATGCGATGTTTCAGGTATGTACATTCTCAGGAGACATACATCGAACACATCATGAACTATGGATAGATTATGTGGAAGCAGCAATTGGTATGCTACCTTTTCATGATGATCCAGAATTTCAAAAGGACCGATATACCTACCGCTCAACATTACCTTCATTAAAAATATCATTACACTCTTCCAAGGAGATATTCGTAGAAACACCTTTTCACCCACCTCAAACTCTAGGTCATTTATTCAGTTTTCAACATAACGTTTTTGTATACATTGTGCTACTCTGATATTTTTTGATTAGATCTGACCTTTTATACATTTTTTTTTAAAATAGATTAGGTCCTAATATATTTCATCCCCCAACTCTAACCCAATAATTTGTAGTTGTGAAATTATTTCCACGGTGGGATTTATAAAGAGCCAACTAAATACTAGAATGAAAGATATTATATTATGAAAATTCCAAAAATATAGGTGTTGATCCCAACAACATTCTAAATCCACAAAGAAATCTATCAACATGTCTTCTAGTGGTTAATTTATCCTCTCAGACTGACCATTTTTCCATGGATGTTATGTTGTGCTGAAACATAACTCTATATTCAGAGCATACTGAAGACTTCTCCAAAACCTAAAAATAAACCTCATATCCCGATTAGATATAATGGAATGTGGTACTACATGTAATCTTACAACATCCATTACATATCTCCTAGAATTCCGATCAAGAGATAAATCCTCTCTAATGTAAATGATGTGTGATGACTTTGTAAGGTGATAAACTATATATTAGATAACACTATTTCCACTGGATATTTAGGGATGTCTAATGAAAATGTCCCTTTTGGTTTTTCCCATTTCCATTCTAGTTTGGGTAATGGAAGAAACACCCCCCTTATACATATGTCTCTCAGCCTTTACATGATAAAAACCCAATAATTAAGAGACATTTTCAACAACATCTCTTTTCATTACATCACACAAAAATTACTGTCTTGAGATCCCAGTAAATCTATATACTTCCAGGGAGAATATATAATGATGAAATATAAGCCTCATCCAATATATCTTTCATTAATTATGGTATGGGAGGAATACAAACCTGGTTCTTGTATCCTATTATTTCATCACAATCAAGGTTGAATTAAAGGGAATTTCTCACCTTCTATTGTAACTCTACATCTTGCTTCTATGCGCCTTTAATATTTAATTGTATTGATGGATGAACATTCAATTAAAAAAGATAATATTTATCCCCTTTCATTAAAATTTCAAGATCCATCCTTTTTAAATCCATTAATATTTTATTTTTCATTATCCTCATCAGGGATATGATTGCATGGTCTGGTTGACTCAATAAATCTACCACATTGTTAACTCTCCCCTAGTGGAAATTTATTAAGTAGTCATAATCATTAATCAACCCCAACCATCTTCTTTGGTAAATATTCCAATAAAATATGGTGAAAATATAATTTAATTATGTATGATCATTATAAATATCAAAACATTCACCATAAAGATAATGCCTCCATATCTTTGATGAAAATATAATTGCAGCTAACTCCAAATCATGAGTTGAGTAATTTTTCTTAGGGATTTTCAGTTACATGAGGCATAAGCTATCACCATATCATTTTTCATGATAATTCAACAGTGTCCCTTCTTTGATGCTTAAAGGTAGATCGCAATCCATTCTCCACTACAAGGAAATGTGAGCATAAGTGCACCACCTAAGCTTCTCTTTATCTAGTTGAAATTACCTTCAAATTCTTTCATACATTGTAACTTAACTCCATTCTTAGTCAACATGGTGGGTAGATTAGATAATACTGAAAATTCGTTCAGAAAATGTAGGTAATATTCTACAAAACCAAGAATTCATCGGATCCCAGTTACTATTGTCGGTGTCGACCATCTTTTAATAACCTCTGTTTTTTTATACATTGATATCCACTCTATTGATATTATGTGACAAAATTGGAAATTATCTGATGCCAAAATTAAAACGCGTTATATTTGACATAAATTCTCTCCTTTATCAGGATCTTCACTACAATTAAAAAGTGATGTTCATGGTCTTTTTTTCTCCTTGAATAAACCAGAATATCATCTATAAGGACTACCTCAAACTGATCATGATAGTTTCTAAATAAAATATGAATTATATCCATAAGGATAGAGGGGTATTAGTATGGAAAAAAGGAATCATTATAAATTCAAAGTGCCCATTCTATGTACAGAATGTCATCTTTGGTATATCCTACTTTTGACCCTTATTGATGATTTCGTGAATGAAATCAATATTGGAAAAGCATTGATTTTTAATCAGTTGGTCGAATAAGTCATCAATGTGTGGAAGATGATATTTTTTCTTGATAGAGATATTTTTATGTTATCAATAATCAATGAAAAGTCTCATTGATCCATCTTTCTTCATAAAAAAGAAAACATGTGCAACTAAAGCTGACCAACTACGGAATATGAATCCTTTATCAATATACTCTTGGAGTTGCTTCTTCAATTCCTATAACTCAATTGGGACATTCTATATGGTGTATTTGAAATACACATATCACTCGATATGTGTTCTATTGAAAACTCAACTTCCTGATTTGGTGGAAGACCGGGAAATTACTCTGTAAAGACACAATAAAACTTTCGTACAATGGATTTATTCTAAATCATGAGTTTCTCCACAACCATTTGAGATAAATGACCTGCATTTATTGTAATCAAGACACATCATATGGAACAAATTTCTACCAGAATGTTATATTATTCCTTGCATCGATAGATGATCATAGATTTACATAGAATATGAAATGTTACTTCCCTTATATAGAAAGTTATATGAGCTGCAAATAGTGAAACACAATCCATGCCAATAATCCCATAAAACTACACTATAAGAAGGGTCACATTTTTTTCAAGGAGCAATTTCCCACAAACATCATCCGGAGACGAATTATTAACATTGGATGCGATCACTGTTCCGTGAAGAGTTGTCAAATATTAATCAACATATAATTGTTAAATTAATATGAAGATAACATTAGAAAAATCTTCAGAAATAAAAGAGTGGGTGGATACATAATCAAATGAAACATTTGATACATTAGAGTGGCTGGTATGTTTACTTTTCACCAGTCCATGATCATACTCAATGTATCTGATAGCGATTTCATGTGAAATTCCTTTTTCGTTGACCTTATGATTTTTTTGACATCAATCATCATCAATAACCCTTTTATTGTGGAATTTATTTCCAAAATTCCCCATTTCCATTCACTTGAAAAATTAAAGAGTAAGAGGTGCATTTTGTGTAGTCTTTTCTATGTTCTCATTATTAGAAATATTTTTACAATCACATCAGAATTCAATTTCATGTTGAACTTATTTTTCCACACATAAAACATTTACTATACTATTTAAGAAAATTCAATCAATGATTCTTTCCAAAAATTTAGCATAATGGAAAAATCATCTTCTTATCAGTATGATATTTATATTTTCCATTAAATTATATTTTTTTCTTCTTATCAAACCCATATGACTGGTGGGTTACTCCAATATCCATCTCAACCTTGGTAGAACATAAAAAAATTTCCTCATAGCTATTGAAGTCTCTTTTGGCTAATGCCCTTAAGAGACTTCGTTTTAAGCCACTAATGAATCGATTAATCTTTATATCAGATTAGATAGTTATTCCAGAAGTGTACCATAAAAGTCTTGTAAAATTTCTTTCATAGGTAAGAATAGACTCATCATCCTTTTTCATAATTTGAAGGTACTCTGTCATCATATTTTTTTTGAATAATATGAGGAAAGTAATTATTCAAAAATAAGTTCTTGAACTCGACCAATTCAATGGTCTCAATTTTATATTTTTTCTTAAAATTATTGACAAGATTCCTTTATTGTTCAGCATAACCTTCCAAAAAATATAATTATAATATGAATTTATCTAGTTTAGAACATTATATAACTAGAAATATCTTTTGAATGGTACTGATCCATTGTTCATCCTCTAATAGATCAGAAGACCCACTAAATGAAGGTGGACACTGTCTCGTGAAGGACAGAATAGAATGTTTCTCCCTCTTTCGCTCATTTGGATGTCCTGTATGATTCATTGCTTGAGAATACTATGTGATCAAGGCTATAAGATTTTTCATTCCATCTCCCTTAACAATTTGTTGCTCAGGGGGACCAACATTTCATTTGTTATCATATTTAGTATTAACATTGTTCATTAGAGTTATATCCATTTAATAAAACTAAGAAGCAAAGTGTAAAAACACTTATAATAATCTGAGAACCACATAATAAAGACTAAAATTTCAATTATAGACTCTTTATGATTTTACCTAGGATATTCATGGTAATATCTAACACACTTGGATTGAATCCTATTCTTAAAAATATACTTAGTGATCTTATTACAACTTTCTCATAATAGTTTTAAATGGTTATCTATACCTTTTTCCTTATACCAACTACAACAACCCATACTTTAAAAAAATAAATATTATTTAATAATTGAAGTATATTCATTAGAAAATATAACAAAACCATGACATGACTGTATAAGTATAGTGTCATTAGATATTGGGAAACATAAGCAACACATTCATAAAACATCTATATTATCACTTGTTTATTTCATATTACCTAGACTCCATTTTTGAATATCATATTTACTATCCTTCATTATGACATTGGGAAAATAAAATTTGAAAGGGATAGCTCAAAGGATTAATAAGGGTAATAAAATAAAATATCAATCACATAATATTTATAAGAACATAACTTCTGAAAATCGTATCCTCCATATAAAAGATCATAATATCATTTAATTGGTTGAATCATAAAATTGAAATATAATCCTAGTAGTCATAACATAAGACATGATATTTTTTAGAATACACATATAAGAATATAAAATAATTCAATATTATTTTAGGCTCATTTCCAAGACCATCATAGTAGATAAAGTCGTTTATTAAACCAAGATCACTCTTCCTTCCAGCCCGGTAATACTGAACATGATTTATTTGTCATTATGGTTGTGTATGTATCATGATATATGAATCATTACCAAATTCATTGTAAGAGGATATAGGTCCCACACTTATCATAATGAATCAATTCATACGTGTTTCACAAACACAAAAAAATTCCCCGTAGCATAAGCCATGAAATCAAATGCATTTCTTAAACATCCTTCAGTTATAATTGATATAAAAAATGGCTTCCCTGTATATAATTCCATCATAAACATAATTAAATTATATTAATAATAGTGTTAAAAATAATACCCTATTTAATGAGTGTCATCTACAATGGAAAATAGTTTTGAGAAAACAATTTAAATTAATTCCTATGGAAAAAATCATTTCTTTTTCAAAGATTCTTTACATTGTCAATATGACACACAATTTTAGAATAAAAGATTTTATGTTAAAATAACATTGTAATTTTTTTTGGGAATATTCAAGGAAATAATTCATTATCAAATATTAAAAATTTCGTCATGACGTACAAGTTAAAAAAAATTATTCTCATACATTTTCTGAAAAAGTCAAAAAGTACCTCGTACCAAAAACGACAAAAGATTTCATTCATAACATTTATTAAAATTTTACCAATGGGTAAAATTGACATTAAAATTTTATTAAAGGATAAAATATCTTTTTAAATACATATTTTGGAATCATTGATGTGGATGATACATAACCCATAGTAAATACGTATGAATAAGCATTCTCGGATAAAAATGGGATTCGAAAATTTATCCCTTACTTTAGGCCTGAAATTCTTTTTATGTATCAAAAACTACTATATAATGATTTAAATAATTTTATGAGTTATTATTGAATCATAATAATATTTATGATATAATTTATGATTATATTTTAATCAATGTTTTAGAAAACAATTCATTGTTACTCGTCATTCAGGTATTAACTACTTTATGTTCTAATGCTTGTTGTGTCCGATAAGTTTTTACTCCTATTTTTAGGTTATATTTATATCATTATATATACTATATTATTATAATATATATCATATTTATATATTTAATTCATTTATATAATAATTTTTTAATGAATATTATGTAGAATGAATCATAATTCACTAAAGAGACTGTAAGTGGTACGTACGAACGAGAGATGATATTATTCCCATAATTGTTGAATTGTAATGTAGTGGATGGTGTATAATATCTCAGAATTAGTATCTTGTTATAATAATAATAATACATAGTTATTATTTCCAACATTATACCCATCCCTGTATGGTGGTGGTGAATAATAGTCTACAGTACGTCATGGAGATGGTAAACGGTAAGTATGCACGCGCGATGATTTTATTTTCAGTAGGATAAATAGAAGGCGAAATAGGTTTGTTTAATATTTATAATAAAATATCATTATATAAGTGATAATTATATTATAACTTTATAATGAAAAAACTAATGATGTGGAATTAGAAAAATAAATTTTTTGAAAGAATCATTAGAAGAGATTTCCTCTTCCTCGACGTGCCTCCTTTAACATTCCTCATAGGGCACTAGAGTTGGTATTAGAAAAATAATTCAACCTCTAGAATGAAAATAGGGAAGTTTAGAAGGAAAATATGAAAGGTTTTATCCCATCTTGAAGGCTCCAAATTAAGTGAAGAGGTGAGGGAGGAGGTGCCCTTTTATATTTTAGGTGAGAGGCACTTTTGAAGACCTCAAAAATATGAATTTATAAAAAAATCAACCCCCACAAAAAGTACACATAAATGTACAAATTTAGAATATTAAATGATATAGGGTTGTAAAATCATTAACCAATAATTTTTAGGGATGTTTTTATCAATTTAATTATTATCATTTTAATTAACAATTGGTCATTTTAATTAATTTTAATTATTTTTAAAATATTCTAAATATTTAATGGTTATAAATATTAACTTATATAGTTTTAATTAAACATAAATGTATATTTTATGAAATTTTAGACCTTATAATTATCAATTAATAATATTTTTAAATTTTTTATATTTTTTATATAATTTAATAAAATTTTATTTGTATGAAATGTCAATAGTGTCAATTTTGAATGTGTTCATTTATTTGATTTTTAATAAAATTCAAACAGTAGGTAAATTCAACCAAAAAAATTTAATACACTCACAACATGTCATAGTCAACTAGAAAATTCTTCAAGCACTTTAATTAATTCATATGATATTTATTTTAATATTTATTTTAAACCATTTATTTTATATTTCTATTGAAAAAGAATTTTCTACGTCACTATTGTGTCGTCATTAATGGTAATTATTTAATCAATAAAATTATATATAAATTTCTCTAATATAGGTAATTCATTTAGATTTCTAGAGACTATCTATATTTGATATTATATCATAGTTATTCATATATTTAAATTAATATTCTTATATAAAATGATATTGTCATATTTTGTCACATTCATTAGTTTTTATTACATTCATTAAATATTCATAGGTAAGTGGCCATAATGTGATTCCACTTAGAAAAATAGATGATAACATTAGAATTTAGTAACTAAATTTTATTTTTATATGTGTTATGGTAATTCTATAATATTATTTTTACCCTTAATTACCCTATTTAGCTTTAACCGTAGTAATAAAAATATTTACCAATATTACTATTCATAATGGTGAAAACAAATTACCCTATTAACATAATTTCGACCGATATATTCCATATATAGAATCATTTTTTAAATTTTAAAAAATCATAAGTCGTAGTAATTAATTTAAAATCACTCTCATTGTTGGAATGAGAGAACAAGATTAAAAAAAAGATAAATAATATATAAATATTTAAATATTTTTACATATGAATTCATTGTAAATTTTATTCCAATGAACATAATTATATTAAATGGTAAAGCAATATTCAATATATACTTTAAAACCATTCAATATTATAATTTATCCATATAAATTATCTATATGAAAATCGTTTTTTCCTTAAAATTTTGAAAGTTTTTTACATTTCATCAAATACCGAATGATATTCGAAAAATATCACAAATTTATACAACGTAAATTTTTATATATCACTTCAAAATTACATGTTTATGTTTTCATAAAATAATTATTAATGTATCAAAATCGCAATTTTAAATGTTTTCACTATTCAATGGTGTAATATTATCCTTTAAAAAAATAGGTTTTTATACATCAAATTGGATTTTATTCATAACCTATGACTAAAATATATAGTGGTTGAATATTGAAAATGTTTTATTTAGTATATAACACACATATATATCATTAATTTCAATACCTAAAGTAATTCACTCAAAATAGAAATATATTATCTATTTATTTTTTTATAAATAATTTATAGGCAATTAATTAATAATATATTTTCAAAAGTAAGTTATATTTATTCTCACTAACCAAATGACTAAGTTATAAAGGTGATTATTTAATAAAGGAATCGTGTGGTTTTGTAAACTCATGATTGTGTGCAATGTAACATAATAAAGAACGAAAATTATTTAAAAAATATATTTCATAAAAACATGCGGGTGATAAAATATATTTCATAAATATTCATTATATATATTGATTTAATAGTTATTTGAATAGTGAAATTGGAAATTGAGTATCATCATCCCATAGAGAAGGTAGGTCGTACAAATTCTTAACAGATAGTATTATTTCTTTAATGGTAAAATGGTAATGAATTGGAAGGTACAATTTTTTTTAAATAAATATCATTCATTAATTGATATATATATTTATTATTTCCAAATTCACACCCATCGCATGAAATTAATGTTGAAAAATTAATTACTCCCCAGCATGGAGACAATAATCTATAAGTACACACGCACTATTGTTTTTTTTTACAAGATAAAAAAATGTGAAATATGGTTGTTACAGAATCATAATAACATCTAATAATATATGATATAAAAGATTTATTTCTTTATAATTGAAGCAATAGATGAAGATGATATAAAAAGGGAAATAACCATGAAAGAGTCGGTAAAAAATATTACTTATTCCCCATAAATCATTCTTTTTATATCCTCATAAAGAAACTAGGGTATTTTTGAAAGAAAATAACATCCAGAATAAATATACTAAATTTTAGAAGATAAATTTATATGGAATGAATGAGATCACATCCTCAAACTAATTTTAATAAGTGTGGGAGGAAGTGTAATTTTATTTCTTGGGTGAGGGGAACTTTGCATATTTCTAAAATTATTATTTTATAATAAATTCAATCTCAAGACCAAATACATCAAAAATTACATGAATTATAATATTTGACTCTATAAGGATACAATATCATCATCCAATATATTTTTTACTTGTTTTGGTTTTATTTTTAACATTATTATTTTATGTAATCCTTAGTTAACCAATTTTAATTTTAATTATGATAATAAATTTTCCAACATTGAAGGATTTTAATTTTTACTAATGTGATGTCAATTGAACCATAGATGAATCATTTATTACATTTTAGACAATATTATAATTATTTCATATTTTCATATATGTTTGATGATATTTAGTGAAAAATTGATAATATATTATGTAGATAAAATATCATTAGGGTTAATATTGAAGCTATTCATTTCTTGGACTTTTACAAATATTGAGATATCAAGTTAATTAAAAACAATATTTTATTATATCCCTATGTGGGAATTCCATCAATAAAATTACTTCATTACATTAATAATTTAAATTAAATTTATTATATTATATTTAATATCATATATTTGATATTTCCATTAATAAAATATTTACTACATCAGAGTTCTGTAATTATTTTCTATACATAATAATTCACTATTAATTTTAAAAAAAATACCACGATAAGGATCAATACACCATTATTTATAATATTATTTATATTAGAATATTTAATTTTTAAGCATAAATTTATAATTATATAATATTTAAAACATGAATGTGACTTCTTTAAATGTTAATAAAATAATATATTATAAATATGATAATTTCATATAAGTGGAAAAAATTTGAAAAATAAATGTTTACCATGAAAATATGTTTAATTAGTAAACAATTTACATGTATATTCATTCATAAAAAAACCTTTTCCCCATGTGAACACATAAGTGATATTAAAGACAATGAGAGTGTCATTTTGTGACTTTCATTGATTTAAATAATTTATATGTCATTTTCAGATAACATTTTACGTTAAAAAACTTAATATCAATTATTATGTGTTCAGGGTCGAATTATATTCCTCAAATAAATTATAGTCTTGTATTTGATTAATTTTAGTCGTTATAATTTTATAGTTAACATAATTACCCAATATACACTTTATTGTTGTATCAAAATTTAATGCCTTTACTATTCATATTATCCAAAAATAAAAGTAATCTATTTAATTCATTTGAAAATTATTAAAATAAATTTTTTATCAATTTTCAAAAACAACAGTGTTGAAGAATTTAATTTTAAATAAAAATTTAAAAATTCAAAGAAAAATACTTTTCGAAAAAAAGTCTATTTTATTATATGTAATATTTTCATGATTAATTTGAGTATAAAATAATTTTATAATATATTTTTCTAGTTTCTTTACAATAAAAAAGATCTAAATGAAATATATTACTATTAAAACATAATTTTAACTTGTAATGCCTTTAAAATAAAAAATAATTTTTTATATAAATAAGTATTTGTACAGTTCCTTAAAAAACTAGATGTTTTCAAGAACATTATAAATAAATAATTTTAAAATTATTTTTATAGGATTAATGGGAAAATAAAAATAATTTTCTCAAATCCTTTTTCTAGAACTTTTATAATTTATTATTTATTCATAAAAAGAATAAATACTTATTTATGGAGAAAACCTATTTTTTTATGAATAATGTTATTTTACAAACATTTTGTGATTATTTTATAAGGACATACAAATTCATTCATATTGACTTCGGTAAATATTTATTTCATAATTAAATTGTTAATATTTATTACCTCCATTTAAAGGGATAGGGTATACTAATAGTATATTATGGTTTATTTAAACACATGGTTTTGTTATACGCAAGATATTAAAATATTAATATTATTTTATGTGAAATATTTCATATAAATTTTAGGGTGATACATTCCAACCCCACTTAAAAAAATTAGTCTCTTGAATTTCATCACTTGGATACAAATAGTTGAGAATTCTTATGGATCATCATATCCATAGTTTCCCATGTAGATTCATTAAATTAGTGGTACTACCATAAAACATTAACCAAGCCACAGGTCAGGTTTCATAAAACATTTCTCCCTAATTAAGAATCTCTATATTTTTTTATTCATAAGAATGATCTTTCTCTAGGAGTACAACAATTTAGTTTAGTATATTTTAATTATTAGGTATGTAATTCACGATTGGTGATAAATGAAACACATTTTGAACCTAAGAGAGATACATTATAATCATAGATCTATAAGTTACCTTAAAACATGATAATAATTTTATAAATATCCCATAATTCTATGGTTATATTACCCTTTATTAAAAATTGTATTTATGTCTTCCATGGAGATATTCATAGAAATACCATATCACCCACTACAAACTCCACGTATATTAATCGATTTTCAGCCTAACTTTTTTTCGACTTTGAGATTATCTTATAAGATGTTTAAAATATATAAACATTTATATCATTTAATCAACATGATTTGTCCAAACGAACTTTATTTTTCCAAAATCATTTCATCATATGGGAGTTCATTAGTTTTTATAATATTTGGAATTATAAGGATCCACTTGAATATAGGAGTGAATGATATTGTGGTAATAAAATTCCACCAATGGTAGGTGTTGATCCCAACCATATTTTTAAATATATAAATAATTATATCAAAATGTATTCTATAGTTTGAGTAATCATCTCAGACTGACCATCTATCTGAGGATGATAAGCAGTGTGGAATATTAGTTGTATATCCAGATCCTGCTGAAGACTTCTTTAGAAGATGGAGTTAAACCTTGAGTCCCGATTAGATAGAATGAAATGTGATAATCCATGAAATCTCATAATAGGATCAATAATAATCATGGAAGGATGATCATGAGGTAAATCTTATCTAATATTATTGAAGTGTACCGAATTCATAAGGAAATCAACTATAACCTATAAAATATTAGGGTTTTAAGATATTTTTGGGATTTATAATCCAAAAATCCCTGGTGATGTTTTCTATTTTCTATTTTGGTATGGTTTATGGTTGAAACATATTCTTAAACATCTATATCTTAGCCTTAAATTGCTGACAAACAAAAAATTGTGGAACCTACAATGCAATGTCACTCTTCACGCCATCCCACCAGAAATAATATTTTAAATCTCTACATATCCAAATGCATATAGGATGGGTAGAGAATGATGAAAAATGATCCTTACCCCACATCTCATTCACTAAGTCTAATATCTGACAGACACAACAAATTGTTCCTAAACCAAACTATTCCATAACAATCAAATTCAAACTCTATAACATCAATCACCTTCATTTGTATCTCTAAAACTTCCCCCATAATCCTTACTTTCATAGATATTTCAAAATTCCTTTGATCCATATAAAATTTATCCCATTACTTAATAATTTGTTAATATATACTTTGAAAATCCATAAATATTGGACATTTTATGATCCTTATCATTAATAGGATAAAAATTTATTTTTGACTCAAATAATCTTCCACCATGTATTTATTCTTAGTATGGTAATATATTGAGCATTTATAATAACTAATGAACTCAACCCATCTTATGTCGAACATGTTCATCTCCTTTTAGGTGTAAATTATTATTAAACATTTTTATCAATATATATGTCCCACATTTTTCTTTATTATCAAACCTATAAGATTGATGGGTGATTCTAATCTCTTTATAAACACTGAGATCCCACTAAACAATTTACTCATAGATATTAAAGTCCCTTATAGATAAATACATCCTGTTTCATTATTTCAATCTATAGAATAATCAAGCAACATTAATCTTTTGTTGAAGTATAATTCTAGAAGCGTACCTCACATGTCTTGTAATCTTTTTCTCATAAGTACCAAAATATTAATCATGATTTTTCTTCACTTCAATGAAGTCCTTCTATATTAGTGTGTGAAGAACACATGGAATATAATCATTGAAAATATGTTATTGAACACATCTCATTCCATGGAGTCAATTTCATCTTATTGTCTCATATTATAGAATAGATTACACTATTGATCTACTTCACCTTCAAAATGATATACTTCCAAAATGAATTTCTCATTATCTGAACATTAAATAACTAAAATCACAATTTAAGTAGTATAGATCCACTATCAAACCACAAGTGGGTCAAAATAACCAAATAAATAAGGTGGATTCTACCTCATGAAGGTGTCAAAATAATGTTTTCCCCTCTTCTCGTTTGTATATTTTTCAGTATTCCTAGCTCGAGATTGTTTTGAGAGTATAGAAACAAGTTTTTTAATTCTATATGCCATAATATTAATTTTATAATAATGAATATAGATTCATTTCCCATCACATTCAAAACTAAATTAAATCTTATTGGATTAATATTTTAATGAATTTGAAAATAATTGTGAGGGAAACACAAATTGTAGATGTAAAACTAAATAATCAAGGAAAAGTACATTCAATCTATAACATATGAAGTTTTTTCATAGTTTAACCATGATGATTAGAAACACTATATTATTGTATCCTATACATAAAAATATCCTTATATTTACCACTATGGTTTTCTCTTCCACATTCCCAAAGGATAATTAATCCTTGATTTGATAAGAACTATAGAAACTGGGCCCTCCTAATAACACATACATCCATTTTTAACATGGTCATTGGGTCCTGGATTTATAGGGGCCATTAGTTAATCTACAGATAGATTTTCCCCCCTATAGGGCCCACCCATGTTCTCAAATGGGTTATTAGACTAATAAAATTCCCCAGAAGACAACAATTTTTCCTTCGGGAGTGTTTTTCTTCACACATACACACCCTAGGAAACATTCCAAAAGGTGATCATTCCAATCACTAATCCAGGAAAATCTCTCTTAATGGTGGAGATATAATAAGTTAGGGTCCAAAAATAATGTTACAACTTATTGAAATGAGTCATATCATTTATCCATTTACCCCTTTGTCATTTTTTGTTGTTACATTCACCCCCCTTTAGATCGCAATGTCATTGTTGTGGATCCTACATATAAATCCATGTAGTGCTTCCACACATAGGGATCAGTTTTTTCTATGATACCATGTATAATGACACATACATTTAATACATATATATTACCTCTAAGTAGAATAATATTATTCACAGAACATAAAAAAATAACAACAAAAACCTATAGGTGTGGTGTCTTTGGGAAATGGAAATATAAAAAATATAATTCAGAAAACATCAACACCATCTCATGAATATTTAATCATAACTATAACCCTTTTGAGGCATCTTACATAATACAAGTTTCAATATACTTGTAAAACAAAACATAAGAAAATGAGGAGATCAAATGTTTTTATGATAAAAATGTTAGATAACATAATAATATGTGCATAAGAACACAAAAAAATATTTTTTAAATAAAATCTTACATTTCAAAGAAAATGATCTTGTGTAATGAATTAAATAATATATCTTCATTAAGAATAAAATATAAAATTCCTAGAAAAAATAACATATCAAATGGAATCTTGTCATACAAATAAACATATAAAACCACTTCTATTTTAGTCTGATCTCATTTCAAATACCATCATATCAGTCAAATACCATAACTGAAATGAGTTCACTATTTGTTCCAGCCTTATGTTACTAAATCTAGTTCACTCCTTATTCTAGTCCTATTATTTCATGAGATATTAATCATTACCGAAAATATTAAAGGGTGATATAGGTCTAACAAATCACATAATGAGAAATATTGATTTTTTCACAATTATTTAAATATTCAATAATAATAGAACCCATGTAGGCAAATGGAATTCATAAAACCTTCATTATAGAATTACCAGTGGAAGGGAGATGGTTTTCATAAATATCATTCCATCACATACATAATCCAACAGAAAAATTAATATGGATATTAATCTGAAAAAATATTCATTCTAAAGCATACGTAAAATCATATAATGTTATCGTAGAAGGATAATCATTTGAAATATTTCTTGACGGAAATATCTTTTATTTTTTGTAAACATCATTCTTTTTGTAAAATGACATGAAATTATATAAAAAATTATTTTAATAAGATCATGAACCCTTATAATGAAATATTAAAGGAAGTATCAATGAATGAATATACAAAAATCCATTAATACCTTATAAGTTAAAAAACTTTCATTTTATGTTTTTTTTTGAAAAAGTCACAAATAACCTTGTTTGGAAAATAACAAAAAGATTCCTTTCACAATATTTTGTAAAAATTCACACATGGCCACAAATAACATTGAACAATTATATAATAATACTAATAATATTTATGAAATCATTTTTTAAAATCTTATACATAGAAGAAAAATATTCCCCAATGGATAGTTATATATAAATAATCCTAATAATATTTTGAAATTAACGCTTACCATATGAAATATTTCATTTTTTATATCTAAAAATCATGTATAACGGTTAAATTTTTTCTCAATTCATAGTAGAACCACATTCATAATTATTATTTAATTTATTATCCTCTTATATTATCGTGTCACCCATATATTAACAGTATTTCATTATTACCCATATTTTGAGTGTTAATGCTTCATTTTTCTATGCATTTTTGTTCATATAAGTAACTATTCTTCGATATTAGATATAGTTCCATAATATAAAAAATTATTTTAAGGTAATTTATGTCATATTTATTCATTATAGAGATTTATATAGTAATTGTTTTGAATGATGAACATGAAGAATCTGTCGCATCGTGTATTGGAGATGGTATGTCATAAGTACAAACAACCGATGACATCATTCCCTTAATTTTAAAAGGGTAAGGAAGAGGATTATAATTTTTTTCCAGAAAATATTTTAGGGTATATTTAATGTATATATTTAATATTCTTATCAATATACCCATTCTGTTAATTTAGTGATGGATAACATATTACACCACGATGTGGAGATGGTAAGTCATTTGTATATATAGTTGGTCATATTTTCATATGATAGATAAATGGAAGAATATGGTTGTTCCATAATCATAAAAACATATCGGAATATAGTTGATACTTGAGTTATTAAATTATAATGGAAAATACATATTAAGAGGGTTTAAAAGAAGAAATAAACTTGAATGAGTTGTTAAATAAGATTACCTCTTCCTCAATGAACTTCCTTTAGTTATATTCTTAGTGACACTATGTTAGGTCTTTTGAAGATCTAAAAACCTATAGAATGTTATAGGGATGTTTAAGTGATTAATTGGAAATGTATGGTTGATCTTGATAGATCATTGTGATTTGAAGATGTGCGGGAGGAGGTTCCCTTTAATAATTTACCAAAAGGGGAATTTGGAATTTCTCAAAATATTAGTTTATAATAAATTCAAACAAAAGTGAAATACCACCTTAATAAAATGAATTGAAATAAAATTTTATTTAATTCATTACTATCATATAAAAAATAATTTTATTAATGTTTTTATATTTTTTAAAAACTTATCATTTTAATTAAACCTTCATTAACATATTTAAATTTTAACTTTGATAACAAATTTTTAAACATTAAAATTTTGTATTTTTTAATTTTTTGATATAAATTGTAAGATAAAAAATATAAAATTTTAGACCATATTATAATTATTTTTTATATTTAAATATTTTTTATAGATTTTTTAATAATTAATAAATTATTTTTCTGAGAAAATATCATTACTATCAATTTTGACATCATTCATTAAATAAACATTTAAAAATATCTAAATAAAAAGTTATAATAAAAAATAAGTATATCCCTATGAAGTGAAGTTAATCAAAAAATTCAATTTAAACACTAATTATATTAAATGTTTTTTCTTTTAAATATTAAATAAAATTTATTTTATATTTTTGATTCTGAAATGATTTCCACTTCAACATTGATTAATTATTTAATATAATTTTTTATTCTATAAAATTTTAAAATAAAATACAATTATGAATATAAATTTTATAAAATTATTAATAATATTTATAGTGTAATATATCTTTTGGTAAACTTTATATTAAAAATGTTATAATATATATAATAGAATGTGATATATTTTATGTTTTTTAATAACATACTATAAATATCATAATCTCATCAAACTGTTTCAAAATGTACAAAAATATAAATATAATTTTATAAAGATAAAAAATTACATTTATATTTGTTCATAACATATATTTGCCCCCATTTGGACTCTTAATTCATATTTAGGAAAAGAAAGTAAAATTTTTTCTTGTCTTTGAATTAAATATTCCATATGTTATTTTTTAGGTAAGTTTCCCATAATCAAATTAATTTAGATTCTATTATTTCAAGGTTCAAATTAGATTCGTCTTATAATATTTTTTCATGAGTTAGTGTCATATTATTTTCTTCATCGCTTTATTTTTATCATAAATTACCCAATTGATCATTTACCATGGAAACCAAGTTTTTCAATGTTACTGTTTGTACTGAAAAGATAAGTTGAAACTATTCACTAAATTTGGAAAATTGGAAACTAAATATGGTATAAAATATTAAAAATTCAAAAAAATAAAAGTTTCAGAATTTAATTTAATATAATTCTAGTAAAACACTCTAGAAGAAATTATTTGGAAAAATTCATTTCTAAAACATAATATGTTTTTATAATACATTAATGTATAAAACACTTTTCAAAAGTAATAATAGTATTATTTAAAAATAAAATAATCTAATTAATATTTAAAACTATTATAATACATAATTTTATTTTGAAAATAAATTAACAGGAAATAATTTTTTCAATAAAAATTAGTATATTCATTATTCCGTAAAAATAATATCTTTTAAAAAAAATAAAAAATTATTTTAGGATAATTTTTACATGGTAAATTAAAAAAGGAAATTAATATTATGTAATACATATTCTATAACTTCTAAAAATAAAATTTATCCTTAAAAATGATGAAAATGCATTTTTGAGGAAAACATATATTTTGAAGAATAAAGTGATTTTACTACAATTATGTGATTATTTTCTATTCACATATGTGTAAATTCATTTTTTGTTGTAGATTTATATTTTTTTTCAATATTTATTTATTTCTATTTTTTATGGAAATTTAAAGGCTTGGTTATTCTAATACTTTCTCGTAGTTCATTTAAACTAATGTTTGCATGTAGCGAAATATATTGAAGAATTACAATTAGTTAAAGAGAAACATTTCTCTTAAATATCCAACTATCACATAAAAATAATTGATGTTCTATAAATAATAGGTATATGAAACATTTACATTTTAATAAATGTAATGCATGATGATGTCATACATCTTCCACTTCGTATGTAGAGTGCATGCATCTCTCACATCGATACCATTTTATTTCATCTAGTTGAAAATATATAATGACTGGATTAAAAACATATTTAATATCCATTTAATGGGTTCAATGGATTAATCAAATAATAATTATCACATATTCCCTAAAAATTGAATATGGTTAATTCATTTCATTATTTGAAATGCATTTTGAGCGTCTCTATAATTGGATGAGATCATAATTTTGGAAAAGATGATTGTATACAAGCCTCTTAACACTATATTACTTAATACATACAATTGATCTCTGGGTAAAGGCGTTAAATACCCTTATGTGTTTTGTGAACCTAAATATGTGTTAGTAAATCAAATTTATGTAATAATCCCCTCATAGGTAAGGTAATGATGTCGGCATTGCTCAATGGGTTTCATCCATTTCCCTTTAAATTTCATATATTGAGGATGTATAATTCCTATTTGGGATTTGTTTCCTTGTCTTATGTTCATAAAATGACCCACAAAATCACAAACTTGGTATCACAGTAGGGTTTCTCATCAGATCAACATGCATATTTTACAGTTTATGATCAACATGATATATGCACAAAATATTGGTTCACATATAATCAATAATTGACCATATAATAATTCATTAATAATTATATTTTATATATTAAATATGATTTGTTCATATTTTCTCAAATAAAATATATAAATAATTCATTAATTTATTAATTATTAAATTTCATTTATGAATATAATTTCATCATTTATCAATTTTATTTATAATTAATGAGATCATATTGTTCAACACTAATAAAATTTATCATATTATTTACCCAATTTATTTATGAATTGGAAATTAATAAATAAATAAAATATTAAATTTTTAAATGTTAATTGAAACATTTATTTTTAATATTTTGTTAATATTAATTTTTTAATATTAATAATTACATTTTCAAATTTATATGGTCTATAAAATGTTTCTAAGTTATTATAAAAGTTATTTTGTGGTGTATATTAATTTTGGTGGTGTTTATAATTTAAAAAATATATATGTGTTTTTAATTCATTAAATAAATTTTTATGAATCATTTTTGATAACAATATTCTGAGATATTAACATTTTCTATTTGAAAAATTACATTTTACCTTTTTTGTGTAAAGTCTTGTTCTTTCTAAATGGTGTTTTTATATATAAATCATAACTTTAATTTATAATATGATTATATATTAAAATATATGGATAAAATAAAAACGAATTTATATGCGAAATTATTAATTTTTTATAATTAACTAAATTTTTACTTTTAAAATTAAATGGATCCTTATTTAAAATATTATTTGTAACTAAAAACTACATTTTAAATATTTATTTTTTTATTAAATATTAGATATTTGATATTTAAATAGTAAAAGTATTTACTTAAAAGAAATTACATTTCTAAATTGATTATAATATATAAAATATAAAATTTTAAAAATGGGTTATCACACAATGTATAATATGAATGATTCCTTCATGAAGTTGAGTAAATTTTTTATTTTTATAATCGTGGGATTTACATAATATAAGATAAATTATAAAATAGTTTATAGGTATCATTTATTAAATATTTTTTTTTAAATTGGGTTCGTCATGTTTAAATCTAATAGAAATTTCCTTTGTTTCTTCATGAGTAGTTTTTATTGAATATTAATCATATGTATGCAATATTCAATGAAAAATTTTCTTTTTTGAGGAAGAACCATTTATCAAAAACTAGTTACAACATTAAAAAAAATTATAGATTTGGTTTTATTTTTATTGTTATGAGAATCAGATTAATGTTTTAATATAGTTTTAAAATATTAGTTATTAGATATGCCATTAATTAAATACTGGCGCGAGTAAAGATCCATTGGGGTGAGGGGATTCATTTTTGTCAACCCACCGAGTTAGAGGATTTTTTCCATTTTTGTTTTGTGAAGGGGTTTCCTTTCTGTCACTCTAGGATTACCCATGTATTGTTTATCAATCACACATATCAATATGCCTCCACATGAAAATTTGTACATATATGAAAATGTTTACATTATTCATAAGGTTTATTCGTAATTAAACGAACATATTTTTTTGGTGACTATCAATAAAATAGGTTTTTTGTAATGGGTTATATATTTTTATTTTTGAATGACATTATTTCGGATAATGAATTCAAGATTTCAAAACTAAATTTTTGAATCATACATAAAAAAAGGAATACGAAAATTAAAAGATAATTATTTCATAAGACGTAATATGTTTACATTAAATATGCATATAAGAGCTAATAAATTTTTTATACATTCAATGTGACACAACATAAACACTAAATATGATAATACTTCAAAAGAAGAACCGATCAATACATAAATCAACAATCCAAGAAGCTCATGCTTAGTCGAGTCCCCATGGATTATCTTTTGTAATGAAAGAAATCTTTAAATGAATTTGGATTATCAAGTTTGGTAGGGTGATATCAACTGGTTACTATTTGTATTTTCTTTATTATCTAATTCTTGTCCTTTTCATTTTGTTACAAATGATGGGAAAGCCTAACTATGGGGATACCATGGGAATATAGTTTAGTGGATCATGACAAAGGATTGGGAGAAAGGGTTATCCAAAAAAATGTTTATATACTCAAACCTATTTTTTTCTTGGTGAAATAGGCATATTAGATTAATAATTGGTTATGATCTATCAGGTCATTATTTTTAGTAGGGATAAATTTCATTAATGGTTATTAATGAAATGATATAAAATATGATACCCATATGATAAAAACTATTATTGTATAAAACTATCATCATCATGAGTTAGATAAACATTGAGATTAATAATTGAACATAGAAACATTGATATATTAAATTATTAAGACTCAAAACATAATAAATGTTTTTGATAAAAATTAAATGTGTTTAATAAACATATTACCAGGTTATAGTCTAATGATTTTATTTATCAAGTGAACAAAAATTATTATGAAGCATTAAAATGTTCATTTGGGTTTTTAGTGGAATTTGATTTAAATTTACCAAAGTTTTATTTTTACCACTCATATAGTCAATAATATTCATTTTACCGATTATATAGAATTACTATATGATTTATCAAGGTTTTCTATTGTTAAATAATTCACATTGTTGTCTTCGATGGAAATGCATCCACAATTTAAATGAATTAAATAAAATTGGACCATATATTTTCAATGTACTGAGAAGAGATGGACTTGAAGTACAATGTTTTAATTTTGTTATTATAGATAAAATATTTATAGGTAAAAAAGATTAAACATGAATAATAAAAGTTATAATATAAAATAACATATCTTCAAGAATCTAGATAAGTTTATTAGAAACATGAGGTCATTAAAAGGAATGAATAATAATTCAATATGCTGATATTATCTAGAATACCATATGGTTTTCAGGATAGTCAACAAAACATCGATTTCATGTATATGTGTAACCTAAGTTGATACTTTAAATTTGAAGGATATGTGATATATATTATAAACTGTTCAAGTGTTTTTAATTTATAGATTTTAATAATCATAAGAATAGTTATTATTTCTAGTTATTCTCATTTACGTGATCATGTATTTTGATGTAAAATAAATTTTCAGGACTATATGAATCTATATATTTAATGTTTATCTTTATATAATTTAACTTATATGAAAATAGGTTTTGTTTATTAAAAAACATTTATAATAAAAAAATGTGATTATTAACTGTATACATTTAGTTTATGGTTCTTCTGATGCAATAACACATTTTTATACGAAGTTGTGGATAAATTTATTTATCTAGAATATATTATAACTCATGTATTTGTAATAATATAAGGGATCTAGTAACGTCAATTCATCAATGAAATTATTTAATAAAGTCTTCTTTCTCAAAGGAAAATAATTGAAATACAAATAATAAAACATATTATATACAAAACATAGTTCATTTGTGTAAATATTTATATTGAAAGTAATTTTTTACTTACACACAAAGCAGTTTGTATTATAGGGTGATATTCTTAATATTATATATTCTCAATGAGGTTTATGAGAGTATGTTTTAACATAATATGTTAAATCTTAATATATGTATATGATTATTAGTGTGTAGGATTAAAGTTATTTATCACGTAATACCTAAAAAATGTTTCAGGGATGTGACAGAAATAATAAATATAAATAGTTACACTTAGCTGATTTTAGAATGTGAATATCACTATTTCCTAATGGATAATGAAATTATAAGACAACATATACTATGATATTATTTTATGAGAAATGTAAAGAGTTTCATTTTCTTTTTATTTTAATAAATAAAAATTTCACTTTTTCTAAAAAAACTTTATGATATTCTACTTCTTTATAATATGAAAATTTATATTGTTTTCTAGGAAATTATTTATGATATGATGATGATTATTTTCATAGAGTGGGTTTTAAATAGTCAACATAAGTTACAATTTTATGATATGAATATAATGTGTTTTATATTTTCTAATAATGTAATATTAGAAATATGAATCATATGACTCTCCAATATTCAAACTAGCTTACGTCATGGATAAGACTCTATAAAATAATTGGAGACATTTTTCAGATGGTCATATAGAGATGTGACTAAAATTTCATACATATGTATTGTGTCAATTAAACCATTATCGTAACTACAAATCAAGGGGAATATAAATTATCTTCTTTTTTAACACATTATAGATTGGTTTTAATTATTTTACATGTATCTGGTTATGATAAAAAACTAAATCACCATGAATCATTAATCAAAGTATGATAAAATTTACATCATTTAAATCATAGAATAATAATATCACCTCAAACTACATCCTTCTCTTTTCCCTCATAGATAGTCATCATGAAGTATAATGGGATGTGGTGATATATTAAGGAAAGCTTGAAAATGTAATTATACTCATTATAAAGGATTTTATATGAGAGATATAGAATTTATTAATAATTTAACATATATATACATATAAAATTGTATGGCCAAATAACAGAAATATCATTGAATATGATTGAATATCATATGGTTATTAATTCACTTAGAGTTGTATAGCTATCATCAATTCCTCTTACCTAGTGTTGGAATGATACATACAATGTCAACCAACGTACATTGAAACCATATTTATGGAATTATAATGAAAATTCAATAATAATATGGTGTTTTGGTATTTTTTGGTCATGTCATCAGTTAGAGTAAAACAAATATTGTATTTGACCAATTGTATAATAAGAGAAGACATATTAACCTTGATTGATTTTAGTGGGGAAATGTATGTCCATGTTTAGTTAAGTATATATGATGTCTTCAATTACTAAAATGATGGGATTGTTATGTGTCCATTTGTTAGATGAATGATATATGATTATTCTCATCAACATTGACTATCTATTTTGGAGACTCATGGAGAATATGTAATATATTATACTAAATTAGTATTTTCTATGACTATGATGTTGAGGAAAAAGTTTTTATATAGGTTTATATGTGATTTTTATTAAACCTTTTATTATATAAATGATTTTAAAATAGATATAAATATGTTTTATGATGATGAAATAATAAAACTTAGTGTATTGAGTAACATTTATGCTTTTCATTGAACTACATTTTCTTATGTCTATGTAATAGTGAATTCATTTTTTTACAATAGTATAATGTCATATGTGGTAAACAGGATAATAATTTTGATAATAATAATGTTTCTTATAATATTGCCATTTGTAAACAAATATATTCTAATAAGACCATATCTAAAAAATATTTTCAATGAATCACAAAGGGTTTATATGTTTGAAAGAAATTCCTTATATATTTAGTGCTTATGGAAGACTATTTGATGTACACTTAACAATATATAGCATATACATATGTTTATTACCCAATATAATATTGTATGTGTTTATGCATTTTATATATCATAGTTTGATTTCATGCATCATTCACCTCCTTACCATATAGTCTTATTCAGTTACTAATCTGTTATGAACTAATTAATTACAAATTATTGTCTATTGGGTGAGTTCAATGGAATCATCTCATTATAATTAATTTACACATTCTATATATTTAATATTGTGGAAAATATTTCTAAAATAAAATGTTTTTATGATGTATATATATAAGGATAAGATCTTATTGTTGGATACAATGAATTGTATGAATGTATCTCATCACACAATTCATCATAACATATAGATAATCTCTATGTAAACTTCTTAATAGCCATTATTTATTTAGAGATGCATAGACCAATGTAATTCCTTTGGTGTTAGAAGTTATTTTTCATATCCTTTATTAATTTTCATCATGTGTTCTTGGAATAAAAAATATGCAACACAAAATAAATAGGTATTCTTTTTTCATTTAGTTTTTTAAATTTCAATTTCACATTTCTTCTATAATGAATAGAATCTTCCTGTTTTAAAATTAATTTGTTGTTCTATGATCATTCAACGATACATAAAATTCCAAAAAGATATCCAAAGGTAGTGGTTTATGGAATAGATAATGAACAAATCATAAAACTAATGTTCAATCAAGAATTTGTAAGTAATGTCCACATATATTTTACAAAATTTATTATATGATCATTGGATGTAGATCACATTAAATAAACCTTATATAATAATTATATATTTTTAATTTAATTTATTTATTTTTATATTGTTATGGGTTTGATGGATTTTGATATAATTTAGGTTCCTTTTGAACACATGAACAAAATCTATTGGAAAAATATATTTATGTTCCATAATTCTCTAGAATACACTTAGGGTGAACTGGTTCATTGTGGTTGAAAAATAAGATAAATTTTTCCTTAAATGGAAAATTACACATCACAAAGTTAATATCACCATTTTTTTGTAAATTATAAATAATTTATATAACCTAACGCTTGGATGTAACATCTAATAAATTTTTCTATCCATCCCTTTTGGTATAGATATATATATTATTTAGAAAACATTTCTATTATAAACCATTTAGACATGAATTTCACTATAATAAAAGAATAATATAATTATAATCAACATGTTTATTGTTTAATAATTCACTACTATATTTTATTTTTACATAACAAATACCACTACTTGAAATACACATACCCTATCAACAAGTTATAATATTTAAACATAATTATAAGAACATGTGGAGTATATATACATGGAAAAAAAATAAGAATCATGACAAGTGATCATCAGAATTTCTATTCAAGATGTTATAAACAAATGATTCGACATATATATAATATTTGGTGTAAGTGATTTTAATATCATACTTATAATTTATTTAGTATTTCAAAAAAACTATTCTCATACAAAATATATAACTTTTTGACATAATGGGATACATGGAAATATATTTACCTAATTATTTATTCACCTAATATAGAAAAATTTATATTATTCTATTTAATGATGTGATTTTATATAATAAAAACACAGACACTTAAAAAACTCATTGTAGTTTTATTGAAAACACATTTGACTCCAATGTGTGAAATAATATTCATGAAATAGAAAATTATTATTCCTAGGAAAATATAATTTAATTTTTTTTTACAGAATTTGAAAGGGGGGGAAATTTATAACAATCATTCTTGTGAAGAGTGGTTAATTCATCCAGAAGGATCTCCATGAAAGCATGATTTCTATCAACACCGTTATTGGAAAGACCATCCACCACATTATTCGCCTCTATATACGTGTGAGTAATAATATGATTAAGCCCCGAAAGATAGTGCAGGAAGATTATCCATTTAACAGTGAGGTCCCATGCCAGGTGAATTATTCCATGTCTTAGTGCCTAAACAAGGGTCATTGAATCACTTTCAATCCAACATTGTTTTAGACTTTTTGTCTTATCAAAATCATCAAAACTGATGACTTTGAACATCTCTACTTCAAGGGAGGATACATTACCACACTAACCATAGCCGCATCCAATACTATCTAAATTGTGGTTTATGGGTATGATTCCATAGCCAGGAAGTCTAGGGTTTAGTTTTGAGGCACCATCCATAGTAAGCTTTATCCATCTAGAAATAGGTGGTTTCCAGAAAACATCCAGAAAACCATTCAGTATGATATATCTTATTTTGATCCCATGTCGTCTTAGGATACATAAATCCTTAATTGATTTTAGTAATTACATTCTTTCATGATTCATTCCTCAATGATCGTAGTGCATATTTTTTTAACTGAGATGCAAGAAAATTTAAAGTATTATTTTTTTTCTAAATTGAATCTGTCACGTATAAAATAAGATACATCAGTTCCACCACTGTTTTAATGAAATGTTGGTTAATTTTAGGAGATCTATCCATGGTCGTTCACTATTGAAGCTACAATCCAATTGAATCCAATCATGTCCATCTAAAATAAAAAATTTCCATAATGTATTCCCACAATGTTAAAGGAGTAGCAAAAGATTGAAATAGGTGATCAGTGTAGTCTTTGTGGTGGTTACACATAGAACTTTTGGGACAATGTTTAATACCAAACATTTTTATATTGAAATAACTGTAAATTCTATTAAGATAAATCCTCCAAACTAGAGTATGCTGGGAGGGTCTAACCCATTTTTTGTTAGAATTCTTTAACCAGAAAAAAAACATTGGTGTTGTCAGTAACATTATGCCTATAATAAAGCTTGGAATTTAGCAAACCATTATGAGCTAGTTCCAAAAATAATATTTCATTGGTGTTGAAAAAGGTATTATTATTTATAAAAGAAGAGACTTAATCCGGAAAATCATCATCAGGTGAACGCAAAAAATCATTTATGGTGATTTATAAATTTGTGGACAATGGGATGGGATCAACCATGTTACAGAAAGGCATGCCATTCCATTTATCTTTCCAAAAAATAAAAGTGGAATTCTTGTTGACTACCCATCTAGAGTGAGCCATGATTTTATAAAAACTATGTTTGATTGAGGCCATATTAAGGAGTATATACAATTATTTTTTTCTATGATTATTTTAGAATATATCCCAAATAAAATCATAGTTCTGTGAGTTATTATTCATAATATTCCCTGTATTATTATTTTGAAGGGCCTCATTGAAATAATAAATCCTTACTATCTAACTTCATTTTTAGTAATACATCATATATATTAAATTATATATATTTTGGCACCCAAGACACCCATTTTGTGTCCCTTTTTTCACTTCCCGCTCTGCCAAGAAAAATCAAACAAAAAATGTAAACATAAAATCGGTTTGTGTTACTTACAATGTATTTTTATTGATTTAATAATGTTGATATATGTATGTATATTGAATAACATCAATTAATTCAAAAAAATAATTATAAATATGATAATGTACATAAAACCCCAAAATATAGGTTTAATATATATAATCATAATGATGTAGAACCACCCAATAAAAAAATCACTCACGTTTCCATCATTGAACAAAATATATTATAGAAGGATAATCATTAAGATACATGAAGATTCAATAATTGGATATTACATGGGTCAGAAAAGTTGGAGGAGAACCTCCCATAGCATATCTTTCTCTAATTTCCCAAAAAACAATTCACTGGTTAAACAAAAAATATGGCGGTTGAATTACTAATATTTACCATGTAGCACCCAATCAGGTTCTTGATGTTAGGGAAGGTGGGATAATCTTGTCAAATTTTATGCCATGTTTTATAATCAATAAATCATCTATATAAATCAAATGTGGTAAACCTCAAAGAGTAACAAATAATAATTGAATCCTTAAATTTTATCATGATATTAATAATAATAAATTTGTTAATGGGATATATTAAAAACATCATAATATTTTTATGTTACACCTATATATGAATAATTAAACATTTATTGATATTCATTAGATGTTAATGCATCCATGTGGATTCTTTTATAATAAGTCACTACATGGGTGATATTAATGTTTTTATTATATGTTTTATTCAATACATTTAGTTAAACATTCTAAATGAATTTCCATTTGATGTTCTGAAATAATGTTTTAGTGGATGTATTTTTTAGATCTTGTATTTCTTTTATGGTTCTATAGGGTATATTCAATATTAAAATTACTTGGTAATTATTTATAAAATCTCATTTGACTGGAAAAATATAAATGAATAAAAATATAATGAAATCATTTTTAGAAAAATTTTATTGTACCAATTTCAAATTTCGATGAATAGAAATTAAAAAATGTTTCAATATATATATATATATATATTCAAATATATCATCCCATTAAGGGGAGATGAGGATCCCATTAAGATGTAGTTTATTTATAATATCTCTCATTGAATCTCCCCAAATATTAGTTCCACTATTTCACTTATATTTTATCAAAATTATGTTTATTATAAAAAATCACACTGAACACCTCTAATCTTTGATGAATACACAAGTCATCAGCAATGTAAAAAATCTCATCCTCCTTAGTATCATCACATATCTCACTTTCACATAAACTCAATTTATGGAGTTTTTTGGGGAGATTACTCTCTAGGCATGTCCTTCCAGGAGGAACACATAATACATTATGTGATTCTGTCAATAAAAAAAATTATTACTAGTGGAGTAGTTCAGCCAAGCTATAAGAGAACAAATTCCTTGCATGGAAACTAATGTTGTATGAAATCAACACCCAAAATTTTTTAACCACAATTAAAATAGCACACATTTCAGGCTTCCCCTAAAAAATAATCCATAACATCCATATAAATATTATAATTTCACTATATTTTTTAGAATCATTAGGGAATTCCTCTTGGAATGGTTTATTAAGAATATTTTAGAAACCAAGCACCACTACAGACCCACATTCTCCAACCAAGGCACCATTTTCATTTCCAAACCTGTTTGGGGACACCTAATTCTCACCAGGGATACACCATGTCTATGATACTATTTTGTATAAACCTTTTCTCTATACCCCCGACCTTCCTTGCCAAAAATCATCCTTTTGGGGTTCCTTAAAAAAACAATTTGGTGATAGGAGTAATAGCCTATAAAATAATATATGATATCCACCACTCCACATGAACGCTAATATAGGGTTGTGTTTATATGATATATAATCCAATACTATTAATCGATGATAACACTATGAGGTGTATATCTAGATCTTCCCACTAACTAATAGAGTATCTATAGCACAGGTTGGTGCCCAAGAATATGAAGCCCAATATAAACCAAGTATTGTTCACCACATTCTTCAAATTCCCCAGGAGTGGATTCTACCTCCACCCATATTCCATGTCCTCGATGGATCAATTAGAATGTCTATTATTAACATATTTTAAGGGGGGTGTTAGTAACATTTTAGTTCAAATATATAAATACACACAATCACAAAGAGAGACAAACTTTTATTTCGAGAAAATTCTTCGAGAAGAAAGATATTATCAATAAATCATTAATGGATATGATACATATATCTTCTTGTATCTATCACATTTTTTAAGTATTTCAATATTATAATTATTTTTATTAATATTACTGTGTGGATTAATGAAAATAATGATGGTTAAATACATCCATCTTATGTTCATTTAAGGTCTTCGAGAAAAAAGAATTCCATTTAATGTATTTATAAAAAAAATTTAAAATAAATATAATATAATTCAAATGGACAAGTTAAATGATAAAATGATTGACCTCATTAATCCTTATTTCAGTATGTTTACTCTACATTAATTAGTGAGGGAAATTAATTTTTTTAGTTCATTTGGATGTCAAAATTTCACATGATATTTCTCCACTAAAACTTATAATAGAATTTTTCTGTGAAGGTGAACTAAAAACACTCATATAATTTTTTATGAAATTTCCCTATATAGTATTTTTATCCACCGATGACAATTTTTATCATTTTATGATAATAATAATAATTATTATTATTCTGAAATAATGTCATCGGTTTGTACATAAATTCATGGAACATCCAGAAAAAATCATCTTTAACTACTACAATAATCATCATCAACCAAAATTAATTACCTTATTAAAATGTGTATAAATATCATAAGGTATCACCAAAATTTTTTAAAAAAAATTACATTCAAAAATATGATTTATGATTAATTTAGAGAACTACATGAGGTTTATTAAATAAAATTCAACAAAAATATTTAAAAACTGAAAACAATATTAGGTGAATAATGAATTAATGAAGAAGCGGTAATATTATATAATACAATAAAATAGAATAAAATATCCATAATAATCAGTATCAAGGGAGACACGACCATTTCAGGGAAATGGAATCATAAAAAACAGGAATTAAATTTTTTCGGTGTAAGACCACTCCAATAAAGAAATTTAAAATGATATTATTTTATCAGAAATTTCAGTTATTTCTCGGAGATATGACCTCTCAAACACATAGAATATATTTCACATGAATTAATTTTTCCACTCAATCTCATGATCACAACATATTCTATACATATAATATTTAAAATCAGGATAAATCCTATAATTTGAGATATTAGGATGATTTTTGACACATTGAATCATTATATATGTCTTAGTATTCCATCACTAAAACATAAATTTTCAACATCAATGATATTTTTTATATATGGGTGAATGTTTTATTTTTATTTATTATATTGTTAAGATTATTTATTAAAAGGTTTTTTTATGATAATCAGTACAGGTTCTATCAATTATACATGGAAAAGGGAAAAAAGAAGGATTTGGAATTATTTAATGATGAATGTGTAAGAAAAAATTTAGGAAACCATAATAAATATTGATAGATATTATGATATTCATGTGATAGAAAATTAAATTTTTTGATAGTGAAATAATTAAATATTTTTACATACATTTATATCAAATTTATTTTATTTTATTTTGATATTTTTATTTTAACGACCCACTGAATATATCCTATGTTATATGAAAGCACAAAGTAATTCATTATTTTTATAAAAAAACCAAGTCAGGATTGGCGTAAAAAATACATTTATAATATTTTAGTACATGGAAAACAATTTTTCTATTATGTTACACACAATTCCAAGCCCCCTTGATAACTTGTGTGACATACAAGACCTATTCTTACCAAACTACAATATACTATTAATATTATTATTATTATTATTCTATTTATCACTCAGCCATTGGAATTTAACTAATAATAAGATTAAATAAATTGTGAAAATATTTTTTACCAATGTATAGTAGAAGAATTATTTTATTAAAAATTAATTACAAATTAAAATAAAACCCTTTTGAAAATATAAGAAATATTTTTATGGAAAAAAATATTTTTGAAATAGAACACATTTTAAAAAAGTAAATTAATGAAAAAATTTAATAAATTATTTTAATAATATATATATATATATATTTATATTTATACTTTATTAATATAACTAATTTAAACTCATTATGTGTGTTTAATGTAAAAATATAAGAATAAAACAAATTTTACCCTTAATGATATATATTATTCTAAAAGGTAATTTAATGACATATTAATAGATTTCATATTTTAAATCTAATTTTTTTACAATTTAATAAATATTTTATCACATAATAAAATTCCTTTTTTTATTTGAAACATAAAAATTAAATTCTTCTGAATGTTTATTGTTTTTTTGGAAGACTTTTTTGGATGAATAGTGAAAAATAATTAATTTTTATTCAAAACGGAAATTTAATCAAATTTTTTATAAAGTTCAATTATATTTTACTTTTGTTTTAATGTTTATTAATATAAATAATAATTTAATTATTCTAATTTAGTTCATTTTAACCAATTTTAAATTTTAATTGGATATAAAAACATTTCAATCATTTATGCTTTTCATTTTAAAAACTTGGTTTCTCTTCTCATCTGCGAGATTAATTTTAAATTAATTTCTTCAACAACTATTTTTATAAATTGTAAATATGTATTAAATATAATAAATAATGATTGTTTATCCTGTATAATGAGTTTCTATTTGATTTATTAGCAATAATATTGGTTAATTTAATATAATTTAATTACAATGATTAAGGTAAAATCGATTTTTCCTTGTGTTTAAACATTATCATAAGGGGAAAATCAATATAGAATCATTTAAAAAATAAATTTATTTGATGTAATTCAACTATATGCACCATTTTATTGGAAATTTACTATTATTGGAAACAAATTATGTAAGAGAGACCTCTCATTAGTGTTTACCTTTTTATATTTACTATAATGCCACTCACACTCCACTATAAAAGAGGACTCGCCCCAACATCTTTTCAAATCTCTCAAACACTTTGGATCGTCTAAAACAAAAAAAAAACTTAAAAAATTATTAAATTCATACTATAAGACTCCCTTTTAGAATAAATAAATCCAAGGAATTCCTTTGGAACAAAACAGAAGAAGTTACTCATATTAGAGGAAACATCATTCATCTAGCACTTTGGTTTTATTTCTTCCTCCACCACAAAATTATTATTCTTACATGAATATATAATGAAATAGATTCCATAAAAATATTATTATGTTATTATATTTTGGTTAATAATCAAATGTCCACACACACACACAAAATTCCCTCAAAATTTGATACAAAATCTTCATCTCTATGTACAGCAGACTGCCGCCTCGTGAACATGTGTCATTTGTTCGTCCATTTCCACCTTACAAGGTTTTGAATATTGATGGAGATTTTATTTTTATTAGATATATATGATATTTTTGATTAATATGTAATTTTATAATTATTATATAACATATACCTTAATGATTTCCTTTTTGTGGGAATCTGATAACATCGTTTGAGGATATGTGGATTATCGCCTTTAGAAAGCATTGTGATTTGTTCAAAAATTACACTGAATGTATTAAAGAAGAGTTTATAAAATAAATATGATATCTATGAAATAATAATTCTAATATAATTAATATATATATATATATTAATTTAATTTCTTTTTTTAATGCGGGAAGTAAACATAAACTCTGTTGATACATACGTATGACCAACCATATTCATGAATGGTGTATTTGAATTCATGTTTATTTATTTTATATATTATAATAAATACATATATAATAAATATATTTTATATTTATATCATTTTTTATATTATTTAAAAAATAAAACCTGATCTATGTAAGTGTATCAAGAATTATATGTTAAAACATATATGAAAAACAAAGCAGTGATTACTAGAAATGTATCTTTAACAAAAAAAATTTAACAAAAAATTAATATAAAGACATAATAAAAAATATATTCTATTATATATATTAATATATATATTTTTATATTTATAAAATCCTTGTACTTATTATACTTGAATTTTGAGTTTGTATAATGAATTTGAATACATAAGGTAAGGTTTTTCTCATCGCACTTTTATTTCGGAGAGGTACATGATATATTAACCAGTTATTATTGGTGTGTTCTCTATATACAGACCTATGAAATTATATATAATTTGTTTTATTTATTTCATGATATAAAAATTTTAAATTTAATTTATTATTTCATGGACACCATGATTCAGAAGTAACTCAATTAATAATTGGATTTCTAGTCTCACGTTTAGTTTTATGAGTCTCAATATGTATTCACCAATTGATTCTTTTATACAATTTGTATAAAACACATTAATTTAATATACGATGGTTACCAATAATTTTATAGTAATTTAACTTTCTATTTGTGGATCTATATTTTAAAGGATTTTATGGTTTAAATGATACCAAATCGGTGACATATTTTTTCTAAATTTTCCGTCTTCGAGACACATGTTTTGTTATTCACATATATTATTAGCTGAGGTCTATCTAGTAATATTTATTTGTTTTAAAATTAAAATAATTATTTTGATGATATCTTAACCATCATTTAATGTTATTATTTTATGTGGATTATAAATCAATGATTCCATAGTGGTACGATTTTATTGCAACAATCTCATCATTTATCAGGAGTGTTTTTCATTGTTTTTCATAGGTGTAATTTTATGATCCAGATCTAAAAAAAATATAATGAATTAGAATCTCTTATGGTTATTCATTATATAAACAAGTAATGTTATTATTTTTCCATTCTTTAGTACATATGATAATTATGAAAAATATTTTTAATAAAACCTAACATTATTTTTCTCTTTTGTCAGAAATTTATGTTATTCCAAAACCATTGTTAAAAAAAATTGACAGAAATATTTTTAAATGATAATTTAAGATTATTTAAAATTAAAAGGTTTTATATATTGTTTTGAATATCTGTTTATAATATTTAACAAATATACTTATTTTATTGATGTTATTTTCCATGATAAATGATTTCAAAATGTTTTGTGATATAAAATGTGTTTTTCAAAGAGGAAATGATATTTTAACAAATAAAATCCTAAAATGTTTTTAAAACATTAATTCCTAACTTTTCAATGTGTTTATCAAATAAAATTATTTTTAAAAATTTTTTGGCTTTATTTTAAATTCTATTCATTTAATTGTTACTTTTCTTCAAAAATTATCTATGAGATTATTCAAAATCCATCACCATCTAGGATTACATAATTTGATATAGTTTATTTTTTATATGGGACAAAATCGAAAGAAATCATTCTTATTATTCATTTTATTTGTTTATGTTTAAAATAAATTGTTTTTTTGGGACACCATTTCTCTTACATAGGTTATACCATGATATAATCCTTATGAAACACACTTCCTTTCATGGGTTAATCATTAATAGAATGATTATGAATAAAATATAATTTTCATTTGTTATGATATAATGAAATTTTTATGGTATGCACCTCATTTAATTGGGGATGATACTATGTTTATGAAATCTATATTTTTTATGTTTCATGGTATGATGAAATTTTTTATTATCTTATAGAATATATATATATATGATTTCATTATGGAAATGTGGGTCATGTATCTCCATAAAATTAATTGGGTAATGAAAAATGGTACCTCATCATAGAGGGTACATATGTTTTAGTTCAAGACAGAAAATTGCAGGGTAATCATGTTGTATCCCTGTTTCGGATCAGTTTCGAAATTCCCAACGGTTCTATATCCGACGATGCATGGACCATCTTTCCAATGGAAAGAGTTCGCTGGGCGGTTTGGCCAGTGACACTTAAGAACTCACATTGGACGAGAGGACGGGAAGTCAGGCTCATATCACCCTTTTGGGGGGGGGGAATTAGTGCCTGTTCTGGGACTCTCTTATAGATTTAAGATGTATTCATATGTTCGCGAATCATTGATTTATACCCAAGAATAGTATCCGTGGATTACTCATGGTTGGAAATGGTCAGCTGGATGTAGGGATTCAAAATCATTTATGCCTATGGTTTAACATCCCTTATTAGATTAATGACTCCGAGAAGGTTGGAATCATTGAGATGGTGCTGGTTTAAAGCCTCCTAATTTGGTGCTCTGGAGTTTATTATCATCCAGGGGTGACCGATAACGACGTGAGCATTTGGATTGAACCCATAATATGAGATTCCTATGTATCCTCATTAGAAGAATCATAATCTATGTAGTTCAGTTTGGTATGGGGCTTACGCTCCAGGCTGCTCAGGGTTGGTGTGGGGAACCGACATGAAGATAGTCGGATTAACTGGTTGTTGGGATTGAACCTTGGGGAGCCTTCCTATGTACCTAGCCTGTGAGACAAGGATCAAAGTCCACGTAGTTCAAATTGTAGTGTCGGGGAACTGACATGAATGTGGACCCGGGGGTTCGATGGTGTTTGGGCTTGAACCTCATGGAGGATTCCTACATATCCCTATGGAGGGGATCAAAGTTCACGTAGTTTGAATGGGAGTGGGGATTACACTCTAAGGAGGCCCATAGTATGGATTGGAGATTACACTTTGAGGAGGCCCATAAGAAGATGTTAGGGTCAATGCCTAATCTAATCCCACGTGAGTCATTCTCGGTGTGAGAAACAAGAGGCAACAGGGACCAGACGATCACATCGTGAAAGGTGCTTCTATGGGAAGTAGATTAGGGATTACAATCGGAGCATCCCAAAATGTAAGGGTTTACTCTGAAATGGATGCCCATGGAATCAAAGCGTAGCAGGAGAGGGACTTGGCCCCAAATAAGGATGGAGCAACATCCATCCCCCCCCCCACTCCCTTCCTTGTCTATGGCCGTGGGGAGTATGGAGGTGCATGGTGGATTCCTTCTGATGGGTAGTCTTCCACGCCCCGTGGATGGGAGAAGTTCCCCAGTCCTAATAAGTGGAGGGGTAGAAAGGGGACTCCCGGGCTCGGATTCCGCATTACTGTAGGAATGTGAACCCATGAATGCTTTGTAAATCCGATCAAGGGATGGAGCAACCCATCCTCCATCGCTTACTGTGGGTATGGGAACTCAAAATGGCACGCTGATGCGCATGAAGGTTACATCACACGAGTCCGGTGGCTCTGGTGGGGGCCTCGACTCGGGGCCGACGAATGGTCCAATGAGGAGGTTATGGAGGATATGGTCAGATCTGAAGTATATTATCTGGCTCGGGGAATGGGAACTCTAAAGGATCTGGTGGGACACACAGATGTATGAGTAGTGGCACCCTTCACGTAGGGAGGTGCTACGTAGCTGGAGATGTCATCTGTGAACCAGGGTGGTCTGCGGATTGATTGGTATTCCGTGAACCATGGTTGTTCGCGATTTGATGAATATTCGGCGAACCAAGATGGTTCGTAGATTCCGGCTCAGCCCGTGTACCAGGTAGGTACACTGGGAGGTCCACAGGAGTAGTGGAGGCGGAGGGCGATGCCAGTCAGGGGTTCGTCTATTGTGGTTTCTCCCGCGTAGAAGGTTGCTACGCGGTGCGACGGATCGGAAAAGGGGCATAAACATCCTGGTCCGTGGGAAGTGCTTCCACAGAGGGGCCATGGTTCATAGTCTTCCTTTATTTATTTATTTATGTTCGTGGTTCACCATGTTTTTATGCGTTTTCGATTCCTTATTAATTCGCTTCCAGCTTCATACATGTTCTTGTTAATGAACTGGCACTTTGCCGTTTACGAAATCCTAAGCTCCTTCCATCGAAATTCTTCCACCCAAATCTGATCGTTCTCCAAAATTTCCTCCCCTTGGCTCTTCCCACTCAATCTCTATTTATATATCATGGAAATAGATACACTTGTGGTCATTCTACACCTTTTTAGGAGGCCCATGATTGGGGACCCGTTTCACGGATGACATGGTCAATCCACAATTCACTGGTGCGTTAAACGCACCTCCCCCATGAACCAAACATGATTTGGGAGTGATTTGAAGTCGTGAAAGGTTCCGCCTCCATTCCATGAATGATAGTGGTTGTGGACCAGGTAGGTCGATGCGGTCTATGGTTGGGGCAGTTCATGACGGTGAACCAGGTTGGCGCCCATCCTGCTTCGCGCCCGTGGAGGATCTCTGCCTCCATTCCATGAACAACAGCTGTCCACAGAGGGGGTGCTTCACGAAACCAGCCACATGGCGTTATCATTGGACTGGTTCACGGACCAGTTCGGCTTGCGCCGTCCTTTGAGTATTCTCAACACTATTCCCCAATTCTTTCTGGGAAATTCAGATGAATATCCTATCAATTAAAGTGGATTCCCATTCTTCCTTTTCGTATTTTTATGACCCTACAAATTCCCCCCATCGGAATGGGGTCCAATCGAAACAAAGAGGAGGCCATTCCGATGTAGAGTGGTCCTGAAAATTGAATACTTTGTGGTAGGGTAGTGGACCCGGTAGGGGACTACTCCTATAAATACAGGGGTCCCTCCATTGTCCTTTACCGGATTCTTCGCAAAACCAGATCTCTCTTGCTTTTCTCCACGGAATTCCTCGTTTGCGAACCAACTGTAATTTCCATGAACCATTCCTCATTTGCGGTTTCCATCATTCGTGGACCAATCTCCCATCTGCGAACCGATACTTATAATTAATTAAAAATTAAGTCATGTCGGGCCACGTAGGAACTTGCTCAACGGTTTTGATGGTCCGTAGTCTGAAACCATTCAGAATTTTTTTAAAAAAAATGTTCAAGTCCTCTGAACCTAATTATTTAAATCTGGTATTAGGATTCTTTGGAGCAACCTGTTTTGTGGTTTTCTGGCCAACGCTTTGCGGGCCAGAGTACCGCAGAACTCTTCCTTGTAGGATTGGTTCACAGGATTAGTCATCACTAACCACATTTCAAGACCTTCCTGCGGACCTCATTATGAGGGCTTCCTGACTCCTTCTCCATATACTTGGCACTTTTTTTCCAGAAATTATTATTCCGGACTAACCATTTGCCTGGTTTTTATAACACGGGGAGAAAATATGTTTCCCATCGTCATGCACCCATGCCTACTACCGAGACCCTCCCAATTTGTGATCAATGCCTGAAGGATGTGGCCATCTCTGTTAAGGATAGAATCTGCCACTCCCCACAATGCTCCTTGCATTCCGATCGGCTCTCCGAGTCATAGTGGGGTTACACCTTTTCCAATAGCCTTTCTACCTATGGGTTCAGTTTACTGGCTGATACGTCGATTCCGTTACCATCTCATGAAAACAATCATCCAGCATGGATATTTACCAACACTATCCATTGAACTGTGATATCCACCAGAGGGTGGCCTTCCGTAAGAGATAAAACTGCCAGGTCTAAGTTGAATCACCTTCCTATGATCCCAATATGGGAACAACGTCAGCTGGAAGGGAAAATTAATTGTTTTCGGAGCATCGCCCGCAATGCTATGGTAAACAACCGGCATGGCTAGTCAACAGACCGAGACATTAGGTCCGGAGTGAAATTTATGTCATTGGATTAGGGGTGACCCTTCTGGGTTCGCTAGAGCTGCATAGAGTTTGATGAAGATTTGCGAGCCGTAGGCTAGTATGAAGCTGCCTGGGTGTCCCAATCCTATAGCAATCGGCCTCAAGCCCTCTCCAGGGAACTTTTTAGCCGTTGGGTTCTGGTCACCAACATTTTCCACCTTGTCCATGGAGAGTTGGGTATTAGTCTTTGGGACGTCTTCCAGATTTCAGGGGTCCCCATCGTTGGGGGTATGTATGAATAACTCATGCTTCCCTCTACTATGTGGGATGACGAAGAGAGGACTCCCCCTTTGGTAAAGTAGCTTATTGATGAAGCCCATAAGCATTCAAATGATACGTATTCGAAAAAACGCGTCCCATATCATGAATGAGACAAGGATTTTTCTAGAGAGATCAAGTCCATGGATCTCCCATGCAGGCCCATGACCTAGCCTACAATGTAGTCCCGAAGGCAGAGGGGTAGCTACTGGCTGATCCTGGAGGAAGGAAAATTCAACAAATGGGGATGGGAGATTGTTCCAGATGTTTATCAGTTACAACATCTAGAGGCATTTTTGTCCATTTTCTTTAGTGGCTGGATATTTCCCATATGTGAGACTGGTGGTTTGCAGGTCTCTACTTTTTTCGTGGCAGCATAGCTGGCTACCACCAACATCATAAACTTGGATGTCCTAGTATTGTCTAGGATTTATCAGTTTCATGGCAATATTACTGATGGGGTTCGGCCAAACTAGGTAGCTGGCCCTTTCCAAATTATATGGGGATGGTTTGGAGCCCATATTTAGAACTGATACACCTTTATCAACCCTATTCAGATTCTGGGCACCATATTCCAGTCGTACTTGCAAACGATCAGCGAGGACTTGCCCGAAGCGTGGGTGACAAAAGAGAAGGATGGACAACAGATGGTTCATAATATGTGTCTGCTGTCAAGTCAGATCTCAAGTCATGATCATTTCAATTTTCGACCATATCCCTCCGAAACAGGTTTAATTAAGAGCACCATATCGGAGGAATTTATCAAGCGGGGATATTTCGTTTCCATCCAAGAGGGCATTCTAGTGGCCCCTATCAGTGGGGAACTAATCTGTGAGTGGTACGCGCCTTGCCGATTCAGATATCAATTTGGTTGCGTCCAGGCACTGTGTCCTCCCGCACTCAATGGCACCATTGAGAACCTCCATTTAATAGTGGACAATAAACTGTGGTTAATGTTTACCCAGGAGGATACTAACTGCAAGGCTATGACTCCCTCACTTGCAGACTCCACGCCGTTGTTATCCGACAATTACGTCAGCTCCCCGGTGCAATCATACTCGAATGGCCAGCTAGGGCTGTGGGTACCCACCATCTCATGTCCTAATCCATCGAATGGTAATAGGAAGCGAAAGGGATATGATGGTTCAACCAGGACAGGCAAGGTTCTTTGCCACCATGCATGTCCCATGATTATGGGGAAGATTTTAACGGATATAGGTGTATCTTATCATGCCCTCGAAGCTTCCCGGAAGGAGTCTGTTATTCTTGAGGATGCTACCTTTCTGATGGACTGGGGTCAATGGATTGAATTCAATGGTTAATCATCCTTTCACATCCAGTACCCCCATTCTCTATGGCATTATCTCCAGGAATCAGAGGTGGAATTTGACGGGCTGGGCTACATATCCGCTCCTGTTGACATTCTTTATGATGCGGACCCAGAGAGGGCCAAGAGGTATCTCCAGGACCTTGAGGCTTACATTCATGCATGTCGAGGTTATTCTATGTTGACTCATCAAGTCCAGGCCATGCTGCGATCAGTGACAGATGAGGAGGAGGAGGATCGTGATCACTCTTTAGTGGGTGATGATTACGGTGGTCCCCCTTCCATGGATGAAACATGGGAATTCTCCCACCTAACCGTAAGGTCATGTCCACAGGTAGCTGCAGAGAGTTCTAATGTAGTGCCAAGATCCGGAAAATAGACACAGTCATTGGCACCACCACCAGCCCCTGTCACTACCGACCTTCTCATGTTGATCCTCCCCGGTTAGTCGTTCCTGTTATGGCTGCATTCCGGAATGCTTGGAGGATTTGGGATGACCATAGGGTTAGTGGCTCAGACGAAGAGGTCTGGGATTTACTTCAAACATGACCTATTGAGCTTCCAGGTATTGAGACGATCTTCCCTCCACCCCACTTGCTTCTAGAAAAGGACCTGTAGGAAATAGTCACCTCACTGATGGAGATGGACAGATACGTTCATTCACTCCGGAACCAGCTTTATGGGTCTACCCGGGTGTCCATGATGCTAATACATCCTGAATCTTATGATCCCGAAGAAGTGGTCGTCATGTTCATCCATTCTGGATTTCCCTCCTCCTTTAACATGAAGGTTCTATAGTTTTTTCCCTTTAAGCAGGGTGCCGAGGTGTCCCATGGGGAAATTACTTCCCCATAGTACACTCCCCATGCTATCGTGGCAGGCGAAAACATGCTTCTGGTTATGGGGATCATTGAGGAGGGGTCTCCTGGAAGAGCTGAGCTCATGGAAGTGACCATTATAGACCTAGATAGGGTGTTTCCTCCTCCAGCTCCTCTCCACGTTCTTATCAAAGAACTGCACCCTAGATAGATCCAAAGACGTTATCAGGGGTCTCATTCATCAGAATGGCTCAGACACGGTATGTCAGTTAAAAACAACATCTGGTTTCCTCAAATCGTATATTCTGATTCATCCAGTTATTAACTTGTTTTGGTGCATGTTGTGGGGCCACTTAGAGACCTAGATGTGACTTCCCAAGTTGTCCTACCTTCTGCCCCCTTATCACCGGAGGAATCACCTGCATCCACACCTGAGCATGGCGAAATGGCAGGCCCTGGTGAAGAGGCTAGTGATATGGATCCTTTACTCCTGCCTTCATTAGTCAGAGATACGTCAGAGGAGGGACAACCGGATGTTGAGGCTCCTGCTATTCATATGACCTTTATAGTTACGAGGGAGGATTGGGCTTTCGTGCCTACATAAAGAGGACCCAAATCCAATGTGATCAGCTGCCTCAGACCCAATTGGATCACGTGGCGATGGAGGAAGAGACAGTCATCAGGCCAGTTGTTGGAAACCCTGAGCGGGCCATTATTTTGTTTTTTGGGGGATTGATTTCCTTTGGCTTGATCTCCGTAGCTGATCTCTTGGGGAATGCTCGGGGAGTTTCTGGGCTTGGGTATGGCCTCAGGTCCTAGACACCTCTGGGTGTTCCCAGGACATTCTTACCTCTCGAAGATGAAGTGTCATCCCCAAGTGGTCATGGAAGCACAGAGCTTGAAGATACCGACGCTTTAATGACAGAGGGTAAATCACTCAATCTCTTACCACTGACTCTTTCCTCTTCTCTTTTCAAATAAGGGATACTTATCTGTCTTATAAACTCTTTGGCTTTAGGACCATGACCTTCGGCATTGGCGATTGTTCCGTCAGACCTGATCGTGCCTGTCACCACAACCGTCGGGGGAGAAGCTGCTACGGCGCTAGAGCTTGCGGGTGAAGTCGCATCAGGTCCCTCCATGGTGACACTCTTCCATGATTACGTATCTTTATCCGGGAGCGACTTTGAACCTGATCAAAAATTCCTCTCTAGTCATTGACCTACTCGCAAAAGGGCTTGGGAGAAAATTTGGAAGCTGATTTCTTAAAATCCCATGGCTGAGATGCTGATCGAATTACTGAGGCTGTGCAATCTATTAATACTACTGGGATTTGATGACTTTGAATACCATGGTATAAATAACATAATCAAGCATGTGATCGCTGGTCGGGAAAGACTGGGTGGTTTCGAATAATTTCTTTCTATTGCTCAATCTGAATCTTAGCTTTCCACATCATGGCAGCATTGCCTAACAGAGGCTCTTGATCATGAAAGGGTAGTTTCAAGGCTCCAGGGAGAAGTTGTTGAGCAGCGTTCTCTCATGGTGGTGCTGAGGAATGAGATACAGCGGCTACAGTAGGAAGAGGCCAACGATGCCGCCATAATTAAAGAAGGGGATCGGCATGTGGAGGAGGAGATGATTACGAGCTCAAATGTGGCCCAGGAAGTGGAAGCGTTGCGGGCTGGTGCAGAAGAAGAGACAACTTTACTGTAGAATCTTCGTCAAACTATTAAGGAATCTCATCAGTGCCTGATACAACTTTTTGAATCCTCTAAAAACCTCCTGTAATAAACTTTTATACTAGGGGAATCTCTGGATTGTGGATGACCTTATTACCGACATTTTTATAAAGGAATGTTTCTCTTTGGTTCTCTTGATGTCTTCTCCTGCAATAGAAATCATTTGACGTGATTTCTATTTATATCAGTTCAATAAACTTAGAATACTCAGAGTTTGGGACCATTGATAAAAACGAGCTCTAACTTTTGCTTGGACCATGGGATCCAGCGAACATACTTTTAATATTGATAGGGTTTTATGGAAAAACCCCACAATATTTTTGTCTTTTTATTTTTAATGCCCTAATTTTTCATGGGACCATTTAGTGTGGACCCAGCGGGTATGGCCCGACTTTTTCATAGGTCACCCTTTTTGGGTTTTTGGCCTAACAGAAATTGTGCCTCTTTTTTTGTGCGGTTTAAAGTCCCACTGACAAGACTATCATTACTAATGTTTTAGGTCGAACAACATTGACCAGGTATGGTGGGGTGGGGCCCCAATGGGGTTTGGTTGATTAAATGATGTCTCAATATCCTTCAGATGCAGGTGGGTGGAGCATGTGTATATTTGAACGACATGTAGGGCATGTCTCAAAGCATGGGAGTCGTATCGGTGTACAAAGATAGGAAGGGCATCGCCTAAGGAAATCTTGCCTTTGGTAGATGGGCCATGAACGAACAATATGCAGAGCCGCTGAGGGCATGGTACGCATAGTCATGCAAAGGTCTCCTTAACTCAATGAATCTCCCATTCTGATGGCCTAAGGACTTCATGGATGTCTGGCTTATGGAAACCACCGAGGGTGGCGTCATGATTTATGAGAACCACTGAGGGTGGCTTAGAAAGGGTATGGGACGTCTGAAAAGGGATTGAGGACATCTGTATTAATCACTAGTGTGGAAAAAAGGTTCTTGTCTTACGCATTTAGTTAGCGCAGAGGATGGTTGGATCTCAATGCAATTCAAAGTCATGCAGATGGGACAATATCTAAAATGGAACAAGTTTTCTGGGTTCCTGGTAATCTCATCAGAGAGGTTCCACCATATTCATGCAGGGTTGTGAAAGAGGATGGTAAACTGTAGGATAAAGGGTTTCCGATTCCCGGGATGGACATGGGGGCTTAAAGGCCAAGATGCGTTCAGAGAGAAACCCTGCCTAATGAAATCATTCCTTTGGTAGATGAGCCAGGGGAGATCAATATACAGAGCCACTAAGGGCATGGTATGCATAGTCATGCAAAGGCTTCCATAGGTCAGTGATTGCATTATTCCGATAGCTGGGAAACTTCATAGAAGTTTGTGATTTGGGAACACCATGGGTGGTTTATGAGAGATCGTCTCTTTCTGAGTAAAGAGTGTGGTTTATGGGGAGAGGGTGCCTGGATATAGAAGAAACATATAGACTAAACTTCCCGAGAATTGGTTAAGTCATTCCTTCTCACACTGGTGTGAGACGGTGGTTTGTGTAGGTCTGACCCGAGCACTGAGGGACAGAGAAAAGCCTTTGTTCCATTCTGAACCCATGAAAGGTGTGACCATGTAGTATAACGTCATGCGGAAAAGATGGATTCCATGCAGTTTAATGTCATGCGGTAATTATGAGGAACATTATTAAAGGATGCTTTTCAGTTTAACGTCATGTATCCAGGACGGGGAGTATTTTAAATTCCGTGTAGTTTAATGTCATGCGGTAAGGACGGGAAGCATTTTTGAGGATGATGTGCAGTTTAACGTCATGCAGCGAGGACGTAGTGGCAAAGGCTTCTCTTTATTAGAAAGTAACTGGGCATGAATATCCTAGAATTCCTCATATGTGGAAAAGGGGTTGATGGGTGTAAATCGAGGTTCCGGGGATTCTGGGATCAAGGGAGATGATATGGGGCTCAATGTCCGATAAGCGTACGGATCGAGTAAGAGCATCCCTTGAAGAAATCTTTACTTTGGTAGACGGGCTAGGGGTTATCGATATGCAGAGCCACTGAGGTCATGGTATTCATAGTAATGAAAATCTGTTCACGGGTCAATTACTTTCCACTTCTGATGGCCATGAATGCTTTTGAAGATCCATGATTGTCCGGGCCACGAAGTCTGTATTTTGGTAAGAAAATATCTTCACATGTTGGGAACATTTAGCCCTGGTTTCTATTAAATCTTATAGAGGTCCCTACACTGATTTATCTTGCACGCGGGGGTATACATTCACTACATGCAGTTTAACGTCATGCGGTAATGAAGAAGTACTCCTAGTTTAGTGATCATAGAGTTCGGACCATTGGGTGACTATTGTTGTAGTCACTCGAAGGATAACTGTGTTACCATGATCTGATATACTCTAAATAGGGTAGGGATTGATGGTTGTAAACAATGACTCTATGTATTCCCGGATCAAGAGATATGGTATGGGGGCTCTGAGGCCGGTAAGCGTACGGAGCTCGGAAGAGTACTACCCGATGAAATCATGCCTTTGGTAGATAAGCCAGGGTCTATCGATATGGAGAGCTATTGATGGAATGGTATTCATATTCATGCAAAGGTGTTCATGGGCCGATAACATTCCACTTCTGATGGCCGTGAGTGGTTATGAAAATCCGATAATTCTCATAGTACAGAGTTTGGAATGCGTGGATAATAGTGTCCAAGCATATAAGAAACATCTTAACTGCAATTGTCCGTTGAGTAAAAGTAGCCTAGCCCTGGCATGACGTATGTAAATGAAAGTCTTCTTGTGAACCACGAGAGAATACATAGGCTAACCGGGTAGACATACCCTGGCAACATTTGGATGTGAAAAGGGGGACGAACTTGTAAACCACTGTGCCATAAATATCTAGATCGGGAGATATGATATAGGGTCTCTGAGGCCAGTAAGTGTACGGAGCTAGAAAGAGTATCACCAGAGGAAATATTTCCTTTGGTAGACGGACCATGGGCTATAAATATGCAGTGCCGTTGAGGGAATGGTATGCATATTCATGCAATGGTGTCCACAGGTCAATAACATTCCACTTCTGGTGGCCATGAATGGTTATGGAGATCGATAATTATACAGGCTGTGGATTCTGATGTATGGATGGAATGCATCCAAATGCGCAAGGAGTATTTTCATCTCATTTTTCAATATATCTTGGGTGGGTCATGACGAAATCCGTGCAGTTTAAAGGTCGTGCGGTGAGGACGAAGTCTGTGCAGTTTTAAGGTCGTGCGGTGAGGACAAAAAATACACCTCCTGTAGATCTGATCTGTACATGAGGGTAGAGATCATTTTTTTGAATGGTTGGGCCAAGATGGGGAAACATGGCATCAATACATATCCTGAGAGGGCAAGAATCAAGCCTCACGTAGTCCTTTTAAGGAATACACCCTGTGCAGGTCTGTTCCGTATGGGGGGAAAGGGAATTCCTCCTTCTGTTTTTTTTCTATATCCTTATCCACACAGTTTAACGTCATGGGTTAAGGACTAGGAATAAACCTTGTGAAGGATTGGTCCATACACGGGGGAAGGGGGAAATTTTTTTTTTTGGAGTGGCTGGGACATGATAGGGAACCCTCGCATCACTACATTTCTTGCAAAGGTAGGAATCAAGCTGTACATAGTTCTCTAAGGAGTAAACCCCGTGCAGGTCTGGCCTATACAGAAGGGAAAGGGGCATTTTTAAATCTTATCATCCGTACAGATTAACGTTGTGTAGTAAGGAAGAGGGATACACCCCGTGCTGGGCTGGCCAGTACACGGGGGAAAGGGCATTTTCATCTTTTTCTCATCCGGAGTTGGGAAGGTCAGGATAGCGGACCTTGGCGTTGCTACGTATACTACGAGGGTAGAAATCAAGCCACATGTAGTTCTCTGAAATCCGACCAGTTTAATGTCATGTGGTTAGGACGGAATACTCTTAGATTAAGGTCATAGAGTTTGGACCATTGGGTGCTTGGCAGTTTAACGTCTTGCAGCTCGGACGAGGGTCATATTAGTTATGCTGGCTGAGGAATAAATACTCTTAGCTTAGGGACATAGAGTTTGGACCGTTGGGTGCTTGATAGTTTATCGTCTTGCATCTTGGACGAGGGAAATTTTAGTTGTCTATGAGAAATACTTCTTCATGAATCTTACATTTGTAGGAGTGGTGGTGAACTTCCCGTCCATGGATATTAGGGAATATACTCTGTTGGAGTAGACCTTGTGTATAACATATGGTCCCTCCAATGTGGGCTCTAGCATTGGAGGTTTATTTCTGGGTATAATTGGGTTCCGGAAGACCAACACCAATTATCCATCCAATAAATACCGAAGACGAACCGTTTTATTGAGGGATCATGAAATCCTTTTATTGTTTACATCCAGATGGTGCAAAGTGTGCAACAGCTTCTCATCTAGACTCTCCAATTCACCTAGCCACTTTTCTAATTGCTCATCATTGGATAACTAATCGCAAATGGAAACATGGAGTGAGAGAAATCGGAGCTCAATGGGAAGGACCTCTTTTGTTCCGTATACTAATAAGGATAGAGTATCCTGAGTATTGGTGCAGACTGTGGTTCAGTAAGACCATAATGCATGGAGGAGTTTATCCGGCCATGACTTCTTGTCTTTGTCAACCATTTTCTGGAGAATGTTGGATAGGGTCTTGTTGAAAGCCTTTATCTATATGTTGGCCACTGCATGGTAGTGGGATGACTGGTTACCCTTGATACCATATTCTTGGTATAGTTTCTCCAATTCAGTAGAGCAGAAGTTGGTTCCGTTATCCTTCAGTATGGTATGAGGGACACCGAATCTGGTGATGATATTGGTTTTCAAAAAGCTGAAAATTATTCTTGCCCCGACTACTTTAAGGGGTACATATTAATCCCATTTGGAAAAGAAGTCAGTTACCGTGAGGATATACTTCAGCTATTTGGATTTGGTGGGAGGATATGGTCCCATGATGTCCATTCCCCAGATGGAAAATATCCAGGAGTACATAGCCTGATGAAGTAACTATGGGGGTTGGTGTATATAGTTGGCATGAATTTGGCATGAGTGGCATTTTTCGGTAATGTTCTCGCAATATTGCGCCAATGTGGGCCAATAGTACCCATGCCTTCAGACCTGATAGGAAAGAGTGGACCCTGGCTGATGTTCCCCACAAACTCCAGCATGTACATCGGTCATGACGGAAGCAGTTTCTTCTCCATCAATGCATCTGCCGAGTATTCAATTGAGGCCTTGTTTGTAGAGGACCTCTTACTGACCCGGTCCACTATATAGGACAAATTTTATTGCCTTTCTCCGTATTTTCTCTCGTTCGGCCCTGTCGGGTGGGAGTTCTCCCTGTTGAAGGTAGTTTGAAATGGGGGTCATCTAGCCAGTGGAGAGACCATATGGCTCTGGGACAGGACTGACTTCATGGATTTCTTTCGTCTTAGCCTGAAAAAATGGCATGACCATTCGACGATGAGCGATGCTGATAACTGTTTCATCCCGGTCTTGGTCGGTCTGGGTTGTGGCCGCGTTGGCTAATGCATCGTCCTGGGCATTTTGAGATCATGGAATATAGGTCAATGTCAGTTCTGTGGATAATTCTTCAATTAATCCTCGAACACGGTCAAACAGGGGAATCTGCTCCTCCTTTTTGATATCATAGTCACCATTTACTTGCTTGATGACCAGTTCCGAATCACCTTTGACCTTAAGGTGATGTACTTGTGCTTGGAGTGCGAGCTCCATGCCTGCAATGAGTTCTTGATATTCCGCTTCATTGTTTGTACATCCTTTTTACATGAGGATGGAATATGTAAAGACTACCTTTCTCGGGGACATGAGTATTATCCCCAAACCCATCTTGTTAAATTTTAGACATTCCATCCTCTTCCCAGTTGGGCTTCAAGAGGCACCGTCGAAGTACATTTCCCACGCTGGGAACTCCTCTTGAACCGAGAAGATGTCTTCGTCAAGTATCTCTATGTCCGATTCGGTTGTCCCTGTTGAAGGGTGCTCTTACAGAAAATATACTAATGACTGGCCTTTTATGGCCTTTTAAGGAACAAACCAGATGTCATATAGTATCAGGATGACTGTCCATCAGGATAGGCTCCCGGTCAACATCGGTCGGCTAAGAATGTACTTGAGTGGGTTACTACGCGAGACCAAATGGACTTCATGATGACTCAGATAATGTCGCAACTTCTGAACTACAAAGAACAAGGCCAAACAACTCTTCTCGATGTTTTAGTATCGAGTCTAAGCATCCATCATGGTTCAGCTGAGGTAATAGATACTGTTTTCACTATCGGTGTCATTTTTCTGCACGATAAAGGCTCCAAACGACCTTTCTAGGGCCGTCACGTATAGGATGACATGTATTCCTTCAACTGGGGGCATGAGAATTTGTGGTCTTATGAGGTACCTCTTTAGGCTTTCAAATGCCTCCTGGAAATCCTCTGTACATTTTTAGGTTACCCCCTTTATTTATTAACAAGGTAAAAGGAAAACATTTTCCTGCCAGGTTGGCTATGAATCTCTAGATGTAGGCCAGGTGTCCTTCGAGTCCCCTAAACTCAGTGAGATTTCGGGGAGGTGGTAGCTCAAGGATATCCTTCATCTTTTCAGGGTCTATGTCGATTCCGCGAGGTTGTACGATGAAGCCAAGGAATTTCCCTGAGGTAACTCCGAAGGCGAATTTCAAGGGGTTCATCTTCAGGTTATATTGCTGATGTTTGTTACAGATTCAAGGTCCGACAAGTGACTTGAGTGCTATCTAGACTTAACCACCAAGTCATCTATGTAACATTCGATGAATCTCCCTAGGAATGGTTTAATGATACGATACATGGGACGTTGATATGTGGATCCTATGTTGTTGAGACCAAAGGGAATAACCCTGTAACAAAAAATTCTTTGAGGGGCCCTGAAGGCACTGGCATCTTCGTCTTCTCGGGCCATCCAGATCTGATTGTACCCTGAATAACCGTCCATGAAGGATAAAGCATCATACTCGGCCATTGCATCGATTAATAACTCGTCGATCAGGACCAGTAAATCATCTTTCGGACAATGCCGATTAAGATCTCTAAAATCAATCCATACGCGGATTTGTCCTTTCTTCTTCTTGATGGGGATGATGTTGGCCAACCATATGGGGTACTTGTATTATCGAATGAAGCCTGATTTAATGACCTTATCAACTTTAGCCTCTATTTAGGTAGCATGGGATGGGTGTGTCCTCCTAGCGCCTTGTTTATAGCCCCTGTGGTCTACTGGAAGACCTAGTTTTTGTGTTGCCACATCGAGATCGAGTCCCGATATTTTTGTCTATTTCAAAGCAATGAAATCTCGGTGTTGTCTCAAGAATGAGGTATATAACTCATTCTCCTTGGCATACATTGCTGCACTAATGAGAGTGGGCCTCAGGTCCTCCTCGGTACCCATGTTTATTTATTTTAGTTCATCCATAGTGGTGGATATACCTTGCTCAAATGCGGGCGGTGAATCCCTAAGATCTTCCTCCTCTTCTTCTCCCAAATCCTCATCTTCTTGATCCGGCGAGGGGAAAGTCCTTGACTCGGGATCCTGGGAGTCTGAAAGCATCGAATTATGGGCGTCCTAACTTAGGTATTTGTCCCCAGATTGAGGGTCGGCGGAAGTTCTTATATTGTCATGTTCAGTTGTTATGGATGAATTCATGAGTATAGCTCAGTGTGTGTCTTGTATTGAACCTCTTCTCCCAATATGGTTGATGGGAAGTACATAGCCTTTTCCAAGTTGCCAGAGGGGGGTCGTAAGGAACCATTTCCAGGCCATTTGGAGAGTGGATCCAGTCAATATCATCAGGGAAGGCTTCTTTTTCTTTTTCTCATAGAATCCAGTGTCAAATTAATGTGACTCAGAGAGCTCTAAAGGGGCCTTGTCGGCATGTAGTGTCCCACCTTCCCCATTGATGCAATACATTATACACTGGTGGTAGGATGAAATAACAACCATGTTATTATGGATCCAAGACCTTCTCATCAGGGCATTGAATGATGTGTTCTTCCTAACCACTAGAAATTCTGAATATTCCACAAGATCACTAAAATGGGTATTTAGCTTAATTTGTCCAATCGGCTTCTAATCACTCTTGTCATAACCCAGAAGAGTTGAGGCTGAGGGTATTTGATCACCCTCACTATAGCCCAATTTACAGAGTGTCTTTAGGGGGAGTAGGTCAACTCCAAAGTCATTTTCAATGAAGTCTTTGCGAATATCAACATCATGTAGTGTGTCAGACACATAGTGGTTTGATATGTCCATGCATGATGACATCTTCATCTTGATCGGTGGTGGAAATCACTACATCAAATTTAGACGAGCCGGTCTCTATCCGGTAAATCTCGGAAGCAGCTACCTTGACTTGATACTCCTGGGGGATAAGGAAAGCTTCAATAAGCTTCTCCCTAAGGTCAGTTGACAATGTCAGGGCATCCAGGATTGACAGTTTGGCTGGCACCGACGCCAATTACTTAAGGATGTCGTATTTCTATTCCAGCGGCCGATGCTTCTCCATTGGTGGGGAAGTCTTAGTGGGCATCTTGGGGGTTGGAATGTGATATGAAGAGGGAATGGGAGTGGGGTCGATGTCAATGGTGTCCCCATGTTTTGGGGATTCATCTTGGTAGGTCTGTTTGCACGCACTAGGCGGCTAGACACTTGTTCCTCCTATGATGGGTACCGCAGAATGACGGTGCCAGAGTGGACACTTGTGGATTTGGATAAATACTCTTTCTCCTTCGGAGTCCATTGAAGGGCTCTACCACTAATATCTGCGATATTGGAAGTTTGGGCCAAGGTCCACCATAGGGTTGATTTCAGCCTCGACTGCACGTCCCCTAATATCCCCCGCCTCTGAGATTCCCCCTCCAGGCACTTTGCATCAAGAACTCAGGTTCATAACCATACCCTTCATCAGGGAACGATTCCATAAGATGGATAATGTTGATGGAACCAAAAATTCGATCCTCATCCACTGACAAAGTCAACCTGGTCAGTTGTCCTTGATGGTGCCATTAGGTGGGTCGGTGTCCGTAGCGCCATGTTTGAGGGCATGAAATCAGATAGCGTCAAGGCTAAATTTGACCTCATCACAGACTACTGCTCTTGCGGTTGTCCCCTCACTTTTTTATTGTGCCTAGATGACCGGATCGTTTGGGGTTGTGAGGCTGATATTGTTGGATGTGTGGAATTAGAGGCTTTCGGTGGCAACACTGGCTACTATAGTTGATCTCGGAGTATGCCCTCAGTTCGATTGATAGTCTTCCGAGTCATCTAGCTATCAAATTTCTACCCTTTATTATTGGTGACTTCTTTCCACCACTCCCCCTTATCAGAGTCGGTGGTAGAAGTATATGTCACATGTGTTGTTGGTGGTCCTAGCTCGACCTGCTTGGAGTCTACCATCCTTTGCAGGAGGTCCTTGAAGATGAATCATTCTCGAATATTGTGCCCAAATATTCGATGGTAGGGACAGTAATCTAGCCTATCATCGCGGCTGACTACTTCGAGTTTCCTTGGCTCCGGGAGGCATAGAAATTCTCAATTAATGGAGGTGATGAAGTAGCCACATACTTGGTCCTCTCGGAACGAGTATACTTTGCGTCTTCACTCCTTGAACTGGTTCCGATTCAATCCTCTCTGATCGTCCTGCATAGGTAGAGGAGGCCACTGAAATACAGGGGTCCCTTGATTATTTGGTGGAGGCCTGAGTAGTGGATCAAGCACAGGGGTTGGCTTGAGCGTGACAGAGGTTGCTTCAGCTCTAAATTCTCTCTTTTTGGGAGCCTACGAGGAAATTCAGGACTTCAAATTGGTCCTCTATAGGGAGTCCTCAATTCTCTGGGAAATGGCCAAGAGATGGCGGAAGCCAGTGGTGCACTCCACTGGTATGAGTGGTGTTCGCAGCTCATCTCAAAGATTATCGATGCATATGGCGAGTAAGTCATCTTGAGGCATTGGCCTATTTAGAGAGTAGGTCAGACCTTTCCATTTAGCGATGAAATCTGAGACACTCTTATTCTCTCTCTACTTGCAGTTCATGAGGTCACTTGCAATTGTTTTAGGAAACGATATGTTGAAGTGGAACATGAACGGCTACCGAAGATCTTCCCAGCTTTTTATTGACTGGGTTGGTAGGCTCGTATATGAGACAAAGGAAGATACTTGCATGGTCCGTACAAATCATCTGAGTTTCAATACTTTTTTCTGTTCCGGAGTTCCCATCATAGGGTCACAATAAGATGTGTAGGGAATCAAGTTTTGTTCCGGATCACCTGATCCATTAAATATAGGGAATACAGGCCACCCAAAATTTGGTGGAGGGGGTGTGTTGCTCACCCAATCTGGGTAGGGCTCCCGCTCTGGCTTTATTAGAGAACATTGACCATCCATTGCTTCCAATTGAGTTGTTAGTTCCTCGATGGTGTTGGTGAGACCCTGGTTTACATTCTGTTGGGCACAGTCCTGGGTAGGTGTGGCCTGAGGCATTCCTTGAGGATCCAGCTCCGTTGGCATCAGGGGTGCATATGCTGTTTCTGACACCTTCAAAGGGTTCAGATGTACTCAGTCTGGTTGCTTCCTGAGTGGAGGGAAGTCCTGATATTCATCCAGATCCACATTTTGGTATTTGGATGGGCTGGGCGCCTCGTTGGGCGGGAGCCCTGACCGTGATTCGTTTGCTGGGGCAAACCATTCTCTTTGAGGTGCACTTACTGTGAGTGGATGCTGTGGATCCTCTTAAGAATCACTTTCAATATGACAGTTCCTCGGGAGTAGCTTGGAATTAAGCCACGTCAATTGATTCATTTCCTCTTCCTTTCTAGTGAACCTCTCTTCGAGCATAAGTGGATCGTTCTTATCGAGAGAGGGGGCATGTTAAGGGAAACTGGTCCTTTGTTCTTATCATTATTGGAATCTCCCAGGGTCAGTGGAGGAAGTTTCGCTGAAGGGGCGGCCATATTTAGAATGGCCCTCTGGTTCCAGGTGTGCACACATGGTGGTTCATTGTGAGTTACAACTTGACCAGAACCATCATCTCTTGATCCATCCGGGTTTTCATCATCTTCGGTGTTACCAGTAGGGTTAATCTCTATAGTGTTGATAGATGCATATCACGGGGCATAGAAGATTTCATCCTCTAAATAATAATTGGATCTCCTGCATCTTTTACTGGTCTTTCCTCTTCTCTCTTGGGATTGTTTTCAGGCTCTGTGACAATGGGTGACACAGAGATTTCTTTGATGTGGCCTTATGTTACACCTCCATTTTAAAGGGGATGATGAATCAAACGATGGGATAGGGTAGGAACCACTTCTTCTGATTTTCCTCACAAGATTAGGGAATATTTATTCTTGTGGGGGAGGTTGTTTTCAAGGTGCTAAAAATGCCCCCAGCCCTGAGGGCTAGGGTTGGATCCGTTCCTTGGATGTTTAGTCATTTCCCATCTCTATTGGTCTTACAGGGGAATATTTTGTTAAAAATTCCCCCAACCCTACAGAATGGGGTTGAACCTGGATTGTGGCATTGACTACTGCTATCTCTACCTACCTGATTCTGTGTGCCCCCATTCAGGGGTGAACTGGGTTTAGTGCCAAGTTCTTCTTTGAATCGACCCATTGTGGGGAGGCAGGTAATGACCGTTGATTGTCCTTTCATAGGAGAGAGGCCTCTTGTATGCTATCAGTGGCATGATTCAAGAGTTCTTGGATGGCTTGTTCCCATCAAGGCTAACACTTCTAGGATATACTCAAGGCATGTCTCTGTTGGATGTGTTGTCTCTCCTGAGCAGGGACCCCACTCGATTGCTGCCTTGATGTGATGGTGTTGTAAGATACCACGCCGAACGGGTTCTTCTGGGCTGGGAGGGGAGTGAAATGAAGAGCTCATGTTATCTGTATCCTCTGATATGGACTCCCTTCGGGGCATTACCAACGAGGTAGCGTAGCTGGTGCAGCGCACATAGGCAGGCTATCTCCATGTTTCCTTTACGCCTCTCATGTCGATGTTGCGATGCTGAAGGAAGAGCTTCCATGTCAATGTGACACAGGAGGTCTCTGGTTATCTTGACATGGTTAACATACCGATCATAGGGAAGAAGGCTTTATTTCAGCCAGCGGAGGGTTGTCCATATATTGTGGTGGATGTCGTTCACGCATTCTTCATAAAACTCTCTGGGTATGTCAAATTGAGAGGTGGTCGTGGGCCAAAACATGACTGGTATCTCATCCCTAGCTAGTAGTTTCCTAAGGTGTAGTATATCGGCATAATCCTACGCTAGTGATTCATCTACCTGGTCGGCCGAACTGAGATGATCACTAATAGTGTGGTTGGAGGAAGTGGGACCAATAGGTATCAAATTATCATGTGGGCGATTTTGAGGTGGTTCAGAAGATGAACGTGGCCCCGGACCATCTCCTGATTGAAGAAGGGTGTCATTGGTGACTAGCAGGGAATCTGACATGCTTGATCCCATACTTTTGAGTGACTCGGCATATGTGGGCTTTTCTAGTCTTGATTTTTCAGGGGAGGACCTTTCTATTGATATGATATGTCATTTCCTGGGGGACCTTCACAATGGCAGCCGCAATGGCGAGGACTACCATTACTTATTACTACATCACTGCATATAGGACTTTTGTAGTGCATACACTGGGGAGGACCTTCAAGGCATGCCACAGCAAGGGGAGGACCTTCTGGCTTCGTTGCATTGATGCAGGGAGGGCATTCGCAACAAATACCATCATGGTGAGGAAGACCATCATGGAATTATGTTCGATGTGCATCCTTGGGAGGACCTTCAAGACACACTGAGACAAGGGGAGGACCTTCTTGTTACTTGGGGCCACTGCGGGGAGGACCATCGCAATAGCGACTGTGGTGGTAAGAAATATCGTCGTAGCTATCACAATGGTGAGGAATACCATTACAGTTTCTACATGGAGAATATCTGCGGGGGTACGCCCTGGGGTGGGCCTTCAGAATGTACCACAAGGAGGGGAGGGCCTACTCGTTGCTTGATGACTCGATGGGGAGTTCCTCCATTATATGGGTGGTGAGGACTACCACCGTGATCTGATTCCTGGCTGTGTGAGGTGTTGTTATAGCGTATTCCCTGGGGAGGACCTTCAGGGTAGTACAAAACAAGGGGAGGACCTTCTTGACCTGCTGAGACATCACTGCGGGGAGGGCCTCCACAGTTGCGACTATGATAGCGAGAACTACTATCATAAACTGTGGTCCCACTACATGGAGAGTGCTTGCAGTGTATACCCCGGGGAGGACCTTCAGGGTGGACCACAACAAGTGGAGGGACTTCTTGCTGCTTGATATTCTGGTCACATGGAGGGTTTTTGTGACTCGAATTGAAGTAGGAGCTCTCATGATGGATCGTTATATGCCCGTGGGGGAGGCCCCTGCGGGTGCTCTAGGGAGGACCTTCAAAGCTGCTGGTAGAGACATTGTGGTGAGGACCTTTGCAACTGCTATTGCCTCCCCCATAATATGGTAATTGGTGGAAACAGTTTTGAGCCTTTGATATGCGCTTAGCAGCATTGGGAACTCCACCTTCCAGCATAGAGGCGTCATAAACCCACTCTTTATTTTCCGGCTACCTTTGGTGCATTCAAGGAGCTTTCTTGCGGACAGCAGGGACCGTATGCTATTGACAATGACATTCACCTTTGGTTCCCTATCTAATTTGGTCCCGTGATGTTGTCGGGATATGCCGACGAATGTCTTGACTTTTAGCAGGGATATATGCCAGCACTGGAGCATCCACCATGATGGATGGGTGTCCCCTAGTTGGAACTAGTGAAGCTGCTCGATCCGGTTGTCATTGCATCACGGAATTTGGCTGGCGACCCTCCTGGGCTAATGTAGGTATGAAAGTATGCTCTGAGGTGGCTATCTCATCTCTTAGATGTGTCCCCTCAATTGGAGAGATAGGCTCATGGGCATGAGGCCTTGCGGTTTCCGCTGATGCAATTAGATTCTGGAAACTCTGCAAGATATGATCAGGGATCGATAACTACTCCTCCATCATTTCCTGGATATGCAGAGAGACATATTTGGCAGGAACGGGTATGAAGGCCCATTCCTGTAACAGTGAAAGAATATCCTTCTCCGGTTCTCCAGTAGACTATCGGTACTGAACATTATCCTGTGTCGGGGCAGGTGAACGAATTTTCCCATGGGTTGGGATATTCCAGTTTATCTCTCCGTTTGACACCACATCGGGATGGAAGACTTTATTTGCATCCGCTGGGAACTGGCCCATGATGTGTTTGTTCCCACTGTATCGAGTCGGTGTCCTTTGTTGGTAGGGAGATGTTCCCTCCTATTAATTGCAACCACATCTGGATGGCGGGATTTGTTGGTCGCCACCATTCTGGGATGGTAGGCGTCGAGAGCGTCTTCTAGGAGCTGGTCCTGCAGGCGCTTGGTCTCCACAACGTCGGGTTGGTGGGCCCCACAACTCTAGGCAGGGATAGGTGCCTACCGGGTAGGTTCCATCCTTCATGAGATACGGTCTTGATGAAGTCTGGTGGGGATGCGAGCCTGCTTGTATGCTACCGGCATGTCTGGATGGCAGGGTTTGGAGGGGCGAACATGTGTATGTGCATGTTCATGATACATCTCTATGAATGGCATGTGGATCTCCTCCTCAGGGACAAGGGTGATGACCGGTCCCTGGTTGTACGTTTGCCGCCCTCATCGGGCTATCCAAGGGCCCAGAGCTTGGGAATCATGGGCCTAAATCCTCAGGTCGACATCCTCCTTATCATGGGGATGTTGAGTCACTGCATAACCGTGATGACATCTGTCAGCGGGGGCCTTGTAGCGGAACCCCCATTCAGTGGGGATGGAGTCCTCGACGTCGACCTCATCTGCCTCCCAAAGATAAGGGAGGTATGCATTGTCTCTTTCTAGGGATAGACTGCCAAAATGGATGGAGACAACAACATGGGCCACCTGGTTCTACCTCCATGGCCGCTGCTGGGTGGGCGACTGGTGGGTCGTGGCGGATTGGAGGGCATGCATGGCCACCTCCACCATCGGGAGAGTACCGTTCGCGTGGTACTCTCAGATCATCGCATCCAAGAACTCGCGTTGAAGATGCTGGGTAGGTTATGGGGTCCTCCATTGATGAGGAAGTCTGATCATTGTGTTGTTGGAAGCATGCGCCTGTGAGTTCATTCGTGATGCCATTGGATCGAAGGGAGTTCTGTGTGGTACCTATAATTTGTTTTAACAAATACAAATAGAAAACCCGTAAAATTAGCATCTCATGATCTCATGCATAATTAATGACCTTTCATGTCCCTCCTTGTGGGTATAAAGGAGGAATAGAGTGGGATTAGGTTAAATCAATCATGATTCGTTAAAGATTCATGTTGGGTTCACCATTTTTGTTACGGATCAGTTTCGAGACGCCCAACGGTTCTATATCCGACGATGCATGGGACTTCTTTCCAAAGGCAGGCATTCATTGGGTTGTTTGTCCAGTGACACTTAAGAACTCACATTGGTTGAGAGGATGGGATGTCGGGCTCATCGCACCCTTTTGGGGGGAATTATTGGATGTTCCAAAACTCTCTTATAGATTTAAGACGTATTCATATGTTCGTGAATCTTTGATTTATACCCAAGCATTGTATCAAAATATTACTCCTATTTGGAAATGGTCAACTGGATGAAGGGGTTCAGAATCATTTATGCCTAAGGTTTACCATCACTTATTGGATTAATGACTCAGAGTAGTTTGGACTCATTGATACAGTGTTGGATTAAAGCCTCATAATTGGGCGCTCTGGAGTTTGTTGTCATCCATGGGGAAAGATAATGACATGATTGATTAGATCGAACCCATAATACAAGATTCTAACATATCCTCATGAGAAGAATCATAATCCATGTAGTTCTGTTTGGTATGGGGATTACACTCCAGGCTGCCCAGGGATGGTGCGGTGAACCGACGTGAAAATAGTCGGATCAACCGGTTGTTGGGCTTGATCCTCGGGGAGGCTTCCTACATACCTTTCCAAGGATATAGGGATAAACGTCCCCATAATTCGAATTGAGTGTCGGGGAACTGAGGTGAATGCGGAACAGGGGGTCCTATGGTGATTGGGATTGATCCTTTTGGAAGCTTCGTACGTATCCCTATGGTGGGGAATCAAAGTCCACGTAGTTCGAATGGGAGTGGGGATTACACTCTGAGGAGGCCCATGGTGTGGATTGGGGATTACACTATGAGGGGGCCTATAAAAGGATGTCATGGACAATACCTACTCTAAGACCACATGAGTCATGCTAGGTGTGAGAAACAAGAGGCAGCCAGGACCAGACGATCAAGTCACGAAAGGTTCGTCTGTGGGAAGTGAAGTGGGGATTATTCATGGAGCGGCCCAAAAAGTCGGGGCTTAATCCAAAATGGATTCCCATGGCGACAAAGCGCAGCCAGAGAGTTACTTTTCCCCCCAAGTAAGGACAAATCACCATCCTTCCCCACCATGCCCTTCCTTGGCCATGGCCGTGGGGATGTACGGAGGTGCATGGGGTCTTCCTTCTTATGGGTAGTCTTCCATGCCCTGGGGAAGGGAGAAGTGCCCCAGTCCTAACAATTGGAGGGGCGAATAGGGGACTCCCAGGCTCAGATTCCACATTACCGTGGGAATGTGAACCTAGCAATGCTTCAGAAATCGGATCAAGGGCCAGAGCAACCCCATCACCCTCGCTTATCATGGGTATGTAAACTCAAAACAGCACGCTGTTGCGCCTAAAGGTCACATCACACGGGTTTGGTGGCTCTGGTGGGGGCCTCGGCTTGGGACCGATTATTGGGCCAATGGAAAGGTTGCGGAGGATCCGGTCAAATTAGAAGGATTTTATCTAGCTTGGGGAATGTGAACTCCAAATGATCTGGCGGGCCACACAGGTGTATGAGTGGTGGTTCCCTTCACGTAGGGATGTGCTACGTGGCTGGAGAAGTCTTCTGTGAACTAGGGTGGTCCGCGGACTGATGGGAATTCCACAAACCGGGGTGGTTCACAGTTTGGTGAATATTCCGCGAACCAGGATGGTTCGTGGCTTCGGGTTTGGCTCACACACTAGGTATGTAGGCAGGGAGGTCCAAACGATTAGCGGCGGCCGAGGGCGACGATGGTCAGGGGTTCGTCAGTCACAACTTCACCTGTGTAGGAGGGTGTTTTGCGGTGTGACGGATCGGAAAATGGGCATAAACTCCCTGGTCCACGGGAAGTGAATCTGTGGAGGTACCATGGTTCGTGGTCTTCTTTTCTTTGTTTATTTAAGTTCGCGGTTCTCTAAGTTGATTTGGGTTTTCGGTTCCTTATTAATTTGATTCTAGCTTCATACCTGTTCTGGTTCATGAACTAGAACTTCACCATTTTCGTCCTTTGAAATTCTTCCACCCGAATCTGATTGATCTCCAAAATTGCCTCCCCTTGGATCTTCCCCCTCGATCTCCATTTATAGAGTGGGGAAAGAGATACACCTGTGGTCATGCGGCACCTTTTGTGGAGGCCCATGAATAGGGACCCGATTCACAGATGACTTGGTCAATCTACGATTCACGGGTGCGTTAAACGCACCTCCCCCCACAGACCAAACTAGTTTGGCGAGTGCTTCATGGCCACACAGGGTTCCGCCTCTATTCTGCGAATGACTGAGGATGCGGCCCAGGACGATTGATGTTGTCTATGGATGGGGTAGTTCGTGATGGTGAACCGGGTTAGCGATCGTCCTGCTTCACGCTTCGGTGAATCTCCACCTCCATTCCGCGAATGAAAACACACTACGGAGGGGGTGCTTCGCGGAACCGGCCGTGTGGAATTATCATTGGACATTTTTGCAGACTAGTTCTTCTTGCACCATCCTTTGAGTATTCTCAACACTTTTTCCTAATTATTTTGGTCAAATTGGGTAAAATCTCCCATGAATTAAAGGGGATTCCCATTCTTCCTTTGCGGATTTTTCAGGACCCTACAATCCCATGAACAAAAACAAGGTAGTACATGGGTTGTAGCAAAATAGTTAAAACAAGACAGTTCATGGTCTATAGCCCAAGTAAAAAATTGGACAGTACACTAGTTTTAGAGTAATCATAAAAACAAAAGGGTACAGTGGTTATATCCCAATCCAAAAAATAAGTTAGTAATTAGGTTGTATCCCTATCCAAAAACAAAACGATACATTGGTTATATCAGAATCCTCAAAATTAGATGGTACATGGGATATATCCCTTTAATGAATGTAATAGGTTACACAGGTCATCGAAGAATCCCAAAAACTAGAGGATACAAATTTTTTTTTCACAGTACAAGAAAAACAGTGTATATGGTTTGTAGACCAATCTAGAAAAATAAGAGGGTATTTGTGTTTTAGCTAATGATAGAAGAAAGAGGGTATACAGTTTTCATCCCAATTCCGAAGTAATTAAATGATCCATTATCACAATCCTATCATATTTGGAAAATCATGGTAGGTATATTCACCAAATAATTTCTATGTTTATGTACATACCAAAAAATATGTGTCTTATTCCAATGGTAATCTCAACTAGATTACGCTATAGATTCCATTACAATTAATTACCTTTCAACAACCAATATTTATTCCATGACTCATGTACAGGTTCATTGATATGCATGGTATGATAATAAAATGTTATTCTCATGTCCTCATACCCTTATTCAAATGGTATGCTTATGTGTCTATTTTATTTTCCCTTACATATCATATTGTCTCACCAATTCTTATGCTTCCTTTCTATTGGTTATGAAGTATGTTTTTATGTATTCTTACTAAAGGGGAATATATTTTGTTAAAAATGTGGAAGATCCTCCACAAATTTAGAATATTTTACTATATGTTTCCAAATACACTGAACAATTATGGTCCTCATACATTTATCCCAATCCTAACATAGTATAAAGGTTTCATGATGTATGAAACCTATTAATTAATTTTCCAAGATTATTTGGTGTATGTTTTGATATTTTTTCCTCACATGATGATTTATGGTCATATTCAACAGTAAGAACTATAAGAAAATGAGTTAACATAGAATGATTCATATATTAAAATTATGGGAATTATAAAAATTGATTTCATATATGTAAATTTCATGAATATGACCTTGAATGTCGCGTGATTGTTGGATATACAACTGAATATAAAGGGAACATAAATGATATATGAATGGTATGTGATATTATAACAATATTTATTTATATAAAACAAAAGAATAATGATTAAATAAAGGTCAATGAACCTTAATAAATTATTTATATTTCATATTGTCTGAATGTGATATTAAGTAATATGATGATGAATACTAATTAATAGATTAAGAATAATGTTTTATGATTGATGTGTAAATGTATAGAAATAAAGAATTTTGTTATTTCAATCACGAAGTATATGTTTTCCATTAAGTATTTACAAAAAAATATAATTAATGTTGGATATGAACTAGAAAAGTAATTGAAGGAGAATGGAATACTTTTACTAAGGTATGGTAACACATAATGTTTTCCAAATGTTTAGAAAAATATTATTATATTTGATATTAAGATGATTGATATGGATATATTAAATTGGATAATATCGATTTCCTTGTAACTGATTGATGATTTTATGATAAGGTGGTTTGTTTTATCATTGATAGATTATACAAAATTTTTGGACTTATGGAATATATCCAAAAGTCTTGGGAATAAAGAGGCATGTGCATTTTCAATAATGATTTATATTAATTCTTGTTACGAACATGGTAGAAGAGAATACATGATGATGTTATTTGCATGTTCTGGATAAGATAACCAAGAAATACATTATGATATATGGGGTATCATGGTTAATTAGTTTTTGAGAAATTTAGTGACCTTTCTAAGAATTCCTTATAGGGTAAACTTTTGGTAGTTTCACAAGGTTGACTATTTATGGAATAGTTTAATATATAATTCAGATGAGTTTTTAGATATTAATGTTTTATCTCAACATATGAGGATTTATAAATATTGGATAACAAGTACTATGTATTTTTTTAGATGTTAATTAAAGATATATGGAATGTACAATAATTCTATTTATGGATCCCATGATCTATTAATGCTTGATGAATTAAAAAGTCACCTTCATTTATTGGAAAAAAATATGCAATGGAAATTAAACAAAGCATAAAATAGGTTGATATTATTCTAATGAAATGGAATGAAATCATTTATTTACATTTTCATATGAAAATTATTAAATTTTTAGAAAATAATATGGAAATAAAATGTTTTCTAATAATTATTTTTTTTATTTTATCAATGACCAGATTCAAGCAACATTGGATTTTGGTTTCTGGATTATATACATTCTATGAATCATAGTATTTATTATAACCAATGATATTTATCTCTTTCTATAATTACTTATTCTTTTCTTCCATTTAAAAAGCATAACAAATGTTCTCATTCTGGGAAACCTAATAATGAGTTACATTGGGTAACCATTATGGTTCTAATAATAATTTTATATTTATGTTTCAGTATTATTTTTTTATGATGAGGGATTATGTGAATGGAAAATACAAGTATTAATCCTCTTAAAACACAAATAAATATATATGTACAAATCCATTTAATGTGGGGTACAATGTATCACGCCATGATTTTTTGAATTAATTTTTTATAATTAATTTAATGTATTAGATATTTTTCATTTCATAACACATTAAATATATCTTGTCTTATATGATGGAAAAATATATTATTTTTTTCTATTCTATACCATGTTTAGTTTTCAGTACATGCAACAAATAGATTATCTTATGGTGCAAGAAAGACTATGTATTGATTTTGTAGTAGACAATTTTGTTTTCCTTCGATAACCTCTATAAAATATAAGACCATGTTTTAAAAAAGAACAATATACTATTAATATTATTATTTTTTGTTATCACTATGCCATTGGAATGGTAGTTATGAATAAAATTAATTAAATTATAGAAATGTTGTATATATATGTATATTGAAAGAATTATTTGGTGACCAACTAACGAAAAATGACTAGAAACCATTTTTAAAAAATATGAAATAATTGACTGGAAAATAATATTAATGAAATGAGACACCATTTAATTGAATAAATTAATTATAACACTTTAGAAAATTTAATTTAATGATATGTATTTATAATATAATTAATCAACTAAATATAGTTCAACTTATGTTTTTTATTAACAAAAGATAAAAATAAATCCAATTTTATGTATAGATATATATATTTTTATAAAAGGTATTTTTACTCCCTTTTTAATGTCCAATATAACATAGAAAATTGATATATATTTTTCAATAATTTAATCATTTCATTTGTTTAAAACCCATTGCCTCATTTTTTCTTCAAGAATAATTTTAAATTAATTTCTTCCACTTATATGTTTGAAATTTTTCCCAGTGGATTCCGTATTAAGAATAATCATAATTGATAATGTATTATAATGACAAATTATATTTTACCAAATATATTAGTAAAATTAATTAAAATTATTTATTATGCATAAGTGAAAACTAGATTTCATAGTAGTTAAACATTGACATGAGGGGAAAATAACAGACACATGTCCAAAATCCATTTACTGGAAATATTTCTTCCACATAATCCATTAAATAGAAAATTTACGATTATTAGTGAAACATTATGTTATGGATATTGTTTGGGTTTTTATATATATAATAATTCCACTCCTCCTACACTATAACACAAAACTCAACCCCCATACCACCTCACTTATTTAATAATGTCAATACCTTTGTATCATCAAACTAGAAAAGAAATAATTTACCAAAATCCCTCCATTTATCTTATAGATTTCCCTTTATGCATAAATTTCACAAAGGAATCTATTTGGTGAAAACTAAATAGATTTACTCAAAGAATATGTAACATCCGTCAACAACAATTTTTTATTAATTAGTTTTCTACACCTAAATTATTCTAATTCTAAGCATATATAATACCCAATGTATGCTCCATAAACATATACAGTTGTTTTGAAAAGGGTAATACCTATACTCAGATACTATTTAATAAAATGGGATACACAATCAATGTTCGTGTGTACGAGGGACTACAACCTCATGAACCCATGCCGTTTGTGCGTCCGTTTCCACGATTCAAGGATTTTATTAATGATGATAATTATATATTTTTTTATTATATATTTTTAATTTACGATGACTTTATGCTTTTTAATCAATATATACACATATATTCGTTCTTTGTGTTTTGTTAGAATATGATAACTTGTCTTGTGGACATGTGGACTACAGCCTCCTCAAAGCTATGTGATTCATTGACACATTACACATAATGCATTATGGATTTGTGTAGTAAAAAAATATTATATATTTAAAATGATTATTACAATTTAATGATAACATATACATACATATATTCCTAAATTTCATTTACATTCTTTCTCTAAATAAAGCATGCAAAGAGAAACAACGTTCATGCATACGTATGACATACTGTCTCTTTGAATGGTGCATTAAATTTAATATTTATACATTTTCAATATTATTATAAAAACATATATACTGAATATATATGATATTTATATCATGTTTTATATTCTATAAATATATAAATCTTGATCTATGTAAGAGGATCATGAATTACAAGTCAAACCATATAGGTAAAAGAAAGCTATTATTACATAAAATGCAACATAAAATTGAACTTTTTATTAAACAGGTAATATAATGTCATAATAAAATCATATATGGTATTATAAATTAAAATAATTTTATATGTTAGATGTGTAAAAAAATTATATCCATTATAAATGATCATTTAATGTGTATGAAGAATTCCCATACTTAAGGTAACGGTTTTCTCGTCACACATTTGCTTCAGTGAGATAAATTATATATTCACACCTTATTAATTATTAGTGGTTTATATAAATCCCACTGAAATTATATTTGATTAATTTAATTTATTAAATGTTATTATAACTTTAAATTTATGTTTTTTCATGGATATCATGATTCAAAAGTAACTAAATTGGTAAATGGATTTGTAGTCTCACTTTTATTTCTATGAGACCTATTCCTCATTCCCCGCTTGTTTGTTTTTTTGTGATTATAATAAATATTAATGTATTAAAAAATAATTATACATACATTCATGGGTATTTACATATCCATTTTATTATCTAAATTGACTAGTATTTAATAGATATAATGTTATCAATTTAATAAGGTAATTTTTTCTCAATTTTACTTCATTGAGATAAAAGTTTTAGTATGTTTCAATATGCCTTTATGAGGTGTATATACTAATACTTTACATTTAATATCATAAATACAATTATTTTAATTTGAATTTTATATTTTCATGATATAATTGTTTAATTGTGATTAGGATTCAATGTTTCCAAGGTGGTAAGAGTATATTGCTACAATCTCATCATTTATTGCGATTATTTATTATTAAGAATCTATTTGTGAAATATTTTTGATCCATATCTCAATAAAAATCATAAAATTTAATTTCATCTTTTTTATTAATAATATTATAAATCAATGCTTCCATTTTAACACTCTTTTATACTTATGATTACTAAGAATCTATTTTTAGTAAAACCCGGCCTTATTTCTCTCTCTGGCTATTATATGTTTTTTTAAAAAAACAAGTCAACTAAAATTGTTTACAATTTTTTTAAATCACATTTGATGATATTTTTCAATTTATGTGTTTTCCTTAATTTTTTATATTTATGAAGTGATTTAAATTATTTTTAGTGATATATTTATATGAGTTTGATGTAATTTTCAATGAAAAAGGTTTAAAATATTTCTTATGATTTAAAAATGATTTTTTCAAATAAAGGGGTTAATTTTAATCATGAATTTTTTTAATTATTTGTAAATATTATACCATAGTAATTAAAATGAGTTTTAGATAAAAAAATAATTTTTTATAGGGTTAAATATCTTATATTAATTGATTTTAAAATAAAGGTTTTTTTACATTAAAATTACCAATGTAATCTTTCAAAATACTTCCCCATCAAGGAAGACATTAATTGATATAATTGGTTCCTTATTTTGGATATTATACAAGGAAAAATTTATTATTTTTTCTTTAAATGTTTAATGTTTAATGGTTAAATTGTAAAGTTTTTTTCGAAACACTTCTCTTTTTATGGGTCATGATATGATGAATGTTTTATTATATTTTGACACTTGTATGTATGATTTGGTTATGAGATGGGTTCCACCTATATCACCATCCAATATAATGGTCAAGGATAAATGGTTTCTGTGTAACATCCTAGAAAAATATAGAATTGGAGATATTCATATTTATTAATATTTTTGAATTAAATATTAATTGTAAAGGGGATTTTATATTCAGGATCGTAATTGATATGAAATAATGGTTTTCTCCGAAATCATATGTTTCACACAATGTTGAATCATACTAAAAAATAATAATATATTATTATTTTAATTGGTTCTTAATGCCTAACTATTTTATTAGCGGGAATTAGTAGAAATAACTACTATATTATTATACATATTTGTTAAATGTTTTTACATTTATCTAATAAATGTGAGTGAATTAATTTTGAATGAATCCAAATTTAAGCACAAATACTATACTATTATTTTAAAGGTCAATTTGCCATCATTTAATGAAGAACCCTTTTTAATTATAGATTTGGTCTCATTTTATTTTTTTCTTTGAAAAAATAATATTACTTTTTAGAATCGGGACATCAAAATATACTTTGGGTAAATTTTTGGTATTTTCTGATAAAGTTCATTTTTAATGAATAGTGAAACATAAAGTATTTTAATTCCATACTGACTTTTAATCTAATTTATTTTATTGATACAATATCTTTTTAATTGTTTTTAAAGTTAAATTATATTATATTTTTAACATTTAATCCAATTATAGTCATTGTAATTTATTTCACATTGAAATTGGACATAAACAACTGTCAATATTTTGATGGATATTATTACTTAAAAACACACCTTTTATTTAAACAGCGGGAATTAATTTGAAATTAATTTCTAACACTTATATTATTTAAATTTGAAAAAATGGATTCCATATTTTTGAATCCAGAGTTCCAAATTGTGAAAATAGATAACTTTAATTTTTAGGCATTATGAATATTTACGTGAGTAAATATTTATTTTACCACTGTTAAAGGATAAATATGGTAAATAAGGGTAAAAAATATTACCATAATAATATAAAATCACCCTAATAGGTGACATAATCTTATTGGTTGATAAACATATGACCATGATCATACTTGGGTTGATTTTGGGACCCCATGGGTCCAATTGGGTGTGATAATCACTCTTTATTTTAATTAATTTAAAGTAAAGGAAAAAATTACGAAAAAGAATATCTTTTTGTACATTATTTTTTACACGGGGATATATAATTTTTTTTTTGACTATAAATATTCATTGGAAATCTAAAAATTTTTCTTACATCTTAGTATTTTTTTTTAAATTTTTAGACAATAAATAAATTAAATTATTTATGACACAATAATGATGCTGTATTTACCTCATTAATGTATAATTTAAATAAATAGGATTATAAATATTAAAAAACCCAAAAACTATACGATTCATATTGTATCATTTTATCTCGACCATCAGTCATCTTATCATTGACTTTAATTAGTTTTGGACCTTTATAAACCGAATATCATTATATAATAAAATAATATTTTCACAAATTTCTAAAGAACCCCTCTTCCCCCTTCTAAAAATCCCTAACATCTAACTCATTCCTCACTCCTCTAAAGCCTCATGGCTCATCCAAACCCTTATCAAATAATCTCTCCAGATCCCTCTCTTCCACCTAGTAGCCTTACCTTAGGAATAAGTCACTTCAAGAAGTCCTTTTGGTTAAAACGAAAAGGAGTTATCCGAATTAACGGTAAGTGTTTCTCTTAAATTCATTTATTTTATTTTACTTATCAAAACCCTAAAATATTTTTATTTATTTATTTTATAACAACAAAAATATCTTCAATATAATTGGTTTTTGTTATTAAATTAATTATAACTATACATACGCACACCTCCATCTAATGGGTAATGAACACATTGTTTCTGTGGACGGGGAACTACTACCTCACGAAATGATGATTGTTCAAATATCTCTTACCACCTCTCATTGTGGAAATTATGATGGAAATGTATTTATATATGATATCTATATTTTTTTTTTTTTTTAATAATTCATTAAAAATATTCAAAGTGTTATGGGAAACATTGATTCAAAAAATCTCTTTATTAAATCTTTTAAATGGTTTTTAAAATGATTTGATAAAGCATTGTTTATTTAAATATCTTTATTTGATATATTAAGATTGGAATGTGGAAAATCGTTATTTACATTATGCTGGTGTTATGTGTTATGAATATTTTATGGCTATTTGTAATTGTTTACCTATATGGGTGGTTCCATGATAAACCTAGGGAGAGTGAGCCCGAGATAGCTCTCCATTGCATTGGGTAACGTGACTAAGGTAAAATGAATGTTTCTCCATTAAGATGTAGAGAATATAATGTGATGGTTATTCCAAATTTGACTCCCTCTGTAGATGTGATAGCTACAATATAAGTATGATATGGATTCCTCTAGTTACCTTTATGATTTATGATTATTATATGTTATTCATAAAAATTATGACATGAGAAGGTCTGTTATGATTGAAAATTATGGTTTCATTGATTTGTTTTTATTGATGGGTTTATGTTTCCTTTCCTAATATTATAATCCTTGCTGAGAATTTTATGCTCGTCCCATGTTTTTGAAATGTTTTTCACCGGTTATATGGAAGGGTAAGAGAAAGGAATAATTCTAGAAGATTAATATCATGAAAATAACTCTTGTTTTATTTAAAGAGTTTCATTATTGTGAATAATAAGTTATAGTAGAAGTGTCTACATTGTAATATTCAAGTTGGTATATAATATTTATGGACTACTTCTCTAAAACTCTTAACCTGAAAAGATTCTTAATGAGAATTTTTGACATTTTTCAATATTATCTATTTTTTATGTTCAGGTGCTTATAGTTGGAATCAGTGTTCGGTTTAGACAAATTTAGGTATAATGAGTTTTTGTTAGACACATGGTTTTTCCCTATGTCTATTATTTCAGTTAATTATTTATTCTATAACATTTTCCAATCAAGTAAAGTCAGTTAAAAATGGAAGGAGGAGGATCTCAAACGACATTGCTATCTCTTTATAATGACTTTCTTTGCAATAATTATTACATAGTCTTGTTCAGATTATTGTGAAACTTTTTATAGCATATAACTCACTAGTAAGAAGTTTTTTGAGATATAAAGTACCTCCACTATAACTCGTTATCATTGTTAATCATGGGATGTAAGTAAAAACATACTATTTTGACAATATTATCTCATTTTTAAGAAAGGTAAATATTGTCAAGTCATTTTGAAATATTTTACCTTATCACAAGACTTTGAAGTACTTTATGATTTTGAAAAAGGTGCTGAAGAAGGAGAACCTTGTGCAACCAATTTATATTTTGTTTTACAATATAGTCTCTCAACACATACATACGGTAATTTTAAAGGACTATTAATTGAATGTATCCACTCAAATTCAGTCCGACTGTTTTATAGAAATCATGTTTTATCAGATGTTTTGAAATTATATGTCATACATGATTATTTTCCAAAACAATTTTTCTATGAACACCCATATCACCGATGTGGTACAAGGCGTATTTGGATGAATGAAGAAAATGATTTTGAAGGATCTCTAAGTCATTTTTTCAATGCATAGACCTTCTACCTATCTGAACAAAATGATGATGAAACCAAATTGACACCATGATCAAGGTATGATGTTATTTATTTTGGAATCATTTTATTTTATCAAATGGAGGTGAAATGAAAAAATTACAATATATATAACACTTGAAAAATTAAGATGTAGAGATCATAATGAATTGGAATGAGAATGAGTGGTATAAGGAAACCATTGACTCTGAAACATGTTAGAGTTATTTTTGAGTTTTATAAAAAGGGAAACACCCAGACCATGTGACAAACTGTTGTGCTGAACAAAGCTGTGGGAATCGAACCCACAAACAAAGTGCGATTGGCATTTATCCCCTGCCACTAGACTAAATGAAGCCCCTTGTTAGTATGAATTATTATTTTTAATTAAATTATATTATTTCTCAATAATAAGGTGATTTGGGATCTTATGATTTATCAAATAGATATCCTTAGTATTTGAAAATAAATTGGTGATTAACTGACAATGCTGATTTTGGAATTCATTTTCTCTTTTTGGAACACTGTATGCTGAAAAAAATAGAATATTATGGGATTACATTTGTGGAGTAATAGTCATATTTTATTTATAAATATATCTATTTTTATTGTGGACATATAGAAATTTGGGTTATTTATGAAAACGATTAACCTATCATATAGAATATGTGATTTGGTTAAATATGCTTCATTATGAGACTTTTTGAGAAGTCTATGTTTTTGGAGTTAAATGTAAAGATTTACTATAGAAGACTGTATGAATAAATCCTTATGAGTTATGGGATTCAATATTATTTTGGGTTATTTTTAATAATTTTAATAACATCTGTGGTTTAAATGGCCTTTCTTGAACTTTGGGTACCTTTTACTGAATTTTGGAGATTAATAGTAGTATTTATTTTAATAAAGGAATACCCTTTTTGGAGATTATATGATCCTGTAATAACCATTTGTGTTTTAGTTGATGTATTAAGACAAGGGAAATAAATTGTTCTTCTTTTGTGGATTATTTTATTCTGTAGAAGATGATTCTTGTTCTTTTTATGTGACCATGTCTTTTTTTATGCTCATTGTTTGGAGAAAAGATTAGTTTTTGGTAGAAACTTATTAAAGGATGAAACTCTACATGATGGTAAGTATATTTCCTTATGATATTATTCTATGTAGTAAATGAATTCCTAAAAATTGTGAAAAGGAATGTAAAAAAATGTTGTTGGTTTACATTTCCTATTGGTTAATCAAAGACTATATAACACATCAAACATTGGTGATTTTCTGGTGGTTAATTGTCTCATAATTATATTCTCTATAACCCTCCATCGGAACATGAGGGTTTGTTTTCCCATCCAAATCCATGTTTTTATACATGGTATCCTAGTATGGGTTATCTAGGGTGACCTTTTTAATTATATTTCCTTATTTTAAAGTGATTGTTTTATTTTCACTTTTTTCAATGTGTGACTTTCAATGATGTTTCCATGACCAATTTTAAAACTGCAAGGACATAATTTCCAAAATGGGGAAGGATGTTACCTTCCAGTAAAATAAATAATGTGACATTTTCATATATATTAATTTTTTTGAATTAAATATTAATTTTAAAGGGGGTTTTATATTCAAAGGCATACTTGCCACACAACAATGGGTTTCTTTGAAGTCTTATGTTGCACATGATTTTGAATCATACTGAAAAATAATAATATATAATTTTTTTAAAGGTTAGTTAATGCCTAACCATTTTATTAAAGAGAATTAATATAACAAACTAATATATAATTATACTTGTTTTTTAAATTTTTTTACATTTATCTAATAAATGTTAGAGTCTTTAAATGTGCATGAAACCAGTTTTAAGAACAAATACTCGAATATTCTTTAAAAGGTTGATTTACCATATATTAATTGAGAACACTTTTTAAATATAATTTTGTTCACTTTTATATGTTAAATTGACATAATGAAAATCTTCTTTAGAATCGGGACATCAAAACTTACTTCGGGTATATTTTTGGATCTTTTCTGATAAAGTTCATTTTTTAATGAATATTGAAAAATACAGTATTTTAATTCAAAACTACCTTTTAATATAATTTATTTATAATGATAGAATATCTTTTTCATTGACTTTAAAGTGTATTTATATAATATTATTACCATTTTATCCAACTGTGGTCATTGGAATTTATTTCACATTGAAATTGGACATAAACAAGTGGCAATCTTTTGATGGATATTATTACATAAAAACACACCTTTTATTTTGACAGTGGAATTTAATTTTAAATTCATTTCTGCCACTTCTATGATTTGAATTTGAAAAAATGGATTCCATATTTGGAATTGGGATTTTGAATTAGTATAAATAGGCCACTGTAATTTTTAGACATTATGATTATTTACTTTAGAAAATATTTTATTTACAATGGTTAAAGGGTAAATCTAGTAAATACTGGTAAAAAATATTACTATAATAATAAAAAATATCCCTAACATGTGTCCTAATATAATTTTATGATACAAATCTGACCATGAGCAGCCTTGGGTCGATTTTGGGACCCTATGGGGCCACTTAGGAGTGAAAATGACAACTTATTTAAATTAACTTATAATAAAGGCACAAATGACAAAAACAAATATATTTTTGTACATTAATTATTACATGGGGTTATATAAGTCATAATTTAGAATATAAATACTAATTTGAAATATAAAAATATTTACTACATCATGGTATTTTTTTAATTTCTAGACTTCCATGAAATTAAATTATTTATGACACAATAATGATGCACTATTTACCTCTTTAATAAATGATTTAAATAAATAAGATTATAAATTTTAAAAAAAATATCCAAAACCTATCCAATTTTTATTGGATGATTTTATTTCCACCATTAGTCATCTTATATTCCACTTTAATTAATTTTGGACCTTTATTAACAGAATATCATTATATTATAAAATAATATTTTCACACTTTCCTAAAGGGCCCCTCCTCCCACTTATAAAAAACCATCAATTCTAACTCATTTATAAGTCCTCTCATGCACCTTGGATCATCCTAACCATAATAAAATAATCTCTCAAAATCAATTCCTTCTACCTAGTAGCCTTACCTTAGGATGAAGTCACTTCAAGAAGTCCATTTTGTTCAATCGAAAGAGAGTTACCCGAATTAAAGGTAACTATTTCTCTCAAATTCATTTCTTTTATTTTACTTCTCCAACTCCTAAACACCTTTTATACCTTTATTTTATAACAAAACTAGTTTAATAAAATTAATATTATGTTGTTATGATAATTAATATCACTATACTTACAGACACCTCTATCGAATGCGTAAAGAACACACTGCTTCTGTGGACGACAAACTACTGCCGCACGAAACGATGAATGTTCAAATATCTTCTCCTAACTCCCATGGTGTCCATTATAATGGAACTTTATTTATATATGATATATATATTTTTTTATTATTTTTTACTTATGATTCTTTATTTTTTTTTTTATATCATACATTTATGGTTTCCATTATGGGTAAACGCAATAATTTCTTTAGAGGAAGTGCGGACTACCGCCCCCTCAAAGTGATATGACTCATTCATGCCATACATAGGATGTATGAAGGATTGAGTTAATGAAATTATATATTATATTATACTGGAATTATAATATACCTATGTATCACTATTTTTCCATTCCATTAAATACAAAATTGAAAATAAAGTAGCATTCATGCGTACGTACGACTTACCGTCTCCATGAATGGTAAATTTCATTTCGTACCTCTAAATGTTATGTAATATTATAAATAAATATATATATTAGATATATATTATACATATTATATAAAAATCATGAATATTATTCTTTGGATAATGGACCTCTGACAGCATGGACAACTTTTAATTATAAGGTGTTCATTTTGAATCTAGTACCAAATATCCATAAAACGAACATTATTAACTAAAATGATTGCATAATGTGTATAACATGGTAATAAGTGATATAGAAAGAATAAAAAACCTGAAAAAGTTTCTTAAAAAAGTATAAATTTACTTATGTTTATAATTCGAGAATAATAAGGAACAAATATGTCAAGACGGACACAAGGTAAGGGATTTCTTATCTCACATTCAATTCCATGAGATTTCCATTATACGCCAATAATTAATTGCATGTGGTGTATTATGTACTACCATTTGATATATATTATCATTATTCTCTATATATTCATTTTATTCTTTGTTTCATTATGTGGTTACTATCTTTTTTTCATATGAATCGATTGACTATAACGTGGTAAGGGATTTCTTTTCTAACTTTCAATTCCGCGAGACTTCCATTTTTCACCACAAATTTATTGCATGTGGAGTATTCTCTACTACCATTTTCTATATACAATAATCATTATCTTTATATTCATGGTATTATATGATTAATTTTGTGGTTAATAACTTTTTTTCATATGACTCGATTGATTACGACATGGTAAGGGGTTTAATCTCAATTTTTATTCCCATTAGATTCATGATATATCGCCACTATTTTCCTTTTGTGTGGTTTATATATTGATTATGATTGTTTTAATTGTGTAATATAATTAAATTTATCAGTATTTACATATTCATTGTTTGATCCATCATTCATGGGGTGTATGTTTCATAAGTTACCAAATCGTTAAGGGAACCTTTCACCATCCTATTTTTGAAAGATTTATTTTTGTTATGTCTTTAAATTTAAATTTTCATATATTGGGATATGTTGTTATAAATCCTTATTTCTGTATATTTTATTTCTATGTGATGATATACCCTTTTCTTTCTAATCAATTCATTTTCTGAGTTTTATAGTGACGTCATTAGGCTGTCAAATTTTTTTAGGGGAACTTTTCCACCAAATTTCAATTCTTTGGGTTAAACTTATACTTCTTGATTATGTCGTTCTATGAATATGTGTGAATAACATATGATTTTTTCACACAAAATACCCACTTATATTTATTGTATTCTTATATGTAACACATTATTATGTAATTAATTTATCCATAATCTAAGGATACCGTTTTTATAAGGGATTTTGTCTCAATTTACATTCCATTGAGACATCATGATTGTTATGCACCAATTCACTCTTATATAGTGTATATAATATCCTTTGGAATATTTTATCTTGAATCCCTTTTTTCACATGACATTATAATTTTCTGATCAAATGTTATTCCTAAATTAATTATATTCAAGCATCTCTCATTTTGTTTAAAACTCGTTAAGTAAAATATCATTTTAAATGTTTTAAAATTTATTATTCTAAATACTTCTCATCAATATTCATGTTTCCAAAATGGATTTTATGATTTATTTATTTTTATGGAAATTAATTTTTTCAAATTATAAATTCATTTAAAATCTTCAAAGTGTTATGAAATACTTAGATTCAAAAAATCTCTATATTTAGTATTTTATTTGGTTTTGAAAATGATTTGATAAAACATTTTTTATTTAAATATATTGATTTAATATATTTTGATTATAATATGGAAATTTTATCTTTACATTATTCTTGTGTTACATGTTATGAATATTTTATGGTTATTGGTCATTGTTTATGTATAGCAGTGGTTCCGTGATAATCCTTGGGTGAGTGAGCCTGAGATAACTCTCCAATGAATTGGGTAATGTGACAGAGGTAAACCTGAATGTTTCTCCTAATAGATTTATGGAATATACTATGATGGGTATTCAAAATGTGTCTCTATCTGTAGTAGTGATAGCTACAATTTATGTATGTTATGGATGCCTCAAGTTACCTTTATTATTTATTATTAATATTTGTTATTCATAAATATTATGATTCGAGAAGGTATGTTATGATTGAAAATTATGGTTTCATTGAATTGTATTTATTGATGGGTTAATGAATCATTTCCTTATTTTATAAACCATTATGAGCTTTTAATACTCATCCCATGTTTTTTTTAAAAAATTCATAGGTTATAAGGGTAAGATAATGTAATTATTCAAGAATATTTAAATCAAGAAAAGAACTCTTGTTTTATTTGAGGAGTTTTATTTTAGTGAAAAATAAGTTATTGTATAAGTGTCTACATTTTAATATTCGAGTTCATATGTAATAATTATGGAATAATTCTCTACAAATATAAACCTTAAAAGATCCTCATTGTTAATTTTTTAGACAATTTAAGATTATGTAATGTTTATGGATGGGTCCTTATTGTTGATATCAGAGGTTGATTTAGACAACTTTACTGATTATGAGTTTTTTTTAGAGACTTGGGTAGTCCCTATATATATTATTTTAGTTAATTTCTTGTTTTATAACTTTTTCAGATCAAGGGAATTCAGTTACAAATGGAAGGATATGGATCTTAAACGACATTCCTATCTCTTCTAAATGACTTGCTTGCAATAATTATTACAAAGTCATGCTCGGATGATGGTGAAACTTTTTATAGCAAAGAACTCACGTGTAAGAAGTTGATTGAGATATCAAAAACCTCCACTATACCTCGTTATCATCATTGATCATGTGATATATTTATACAAATTATATTTTCACAATATTCACTTATTTTCAAGAATGGTAAATATTATCAAGGAATTTTCAAATATTGTACATTATCACAATATTTCAAAGTATATTATGATTTTGAAAATGGTTATGAAGAAGGAGACCATTGCACAACCTATTTATATTTTAAATTACAATATAGTCTCTCAGCACATACCTATCGTATTTTAAAAGGACCATTAATTTAATGATTCAACTTAAATTCGGTCATACTATTTTATAGAAATCATGTTTTATTAGATTTTTTAAAATTATTTATCAAACATGATTATTTTCCAAAAAATTATTCATTGTGAACACCCATATGACCCATGTTGTACAAGGTGTATTTTGATAAAGGATGAAAATGATTTTGAAGGATCTCTAAATCATTTTTTAAATGCATGGACCTTCTACCTACGTGAACAAGATGAAAAAAAACCAAATTGACCCAAGGATCATGGTATGATGTTCTTTATTTTGGGGATCATTTTTTATCATATGGTGGTGAAATAAAAAAAAGGCAATATATAGAAGACTTCATGAATTAATATTTTTAGATCATATTTAATTGGAATGAAAATGAGAGGTATAAGGAAACCATTGAAGTTAGAACATGATAAGATTATTTTTGAGTTTTATAAAAAGTAAAACACGTAGAACGTGGGACAAACCACCGTGTTGAACAAAAATATGGGAATCGAACCCACAGACAATGTGAAACAATGATTTATCACCTACCACAAGACTATGTGAAGTCCCTGGTTAGTATGAATTATTGTTTTTTGTTAAATGATTTTATTGATCAAGAATAAGATGATTTGGGATCTTATGTTTTAAAAAATGGATATCCTTACTATAAGAAAATGATTTTGTGATAAATTGATAAGAGTTATTTTGGAAGATGTTTTCAGTTTTTTTAACACTGTATATTAAGAAAAAAAATAATATTATGTGATTACATTTGTGGTGTAATGGTTGAATTTTTTTGGAAGAATATCTGTTTTTATTATGGGCATATTGTGATTTGGGTTATTTATGGAAATGATTAGCCTTTCATAAAGAATATTTGATTTGGTTAATTATGATTCAGTATTATACATTATGAGTAGTCTATATTTTTGGAGTTAAATGATAAGATATATTGTGGAAGACATTGTGATTAAATACTTCTGAGTTTTTGGATTCAATCTTAGTTTGGATTATTTTTAATAATTTCATGGACAATTATATATTGAATGGTATTTCTTGAAAATTGGGAACCTTTATTTAAATTTTGGATATTAATAATAGTTTTTCTTTTTATAATGGATTCCATTTTTGGGGATTATATGATCTCGTACTAACCATTTTGGTTTTAGTTGATGTATAAAGACAAGGGAAATATATTGTTCTTTTTTAGGGGATTATGTGATTCTCTAAAAGATGATTCTTGTTCTTTTTATTTGACTATGTATTTCTAAATCCTCATTGTTTGGAGAAAATATCAGTTTTTGGTAGAAACAAAATAATGGATTAAACTCTACATGAAGGTAAGTATATTTCCTTATGTTCTTATTCTATGTAGTAAATTAATTCCTAAAAATTATGAAAAGGAATGTAAAACAAATAATTTGTTGGTTTAAATTTCATATTGGGTAATCAAATACCATTTTACTTGTCATATGTTTCTGATTTTCTGGTGGATAAATTTCTCTTAATCATGTTTTCTATCACCCTTCAACAGAACATATCTGTTTTTTTTCTCTTCAGTATCCATGTTTTCTTATATGGAATCCTAGTATGGGTTATCTCAGGCGACCTTTTTAATTATCTTTCAATATTTTAAAGTCATAGTTTTATTTACCCTTTTTTTTGATGTGGGACGTTCAATGATGTTTCCAAGTCTAATCTTAAAATTTTGAGGATGTAATATCCAAAATGGGGAAGGATGTAACATTCCCGTAAAATAAAGAATATGAAATTTTCATATTTATTATTATTTTTTAATTAAATATTAATTTTAATGGGGAATATATATTCAAGGGCATACTTGACACGCAACAATGGGCTTCTCCGAAGTCTTTTTTTGTACACAATTTTGAATCATACTAAAAAATAATAATATATCATTATTTTTAAATGGTAGTTTACACCTTGCCGTTTTATTAGAGGTAATGAATAGAACTAACTAATATATAATTATACATTTTTGTTAAATTTTTTTACATTTATTTATTTAATGTTAGAGTCTTAAAATGTGAATGAATCCAATTTTAAGCATAAATACTCAAATATTCTTTAAAAGGTTGATTTACCTTATTTTAATGGAAAACCATTTTTAAATCTAGTTTTTATCACTTTTATATTTTTTATTTGACAAAATAAAATTCTACTTTAGAATCAGGATATCAAAATTTACTTTGGGTAATTTTTTTGAATTTTTCTGATAATGATAATTTTTTAATGAATCGTAAAAAATATTCTACTTTAATTCAAAACTTCATTTTAGTCAAATTTATTTATATAGATATAATATCTTTTTAATTAGTTTTAAAGTATAATTAGATTATATTTTTACCATTTAATCCAATTCTGGACAATTGAAATAATTTCACTTTGAAATTGGACACAAACAAGTGTCAATCTTTTGATAGATATTATTACATAAAAACACGCCTTTTATTTTCACAGCAGAAAATAATTTTAAATTAATTTCTTCCAATTCTATAATTTGAATTTGGAAAAATAGTTTCCATATTTGGAATCAGGAGTTCCAAATTGTGTAAATAGGTAACTTTAATTTTTAGACATTATTAATATTTACTTTAGTAAATATTTTATTCACCATGGTCAAAGGGTAGATATGGTAAATAAAGGTAAACAAATATTATTATAATAATATAAAATTACCCTAGCAGGCATCCTATTCTTATTGGTTGACAAATATCCAACTGAGATCATCCTTGGGTATATTTTGAGGCCACATGGGGCCACGTGGGTGTGATAATGACACTTTATTTTAAATAACTTAAAGTAAAGGAAAAAATGAAAAAAACATTTTTGAACATTAATTTTTATATGGGGTTATATAATTCATATTATAAACTATAAATATTCATTGTCAATTTAATAATATTTCATACAACATGGTATTTTTTAATGTTTATACATCAAATAAATTAAATTATTTATGACACAATAACGATACAGTATTTACCTCATTAATAAATGATTTAAATAAATAAGATTATAAATATTTAAATAATATCTAAAACCTATCCAATTCTTATTGGATGATTTTATTTTGACCATTATTCATCCTATATTTGACTTTAATTAGTTTTTTACCTTTAGAAACCGAATATCATTATATAATAAAAAAATATTTTCACAATTTCATAAAGAGCCCCTCCTCCCCCTTATAAAAAGGCATCACTTCTAAATCAATCCTCAAAACTATCAAGACCCTTGGATCATCCAAAACCTAAAAAAAATAATCCATAAAAATCTCTATCTTCCACCTTTTATCCTTCCCTTAGGATGAAGTCACTTCAAGAAGTCCTTTGGTTCAAATGAAAGGGAGTTACCCGATTTAAAGGTAACTGTTTCTCTTAAATTATTTTATTTTATTTTACTTCTCCAACCGCTAAACACTTTTTATTACATTAATTTACAACAACCCTAGTATCCTAAATATAGTAGAATGTTTTTATGAAATTTATTATAAGTACACTTACACACACCTCCATCTAATGTGTAATGAACATACTATTTCTGTGGACGACAAACTACTACCTCAAGAAACGTGGATTGTTCAAATATCTTCTACCGCCTCCCATGGTGGACATTATGATTGAACCTTATCTATATTATATTATATATATATATATCTTAATTTAATGTTTTATTTATGATTTGGTATTTTTTTCAGTTATATCATACCTTTATGGTTTCTATTATTGATAAACGCGATAATTTCTTTTGAGGAAGTGCGGACTACCGCCCCCTAAATGTGATATGACTCGTTCAGGCCATACATGGGATGAATAAAGAATGGGGTTAATGAAATTATATATTATATTTTACTATAATTATAATATACCTATGTATCACTATGTTTTCATTCCATTAAATAAAAAATTGTAATGAAAGTAGCGTTCATGCGTACGCACGACTTACCATATTCATGAACGAGGCATTTCATTTCTTACATCTAAATGCTATCTAATATTATAAATAGATAAATGTACTAGATATAAATGATATATATTACATTTAAATCATGAATATCATTATGTAGATAATGGAATCTTGACAACATGGACAACATGTAATTATAATGTCTTTATTTTGACTCCAGTACCAAATATCGACAAAACAACCATTATTAACTTAAATGATTGCATATTGATTATAACATGGAAATAAGTGATATAAAAGGAATAAAAAACAATTAAAAAGTTATTAATTAAATATAAATTAACTTAAGTATATTATTCAGGATGAACAAGGAACAAACAACTCAAAACGGACATGTGCTATGGAATTCTTATCTAGCATTCAATTCCGTTAGATTTTCATTGTATTCCACTTATATATTGCATATGGTGTATTTTGTACAGAAATTTAATATATACTATAATGATTCTCTGTATATTAATGTTCTTCTTTGACTCATTTGGCGGTTATTAACTTTTGGCCATACAAGTCGATTGATTACAATGTGGTAAGGGATTTCTTATCTCACATTCAATTCCATGAGATTACCATTGTTCGCCACAAACTTATTCCATGTGATGTATTGTGTACTTAAATTTTGTAGATATTATCATTATTCTCTTTATATTCCTGGAATTATATGATTAATTTGGAGGTTATTAAATTTTGGTCATTCGAATCGATTAATTAATAAATGGTAAGTGGTTTTCATCTCACTTTTAATTCATGTGATATTCATGCTATATTGCCACTATTTTCCTTTTTTGTGGATTATGTACTGACCATGATTGTATTCATTGTGTAATATAATTAAATTTCTGGGCATTTAAATCTTAATTTTATGATTTGTATTTCACGGGGTGTATGTTTCGTATGTTACCAAATCAGTAAGAGAACCTTTTACCCTCCTCTTTTAAAATGAAATTTTTGTTATCTATTTTAATTTACAATTTTTATGGTGGGATATGTTCTTATATATCAATATTTTTTCAAATTTTATGTCAATGTGATGATATACCCATTCTATATATCATCAATTCATTTTATGAATTTTAATGTGACACCGTTAGTCTGTCAAATTTATATAAGGGAACTTCTTCACCAAATTTCAACTCTATGTGTTAAAAATCTACTTCTTGATTATATCATGCTATGAATATGTGTGAATAAACTCGGATTATTTCACAGTTACTATCCATTCATATTGAGTGTATTCTTATTTTTGACACATTATTATGTAATTGATATATCCTTGATCTAATGATACAGTTTGTATAAGGGATTTCGTCTCAATTTACATTCCATTGAGACTTCATTGTTGTTATGCACCAATTCATTCTTATATGGTGTATAAATTTTCCTTTATCATATTATATCATGAAGACCTTTATTCTCATGATATTATGAAGTTCTGATCAAATGTTATTCATCAATTATTTGTATTCAAGCTTCTCTCATTTTGTTAAAAACTCCTTAACTGAAATATCGTTTTAAATGTTTTGAAGAGTTATTCTTATAAATATTTCTCATTAATTTCCATGTTTTAAAAATGGTTTTTTGGACTTATTTATTTATACGGACTTTAATGTTTTCAAATGATAACTCATTTAAAAGCATTAAAGTGGTATGGGACACCATGATTCAAAAAAATATCTTTATTAAATGTTTTAAATGGTTCTGAAAATGATTTTATAAAGCATTTTTTATTTCAATATCATGATTTGATATATTATGATTGTAATATTGAAATACCATCGTTACATTATGCTTGTGTTATGTGTTATGAATATGTTAAGGTTATTGGGAATTGTTTTCCTATACGGGTGGATCAGTGATAAACCTAGGGGGGTGAGCTCGAGATATCTATCCAATGCATTAGGTAACTTGGCAGTGGTAAACATTAATGTTTCTTCTAAGAGATTTAGGGAATATACTATGATAGGTATTCCAAATGTGACACCCTCTGTAGCTGTGATAGCTATAATGTATGTATGATACAGATGCCTCAAATTACCTTTATTATTTATGATTACTATGTGTCATTCATAAATATTATTATTTTAGACGCTATGTTATCATTTTAAATTATGGTTTCATTGATTTGTATTTATAGATGGGTTAATGGTTCCTTTCTTTATTTTATAAACCTTACTGAGCTTTTTATTATCATCCCATTTTTTTGAAATGATTTTCACTGTTTATAAGGAAGGGTAAGAGAATGTAAGTATTCAAGAAGATTTATACCATGAAAAGAACTCTAGTTTTATTTATGAAGTTTTTTTGGGGTAAAAAATCAGTTATAGTAGAAGTGTATACTTTGTAATATTCATGTTGATATGTTTTAGTTATGGCCTAATTTTATAAAACTCTATACCTGAAAATATCCTCAATTTGAATTTTATACATAATTCTAGATTATTTAATGTTTAAGGCTAGGTCCTTATAGTTGGTATCAGTGGTCGGTTTAGACAAATTTAGGGATTATATGTTTTCATTAGACACATGGTTAGTCTCTATGTCTATTATTTTAGTTAAATCCTTGTTTTATAACTTTTTCAGATCAAGGAAATCCAGTTAAAAAGGGAAGTAGGAGGATCTCAAATGATACTCATATCTTTTCCTGATTACTTGATTGAAATAATTATTGCAAAGTCCTATTTGGATGATTGTGAAAATTATTCTGGCATACAACTCACTTGAAAGTAGTTGTTCGAGATATCTAACACCTCCACTATACCTCATTATAATCATGGATCATGTGATGTATTTTTAAAAATTAAATTTTCACAATATTCTCATATTTTCAAGAAAGGTAAATATTATCATGGAATTTTCAAATATTTTACCTTACCACAAGATTTTAAAGCATATTATGATTTTGAAAAAGGTGATGAAGAAGGAGACGCTTTCCCAACCAATTTATATTTTCTTTTACAATATAGTCTCTCAGAACGTACCTATGGTATTTTAAAAGGACCATTAATTTAAAGTTTCAACTCAAATTCTATCTGACTGTTTTATAGAAATCATGTTTAAACAGATGTTTTAAAATTATATGGAAAACATGATTATTTTTTCCAAACATGTTTTTCTATGAACACCCATATCACCCATGTTGTACAAGGTGTATTTGGATGAAGGAAGTAAATTATTTTGAAGGATCTCTAAATCATTTTTTCAATGCATGGACGTTCTACCTACATGAACAAGATGATGATGAAACCAAATGGAATCCATGATCAAGGTATGATGTTATTTATTCTGGGGATCATTTTACTTTATCATATGGTGGTGAAATATAAAAATGACAATATATATAAGACTTAAAAATTATGATATTGAGATCATAATGAATTTGGATGAAAATGAGAGGTGTAAGGAAACCATTGAGGATAAAACATGATAGGGTTATTTTTGATTTTTCTAAAAAGGACAACACGCAAACCGTGTGATAAACCGTTGCTTTGAACAAAGATGTGGGAATCAAACCCAAAAACAAAGTGCGATTGGGTTTTATCAGCTGCAACTAGGCTATGTGAAGTCTATGGTTAGTGTGAATTATTAATTTTAGTTAAATTATTTTATTGATGAAGAATAAGTTGATTTGGGATTTTATGTTTTATCAAATTTATATCCTTAGTATAAGAAAATTATTTGGTGATTAAGTGATAAAAGTGATTTTGGAAGACGTTCTCTCTTTTTTGAACATTGTATGCTTAAGAAAAATAGAATATTAGGTGATTAAATAGGTGGAGTGATGGTTGATTTATTTTGGAAGAATATCTATTTTTGTTGACGATATATTGAGATTTGGGTTATTTATGGCTATGATTATCCATTCATAGGGAATATGTGATTTGGTTAATTATGATTCAGCATGAGATTTTAAGAATATTCTATTTTTCTGGAGTAAAATGTTAAGATTTACTATGCCTGACTATGTGAATAAATCCTTCAGAGCTTCGGTTTTCAATATTAGTTTGAATTATTTTTAATAATTTTAAGTACCATTGTGTATTTAATGGTCTATATTGAACATTGGGAATTTTTTGTTGAATTTTAAAGATTAATATTAGTATTTCATTTGATAACGAATTTTCCTTTTGGGGGATTATATGATATCGTACTAACCATTTTTGTTTTAATCGATATCTATAGATAGGGGAAATATATAGTTCTTCTTTTGGGGATTATTTTATTCTCTAGAAGATGATTCCTATTCTTTTTATGTGACTATGTCTTTTTGAATTCGCATTTTTTGGAGAAAAGATTAGTTTTTGGTAGAAACATATTAAAGGATGAAACTCTACATGAAGTTAAGTATATTTCCTTATGTTATTTTTATATATAGTAAATTAATTCCTAAAAATTATGAAAATAATCCTAAAACAAAAATGTTGTTGATTTACATTTCCTATTGGGTAATCCAAGACCATTTAACACATTATAATTTTGTTATTTTCTGGTGGTTAACATTCTCCTAATCATGTTTTCTATCACCCTCCATCAGAACATGAATGTTTTATTTCTCTTCTGTATACATGTTTTCATACATGAAATTCTAGTATTGGTTTTCTTGGATGACCTCTGTAATTATCTTTAATTTATTTAAATTTTTATTTTTATTTACTTTTTTTTATGTGAGACTTTCAATGATGTTTCTAAGCCAAATTTTAATATCGTGGGGATGCAATTTCCAAAGGGGGGGATGTAACCTCCAAGTAAAATAAATAATATTAATTTTTTATATATATTAATTTTTTTGAATTAAATCTTAATTTTTAAAGGGAATTTATATTCAAGGGTTTACTTAACATGCAAAAATGGGTTTCTCAAAAGCCTTATGTTGCCCACAATTTTGAATCATACAGAAAAATAATTATATATTCTTATTTTAAATGGTAGTTAACGCCTAAATGTTTTATTATAATGAATTAATATAACATACTACTATGTAATTATAAATTATTTGAAAATGTTTTTAACTTTATCTAATAAATGTTAGAGGCTTAAAATGTGAATGAATCCAAATTTAAGCACAAACACTAAAATTTTATTTAAAAGGCCGAGTTACCATCTTTTAATGGAGAATCCTCATTAAATGTAGTATTGTTCAATTCTATGTGTTCTATTTGATGAAATATAATTCTTCTTTAGAATCAGGACATCAAAATTTACTTTTGGAAAATTTTTGGTATTTTTATGATAAAGTATAATTTTTAATGAATAGTTAAAAATACTGTATTTTAATTCCAAACTACCTTTAAATATAATTTATTTATATGGATAGAATATATTTTTAATTGGTTTCAAATTTAAATTAATGTATATTTTTACCATTTATTCCGATTTTGGTCATTGGAATTAATTTCACCTTGAAATATGACATAAAAAAGTGTCAACATTTTGATAGATATTATTTATTAAAAACATGCATTTTATTTTGACAGCAGAAATTAAATTTAAATTATTTTCTCCCAATTCACTGATTTTAATTTGAAAAAATGGATTTCATATTTGGAATAAGGTGTTTGAAATTTTTTATATAGATAACTTTCATTTTTAGACATTGTGAATATTTACTTCAGTAAATATTTTTTTACCATGGTTAAAGGGAAAATCTGGTAAATAAAGGTAAAAAATATAACTATAATAATATAAAATTACCCTAACTTGTGTCATAATCCAATTTTTTGATACAAATCCGACCATGACAATCCTTGGGATGATTTTGGGACCCCATGGGGCCACATAGGAGTGATAATTACACTTTATTTTAATTAACATAAAGTATAGGAAAAAATGACATAAACAAATATCTATTTGAAAATTAATTATTACAAGGAGTTATGTAAGTCTTATTTTCTACAAAAAATATGAATTATAAATATAATATTATTTCCTACATCATATTATTGGTCATTAATTTTTATACATCAAATAAATTTAATTATTTTTTACACAATAATGATGTAGTATTTACATCATAAATAAATGATTTAAATTTACAAGATTATAAATATTAAAACAATATCCAAAACCATTCCAATTATTATCATATGATTTTATTTCTACCATTACTCATTTTATTTTCAACCTTAATTAGTTTTGGACTTTTAGAAACCAAATATAATTATATAATAAAATAATATTTTCACACTTTCCTAAAGAGCCCCTCCTCCGCCTTATAAAATTCTCTCAATTCTAACTCTTTAATACCACATCAAAAGCCCCTTGACACACCCAACCCTAGCCCAAATAATATCACAATATCCCTATCTTCCATCTATAAGCATTACCTTAGGCATAATTCACTTCAAGAAGTCCTTTTGGTTCAAACCAAAGGGAGTTACCCGAATTAAAGGTAAACATTTCTCTTAAATTATTTTATTTTATTTTACTTCTCCAACCACTAAAATCTTTTTATTAATTTATCTTATAACATTAAAAGTATTTTAAATTTAATATTATGTTTTTATGAGATGGATTCAAACTAAACACACACACACCTCCATCTAATGGGTAAAGAACATATTGATTTTGTGGACGACACACTTCTGCCTCATGAAATGATGATTGTTCAAATACATCATACTTCTTATCATGGTGGAAAATATGATGGAACTGTATTTATATATGATATATATATTTTATTTTCCTGTTTTCTCTACGATTCTGTATTTTTTTCATTTATATCAAATATGTGTGGTTTCCATTATGGGTAAACGCGATAATTATTTTTGAGAAAGTACGGACTAATGCCCCCTCAAAGAGATATGACTCGTTCATGAAAAATGTGGGCTGTATAAAGGATTCAGTTAATAAAATTATATATTATATTATACTGAAATTATAATATACCTATGTATCACTATGTTTTCATTCCATTAAATATGATATTGATATTAAATTAGTGTTCATGCGTACGTACGGCGTACCATCTCAATGAATGGTGGATTTCATTTCATACCTCTAAATGTTATATAATATTATAAATACATATATATACTAGATATATATGAAATATATGATATCTAAATCACTAATATCATTTCTTAAATAATGGACTCTGGGCAACATGGAAAAATTTTAAATTTAAGGTGTTCATTTTGACTCTATTACCAAATATCACCAAAATAACCATTATTAAAAAAATTATTGAATAATATTTATACCACGGTAATAAGTGATATATGATAAATAAAAAACATGTAAAAGGTTATTAATAAATTATAAATTAACTTAAATTTATTATTCAAGGAATAACACTGAAGAAACAAGTCAATACGGACATGAGTTAATGGATTTTTATTTCACATTCAATTCCATAATATTTCCATTGTACGACACTTATTTATTTCATGTGGTGTATTTTGTACTTACATTTGATATATATTATCATGATTATAGATATATTAATGGAATGATATGATTCATTTGGTGGTTATTATCTTTTGGTCATACGACTCGATTAATTACAACGTGGTAATGGATTTCTTATCTCACTTTCAATTTTGTGAGATTTCCATTGTTTGCCACAAATTTTTTTCATGTGGTTTATTTCATACAACCATTTTATATGTATTATAATTATTGCCTTTGTATTCATGTTATTTTGTGATTAATTTTGTGGTCATTAACTTGTTTCATAATACTCTGTTGATTACAACATGGTAAGGGGTTTTCATCTCACTTTTTATTCCCATGAGATTCCTACTGCATTGCCACTATTTTCCATTTCTGTGGTATATGTACTTTCCATGATTTTATTAATTTTGAAATATACTTATATTTATGGGTATTTACATCTTCATTGTATGATCCTTATTTAATGGGGTGTATGTTTCTTAAGTTACCAAATTGGTAAGGGGACCTTTTACCCTCCACTTTTTAAAAGATATCTTTTTGTTATGTATTTTAATTTACATTTTCTTATGTTGGGATATGTTATTCTATAACATTATTTCTGTCAATTTTATGTCCATGTGATGAGATACTCTTCTCCATATCATCAATTCATTTTCTGAATTTTAACGTGACATTGTTCGACTGTCAAATTTCTGTAAGGGAACTTCTTCACCGAATTTCAATTCTTTTGGTTAAACTTCTACTTCTTTGTTATGTTTTGTTATGAATATGTGTGAATAAACTCTGATAGTTTCACACATAATATCTATTTATATTTAGTGTCTTTTTATTTTTCACACATTATTATGTAATTGATTTATCCTTAATCTATGGATACTATTTTTAAAAGGAATTTCATCTCAATTTTCATCCCATTGAGACATCATTGTTGTTATACACCAATTCAATCATATATGGTTTATATACTATCCTTTTTAATATGATATCATGGAACCATTTATTCTAATGATATTATAATGTTCTGATCATTTTTTATTCCTCAATTTTTTGTATTCAAGTGTCCGTCCTTTTGTTAAAAACTCTTTAATTAAAATACCATTTTAAATGTTTTAAAGACTTATTCTTCTAAATACTTCTCAGTAATGTCCTTGTTTTAAAAATGGTTTTTAGGATTTATTTATTTATATGGAAATTAATGTTTTCAAATGAAAATTTATTTCAAAGCATCAATGTTGTATGGGACACTTGGATTCAGAAAATCACTTCATTAAATATTTTAAATGGTTTTGAAAATGATTTTATAAAGCATTGTTTATTTAAATATCTTTATTTGATATATTATGATTGGAATGTAGAGATATTATCTTTATTTTATTCTTGTGTTTTGTGTTATGAATATGTTTTGGTTATTGGGAATTGATTACATATACGGGTGGTTCCGTGATAAACCTAGGGTGGGTGAGCCTGAGATAGCTCTCCAATGCATTGGGTAACATGACAGAGGTAAACATGAATGTTTCTACTAATATATTTATAGAATATACTATGATGGGTAATCCAAATGTGACTCCCTCTGTATATGTGATAGCTACAATGTAAGATGATATGGATGCCTCAAGTTACCTTTATGTTTTATGATTACTATGTTTTATTCATAAATTAAAAAATTTCAGAATGTATGTTATGATTGAAAATTATGGTTTCACTGATTTGTATTTAATTATTGGTTAATGTTTCCTTTATTTATTTCATAAACCTTAATGAGATTTTTATGCTCACACCATGTTTTTGAAATGTTTTTTACCGGTTATAAGGAAGGGTAAGAGAAAGGAAGTATTCAAGAAGATTTATATCAAGAAAATAACTCTTGTATTATTTAACGAGTTTTGTTGTTGTGAGAAATCACATATAGTAGAAGTATATACTTTGAATGGTTCATGTTTGGATGTAATAGTTATGGCCTAATTCTCTAATACTCTAAACCTGAAAAGATCTTAAATGTGAATTCTTGACATAATTGAAGATTATGTAATTTTTAAGGTCGGGTACTTATATTATGAGATGATAGGTTACATTGGATATAGATAGGACAAAAAAAGAGGGTTCAAGGGGTTACAACCCATTCCCAAAAACAAAAGGGTTTGAAAGTTGTAGCCCAAGACCCAAAATAAGAGGTTTCATGGGTTATATCTCAAGATCCAAAATAATTGGTTACATACGTTGTGTCCCTAGCCCAAATACAACAGGTTGCATATGTTGTATCTGAATCCCAAAAAAATATGTTAAATGGGTTATATCCTATTACCGATAACAATAGGGTACACGAGTTGTGGCCTAATCCTAAAAACAAGAGGGTACATTGGTAGTATCACAAGACCAAAAACACGTTTGTACACAAGTTTTAACACTAGACTAGAAATAGTAGGGTACATGGGTTATATTCCCATCCTAAAAAATAGAGTAAATATTTTGTATCTCATTCCATATAACTAGAGGGTATACAAGTCATTTCTCATACCAAAAAATGAGAGGGTACACTGGTTGATTCCAAAGATCGAGTTTGTTAAACTTGTGATTAGACTAACCCTAACTAGTTATGATGGTCTTTTCATCTATCATTGACATAATATTTTTTTATTACTATTTGAATTCGACAAATTCTAAGCCGTATTACTATGTTATGATATCATGGATTATACTCTTCATTCTCTTATGATTCTTTTCCTATGAACACCCAATAATTATTTCATGACTAATTGATATGATCTCTGATATTAAGAGTATGATCTTGAAACTGTATTCAATATTTTATCATACAATTATGCCCTTATTTTTATTTTTATATATTATATTAACACTCACCAATAATTTGATATCATCATTTATTATGTTTCTATTCCCCATGTAATGATAAAATGTTTAATGTAGAAGTACCAATGTGGATCATCTTTATATGAGAAATTATAGATCTTAAATTATGTTTGAAGATTATGTTCTATTTTTTACAATGACACTAATTTATTACAGTGCTCTAGAATTTTCTTTTGTAATATCCACAGATTTTATGAAAAATGATTTAATATCAATTTATATTAATCATGGTTCTTTATAGAGTGACCTTTCTGTATCATTTCATTAATATTTGAATTATATTGAAATTAATTGTATTAAATCTTGAATTTGAATGTCATTTAAATTTAGAAATATATGGAAAGATTAATGATGAAGTAACCCTTTGTTTGGATGAAACCCATGAACATAAATGTCATTTCTAGAATTATAAGTATTATCCATGACATAATAAGGATCATTTCAGAAAGCATATTTTTCAAAATGCCTATAAAATATTAGGGAGAAATTCCACTTTAGATGGATGAAACCCATGATGAAATGATCATGTATTACAATTAATTATTTTCCCAATGTCATCATAAAGATAATTCTATACATAATAAAGATATTATTGATATATATAATGTTGATCCCTGAGTTCTTAATTTTCATTTCATTTTTCATAATGATTGACCTTGACTTTATAAGGACAGATTTGAAATGTATGGATGGATCAATACTATTTAATATTAATCTAGATATACAAAAATATAACACTAAAAAACATATGCTACATAAATGTAGTCTTATTTTATAGAATGAATTTATAATGATGAAGAGAATATTATTTTGATGATGCTTAACCTAGTTTTCCAGGATTTATATTACACAATTACTTTGATTATAATTTCTATTCATGTTGACTAAAACATCATATAATATATGATGTTGTCAGGTAGAATATATCATAACCATAATGATATAAATAATGTGGAACTGTATTTTAAGATGATTTATAGTTCCTAAGAGAAAGCTCCATGTCATAGAGGATGAATACACACCAATATACTTACATGGATGTTTTTTATTAAATTAAATGAGTTTCTTTTGTAGAGTTTGAGTTTGTGATATTCTCAATATTTTTTTAGGAATGAAACTCCCTAATTTATTGAAAATTATAAAGAGGGATCATAACATGTTATAAATATCATTGATAAGGATGAGATAATTCCAATATCACATATGCTATATCATCAGAGTAAAAAAAGTTATTATTGGTAATTATAACTATATTAAATGTAAATAAATGATTGAATATGCAGGGTACTTCATCATGCATGAATAACGGAGAAAAGTTCAAATGTTATCATGAATATATATTTTCATAGGAAAAGACTAAAATTATGGGAGAAACTATCGACCACTCATTCTGATGAAACCCCAACATATCATTGACAAGAGAAATGAGATCCCGATATTATTCTACATATTAAGAAATTTTTTAATAAAAAAAATGGAAAAACTAGTTAATATGATAATATAAAATCCATCTTCTGGATTGAGGTGATGAGAAAGAATTTTATTTTATATCTGATCTCATGTGTATTATATAATTTTATAAGATTAACATGACTATAATTGATTTTTGGAGATATAATGTTCTACAAATCCAAAAAAAATGAGTTATGATGTGTGGATTTTATGAGGATAAGGGAGACACACACTAAACTAGGAGACAAGAGGGTTTAAAGTCCTGTATAAGGAAGGAAATCCAGAGGAACATTAGATAATTACCTGGAGATACTATAAAGATACCATTGAGAGGTTGTTGGAAGCTCCTTTTATAGATGGATCATCTAAAAAGATCTGGAATAAATATCCTTTAGAAGATAGCTACAGTGATTTATAGGGTCCATTAACATCCAGATATTATATACCTTACTTTTTAGTTGATAAATTATAATTTTAATCATTATTTTATAGTAGAGGAACCAGGTCTTAGAACCCAAATCAAATCTAGTAGTGGTAGTAATTCAAGGACAAACCTTTTAAATTCTTACATTCATTCCATAATTTCTCATTCATGTATTATAGAAAGCATGGGATTAAAATAAAAAATTGATAAATTCTTTAACTACCCAAATATATTGATTACAATATTATAAATCATAAAATTTAAAATGTATAACAAATTAAACCATCCCCCCTCAATCATCATGAAAAGTTAAACTAAATTATTATTTGAGTTAATTTATGATCCTTATAAAATATCCATCCTTGATTGACAATTGTTGATTGAGAAATTAGTCTGATTCAAGAACATGGTTTTTCTTATAGTTAGTGGAAATAATTACCATGGATGAAAGAATATGATGAATCATTATCTCTATTCACAGGGCCAAGAAGTAAAAAAAATATGACACGATTGGTTTTACTGTAATTTATTCAGTGACATATTTGAGATATACAGATAAAAGGAATATCAATGTTCATAAGAAATCCTTATATTTTTTATTCCATTATCTCTCTTCTAAAATATAAAGTAGGTTTGTGGAACATAAAAAAGGAATTGAATTATGGGGAAATGCCACAAATATTTTGGAAAGAGAAATCAATGTGGAAGAAGAGAAATTAAATATCTGACGAAAAAATTTAAAGACACATGCATGCATAATGATGAATGTTTTAATTAATATTTTATTAAAATAAATGATAATTTGAGTCATATAAATAGTTTTTCGATTCTACAGTGGATAATAAAATTTTTAAGAAGATGATGATGAATTTTGCTATTATATTAGACCTAAATATATAATCCATTGATGATATTATAGAACAAAAACTTTTTGAATTTATTTCGAAAATTTTAAATTATTTGTGGAGGAATGATCTAGTATTCACAAAAATTTACAAGGTGGAAAATAAATATAATTACCTAAGGGGTATAATGTCTAAAACATATAAAGAAAAACCATATATTGATTCCAATGTATAAAAATATAATAATAAATAATTAGTTTATATTCATAATAAGTTCATGTACCTAATCACCTAAAACAAAAAAAGGGAGGAAGCAGTGAATTTCAATGTTTGCACCCTCTTGATTACTTCTATTATGTTGAAATTGGTCATTTTGAAATTTAATTTACTACAAAGAAAAATTTTGACATTTACAGTACTCATTAAATTTAATAATACTCTAGAAGAAAATATATAAAATCCTGAAATTTTACCATTTTTAAAATAATTATTGAGTGAAGCTTCGAGGAAACCTGATGTGTAGGATAGTGGATAACGAAACAACATCATGGGATGAGTCTGAATAAGGATAAATATCTTATAACTATAAAACCTCAATTTTTAGGTTAAAAATCCAGATGGTTCATCAATAAACAATGAAGATAATAATAATAAAATGGTAATCAAGAGTACATATTTGTATTTACCTTGTTTCAAACATTAGTAAATTTATAAATTTGAAGTAGAAGATCAATCTACTCAAAATGGAGAAAATTAGTGACGATGAAAAATTTAGTGATCTAGTATTATAGATTAAATTTACAAAGGATATGATTATAGAACATGGAATGATTATTGATGAAGTTAGTGAAAATATAGATGTAATAAACAATGAACTGAATGACACTCATTCTTGGTTTAAAAATTTTAAGAACACAACGACTCACCTCAGATGAAATTATGAATAATTTATGATAACTATTATTAACTAAACCAATTATTTAAATATGACAATCAATAATAGAATGATAAATATTAATTCCATTTCTTAAATTGACATTGATTATATTTTATCTATAAGTATTGATTTTTATGATAAACCTCATGGTATTTAAGATCAAGAATTTTGTAATAAAGGAACTCAAACTCTATTGAAAATTTTATTTCAGTAATGGAAGAAAATTACCCTAATAAGAATCCTTAATTGTTGTTGGAAGATGCTAAGATAGTTTGTAAAATAGAAATACCAACTTGTTAAAATAGAATGATTCAATGATTTATACTGGTGGTTTGGAAACCATGGAAACAAAACATATAATAAATGCATAAACATTCACTACCATTTAATTGTTTTGAATAATGGCGTAGGATTACATGAAAATGAAGAAGCAATTTAGTGAGAAATAAAATCAATCTAAAAAAATAGTAATATTTAATTTATAATTTAGAAAAGGAGATTCCAAATAATATATAAATTGAGAAGGGTCATATTGGATGTTCAAAATCTATTAAAAATTGTACTAGAAAAAGAGGGCAACTAATAAATCTAAGAAATGACTCATATGAAATAAAATGTGAATATCATGAAAAATATCATGAAATTATATTTGAGGAATTGAGAAAATATGTCATAATACCATGAAATGTGTTACTATCTAACCTACTCAAGAAGAAAATTTATTGATATAGAAGAAAAAATAACATATTGATTTATATTCTATTATTTCACATGTAATGAATTACATCTGCAAAAAATAAAGATATTTTCTATGACTCATACCATGAAGGTTTCTGTATTTACTAATCATAAAAAAATTCAGAAAATAAACTTGAATAGTTATTCTAATAATGAAGGTGGGTGAAATAGAAAATATATGTCGATAGAAATACCTATGCCTATATTCAATTATAATAGAGAAAGTGTTGAAACCTCCTTTTTTCTTCCATTTTATTTGATTATATAATTACATTTAAAGATGTGAAGGATACATAATCAAAGTAGAGTTTGATGAGGTTTTTATATCTAGATAATAAAGTGATGAATCCATAATAGTGTTCCATAGATTGAAATTTACTTTGATGATAAGATAATATTATTTATGAAAACCTTATTAGGGATAACACAAGAATATTTATAGTCAAATGAAATCATATGAGAAAATATTCATTTCTGTATATCCTGGTAAAAGAAAAATGTTGAAGTTTCTCGGTACTATTTTCCAACCCTTTTATTTATTTCAAATTATTTTTTTGTTGGGGTGGGGTTATAATTATATGATTAAAATGGGTTACATGAGGCTTCCACATACCATTAGCATTATATTTTTTAATTTTTTTGATCTCTGTGAAATTTATATTTGAACTACCCTAGAATGAAATGATGTGTTTATTTTCACATGAATATATTTATAGAAAAATATTCTAATTTAATTGAATAAATTTAGTTTTCTATAATTGGTCATCCCTTTTAAACTTATATTTGACAATCAAAATGGTCTTTACAATGAAATCAGGTTGATCCATCATTCTATTATCTTATGAATTATGATGCATCTACATTTAATGTTGGAGAAGAAGATATGTGAGGGAAAATCATACCTTTTTTCTTGCATGATTAAGGAGAAAATGAGTTAACAAGACATCTACCGATGGGAACTTTAATTAATTATCAATTTGGGGGAGAAAAAAGAATTAAATTATATAAATGGTAAAAAGGCATTGAAAATAAATCGAAATATGGAAAAAAATCCCTATATGGCTTGATGTATTATTTGTTGTCAATAAGTTCATAAAGAAAATACTTAAAATTTATTGTAATGGGAAGATAATTCAATATGTGTGAGGTATTACCCATATAAATTGTAAATGGGAAATTGATGCCATTTATACTGTTTCTTGATGATGTTTTCTGAATAGATTCAAATAAGAATAGTACATGATCATTGATGTAATAATAATCCAATTATATGTAAATAATGATTTTCATAGTACACTTTAAAAAATTTTACTGAATGTTTTAAGTTACACAGAATTAGTTTTTAGAATTATAAAAATTATAGGTCCTATAAAATTGGAATAGTAAGGAAATCATAAGTATTAACTACAACTTCATATGCATTGAACCCAAAAATGTAAAGATCATGTATGACATTGTAAGGGATGTCATTGAATTTTTAAATATCTTTCTAGACAAAAAGAATAATGAAAAATCCAGCCAAGGTAAGGATAAAATTCCACATCATATAGATAAAACACAAGAATAACAAGATAATATATGACTTCATAAGGGTTATCCAAGAATTTTTATTGAAAATTCGAATGTTTGTATAAATTAACAATCAGTTCATAATAATTATTTTATAGTCCATAATGTTTAATTCTGTCTAAATAATTGTATAGTTGTTATACAATGGTGGAGTACCACTATTTGAATGTAATTTAGAGCTATGTATTAGTTACACTGAAGAACTAGATGATTTGTGAATATAATTTTATATATTGAATTAATATTTAACGGAAATGGGAATATATATTTTATGAAGCTTTACATGATTTTCATGGATGAAAATATAATAATGACCAAAATATTAATTGTAATTTATGTATAGTGAATGATATAAAACGATTGGTAATTCTGAGAAGATAAAGAGTCCCATTCCATTAGAATATATGTTGAACCACAATGGATGATAATATGGCTTCTGAACTACATGTGAACGAGAAAAATATTGGTGGATGCATCCTAACATGCAGGCTTACAAGGATAATATTGAAAGAAATAATGTAGTGTATTTTTTTGATGTTACGTACAAGATAATTTCTATACCACATAAGGATGAAAAATAGATGATTTTTTAGTAATTTAAATGAGGTATCTAACAAAGTTTTAAATGATGAAGATAATGTAGTCATATTGTATAAAACAATTTGGAGTAAAGAAACCAAGTATACATGAGATATAATTAAAAATAATATCTTTTTAAATGTTTTTAATTGAATTCATATATAGAGGAATATAATGTGTGTGAATCATGGAGAGAATGTTTACATAGTTTCAGGATAAAATATTTGCATAGGGTATGATAAAAATTATTAGAGAAACCTTTGATACTACACAAAAGGGAAACCAAAACAAATCAATGAAGGTACAATTGCGCACTCGATACACTATAACATATTGAATTTATTTTGTATTAGTGATGAAATAAAGGTGAACTAGATCTCATACATGAGATCATATGTTCTAGATAGATGAGAAGAATTTAATTAAATCTCTGTTATCATTTTTATTCAATATTGTATTGAAGATGACCAACACTACAACTTCAAAGCTGAAGTGTGACCTTTGAAGTGATATGATCACAAAGTAGAAATTTTAACTTGTGCACATGAGGAGAACAAGTCCAACACACACAGAAATAAGAGATATTATCACTAAAATGCCAATTTAGATAAAGAAGATGGTAGGGATATTAATGAACTATCCAGAGGATGCATAAAAGTCCCATAGGGACGTAGTTACAACTTTTTTTGGAGGTAGCTTCAAATATTAAGAGCTAGTATATATAATCTAATGGGAGATTCCCATTGTGATACATAGAGACTATTAATTTTACGAGACATACATCAGTTATTTGTAATAGATAAATTTTACCTATAATCATTATTTTATAATATAAATCTAATTCTCAAAATATAAAATGTACATAGAAAGGACTAGTAATGTAGGGAAAAACTTTTAAATTCTTATTCTCTTTCTTTTATTGTATAATCATACAGATGATAAAGGGTAATATTAAATGAATGAGTGGATCATGGATTTATCTAGCCACATAGGTTTATTTAAGGAGAAAAGATCATAGCAGGAAAAATGGATCACTAATTCAATCATCCCCCTCATAGTGATAAATAATGACATGGGGACCAGATATGATTTTCCCATCATATCATATAGGCGGAAACACCATCTGAAATATCTCTCAAAATATGAAATTTTGGTGAACAGTTCCACTTCACCATCAATATTCAAAATTTCCTTTAATATTTTGAGGACATGGTTCTCCCAAAAATGGTGAAAATGTCAATTTTTTATCTATTATATCACCTTTCTACGTTTTGAAAAATTTATTATCCAATTTTTTCCTCTATCCCAATTTAGCATTGAAAATAAAATTCAAATATTCTAAAAAATGGTAACATGGTTGCATGTTTTTATTAGCAAGTTGATCTCCAAAAAAAATTGATCTCATGCTAAATTCTATTAATATTTTATTAAATACTCAAAACACAACATTCAAAATATGTAAAGTCGCTAATGACTCAAAAAAAAATTCCAACCATCTCTCATTTTGGTATATAATACCCCCCTCATTACAAATAAGTCTAAATTACTAATTGAAGACTTTTTTATAGTTTTTCTATTTTTTTATTTCATTTTTATTGAAGAACATATATTCATACAATATAAAATTGATTTTAGTTTAAAAAATTAATTTATATTTAATTAAAATGTATACAAAAAGGGTTTGGTTTTTACATGGGTTATTTTTAATTAACATTATATTTAACTTTCAATATTCCTATGACTTTGTGGCAAAACTATATAGTGTTTTTATTGAGACTATATAATTGGGTAGATCCATATTATATTACATTGTTTTTGTACATCCTTTTGATTATTCTTAACATATAATGGATACATATTTTATATCATTTTTTATTTTTTATTACTTCACTGAGTGTTTGATATAATAAATATATTTCACCTTATTTGTTAATAATTTTGATCATGTTCCGTATTTTTTTTCCACTCACCATGCTTTTTAATGTGTATATTAATATTTTATTCATTTAATACTTGCCAATATATGTTCCCTAGACCCTCTACAACCACATAACTCAACAATTATAATGTTTTATGTCATTAATGAATTCCCTTCTCAATTTTCAATTTGTTTGTATTGACTTTATCATTAAAAAGATCAATTTGTTTTTGAGATTTATATTTTCTTAGTAAAATAGCACATTAATAATGGATATAAAATATTCTATTACATTATCTTATTTTTTTCAAGAGGTAAATATAATGATATATCAGTTAAGGAGAAGATTTGTTTTGGGAATTGTATAATATTTGGTCATCTGGTTAGGTTTATCATGATATCTAGGTAGTAGCATATATTTATTAAAATATTTTATATTCATGACAGTCAAACATCATCCTTAATAGCACTATGATTAAACTAATTTCTATCTCGGATCAAATATATAATCCATAGATCTTATATACTTGGGTATTTCATTTTATATGTGTAGTTTAATTCATATAGATAGACTTTAATGAAATATATGTAATTTAATAATACATATTGTTGGAATTACATAATGGGAGTAATATGTTATTATGTGTTATTACTTTTTCATTTTTTGCGAGTTAATATTCATATCTCAACAACATTGGCTATCATTAAATGAAACCAATAAGAGAACATATTTTCCCAACAGGATTTAAGTTGTAGTAATTTTAATCCATTTACAAATGTATTATATACCACATGAGTAAATGTATTGAGGGTAATGAAATGGTCTTGAGGATCAGATAAATAAGATTTTTTTGGAGGTTAATTTAATTTCGTTTTGCCAAATTTTTGTTAATAAAAATAACATTTACATGATTTTTAATGCTACAGATGAAGGATTAAATGTGAGGCACTACTAGTGGAAACATATCTTGTCCAATTTATGTAGGCCTATTGGAAGATCCTTTCATCCATTTGGTTTAAAGTGAATAATTGATAGGACTTGAGATTAATAAATACAAATGGCCATCAGGTCGGATACCATGTTTAGGTATTCATGCCACATGATATGGGTTTTCCAAGTATCATGATTAATTTATTTTATTGGGGGTTTCTTGTATATAATTACATGATACATCCTATGAAATATGTTGTTAAACTGTGAATTTGTTTGAGTGTAGGGAATTTAGTAAAGTTTTCATGTCTTCATAATCATTTTCTACGGACATGTAATATTTTAGTAATAAATAATCAAACAGTAGTGTTTTTACCCTGTGTATATAAGAAAAACTATGATACAAGTTATATTATTTTAATTATTTAATTATTTTTTTGTCTCATGATTTTCTTTTCAATGTATTTCTAGAACTCAGTTTGATTGTTTTGAGATATGCTCAATGAACCATTTTTGTAGTGGGTAGGGAATAGTAGCTATCTAATTTTAGTACAAAAATTAAGGAAGAAGAAAGCATCCATAAATAATTATTCTATTACTTGATTTTTCATGCATGTGATTATATGGTAAACTAAAGTTATATTATATGGTTTCATATATAAAAAATGGATTAATATTTCATAGGATCTTCCAAAAAAAATTCAACGGAGATTCTACATTCATAAGTTCAACACATCATTAACTACATAGATATGGAAGCATATTATGGGAATATATAGACTGATCAAATCTATGGAAAGGATTATGGATTATAGAAAATAATTATTTAGGACCATCCGATTTAAAAGAAATAAGAATTACCACTTCTGGGGTAATGTTGGTTCTAATTGAAGATGATGAATTATAGTTCATGGATATATGGGTGCTTTCTCTTATAATAATTTCACTAACAATGATTGTTTCTTGAATACATAGAAAAATATTTTTCGGGTGGATCAAAATATTTTTTTAAAATATATGTAAAAAATTGATTCCCTTATCAAATAATTCATCTTACAATGGTTATAATGCTATGGTATTTGTATTGAAGACTAGGGGAAGATCATTTTAATGATTTTAACATGATTTTGAGAAAAATAAACTTGAAAAGGAATCATTTTTCAATAATATATGGAAATTTATATTCTTATGTTCTGTTATATTGTGATTTAATTTAGTGGTTAATATAGATTGTATAAGGAATAGAACTTATTACATTAAAAAATCCTGAATTTTATCTAATAACTCGCATCATTTCACAATGAGGATGTTTTTGAGTTTATAGTTTTAAGGAATTGGGAGATAATACTTACATAACATTCAACATTTATTCATAGTGGATAGCACAAAAACAGTATTTATTTCTTCCAAAATATAAATTTTTTTAAATAAAACATAATCACTTTGGAAAATCTTCATAACATTGAAATTGAATTCCATTTTTATCTTACACATCCTTATAACCTATAAAAAACTTTTAAAAAATTGGGATAAGAAAAAAATGATTAGTAAGCGATATAAGGAAAGAAATCGTTTGTCAAGTGAAAACATAAAATCCAATAAAACCAATTTCAAAAAAACAAATTAACATGCATGGAAACATCATGTATGTAACAACCCGAGATTTTATGATAAGTATTATTTTTAATTTATTTGATGTCATGTGTTTTATGATACACCAATATTATCTTGTGCTATACTCATCACCGTATTAGCTTGCAGTATACGCAACACTATTCTTGGATTTAGTTACACACAATTTCTTTTTCGTTTCATAGTAGTAATTCTAAGCAACATTGATAGTATATATACATATACATATATATTCAATTTATAAATGAAATATGGTTGGATTCTATTATATGAAACAACAAATGAGTCTTGCATAACATGCAACCCTGAATTGGCTTGCATTACACGTAATCATGACCTTCCTTGATAGCGTGTGTTGTACGCAATATCAGGTTTCACTAAACAATGATATTTTTTTAATATTATATACAAGCCATTATAAATAGTATTAACAACATTTTTAATTTTATAACATTATTATTCATCTTACATATTTTCTATAACATGGTATGTGAACAAAATAAATTTTTTTGATAAAATAAGTATTTTTAAAAAAATTGCAGTATTACCGCCTTTTGATGGCGCACCCACTTTAAATATTTTCTTGAAATGTCTATAAGTTCAATTTGACAAAATAAAATTCTTCTATAGAATCAGGATATAAAAATTTACGTTGGATAAAATTTTCAAATTATTCTGATAAATTTCATATTTTAATGAATAGTAAAAACACGCTATATTTTAATTAAAAACAACTTTTTTCATCGCAATAATATTTATGGTTATATTATCTTTTAATTGGTTTTAACGTGTAATTAGAATATATTTTTACCATTTAATCTAATGTTGGTCATTGAATTAATTTCACTTTGAAATTGGATATAAACAAGTATCAATCTTTTGATAGTTATTGTTTCTTAAAAATACGCTATTTGTTTTGATAACGGTAATTAATTTTAAGATTAATTAATTCCACTTCTTTGTTTTTAATTTGAAAAAATAGATATCAATTTTTAATTTGGAATATCGAATAATTCTTAGGCTGAATCTTTTGGTATTTTTCTGAAAAACATCAATTTCTGATGAATAGTGAAACCACATAGTGGTAGATAAAAAACTGACTTTTTCATTTAAATGAAATTTTACCACTTTTGTAAATTGAATTTAGAAAATCAAGGAGACACGGTTAATAAAAAGGACTAAATTTTGGTTCAATGAGATGAAAATATTTTTTGGTTAATAGTAACATTTTACTTTTATTTACCACGGTTAAAAGTAAATAGGATAATTAAGGGTAAAATGATATTATTATTACCCCAAAACACGTCCTAATTCTATTAGATAAGTGTAATTAGACTAAAAACAACCTTAGGAATAAAATATGACCATTTAGGTCCACTCGGATTAAATTAGGACATTTATTATTAATTTATTTAAATAAGTGTTAAAATAGTTAAAATCAAATCTTAATAACTAAATCATTTTTAATATAGAGTCATACATCAGATAAATTCGACTATAAATATTAATTATAAATATAAAGAGATTTATTAACTAATTTTATTTTATTTATACTTTTTAGATATTAATTAATTTATGTTATTTATGACACAATGGTGATTCAGTAATTACCTAAATAATAAAATATAAAAATAATTGATATTATAAATACCCAAATAAATGTAATTTGAGACATTCTATGAATTCAACTAATTTTCTAGGTTAATATGAAATGTTAGTATTTATTTAATTAACGTTTTTCGAACTAATAATTCTGTTATAATTTTCACAAAAATCAATTACCAAATAGTGTCAAAATTGACATAAAATAGTTTTTAAAACAAGGATTATATTATTATTTGTTTTTTTCCTAAAAATCTATGGTTCGGCCAAATGAATTAGATAAGGTTATATATATTAATAATAAACTACTTGGGGTTCGGTTGTCTTATTATAGTATGTTTATTAACCATATAGTGTAAGAAAACAAGAAGAGGCGGTAAAGGTAAAATTATTTAAATTAAAGTTAAATCTAAATGATAAGGTTATAATAGAAACCTAAACTTGTCTAAATTCAATTGGATGAGAGGATTTAGACCCATTACCACCTTATATTCGAAATAAATCAATTTTGAGTTATTAAAAACCGAATATGCCTTTATAATAAAATAGTATTTTTAGTTTTTCTTAAGGTCCCCTCTCCTCCCTTATAAAAGGGCACCCCTTCCCTCTTCTCTTGACACCATTTTGATCCTTGATGCTTGGCAAACAACTGAAAATTTCTTCTCCACTTATTATAAACACCCTAGAGGTCTTGTATCTCTTCAAAGTCCATCTTTAGTGCCCTAAGAGGAGGTTAAAATGAGGAACTTCAAAGAAGAGGTAATGTCCGTTACCGATTCTTTCTACTTTATTTCTTATTCTACTTATTCTTATTTAGTTGTTTCATTATGAAGTAATAACATCATTATCAATCATATACTGATATTTTATTATAAGTATGAAATGACCCTATTTCACAATCTATCCATCCTATGGAAAACGAAATCACCGCGCGTGCGAACGTACAGAATACCGTCTCTACGCTGTGGTGTAATCTATTTTCCACCACCACCATACTTGGATGGGTATAATGGTGTAAATAAATAAATATATATGATTATTGTAAATTTATATTTATTCTGAAATATTATGCATACACATAAATACAATTCCACGATCAAGGGAATGATATCATCGCTCGTGCGTATGTACGGACTATCGTCTCCACGACGCGATGAGATTCATTCTCCATGTCAACAATTCATGAATGATTATAATGTATATATAATAAGTAATAATGAAATATATGAAATAATAATGATATTTTATTTATGTATATATATATTTATGTCATGTACTTAATTTCTTTAAATTCAATAAGCAAACGAAAACAGCGTTCATGCGATTGTACGGCCTACCATCTCCATGAACGGTGTATTTCATTCCATTTATCGATCTATCATATATATATGTATATGCTGAATATATATTACATATAAATCATGTTTTACACTATATAATTAAGTAAATAAGTATATAAGTAATAATATCAAGAACAACAAGTCCAAACATGTACGATAAATAACACTATTTTACCCAAAACGCTGCTTTAACAAGGAACATACAAAAGAACGGTTTATATAATGTCATAAGTGAACCATATATGATATCATAACAATTAATATGATTATGTAATAAGTTAATGACATTATTTAAATCATTATACTAGAGGTTCAGATACATACAAAGCATATCATACCTAAGGTAAGTGATAACTACTCCAATCTCGTTCTTATCTGAGATTGTATATTCGTAAGTATTTACAGGGGTTATTTTTATCATCCATGTCCATGATTCCTAAAAATGGTTTCATGTATGTTTAAGGTTATTTTTTAACCATTTTTGACTTTTAATACATGTTATGTAAGCAATATTTTTTTAACCATACGAGGTACTTTTTGACTTTTCCGACAAAAGTACGAGATGAATGTTATTTTTAACTTATACTGCATGAAAGGATTTTTATGGTTTTATAAAGCCTTATTTTCCTGATGCTTACTCCAAAATATTTCATGAATATTTTCAAAAAAAAATCATTTCTTTTAAAATTGCATGAAATTTTGTGAAAATAATATGATTTTGAAGAAGAAAGGATATTTTCCTCATGATTTCATTTCAAGTGGTTTATCAAAACCATTTCTCATCTAAGATGACATTATTTCATATGTTTATGTTTCAAGTATAATGTCTCTATTATTTACATGGTTTCACATTTCTTATTATGAAATGATATCCATTTATTTTATATGGATTATGTGATGATGGGATGATTTTTATGAAACCCATTTTATTTATTGGGTTTTTATGAATGATGTATGTTTATTTTGTGGAACAAGTATGAATAATTTCATTATGAGATGAGTGGGACCTAAATCTCCCTCTAATGCATTGGGTAATGATTTATATCTCATGAGATAGACATGGCTGGAACGGTATGTTAATCTGGTTCAGTGTTACAGGAATGAAACGAGGAGTGAACTCGATTCAGAAAGGGACTTTGTCTACTAAGATGGTTTTAGCAGCAATGCCTTGGCTACTATGGAAATCATGACATGTACTGAATGTTTTCCACAATTACATGTTTTAATCCCATTATATTTTATCATGATTGATGTTCCATTATGATATATGCCTTACGTACTTCCATGATTTATGTCTTTGCTCAATATTTTGATGTTTAAATTCCATGTTCATGTTTTTGCTTTCAAATGTTTATGGATTGTTTTATGTTCACTATGTTTGCCCTTACTGATAATTTGAGATCACCATTTATATGTTTTCTTTTCCCTAGGATTTAATGAAAGTTTTTAGGTAAGAAAACAAAAAGGGGAAGATCTTATGGGAGATGTTGAAGATCTTTCACCATGATTAGAAGATTATGTTCTGAGTTTCCAAAGACACTAAACTATTACGGTCCTTGTGTGTCTATTTTTGTTATGTATTAAGTATTCTGAAAAAGTAATGTAATGTCCATGTACGTCATGCTTCGGGTCACTACAGTTGGTATCAGAGGAAAGGTTTAGTCAAACTTTAGAAACTATGATGCGAAAACTATAGTGAGATTCCTAGAGATATTTCTAAGGTATGCCTAGGGATGTCCCTAAGGATAAGTATAAGTATAGGTTATAGTCCTAGAATTACGGTAACGATATTAAAATTAAACCTAAGATGTTAGATGTCGAAGTTACTCTCCCTTGATTATGTTATTTTCCTTGTATGATTTTTTCCTCTCACAGAATTATTTTTGTGTTTTAGTGAATGGAGGGAGCCAGAAGAAATTCGGTTAACATTGAATCCAATGGAAAAATTAGTGACTATGAGCAACAAAATTGCATAATGCCAAGAGGGAAAGATATTTTTATTATGCCAAATCAGTCATCGAGATATATGATTAACAAGGTGAAATTTAGTGGTATGCCTAATTCATTAAATAAGAGGAAGATAGACTTTTATGCATGTTTGCAAGATGAGGGGCATAAAGAAAGGAAGATTGAGATTTCTAAAGAAGGGAAGAAGAACCTTGAGGAATACCTCAAATGGTGGGACAGAGGTTATCTGTCTGGGGAAAAGGGTCATAGAGTGGAAGATTGTTATGGAGTTTAATGTCTTATTTGTGGATAACATGGGCATTACCCAACTCAATTCCCTGACCTAAAATTTTACTTCTAAATCAAGGAAGGACTTATTCCATGATAATCATTGATGAGGATGGATTTCAGTGTTTATGTATTGGTATTAAAGAATTGTAACGCCCCGACCCCAGCTACCCAGAGTCGGTGCATTACTTCATAACATTAGCATGATCACAAAAGATCAAGTCTCGAAAGACAGATTAGTTTAGTATCCTTGGAAACACTAGATACATTCATAAACATTACATTACATCATAAAAATTAAAACTACAATAACATGTTCTCCCTAGTCCGCACTCATATCCTCACTGACTATTCTTGCAATTCAGTCATAATACACTTCTTCACATCCTGGGAAAAATAAAAAATTGAAAGGGGTGAGCTCAAATGCTCCGTAAGGATAATAATATAGCGGAAACTTTCATAAGAAAACATAAGCATTTAAGTCAATGTATAACTAAAACAAAAGCCTTATTGAACATGAACTTCAGCGTAATATGGAAAAAGTAAAATCAAATAATGCCATTACTTACTCACATGGATATTCTACTAGACGAATAATAACGTGAAATATCAATAACCACTTTCATAATGAGGGAATGTATAATGCCAGACATTCTGAAACACTTTGTCAAGGCCTCGGCCAAGACATCTAAAATGATTAAGGCCTCGGCCAAAACCATAAATCAAATTGGGAAAGGGCCTCGGCCAATTCCACGTATAGTTGTCTCATGAGACCTACCGATGCATCGAGGAGCTATAGCGGACTCCACCCGTCACATATTTAGTCCAATACATTCCTCATATGAATAGGTTTAAACATAACAGAAATATTCGTATTAAAACTAGCATACGAAATGTCAACAATTTCTCCATAAACTATGGTTGGTATAAAAATAACACATCCACAGTCAAATATTTCACAAAATGTTCAATGGAAGTTTTGTATCATAAATCAATTTCAATTAAACTTAAAACCCATCAAAGGATGTTGACATGGATGAAAACAAAGCTATTTGAGAGTAATATATCTCCTTTTTGAAATCATTAAAAAGTACCATAATAATACATTTACTTTGACGATATTCTTATAATCTTGTTAGGGAATCTTCGACGAAGTTATAATGGCCGAAAATAGCCGCACCCGCCGTATAAGTTAAAAAAACATTCTTACCTTAAATTTGTCAAAGAGGTCAAAAAGTACATTATTTGGAAAATGATGGTAAGATTCCTTTCAAAAATGTATAAGGGTATAAATGACTTTAACACATTTTCCGTTTGATAGTAAAAATGTTTTGAAAGACATTTTTAAGAAACATGGATGTGGATGATAACGAGGTCCCAATAGATAATTATGTATAAACAACCTTGGATAATGAAGAGGTTGTGAAGTAAACCCTTACCTTGTACTTTTCCTTGGTTGGGGTAGGTTAACCTCCTGTATAATGGTGAAATAATTGTTATTAAATTATACAAGAATCATATACATTCATATGATATCATATATGATCTTTTAACATTGCTTTGTTAACAATATCGTAGATTTATCGTTGTTTCGGGTGTTAACTTACTCGTTTTCATTTATATGTTTTGTTAAGTAAGTCATGTTTTTCATGGATAGGTTGTATCTTATTCATATACAGAATGATATCATGTCCTTAAACATTATTTTTAAATCATCAAATGATAATTATACTTGAATGGATACGACGGAGAATGAATCTCATCGCGTTCGTGGAGACGGTAGTCCGTACGTACGCACGAGCGACAATATCATTATTTTGATATTAAAATAATATATAATTGGATAGTATATCATATATACAGAATCATTATCATGTTATATTTATTATTTACATGAATTACATATCATTATTATACCCATCTAAATAATAATATATTGAATAACAATTACACCACGATGTGGAGACGGTAAGCCGTACGTACGCACGTATGGTGACATGTCATTCAAATGATGGGTAGAATACTGAATATGGTTGTTCCATATTTATAATTAAATCACCGTATATATAAGATACTGGAGTTATAATTTTAGAATTGAAATAATAAACAAAGAGGGAGTGGAAGAAGAAAGAAACATGAAAGAGGGTGATGAAAATGTTACCTCTTCTTCGGGTTCTTCCTTTTGATTTGATCAAAAGGACTCCTTAGGATGACTTTCTGACTAATGTAAAGCTTCTAGGATTAAGGGAGAGAAGTTGGGAGATTATTTGGGCAGAGTTTGGCCGAACCAAAATGCTTGAAAGTGTGAATAAGGTGGTAGTGGTGGGGGCCTTTTATAAGAGGAGAGGAGGGGCTCTTTTGGAAAGATTGAAATGTTACATTATTATACAATGATTTTCGGATTCTAAAGGTCCCACACTTATAAAATTCGTGGATAAGGTGATAAGGGTTCGAAATCTCCTCATCCAATAGGCTTTGGACAAGTGTAAGCCTTGGATTTTGCATTATCTTCTCATTTTATTTAAATCGTTAAATAATGAGGTCATCGCTGCATCATCATGATGTCATAAATAATTTAATTTATTTAATGTCTAAAAATTCATAAAAAAATACTATGATGTAGGAAATATTTTTAGCTTTCCAATGACTATTTATAGTCAAAAATATGACTTGTATAACCCCATATAAAAATTGTTTTAGTAAAACATTTCATGTTTGTGTCATTTTTTACTTTAACATTAAATAAAAGGTATTTATGTCATTTTCCAACTAAAGTGGCTCCATGGGGTCCCCAAGATTACCCATGGATTGTCTTTGTCGGCCATGGCACATCCAATTAGTGTAGGACATGTGTCAAGCTCATCTCATATTATTAAAACATTATTTTTACCTTAAACTACACTAATTACCTCTAATCGCGATTAAGAACTTAAGAGTTACTATTCACCAAAAATTATTTTAATCTCATTCAACCACATTTTACTTCTTAATGACAACCATGTATGTCGGATTTTTGAAAATCAAATCACATAAGTGGTAATATTTCATTTAAATGAAAAATTAGTTATTTAACTACCACTTAGTGGTTTCACTATTCATCAAAAATTGAAGTTTTTCAGAACAATGCCAAAATTTCACCCTAACCTATAATTGATATTCCGAATTCAAAAATGATTTCTATTTTAAAAAATTCCAAACATATAAGTTGAATTAATTAATTTTATAATTAATTCCCGCTGTCACAACAAATAGCGTGTTTTTAAGAAACAATTTATATCAAAAGATTGGCAATTGTTTATGTTCATTTTCAATGTTAAATTAATTCTAATGACCACCATTGGATAAAATGGTAAAAATAAATTCTAATTATACTTTAAAACCACTAAATTGTATAATTTATCACTATAAATTATTTTGATTAAAAAATTTGTTTTTAAGTATTTTTCTCTATTCATAAAAAATTAGAAGTTCTCAGAAAAATACCAAAAATTCAACATAGGCTAATTTCGATATTCCGAATCCAAAAATGAAGTCCATTTTGATAAATAAAATTTATAAAATTTCAAAAAGTAGGTATTACTATTCACAACGACTAGTTTAATTAGTTGTGGTGTGTGTTAGAGCTCGAGGTTGCGTACAACACACGCTATTGCATTATTCGAAGGGAAACGTACCGTGGAAGCTTAGGGTGTTACATTCTCCCTTCCTTCAAATAATTGCGTCCTCACAATTTCAAGGGTATTACTGCATAAAAAGACTCGGGTGGTTCTTCATCATAAGTTCCTCAGGTTCCCACGTTGCCTCTTCCATTTTATGATTTCTCCACAAAACCTTTACAAGACGAGTCGTCCGGTTTCTCAGCAACTGCTCCCTCACATCAAGAATTCTTATGGGCTCTTTGCAATAAGATAGATCGGCTTCCAGTTCTAATTCCTCATAGGTAAGTACATGTGTTGGTTCAGGCATGTATTTTCTCAATAGCGATATGTGGAAAACATCGTGAACTTTGGAGAGATTTGGAGGCATCGCCAAACGATAAGCTACAACCCCAATATGATCTAGAATTTCGAAAGGTCCGATGTACCTGGGACTCAACTTACCCTTCTTACCAAAACGTATAACTCCCTTCCATGGAGATACCTTTAGGAAAACATGATCTCCCACCTGAAATTCCAAAACCTTTCTTCTATTATCGGCATAGCTCTTCTGCCTTCTTTGAGCTGATTTGATGTGGTTTTGGATTACCTCACATTTTCCATTGTTTCTTCCACCAGTTATGGTCCCACAAGTTTTCTTTCACCAACTTCATTCCAACAGGTTGGTGTACGACATCTCTTTCCGTATAACGCTTCATAAGGTGCCATCTGAATGCTTGAATGGAAGCTATTGTTATAGGAAAATTCTACCAGTGGTAAGTATTGATCCCACATACCCTGAAGGTCAAGAGAGCATGATCTCAACATGTCTTCTAAGGTTTGAATAGTCTATTCTGATTGTCCATCTGTTTGAGGGTGATAGGCAGTGCTCAAACAAAGTTCAGTATCCAAGGCCTTTTGAAGACTTTTCCAGAATCTTGAAGTAAAACGAGGATCAGGATCAGAAACAATCGATAGGGGTACTCCATGAAGTCTTATAACTTCATTAATATATAATCTTGCTAGACGTTCAAGTGGTAGATCCTCCCGTATAGCCATAAAATGTGCTGACATAGTAAGATGATCAACAATGACCCATATTTCATCATTCCTTCTAGGAGTCTTTGGTAGTCCCATGACAAAGTCCATCGTAATATTATCCCATTTCCACTCAAGTATGGGAAGAGGTTGCAATACTCCACCAGGATGTTGCCTTCTAGCTTTCACTTGTTGACAAACCATACACCTCGACACAAAATCAGCAATCTCCCTCTTCATATTGTCCCACCAAAAATGTTCCTTCAAATCTCTATAAATTTTGGTTCCCCCAGGGTGTATAGAGAAATTGGAACTATGAGCATCATCCAACAATTCCCTTTTTAGATCAGGTATATCGGGAACACAAAGTCTCTTCCTGAATTTCAAAATTCCATCCTTATACACAAAGTCCCTCAATCTTCCATCATTCACATCTTTAATCTTCTTCTGAAATTCTTCATCATTGGTCTGAGAACTCTTAATCCTTTCTAGTAATGATGGTTTGGCAACCATTTGAAAAAGCATTGATGTTTCACCTTCCCTAGTTATTCCGATGTCCATCTTCACTAGATCCAAGAAAATTGGATCCCTTTCAATTCTCATCACATTCAAAACTCCATGGTCTTTTATACTCAAAGCATCTGCCACCTTGTTTGCCTTCCCCGGGTGGTAATGTATCGTGAAATCATAATCCTTGAGTAGTTCAAGCCATCACCTTTGCCTCATGTTGAGTTCTTTTTGTGTGAAAATATACTTCAAACTCTTGTGATCAGTATAAATCTCACATTTTTCACCATAGAGGTAATGTCTCCATATCATTAAAGCAAAGATCACAGCTGCTAACTCAAGATCATGAGTAGGATAGTTTTTCTCATGAATTTTTAGCTGTCGTGATGCATAGGCAATGATCTTATCATTCTGCATAAGGACACAACCAATTCCTTTCTTCGATGCATCACTATAAATAACAAACCCATCATTCCCCGAAGGTAGAGTCAATACAGGGGCATTGACTAATCTTCTCTTTAGTTCTTCAAAACATTCTTCACACTCTTTTGTCCAGACAAATTTAATCCCTTTACGTGTGAGCTTTGTCAATGGGTTAGCCAATCTGGCAAAATTTCTGGACGAAACATCGATAATAACCTGCTAAACCAATAAAACTGCGTACCTCAGTTATACTTTTCGGTGTTGGCCATTCTATAAGGGGTCTTCGATATGGGCCTTGATCCAGGAATTAAATCAATGGAAAACTCAACTTCTCGTTCTGGAGGATGTCCAGGTAAATCTTCCGGAAACACATCAACATATTCTCTCACAATAGGTACATCCTATATTTGAATATTCCTTTCCTCACCCTCAGTAATTTCCTTCTCTTCCTCCCAAATAATTGAATTTAGTTGAGCTACTGGGGGTGGATCTAGATAAGAATTATGTGGCGACGATTCAGCTCTAAAGATAAGGTGTTCCTTATCATCATCATCAAGAATCGTAACCTCTTTCCTCTTACAATAAATTTTTGCATAATGGTCCGAAATCCAATCCATACCGAGGATTATATCAAATTCAATCATGGGTATGACGATGAGATCAGCAGGTAAAGAACATTTAGGTTCTCTAATGGGAACTAATCGACAAAACTTTGTTGCAACAATACTTCCCTTAGGGGTTTTGACCGACAACTCCCTTGTTAAATCAAATTGGAAATATCTAATTTTCTTAGAAAACTGGGAAGATATGAAACAATGCGATGATCCAGAATCAAATAATGCATTTTCTAAACTTGAGGAAACCATTAAATTTCCTGCCACTATGTCTTTCAGAGCTTCCACCTCAGCAGTAGTGATAGCATAAGCCTGGCCCTGATCCCTTGGCCTCTTCTAAGGTAAGTTCCCCTGACGCTTCGGACATTCATTTGCATAATGTCCTTTCTCTCTACAATTATAGCATTCCACATTGACAGCTGCTTTCCTTCCCTTTCATTCATGATCTTGGTGGCCTTTTTCACCACACTAGTAACATACTCCTTTTCCTTTTAGACAGGCACCAGGGTGCTTCCTACGGTAATTATCAAAGGGTGGAAATTCATTTCTACCCTTCTTCCCTGTTTCCTTATTTCCTTTCCCAGAGTTTTCACTGGATCTCTTCTTATCTTGCTTTGATTTAAAGTCATAAGACATAGAGAATTCCTTTTCCGTCTTGATAGCGCACGAGACAATACCTTCGTCTGAAGAGAAGGTTTGTGATACTAATGCTCGACGGAGAAATGGTTTCAACCCATCAAAGAAACGATCAGTCTTACTTCTTGGGTTACGTATGTAATCTGCAGCATACCTTGCTAACCTTGTAAAGTTAGCCTCATACTTTGCGACATTCTCATCCTCCTTCTGCCTCAGACTCAGAAATTTTCTTTTCTATATCCGCTCGATGGTCTCGAGGAATGTATTTTTCTAACAACAGCTCTTTGAACTCCTGCCATTCCATGTTTGTTAATTCATCATCTTCCTTTTTGTTTTGAATTAGTGACCACCATTGATCGAAATCACCAGTGAGGCGGTAAAATGCCATTACAACATTCTCCCTTTCACTACTCCCCAAGGCATGGAATATTTTCTCTAAGGAATTTATCCATTGCTCAGCTACTATAGGATTTGTACTCCCATTGAAGGTTGGTGGTTGTTGCCTCATGAAACGGTCTAGCATTGATCCTCCACGTTGCGGATCAGGGTGCTCCATACGAGTAAGGTTTTTATTCATAACCTGCGTGAGTTGTCCTAGTACGGTGAGAAGCTGATCAGCACCAGTTCTATCACTAGCTCCACCATAATTATCTTGAGCAGGAGGTAAATCCCTACACGGAGTGCGTGCATTGATACGGTTTCCATTCCTTCCACTAGGCGCCATTTCTAAATAATGTCATAAACTAGATTAGTTCATGAATCAAAATACATAATTCCATACTTGTAAAACACTTAACATAAATTGAACTAATTATGGATATAATCCATAATTATAAAAATGTTTTCTTTGAGGAAGTATATACTCGTAACCCTTCATAGTGGTTTGTAAAGAAAATGAGAATTATCCAAAACATATCCCCCGAGAGTGTCGTAACCAAGAGTGCAGCAAGGCCCGTTGTCATGCACCAGTTCCCGTTCGAGTCTAGCTCAAAGCGGTGTTTTCGGGTTTTACCCCTAGGTACATCTGTGCCAGAGCCGCTTCTACCTGCTCGTATCCAGACAGGGATGTATTTCTCGGAAAACTCACAACATCTCTACAATACCAAAATTCTAGGAAGTTCATCTATACTAATCTTCAAAGTCTATCTTCGGGATATGTGCTCCAATCAGAGTTTATCTAAATCTAGCTTCCAAGGTTAGTACTAAACTGCCTCTGATACCAACTGTAACACCCCAACCCCAGCTACCCAGATTCGGTGCATTACTTCATAACATTGGCATGATCACAAAAGATCAAGTCTAGAAAGACCGATTAGTTTAGTAGCCTTGGAAACATTAGATACATTCATAAACATTACATTACATCATAAAAATGAAAACTACAATAACATGGTCTCCCTAGTCCACACTCATATCCTCACTGTCTATTCTTGCAAGTCAGTCATAATACACTTCTTCACATCCTGGGAAAAATAAAACATTGAAAGGGGTGAGCTCAAATGCTCCGTAAGGATAAAAATATAGCGAAAACTTTCATAAGAAAACATAAGAATTTAAGGAAATGTATAACTAAAACAAAAGCCTTATTGAACTTGAACTTCAGCAAAATATGGCAAAAGTAAAATAAAATAATGCCATTACTTACTCACATGGATATTCTACTAGACGAATAATCACGTGAAATATCAATAACCACTTTCATAATGAGGGAATGTATAATGCCATACATTCTGAAACACTTTGTCAAGGCCTCGGCCAAGACATCTAAAATGATTAAGGCCTCGGCCAAAACCATAAATCAAATTGGGAAAGGGCCTCGGCCAATTCCACATCTAGTTGTCTCATGAGACCTACCGATGCATCGAGGAGCTATAGCGGGCTCCACCCGTCACATATTAAGTCCAATACATTCCTCATATGAATAGGTTTAAACATAACATAAATATTCGTATTAAAAATAGCATACGAAATGTCAACAATTTCTCCATAAACAATGGTTGGTATAAAAATAACACATCCACAGTCAAATATTTCACAAAATTTTCAATGGACGTTTTGTATCATAAATCAATTTCAATTAAACTTAAAACCCATCAAAGGATGTTGACGTGGATGAAAACAAAGCTATTTGAGAGTAATATCTCTCCTTTTTGAAATCATTTAAAAGTCCCATAATAATACATTTACTTTGAAGATATTATTATAATCTTGTTAGGGAATCTTCGACGAAGTTATAATGGCGGAAAATAGCCGCACCCGCCGTATAAGTTAAAAAAACATTCTTACCTTAAATTTGTCAAAGAGGTCAAAAAGTACATTGTTTGGAAAACGACGGTAAGATTCCTTTCAAAAATGTATAAGGGTATAAATGACTTTAACACATTTTCCATTTGATAGTAAAAATGTTTTGAAAGATATTTTTAAGAAACATGGATGTGGATGATAATGAGGTCCCAGTAGATAATTATGTATAAACAACATTGGATAATGAAGAGGTTGTGAAGTAAAAACTTACCTTGTACTTTTCCTTGGTTGGGGTAGGTTAACCTCCTATATAATGGTGAAATAATTGTTATTAAATTATACAAGAATCATATACATTCATATGATATCATATATGATCTTTTAACATTGCTTCGTTAACAATATCTTAGATTTATCGTTGTTTCGGGTGTTAACTTACTCATTTTCTTTTATATGTTTTTTTACGTAAGTCGTGTTTTTCATGGATAGGTTGTATCTTATTCATATCCAAAATGATATTATGTCTTTAAACATTATTTTTAAATCATCAAATGATAATTATACTTGAATGGATACGACGGAGAATGAATCTCATCGCGTTCGTGGAGACGGTAGTCCGTACGTACGCACGAACGACAATATCATTATTTTGATATTAAAATAATATATAATTGGATATTATATCATATATACAGAATCATTATGATGTTATATTTATTATTTACATGAATTACATATCATTATTATATCCATCTAAATAATAATATATTGAATAACAATTACACCACGACGTGGAGACGGTAAGCCGTACGTACGCACGTATGGCGACATGTCATTCAAATGATGGGTAGAATACTGAATATGGTTGTTCCATATTTATAATAACATCACAGTATATAGAAGATACTGGATTTATAATTTTAGAATTGAAATAATAAACAAAGAGGGAGTGGAAGAAGAAAGAAACTTGAAAGAGGGTGATGAAAATGTTACCTCTTCTTCGGGTTCTTCCTTTTGATTTGATCAAAAGGACTCCATAGGATGGATTTCTGACTAAATTAAAGCTTCTAGGATGAAGGTAGAGATGTTGTTAGAGTATTTGGGCAGAGGTTGGCCGAACCAAAAGTCTTGAAAGTGTGAATAAGGTGGTAGAGGCGGGGGCCTTTTATAAGAGGAGAGGAGGGGTTCTTTTGGAAAGATTGAAATGTTACATTATTATACAATGCTTTTCGGATTCTAAAGGTCCCACACTTATACAATTCGTGGATAAGGTGATAAGGGTTCGAAATCTCCTCATCCAATAGGCTTTGGACAAGTTTAATCCTTGGATTTTTCATTATCTTCTCATTTTATTTAAATCATTAAATAATGAGGTCATCGCTACATCATCATGATGTCATAAATAATTTAATTTATTTAATGTCTAAAAATTCTAAAAAAAATACTATGATGTAGGAAATATTTTTATATTTCCAATGACTATTTATAGTAAAAATTATGACTTGTATAACCCCATATAAAAATTGTTTTAGTAAAACATTTCATGTTTGTGTCATTTTTTACTTTAACATTAAATAAAAGGTATTTATGTCATTTTCCAACTAAAGTGGCTCCATGGGGTCCCCAAGTTGACCCATGGATTGTCTTGGTCGGCCATGGAACATCCAATGAGGGTAGGACATGTGTCATGCTCATCTCATATTATTAAAACATTATTTTTACCTTAAACTACACTAATTACCTCTAATCGCGATTAAGAACTTAAGAGTTACTATTCACCAAAAATTATTTTAATCTCATTCAACCACATTTTACTTCTTAATGACAACCATGTATGTCGGATTTTTGAAAATCAAATCACAGAAGTGGTAATATTTCATTTAAACGAAAAATCAGTTATTTAACTACCACTTAGTGGTTTCACTATTCATCAAAAATTGAAGTTTTTCAGAACAATGCCAAAATTTCACCCTAAGCTATAATTGATATTCCGAATTCAAAAATGATGTATATTTTACAAAATTCCAAACATATATGTTGCATTAATTAATTTTATAATTAATTCCCGCTGTCACAACAAATAGCGTGTTTTTAAGAAACAATTTATATCAAAAGATTGGCAATTGTTTATGTCCATTTTCAATGTTAAATTCATTCTAATGACCACCATTGGATAAAATGGTAAAAATATATTCTAATTATACTTCAAAACCACTAAATAGTATAATTTATCACTATAAATTATTTTGATTAAAAAATATGTTTTTAAGTATTTTTCACTATTCATAAAAAATTAGAAGTTCTTAGAAAAATACCAAAAATTCGACATAGGCTAATTTTGATATTCCGAATCCAAAAATGAAGTCCATTTTGATAAATAAAATTTATAAAATTTCAAAAATTAGGTATTACTATTCACAACGGCTAGTTTAATTAGTTGTGGTGTGTGTTAGAGCTCGAGGTTGCGTACAACACACGCTATTGCATTATTCGAAGGGAAACGTACCGTGGAAGTTTGGGGTGTTACAAGAATAATGTTGTTGAGGTACTTTTATGGTGTATTACAATATTTTTGTACTAGTCTATTGTGGTTTTCAATAATTTTATGGTAACGGTAACCATGAAAAGTGATTCAAATATTTTGGAAAGCAGATGATATGCGCATAATGAAGGGATAAGAAGAAAATGAAAATTTTGACAATATTCATGTGATCATGATTGATATAAGAACATAGTGATATCATTGATTTAGTATATATAATTTTTGGTATTTTGGTATGGGGAAAGAGTTAACTTTTGACCGCATTCATGTTTTCACTAAGGTTAAATGGGTTTTTATTTTTTCAAGAGAATACATGATTAAGGTATTCACATTTTTGTAATTTGTCCAACAAGATATATCTTATTATATTTGGGGGATAAATGATGGAATTCACGTGATTGTTATGTGACATTTCATGTAATCATTTTAATTATACTATAAGCTTGGACCAAAATATTTTAAATAAGCCTAAAGATTGGAATGGATTATGTTGGACATAAGTTAGTACTGTTTATGGATAGAACTTTTTTTTGATATTATTGATGGGATGTTATGGTAATGTAGTTTTAGAAAACGGAAAACCTTCAGGACGGGCGACAACCCATCACGTCTGACAAGGCTTTGGGAATCAAACCCACAACCAATGTGTGATAGACCTTTATCACCTACCACTGGCCTACATGATGTCCCTGGTTAGTATAAATTAATTTCAATTTTTCTAAATGGTATGAGATATGAAGTATAAGTCCATTTCAGGAACCATATAAAATTAATCAACTTATGTATATTTAATAACTTTTGAAAACCTTTTGGTTCAGATAGATGGAATGACCCGTTATTCTATCACATGATCTGCTAACAGTTCACAAATAACAAATTCAACTTCATGCCTTTAAGAGATGAAGTGGAAATTGTTCAAGGCACGAACAATAGTGAGATTGAACCAAAATCATGATAGAATTTCTTTTAATTCATAAAATTTAGGGAAATGATCTTCAAAACCAAAAATGTTGTCCTAGTTCCCTCATATCCGATGAATCAGATGGTACCTTATATCATCACAAATCTATGGCTTTGTGATTATTGCCTTTTTCATAGCCATGTTCTCTACCACTCTCCATCATAACATGATGGTTAGATTTTTCTTCCATATCAATATTTTCACCTATGTTCTCCTATGTGGAAACCAAGTGATTAGTTAATTTGGGTAACTGTTACATTTCGTACTTTAGTTTTTAATGTTCTGTTTTGGTAATTCATTTTACGATGTGGGTTTCAATTAAAGAAACTGTCATGTAGAAAACCATGTATAACCCCGACGAATTTCGAGAGGGAAATTCATTTTAAGGGGGGTAGAATGTAATAACCTATGATTTTATGATAAGTATTATTTTTAATTTGTTTTATTTCATTGTTTTATGCTACACCATGATTATCTTGTGCTATACGGCAGTATACGCAACACTATTCTTGGATTGTTTTACGCACAATTTCAAATTCGTTTGATAGTAGTCATTCTACGCAACATTGAGAGTATATATATATCTATATATATTAATCATATAAATGAAATATGGTTGTATTTTGTTATACGAAACAATAATGGAGTCTTGCACAACACGCAACCCTGACTTGTCTTGCATTACACGCAATCGCGACCTTCCTCGATAGCGTGTGTTGTACGCAATATCAGGTTTCACTAAACAACGATATATTGTTATAATATTATGGACTAGATATTATGAATAGTATTAACTACATTATGAAATTCATAACATTATTATTCATCTTACATGTTTTCTAAAACATGGTATGAGAACAAAATAATTTTTTCGGATAAAATTTGTATTTTTCAAAAAATGCAGTTTTGCCGCCTTTTGATTGCGCACCCACTGTAAATCTTTTTTTGACATGTATATAAGATCAATTTGAAAAAATAAAATTCTTCTTAGGAATTAGGATATAATAATTTACATTGGAATAAATTTTCATATTATTTTGATAACTTTCACATTTTAATGAATTGTAAAAACACGCTATATTTTAATTAAAAACAACTTTTTTCATCGCAATAATTTATATGGTTATATTTTTTTATTGGTTTTAATGTGTAATTAGAATATATTTTTACAATTTAATCCAATGTTGTTCATTGGAATTAATTTCACTTTGAAATTGGATATAAAAAGGTAAAAATCTTTTGATAGTTATTGTTTCTTAAAAACACACTATTTGTTTTGAAAACAAGAAATAATTTTAAAATTAATTAATTCCACTTCTATGTATTGAATTTTAAAAAATAGAAATCAATTTTGAATTCAAAATATTCAATAATGGTTAAGCTGAATTTTAGGTATTTTTTTAAAAAACATCAATTTTTGATGAATAATGAAACCACTTAGTGGTAGATAAAAAACTAACTTTTTCATTTAAATGAAATTTTACCACTTCTGTGAATTGAATTTCGAAAATCGAAGAGACACAGCTAATATGAAGGACTAAAATGTGGTTCAATGAGATGAAAATACATTTTGGTAAATAGTAACTTTTTTACTTTTATTTACCATGGTTAAAATTAAAATAGGATAATTAAGGGTAAAAATGATAATATTATTCCCCTAACACATGTCCTAATTCTATTGGATAAGTGTAATTCGACCCAAAAAAACATCAGGAATAAAATATGATCATTTATGTCAACTTGGATTAGATTATGACATTTATTATTAATTTATTTAAAGAAGTGTTAAAATAGTTAAAATCAATGTTTTGTAACTAAATAATTTTTAATATAGGGATATACATAAGATAAATTCCACTATAAATATTAATTAGAAAGGTAAAACGATTTACTACCTAATTGTATTTTAATTATAATTTTTAGACATTAAATAATTTAATTTATATATTACACAATGGTGATGTACTAATTACCTCAATAATAAAATATTAAAATAATTGATAATGTACATACCCAAATAAAAGTAATTTGACACTTTTTATGAATTCCATAAATTTTGTATGTTCATATGAAATTTTATTATTTCTTTAATTAACTTTTTTCTAACTAATAATTCTGTTATAATTTTCACAAAAATCAATTACCAAATAGTGTAAAAATTGACATAAATTAGTTTTTAAAACAAATATTATATTATTAATTGTTATTTTATTCCTAAAAATCTAAGGATCGGCTAAATGACATATATAAGGTTATATATATTAATAATAAACAACTTGGTCTTCGTTTGGCTTGATATAGTATGTTTATTAACCATATAGTGTAAGAAAAGCAGAAGTCATTATAAAAGTAAAATTATTTAACTTAAAGTTAAATCTAAATGATAAGGTTAAAATAGATACCTAAACATGACTAAATTATATTGGATGAGAGGATTTAGACCCATCCCCACCATAGATTCTAAATAAATCAATATGGAGCTATTAAAAACCAAATATGACCTTATAATAAAATAGTATATTTAGTTTTTCCAAAGGTGCCCCTCTCATCCCTTATAAAAGGGAACCCCTTCCCTATTCTCTTCACACCATTTTGAGCCTTGATGCTCAGCCAAATCCTACCAATTTCTCTTCTCCACATCTCTGTAAGCATCCTATAGGTCCTCGTCTTCTTCAAATACCGTCTTTAGTGCCCTAAGAGGACGTTAAGAAGAGGGGCTTCAAAGAAGAGATAATGTCCGTTACCGATTCTTTCAACTTTATTTCATCTTCTACTTCTTCTTCATTAGTTGTTTCATTATGAAGTAATAACATAAGTATAAATCATATACTGATATCTTATTAAATGAATGAAACAACCTTATTTCTGTTGAGTCAATAAGGTTTTCCTTATGACTTTTCCATTCCTTCTTTTTTTGAAAATCACAAACACCTTATCTTAAGGAAGGTTTATTTTATAAGAAAAATTGATTTCTTAAAAAAATTGCTTTCTTAAAGAAAATTGCTTTCATTAAGAAAATTGCTTTCTTAAAGAAAATTTCTTTCTTAAGGAAATTTTCTTTTATAAGTAAAATCGCTTTTTTAAGAAAAATTATCCTTATCATATTTTTCATTAATATTTTTCCTAAGTATAAGATTCGGATTCATTTCTGTTTTATCGGAATTTATTAAAACCTCGATATGAAGTATTCTGTTTTAGGATCTGAATTCTGGATAACGAACTTTGCTAAAATTCTAATCTAAACTCAGGATACGAATTCTGACTAAGTTCGATTCCAGATTCAGGATACGAATCCTTATGAAGTTCGACAAAGAATTCTCATTACGAATCTTGATGATGAATTCTCATAACAAATTATGATGACAAATTCCCATTCCAAATTCTCATTCCGAATTCACCTATTAAACAGAATCTGATTATCTTTGTTTTATACACTCTGAATTTATCTAAGACTCTGAAAATTATTTTTGGTTAGACTCCGAAATTACATTTTCCTTATTCCTTTATATTTTGACTACTCTTTATTATTTGTTCCTTACACTCTGAACCTTCACTCCGAATTTTTCTTTCCGAAATTTTGAGTTAGATTTAAAACAATGTCATACATTCTGTTACACTTGTTTTGTTATAAAACGATGTCGTATATTTTGTTATAAACTAACCGTTTTCTAAGTGAAACGTGTACAGGTCCCTCCGATCTTTAAGGAAAATATGACCATTGGGAAGGAGGCCGACTTTACCTATAAATAGGAGCTCATTTGAAAGAGCTCGGTGCTGAAAGGCTGACAGATCTTCGACTCATGTGATTACATGTTTGAAGTGATTTCCAGAGAGAGAGGCTCTTATTAACTCTCAAAGCTTCGTGCGACTCCGAATGTTGGCGATTACATTCGAGGGCTTCCGGGGATAGGAAGACAGAGGTTCCGACTACCTTGAAGTTCGAGGGCTTCCTTGCTGAGGAAGACAGAGGTTTCCAACTACCTTAAAGTTGAGGACATGCGGGGATAGCAAGACAGAGACTCCGATATTCGTATCGAGGGCTTACCCTGATGTGGGTAAGACAGACTTTCTTAAAAGTATAAATCAAGGGACCTTTATCCAAGGTTGTTGGATACCATTCTCTTTGGGTTAAAAGACTTATATCTTGTTACTTGTAGTTTGACTACTTGTTTAATTTCCGCTTCATTTTGTATTATAAGGGAAGTATAACTTTCTTATACTTCCTTACATATACTCTGTTTCATTTACATTCTATACGATTTAAGGTATAATCTCATATTGTAATCTTTTGTTAAGATTCAAATTCCGGAACCATATATACGGAACCAACATTTGGAATCTCTTTCCTAGTTTTGTTCGGTGTTATAGGTGTTGTGAATTTTCTTAGTTTAATCTTTGTTAAACTTATCCCTTTTCTTTTCTTAAGGTTTAACTAACTTTAAAGGTTCCAAAGGAATTTTTAAAGTTTACAATTCACCCCCCCCTCATGTAAATTGAGCATCTACATCACTATTTCGATCCTACAATAGGTATCAGAGGAGGTTTCTAAAATACTTATACTTACGAATATGTTTTACTTGCTCACTTTGTCATTCCGAACATTCTCATTCCTAACTTTGTTATTACAAAACTTTTTCTACTAACAAGTTTGTGTACCGAAGGATTTTTCTAGTATGGAAGGAATTAATGTTGGTTCAATTGATAATCTGAATCCTACAAGACCACCTATATTTGATGGTAATGATTATGAGTACTGGAGAGATCGAATGAAGACTTTTGTTATTAATACTAGAGTAGACAACTTTGTTATGCTTACTGGTGATTATAAAATTACTGACAAGGAAGTTAGAGCTTTCACTAACCAAGAAAAGAAAGAATATCAACTCAATTATAAGGTACACAATACTCTACTATGTTCAATGACTAGAAATATATATATCCAAATTTCTTCTTATTAAGCAGCTAACTATATCTGGAAGAAGTTGGAGGTTACACACTTTGGAACTTCTAAGGTGATTGAGACTAGAAGAGCTATGCTTAGAGCTGAATATCATGGCTTTAATTTTCCTTATGGAGAACCTATATGTAAAGTTCAACAGAGATTCATGACTATAGTCAACAGTCTACAATCTATGGGAGAAAAAGGTCTAGATGATGAAGCTCTTGTGGACAAGATAATTGATATTATTCCCAATGAGTGGGAGTCCATGAGAACAGCTATAGATGAGAACAGGAAGGTTACTAAAATTACTCTTGATGAGCTTTTTGGAACTCTTCTACAACATGAAACAAGAATGAACAGAGATGCAGACAACATCAAGAAGAAAATGGAAATGGTACTGTTGCTTTTACCACAACTTCAAATCAGATGAAAGCTAAGACTCCTGAGAGAGTAACCAGATACAAGTCTAAGAAAGTTATTTTCCAATCCAAATCTAGTGAGATTGAAGTCTCTGAAAATGAACTAGCAAATCTTTCTCGAAGGATGAACAAGATAGCTGGATAGAGAAATTTCCAATCTAAGTTTAAGAAAAAGGAAAGAAAATATAATAAAGATGGAGAAGTTACTTGTTTTGAATGCAAGGGAGCTGGACATATTAGACCAGATTGCCCATTGCTCAAAAAGAAAGAAAGGAAAGAAAGGCATTCAGAAAGGAACAGAAAGAAATATTATAAAGCCAAAGCTAAGAATGTTCTGAAATCTAATGACACCTGGAGTACCAGTGGTGGTGACTCTTTAGATGAATCTGCTGATTGTGAATCTTCGGGACATAAAAATATTGTTCTTATAGCCAGATTACCTATTGATAATCATTGTTTTATGGCTAAGGTATGAAATGCTGAATCACTGACCAATGTTTCTTTAAATTCTAATGATAATAAGTATTATAATTATTCTGATGAACAATCATCTTCTGATGAAGAAAATACTTTACCTACTTATGAAGAAGTCTCTTGGATTGCTGAACTTCTTGAAATTGAGAATTCCAAACTCAATAAAACACCTGATAAGGCAAACTCTAGGAATTATATTCTTACAAAAGAGATATCAGATCATTCTAAATATCTTGATAGATTAAATGCTGATTTTGAAAGTATTTCAAATAATCTTGAGGAAGTAAGTTCTGAGAAGAACAAAGTTTCTAAAGAATTAGACAAATAAATTTCTAAGAAAAATGTTTTCGAGCCTAACTCTACTTCAAAAACCAATGATTTTGAGGATAAAAACATGGTTGTTAAACTCAAGTCCGAAATTTTTTCCATAAAGAAGTGTTTATCAAACATTACCCATGGTAAGGAAAATTTTGATAAAATGTATTCTCAAATATGACCTTTAATAAATAAATCTGTATTTGGTTATACCCATTCAAAACCAAGTTCCAGTAACAATTATTTTGTTCCTCAATGTGCCCCATTTTGTACCAAGTGTCAATGTGGTGGTCACTGGGCAATGAATTGTTCATTGAACAAAACCCAATCTTTACGATTTCACAAAGCTTACTTTTCTAAGAAGATGTGGGTTCCTAAAATTTTATTATCTGGAAATCTCGGATCCAAACAAGTTTGGATTCTGAAAGTCTAATTTTCTTCTTGATTTCAGGAAAATAAAGAATGTACTAGCAACAATACATGGTTCACGGATAGTGGATGTTCGCGACACATGACTGGTAACAAAATCTATTTTGAAAAGATTATCAAAACGAAAGGAGGAAAGGTAACTTTCGGAGATAATGCTAAGGGAGAGATTGTTGGTATTGGTAATATTGTTTTTCTTGGTAAAACCTTAATTTCAAATGTTCTTTTTGTTAAAGGTATTAAGAACAACCTCATTAGCATAAGTGAGCTATGTGATGAAGGTTACCTTGTGAATTTTAGGAACGATAAATGTTTAGTTCACAATTCCAAGGAAGATTTTATTCTCTCAACCAATGGGCAAGAGAATGTTTACACCTTAAACATATAAGAACTTAGGAGCCACGATTTACCGTGCCTAAGCGCAATGGAAGATCACTCCTGGTAATGGCATAGACGATTAGGACACTGTAATCTTAGAAACCTATGTCAACTCTCTAAGAAGAAACAAGTTAACGATCTACCAGAGCTTAGATTTGATTCTTCTAAAGTTTGTGATCCTTGTCAATATGGCAACCAACATAAATCTAGTTTTAAGTCAATCAGTGAAGTGTCAACAACCGATGCATTACAGTTAGTGCACATGGATCTTTTTGGTCCAACACAAACTGGATGCATTGGAGTCAAATACTATGTGTTTGTTCTAGTTGATGATTACACTATATTTACGTGGGTCTATTTTCTAGAAAAGAAATCTGAAGCATTTTCTTATTTCAAAAGTTTTAGATCTCAAGTTAAAAATGAAACAAACCTTCCATTAAAAACTATTCATAGTGATCATGGAGGAGAATTTCAAAATTCGGATTTTGAAACTTTTTGTAGTATGAAAGGTATTACTCACAATTTTTCAGCACCTAGAACTCCCCAACAGAATAGGGTAGTTAAAAGAAGAAATAGAATTCTTCATGAGATAACTAGAACCATGTTGAGTGAATATTCTATTGCTAGACATTTCTGGGCTGAAGCTGTAAGTATTTCTTGCTATACTATAAATCGAGTTTTAATTAGACCTTTTCTTAGTAAATCTCTTTATGAGTTATGGAATGGTAGAAAACCTAGACTATCCTACTTCAAGGTTTTTGGTTGAAAAGTATTTATTTTGAATACTAAAGATAACCTACATAAATTCGCCCCAAAATCTGATGAAGGGATTTTCTTAGGTTATTCCACAACTTCTAAGGGTTATAGAGTTTTTAATAAAAATACTTGTACTGTTAAAGAAACAGTACAAGTAAAATTTGATGAGTCAGATCCTTTTGTTTTTAAACTATCCCAGCCTACATCATCAAATGTGTTTTCAAAAACTGATTATCAACCTTTGATAGAAGAACCTTCTGATAAGGTAATTGTTCAAGAAGATACTTCTGAAATATTTACCCCAGAATACTTTTTACCATATGTTGATGAACATGTTTTACAAAACCCAAATCAGGGGTTTCTTAAGAATCATCCCATTGATAGTATCATTGGTGATGTAAATCAACCTGTACGGACTAGAAGATCCTTAAGAAATGAAATAGAACATCTAGCATTTCTTTCCCAATTAGAACCTAAAAGCACTGATGAAGCTTTAGGTGATGATGATTGGATCAAAGCAATGCAAGATGAACTAAATGAATTCGAAAGGAATAAAGTCTTGATCCTGGTTGAAAGACCTAAGGAAAATTCTGTTATTGGAGTAAAATGGGTCTTCAGAAATAAATGTGATGAAAATGGAGTCATTGTTATAAATAAAGCTAGACTTGTTACTAAAGGCTATAATCAACAAGAGGGAATAGACTATGAAGAAACCTATGCTCCAATAGCTAGACTTGATTCTATCTGTATACTACTTTCTTTTGCAGCATTCTTTAATTTCAAACTTTTTCAAATGGATGTGAAATGTGATTTTCTTAACGGTTATGTTCAAGAGGATGTTTTTGTTGAACAACCTCCTGGCTTTGAAGATGAAAACCATCCGGATCATGTTTTTAGACTATCCAAGGCTTTGTATGGTCTTAAACAAGCCCCATGAGCATGGTATGATAGACTCACTAGATTTTTTCTTCAAAATAACTATGTTATGGGAAATGCAGATCCAAACCTTTTTATAAAGAAAGATAAGAATTTTTTTTGATTGTTCAAATTTATGTTGATGACATTATATTTGGTTCAACTCAGCAATCTTTGACTGACTCTTTTGCAAGTCTAATGAAATATATGTTTGAAATGAGTATGATGGGTGAGTTAACTTTTTTCCTTGGTTTTCAAATTTCTCAAAAACCAGAAGGAACCTACATATCTCAACATAAGTATATTAATGATCTTCTCAAAAAGTATGGTTATGACAACAGTAAGAGTATAAGTACTCCCATTGGTACCTCAAACTCTTTAGATCTTGATGAAGCTGGGAAACCAGTAGATCAAACAACTTTTAGAGGTATGATAGGAAGTTTACTTTACTTAACAACTAGTCGACCGGACTTAATGTTTTCAGTATGCTTATGTGCAAGATATCAATCCAATCCTAAGGAATCTCACTTAAAGGCAGTAAAAATAATTTTTGGCTACCTTAAGGGAACCATGGATCTAGGATTATTTTGTACCTCTGGAAAAGATTTTGTTCTAAAAAGATTTTCTAATGCTGACTTTGGTGGATGTAGAATGGATAGAAAAAGTACATCCGGAACTTGTCATTTCTTAGGAGATTCACTAGTTTCTTGGTCCTGCAAGAAGCAACATTCTGTAGCACTTTGCGCTACTGAAGCTGAATATGTAGCAGCGGGAAGTTGTTGTGCTCAAGTGTTGTGGATGCAACAGACACTCACTTACTATGGCTTGAGTTTTACTAAAAATCAAATTTTGTGTGATAACACAAGTGCCATTGCCCTTTGTAAAAACCATTCACATCACTCCCGTGCAAAACACATAGATATTAGGCATCACTTTCATAGTGATCACACACTTAAAAGAGATATTATTCTTCAGTTTATTGGAACGCAAGATCAACTTGCTGATATTTTCACAAAATACTTGCCTTTTGATAGATTTGAGTACATTAAACAGAAGTTAGGGATGATAATCGTAAGGTAATCCTCCTTAATTAACATTCTGTTAAAAAAGTCTCCTTACAGCAATAAACTCCTTTTCATAGGGGGAGTACATTTGATTGTTAGTTTAACAATGTTTTTCAAAGTTTGTTTTCAAACTTTTCGGAACGAAGATTTCCGGAATAGAAATTCCGGAACTAAAATTTTTCAGATTGGACATGTTCGTACAGAATACTTCTGAAATGGAAGTGTTCGTATTGAAAATTTCCGGAATGGAAAATTTCGTACTGGTATTTTCATAATGGTATTTTCGTACCGAATCCTTCATAATTTTTTTTATGAAACTTTCGTACTATGTTTCTTTTTATTTATTTTTTGTACTGAGTTTTTTCGTATTGTATTTTTCTTGCTGAGTTTGTTTTCCGTAGTAATGTTTTTGAGAACTTTGTCTTTTCATAATAAAGATTTATTTTAATCATTTTTATATTACCCATTACGAATAATCCTCTTAAGCCAATCTGAAAGGTATAATTTCCTTACTCATGTTTTCGTAGTCATTTTTTTTCTTGCTGGCATTTTCTTGAATTATGTTTTCGGATTATATTTTTCTTAATTATTTGTTTTAATAAAAACCTCAAAAAGATCTGATTCAAATTTTCAACTATAAGATCTGATCTCAGCTTATTCCAACCATTAGATCAACCGAGGAAGTTGAACCATCGTTCCATTGCCTATATAAAGGGGACTCAAATACTCGTCCCACATCGATTTCAAGCTCTCGCGTCCCGAATCTCTACCTCTCAGTTTTAAAGCCGTTCCGAACATCAGATTTCTCAGTTCCGAACTTCTTAGAGGACTTCAGATCCGAATGTCTGCGGAGTTAACGTCTCAAGAAATTTCATCCACCAAGCCTATTTCACAATGGTTAGTTTACAGAGAAAGGCTAGTCCATCTGGATTTCTTCAATAACTATGATTCTCTTATTTCAAAGATCATTAAGTTGAATGGATGGGAAGATGTTTCAGTGTCAAAACCCGGGAACCAAGATGAAGTCTATTCGGATTTTCTCATAGAATTCTTTAAAACAGTTTATTTTCATCAGGAAGATGGAAGGGACAAGTTATCTTTTATTTCTTATGATAAGACTTATAAACATTCATATACCAAGGCAGCATGCTTGGTAAGGTTGTTCTATGAAGGAGAAGCCAAGTTTATTTCTCACGTGTTTTCGGATACTAATGGTAGCTTTGACAAAGAAAAATCCTTAGAAACTCTCGGACTGGCTGATGACAAGGCTCCGAAGATTGATAGTTTGCCTACAAATTTCCGGATTCTAGAGTTGTGGGTGCATGGTTTTATTGTACCAAGGAAAGGTGATAAAGACAGTTTGAAGAAGAGTGAGATCTACATCTTAGATTTCCTGATAAATCTAAGGAAGTTTAATCTCATGAAGCATATTCTTATAACCATTGAGAATCTCAAGAAAGGAAATCTCAGAGCCCAGATCGTAATGTACCCAGCAATGTTATCAAAGATGATAGTTCGGTGCCTTGATTCTTTCAATGAAACTTGCAGATCTAAGCCAAGGGTGTGCAAAATTTTGTTGGTCAGTGATGATACACTTAAGAGGATGGATGTGGCTTTTAACAAGGAGACTGGTGAGTTCTTCGATCTGCCTAGTCAAGAAGAAGTGGCTCCGAAGGTTGCTAAACCGGAATCATCAAAAAGAGTAAAGAAAAGAAATTTGAAAGAAGTTGTAGTAGAAGTTGAGAACCCTAAACCTAAGGAAGTTAAAACCGCACCTCCCAAATCAAAGAAGAAGAAGGCCTATCATGATGAAGTTGTTGCGAAGTGGAGAGCAGATAAAAAGAAAAGGAAAGAAGGGGATCCACAGTTCGGATTGGACACTACGGAGGCTAAGGCCTTAAAGGAGAGAACTAATGATGAGCTTGAAAACCCAGAAAAGGTAAAGAAGCTCAAGAAGAATATGACAGAAACCGAGGCAGTCCAAGCATTGTTAAAGTTTAATGAGATGATATCCGGAAGCATTCCAGTTCCAAGATCTTTCTCCTTGGAATCTCTACCTGAGACTCCAGGAAGAAACCTTGATTTTCCAAAAGAAATTACAACTGAACATGTTGAGAAACTTGATCAGATTCAGCAAGTGGGAGAGGAATAGGTAGTTACTGAAGGAAGTGGAGAAACAAGAGACTTATTGAAAGAAGTAGATGATTATAAGGGGTCTCCTTTGGAACACCTATCTCTCCGTACTTCAGAGGCTGAATCCTCTATGTTAGTAACTCCGTTGAAGGATAAGAATGAGGAAGATATTGTTCAAAAAGTTGTTGATGATATTATTCAAGTGTCTACTGGTGAGCAGAAAACTCCTGATCAAGAATCGATTCCGAAAAAAGACAAGGGAAAGAAACTCCTTGTTGAAACTACGAAATCAGTGGCAAGCAAGAAAAGAGAAATTGGAGATTTCTCTAAAAGGAAGTTGGAGCTCATTGAGAAAGAAACTTCTCCAAGCAAAGTTTCAGATTTGGAGACATCCCCGTTGGGGCATGATTTTGTTGTTCAGTCCTTAATGAAGTTGTTGGGAACCATTCTGACCTTCTCAAGTATTGAATCAAGATGCCAGATTCTCCAACATGCTCTAAATCAGAAAACAGACTCCGTATCTATGGTTATGGATAAGTTTGTTGAAATAGAGGCTCAGTTCAAAACATTTTTTGTTTGCTATGAAGCTCATAAAAAATCTTGCAAGAGGATGAAAAACTGGTCGAAGTAGACTGTTGAAGAGATGAGGTTATTTGATGAGTTTCAAGACAATGTTAAAGATGCCTTTGAAACTGAGGACAGAAAGATAAATGAGTTAACTTCATCCTTTGAAGAAAATCTGACAGAAGAAAAGAAGATCCGAATTCAAGAAGTGAGAGATCTGAATGGGAAGCTGAATTACGTTTCTAAGAACTGGAAGTTTGAAAGGGATCATCGGATTGAATTTGTAGAAAGGATGAAGGCTCAGGAAGAAAAGATCAAAGATCAGAAAGAAAAGCTGAAAGCCCAGGAAAAAAAAAATTGAAGCTCAATCTGCAAGAATAGTTGTGTTAGAGAAGCATGATGAAGATGATCATAAAGACCTAAAGAAGATCAAAACTATTCTAAAGGGGCTCATGTCAACGAAAAAAGATCTGAAATAACCAAATCCGACCTTTTTGTTTTATTTCTTTGTTGCCGAGATTTCAAACTTAATGAAATTTGTGCTTGTCATTCCTTTTGTTGTTGTTACTAATTTTTTTCAGGTACTTTGTTTTATTTTTTTCCATTCCCTAGAATTCTTTTTGAAAATCACAAAGGGGGAGAAGGAAAAGATCCTTAAGAAAAAAGAATAACTCTAATAAGAGTTTATTAAATGGGGAGAAGAAAAAGATTCCCAAGGAAAAAGAACTATAATAAGAGTTTATCTAAGGGGGAGTTTTTCATTAAAGAAGACCTTCTTATTCATAATGAAATGACACTCCGGAAATCTGAATACGATCCTTAGAGTTTCAATGCCTAAGGGGTAGTTAGTCGTATTCATCAATATCCTTAAAGAAAAGCGAGATAAGGCTTAATGTTTTTATTTCTTCTCAGAATTTCTTTTTCGTATGATTTTGTGCTTTCCAAAAAGGGGGAGATTGTTGAGTCAATAAGGTTTTCCTTATGACTTTTCATTCCTTCTTGTTTTTAAAATCACAAACACCTTATCTTAAGGAAAGTTGATTTTATAAGAAAAATTTCTTTCTTAAAAAAATTTCTTTCTAAATGAAAATTACTTTCTTAAAGAAAATTTCTTTCTTAAAGAAAATTGCTTTCTTAGGGATAATTGCTTTTATAAGGAAAATCGCTTTTTTAAGAAAAATTATCCTTATCATATTTTTCATTCATATTTTTCTTAAGTATGAGATTCAGATTCATTTATGTTTTCTTAGAATTGCTTAAAACCTTGATATGAAGTATTCTGTTTTAGGATCCGAATTCTGGATAACGAACTTTGATAAAATTCTAATCCGAACTCCGGATACGAATTCGGACTATGTTCGATTCCAGATTCAGGATACGAATCCTTATGAAGTTCGACAAAGAATTCTCATTACGAATCTTGATGATGAATTCTCATAACGAATTTTGATGACAAATTCCCATTCCGAATTCTCATTCCAAATTCACCTATTAAACAGAATCTGATTATCTTTGTTTTATACACTCTAAATTTATCTAAGACTCCGAAAATTTTTTTTTGTTAGACTCCGAACATTCATTTTTCTTATTCCTTTATATTTTGACTACTCTTTATTATTTGTTCCTTACACTCTGAACCTTCACTCCGAAGTTTTCTTTCCATAATTGTGAGTTAGATTTAAAACGATGTCGTACATTCTGTTACACTTGTTTTGTTATAAAACGATGTCATCTATTTTTTTATAAACTAACCGTTGTCTAAGTGACACTTGTACAGGTCCCTCCGATCATTAAGGAAAATATGACTATTGGGAAGGAGGCTGACCTTACCTATAAATAGGAGCTCATTTGAAAGATCTCGGTGCTGAAAGGCTGATAGATCTTCGACTCATGTGATTATATGTTTGAAGTGATTTCCAGAGAGAGAGGCTCTTATTAACTCTCAAAGCATCGTGCGACTCCAAATTTTGGCAATTACATTCGAGGGCTTCCGGGGATAGGAAGACAGATGTGCCGACTACCTTGAAGTTCGAGGGCTTCCTTGCTGAGGAAGACAGAGGTTGCCAACTACCTTAAAGTTGAGGACTTCCTGGGATCGGAAGACAGAGACTTCGATCTTCGTATCGAGGGCTTACCCTGGTGTGGGTAAGACAGACTTGCTTGAAAGTATAAATCAAGGGACCTTTATCCAAGGTTGTTGGATACCCATTCTTTGGGTTAAAAGACTTATATCTTGTTACTTGTAGTTTAACTACTTGTTTAATTTCCGTTGCATTTTGTATTATAAGGAAAGTATAACTTTCTTATACTTCCTTACATATACTCTATTTCATTTAGATTCTATATACTTTAAGGTAGAATCTAATATTGTAATATTTTTTTAAGATTCAAATTCCAGAACCAAATATCTGGAACCAACTTTCGGAATCACTTTCCTAGTTTTGTTCGGTGTTAGAGGTGTTGTGAATTTGCTTAGTTTAATCTTTGTTAAACTTAGCCCTTTTCTTTTCTTAAGGAAACTATATTTATCCATAACTAACTTTAAAGGTTCCAAAGGAATTTTTAAAGTGTACAATTCACCCCCCCCCCCCTCTTTGAAATTGAGCATCTACATCACTATTTAGATTCTAAAATTTCACCATATATCAATCCTACGGAAAACGAAATCACCGCACGTGCGTACGTACGAAATACCATCTCCACGCCGTGGTGTAATCTATTTTCCACCACCACCTTACTTCGATGGCTATAATGGTGTAAATAAATAAATATTAATGAGTATTATAAAGTTATATTGATTCTGAAATATTATACATACACTTAAATACAATTCCACGATCATGGGAATGATATCATCGCTCGTGCGTACGTGCGGACTACCGTCTCCACGACGCGGTGAGATTCATTCTCCATGTTAACCATTCATGAATGATTATAAATTATATATTATAAGTAATAATGAAATATATGAAATAATAATGATACTGGATTTATGTATATGTATATATATTTATTTCATGTACTTAATTCCATTCAATTCAATAAGGAAAGGAAAACGGCGTTCATGTGTACGTATGGCCTACCGTCTCCATGAACGGTGTATTTCATTCCATTTATCAATATATCATGAATATATGTATATTATGAATATATATTACATATAAATCATGTTTTACACTTTGTAATTATGTAAATCCTGATATAAGTAATAATATCAAGATCAACAAGTCCAAACATGTATGATAAATAAAACGATTTAACCCAAACCGTTGTTTTAACATGGAACTTAAATAAGAACTGGTAATATAAAGTTATAAGTGAACCATATATGATATCATAACAATTAATATGATTCTTTAATAAGTCAATGAAATTATTTAATTCATTATACAGGAGGTTCAGATACATACAAAGCATATCGGACCTAAGGTAAGGGATAACTATTCCAATCTCGTTCTTATCTGAGATTGTTTACTTGTAAGTATTTACTGGGGTTATTATTATCATCCAAGTCCAAGTTTCCTAAAAATGGATTAATATATGTTTAAATACCTTTTTAAAAATTTTGGACTTTTAATACATGGTATTTAAGCAATCTTTCTTTATCCATCCGAGGTACTTTTTGATTTTTCCGACAAAAGTACGAGAAGAATATTATTTTTAAATTATACGTCATGACATGATTTTTACGGTATTATAAAGCCTTATTTTAATGAAGATTCCTCCAAAATATTTCATTACTATTTTCAACAAAATACTTTTCTTTTAAAATTTCATGACATTTTTTGAAAAGAAAATTATTTTGAAGAAGAAAGGATATTTTCCTCATGAATTCATTTCAAGTGTTTTATCAAAACCAATTTTCATCTAAGATGACATTATTTCGTATGTTTATGTTGCAAGTATAATGTATTTATGATTTACATGGTTTCACTTTTCTTAATATGAAATGTTATCCATTTCTTTTATATAGATTATGTGCTGATGGGATGATGTTTATGAAACCCATTTTATTTATTGGGGTTCTATGAATGATGTATGTTTATTTTGTGGAACAAGAAAGAATGATTTCATTATGAGATGGGTGGAAACTATATCTCCCTCGAATGATTTGGGTAAATATTTGTATCTCATTAGATAGAGATGGCTGGAATGGTAAGTTAATCCGGTTTAGTGTTACACGACTGAAACGAGGAGTGAACTTGATTCAGAAAGAGACTTTGTCCACTAAGATGGTCTTGGCAGCAATGCCTTGGATACTATGGAAATCATGACAAGTATTGAATGGTTGCCACAGTAACATGTTTTTTCCCATTAAATTTTTTCATGATTGACGTTCCATTATGATATATTCTTTATGTACATCCATGATTTATGTCTTTGCTCAAGATTTTGATGTTTAAATATCATGTTTAGGTTTTTGCTTTCAAATGTTTATGAATTGTTTTATATTCACTATGTTTTCCCTTACTGAGCATTTGAGCTCACCCATTATATGCTTTCTTTTCCCTAGGATATAAGGAAAGGTTTTAGGTTAGAAAAAAAAGGGGATGATCTTATAGGAGATGTTGTATATATTTCACCACAATTAGAATATTATATTCCGAGTTTCCAAAGACACTAAACTATTACGGTCCTTGTGTGTCTATTTTTATTATCTATTATGTATTCGGCAAAATTAATGTAATTTCCATGTACGTCAAGATTCGGGAATCTACAGTTTGTATCAGAGGAATGTTTTAGTAAACCTTTGGAAACTAGGATGCTAAAACTATAGTGAGATCCCGAGAGATATTTCTAAGGTATGTCTAGGGATGTTCCTAAGGTTAAGTATAGGTATAGGTTACAGTCCTAGAATTACGGTAACGATATTAGAATTAAACCTAAGATGTTTGATGTCGAAGGTACTCCCCCTTGATTATGTTATTTTCCTTGTACGATTTTTGTCTCTCACATAATTATTTTCGTGTTTTAGTCAAACGAGGGAACCAGAAGGAATCCAGTTAACATTGAATCCAATGGACAAATTAGTGACTATGAGAAAAAAAATTTCCTAATTCCTATAGAGAAATATATTGTGATTCTGCCGAATTAGTCATCGCGATATATGCTTAACATGGTTAAATTTAGTGGTATACCTAATTCATCAAATAAGAGGAAGGTATACTTTTATCCATGTTCTCATGTTGAGGGGCATAAAGAAAGGAAGATTGAGATTTCTAAAGAAGGTAAGGAGAACCTTGAGGAATACCTCAAATGGAGGGACATATGATATATATGTGGAGAAAAGGGTCATAGAGTGACAGACTATTATGGAGTTCAATGTCTTATTTGTGGATAACATGGGCATTACCCAACTCAATGCCCTGACCTAAAAAGTAACTTCAAAATCAAAAAAGGACTTATTCCCTGAAAATCATTGAAGAGGATGGATTGAAGTGTTTATGTATTGGTATTCAAGAATAATGTTGTTGAGGTAATTTTATGGTGTATTACAATATTTTTGTATTAATCTATTGTGGTTTTCAATAATTTTATGGTACCAGTAACCAGGAAAAGTGATTCAAATATTTTGGAAAGCAGTTGATATGCGCATAATGAAGGGATAAGGAGAAAATGAAATGTTTAACAATATTAATGAGATCATGATTGATATAATGAATAAAGGATATCATGGTTTTAGTGTATATAATTTTTGTGATTTTGGTATGTGGAAAGAGTTAAATTTTCACAGCATTCATGTTTTCACCAAGGTTAAATGGGTTTTTATTTTTTCAATAGAATATATGATTAAGGTATTCACATGTTTGTAATTTGACTAACATGATATATCTTATGATATATGGGGGATAAATTATGGAATTCATGTGATTTTTATGTGACATTTCAAGTAATCATTGTCTTTATACTATGATCTTGGACCGAAATATTTTAGATAAGCCTAAAGATTGGAATGTATTATTTTGGGAATAAGTTATTATTGTTTAAGGATAGAACTTTTTTTTTATATTTTTGATGGGATGTTATAGTAATTTAGTTTTAGAAAAAGGACAACCTACAGGATGGGTGACATCCGATCACATCGGACAAGGCTGTTGGAATCGAACCCACAAACGATGTGCGACAGGCCTTGATCACCAACCACTGGAATACAGGATGTCCCTAGTTAGTATAAATTAGTTTAAATTTTTTTAAGTGGTATGAGGTATGAAGTATAAGTCCATTTTAGGAATCATATACGATTAATTGACTTATGTATATTTAATAACGTTTGTTAACCTTTTGTTTCAGATAGATGGAATGACCTATCATTCTATCACATCATCTCCTAACACTTAACGATTAACAAATTCATCTTTAATTTTTTAAGAGATGAAGTGGAAATTGTTCAAGGCACGAACAATAGTGATATTGAAGAAAGATCATGTAAGTATTTCTTTTAATTCATCAAATTTAGGGAAATGATCTTCAAAACCAAACATGTTGTCTTAGTTCCCTCATATTCGATGAATCAGATGGTACCTTAAATCATCACAAATCTATGAATTTGTGATTGTTGGATTTTTCATATCCATGTTCTCTACCACTCTCCATCCGAACTTGATGGTTAGATTTTTCTTCCATATCCATATATTCACCTATGTTATTCTATGTGGAAACCAAGTGATTAGTTACTTTGGGTAACCGTTACGTTTCATACATTAGTTTTTAGAGATAAGTTTTGGTATTTCTTTATACGATGTGGGTTTCAATTAAAGAAACATTCAAGTAGAAAACCATGTATAACCCCGAAGAATTTTGAGGGATAAATTAATTTTTAGTAGTGTAGAATGTAACAACCCGATATTTTATGATAAGTATTATTTTTAATTTATTTGATGTCATATGTTTTATGCTACATAAATATTATCTTTTGCTATAAACAACATCGTATTAGCTTGCAGTATACGGAACTCTATTCTTGAATTGTGTTACACACAATTTCAAGTTCGTTTGATAGTATTCATTCTACGCAACATTGAGAGTATATATATATATTCAATGTATAAATGAAATATGGTTGGATTCTGTTATACAAAACAACAAAGGAGTCTTTCAGAACATGCAACCTTGACTTGGCTTGCATTACACGCAATCACGACCTTCCTCGATAGCGTGTGTTGTACGCAATATCAGGTTTCACTAAACAACGATATATTGTTATAATATTATGGAAAAGACGTTATGAATAGTATTAACTAAATTTTTTATTTAATAACATTAATAATCATCTTACATATTTTCTAGAACATGGTATGAGAATAAAACAAAAATTTTGATAAAAGAAGTATTTTTCAAAAAATGCAGTTTTGCTGCCTTTTGATGGCGCACCCACTTTAAATCTTGTTTTGAGATGTCTATAAGTTCAATTTGACAAAATAAAATTCTTCTTTCGAATAAGGATATAAAAGTTTACTTTGGATAAATTTTTTCATATTATTCTGATAACTTTCATATTTTTATGAATAGTAAAAACACGCTATATTTTAATTAAAAACAACTTTTTTCATCGCAATAATTAATATGGTTAGATTATCTTTTTAATTGATTTTAAAGTGTAATTAGAACTTATTTTTACCATTTAATCCAATGTTGGTCATTAGAATTAATTTCACTTTGAAATTGGATATAATCAAGTATGAATCTTTTGATGGTTATTGTTTCTTCAAAACAAGCTATTTGTTTTGATAACGGGAATTGATTTTAAATTTAATTAATTAAACATATATTTTTTCAGTTTGGAAAAATATAAATCAATTTTTAATTCAGAATATCATATAATTCTTAGGCTGAATTTTTGGTATTTCTCTGAAAAACTTCAATTTTCGATGAATAGTGAAACCACTTAGTGGTAGATAAAAAACTGACTTTTTTAATATAAATAAAATTTTACCACTTCTGTGAATTGAATTTTGAAAATCCGAGAGACATGGTTAACATCAAGGACTAAAATGTGGTTCAATAAGATGAAAATATTTTTTGGTGAATAGTAAATATTTACTTTTATTTACCACGGTTAAAAGTAAATAGGATAATTAAGGGTAAAAATGATATTATTATTACCCTAACACATGTCCTAATTATTTTGGATAAGTGTAATTCGACCAAAAACATCCTTAGGAATTAAATATGACCATTTAGGTCCACTTGGATAAGATTAGGACATTTATTATTAATTTATTTAAAAGAAGTGTTAAAATAGTTAAAATCAATGTTTAATAACAAAATCATTTGTAATATAGGGTTATACATAAGATAAATTCGACTATAAATATTAATTAGAAATATTAAACGATTTCTTACATAACGGAATTTTATTTATAATTTTTAGAAATTAAATAATTAATGTTATTTATGACACAATGATGATGCATTAATTACCTAAATAGTGAAATATTATAATAATTGATATTATAAATAACCAAATAAATGTAATTTGAGACTTTTTATGAATCCCACTAATTTTATAGTTTAATATGACATGTTATTATTAATTTAATTAACTTTTTTTGAACTAATAATTCTGTTATAATATTCACAAAAATCAATTAACAAATAGTGTCAAAATTGACATAAAATAGTTTTGAAAACAAATATTATATTATTAATTGATATATTATTCCTAATAAACTAAGGATCTTCCAAAGGACTTAGATAAAGTTATATATATTAATTATGAACAACTTGGGGTTCTTTTGGCCTGTTATAGTATGTTTACTAACCATATAGTGTAAGAAAATAAGAAGACACCATAAAAGTGAAATTATTTAGCTTAAAGTTAAATCTAAATGATAAGGTTAAAATAAAAACATAAACTTGTTTAAATTATATTGGATGAGATGATTTAGACCCATCCCCACCTTAGCTTCGAAATAAATCAATTTGGAGCTATTAAAAATCGAATATGACATTTTAAAAAAATAATATTTTTAGTTATTCCAAAGGTGCTCCTCCCCTCCCTTATAAAAGGGCACCCCTTCCCTCTTCTCTTCACACCATTTTGAGCCTTGATGCTCAGAAAACCCCTGAAAATTTCTCTTCTACACATCCCTAGAAACATCTTAGAGGTCCTGGGCTTCTTCAAAGACCATCTTTAGAGCCCTAAGTGGAGGTTAAGAAGAGGCGCTTCAAAGAAGAGGCAATGTCTGTTAACGATTCTTTAAAATTTATTTCTTCTTCTACTCCTTCTTCATTAGTTGTTTCATTATAATGTAATAAAATCAGTATCAATAATATATTGATATGCTATTATATGTATTAAACAACCCTATTTCACCATCTATCCATCCTATGGAAAACGAAATCACCGAGTGTGCGTACATATGGAATATCGTCTCCACATCGTGGTGTAATCTAGTTTCTACCACCACCTCACTTGGATGGGTATAATTTTGTAAATAAATAACTATATATGATTATTGTAAAGTGATATTGATTCTTAAATATTATACATACACTTCAATAAAATTCCATGATCATTGGAATGATATCATCGCTCGTGCGTACGTACGGACTACCGTCTCCACGACACGATGAGATCCATTCTCCATGTTAACCATTCATGAATGATTATAAAGTATATGGAATACCTAATCATAACATATATGAAATAATAATGATACTGTATTTATGTATATATATGTATATGTATGACATCCCCTTAATTCCATTCAATTCAATAAGGAAATGAGAACATCATTTATGTGTACGTACGGCCTACCGTCTCCATGAACGGTGTATTCCATTCAATTTATCAATCCATCATATATATATATATGTATATGCTGAATATATATTACATATAAATCATGTTTTACACTTTTTAATTAAGTAAATCAGTATATAAGTAATAATATCATGAACAATAAGTTCAAACATGCATGACAAATAAAATGATTTTAACCAAAACGCTGCTTTAATAGGGAACTTACAAAAGAACGGGTAAGATAAAGTCATAAGTAAACCATATATGATAACATAAAAATGAAAATGATTCTCTAATAATTCAATAAAATTATTTAAATCATTATATAGGAGTTTCAGATACATACGAAGCATATCAGACCTAAGGTAAGGGATAACTATTCCAATCTCTTTCTCATCCGAGATTATTTATTTGTAAGTATTTACTAGGGTTATTATAATCATCCATGTCCATGTTTCCTAAAAATGGTTTCATGTATGTTTAATGTTCTTTTAAACCATTTTTGACATTTAATACATGGTATGTAAGTAATCTTTCATTAACCATATGAGGTACTTTTTGACTTTTCTGACAAAAGTACAAGAAGAATGTTATTTTTAACTTATACGGAATGAAAAGATTTTTACGGTTCTATAAAGCCTTATTTTCATGAAGCATCCTCCAAAATATTTCATGAATATTTTCAAAAAATCCTCTTCTTTTAAAATTTCATGACATTATATATAAAAAAATGATTTTGCTGAAGAAAGGATATTTTCCTCTAGAATTTATTTCAAGTGTTTTATCAAAACCATTTTTCATCTAAGATGACATTATTTTATATGTGTATGTATCAAGTATAATGTCTCTATGATTTACATGGTTTCACTTTTCTTATTATGAGATGATATCCTTTTATTTTATATTGATTATGTGATGATGGGATGACGTTTATGAAACCTATTTTATTTATTGGGTTTTTATGAATGATGTATGTTTATTTTGTGGCACAAGTAAGAATGAATTCATTATTAGATGGGTGAGACCTATATCTCCCTCCAATGCATTTGTTAATGATTAATATCTCATGATATGGACATGGATGGAACGGTATGTTAATCCGGTTTAGTGTTACAGGATTGAAATGAGGAGTGAACTCGATTCAGAAAGGAACTTTGTCCACTAAGATGGTCTTGGTAGCAATGCCTTGGCTACTATGAAAATCATGACATGTGCAGAATGGTTTCCACAATTACATGATTTATTCCCATTATATTTTACCATGATTGATTTTACATTATGATATATGACTTACGTACTTCCATGATTTATGTATTTTCTCAATATTTTGATGTTTAAATTTCATGTTCAAGTTTTTTCTTTCAAATGTTTATGGATTGTTTTATGTTCACTATGTTTTCACTTACTGAGCATTTCAGCTCACCCATTATATTTTTTCTTTTCCCCATGATTTAAAGAATGGTTTTAGGTATGAAAACAAAAAGGGGTATATCTTATGGGAGATGTCGAAGATCTGTCACCAAGATTAGAAGATTATATTCTGAGTTTGCAAAGACAATAAAGTATTACGGTCCTTGTGTGTCTGTTTTTGTTATGTATTAAGTATTCCGCAAAAGTAATGTAATTTCTATGTACATCTAGCTTCGGGTCTCTAAATTGTAGTTTCCTTGGTACATATTTACCATTACACTATTTCAAACACCCTTACACATGGAATAACAATTTGGCCAAATTGCTTCTTCGAAGTACCCAATTATTTGGAGAGATATAGTAGGGCTCACCCATCATATATTGCCATTTAGTAGGATCAACACAACATATCTTGAGCTATAATGGGTTGAAACAAACTTAAATATTTATAATGAAAATAACATGGTAATAATGTATCACGGAATCTAGAGAAACCACTAATTACCTATATGTATATATAAAACAATCATTCTTAATTTTATTAAATATACTTTTAAACAAATTTTAAATGGAATATACCTTACAAATTTAATTGGAGTGAGAATTAATTCAATAGAATGGATATGTTTAGGTATTGTATATACACATAATAGAACATAATAGAAACTAAAATTAATCACAAAAATAATCTTGAAACCACATAATGCATAATATAGAATGTTAACCCAAAGATTGGAAAATGGGTTAAGAATTCCCTTACCCTTATTTATTATTAATTCAAACATTTTTAATCCTCTATTATAATTGTTATAATAATTTTAATAATATTTCATAGAAAATGTTCATGTTTATAACTCCTTATATGTTCATTTTATAAAATATTTTCATTCTGTAATTATTAGTATATTATTTCTTCCATTTCTTTGGATGCGTTCATTACATGATTTTCATGGTCGGTTTGTATTTTATTTTATTTTATATGGAAATAAAAATCTAGAAGTGGAATGAAATGATATTAATATGTTTCCAGAATATTGAATGATACCATGAATAATTCTATTATCTTATATGATGGTGATTCATTATATTAAACATTAATCATATTTGTTCATATCATTTTTGGATGTTCCTCGATAATTGTGAAATTTTTTAATTAAATATATTAATTTTATGAATATATGTTTATTACAGAACATAAAAGAGGTTACAAAATAAAATTTAAATTATTTTTGAACTATAATTTTTTTTAAAAATAGTTTTTAAGGAATTATTGGTTGTTGAAAACATATCATCGATGATTTTGGTAAACGACACATCACGAATGGTGTCTTTATAAGAAGGGGAGCAGACGAATTGTGTAAAGGAATATATTCTATAAACATTATTAAATATAGAATATATAAGATTTTGGAGCATTCATTCATATTGGGTAAGGTTAAGAGAAGAGATTATAAAAAAATAAAATGAATTGAAAATAATATAGATGAATAAGAAAGAGGATTTTTACCTCATGATCTCTTCTCCCTCAGATACTATTTTAAGCCTTTGGTTTTGACCTTTTTGTTATACCATAATTTATTTTACGTGTGGAAGAGCCTTGATAAGGATAATTGGAAGATCATTGAAAATTATCAAATCTTGAGTGCTGTGATAGGAAGAGGGGGTAAGGGTGGTATTTGTAGTGGAGGATATAATGTGTTTTACATTATTTTAATTATTAGTTTAATATTGTTTCTCATGTATATGAATAGTATTGATTCATGTGTCCCAAAAAAGTTATATGTTCATTTGATTTTGAACCAAATGTTCTTACATTATCCTTGAATCACCTATGATGCAGTAAAACAAGTGTTTAGTATTAACAATTTTTTTTCATATTTTATTATTCATAAAAATAAAAGAATTTCTTAAAAATAAAAAAAATCACCATGACCATTATTCAATGTGTAGAATTAAAAATTTAATTCCATATTATTAAAATAATTTTATGAATATGATTAATTTAAGTTTTAAATAAAACCCTAATATATTCAAAAACTAATAATTTTAAAACTCTAACTCATTTTATATGACCTTGAAAAATTATTCAAGATTTCATTATCATATAATAATATGAAAATAACATTAAAATGAAATTTATTATTCATAAGGGACTCATTAATATCCATAATAATATTCAATAGGGTATGTTACTATTAACCAAAAAAACTGGTTGGTTCCATCCAACTCCAAAATACATACTGATCACAATTATAGATAATTTTTTTAAAAACATTCAACATATAGATGCAGAAATATATTATTGAAAGGATAGTTATAAATATCTAAAAAAACAAAGTTTAATGCATTTCAATTTATTTTTAAAACCATGGGGTCTTATATTGTCCACACCTTAGAGAAATTGAATCCTCTCAATTTTATTTACTTATTAAAAAAAATGATGGTACTTTTCCCTCATAGAATTTTCGGATTCCAATGTTGCTTCTCATACCATGTGATTTATCCATGAAACATGTACCTTGTAGATTAACTTATTCTGTAATAATTTCTCTTTAAGATCATCAATATAAACTATCCTCTCATCATAATTAAGTTTCTCTTCCATTTAAACTGCATATGGTATAAAAACAAGAGATGAATCGATGATATAATTTATCAACATCGGAACATGAAAAACTTTTTGTACCTGTGATAGACTCGTATACAATGCTACTCCATAATAAACTGGTCCAACTTTATCAATGATTTCATAAGGTCCAATAAATCATGGGCTTAGCATTCCATTCTTACAAAAAAATAACACTTTTCCTTGGTGAGATTATAAGAAAAACATGATCACTTACGTCAAAAGAGAAGTTTTTTCACCTGTTATCTACATATCATTTCTATATACTCTAATCTATACTCATGATTTACTGGATTATCATCATTTTTACAGCCACTTGATTCACAAATTATGGTCTAATAAACAATAATTCCCTGACATTATCCCGAAAAGGTAGAGTTCGACACCCCCTCAAAAATAATGCCACAAAAGGTTCCATCTGTATACGATAATGAAAACTATTAGTATAAGAATAATCATTTAATGATAGATGTTGATCCCAACATCCCTATTAGTCTATTGAATAAGCTCTATGCACATCCTCCAATGTCTAAATCATCAGTTCTGACAATATATTTAATTGAGGATGAAAACATATACATAAATTTAATTCTGTTCTCAATAACATGTAAAGGCCTTTCATAAATTTAGAAGTGAACGTGGGATCAAAATCAGATACATAAAAAAGGGGAACACCATGTAACCTGACAATCAATTTGAGTATAGCCGATAAAATTGATCTAAATACATAGTATCTCAAATATGAAGGAAATATATAGATTTAGTCAATTGATCATGAATCACCCAAATAACATTGCTACCTCTAGAAGTCATTTGAGTCCCAATAAAAAAACCATAGATACATTTTTCCATTTCCCCTATGGCACTATAAAAGGATGAAGCATCCCGTTCGGTAACATCATCTTTACATTATTCAGTTCACATGTCAAACATATAATTGTAAAATATTCAATAGCTTTTTTCCTTCCATCCCACCAGTAATACTCTAGAAGGTCTCGGTACAACATAGTAATACTAGGATGAACTGAAAATGATGAACTATGAGTTTCAAAAAATAAATAAATCATTAACATGGAATCCAAAGGCACATATAACCATTTCCAAATCTTATATTACAAAATTTATCAAGGGAAAATTCTAGAAACATACCCATTTAATCAAGTTCAATATTTTTCTGTAGCACGCAATTTACTATTTGGCTTGCTTAATTCTATCTTGTAATGATAACTGTACTGAATCCTGAAACAAAAACATATGTATTTATTAATCCAACAACATCTAAGAAAAAATTTATCCTATCATTTATCAAGGGGTCATGTTCCAAACGTAACATGTATAATGATGCCTGATGTTTTGATCTCAAGAAACATGCCAATTTTTTTATTTTCATTGGTGGTAATTGATTGTGAATTCATAATTTTTTATCCATTAAAGCCATCTTATCTGATTTATCTTTAATTTTTTATGAATAAATATATAATTCATAATATTTTGTTTAGTATATATTTGATATTTGGCTACATTTAAATGATTATTACCTTTTTACAAAAAAATACTACAGCTACAAAATCCAAGTCATCTGTTGGATAATTTAACTCATGAGGTTTTAGTAGTATTGAAGAATAATAAAATCACCTGATCAATCTATATCATAACACAACCAATTCCATTCAATGAAGCCCCACTATAGATAAAAAACCCACCATTTCAAGAAGGTAATTAAAAAACCAAAGCATTCACAATTCTCTTCTTTAGTTCCTGAAATCTTATATCACATTATTCAATCGGAAAAAAATCATCCCCTTTTAGTGTTAACTTATTTATCAGGCTAAATAACTATGCAATTTGTTTTATGAAATCATTGGTAATAACTTACAAATCCAATAAATCTATAAAGATATGTAATATTTTAGGTCTTGGTAAATCATTAATCATTTTTTTTGGATGGATCGATAATTATTCCATCATTACATACAATATTACCTTGAAAAGAAATATGTTACAACCAAAAAACATATGTTCTATATTTTCCATACAATTTCACTCATTATAAGGTTTTAAAAGCAACCCTTATATGTTTTTCATTCTCCCTTTTACTTCTAGAATATACCCGAATGTCATCAATAAATACAACAAAAAACATATCCAAGATCTCATGAATTATTCTATTTATATGAACCATGAATATAGGAGGTTCATAAGATAACCCAACAGGAATAACTACAATTTCATTATTACAATATCTATTATGGAACGAAGTATTCAGGTTTTATTCATCCTTTAATTTCAATAGATGGTATCCCAAACTTAGGCCAACATTATAAAACTATTGTGCTCCCTAGTGTTGATCCAAAAAATCATCGATATGAGACAAAGGATAAAATTATTTAACAGTGATGTTATTCAAGGATCTATAATCAATGGAAAGTCTCATGGAACCATCTTTCATTTTAATAAACAAACAAAGAGAACCCCATGGTAAAGTTCAAGGTTGGATAAAGCCTTTATATAAAAATTTCTACAAAAACATTTTTAGTTACAAAATTTCCATTTGAGTTATTTCATTAGGGGGTGGGGTTTAGAAATTGGATTAGCATCAAGAACTAATTCATTAGTAAATTCAACCTCACGATCAGGAATAAAACAATGAAAATCATGAGGAAAAACATTCCAGTATTCATTTACCACTAGTAAAACATAAATATGGAGATTTCCCTTTTTGTTAATTATATGAAAAATATAACTTTCATTTCCATATTTTATCAGTTTATTTGCATTCTTATATGTTATCAATTGTATTAGTTCATTCCTACAAAAACTGAAACATTATCTGAAAAAAACATATTTTCCATTATAATATGTCTTAGTTTTTTAAAAATAAATCCACTCCATACACTAAATAAAATCAAAACCCACTAGATGTAATAAAATGGGGATTGCAGGTAAACCCCTCCCCTAGACAAGGATAAGTAGAATTTCGTAATTTCATCATGCCACAATATTTCATGCATATTTTTTTACCATTAGTTCTAGTTTCATTTTATGAGCTCGAATTGACAATTTTTATGAAAATTTATTACAAATAAAAGAATGTGTAGAACCCAAATCAAACAACACATTTGATAAATCATTGAAAGAAATAAATTTACCTGATAAAACCTCATCTAATTTCTCAACATTTTCTAAAGTGGTTTCTCATGATTTTTCCTCACCCTTATACATCAAATCTTACTGATTTCCTGCTCGAGTGATTAGCTTCAGAAAAACTTTAGGAAAATGACCAAATTCCTTTTAGTTAAATAATCTCACCTTCGAATTCTCATTAAATTTCAGATAATCTTTCTTTCACTCACGAGACATGTTTCCAAAAATTTCACATCGGTAGCATTTCACATATTGTATATTTAATTAACTAAGATACTTTTTACCACACTTTTAGTAAGTATAGATATTGATTTTCTTACCTCCAGAATTATTTAATGAATTCTTCCCCAATTCTATCCATGATGACTACTTCTTATTCATGTTATAATGAGGCACACACGTGTCCAAAAACTCTATCTATACTTATGCAGCACAAAGTAAATGTTTCTCATATATTTTAAACAATCATGAAGTCAAAGATATTTGTAATAATGGTTTCAAACCATAGTAAATTCTATAAATTTTATTATCATAATCCAGAGAAAACTATGGTACATACCTAGACAGTCTTATATAATTGCAATCATATACTACCATAGAATCATCATATTTTGGAATCAGTTCCAAAAATTGTTTCTCCATTATTTGTTGAACTATTTTATGAAAATATTTTTCTAGAAAAAGTCACTTAAAATCATCCCATTCTAAAATTTCAATATCATATCATTTTCTCATAGTCTTAACAAGAGACCACCACTGATTAGATTCACCTTTAAAATGATAAATTAATAGTTTTGCATTTTGACATTTTGAACTTCACATAGAATTAAATGTTTTTTCTTGATCATTGATCCATCCTTCAGATATCACTGGATATATGGTTCGACTTAATTCTGGAGGATATCGTCTCCTAAAAATCCCCTCAAATGGCATGTTTTTATGGTAGATCATGTTCCTATATTGGATTGATAACACTACCATTTATTTATTTAGTAAATTGATCCATTCTTGTCACAAACTGTCCGGTTCTGAATCCCACCATTCCAGGCTGTAGTTTCGGATAGACATTAGCTTCGTGGTGACCTAGAACTTCAGATTCCATATTTATTCTATGAAAAACCATTCTGGATTGTAATTTCTAGGACAAATAAACATGTTACTCTTTAAATTCAATAACATTTCAAAATAACTATATAGTAAAAGTCATATATGGTATTATTTTAACCTCATCCTTATACCTAAAGTATTCTAAACCATCATATGAATCAAATTATAAGGACCTAAACTTATTACATTACAAAATATTTATTTTTATTAAATAACTCACTTCCTTTACATTGAGTATTTTTTAATGTTTAGAGTTATCCAGATTTGGGACATAATACGTATATAATATTCAAAATTTATACAGGTTTGACACAACAAAAACAATATCAACTTATTCCACAATATAAATCATTTAAAATAAAAAATATATTTTTTGAAAATTATTCGTAACATTTAAATTATATTTTTTATTTTTCTTACACATACTTATAACCTATGTAAAACTTTTAAAAAATATGGATGAGGAAAAAAATCTCAGTAAAGGATATAAGGAATGTAATTGTTAGTCAACTGGTACAACAAAAACAAGTAAAACTAATTTCCTAAAAACTCATTAACATTTATGGAAACATAATGTAATTTCCTTGAGACATTTTACGATATGACTCTTACATTCAACCTTAAACCTGGAATAAACATTTGGTAATATTCCATCTCTTGTGTACAAAATTCTTTTTAGAGCTATAATGGGGCTGACCCGTCATATATTGAGAAATATTGGGCTCAAAAAATGATATCATAAGCTATAATGGGATGAACCCAAAATTAAAATTTCCAAGGAATATATCATGGTAATAAAGTATCATGAAATTTGGAGGAATCACTCCATCAATTTAAATATATATATATATATATATATATATATATAATATTTCTATTTTTTAATAAAGCGACTTTTAAAATGATTTTAAAAGGAAAGTAACTTACAAATAAAATCTGAGCAAGAATTAATGGAATGGAATGGATTTGTGAATGAACTATTTATAAGCATAATACAACATTATATAAACAAAAAATCATCACATAAATAATCTTAATACAACATGATTAATAAAATATAAGGTTAACTCAATGATTGGAAATTGCGTTAAGAATTCCTTACCTTTGGTTTTCCTTAATTCAAACATGTTTAAATATCATGTATAATGGATAAAATAGTGTTATTAATATTTTAAATATACATTTTCATATTTATAATAGCTTATATGATCATTTTATATCATAATTTCACCCTTTAATTGTTATTATTTTGTTCCTTCCATTGTTTTGGTTGCGCTCATTGCATGATTTACATGGATGGATTGTATTTGATTTTCTTATCATATGGAAATGAAAATCTTGAAGTGTATTGAAATGATATTCATATGTTTCCATAATATATAATGATAAAATAAATCACTTTTTACCATATATTTTTGATGAGTCATTAGATAAAACATTTTTTATATTAGTTTTGATCATTTTGTTTGAGGTTTCTCGATAATCATGAACTTGATTCATTTTATAAATTAATGTTATGTATTGAAGTTCAATAAAGAAAATAAATGTGGTTAAATAATAAATATTCTATTCTATTTAATCCCTAAAAATGTGTTTTCAATCAGTTTTGAAGGAAGTGATGGAAGTATCTAACACATCATTCATGATTTTGGTAAAGGACACATTACGAACGTTGTGTTTATAAGAGTGGGAGGAGATGAAATTAGTTGAGTAATTTTTTCTATAAATATGATTCAATATAGTGTATATAAGATTCTAGAGCTTTCATGAATCATGGAATCGGGGATGATAGTAGAGTAAAATAAATGAAAAGGAATTGAAAAAGAAAACACAAGAATAAAGAAGATGGTTTTTACTACTTGGTCTCTTTTCCTTGAGATCCACCTTAAGGATGTTGGTTTTGGACTTTTGATAAGACCAGAAGGTCTTGGATGAGGGGAAGATCCATTTAATGTATATTGGATAGAAATTATAAAATTATAAAACCTTGTGATGTGTGAGTGGAAGAGGAGGTGAGGGCAGTATTTATAGTGGAGGAGATAATGGGGTTTATAATATTTTAAACATTAGATTAATTTTTTAGCTCAAGACTATGAAAAGTTATGATTCTTGTATCCCAAAAAATTTATTATGTGTATGTGAATTTGAACCAATTATCCTTAAATCAGCCTTGAAAAACCTATGATAAAATAAAACAAGAATTTACCAGTTATCATAATTTTTCATATATTACTATTCATCAAAAATTCAAAAATTTCAGAAAAATCTGAAAAATTCACCATAACCATTTTTCGAAGTGTCGATTTTAAAAACCAACACCATTTGATAAGAATAATTTTCTAAATAATAAGAATTTATTTTTTTACATAAAATCATAATATATTTGAAAAATAACAAATTTAAGTCTATAACTCATTGTATATCTTCTTAAAAAATTAATCGTGATCAAATTATCTTATAACCATAAGAAAATAAAATAATAATGAAATATTATATTCATAAGGGTCAAATTACTATTCATAGTATATGTTACTATTAACCAAAAAATAGGTTTGTTCATTCAGTCTCCAAAATAATTATAGATATCAATTTTAGATAACAATTTTTTGAAAATTCAAAACTGACAAGTGGAAAAATTATGATTAAATGGTAATTATAAATGAATACATAAAACCCTGATTCAGAAAATTCAATTTCTTTTTAAAAACCTGGGGTCTTATATTTAGTAACTCTATACCAATAATAGATTGGTTGTTTGATGATATTTGGTATTAGATACACAATTATGATTTTAAATGAAGGGAATTTCACATTTCAACTAGTTGTAAAATTCACACCAGTGAATGGAGACTTTAACAATAAAAAATAAAATATAATAGAAGAATCCATTAATAAAATACACTCAAGAAATTCCACAAGAGAATGGTTCATGAGAGTAATGGATTCCTAGTGTGATATGATATAAATGTCGGAAGAAATGAATCATCATTAATTATTGAATGTCTTATACTAAAATGTATAGATAATAAAAAATGATCAGTAGTCATGATTCAATTAATACATTGTAATATATGATACTTTCTATGTACTAATACATGATTAAATGATTTGGTGATTGAATATGGAGTTCTCTATATTTAAAATAGTGATTATCAATCCATAATTGATAATTTAAAATAAGTTTTAGAATTTCCCACAATCAAATTTTTATGATCCAAATTATGTGGGAAACTTTTAGGTAAATATATTGAAATTGGTGTTGGAATCTTATTTGGGGATATGTGGTGATTTCAAAAAAAATTGTATTGTGAGATCCATTACATGATCATAAATTCATAATCAAATAAAATGATTTATGTAAATGAAAAAATGAATTTGTTCAATATAAATTTAGGTTTTCTTACCTCAGGAAGTAGAAAATTAATTTTCTAATGATCAATGGAATATTATATATTAGTTAGATATTTTGAACTGTGGATGTTGTGTATTGGGAAAACAGAAATGAATATATTGTGAAAAAATATAAATGAAATTTACTTTTGAAATAATAGATTTTATATTTTGATATGTATTCTTAAAAACCCCATAAACTATATTTATTTTTGTTATTTTTTAAAATTATTAAATAGAGCCATAATTTTTCTATAGGGATTAAGATATGGTTATGAATGAAATCCTTTAATGATATAGCAATTTTATAGTGATGGTTATGTTTTTGATATATCATGTGTTATGAAAAAGTTTAATTAAAACAATTAGATGAAGAAATGTCTTTTCATAGTATTATAAATCTATATAGATACCATATATAATAGATTCTATGCGAGATGAAGTTGATAGAACTCTCCCTTCACAAAATCGAAATTGATATTAGACAATTGAAAATTCAGTATAACCACTTACATGAGATGTTTAAAATTATGGAGATCATGAACCAACCCATGTGTTTAAAAAACCCCAAGAAAGTAACTCCATTTTACATCATACCGTTCGAGCATACAATTGTGAAATAAGGGGTTATGTATCTATACCGTAGTAGTATGAATCTTTATATTTAATTTTTGATTAGAACATTATTATATATATCATTTTTGTTAATAATTTATAAATGAATATATAATGGTGTTTCAAATAAAGTAGATATTGATACTAAGATATCAAAATTATCTTTTGGAAAACTATATTGTTTTAATTAAAATAAACATTTCAAAATATTCATGACATTTTGTAATAAATATTATTTTCATTAAATGGTCTTATTAAATAATTCATAATTAAAAATAAATGAAAAAATAAAATATTAAATAATATAAAATGATTTATATGGGTTGGAAATATGTTAGTGTCGAAAAAACAAGTAATTTCCAATAAACTTTTAAATACTATATTTTGGGATGATTGTTGTTAAAACTAATTTACATTATAGTTAGTTTGAGGAGTATATCCTTATGAATCAACTGATGGGATTACCAGTAGATGAGATCGATAATTCAATTCATCAGATAATGAAAATCCTCTATGGACAAAAGTAAGAACCTCAATAATTAAATCATAATTTTAACTCATTTATTTATGAAAAGGAGTATATCAGGTGATATGAAGATAATTTCTATTTTTACAAGTAATAAATAGATTATATATTTATCCTAATTATTTTATATGTTGATGATATAAAAATTATTGGAATATATGCTCTAAAAAGTAGGATAATATCATGTTATTATTCTGTAAGATTTGAGATTAATGTTCTGTGACAAAAATTTTGATAATTTTGAGGGTGAAGTTTGAGAGAAATAGGAATGTCATGAAATTTGTTCAACCTTAGAAGGATTATATCATAAAGACCATTTTAAGGTTTTGGGTTGTCTTTGTGTAACACAACCTTAATCAATCATCTTTTAGTCTATAAATTTTCTATGTAATAGGTTTCATCGGCTGGTGTTGAGGCCAATTATATAGATAAATTTCTATATGTATCTACAATTGTATGTTTTATCTATGATGTAGTTTTCACTCCATCATATATTCCATACATAGTTGGTGTTGTGATGTTCTACATAGAAAACTTGTGGAATATAAATTAGGATACTGTGATGTATATTATTCCGTTTAAGAAAGTATCATTTTCTTTAAAACATTTATATGTAATATATGGATCATTACTTGGATTTTTGGACCCATACTATTGGGGATATGTAGAAAAAAACACAATAATTTTTTTATTACTTTTTATTTGAATGATTATCAAATTATTATCAATTTTAAAAAAAATATTTACTCCATTTCAATTAATGTATAGTATGTAACCAAATTTGAATATGAAAAACAAATTGTAAGGATAAATCAATTATTTATTGAACCTCGAAAGGTTTAATTACAAGCATTTATTTATAGTTAAAGACAGATTAAATATTACATGTGTAAAAATCCAATTTTTTATGCTTGAATATTGATCATCATCCAAAATTATCGTTTCGTTTTAATTTTTCTATATAAATATTTTCTAGTGATATGGAATATAACATGATGCTTAAATATGAAAGACATTTTCACTAAGGAAGTGGTTTGGAAATGTAAGAGGAAACATCATAGCTTAGTGGGACATAACTAAATGAATTAATAAATTGAATGTGGAATGCTGTTTCATTATAAGAGCTATAGGTTTTCAAATGTTCATTGAAAAAACATCTTCTGTGAGATTTTGGGATGTTGAATTAAATTTAATTCCCCAAAAATTGATTAATCAAAATAATGATCACTGTAATTTCAAAAGATAGGTGGATTGTGGAAAGTGAATATCATATAGTGGTATCTGATCTTATCTAATGGTTCTAGGTCTATAAAAATTCCATTTTTACCATTGGATACATGGAGAGTCGCTAATTGGATCTAATGTTAAGCAAGGCTGATGCGTCACCAGGTCTGTATCTAAGGTTGGGAAGATATGTCTTAGGATAAATGATATTAGCGGAACATGGATAACAAGTCAAAATGGTCTTAGTATATATGGTTGGGATTCATCTACTGAAATTTTTTATTCTATTGATCATTTTTAAAGAGATGATTAGTTAGTGAGGATTACTTTTTTTTGTAATTTTATTTATTAACATTTATACATCTGTTTATAATAATGTAATAATTAGTATATTTATCCTAGTCTTTAAGACATATCGTTAAGTATAATAAATACTTTGTATTCATTTTTTCATTTTTTTTACTATCATGTTTTTTTGTCATTGAATGTGTTTTTGGTATACTATTTCATTTAGTTGAGGTGTACATGGAAAAAATTATATAGTGTGTAGGGTCCTTTGACTACATACTTCTATAAAAAATAATTCTTAGAAAGAAAACATCCAATGAAATATTTTATGCAATGGATATTATCTTTGTGTTATCCATTAGTGTACTTATGTATTAGATCATGTTGGTCTTATAATTTTAACCAATAATAATTTCACTAGATCTTCACCCATAGATATCACTAGGATTTGGGGATCATTAAAGATCACTGATGCTTTGATTGAATACATTCATCCCAAAGAAATCCAAAATATCATATATTTTCACATTGACATTATATTATACTTCTTTTATAAAATACTCACTACTAAATGCATATATTTTAATCATTTTTAAAATTGGTTTTCAATTCATGGAATATAAAAACCTGTGATTTTTCATACAAGGACATCATATCTCTTTAGATGAATATTCATTACATATATAAAAACATCATGTATGGGACCATAATAGTTTAGTGCCTTTGGATGCTTGGAACATGAAATTATATTCTGGAGAAATATATTCAATATTTCTACTAAAAAAATTTCCCTTTATTACCTTTAATAAAAACCATTGTTTGTAACATGTGGAATGAAATTATAAGGAAAGGGTGAGATCAGATACTCATTAAGGGTAAAAATGGAAGATATCAGTTTATAATTTAAGGAAAGCCAAATATATGAAATATGGAAATGTGATGAAGACCATAACATAAAAATTTCATATGTAACCTGTCATGGATTGTAAACAAGTGGTATGGTATAAAACACTAACATGAAGAGTATGAATGAAGAATCAACATAAATCAATCATGAAACAAAATTTAATTTCAGAAATCAATGTGTGTAACCATCATAAATATATATTATAAACATATATGTCAAGGTTAACTACCAAGACCCTCAAATAACACCTTATTACCTGTTTCCCTTAATAGATCAAGCACACCATCGTTTTTCTAATCACGGATCAAGAACATCCACTTGTTTCCCATAACTATATTATGAATTTTAATTAATAACCAAATGCATTATACGAGGTATATTTCCTAATAATTTATTAATTAAAACCCTAAATATGTGTTCCATATAACCAAAAATCATTCCCCATCTCAGAACACATGTAATGAAATTAGTTTCATAAAATCTTCATGAAAATGTAAATCATGGAAAATAAGTTCCACAAATCATATTTACCATCATATAATGTCAGTATAGATGAAAATTAATTAATAAAAGAACACCGAAAATAATTATTGGACAAAATTCCCTTTCCATTAAGAAGTCATTTTTAAAGAGATGAACAATTTTAAATGAAAAAAATTCATTGAAAATAAAATTTCAAAATATTAAATTAAAATTAAAATATTTAAGGCCTCACAAAGGTGAAATATTTATTTTATTCTTTATAATTAAAAAAAACATATCTATTATATATTTTATTGCTATAGTCACAACAAGCCATAGTATGAAAAAAAGAAATATTCTTATCAAACCATTTTTTTAAAAGTAAAACATGGGTAAATTTTTTTAATATTCATTAAATAATATTAGAAAAAAATATGGAAATATTTTTTGGAAAAAATTAATGGGGAAAGTAAATATTCCTAAATAGATAATTTAAACAAAATAAACTCGAGTAATGATGTGATTTTGAAATCATAACATAAAACATTCTAATTAGTTAAATTTTAGGCCTTATAAAAAAATAAAATATATATATATATGAAAAATAAACAAATGTTATTAATAATCATAAAATACACTCATTGGTCATACATATAACACAAAAAATAAACTATTAGTGTATATGTCATATGTCCCATAGAAATGAAATGAGACACAAATATATTACCTTATGTATTGTCTAACATTTGACTCCTAGAAACCTCATGAATAATAAATATAATTTATTTTACAAATCTATTGAATTTAATTACTCAATTATATTATAAAATATATTATTTACTTATATATTTTTAATACTCATTTATTAAAAATTCCATGTTAATTTTATGTTTCAAATCATAACCGCTTTGTTTTTTGCAAGTGTTTTGATTTGTAAATCATTTTATCCCATTATTTATATGAAGATTTCAACATTTATAAATTTATAACCACGATACAAATATAACATGTATTAAATATTAAGCTATTTAAAATAACTTATTAATTATTTAAAATAATATACATTGTTCTTGGAAATGGTATATTGTATGTATTGTTGGAAATTATTTCAATTTTCTTATAGTATTGAATGAAAGAATGTAAATTAAATATATATGTATATATATAATATCAATATACTATTATTATTCATTCATATATATATTTTATATGTTCACTAAACCCATCCTTACAACATGATATGAATAGTGTGATCAATCACATCACTTTGTAGAGGTGTCAGCTGAAACATCCACATAAAAAATTTATCGTACATACAAAAATGGAAGGAATGGAGGTATGTGTTATTTAATTATTAAAAAAGAATTAACAGATTTAATATATCACATATATATTATATAAATTTAAATTTCATTATTATTCAAAACCATGAAATTTGGAAATTGAATAATGAACGATATTGGTACACATGGCAGTAGACCCCCGTACACACGAATGATGATTGTTTATCCCATTTGATTGAAGTGTGTGTGAGTTAAGGACTAAATATCAATATAAAAACATAAAATTAAACTGAGGATAATTATGTTTCTATTTTAATAATAAATAAAAATAATGTTAGTGGTTTAAGGAAGAAATTAAATAAATACATTAATTGATGTACGTTAACTATTCTTTTAGTATCTCTTTTTGATTTTCAAAAAAGAAGTCATTTTTTAAGATTTATACCCAATTTTGGAAACTTTAGTCAAATATAGTTATTTTTAAGGATATTTGTTCAGATTATTGATTCAATATTAGGTTCCAAAATGTGTATAAAAAAGACTATGGGGGTCCCTTTTATAAGATATTTTTGGGAGACATTTGGAATTTCTGAAAAGATTAATTTGTAATAAATTATTTTTTAATCAAAATTCCTCAAAATGGAATGTTATTTCATGTTAAATTGAAATAAGTGGAAAGAAAAAAAGATAATATATTTTTTATAGTGTTTTGTTTAATATTAATCATTATCGTCTTTATTAACATTTTTATCTTATTTTAACGTAAGATGTGGTAAAAAAAATCTAATATATAAAAATAACGATTTTTCCATTAACTATGTAAAATTAATAATTAATATAATATTTATTATATAATTGAATATAATATATCCCCTTTTTTCCTTATTTTTTATTTGAAATAATTTTCAATAATTTAATAAAATACCACTTTTATAAAATATCATTAGTGTTTATTTTGACATTATTCATAACATTAACCTTAATAATACCCATAGAGAAAGAACTATTGAAAAAAATTTAATAAATACAACATAAAATTTCATATTAAAAATTAAAATTTTTATAGAACCTTAATTAATAAAAATTATTTTTTCTTTAAAATTGATAATATAATTTCATTGATTTTTTCATTAATTGAAAAATTAGTGGAGCATCATAGTGTAATTATTTATGAAACATATATATTTAATAAAATTTAAATATAAAATTCTTTGATTTAGATAAATGTTTTATATTTCTTGATAATATACAGAGTCATGCATATCTTATATTAAACCCAATAAAAAATTATAATTATTAAAAGTAAGAGTGTGACATTTTTCACTCGTTTTGCTTTTAATAATATCCACGTCATTTTCATGAACCAGGGTCAGTAAAAATATAAAATTTTGAACCTTATGTGTTCAAATTATGGTTAACATCTTCTAATAAAATTTGGAAAGTTTTAGGGTCATTTTATTGTCCTTATCACATTATTTTTAACCTAAATTACACAATTTACCCTTCAGCATAGTAACAAAATTGGTTAAAGTTACTATTCAACTCTTTGAGGAATAAAAGGAATGCATTTAGAAAATTTGAACCTTTTGATTCCAAATATTGAATATATTTTTAAAAAATCTAAACACAAAATTGGATAAAATTAATTGAAAATCAATCTCATTTATAGAATGAGAAAACATGATTTTAAAGTTAAAATATTCCATAAATTAAATTATTATTATATAAAAAATCATAGTGAAATTTATTCTAATTAACTAAATTTTATTAAATTATAAGAAATTTATCTAATTATAACAAAAACCAAATCAAATATATAATTTCATAGTACACGATATTTTACTAAAAATCTATTTTAATCAAAAAAATCATTATTTTTACGATATTTATGAAAAACTGAAACTTATTAGAATAATATCAACAATTAAAAAAAAATTTATTTTTATTCGATCATTTTGATGAATAAGTTTATAATATAAAAAAATTATAGAAACTTAAAAAATAGATTTAATATAAGTAAACCAACAAATAGAGGAAAAAAATTCTTTTTTAAAAAGTACGTCTTTTATGTGTAAAAATGATTTTGATATTGTATACTGAAAAGAAAACACAAAAAATTAATTTTGGTCATTAAATTGAAAATTATATATATATATATCAATAATATATTCCAAAATTCTTTATTTTTTTATATATTATTATAAAACACTTTTCTACATTTAAAATAAAATTTAGGAAAAAAATTTTATTCATTTTGAAAATGGTTTTACATTAATTTTTAATGAATTATTCAAGGAATATATATACATTTCTAAAATATATTTTCATAATTTAGTTACATAGATTAATAAAATCCATTATAACTACATGGTTTATTTTTTTCTTTAAATAACTAAAATTATATAATGATGTTTGGTAGAAATTATGTACTGCATTTAGCTCACTCTAAGCGGGTGTTGTCTGTAGCATATGGTTAATAAAATATGATTATTTAAAAATATATTTCATAAAAAAATAAAACATCATTTCATAGAAATAAACATCATAAAAATTAATAGAAAAAAATCTATATAAAAATGAAATTTTGGAAACCTTATAGTTACCAAAATAACTCATAGCTTTCCTTTCACATAGGAAAACATGTACATGGAAGTGAAATATAACTATGTTTTTTTGATAAAAAGTGATAGATAACATGGTTACCCTTATGTAACATCCATATGATTAAAATATTTCATCAATTGTTACCCTTATTTACAATCCATAAGAATAAAATAAAATATTTTTTATATAAGGTCGCTATATTTATTATGTATCCCTAAAAAAAGATGTTACTCTAAATGTTCACATACCAACCATGTAAATACATTATCATGTATTCTATTGAAACATATTAATATCCAAAATTACCATCAATCTCTAATGAAAACATGAATGATTTCAAAAATTAACTATTTAATTATACCATAAATACAAAATTTCTATAAACTCAATCTGTTATATCAAAAACCATATGTTCAACACACCAGTCCCATGGTCACTGATACTTTCCATATTATTTTATCAACATAAAGAATTTCATTATTTCATTATCCCAAAATCATTAACATATTTTGTTTTATCATACATTTAATCATATATTTCCCAAAAATACATCCTCACCCCCTCAATAAATTTTCATGCTTAGTAGTTCCATTCAGTATATTCCTCAAAATACATAAGGAAAAACTATTTAGGACAAATACATATATATTTGTTTATTCCATAATATCATAAAAAATGTTATACATCATTATTCATGAAATTTAGTAAATGAAAAGTCAATAATTCCACCACATCTTTGTCATTATCCAAATAATGAATAGTGATCACATGGGAATTCCATTTTTCATTGTATTTAAGAGTTTTCTGATATCGATAATCATCATTAACAATAAGATTATTCACTTGTTTGTAGAATTACCATTTTATTTACACATATAGTACTGAAGTGTGGGTATTGAAATATTTCACATCTTATTTTCGTCCATTTCATTAACCATTTTATTCATCACCTTTCTATATTTATGAGCATTATACCCTACCTTTCCACATTTAAAGTGACTCCTAATTTTTTTCAAACACGTTTTATGATGTTTCTTCAAATATTTATGGAATATTAAGGGATGTAATTGCATTCCACCATATGATTTATTCATGTTTTGATGATTCTCAATAATTTTATTCGACTAAATATAATGGGAATGGATGGTATCGTAAATATCCATTTCCACATTCTATGGATATTGAATAATTTTTAATATATATAGAAGTCTATTATGGATAAATCCCTTCGAAGGAAAGGATTTAAATAGATAATAAATCAATCAATATTAATTTTTTGTTATATAATAACACTATAATTATACCTCACAAGTATTGTAAAATATGATTCATAGGTTCAAATAGATTCATCATCCTTTTTATATAACTCAAGAATTTGTTTTCCGTTTTATTACAATGAATATGGTAATGGTTCATAATAAAAACATGTTCTTTAACTCTTCCAATTTTATGGAGTCAATTTCATCTAATTACATCATATGGTAGATAATATCCCTCCATTGGTCTACTTCACAATCCCAATGATACACATAAAAAATTTCTTTCTCATGTTTTGAGAATTGAAGTATCAAAAAATTATTTTCAATAGTACTAATAAATTCTGCATAAACTATTGGATAATAATACCCCCTAAAATAAGGTGGATTCCTCCTTATTAAGGACTTAATAGTGTATTGTTCTATTATTTTTTCATTTGAAATCCCATCATGATTCATTTCATGGAAAACATGATTTATCATATCAATAATATTTTACATTCCTACTTTTATGAAATTTGGTTTCAATGGATTAAAATAATTACATTTATCATCACATTATTCATTATTGTGGTACCTTAGGGTTCCGGATCTAACGAAAACTAGAAATAAAATTTGAAGGATTACTAATCATAGTGGTGTAGCCATATAATCATAGAAAACTATGTATAAAAAAGTAATCCATGAAACTGTTGGTTTAATCCTGCTATATTCATGATCGTTACTAAAACTATATGATTTTAACATATACTTAGACTTATCTACAAGTATCTTTCCATGGTATGCTTATCATAGATTCTAATTGGCGAATAAACCTTTCACCATATACCGAATATAGTGACTTAGGATTTTTAATCAGGGATATTACATATTTATTAAATAATATTCATTACATTAAAAAACATAATCTAGTACATATTTTATTAGTGGCTTTGTATACTTTAAACACAGAATTCTAGTCTAGTTAATGATCATCAATGATCCAGCAATGATATTCCATTTAGTGCCCCTACTTAAAATATTTCATCTTAACATTTGTAGAATAAATATATGGAAACGGTGAGATCGAATTTATATTAAGGGTATGAATGTAAGATATAATTTTTTTTCCCTATGAAATAATTAGATAATAAATATGGATATGTTATGATGAAAATATCAAAAGATGTTCAAACCCAACCTGTCATTGATCATAAAAAAGTGTAATGGACAAAAACATTAGTGTAAACCATAATAATGAATCTTTTAGATAACTCATTCATTAACCATATGATAAATAATAAAATGATTTCGTGGAATCATCATAAATATAGAGTTTTTTTCATATTTCATTATTAACTACCATGACTCTCGTATCAAGCCTTATCACCTGTTACCCATAACAGATAGAAAAAATCAAATTGTTTCCAATCACAGATCAAGAACAATGAATTATTTCCCTCAAATATATAATTATATATAATCAATTACCCAATTAATGGGATATATATATTTTGTCCAACTTATCACATAAGGAAAACAATAAATATATATTCCAAAAAACCATAAATCAGTTACCATTCCTAAAATCATGTAAATAAATCTATTTCATAATCACATCATCATAAAATAACTCATATTAAATTGGTTTCATAAATATCATGTCATCATAGACAAAAACTAATAAAATAAATTATATGATTGGTCACCAAATTTTTTATCCCTGTTAAATCATACAGAACATAAAATAATGCAATTTTAAATTAAAATGATTTTCTGAAAGACCACATAAAATAAATCATGGGGAATACATAATTTCTTTTATAAAATAATTTTATTAAAGAGGAACACAGTTATAAAAGAGAATGTATTCTTTTAAAATAACCATGTAATCTCTTAAATGATGATTCAACAATTTCAGGAATCATAATGTATGAATATTCTATTAAGTTTGTTCATGTTATTAAATACTCCTTCTATATTTTGTTTAGTACATTAACAGAGATCCATGTTTATAAAACTACATAAATATTTTTTTTCAAATAATTTCATAAAAATTTAATCCTTGGTTAATATAACCAAAATTATTTATAATATAATATTAAAAGAATAACAAATTTCAATTACATGGACATTGATGATAAATATTTCCCAACAGAGACATAAAATGAAACAACCCAGAATATTGATGAGATTGTGACATAATCTATTTCCACAATATAATAAGTTTTGTCATATTACCCATAAAAACAATATGGATATTAGGACACCATAATTTTTTGAATAATATTCATTAAATATAATAATGTTTAGTATATACACGAGACAAAGGAAACACTTGGTGTATAAGGCAAGTTTCCCACAGAAATAAAAGTGATCAAAATCGATTACCTTATGTTGTGTCTCTAATCATACTCATGAAAACACCCTATATAATAAATATAAATTTATTATATATTTATTATATTGTTGTATTAAATTATATTAAACAATATATGCTTCTTATATGGACTTCACATACACATTTATTAACAATTCCATGTTAAATATATGTTTTTGGTAATAACTGCTAAGTTTTATTTTGTGTTTTAATTTTCCTAATTTTATTTCTATTACTTATAATATGATTTAATCATATTCATAATGATAATAATGATACAAAAACATAAATATTTTGTACATCTGTATCAATAATAATTTATAAAATGTAGATAATGAAATACAATTTTGATGGAGATGATATTCCAAATGTACGCATGGATAATGTTTCCATTTTATTGTCATATTGGAAGAAATTAATTAAATGAAGAATATGTGTATATATAATATTATTACAATAGAATAATTATTTCATATATATCATATATGATCACTAAACCCACCCGTAATAAATTCCATGTAAAAAGTGAATGAACCACATCGCTTTGAGAAGGAGGTAGTCCACACGATCACAAACAATGTTATTGAATTGTCCCAAAATGTAATGAATATAGAGATGTGTTATATAATAATTAATGAATAATAAATTATTTAAAAATATCAACTATATAATATAAAAATATATATTTCATCATTATTACTATCATTGAATGGCTACAATGGCTAAAAAAACATCTTCGGTTTGTGAGGCGGTAGTCTGTCATACACGTGAATGGTAATTTCTTAGAGAATATTATTGAATTGTGTGACACTTTCAATTAGAAAAATAACATAAAAACTATTTATATTTATTATAAATAATTTATTATAAGAAATTAAAAAATTAAAATTGAATGTGGTTTAGGTAAAAGATAATATAAATATGTTTGTTGTTGAACATTACCTATTCTTTGGGTATCTTATTTTAATTTTAAAAAATTGTGTTCTTTGGACAGAGTTTTTCCAAAAATATGATATACAAGATAAAGGTTGGAATGTTTGGAGGAGTGTTTGATAGGGTTTGGATAAATAAAATAGGATCTAAAGTGCTTATTAAATAGATGAAGGTGTACCCTTTTACAGATGAGGGGTGTAGCACTTTTGGAATTTCTCAAAAGATTAATATATAATAAATTAAATATCAATCCTAATAACTCCAAATGGTATGGTATAATAAAATAATGTTGGATATGGTGATAATCCCAAAAAATAATAAAATTTTGATAGGTTTTGGGGTTATATAAATCCTTATCCATTTTATTAACCCTTTGATAACCTATATTAATTTTATCTATGGTAACAACGATAATAAAAGGATGATAGATTTAACTATAATGTCTAAATATAAATATAAATGATAAATTTATTATATTATCGAACATAATTATTACCCATTACCCTAATTTAGTATTTTTATGATTTTTTAAAAAATAAATAACATATTATTTTCATGAAAATATTTTTAGTGGCAATTTTGACACTATTTATAACATTGTGTTTAAAAAAATTTATACTATAATATATTATAAAAAAATTAGTTTGTACACATCTAATAAGTCATATTCACTAATAAATTTTTTTAATATATAAATAAAGTGATATTATTTGTATTTAAATATTTCTATTTTAATTTCATTTAATTTTTATTTAATTGAATAATTACAGCATCATAATTATGTAATTATTAATGAAAATTATGTTTGAGCTAAAATTTAAAATTAATATTCAATTATTTAGATAAAGATTTATCTTTCATATTAATATATAATTTTTATCATATCTTCTATTTTTCCCCTTAATAAAAAAAATTTATTTATCAAATACATGTTGTTGACATTTTTTCACTCTTGATATTTTGAATCACATCATTGTAATTGTCATGGAAACAATTCCATTACATTATTACATTTTGATCCATGTGTATTATGGTTCAAATTAACATCATCTAGTAACATTTGGGCATGTTTTATGGTCATTCAACAGTCCTTATAACATTATTTTTATCCTAAATTAAATAATTTACACTTTACCGTGGTAGGAAAAATGACTAATGATACTATAAATGTTGCCCCTAAATTAATGAAAACTAATTACTAGTTATGAAATGTTTTATTAAGAATATATATTCCATTTTAAAAAATAATAAAAAATGTTGGAAAGAAATAAATTTTAAATTATTCTCATTGATTGAACAATAAATCATGTCTTTAATGATGAAAATTTTAAAGATTGAAATGTTGTTATATGAAAATTCAAAGTGAAATTTATTCCAATAAGCTAAATTGGATTAAATGAAGAAATATTGATCTAATTATATTAAAACCCAATAAAAAATATAAAATAAAACATCTAATTATTTGGAAGGTATATATTTTTAAATATTAATTCAATGTTTTTTTCAATTGATAAAAACATGAAACTTATCTAAAAAATAAAGAAAATAAATCCAAAATTTATATTTAAATTTATATTTCAATGATGATGATTATTTTTTAAAATTTAATTTTTATATGTGTCATAAACTATATTTAATCCATGTTCACCAACAAAATGTAGAAAAACTACCACTTTTTAAATATTTAATTTATGAGTTAAATTGGATTTTTTTTAATATCATCTATAAGAAACAAATAAGATGAATTTTAAAAAATATATAAAATATATAAAATATATTTTCCATTCATATAATAACATAAGAATTATTTATTATTTATTATTATAATACAGACTTGTGGACATTTATATAGTTTTTAAGGAAGACACATCCTTTTATTTTCAAAAGGGGTTTACATTCATTTATAATTAATAGGTAAAATTAAAATATACACAAATTTAATCAATAATATCAAAATTATTTTAATCATGTTCATAATTTAAATTCTAAAAATAGTATTTCAATTTTCTTGTATAAATAATTATAAAAATAAAATTATGTTTCATAGAAACTCAATGTCTTTTGTAACCCAATATAAACGTCTATTACATATAGTTCAATACTAAAAAAGTTATTATATTATATAAAAAAATATTCCATAATAATCTAGGGGTGTTACATGGAACACTAGGTTGAAATAGATACCACACATAAATTAGTATTCACTTCACTAAATCCCATATGCATTTTTAAACTATTTATTAGACTATTGAATGTCCCCATAGAGAGAAACATGTTCTTCTATTTTAATTTCCCTCCCTTAATTAAACCCTCATATACTTCCCATGATTTTAACCATATTGATATTACTTCATTCCATGAAAACAAAACTATGGAGTGATAAACTGGTAAGCTCTTGAGAGGAATAGTGAACCATGTTAACATGAATTGTAACATATAGTCTTTTATCCAATTAACATTAAAGTGTGGTACATCCACACACCTAAACACTAGATAACTACATATATTTAATCTTTTATATTTTAACATTTAAATTACAATACTTAAATAAAAAAAGGAATATATCACATTCCTAATAACTTTTAGGATTATAGTTTTAGAGAAATATTGAACATATTAACTAACAAGACTAATTTTATTTTTTGAATATTTTTTTCATTGTGAATAAAAGTACTTAATCCTTAATAAGTATAAAACCTATCCCATTAATTATACTCATATGAAATTATTCAAATTATATAAAATTTTATTATAATCATAATATATCGAAATTGAAACATAATAAAGGGTTGATTTTAGATTCTCAAATAGTGTATACATAAGTGTTATCAATAAAAATATCATAAGTTATAATAAGATGAGAACATGGGTATATTATATATAAATAATAATCATATACCCAATAAATTATGGTTCTCAAATCCTGGTGTCGGACATGGAATATCATAATACATGAATAATAAAAGAGTGGTAACATGTATAAAAATAATGAGTTATGAAATCAAAAAATATGCATATTAATAAGCATAAAAATAGTAAATGTCATGTAAAACATGTAAAAACATTAAAGAACCATAATAATTGGAAAACAATTATATGAATAACCATTATGCCTACAGTAATGTGAAGAAAAACATTTTTAACCCACTAGAAAAATATGAGTACCCCCTTATACCCCGTTCAATTTGAACATAATAATTTTATCAAGTCTTAACTATCTCATGATACATTAACATAAATTAATGTATTATATGGTGGTATCAAAATAATTTATTTTATTTATTCATATGTTTTCCATTTGAAATAAATTATTATCATCTCTTAAAGAACTCATTGAAAATTAATGGGGATCTTAAACATTTCCAAAATATCACATAACATGAACTTCATAAATAATTGGATATCAAAAATAAAATTTTAAAAAATAAATCATATCATACAAAAATATATAATTTGGTAAAATAATCAATTGATGAAAAATAAACCTTAGAGGTAAAATAGAAATGAAAATAAATAAGTTTTCAAAAAACCATTTAATCATTTTTATAAATGATAATGTTAAAAATACATTTCAAATAATAAGGAATGAAAAAAAATATCTCTGAAAAATATCTTAAAAAGTGTACCATATATAAGATCCATGGTAAAAGAAATAAAATATAATAAATATTAATTGTTAAATAGTGATGATAAATACATTTTCTAATCTTTTTAGATAGTTTTGATGAAAACCATTATTAAAACAACATTAACAGAAAATAATTTTAAAAAAATGATAAATGAATGTATTAATAATATTAATTAAATAAGATATTTTTATTTCATTAATGAAATACATTTAATAAAATATATTGTAATGGAAGAAAAGATTCATCGATAAGACTGAGATTCATACACACCCATGTTACAAAATTATATTTAAAAACATTTTATCAAATAAATGGTCATTTATGATTAGAAGAAAGTTCCCATATAATATTATGAGAGATAATATAATATAGTGTAGTGGTATGATCAAATTAAACATGAATATTTTATTCGTTAAACTAATACTATAACCATATGAATTGTGAATTTAGTTGTTAATCTCGGTACGAAAATAGAAACATAATAATCACATAACATGAGAGGAAGATCATGAAATAGAAACTAAATATATTGAAATTGAAAATATTTTCTTATTTCTATGATATTTTTTAGAGAATAAAATATATAAAAATATTATGGATCATAGTATCATACTCGACCCATGGAGTTAAAAATGATACAAAGAAGTCATTTCGTTATTTCTAACATTACCAAAATACAATTGCAGATCTAGTATAAAAATCATTTTTATATTAATAATTTATTTGATATATTCTTTTATTTTAATAAAATTATCTATAAACCAATGAAAATTATTCCCATCATATATATTTTTTAAATTATTATTTGTTTTCAATATCAGGTGTGGGTAATGTTTCTATTTTGAAGTAGTTTCTTAATCATAGTGTTTTTATTAATAATTTAAAAATATTTCATCATTATTATAACCTAAATGGTACTTTTATTATTTTTAATATAATTATTAAAAAAATTAATTTCATTTTATTGGGTTTAGATTATAGGCATTAATGATGAATTTGGAAATAATATTCTTTATATGATTAATATATAATAAAGGATGTTTTCTGAAATAATGTGATATATTTTAATATTATAGATAATTAACCAAAAAACACATTAATTAAATTTTTATATCATATATTACTGTAAATTATCTTAGGGGAATGATGGAGAGCCTCCATCCGGTGTCTCCACAATTTCTCTCTTACACTGGGGTTCCTCCTTGGTGGCGGCATGGAGTAGGAAAGGCCATTACACAGACCTACATCATCATCTCCCCATATCATTATCTTCTTGGTTATATTTCTCCTTGTTTCATTATTAGTGGTGTCCTCTGTGCTTTCTCAGGTGATGGTTTTCATATTTTATCATTTTCATTTTCATTTTATGCCTGAAAAAAGTTTTCTACTATCAAAGCCTCCATATCATATTCACCTACACTGGCATCTCGTACCTCAGGGTCTCTCCATGTAAGAGCTATGGTGGTTTAATCCTACAGGTTTTGGGTTTTGTGGTATGGTGGTCAAAGGCTTCCATGCTCTTCCAGTATATGGTTGGCTCCTGGTCATCTGCCTCATGGAAGGTATTGGTGCTCGAAATCCTCAAACGATATTTCCCTGGTCGGATCTCAAGTTCATCTTCTCCCCCCAATGCGGATCAAGAGCAGTGGCAATGAGGAGATTTTGGGATGTGTAGTCTGCGGCTAGCGGTGTGCCTAGTTCGGCCCTTTGACAATGGATTTTTTTTTTGTGATTCAACCGCAACATTGTTCATCCCCATGACATCAATGATTTTTTTTTAATTTTTTATATCATTTTTTAGGTGAGTTGCTTATGTTTTCTTCTATGATAATGGTTTGATGGAGAGAGGAGTCGTTCTGGTAGTGGATTTTGGATGTTCGACTATCATAGTTTCGGTTATGTGTTTTTGTTTCGGGTTCACTGTTTGTTTGTTGTTTCTTCTTCATAATGGTGACTCGGTAAATGATAGAGTGATGTTTTTGGAGACAACCTTTATATTGTGAAGATGTAAACATGGAGTATGGATGACAAAAAGGGTGATGGTTTTTTATGTTTAGATGTTTATAGATGCGGTGAAGATGGCCAGTGCGTACTCACCCGCAATGTCTAATGAAGGAAATGAAGCTGATGATGGGGTGGGTTGATGAAAGGGATGTATCATGATGTGTCTCTCTAATCATGGATCCGTTATTTGAGGTATCCCGATATGGATGTTTAAAATTTGAATAAAATAGGGATTTATTCTAAGCTGTTCTTTGAATTTGAAATTTTTTCAATCTTGTGTATGGTCTATTTTCTACTCACCCCAAAAGAGGATTTCTAAAATAAAATTAAAATACTATTTACAGTCATATATTAATGATAATTAAATTACCATAGTCATGTGTGACATAAATTTAGAGCATTGTTATTGTATGGTGTAAAACATACCAAAAAATAAACAGTCCATGATTAATGGATGAATATGTTTTGTTCTAGTTGTAATATAATTATCACAGAAGAAAAATTATTATATATAGTCTTTAATAGAGTTTTATATTTTTTTAGTAATATAATGAAAATATTAACTTATACGATTTTATTTCATAGTATTAAATCATCAATTTTTTATATGAATGCTCTTTTAGAGTGTTGAATTTACACAAAAATTCATTTGTTATATTGTTAATAGGTTTCCCAATTTTATTCCCATAACCATACTAATATCATAAAATCATATTTAAACCATTAACCCATTATTATAACTTATAAGGAAATTAGATAATGAATAATTTAATACTCTGATCCATGGAGGTAGTAGTCCATATGTAAGCATGGGTGATGATTTAATATTTCATAGAATTGGGATTATGAGTAATATATATTATCATAAATGAATATAATTTTTCTCATAAATAACAAACTTATTTAATATATTAATTTTTAGGTCCATCCATGAAATATGGTAAAGGTTCATGAAGCACATTACATCATGGTGGTGGTAGTCCATAGAACACATAATTAGCTATCTGGTTTTTCTAAATAGGAAATGGAGAATGTTGGTAAATTATTATACATAAATTATTATAGAACTTAATTGAACATATTATATAGATGTTACAATTTTGATATTATGTAATGAAATTTTAGATTGACTTCACATAAATAAATAGATACAAGTAATAAGTTGGTGCAAATTTATACATCACTACCTGAGTAATCTTCTTTGTAAAGAGCATGAACCCTTTTAGGGATGGTATTTTGAGAAAAAGATAATCTTAGAATTTTGTAAATATATATTTATGATTGGTTTGGGTTTTTTTGGGGATGAACTAGGATGTTTGTGTGGGGGAGGAATGTGGGAAGAGGGGACTCCTTTTATAAGATAAATGGATTAACATTTTTCAAATACAAAAAATGTTTAATAATTGGATGTAACCATCAATAAATTGGATATAAATTTGAGAAATATTGGTTCTTTGATTATATAATGTAAAAATACATAGAAAAGAAATTAAAACATTATTTTCCCATTTACCACTTAGGTTACACATTTTTACCATTTTTGTTTCCCCACAACAACTTTTTTCCTATGTATTTTTTCCTTAATTAAAAAAAAATTAAATAGTTTTTATTATATAATTTGGACCTAGTTATTCAAAATTTCAAGTCCACATTTAATTAAATTTTTAAGTTTTAAAAGATACTTTTAAAATAACCAATCCACGGTATATTAAAATGTAATTATGTAAAATATAACTAATGAAAAAAATATCAAGTTAGGGTTTGTAAATTAAAACAATATTTTTTTTAAAAATAGTTTAATCAGTTATAAAATAAATACTTACTCTTCTAAAATAGATTAATAAGTGTCCAATTAATACTTATATATTGTTAATGTTATAAAAATCATTTCATTTTTAAAAATTCTATTTTTCAAAATTCACATAAATATCAATATTATTAGAAAAATAAAATGACATTATAAAGTAATATTTTAATTATAAATCCAAAGTTTTTTTTGTTTTAAATATTTCTTGTATAATATATATTTTCCTTTAAATGATATCATTAAATATATTAAAAAACTATTTTTACATGAATTTATAATATTAAAATTATAGTTAATCGTATAGTTGATTTCTATAAAACAATTATAAATATTGAATTAATTAGTCAATATTATATTTTTTAAAATTCATCTATTAATAATAATGGAATGGCTCAAAAAATAAAAAAGTGTAACATGCTTTCGACAGTGTGTACGACGCACAACCCCAAATAAAAAAGGTAATATATATTTTCCCAAGTATTTATAATATATTTAATATTTTAAATAAATTAAATATAATTTATATCTTTCAATTAATGTGATAGCAAGTTAGCGTGCGACACACACAATATTGATTTTCTTCAATGGCCTGCATTACACACAAGATCGATTTTTACAGAAAAATAATATAACATTATTTTTTAATTTAATAGGATATAAACTAGAAATGATGAATAAAATTTACTAACTTATGGAAATATATGGTTTCTTTAAATATAAAACAAATTAAATCGTTACAGATTAAAAAGAAATGAATATAAGAGAAAATTGAATATAAAGGGAATATTAATAGAAAACTATTTATATGCTCACAACGATTTTTTAAAATAATAAATTAAATTAATTAAACTTTTGGATTTATATTAATGAAATATATATTGTATATATTGAATATAAATTTTTTTATATTCATAAAATTGAATTGATAAGAACAAGATAAGAATAAACCCATTATTTAATATAAAACCCAATATTTTCATTAAATTATATTTACTCCCATTTAATGGAGAACCTATTTTAAATCAAAATTATTACCCTTTTATAAATTTTAAATGTCAAAATATAATACATCATTTAATTCTAAACATAAAAAAATGTTTACAGTGATTTATTGGTATATTTCTTTGAGGCTCAAATTTTTAATTAATAGTGAAAATGCTGAATTTTATTTCACTACTAGTATTTAACCAATTTATTTATACTGTTAATTTTTTTAATTGGAATTAAATTTTAACTATATAAAATTGTAATAAATTAGTCAAAATTTTGTCATTGGTATCAATTTCACTATGAAATTGAGTAAAAATAACACATCTAATGATTTGTTGTTTTTACTTTATAAACTGGAATTGTCATTCCGTCTATGGGATTAAATTTAAATTATTTACTACCACTTATTTTATTAAAAATTAGAAAAATTGATTACATATTTGGAATTAGAATATTTTATAATTTCAAACAAGGTAAACTTTTATTTATCGAAAATATTATTCTAATTAATTTAAACTAATTTCAATGATAAATGTAAAATTAAGAATAATAAGATAAAAAACATAATTATAAGGGTCGAATTTAAATATAAGCTTGTCTGAAATCTATTTTATAGTCATATTACAACCCTACCATATCTGTTCATGAATTGGTTACATTATTCGAGACACTTGAAATTCCTTAAACAGGTATGAAATTCCTTTCTCAAAATATTACAAAAGCTTCTATTACTCTTCCAATATTTAAAAGGAATCCTCTACTCCCACATCATCACACCTATGAAGAAACATTGGATCAACTAATATCTATGAAAATGGATCTTATAAATCCATCCTATCATCTTATAATCCTTTACTTTCGTACAAGGAATACCAAGGAATTCCTTTGGTTTAAAACAAAAGGATTTACCAGATTAAGAGGTAACATCTTTCTTGAAGGTCTTTAGTTTTAATTTAGTTAAACATCCCCTAAACTATTATTATTTCATAAATATATAACTATAAATTTATCCTCAATATACTAGGATTTTTTATTATATTTTTTAACCTACACTCACAGACACCTCCATCTAATGGGTATCAAACATACTTTTAATGTGTATAGTGAACTACCACATCACAAAATGGTGATTGTTCATTATTGTTTTACCACATCTCATGGTGGTAAATATTATGGAAAATATATTTATATATGATATAAAATATATCAATAATGTATTTATACTTCTGTAATTATATTATTAAAAATATATTTATATATGATATAAAATATATCAATAATGTATTTATACTTTTGATATGTTCACAGAAAACATGGAATGTATAAATTATGTTTTTAATTTTATATATGAAACATATAGAACACAGATATATATATATATATATATATTATTCATTACATAATTACCTTTTTGGGAATTTAATATATTATTTTCATTATTAAACAATTCATACATTATAAAAGTGATAACATCATTCATGGATTTGTAAATTACCGACTCCTAAAAATGGTTATATTCCTTTTAAATATAAATAATTTTTTATTTATATCTGGTCTATTACATCCCCACTTTTGAACGCAATTAAAGGAATAAAATTATGGTATTATAGGCCCAAGGACTTGACCCCGCCAATATCCCCCCACCCCAGAACCCTTACCACCTCACTACCCATAGTGGGTAAGAATGATATAAATAATAATAAATTATTTGGTAAAATTTTATTTTTGATATAATGATCCTTAAGTAATGATATAATGTTTCATTGCTAATTTCCCTAAAGATTAATGAAAAATGGGAATGTTACTAATGCATATCATGGGCCTATTGTCTCTGTGATTGTAATGTTGGTTCAATTTTCATATTAAATCATTAATGTTTGGTAATAAATTAATTAATTTTGTATTGTTCTGATAAATATGTCATGGTTATTAGTGTTTTTATGTTATGTAATGATCCTATTGACAATATATTAACTACAAGTGTTTTTTTGACACACAAACTGAATTTATTTAAAACATCAGATGTAAATATAATTGTGTAAGTAGTTGTACAAAACATAGTAATAATTAAATTATTATGATAAAAATTGTAATGATTATAAAGAATTTAAATAATTAAAATATGATTATTATTTATGAATATATACACACATGATACTGTATAGACTTAATGTAATGGATTTGAATCTCATCACTTAAATCTGTGAGATAAATGACATATTCACTAATCACTTATTTTGTGTTTTGTACTTAATGGTCCATGAGATATATTATATTATTAATCCTTTTACGTTTATTGTATTCAAAAAAATCAATAAATAGTATTTCTTCATGAGGAGTATGATTCAAGTTATTCAAGGTGGTCTGGGACACTTTGAAATGTTTAATGAATATTTTACTGAAGTGTAATTTTATTTATCTATCAATTTTATTTCAATTACAAACTAATATATCAAATTTTTCAATAAAACCATTAATTTTTTTGTACCCTGTTATTATGCATTTCCATTTTTATTTAATAATACTATTTTCCCACTCTTTTCAACTCAAATTTCATTGAATACTTTTTAACGAAAACACAAATTTATTTTACACTTTAGTTAGAGAATCTGTTTTCTTTTAAAACCTGTGTTTTATAAATTTAATTAGAAATTTTTTTTAAATGATTTTTTAAATATTTTTTTTAAATATTTTTTCTTTTAACAAATTTTTTAATGAAATCTTTTTATCTCATTAAAAAAATTATAACATGTTTACTGTATATAAGTAATGTTTTCTTCCTCGTATGGTATGTGTGGATTTACTCACCATCATTTAATTGATTTATCATTTTCATCTTAAATTGGTTACTTTTTAATTAAATATTTTTCAAAAGTGATTTTCAATGAATTTTTTTTTAAAAATTAATATTTTCCTCAAGAATGTTTTTAAAAAATATTTTTATTTATATTAAAAACGTACAACCCTTTCTTTTACTATAATTATTATATATTTTTTGATACTATCTTGTTTCTTCCTCTAGATGGTTTATGATTGATTTGGACAATTTTTTTATTCAAATTTACTTCCTTGAATTATTTTTTAGCCCCCCTGAAATAATTAATTTTATATTATCCTTGATAATGGAATTTGACCTAAATTATCTATATCAGTTATCATGGATATTGATATATCCAAAACACTATACCATTTTAAAAATAGTGTCTACTTTGAAAGTTATTTTATTATTAGGGGAAATATTTTAAATATTGTTTTCTTTATTCAAGAATGAATTTTGACAAGGTATATTATTTATTTTTTTTATTAAATAAAATGAATTATTTAGAATGGTATTGATGTGTGGAGACCATACATTATATATCTCTTAAATGCATTAATATGTTCTCATGAGGCTAATAAGTTGGTAAAATTAAACAGGGTCCGACCCATAACTTTAAACTAACATTTGAAAGGTGTTGACTGTATAGGTTTTAATATTACTAAGACATGACATCCCATAAATAAGAATTTCATAATTTAGTTTCATTTTTATATATGCAATATATTTTTCATCAGTATATCTATATATTCATTTAATTTTTTGTTCATTGATTGAATGGAATTTTTTTATGAAATTTAAATTTCTATATTTCTTCTTCCTTATATAATAATTTTAAAGCAATGTCTTTTCACTTAACTATCTTTATTTCTGTTTAACTTTCTTTTTAAACTATTTATTACTTGGCATGTCTGTTAAATTTTTTATTATTCCACGTTGATTTATTCATATTGATTCATTATTTCATTCATTGTAAATTACCCTTATTAATAATTTTTTCTCACACTTATTAGTTTTACATTCCCAAATAATTAATAAAACATACTATGAAATAAATGCGGGGATATAACAGAAGGAATAAATTTATTCTCAATGTTATTCAGGCATAAAATATTATAATTTTTGTGTTAATCTGTAATATAAGGTTCATGTGTGCATCTAGTTTACCAAGACTATAAAACATATTAGACCATCATGATATGATTCATTATTATTATGAAAATTTAATTGATACTAGAAATTGGATTTAGGCTCGTAGGGGAATATTTCCAAAGTTGTTATCAAATTATGTTTAGTAGAATCCTCAATAACTCGGTTTAAGAATACATAGATTCGAGAATATGTACCTATGGTTTAATTTGTGGATATAAATAGAAGAATGATCTAAAGATTTTATTAGATATATATTATATAGATTTTTAATAATATATCCCTATCTTGATATTAAAAGTGGACATGGTTCTAGAACATATATTCCTAGAAGTAACAACTCTGATAAGGTTTCTCAATCCTAACATCACATAACCTTTCACATGAAAAGCTTCCTTATAGTCCACCCGGTTTGACACTCAAGAGATATATTCTTATGATAATTAAAATTTTCTTTACAAATCATTATGAAGTATTTAGATAGATAATGAAAATGAATTATCAAGATGTTTTAGATTAAAAAATAATGTGGCATGATATAAATAAATTATATATGATTATATTCTTTTCTGAATATCACTATTGTTACTAACACTATTCTTTCTTATTTTAGTTATTTAACAGAACTCAAAGGATTCAAGTTAACATTTCACCTATAGGATAATGTGGTGACAATGAGTAATCAATTGAGGTTTTGATATGAGTCAAAGATATCATATTTATTTTTAAATAGTTTTATCGAACTAATATTAAAAATATATAAATTTAAAAATTCTTAAACCCACTAAGGAAGTGAAGGATGGAGTTTTCTAGGAAATCTAGAGGTGGATTCCATGGAGATAAAAAGTATTAATTTCTATTATGAAATGAATTTGGAATGAAGAAGCATGGAATGTTTCTTAGTAGAAGAGGTAAATGCCTGAGGGAAATATAAGGATAAAAAAGAATTTAAATAATTCCAATGTATTGGTATATAAAAATGATGTATGAACCTAATTTTTAAAAGGAATAATACCATTAGTTCTTGGATTTGTATTACAATTATATTTTCTTACTAAAAATGATGTAAAACTCATGTTTATAATATAGGGTCACTATATAAAAATCTATATGAGGTGTTCATCATCACAATGAGGTGTGTATGGGAAAATTTTATGACATGTGGTTTGAACATCTGTAAAAATTGATAGATTATTCATTAGTTTTTTTACTCTTATATGGTTAGGTTCTTTGAACATTATGGGTTATATGGTATATATCATGAAAAAATACACTTTATAATGATTCTTCTATAAGGGGTTGGTTGATCTAGTTCTCATTTGTATTGTTTCAAATGTGTTAATTGTTATGGAAACTTATTGAGGTTACATTGCTATATGCCCTATATTACAGATTTATAATGACTGAAACATGTTTCTATAGGGTTATTTTATTTAGGAAATTAATTTATAATGAAATTTTGAAAAAAAGTAGGAAATTAAATACTCTTTCCAAAATTCATGGGGATGAATTCAAATTTAGTGAATTGAGGTGGCCATGACTGGTGAAATGTTTCGATGTGATCATTTTCTTTTAAATAAAATAAATTATTTTTTGGGAAATGTAAATTGGTTTTTGTTTATTCCAATAGATGAGGTTTATTGTTAATTTTTAATGAAACATTTAAAAATTTTGGAAAATAAATTGATATTTTTTTATTGTCGATTGAAGATTTATTTTTTTTCAGTAATTTTATTTGAAAATACTAATTTAACGATTTATTTTCTAACTAGCACTGGTGATTTTCATTATGAAATGAATTATGTAGTTTTTTTTTGTTTTTGGTTCTGTACTGGGTTTTTTATCTTATGCCTATATATTTTAGATATTAGCTCTGTAAGTGGATCCATGTTGTTCTTATTGTTGAAATGGGGTCAATTTGGAAGTGGTGTGAAACATTAGTTTGCAAGGAGATGGTCTCAGGTTCATAATAAGTTAGATTACTGTTGTTTTCTTTTCATTTGTTTATTTATCTATTATACCTTCTTTTATCAACCTATTTATTGTTAATGTTTCTATTTATGAAAATGTGAGAGATCAATTTATTTTATAATGAATTTTTTCACATGTTTATATATAATATATATTGTAATCATTTACTTCACTTTCATTATAATTATTTTTGTAAAAATCAATCCCCAAGGGATTCATGTGATCCCTAGGAAATGATTTCTAGTCTATGGTGATCACAGACACACTTTGAGACTTTTTTGGGCTAGTTTGGGAACTAGATTCTGTTGTAGCCTAGGATAGTTTGTTAATGAATGTTACTAGAATAATTTTGGTTCATTAGAAATATTATAAGTCTTTTTTTATAAATTTATATTTAGGGAGGTCCTATTAGAATAGTGACTAAGGTTTTCATATAAAAATTGTAAATGGTGGGGATAGTATAATTTTTTCTTTCTTAAACGGATCCTCAACATACCTGGGGAATAAGGGTTTTTAGTTTTCAATTTGAGTATGTTTCCGGTTGTTTCTAATATTTTTAGATTCAAATTGTTATTTTTTTTGATATCTTAAAATTATACATGTTATATATGGGGTCATTTTATAAGTTATGGGTGAAATGGAAGATAACATGAGTGTCATGGGTAGATGAAATATCTTGGGAAATAAAATGGTGCTGATGTTGTTAAGTCTCATCACTTTACAATGTGTGTTGGCCAACTTTTTTGTGATTTCCCAACCCATGTGGCCAAGGGTTGTAAAAAATTGTTTCTTCCATTATTATATTTTTTGACAATTATATATTATGAATTACTCCAAATTTTATTCTAATTTTGTCATGGAGGATTGAGAAGTTTTTTTTTCGTATACGGATCTAGTTTTTTGTGAAAACTGTTTGGAAAATTATGTTGTTATGTTATAGAAATTTTATTTTTAAAACTATTCTTTAAAAAATGGATGTATTTTTTGAAATGGTCATATTCATTATTGGTATGAATGAATGTGATAAAAATGTTGTAAAAATTTATGGATTGTTCAGTCAAAGAGAAAATAAGAATTTAATGATAATTCTATCGATACATGGTATTCAAATTAAAATGGAATATAGAATTATTTTTATGGAATTGATTTTATATGAAGTATGTTTTCAATTGAGGTTATTTTGTTTTTAAATGTAGGAATGAACTAATTTTCAAGAAAAAACCATTGTCGGAATGTGATTTAAAAACCCCTTCATGAAAATTGTTATTTCGAAAGAATATTTCCATTTATTGGTGTGAATTGTGCTTGCCTTTCTTGAAATGTTTTTGATTTGGTATGATTCCATTCTTATGAAGGAATTTTTTTTTACGATTTCACATGTTAATTCATTTTTTATATACTATATTATTTATAATTACTAGAATTCCCTAAATGGATCCACCATTTATGTTGCTAAACAAGACTCTGACTATAGCAGTGGATGTTGACCCTTCCTTGTGCACAAACCCGATTTTAAAATTATTCAATAAAAATATCCCTTTATTCATTGATAATACATAGTGATAAGATTAATTTTGGTGGTTGGAAGAGATTGATAAGATCCTAAATTATCATAGTACACATGATTATTCACATAAATTATGTATCAAGGTATTACCAGTCTATTTTATCCAGGACTGTTTAGATCTATTGGTAACTCCTCAGTTGTGTGAGGGAATGTCTTGAGAGAACATCAGGATGAATTATTTTTGTTGGTTCTTCCTTGAGATTGTGAAACAAAAAAAGTAATAGTGATTTTATGAGCCTACATTATATATTTTTATTAGTGAGGATGTATTCCCATAACCTTTCAAATTTGTTCTTCTTTTCTTTGAAGAACGTTAACAATGATTCTGGAAAGGATCATTTTTTTGAGGTAGTCTTTAGCCAAATTTTTTCCATCTATAATTCTATAAGATCATTAATATTTTTGGGTGGACTCAATGAGTATATTTATGTGTAATCTATCTAATTTAGGTATCACATACATTGTGATTCTTTAGTTATATTTAATGTATATACAAAATATAGAGGGCATGATGACATACAAATGTGTTAGGATTAGAAATAGTATGCACTTGAAAATAGGGAAATGTTATTTCTTAATGGTAATAAAACAACACATGTGTGATTATATTTTATGGATTTGGTCCATGATAAACCATCATGTATTTAGTGTCTAAGAGTTTTCCTCCATTTTCATTGTTTGGATTATCTTGAGAATTTGGTATATTGGGATTTCAAAGACGTATAGGGTTATATCCTTGTGAATATGTGTAGTTTTTGGTAATTTTTTAATTAGAAATCATGGTTTCTAGATACCTAATTTTATTATTAATGTTTTTTAGATGATTGTTTTTGAGGATGTTCATGAGGATGGATTTATTGATATTTCGTGGAAGGTCTATTTTTTCTTATAGAATTACCCTTCCTATGTGTATATATTTTGATGTTTTAATTCTAGTTTTTTAATTCCACTATTATTGGTGTTCAATGTGTCTTTGGTGAGAATCATTGTTTTGTTTGAGAATTCTGGAATGTTTTAGTTTCATTCATTCCTATATACATCATTTTAGGATAACGTCCATTGGAAATTAGAAAGGATTTTGGTGTATGGTTGGGTAACTAGGGTGTGTGATCTTGTAACATCCCAGGTAAATAAAGAATATTATATTTTCATATTTATAAATATTTGTGAATAAAATTTTAATATTTCTTTAATTGGAATTCTATGTTCGATGGCGTACCCCATACTCGACAATGAGTTTATTTGAAATATTATGTAGCACACTAATAATATTGAAATATTATTTAGAATGGTAGTTCATGCCTAGATGTTGTAAAGGCAGGAATGAAGATAACTAACTAAAAATTGATTATGTATATTTGTTAAATATTTTTACATTTATCCAATAAATTGTAGACTCTTAAAATGCAAATGACTTAATTTTTAGCATAAATATTCTAATATTCTTTAAAAGGATGATTAACTGCCTTTTGATGGTGAACCCTTTTTAAATCCTCTTTTTCACAATTTTATATGTTATAATATAAAAATTAAAATCCTTATTTATAATTGGTAAATCAAAATTTACATTGTGTAAATTTTTGTTATTTTTCCGATATAGTTCATTTTTTATGAATACTGAAAAATGTTCTATTTTAATACAAAACATCCTTTTAATTTAATTTAGTTATATGAATATATTATATTTTTAATTTGATTTAAAGTGTTGTTATAATATATTTCTACCATTTAATTCAATAGTGGTCATTAGAATTGATTTCACTTTGAAATTGGACATAATCAAGTGCCAATCTTTTGATAGATATTCTATCATAAAAACACTCTCTTTGTTTTGAAAATGGGAATTAATTATAAAATTAATTAATGATACTTATATGTTTTTAATTTGGAAAAATGGAAATCATTTTTTAATTTGGAATATAAATTTTACTTTGGATAAATTTTTGATATTTTTCTGACAAATGGTCATTTTAAATGAATAGTGAAAAATACTGCATTTTATATCAAAACTACTTTTCATATATTATAATTATATAGTTAGGATGTCCATTTAATTGGGTTTAATGTGTAATTGAATATGGTTTTTATCACTTTATTCAATGTTGTTCATTGGAAGTAATTTTACATTTCAATTGGATTTAAAAACATGTCAATCTTTTGATAAATTTTACTTCATAAAAAATCGTCTTTGGTTTTGACAATGGGTATTATTTTAAATTAATTACTACAATTTCTATGTTTGTAATTTTATAAAATGGAATCCATATTTGTAATAATAAGATAAAAATTATGTAATTAAGAATCTTCTGTTTTTTGACATTATGAATAGTAACAACGTCAATTATCTTTAATTATCATGATTAATTAGCAATCGGGTAGTTAAGGGTAATAATATAATTACATAATAATATAAAATTACCCCAACATGTGTTCAAATACACTTGGTTGTGTCATGGGATACCATGGGATTCCTTGTGCTAACTTAGGGACCCCATTGAATCACTTTTGTGTGATAGTGACCTTTTATCATATAATTTTTTAAAGAAAGGATAAATATAACCAAAATATATGACACATAAGTAAATTTTTTTTAATTTTGTTAAAATAAATGATCTCTTAGACTATAAATATTATTTGTAAATCTAAATGTATTTCCTACATCATGGTATTTTTTTAAATAATTTTTAGACATTATATAAATAAATTTGTTTATGACACCATGATGATGTAGTGATTACCTCATTGATGAACAATTTATATAAAATTAAACGATATGGTAAAATATAAGACATAAACATGACTAAAACCTATTGTATGAGTGTATTTATAACCCTTATCACATTATACTCGAAATATTTCATTCTGGGTCCTTTAAAATCCGAAAACCATTTTATAAAAAAGTAACATTTCAGGACATTCAAAAAGTGACCCTCATCCCTCTTATAAAAGGCCCCCAACTCTACCCCCTTACCCACACCTCTCAAGCCCATGTCTTTTCCAAACTCTGCTCATATTTTTTCTCCAGATCCCTCACTTACTCCTAGAATCCTATCTCTAGGAATAAGTCTTTCCAAGGATGCCTTTGGCTCAAATAAAAAAGAGTTACCCGATTTAGAGGTAATGTCTTCTCTTGAGTTTCTTCCTTTTATTTTCCTTCTTCACTCACCACTATCTTATTATTATTTCATCCCATAAAATCACCAGTATCCTCAATATAATAGGATGTTGTTTTGATATTTATTATATCTACACTTACACACACCCCTATCTAATGGTTAAAGAACATATTGTTTCTGTGGGTGGCGAATTACGGCCTCACGAAACGATGGTTTTTAAATATTATTTTAACACAATTCATGGTTTCCATTTTAATGTCACTATATTTATATATGATATATATGGTATTTATTTTTTCTATATGATTCTTAATTTTATTTTTAAATCAAATTGTTATGCATTTCATGTAGTGGAACTGCGATAATTTCATCTGAGGAAGTGTGGACTACTGCCCCCTCAAATGATGTGACTCGTTCATGCCAAACATGGAATTTATAAATATTGTAATTAATGAACATATGTTACTAATATAAAATATATAATATACTGAAATTATAATATATATATATATATGTCTCTTTTATTTTTAATTCCATTAATATGACAAAGAAATGAATGTAGTGTTCATGCGTACGTACGGGCTACCGTATCCATGAATGGTGCATTTCATTTTTTTATCCAAATGTTATAGAATAGTATACAATGAATATATACAGTATATATATGATATTTTATTAATTAATACCATTATGGAGATGATGTAATTATAACTACATGGGAAATTCTTTTTAAACAAGGTCATTGTTGACTCGTGTACTGAACATCGACAAAATGTATGATATGAACACACATAATTAACTAATTATTATAATATTATAATATGTGATATGAATTGAATAATAAAATTTACAAAAAGCCCTTAATAAATTATAAATTGACCAAAGATTATTATTCAGGAATATAAAAAATTAACACGACAAGTCGGACCTGAGGTAAGGGGATTTCTTATCTCACTTTTAATTCCGTGAGATTTTGCATCGTTTTCTACTTATTTTTTTTTCATGTGGTGTATTGTGTACTGTCATTTCATATATATTATCATGATTCATTTTATATTCATGTCATTATGCGATTCATTGGGTGTTTATTATCTTTTGGTCATACGACTCGATTGATTACAATGATGTAAGGGGTTTTTATCCCACTTTTTATTCCCGTGAGATTCATGATACATTTGCCACTATTTCCTTTTGTGTGGAGTATGTAATGCCTAAGATTTTATTTTTTGTGTAATAAAATTTAATTTATGTGTATTTACATCTTCATTTTTTACCTTTCTTTCATGGGGTGTACGTTTCGAAAGTTACCCAAATCAGTAATGGATCCTTTCACCCACTTCTTTTTAAATGACTTATTTTAGATAGGTCTTTTAAATCACATCTTCTTATGTTGGGTTATGTTCTTATATATTATTATTGCTAAAAATTTTATTTCCAAGTGATGAGATACCCTTTTTATCTCTCATCAACTCATTTTATGAAATTTAATGTGACGCTGTTAGGCTGTCGAATTTTAGTAAGGGATCTTTTTAACCCAATTTCATTTCTTTTGGGTTAAACCTCTACTTCTTGATTATGTCGTGATATGAATTTGTTTGGAAGAAATATGATTGTTTTACACTTAATATCCACTTACATTGGGTGTATTTATATTTTTAACACATAATTATGTATGTTATTTATCCTTATTCTAAGGATACTGTCTTTGTACGGGACGGCATCTCAATCTCCTTTCGTTGAGGCATTCTTCAATTTATATACGACCATCTGTTATTGGTTGAATAATAAACCCTTTTGACTTTTAATTTCATTCAAAATGAATCTTTTTACAAGAATTATTTTACTAGATGACAAAAGGAATGTTTTTGTCTTACGTATGCGGTGACAATGACTTCTCCGCCACCGTGACCATTAATTGAGTTTCAGATTCCTTTATAAGCCATAACTTTTTTAAATGAAAAATAAATTCCATTTTTTACTTTTCTTTATTTTGGTATTGAAAATGGTTTTGATAATGTTTTGATTGTATCAATGTGTTGTATTGATAAATTGTGATTGAAATGTGGAAATGTTATGTTTTTTATGCATGTTTTATGGGATACAATTATGTTATGGTTCATGGGCGTTGTTTATGAAGTCGGGTGGTTCTGTGATAAACTAACGGTGGGTGAGCCTGTGATAGATCTCCAATGCATTGGGTAAGGTGAAAGAGTCAATCTCTATGTTTTCCTTGAATATATTTATGGAATATATTGTGATGGGTATTCCAAACGTAACCATGAGTTTTACTCCCTACGTAAGAATGTTATGAATTCCTCTAATTACCTTTATGTATTACGATTTCTATGATTTATTCATAAATCATATGATTTCATGAGGTATGTTAATGTTCTTATGTTTTATGAGTAATGTATGATTTCATTGATTCATATATATAACGGAACTAATGTTTCTTTTCGTATTTTTATATCCCTTACTAAGATTTTTATGTTCATCCCATGTTTGTGAAATTTTTTCGACAGGACATAAAGATGGATTGTGTCTAGGATGGGATAAAGGAAATACATGCTTTAAAAAACATGGAACTAATCATGTTTCTTTTTTTATGAGTTTTTATTTTATGAAAATATGGAAACTGAGTAGAACTGTCTATTTTATAATCTTTTGAGACGTAATAGTGTTGTCCAACATATCTAAAACTCTAAACCTGATAAGATAGTCAATTTTAATTATCTATTTTATTAAATATTATGTAATGTATTAAGGTTGGGTCCATATAAATCTATATGTTGAGCTTGGTATACTAGCTAGTGTTTGGATATGGATATTCAAATGCACTGTATTTCGGTGATCCATATTTAAAACCAAATTATTTCCCTATTTTTCATGACCAAACACAATTAATCATTAAATTATTTAAAAAGATTATTTTAGTTGTTATTCATTACATTGGGTTTGGAAGTGAATTATTAGTAGAGTAAAAATATCTCTCACATATTCACATTATTTTAGGATTCCATTATTAGTAGTTTTCATTTTTATTCCACTATGTTTGAGTAATAATAAATGGTTGGAAAACAATATTCAGTATCACATGCTCTTAGAGTTTCTTTTTTAGTGTTCCTCTCTCAGTTTCTCTTAGATGTGTTTGGAAACGATGTGGTTGAACAATTCAACCATTTTGATAAATTGGTTTTTTGATTTAGTGTTTAGTGGTATTAGGTGATTAATTTGGTTAGGAACTCTTGAGGACTTTCAATTTCATTAAACTCTAATTTTGAATGTAAATATTGGTGGAGGAATGTGGAATGGGGGATATTTTGTGGTTTGATCTTTTCAAAAATTATTTAATTGTGGTTTTATACAATTTTAATTTCATTTGAATACCAATCAATGTTTTAGTGTTAATTTATTGAATTTTAACTTTATTTTATAATAGTTTTTGTGTCTGGCACATCATATTTTCCAAATGATTTTTCAACCCTTTTTTGGCTTTTATATATTAATGAGTTGATTTTTCACTCCCATTTTGTGGGAATTTTCTTATTTATCCGATAGGCTCTATATTTTTACAAGGTTATTAATTTCATGGTGTTAGGGGTTATGGTATAGCTAGTTACACATTGGGTGTTAGAGTCAACTTTAATTTTCTTATAATTCACTTAATTTATTGTTCATTGGATGCCAAACAATACGTGAACGATCTATGTTGTTGTTCTAGTTTATTCAGACATAAAATTTTCCCTCCAAGTGTTCTATGATTAACGGTCTAGGATGGTACTTTTATCGCATTGAGGATAGTGGGGGATTGTTTGATGACATATCATCTGAACTATATCATACATAGGTATATGGTTTGTTAGTTGGTAGAATAATTTATGGTAATGTGCATCACACATTAAGTATCCTAGGGTTGATCTCAGGACTCATTCGATGGTATGATGACCTAGTCGTTGGGAAAGATTTATCTAATTATCCTTTGTTACATTTCCTTGTACCTCCTCATTATGGAACACAATTATATTTATATTGTTATATTCATTTTTTAAATCTTGTTTCCTACTTTTCATTACAAGACCCATGTGGGTGTTGGGATATTTTATTTGGAAAAATATTATTTCAACGGCATTATGAAAACCAATTTGAGAGTAAATACACTTCTATGAGTTATTGATGTGTATTTAAAAAATGGATGGTTTGAGGAGGATTCAAATATTTAAATATTTTTATGTGGTCGTGTAAATATAAATGTAATAAATGAGGTATTTTTTAGAAATTTTTATTGGTTTTTTGTTTTAAAATTATATTTGGAAATTGGATTATTATCAATGAAATGTCCTAGAGTTTTTGTGTAATTTTTTTAATGGGAATTATTTCGAGACCCCAAAATTTTATGGTGCATGATTTCCAGGTCTAGAGTGCACAAAATCATCCATCTGAAAATGTTAATATTTAAATATCGAGCATGATTAGTTTGTAAAAAAATGAGTAACTCAAAAAAGGGGGCCCATATCAGAAATCTGATTGCACCGTTGTGTTGATGATGGTGGTTTTACCCTCAGAGTTACTTATATTTAGTCGGCGCATGCCTCCAGCGAAAAAACCCAATTATGGAATAACCATAAATAAAATTATTAAATAATATTATTTTATTTTTAAAATTCTTATAAACAACTAATGGTGACTCGAATTAAAAATATAAGGCCCCCACTAAGCTCATGAGGGTGTTCTTTCCTTAGGTAGATACTAACATTGGCTGGAACAAGCCAAAAGTGGAAGACAGTTTCTAGCTATAAATAAAATGACAATGAAACAATTATTTTATTGTTAAATCCTTATATCTTTTAATCGGTAACATGGATTGAAAATATGATAGTACTGTTGAGTTCTTGGGGGTGGGTTCCCCATATCCATAGCCTAAACTCAAATGACATGAGTCTAGAATGAATTTAATTTTTTTTTTTAACTTTCTTAAGGTATGTTTAGTAAACAATTGAGTGGAGATTTCTATCTTTTGAACCGGTTATCGAATTAGAAATTAGTGGGAACCGTTGAATTCACAGTGCTAGGATTTTCTTAGCTGACGATTAACTTTGACTGGAAAGGGCCATATGAAAAAATATAATATTTGGACTATACAAAAAAATAATAAAATAACAAAAGATGTTATTTTATTCTTACTTCAACGGTTGAGTAGTAGTTGGAGGGACTACAGTGTAACAGAAGAAATTAAATATGATTCCTTTAATGGAATGACCCTTGGGATATGTAACCACAATATTCATGGGGTTAAAGGTTCATTTATTGAGGTTAATTAATAAACCATATCAAAAAAATGAAATGTGGTACAATTTCATTTATTTAATCAATGTATTGGAAATGGATTTGGGAACTCACAAGAGGAACCTCTGATGAAATGATGACTATGTCACCCTCCAATGAAGAACGGTGATACATCAACGACTGTTGGAGAATTTGAAACTGACTATGATGAATGACTTTGAACATATATTTTTTCTTTAGTATGAAATGGAATCCACAGAATTCAAGTAGGGGATTACATTTTTTAGGCTTCCTATCATCCTGCTCTTGGAAAATAGAATGAACGCGGAACTACTAACTTACTGGTTGATTCATGTCTCATTTGTTGTTGAGGGTGGTTGTTGCAAGGTCTTAAATTGGGGATTGTTCTTTCTAATTGATGATTATTATCAATCCATGTTAGATAATTAACCGGGATGGTGAGGGCCAATCACAACAATACTCGGACCCCCCCCCCTCCACTCATGGAATATGTTTGTAATTTTGTGCACCATCTTGAAATGAGGAGTCAAGAAAAATGTAAGAGCCTCGCAGTGAAGGCGGAAAACCGGAAGGCCTGTAGGTGTAAACAGGAAAGAAAACAGACCACTAGAAAATCTATGGTGGTCTGTGGAAGAAGGTACTACCGAAGCATCAATGGCGTCACTGACATGCCGCTTGGGGAGAGGTGCAGTACTCTTGGGCCGCTCGGCTAGAAAAACGGCCGGCTAGAGCTGAATGTTTCGTAAAAGTGGGTGACGCCACCAGAAGGCTACCCCGGGCACATTATACTGAATCGACGTGACTGGCCCACATCTGCAGGGGTTGGGTTTTCCCAGGTGGGTCGAACCTGTGGGCCCAATGGGCAGGTCAGGGCCGACCCCTACTAGACCAATACCCGGCCGGTTTCGTTTCGTTATTTTGGGTGTATCACGCAAAATGGGAATCTAATTAATGTGACATGAGTGGCATGAGGACCCTTACGATGAAACGGTCCTTTAGAGATACTCCTATAGAGTTTTGTAAGAATAGGTAGTATGATCGAGTTGGATCGGACTCAAATACAACTGGGACCTATTTACCTTTTTTCTTATAACATACAGACCATGTGTCCGAATGATGCACCATCTATTGTGTTGGAATCCTTACAAGAAGGTGGTCCAACAGGTAAATACTTTATGGATCATGGTGGATGTTGAGGTATGACTGATGATATGGGGACCAAAGACTCATGAACTAAAATGCACCAAGAATGTGAGTCTAGTGGCTGTCTGTCAAGTGAAGAGAAAGCCTTTATAGATCGGAATCAGAGTAACCATGTGTGGATCAGCAGTAGTAAAACCTTATAAGGATTTTCCATAGAGAGTCGCATCATGGATCAGCAACATACAACCCTGTGTGGATCGATGACTTACGACACTGTGTGGATGGATAACTTACGACCCTGTTTGGATCGATGACTTATGAACCTGTGTGGATCAGGGAGTTATGACCATGTGTGGATCGACGACATATGACCATGTGTGGATATTGGAAATACAACCATGTTTGGATTGATGGCTTATGACCTATTGTGGATCGGGGACTTACGATCCTATGTGGATCAATTAATTACAACCCTGTGTGGATCGACAACTTACGACCCTTTGTGGATCGACAACTTACAACCCTCTATAGATCGACGACTTATGACCCTATGCGGATTGGTGACTTATGACCCTATGTGGATCATAAATATAAAAAATTATTCTTATTTATGTAGGGGAACTTCACAATGTAATAATAAGATTTATCTTTAAGAATAGTCATCATTATTCCTATTCGTTAGGTTATATACCTCGTGTGAGCTACCTCTTTTAGTTTGTACCTTTTGGTTGATGACTTTCATGGTGTTTTTACCTCTGGGGTATTTTTCTTTGTCTTGTTCACTTTTGTGGATTACCAAGAGCATTTGTGGGTCTCAGGGTCTCAACTGAATATTTTTATACTCACCCTTGCACGTGCATTTCCCACATGTGGTGTGTCTGGTGTAGACGTTTGAGGTTTCGAGGGAGGTGCTTAGGGGGATGGGACATATGGATACAATGATAGTGTATGTGGTGTAAAAGGACCAGTTGGGGCCCAATAGGATTGGGCGACTAGAACATACTACTTTATCTTTCAATAGCATCACTTCTCTGATGATCAAGTGGGTTTTTCTGCCGATGTCCATAAAAGTTTCCTTTTGTACTTTGTTATTTACAATACTTTTTTGGGTTTGTATTCTTTCCCACATAATTTCACCTGTACATGAACTCAAACGTATTTTAGTTGTATAGATTTTCCCACTTTTGGTGCATTGGTATGTTCTTGGACGTGTGTGTGCAGGTTTAAAGGCAATACCTTCTCATTTTTGGGTTTTGCCTTTCTGGCGCTAGTCACCAGCCCATGGCCTATAGAAGGTGGTCTTGGGGTAGTCACGACATAGGCCCTAGGGGATAGGTCATAACAATGTTGTATCAGAGGGTGGTCTGTTCTACCATAAGTACTAAGAGTCTGTATTATGTAATGGGGAAATTGTGTTAAGTGTTTTGGGTTTGGTTTTTAGTGTGCAAAGTCCAGTGTTAATGCGGCGACCAACGTATCCATACACCTAGAGCCTAAATTCATTTTTCTGATTCGGTACATGAAAACAGTTGTTTCATGTGTTTAAAATAATCTATTCGTCTATTTGATTCATCTCACCATGTATGAAATTTTTACCAGGGTTCTTCTCAATTCTCTTTCGAGATTCCTCCAAACAGAAATCCAGTCGGGATTTCAGTGAAAGATCATGTGGATGTTCCACAGAGGGATTCAGCTTCGGTATAGGGACCGTTGCTCGAGATGGTGCCTACGGGCAGTTTCCCAGCACTACCATGTCATGTTGGACAATAGTTCCTATAGGCGCTACCATTAAGGGACACATATAGTCTCGGTTCCTTACACGAGCTTCAAAAATAAGTACCCCTCATGTTTCGAGGTAAGCCAAACTCACAGGCATCTACGGACTGACATGGGGTGGTTATTGAGCTTCAATATATCCATAGAACCATTCAATTAGTTTTTGGCCCTGGTAGTGAGCATTCAATGTGGCTCAGCAGGGGAATGGCATTGTTTAGATTACCCAGATCTTACGAGGAGGTGTATTTTTTGTGGATATATCTTGAGAACCGTCCTAAGTGAAGGGGTATCTTTCCTTCAAGATCTAATGGGTATGTGTTCCCAAGAGCATCTATTGCTTCAGTTGGATTAAATGTTGGTTTTTGAGTATTCGATGAGGCGTAATGACCATTCCTGGTACTCGATGAATATGATACAACCAGTGCTTCAGGGATCGGCCCTCCGAGTGAGATGTTTTTAGATTCATTTGATCCCAAAATTTTCCTCTTTTAATTATTGCTTATGATAGAGTTATAAAGTTAAAATTTTGTGGTTGAAAGATCATTAACTGAGTAGATATAGACAACTGATGTTAGTAGTGGGAAATAAGGAAACTGACGTCAGTCATAGAGACTTGGACATGTAAAATGTTTCAGGAAGAGTAAGTAATAGGGAAAATGACTCTTTATGGTAGAAAACATTGAAGAGGAGCTAGGTGTGTAGTATAAGGTTGTATAAATATCTTCATGTTACAAACATCACCCCAATGTGGACCCCACCAGTCTAATATAGCTGGAGGACAAGGGAAGGAAGTCGCTGCATGGGTTAAGTAGTTTGACTGAAGGGATCATGGAATGATTGGAAGTATGATTTGTGGTTACTAAAAGTTTTTGTATTAATAGAAATAGGTATTAAAAATTCCTTCTTCTCATGAATCATTTTCATGAAATAGAGTTTCCAGTTAACTGGCTGAATTGAACCATATGTTTTGAGATACTTATGGAAAAAGACTCGATAATCACACTTATACCGACAGTGTGATATGACCCTTGATTTGAGAGTTTATATTGGAACCTTATGGGGGTAGTGTCAAGAAATTACGACATTATTTTGGGTATAGACTATTCAACCAAAATTAATGCTTAGTTTTAATATTTTAGGAAAAAGAATGTGGTATATATTCATGGTTGTAAAGGGTTCTTCCTTGGTCGGTGAAAAAGGAAACTGAGGTAACATGAGATAAAATCATGTATATAAGAGTGCAGCTGGTAAATCTGTAGTCATCCTGCCTTAACCTCCTAGGATAAGGTGTTTTGGGTTGTTAGTTCCCTGTATTAGTTATGGAGTCTGGGTTCATCCTTTCCAAAGTTGTTTCCAAGATTACCTCCCCGCAGGGGGAAGGACTTCTGTATTATTCTGCATCCAGATATGGTGTAGATATCAGCATCAGTATATCGGAGGACTATTATAGATCATCACAAGAAGGGGGAATAAGTGGATGAATTCCAGGGGAAGGGCTTACTATGACCCAGTGATTGAGGTTATGTGTGTACTAGGTTCACGTTAACCTAGTGGTTGTAATGATCGGGTAACAACTAAAGGTCTATGGACACTACAATCATTTAAAGGGGGTATCCATTCACATAGATGGAAAGGTTCATATAGGATTTTCAGTAGTTTAGATAGTAGATATGGTATGAGTTTTTCTAGGACTATGAAAATGAGATAGTATATACTCCTGGGAAGGGGGACATGGTGGCATACACACTCAATATAAGGTCTGGTTTACAGCTTCTGAGTGACGTGATGAAGCAGCTAGTTGTGATGCCAATATCCTTCGTGGATGATGATGGAGTAGATTACCTCTAATCTATGACTGTCACTCCCCCACTACTTCAGCATGTCAGAGAGGTACATCTTGTGGATGTTGACTTTGAGGCCCGACGTGCTCACATATCCACAGGACTGGGTCCTGATTGATTTTTGATAGGTGGGGAGTAGGTCATCCTATTTATAGGATGCACCATAGTACTAGTGACGTTGCGGGAGGAGGTGTTGAGTGGGGTTTGACACACAACCTTTTGTGGTACACCCATGTTTGAAAAGGATGTAACAGGACCTACGACATTAGTAATAGTGGTCGAGGAAAGAGAAATTTGCAGTTGATTTTGTTTCATGATGCCTCACTTGTCAGCAAGTGAAAGATGAGCATCAGGTTCCAGCATGATTGAGCAGAACATTGACCCCCAAACAGATGGTTAGATAGAGGGGACCATTTGGTCCAAGGAGGACATTTCTTGTACTTCTTTCTTGTATTTTGGTCACATTTGGAAGGAACACCCACCACTGTAGGAGTTTGCATTCAAAAATAACTATCACTCCAAAGTCTCCAAGGCACAGTTTGAGGCCTTGTATGGGTAGCCATACAGAACACCTCTATGATCGATAGACCCAGGGGTGTCCACACTGCTGGGTCCAAAGTTAATACAGGCTACCACTGAGAAGGTGTGAATCCTTAAGTAGTGGACTATGAATTCACAGAGAAGACAAAAGTCTTATGTCGACAGGAGAAATAGAACCTTTGAGATCGAGGAGGGAGGACATGCCTTCCTATGAATCTCACCCCGACGAGGATAGTGGAGATTTGGTGAGGTGGAAAGAAATATTTGTGGTACATTAGACCTTTACAGATTCTTATCATAGTAGGTGATATGTCATACTACCTTGATCTTCCCTCACATATGCACTGGGTGAATAATGTTTTCCACATTTTATTGCTGAGGAGATACGTGAATGACCCATCACACGTCATCAAATGGGGAGAAATAGACATTGAAAATGGGGAGACATTTTGGGAGTTCCCAGGGGAAATAGATGATCAAAAGGATTGTGTCCTCTATATGATATTCAATTTATCTGGTTTGAGTTTGTTGGTAGCACGTGACTCTCCAAGAGAGAAAAAAATATTGGTAGGCTCATAATCATCTTCAGTACCCCACTTTATTTATTTGAATTTTTTTTGTCTTTTGGGTATGGAAATACCAAAGGTGGGGAGAATGTAATGTCCCAGAATTTAGACAGAATTTTTAATATATGAATTATTTCAAGAATGAAAAAATTTACAGCATGTGATTCCGAGGTCCGAAGTACCCCGCATGATCCATCGAAAATTGTAATTCTTTAAGTAGCGCATTTGAGAAGTTTTCCTAAAAAAGTGGAATAACTCTTAAATATGTACCCAAAAAATTCTGAGATCACCATTGGGTTTAGGATGGTAGGTTTACCAGGGAGAAATCCTGAAAATGGAATAACAATTAATAAATTTATTAAATAAAATAATTTTATTTGTCAAATACTTTCAACTCACGAATGGTTACTCGGATTAAAAATCTGAGACCACCGCTAAGCTCGGGAGGGTATGAATTACTTAGGGAGATACTAACATTGGCCAGCACGATCCAAAAATGGTTTTTTATTTTTGGATGTAAATAAATTAATTAAGTAAATTTTTTTTATTATATCCTTAGAACATTTAAACGGCAAGTCAGATTTAAAATACAAGAATATCGTTATGTTTTGGGGGGAGTGTTCCCCTTAGACAGAGACTATCCTCGGCCGGTGTGAGTTGAGGGTGAATGTTAATTATTTATGAACATTTTTAAGGTACTTTCAATAAACTTGTGAGATGGGATTTCTATATTTTGGAAAGTTTCTCAGATTGAAAATATGATAGCACCGTTGAATTCGGTGTGCTGAAATTTTTTTAGGGGAAGATTATCTTTGACCAGAATGGGTTGGATGAAAAAAATTATTTTTGGACATTATGGAAAAATAATAAAATAACTAAATTAGTAATTTTATTATTTCTCCAACCGTTGTGGGGTAGATGGTGGGACAGATGCGTAATGATAGAAATAAAATAAGAGACCTTTAAGGGCACGACCCTTGGTATCTGTAACCGCTACGTTCATGGGGTTAAAGGTTCAGAAATTGCAGTTCCATAATAATCCATATTAATGAACACAATGTGGTCTGATTTATTTTATTTAATAAAATAATTGTCAAGGGATTTGGGAACCCACGAGAGGATCCTCTGACGAAATACCGATGACGTCACCCTCAATAGATGACAGGTGATCGATCGACAACTGTTGGAGAACTCAAAATGGATTTCAAGGAACAATATCGAATGAAAATTCATACTTTCATCTGTAACGGAATGCACTGATTCTAGGTATGTGGTTTACGTGTTTTATTTTTTCATTCGTCCCATTCTTGGAAAATACATCAAACGCAGACCAACGGACTTACGGGTTGATTGGAGTCTCATTTGTTCTTATGGGGTATTAAATTGGGGATTGTTCATTCTAATTGAATATTTTTATCACCCCATGTTAGAAGAAAAATGCCGAGGGTTTGACCAAATCCAAACAAGGCCCAGACTCCCTCACCGTTCTTGGTATATGTGTGTTCATTGCACACTATCAGGCAGTGAGGCGGAATGAAAAATGTAAGAGCCACACAATGAAGGTGGTGACATTTGTAAAGACCCTTAAAATTCAAGGAAATTTTTTTTTCTTAATTTTCTTTGGAATTTTACAAGAACACAGTTTTTGACGGCACCAGATTCTGAGGCCCGGTGTGCCCGGAATTTCAATTTGATGTTTAGCTCAGGTACGTTCAGGGAACAAACGAGTGGGAATTTCTAACTTCTGAACTGGTGCTATGAATCGAATTCTGTCATCACTGATGGAACCAGAGCGCCGGTAATTGCTTAGAAACACCTTTTCTGGAGTTGCGTTTCCAGGAGAGAGGTTGATAAAAATTGTGAAAGTTAAAATAAAAATTTAACTACGATTTTTATTTTCTATAAGGGGATTTATGCTTTGGGTGGATGTTGGGTAACTACCCAACTTCCCTTGGGAGGTTATGAGGGTGGTGGGGCCCACACAACCCCCCCCCCCCTTCACATTCCTTAACCCCCTCAACTCACAATTAAAATTTGATAACTTATGTTTTAAATAACTTATGATATTCATGATGTGTGTTTAATTTGAGTGTTTGAATTTCAAACCTTATGTTTTGTTAATAAAATGAGTAAGGGACTTATTTTATTTTGGGTTGGAGGTTTGTTGCTTGAGAGCTTTGGGAGAAAAGCTATTTGAGACTTGAGTTTCTTCATCCTCTTCGTCGAATAACACGAAGAATGCGAAGAACGCTAAGAACGCCAGTTTCCTCAGAGGTCGATGTCTTCTTCTGCGACGTCTCCTTCCGCGACGCCTCATCCCGTGACGGTTATCTCTGCGACGAATCCTCACACAACCTGTTCGATGATGTAGGGGTTTTATTTATTTTTGTTCGTGATTACCACCATGACGTTCTTCGTGAAATATGACCAATTGTTATCAATTAACGAGAGGGGGCCGGACCGCACAAACACAGCTGACCCTCCTCCCTTACCTATGATGTTGATTCTAATGTGGATTGGAACGGAATGACGTGGTGTCGTCGCACCGCGTGGGGTCATGCAACAAGGAATGTGTGGAGCCGTCGCGTCATGCCGTGAAATCGAACAAGGACGAAATGTCGTCGTGCTGTGTCAGAGAAACCCAAAGGCACCACTGCCGGAGCGGGGCCATGGCGGAGGGGCGCGGCGCCATCACGCCGCGCCGGACGAACCAAGGCCACATCCAGTTCTAGGCAGCGGTGGAGTAGGGAGACCAGCAGCCGGTTCCGGGCAGCCGGCGTCAAAACACGGGGTGACCGGCCGTCGCCGGTCAGTGGCGGTAGAAGCCGGCAGGCCCGAGCGGGTCGGCCGGACAAGGGAAGGTAGGGGGTTTCAAACCCCCGGCGGCCAGCTCAAGAGGCCCCCATAATTGGGGTCGTGGTTACAAAATCCATGGGGGCAGGTGCCCCCCCCTGCTTCAAACGGCTCGACCGTTCGGCCGAGCGCCTGGCCAGCGCCCCCAGGTCGGGCCGGGCCGGGAAGGGCCGCGCCAGCCGAACCGGGCTGCGCCCAAGCGGGCCGGACCCGGACCCATTTCGGGTAGACCCGGTTCGGGCCAACCCTGGGGGTATCGGGCCGGGTCGGACTGGGCCTGAACTCCTTAATACTGAATCTCTTCCGGTTGAACGCCCATAACATGTGCTATGGGCCTCTGATCAATGAATCGTCAGTTGCGATGCGATCCTTGGATCGAGATGGTCGTTTCGATATATCACACTCAAGGTTTCGAAATACTTTGGGTTCAGCCGACTTGGTTCGTACACGAAACCAACCAGGCCCTCGGAGCGGAAACGCTCATAACTTGAGTTCCAGACATCCGATTGACGTGTCGTCGACTTTGTTGGATTCCTCTAAGTGAGACGGATCTTTTGGCTTAATATACCTGAGGTTTGGATGTAGGTGGAGTAAGGTCGGGTTGGTTTTTCCTTAAAAACCAACCGGGCTCCTGGAACGAAAAAGCCAATAACTCTCAGACCGGGCGTCCGATTGACACGCCGTCTGCGACGTTGAGTTCCTGTTGACGATACAGAACATTTGGATACATCAACTATAGAATATGTGTCAGTTTATGTATCAGCCTCTCTGCTCGTGGAGGGGACCCTCTCGAATGAGCGTGCTATGTGCGGGAACCCTAGAGCTGGCTCCATTTGCGACTGTGACGATGACGACGTTTGTACATAGATCCTCAGTGGATTCGACGATGAAGACTACAGCACTCAGCGATCCTACATGGATCAGTGCTACCGATCCTGTGTGGGTCCGATCCTATGTCGGTCAGTGCTCAGTGGTTCTTTGTGAGCCAGCGCCTACAGATCCTGTGTGGGTCGGATCCTGTGTGGGTCTTTGCGGGGGTTAGTTACCTATCGATCCTGTGTGGGTCAGATCCTTTGTGGGTCATTGAGGGGGTTAGTAAACTATCGATCCATTGTAGGTCAGATCCATTGTGGGTCATTGTGGGTGTTAGTTACCTATCGATCCTTTGTGGGTCATTGCGGGGGTTAGTACCTATCGATCCTTTGTGGGTCTGACGGCTTAGATGAATCAGTGGGTACATCTGATCATCTCTATCATCATACAAAGAAGTATACGTGTGTGGGATGAAATCCTGTTTATTTCCCATGTGGATTGTGTTGTGCTATCCTGTGCGGTTTTACGTTTTTCTTCCTATGTGTACTGGGTTGTACTTGGGCTAGGATGTTGGAGCCGAACGAGAGTTGATGACTTAGGATTATGTATGGACATATACCTAAGCATTGTTGAATGTTACTTCGTGATTGTATCTTTCCTTTGTGGATTATACTTTGTGGATTCTAGGAGACCTTCGGGGGTCTCGGGGTCCCTACTGAGTAGCTTATACTCACCCCTGCACGGGCTATGCCCACACTACGTTTTGTTGGTTTGCAGACGGCGGACAGCGCTAATCGCGGTTGAGGCTTGCGGAGGAGGTTGGTACCCGGAGGTGGACCACTGGGCGGGACGTACTCGGAGCGGACGGCTGGACCAAGGAGCTGTGAAGGCTATCAGTACCCACCCTTCAGGTGGGACTTCCTGTGGATTGATCGATGCTGCAGATTTACTTTTCAGTTTCTGGTTTCCCTTTCCAGATGTACTTTACTTTTAGTTTGGATTTGTATACTGGCCCACTTACTTTTCCTCACTTACTTTGTATCAGCTTTTACTTATTGTTTACTTCTTCTTCTTGTTTGATTTGTGGTGTTTGTTTACTTTAAAAAGGAAATGCCTTCCCTTTTTGTCAGGAATTACGCCTTGGTGCTAGTCGCCAGCCCCTGGCCTATGGAAGGTGGGCTTGGGGTAGTCACGGCACGGGCCCCGATGATAGGTCGTGACAAACTGGTATCAAAGGAGTTCGGTTCTACCACAGAACGTGGGAATCTAATCTATTTCTATGTGAAGCAATAGTGTTAAGCGTATTGGGTGTGGTTATCAATTCGGGGAGTCCAGTGTTGGTGCAGCGGCCGACGTATCCATACACCAGGACCCTAACTTCTGATTTCTGACTTAATGCAAGAAAACATTGATTGAATGTGTGTTTCAAGTTTTCTTTGTGATTACTTTGTGTCAGATCACCAGGTATATTATTCTGAACATGGCGCACATTTATTCTTTTTAGGATGGCCCTACGATGGCAGCCAGATAGGGTTCCAAGAGTTGAGTGTGACGACAGCCCACCGAGCAAAGAGGCCTCGGTATAGGGCCCTTTGACAGGTGAGTCACCAGCGGTACCTCTACCCGCCAAGCCACTGATGCTTCCAGCCCCAACCGCTGATGATGCACATCACCTTAGTGCACTGCATGAGTTTCAGCGCCAGCGACCACCCAGGTTCCATGAGGAGATGGACCCCCAGGCAGCTGAGGACTGGCTAGAGGTAGCCGTTCGGGTTTTCAGGTTAGTGAGGACAACAGCAGACCTCATGGTGATCCTCGCAGCGAGCCTACTGCATACGGAAGTAGGCAGATGGTGGAGCTTGATGCTCCAGGTGCACGATGAGGCATCTCTTCTCTGGATAGACTTTGAGAGCCCCTTCTGCTCAGAGTTCATCCCAGTCACCCTCTGTGCCGTGCGCATCCATGTGTTTCTTCAGATACGGCATGGCAGCTTGACGGTCGCCCAGTACTCGACGAGATTTACCGATCTCTAACACAACTCGACAGAAATGGTACGAGACCCATTCTTCTGGGCCCGGACCTTTGAGCAGGGATTGAGACATGAGATCAAGGCATCACTAATCACCCTCATCATTCCGACTTAGTCAAGAGTACTGGAGCGAGAAATTTTGATCGAAAGCTTCCTTGCTGAGCCTTCATCAACGCCAAGACCCACCGTAGGGTGGCACGTAGCAGTGTATTCTGCAGCAGGCAGTTGACGGATGACTCATGGGTCCAGGCAGACCAGACCCTCAGGCAGACGACCTCAGGACACTGGCATAGCAGTGCGGGGAAGACAGCGTTGAGCCAGTCATTCGGGAGGCAGATAGTGTTACACATGCGGCGGGCAGGTCCACATGGATCATGACTGGCCGACCTACCATGCCGAGGAGCAGCAGACAGTTGAGGGGCCACCCAGGCAGAGGCATAGGGTCAACCGTGGCAGTCCGCAGGGTGTAGGCGGACGAGGCAGAGGTGCTGGCCGAGCAGCAGGTGGTGGGCGATGCTTTGAGGCTCTACCACCACCACCAGCATGAGGTCCACCCTGACCATAGGGAGCTTGCGGGCAGAGACAGGCACAACTCCAGGCAGCGGAGGCCTACGACCACAGCGCGCCCGAGATGATTCGAGGTACTTTCTGTGTCTATTCCACCCTTTCTACAGTTCGTATAGACAGAGGAGTGAGTAACTATTTCATAGACGCTACCCTTGTTCGGATCTCGGAGATTCTGACAGAGCCTTACGGCTAGAGACTCTTACGGGAGAAGACTCGACGATTACGCACTGGTGCCGGTAGTGTGAGCTTACTCTAGGTGGCGAGAGATTTGGTTGGGATCTTCTTGTAGTAGCGTCTAGTCCTTACGAAGTCATATTGGGCATGGATGGGTTATCTATAGTCCATGCCCAGATTGACTGTTTTAGGCGCAAGGTGCGATGTGTATGCACCGACGGTAGCAGGTTCACATTCACCAGAGAGAAGGGAGCCTTCACAGCACAAGGTGGACTTTCGCAGAGGAGGGAAAAACCAATCAGTCATCAGTTGGCTAGCCTCATCCTAGGAGCAGTTGATGTGCGGAGTCCTAGTTTTCCTACAGTGGTGGATCAGTAGGTGGAAATCTTTCCAGACAATGTTCCATGACTACCTCCTCACAGATAGGTAGAATTTTATATTAACATGTACCCTGGGACAACCCCGATATCGACTCCAGCATATCGGATGGCCCCCTACTGAGATTCGAGTGCTACGGGTACAGTTGGAGGACTTGCAGGGAAAGGGATTCTTCTGAACCAGTGTTTCACCCTGGGATTCAACGATTTTGTTCGCCAAGAAGGAGAATGGGAGAATGCGACTTTGTGTCGACTATCGTCGCCTGGACCAGGTGACAGTAAGGAACACGTATCCACTACCCAGGATTGATGACCTCTTCGATCATCTCAAGGGAGCACAGTGGTTCTCAATGATAGACCTTAGGTCAGGCTATCATCAGCTCAGAGTTCGCGAAGAGGACGTGCAGAGGACGGCCTTTAGATGTTGGTATGGCCACTATGAATTCTTGTTTATTCCATTCAGCATAACCAATTCTCCAATAGTGTTCATGGCACTCATGAACATGATCTTCTATCCATACCTCGATCGATTTGTCATGGTCTTCATCGACGACATTTTGATTTACTCGATGACTAAGGAGGAGCACGCCTACCACTTGCGGGTTGTACTAGACACACTCCGAGAGAACCATCATTATGGAAAGCTCTCGAAGTGTCAGTTCTGGATACGTAAGGTCCACCTCTTGGGACATGTCATCTTTGAGGTGGGAGTAGTAGTGGATCCTGTGATGATCGAGGCAGTGCTAGCTTGGGAGCCACCCAGGAGCGTGACAGAGGTGTGAAGTTTCTTGGGACTAGCTGGATACTACCAGAGATTTGTGCCAGACTTCTCCAGAGTTGCGACACCACTCTCAGCTTTGACAAAGAAGGGGGAACCCTTTGTGTGGTCAGACATATGTCAGTAGAGCTTCCTAGATCTGAGACAGAGATTGACCGGCGCCCCTATCCTGAGGTTGTTTGAGGAGAGAGTAGGGTACGTAGACTACTGCGATGCATCTGGGACTGGACTCAGTTGTGTCCTGATGCAAGAGCGGGCAGTGGTCGCCTATGAATCAAATCAGTTGAGGCCGCATGAGTAGAACTATGCTACCCATGACCTGGAGATAGCAACAGTGGTCTTCGCCCTGAAGACATGGCGACACTACCTGATGGGCAAGCGCTTTATAGTCTTTTCTGACCATCAGAGTCTTTGGTACATCTTCTCTCAAAAGGACCTAAATCTGAGACAGCGGCGATGGCTCGAGTTTCTCTAGGACTACGACTTTGAGATAGTCTATATTTTTGGGAAGGGGAATGTGGTAGCTGATGCTCTTAGTAGGAGAACTGGCATTCAGCTATTTGAGGAGGCGACAGAGCAGCTAGACGCTTTACAGATATCCTTCATGGATAGAGATGGAGCAGCCTTCCTTCTGTCTCTCACAGTCACCACTCCAATACTACAGTGGGTCAGAGAGGCACAACGTGGGGCCGCTGACTGTGAGACGCGGCGTGCACAGATATTCTCAGGATAGGCACTTTATGGTTTCTCCTTTGGAGTAGAGCACGACATCCTTTTTAGAGGACATACCTTGGTACCAGTTGCTTTATAGGAGGAGGTGCTGAGAAAGTTTCACACTTCTCCATTGGTGGTACACCTTGGAGTGGCGAAGATGTACCAGGATCTTAGACGACAGCACTGGTGGCCGGGCATGAAGAAGGTTGTGGCAGTGTTCATTTCTCGATTCCTCACCTGCCAGCAGGTGAAGGCAGAACACCAGGTACCAAAAGGCTTGGTACAGCCCTCGGATGTCATGAAGTGGAAGTGGGACGAGATATAAATGGACTTCATGACTGGACTTCAATGCACTTACAAAGGTCACAACTCCATTTGGGTGATTGTCGACAAACTCACCAAGTCGTCTCACTTCTTTCCTATCTAAGAGCAGGGCTCAGTAGAGAGCCTGTGACGTCTCTACATTCAAGAGATTTTACTGATTCACGGTGTGACATCATCTATCGTCTCCAATCGAGATGCTCACTTCACTTCCCAGCTTCTGAAGGGGTTGCATGAGGCATTCGGGACACAGCTACGTCTGAGAACCGCCTTTCACCCTCAGACGGATGGTCAAATGGAGAGGACCAAACAGACTCTCAAGGACATGCTCCGTGCATGTGTCCTCAACTTTGGTCATATCTGGGAGGACCACCTACCATTGGTGGAGTTTGCGTACAACAACAAATACCACTCCACCATCGGGATGGCACCATACAAGGCGTTGTACGGCCGAACATTCAGATCTCCTTTGTTCTAGACAGACCCTGGGGAGTCAGCACTTGTGGGACCGGAGATGGTCCAGGCCACAAAAGAGAAGTTCCAAGTCATCCTGGAGCGGATGAGGACAGCTTAGAGATGGCATAAGTCTTATTCTGACAGGAGGCAGAGGCCACTAGAGTTTGAGGATGGCGACCACGTCTTCTTGTGTGTCTCACCTCGATGTGGATTACGGAGATTTGGACGAGGTGGAAATTTTTCTCCACGCTTCATCAGACCAGTCCAGGTCCTCAGCAGGATCGGCGAGGTGGCCTATCACCTGGCTCTACCACCTCAGTTGCACCGGGTGCACGATGTCTTCCACGTATCTTAGCTGAGGAGATACGTGAACCACTCGATGCTTATCATTGAACATGGGGAGCTAGTCCATGATGATGGGGCGACTTTTGCGGAGGTCCCAGTGGAGATCGAGGATCGACAGGAGCGGGTCCTACATGGATGGTTGATTACTCTAGTGCGCATTAGATGGCAGTACGGGAACCTCCCGGAGATCACTTGGGAGTGGGAGACTCATATGCACGCTCAGTACCAACTTTTGTTTCCCTAGCTTATGATGTATCTTTATTGGGATGTAATTCCCTGAGGTGGGAGTGATGTAAAGACCCATAAAATTTGAGGAAATGGTTTACTTAATTTTCATTTAAATTTTACAAGAACGCAGTTTCTGAAGGCACCTGATTCTGAGGCCCAGTGTGCCCGGAATTTCTATCCAAAGTTTAGCTTGGGTACGTTCAGTGAACAAACGAGCAGGAATTTCTAACTCTTGAACCGGTGCTCAAAATCGAATTCTGAGGGAACTTATTGAACCGCATCGCCAATAATTGCATAGAAACACCTTTTCTGGAGTTGCATTTTCATGAGAGAGGTTGATTAATATTGTGGAAGTTAAAATAAAAATTTAACTACAATTTTTTTTTCTCTAAGTGGATTTATGCTTTGGGTGGAAGTTGGGTAACTACCCAACTTCCCTTGGGAGGTTATTAGGGTGGCAGGGCCCACATGAATCCCACCCCTTCACATTCCTTATCTCCCTTAACTCACAATTAAAATTTGATAACCTATGTTTTAAATAACTTATGATATTAATGATGTGTGTTCAATTTGAGTATTTGAATTTCAAACCTTAAGTTTTGTTAATGAAATAAGTAAGGGACTTATTTAATTTTGGGTTGGAGGTTTTTTTCTTGACAGCTTTGGGAGAAAATCTAAGGGAGACTTGAGTTTCTTCATCCTCTTCATCGAAGAACCCGAAGTACGTGAAGAACGTGAAGAACGTCGGATACCTTGGAGGTCGACGACTCCTTCTGCGATGCCTCTTCCCGCGACGGTTATATCCGCGACGAATCCTCACCCAACTTGTTCATCGAGGTAGGGGTTTTATTTATTTTTGTTCATGATTACTACCTTGAGGTTCTTCATGAAATATGTCCAATTTATATAAATTAACGTGAGGGGGCCAGACCGCACAAACACGGTCGGCCCTCCTCCCTTACCTATGTTGTGGATTCTAATGTGGATTAGAATGGAATGACGTGGTTCTGTTGCGCCGTGCGGGATCTTCCGACAAGGAATGCACGGTGTCGTCACGCCGCGCCGTGAAATCGAACGGTCCGGGTCGGACCGGGCCCGAACCCCTTAATAACAAATCTCTTCCAGTAGGACGCTCATAACTTGTTCTACGGGACTCCGATTGATGCAAATTCAGTTGTGATGCGATCCTTGGATCAAGATGGTCATTTCGATATATCGTACTCAAGGTTTAGGAATAATTTTGGTTCGACCGAGTTGGTTCGTACACGAAACCAACCAGGCCCTTGGAGTGGAAACCCTCATAACTTGAGCTCCAGACATCTGATTGACGTGTCGTCGACTTTGTTGGATTCCTCTAAGTAAGATGAATATTTTGGATTACTCCGCCCATGGTTTGGACGCAGGTGGAGTAGGGTTGGGTTGTTTTTTCCTTAAAAACCAACCGGGCCTCTAGAACGAAAATGCCAATAACTCTCAGACCGGGCATCTGATTGACGCGCCGTCTGCGGCGTTGAGTTCCTGTTGATGATACGAAACTTTTGGATACATCAACTCTCGACTATGTGTAAGTTGATGTATCAGCCTCTTGGATCATGGAGCGGATCCTCCCTAACGAGCTTGCTTTGTGCGGGAACCCTAGAGCTAGCTGCGTTTGCGACTGTGACGACGACGACGACGACTGTACAGAGATCCTCAGTGGATTTGACGGCGACGACTTCATCACTCAGCGATCCTACGTGGATCAGTGCTACCAATCCAGTGTGGGTCTGATCCTTTGTGGGTCAGCACTCAGCGGTTCTGTGTGAGTCATCGCCTACAGATCATGTGTGGGTCCGATCCTGTGTGGGTCATTACGGGGGTTAGTTACCTATCAATCCTGTGTGGGTCAGATCCTTTATTGTTCACTGCGGGGGTTAGTTACCTATCGATCCTTCGTGGGTCATATCATTTTTCAGTCATTGTGGGGGATAGTTACCTATCGATCCTTTGTGGGTAAGATCCTTTGTGGGTCATTGCGGGGGTTAGTACCTATCGATCCTATGTGGGTCTGATGGCTTAGATGAATCGGTGGCTACATCTGATCATATCTATCATCATATGAATAAGTATACCTGTGGGAGATGAAATCCTGTTTTGTTTACCATGTGGATTGTTTTGTGCTATCCTATGTGGATTTAAGTTTTGCTTCCTGTGTGTACTGGGTTGTACTTGGGCTTGGATGTTGGAGCCGAACAAGAATTGATGACTTAGGTATATGTATGGGCATATACCTAAGTAGTGTCGAATGTTACTTCGTGATTGTATCATTCCTTTTTGGATTATCCTTTGTGGATTCCGGGAGACCATCGGGGGTAACGGGGTCCCTAATGAGTATCTTATACTCACCCCTATAAGGGCTATGCCCGCACTAAGTTGTGTTGGTTGCAGACGATGGACAGCGCTGATCGCGGTTGTGGCTTACGGAGAAGGTCGGTACCCGGAGGTGGACCACTGGGCGGGACGTACTCGGAGCGGATGACTAGACTGAGGAGGTGTGAAGGCTATCAGTACCCACCCTTCAGGTGGGACTTCTAGTGGATGGATCGACGCTGCGGATTTACTTTTCAGTTGTTTTTTTCCCTTTCTAGTTATACATTACTTTCACTTTTGGTTTGTATACTGGCCCACTTACTTTTCTGCACTTACTTTGTATCATCTTTTACTTAGTGTTTACTTTTTCTTCTTGTTTGCTCTGTGGTGTTTGTTTACATTACAAAGGAAATGCCTTCCCTATTTACCGGGAATTACACCTTGGTGCTAGTCGCCAGCCCCTGGCATATGGAAGGCGGGCTTGGGGTAGTCAGGGCACGGGCCCCGAGGACAGGTCGTGAAAACATTGGAGTCCCATCGGCATAAATTTGAAAAAACGAAGTACTAGAGCTTCTTTGGTAGACTGTGGAAGAAGCATTCAGAGTGGAAATACAAGCACGGTGGCTGCCGGTGACCGGCGGTGGCGGTTGGCCAAGCCGGCCGTGCGGAGGAGCAATACCCGCATGTGTCCCAATGTTAGGAGCTGCGGCCCACCGAGTCGCAATGGTGGAAGTGCGGGGTGCCAATGCGCCGTGTGGGGAGAATAGCTGGCCACTCAGCTAGATAAATGGTTGTCTCCAACTGACTATTTTCTGAAGATGGGGTGACCGCACACTTGTGCGGCCTGCTGGCCGCACCGGACGCACCTAATCCAATCAGCGTGACCAACCCACATCTGCACGGGAAAAGTATTTACATGTGGGCTGGACCCAACGGCCATCCTGGACCCGTGGGCCCAATGGGATAGACGAGTCATACCCCTATCGGATTTGGACCCAATCGGTCCCATTTCACAAATTTGGTTGTATCTCGCAAACCGGGATTCAGATTGACACGCGTCTAGTTGCGTGAGGACCCTCACAACAATGCCATACTTTCACATTACTCAAATTCAGTTTTGGAAGAATATTTTTAATCTCTAGACTGGATTGGACTCAAACCCAACTGGGCTCTATTTACTCTTTTTTATAAGTTACTGACCGTGCATCCGAATGACGTGCCATTTGTTGTGTTGGAACCATTACAAAAAGAAATTACTTTAGGTTACTTATTCGTGAGTCCTCATGGTGGTCGAGGTAAAACCAGTGATATAAGGACTAGATAATCAGGAACACAAGTGAAACAAATGCATGAATCCAGTGGGTGGATTTCAAGTGAAGAGTGACTCTTTATGTATCAGCATCAGAGTGACCCTCTGTGGATCCTCAATAGCACGACTTGATAAGAAAAATTAGTAGAGTGCCCCGTCGTGGATCAGAAACTCATGACCCGATGTGGATTGATGACTTGTGACCCTTTGTGGATCAATGACATACGAACCTGTGCGGATCAATGAATAATGAACCTGTGTGGATTGGGGGCTTATGAACCTCTGTGGATCAAATACATATGACCATTTGTGGATTTAACACTTAGGACCCTATGTGGATCGATGACTTATGATCCTGCGTAGATCGGTGACTTACGACCCTGTGTGATTCGATGACTTACAACCCAATGTGGATCGACAACTTACGACCCTATGTGGATTGGTGACATCCGACCTTCTGTGGATCGATAATAGAAAGACTTCATCATGTTTCAATTTTGGAATTTCTAAATGGAATAACATGATTTATCTTTATCACTAATCATCATTATTTCTAATCATTATGTTATATACCTGGTCGGAGATGTGCCTTTTAATTTTTTCCATGTGGTTGAGGAATTTCTTGGTGGTTTTACCTATACGTTATTTTTATTTGTGATTTTTTCCTTCATGTATTACCAAGATACATTTAGGGTTATTGGGTTCCATACTAGGTATTGTTATACACACCCCTACACATCCTTCCCCCACATGTTTTGTGTTCAGTGGAGACGTTTGACCTTTCGACATAGGTGCTCAAGGGGACAGGACCGACAGATGCAATGACAATGGACATGGTGGCCTTGGACCTGGTGGGCCCCAGTAGTACTTGGTATGTAGTATATACTACTTCTGCTTCCAATAGCTTCACTACTCTCATGACCAGGTGGGTTTTTCCATGGATGGACATCATATGTTTTTTTGTAAATTTCAATTTTTTTCCTTATTGGGATTGTATTCTGGCCCACTTACATTCACTTTTACTTGTGCATAGCCTTATTTTAGGGTGTACATGTTTCCCCATTTTAGTTTTTAAGGATGTGGTTGGACGTGTGTGTGGACAGGTTTCAAGGCAATGCCACCCCATTTTTGGGATTCACCTTTTCGGTGATAGTCACCAGCCCTTGGCCTATGGAAGGTAGGCTTGGGGTAGACACAGTACATGCCTAGGGGGATGGGTCATGACATTCAAAAAAAATTGTTTTAGGAAAAAAATCTCAAATGAAAATGATTACATATTTTTTTGTTTCCATAATTCATATTTGAAAATCTGAGATTCAAGATTCATTTTCTAAATAGCATTGACTGATTTCATTATGAAATGAATTTACTAATTTTAGTTGGTTTGGGTGACCTATTGGGATTTTTATTTCACACCTATATTTTTTCCCTGCTGTATAAATAGATCTATTTTTTCATAAGGATATCATGAGGTGAGTTTGGTGGTGGTTAGAAACGAGTGGTTGCATGGAGATAGTATTATATTTAACATGAGTTGGTTTATAGTTATCATATGTTTATATTGTGTTGTATCAATTATGAATTTTTGTGTCCTCCTAGTTATGGTTGATGCTTATATTCATTAAAATAGGTTCAACTATTTTATTCGGTTAGTATCTTTTTACATTGTTTATTTATTTTTCCTCATTCATTTACATATTCCACTACCTTCATCTCTAATTTGTTAAAAATCCTTACGAAAGGGATTACTATGATTTCCATGAATGGTTTATTATCAAATTGGTATCCATAATGACCATTAATAATTTAGGTAGGTTGGGTAGAGTGTTTAGTTTAGTATTATCCAAGAATAGTTCATACATGACTATGTGTTGATAGAATGTAAATAAATTTTAAACTTTAAATAAAAACCTGCATCTTTAGTCAATCAAGACACACTATGTTTTATATAGATAAGAAATTATTCCCTGAAAATAAAAAATAAAGGATATATTTTTTATTGATTATCATGAAAATATCAAGTAAATTTCTTAACTCTGAGTATGTTAGTTGTGTTTTAAAATAATATGTTACTTTTAAATGAAAACTCACACTTTTAGTCAAATCCGACCCCATGTTTTGAATTGAAAATTGGAGAATTCCAAAATCATAAAAACCAATAACAATCCATTTTCTTAAATTATCATGACAATTGGATAATTTTTTTCATCATATTGAGAATGTGACAGTCATTGGGTTCTAGAAATATAGTTTTGTACTAAAACAATGAACACTGTGTCAAACTTACAGAACCATGTTTTCAACTAAAGTGTGGTTGAATCCTTCATATCAAAAATGAATGATATTTTTTAAAAAACTTATAAATATAATTTAACTATGTTTTCTTTAATTTGAGTTTGTGACACATGTTTTGAAAAAATTGTCTCTTTAAAACTAAAAAAATGATCTTTTAGTCAATATAGTCACATACTCTTTCACATATTGGTACATATGATTCCAATATTTCTCAATTGAATCACAATTTTTCTACCAAATGTATAATGATATTATGATTGTGTCTGATAGAATTTTATAATTTGATGTATTCTTGGAATTAAAATTTCACTTTAAAATTAAAAACATGAACATACAATAAAAACAACCACACCATTTCTCAAATTGGCATGGGGTTCATTAATACCTATAATAAATGAATTATCAATAATCTTCAAATATTATCAAAAAAATTTGTGTATTTCCATTGTTTTGAATATGTGATGTGATTTTTGAAATACAATAACCATTAAAATTTATATATAGTCTATTTAATAATTAATTTTTTCTTTTGGTTTTACCTGGTAACTATTTACATAGTAGGTAAACGAAATATTCATGATATATATGGAGTCAAACTAATTAAAATTCTGAATTTTAATCATTTCTCCAATATGTATGAATATATTTTAACAATATGTAAATTTTATAATAATTTATAAACACTTGTAATTCCTATTTTAATAATATATAAAATTTAAAGTGTGGTAATAAATAAATAAATTAAAAAATAATTATAGATATTTAAAATGAAAATTTAATTAGCATTACAAGTACTACTTCAAGGAATATTATTTATTTATTATGTACAATTTCTATTATAATTTTAAAAAATTTTAAAGATTAGTTTTAGTTATTACGTTGTTTCTAAAAATATAAAAAAATTGATTGAAAAATATGTTATTTTTTCATATATGATTTCATATTGAAATATTTTTAAATATACAATAATAATTATTGAGTTTTATAAATCCATTGGATTATTTTATAAATTAGTTTTCACCTATGATAGTATTAATGATAATAATTTCTACCCTATCAAGACAAATACATATTTAAACATAACATAAAATTTATAATTTTATTTATTACTGGAAAATTTTGTTTATTATATAATAAAAATAAATAAATGAAATTTTTTGTTGTTGATTTGTCAAATATTCATGATTCAAATATTATAATTTATATCATTTAAGTATAAAAATTGATGAAATTAGAATTTAGTAGTTAAAAATAGTACAAAAAATAAACAATATAGAAAAAATTGAAAATATATTTTGTGACATTATATTTAAAATTTATAAACTTATATTATTATTTAAAATAATATTAGATCATCAAATATTTCAATTAAATACTTTCTAATTAACTATTTTTCTCTTATTAAAATTTCTTATTTTGGAATTGGTTTCGGTTTGGTAGAATGGAAATGAGAACTAATGGGTCAAAATATTACTTTATAGTGATTTCATTTTACATACATTTTATATTTACATCAACAAAAAAAATATGAATATTATTTATCTATAATTAATATTATAGTTGAATAATTGGATAAAAGAATATGAGAATGTACCTTATGTATTCTTTCAAAATACAGGCTCCTAATCAGTCATTCTTGAGAATTTAATTTAAATTTTCTTTTCCAATAATTTTTATAATGTTCTCTACATATACTTTTTATTTAAATTCAATGTTGGATATATTTTGATCATTAAATGATGAATTTTTAGGAACATATAATGTTATTAAAATTCTTAGATGAATCACTGGGGTACAGTTACTATCTAATGGTTTTTTCAATATATTGGTTCATCCTATATATTTTATGGACTCAACCATATACATCAGAATATATTTCCATATTTTTTATAAAATTCCTTTGTAACAACATATAATACTTTCTTTTTGAATGTTTTAGTATTAAATAAATACTAATGGATGTTCCTTGTTGTCAAAATTTATCCTTATAATATTAGATAGATATTATATAAATTTGGAAATAGAAAATTTGAGCATTTGAACATCCAGATCATCAATGGGAATAAGTAACTCAATGAAGGGTATATAATATACATGATTACCTTCAATCATATTATCATTTGGATATTTTTATTATGTGAAATATCTGTTAATATATTTTACATTGTAACCCTCATTACCAAGAGATAGGTGGGTTAGTGATAGAAATAAATCACAATCAATTTCACATTTATGATAAGTACTGTATCCGTATTTGAGTCCCCATACTAGGTCTAAAAAAATCTTCGAATGTATCACTTTTTTTCCCTAATATACACCATCATATAAATGTATTAATGATGAAAATAAATAAAAATAAACATATTTGTTCCATAAAATTTCATTTACTCACTAGGGAACCATCAATTCATCCATATCTGGCCACCATGTGATATCCTAGCCACTTTAAAACAAAATTACACCTACATTGGGGACATCCAATAATCTAGTCACCTCATTCTATCATCTCATGGAATAAATTTGGGTCTGAACATAAAGATATACATATGGGAACTATCCCAGTCATGACAGATGCCCCCCTTTAGGGTAGGATCCTATGTCTAAGTCATGGACTCACCATCTTATTCATGGGAGTCCCATATCCAAGAAATATAAAATTCCTTACCAATTATGGGAGGTGATACATAAAATCATGACTAATAAATTATCACCCAATGTAGAAATCACATACAAGAACATACCAACCCACACCCAATAATATAGGACTATGTCAAACTTGACATTTGTACTCATGGAAAGTTATTTTCAATAACCTACATGTTATCAGTCATGCTAAGGATCTATATTGTGAAAACTACTACCTTCATAATTGAAGTGGTGTCTTATTTGAAACATCCAATATATAAGCTATGTTGAGACAAAATATTATATTAAAAATATAGATTTCTTAATAATTGTTGGGTACTATCCACAACCTCCACCCTTTCCCTAAATGTGATGCTTGAATTAACTTTACCAAAAAAATGTTCTCATCAATGGTAGGATCATATATATAAACTCCACCATATAACCCATGGTGATACCCTATAATACAATCAACCTTTTACCACATCAACATATGTTTCATGTCATATGAAACCAATAAATATATTCTATCCTCCAACTTTCTCACATTTCCTACCATGACATCCATTTGGGGCCCAAAAAATCCATAAACATAAATACCATTACCAACTCCTGTCCATAATGCATCTCAAATTATAGATTCCATAATATTTTTCTAACCATTGATCATAAAAAACCATGAACGTTGATTAAACTAATATAATCTATGTTATACTCCATAATGTTAACAAATTTCCACTCTAAAACTTCAGCCACCTTGGCGGATGTTTAATGGGAAATTGAGAAAGAATCTCATCATCAATTATAATAATAATATATATCCCAAACATATTATTCACTTCTAGGATAATAAAGGACCATCCCCTAGACTATATCAAGGCATATGATGATACACACCATAAAATGTCACTTAAATGTGGCCAATTTTGATCCATATCCCTCCCCAATATTTGAATCTCTTACAAATGATATTATAGTCATCTATAAACATAATCAATGTTAGTTACACCACACCATATCCATTTTCCAATAGTAACAACAAATAGACCTCCTTGGATTGACTTCTCCAATAAAATTTATCCCCACATGATCATGCATCACCAAACCTCCTTATCACAATTCTTTGACTTATTGAGGGAATATAAAATCACCCAATGTCTATATATAAGTCCAAAAACTACTCTCACTATAATTTATTGGTTTCATAATCATATTAACTACTCATTTATTATATTATCACCTCGAGTATTGTAACACCATCGATCTAAGTCACTATTGAATCACACCAACTCCTCCAAGGGAGTAATTGTATCATTTGAACTCTATATAATAATGTTTTGAAAGTGTAAATTTGGTATTCAACAAGATTATGGATAATTTTGATCCACCATCACACTATTATTCCAATTATACCATAAACATCCAATGCCTGGTCCCACCCAACACATAACCATTACCACCAAACTGTTGTTTACCACATATTGATTAAATTATGTCCATCCTGAGATAATCCCCATTCTTTACCAATAAAATTAAAACTCCAAATTTTTCTTTATCATTTACTAACAATCACCAAATGTTATGATTAGATGTGATGACCCACCCATACCCAATAACCAATGTGAAACAATAAAACCACTATTTACTGTATAATAGAAACATTGTCCTCAATAATAATAACCCACCTACAATGAGGATAAAACCATTTAATAGTAAATAGTGTGCTTCTGACCACACTTTGAGTACCAACATCAATATCTCTATAGGAAAAAATAAAATTTCCCTTCAACGACGCAATCAATCTTCCTAAAAATCCCTATCAAGGACCATCTCTAAATCAAATTTTCCCCCAAGTAATATATGTCTTTTTAGTGGTTCATCATCTAAATGGGAATCATAGATAACTAGTGAACACATTCCCTGACATATTGAATCATTTCTATAAATTCATCAGCAACCACTCAACCTAATCTTCTAGAGAAATAGTAAACAACCAATAACAATGTCATAGGTTATTACCGATGATTATACTTGAAACTATCCATACAGAATGGTTGTACATCATAATATAATCAAATCACACTTCCCAACCCATATCCCTATGCCGTATTCTATCAAAAAAATAATTCTTTCATAATATACTTAACATCCACCCATTCATGTTATTCTCTTCTATCCAAAATCACACTTGATGTTTCATCCCATATAGGATCAAGAGATCTCACTCATTTCTTGACTGACCATGACATCTCTTATCACCTTGATGTGATTCCAAATCCATGAGCATCTAAACATGCTATAATAATCCTATTCCCATCCACTTAGGATAACCATCCAAAAGGCTAGACATCTTTCTCAACCAACACCACTCACAATGCCTCAATAATAGAAGCATTAGGCACTACACATTTCCTTATACAACCCTCCCAATGGCTCTTGAAACTACTAGATATAGTTATGTAAAATTACACCATGAAGATATATAGTAAAACATTATATATTTTTATACTTAATATTTATGTATGAAAACTTATAACTCAACTCACTGAGGATCCCCATTTTCATTAAAACACCTGCATATCCAGGGAGAACTTCTTAATCATACCATGTCCTCGAAGAATCACCAACATGCATCAAATTTCTACATTAACACTCTATGTATTACTAAAAAATAATTGTATAAGGGTCTATATAGTTTCCCCTAAAGAAAACCTTCACTAGGATCTATATGTATCATTATCAGATGAAACTACCATAGTCTAGCTTAGATGAATCCCACAAAAATTTAATATTGGAAAACATCATATATGTATTTGTTTACACATTAATAAATTGACCATGTGAGTAGTAAAAACAATAAAAAACAAGTAGTTATATGTATTTTGAGTCCTATATTCCAAAGATGATGCATGATATGCCACTTTCATATGAACAAGAGTCAAACATGAAAAATTATATGTCTAGTAACATATTATATTTAGAAAGATTCTTAATAATAATAATAATATCAAATAAATTTAATTTAGAAACTCATTTAACCATTAAATCACACCAGAATGGTGTTCATGAATAACTAGTCTAATGAACGTCATATGATCTAGCACATTCATAGGCAACCCATTTCTTATATCCTCAAAAGATGATAATAAATAGTTTTATACCAATTTCGGACTCCACGTTGATTGAAATTTATTACAATGACAAGGTATAAGGACATTATTTAACTTATTTGTTACACTTCATATGCCATAGGATGTCTACTTGTGCTGAGGAACAAAATTAGGCATTTCGGAGAACAATCCCTCAAATCCAAATATTAAAATAATGGAAATAATCCAATATGAACCATTATAAACATTAGAGTAATTATACATGAATAAAACATAGTGATATGATAATCATACCATGACGAAACCTACAACCTACATTCTTACTGGGTTACCAAATTCGATAACAACAAATAAAAAATAATAAATACAAAATACATAAAATAAATAAAAATTCCCCTCAAATTGATTCAGATCCATAAATCTAAAACACTATATGGGTTCCCAAAATCAATATAATACACAACCAATGATCATACCTAAAAATATAGACATGGTCTATGCATTCCCCAAGGGTCTCATATAGGGTGTGAGAAATAAATCTGGGTATAGTCTCATTATGTTCTCCTAATATATTCTCTCATAAATGTTTCCTCGCTAGGGAAATAAATTATTATATACAATTAACTGACTCAGAATATTGTGCCATAACCATGGCACCACAACACCTCAAAAATAGTGTATTTTTGTTCTTAACAAGACACCATAACTCTCAACCATAAATATTAAAACACCATGATGAAATACAATCACCACATTCTATTATCTAAAACCACATTTCATCGCCCATTATAGAAGACTCTTGGTTTGGATCCATCATTTTCCTAGACACTACCAATTTTAGGGTAGGGTCCTATGTCTAAATACCATATTACCATATTTACTCATGGTAGTCCCCCAACCAAGAAATTGTCCATCAAATGTCACTCTTGAGTTGTTATACATTACGTCACAAAACACAATTGAATCAATCAATAATTGACTCACTTAAAAGAAAATATTAACACAATACTCTCACTCTAAACCACTATTGACCATGAAATCTCACTTAAAGAAATATCACATCAATAACAGTAAGGTTATTACTAAGGTATGGCCTAAAATACTGCCCCACCAGACCATTCTCACTCAAGGAAAGCTCATATCTTCAACCCCCACCATACAAACATAAGATGAGTCCTCATATCACTTTTCATCCACTATCAACACTCTCATAATTGGGTAAAATATACAACATACACCTTATAATTCATGGTTAGGCTTCATATTTCATTACTCTACTGCAATATTACTCAATATATGATCTCATCATCATCCTGCAACTTATCACTCAATGTGAGGCCCAATATTTTAATCATCCTCTGGTTATTCCATGAAACATCACAAAAAAACATGCATCAATATTATATATACACCCATATTTTCATTTCACCGATTATGGAATCTAAAAATGACTTGAAGACCCATCCCAACCTCTTTATATATGAAAAATAACAAATCTATCACTCTTTGATGACCTCATAGACCATAGCTCCCCTCTAATCAATACTTGAAAAGGCTAGTTCCCTAATTTAGAAAACCACACTTCACAACACTGTCTTGGGTTATATCTCACATTCACCTAAAAGAAGAGAACTCAATGACATCACTAGGTGGAAAAAAGTTCCCCCACATTAAATATATATCCAAATTAATTCCCACACTCAAATCATACTTGGATAGTTAGTCAACTCTTAGGAAATTTCTTCCTACTTTATGTGGCATGTATGAACATCTTTACACCATAATAGATCAAATATATAAGGAATTAAACATTTATCATAGGATATTAAATTATTATGATAATGAAATATGGCATAATTCATATAAAATCACATATAAAACAAAAAAATATATATTTGATTAATAAATGGAATAAAATGAATTTCTATAAATTAAGGAACCAATATTGATGAAATAGAAACATGACATTAGGAATAGTAATATGACCCTTATGAATAGTAAACTAGATAAATGAATAGTAACTTCATCTCTTGAGGTATAAATAAAATTTAGGCATATTATAAGTGAAAATATAGTATAATTATATGTTAATCTTAGTAAATAAATGTCTTCAAAATTATTTTTGAGTTGGTATTTTTGGAAGTCATAAATATATAATTAAAAATTAATTATTATATTAATAATTTAATAGAAAATCAATTTTCATAAAATTTATTCATAAATTAATCTTTTTTATATTATAATATTAAATTATTTTTTAAATTCTTCCACTAGTTTTTCAGTTTGTTATAAAATTATTTATAATTTTAAAATCTATATTTTCCATGTAAATAATTATTTTTATTAAAAATTAAATTACTCATATTTGGAAAATTATTTTCAAAAATGGAGTTAATTTCTATAATTATAAACTTAAAAAAAATGTTCGGTTCAATTTTTTGGATTTTTCTAAAGTACGCGAATCTTTAATGAATAGTAAAATATGATAATTTGTAAGAAACCATTTTTTGCTGCGAAACACTTTGGAATATTCATGATGTTATTCCAGAGTAGCGCCTTCAGACGGCGTGCGATTCTGAGCCCTGGTGTGGCCGAAATTAAATTTTCAGTGCGTTCACATTGGAAATGCCAAATAAATGCGATAACTCATAAACGATGATCCAGATCAGAGATCCGAGTGTACGGATGGGTCCGAAATAGGGTTTTTACCCACTGAGCAACATAAAACATGTCGTTGCGGGATGTTTGGACCCCTCACTCGCTTTCAGAACGTCAAATAGATAAATTAATTAATTAATTTATTCATTTAATGTTGAAACACAAGTACCTCTTAAAGGGTGGCTCATATTGGAAAACTAGGGGCTCCGTTGACCTTAGAGCATGTCGTTTACCCTTGGAGGGGTGTATGTTTTGCAGGTGCGGGCTATCAGTGAAAATGGCCCCAGGGGCGTTTTCGTAATTTGGAGGCCTCGAGCATCGAGCTTTATAACATTTGAACGGAACCTCATATTAAAATTTCGAGACTTACGCTGTGCTCGGTGGGTGGTTTTTACCCTTGGGGAGGCTTAACCTCGACCTTGTCGAGAGTTTCGGGCGTGGGATAAATTGGTGGTTAAATTAATTTAATTTCTTCTTTATTTAATCCCTAACCCCACCCCTCTCCTTCTCCATTTCCCTTCCCCATGGTGGACGAGCTCAACCAAGGAGGATTCCTTCTCCTCTCCTCCCCTCTTCAAGACAAAGCTCCGGCACCGAGAAGCTTGGGGTTGCGCCCTTCAAGGTAGGATCTTGTTTCCATTTTTGTTTCCCGCACCATGTTTGTCCTAAATTTACATTATTGAATTAATGTAGAATATGCAGATGAAGCCCATGATCATGTAGTACATTTTATGAGATTTCCATCACTCTTTTCAGTTTTTAAATCGGATTTCGGGGGAGGTCGGGGTCGTCCAGTGAAAGTTACGGGTTTTTTTTGTTTTTCCGGCTGGTTTTGAGGGCTTCTAGTGGTCCGAGGGCGGCGACAGGTGGTGGCGCACGGGCGGCTTTAAAAGGGTGTCGCGGGGCACGGGCGGCCTCAGTCTGGTGTCGCGGCATGAGGCGGTGGCTGGCCAGGGTGAGGAGGAGGCAGCGCGACATCCGTCGGCGGGGCAAGGCGAAGCTCGCCGGGGCGCAGGGGAGCGATGGGGCGCCGATGAGGGGACAAGCGGGGTCACGCTGCGACCCCGCGAGAGACTGAGACCCACCTTTGGCGGGTCTCCACATGGACACGAACTTCCTACTAGCCAGTCGGTGGACTGACCCGCACACAGTGCGGGTCTCGAGGGAGGCAGCTGGGCTGCGGTCCCAGTAGGCCGGCCGGCCCGAGCGGGGTGGACCGGCCAGACCGGGCCGGTCCGGGCCGGTCCGGCCCAAGGGGTACCCCCCCCCCCACCATTAAAATATTTGGACACCCGTATTTCGGGCTACGGTCGTCCATTTTGAGCGCGGTCTACGGAAGCGCGGAGAACGTGTCAAGAAGAAGTTTTTGATATGGTTTTGTGAATTTTTAATTCAAGAACCGAGGGGCCTCGGAGGCCCGATGTGTCTTTAAGTGAATTGTCGTTTTTCCGAGGGAACTTTTTTTTGACAGATCGGACGCGTACGATATCCGATTTAGGCCCCATTTGTGGCGTTGGGACCCTGGAACCGAGGCGGAGCTTTCCAAGGTGGTTTCAGGCATTGAGGCCGATGTTGAGGTGTGGGCCCCACGACCCGTCATTTGAGCTACATGCAGCGTTTCATGACTTTTTTATCGGACGTCTGTTCAGGGCGTGTGATCAGTCGTTATTGGGTGCTTTCCGAGGGTATTGCAATGGTGCAATCCCCCCGCTCTAATTAGGCACGCAGGTGTGGGCCCCGCGAGGGCCGTTTGGGCGTAAACGGTGGTTTTTTCCAGCTTTATCACCGGGTGTCCATTTTGGACAAGTGATTAGTCAAACATGTGTACTTTTTCGAGAGGATCGCAATGATTTGGTCCGTCCGTAGAATTTCATGACCGGGTTGCAGGTCCCATGAATCATCGCTCGTGTGCGGTGCACCGGAATGCATCTTTTTCCCCAGATATCCATTGTTCTCAAGTGAGTAGTCTTTTTGACGTGTTTTCTCGAGGGAATTGCAATGGTGCGATGCACCCGACTGTTTTTGGGTCTGAGGATTGGGATCACGGGATGTCGTTCGGGCGTGAGGTGGTGTTGGTAACTTTTCTGTCGAATATACTTTTGAGGAAAGTAAGTAGTTTATCTCTCATGTTTTTCCACGTGGATTGCAACAATGCGATCCGTTTGGCGAGCAGAACCTCTCATGAAATCTTATTAAATGTGGAAACGTGAAAGGTGTTTTAATGGCGATTCTTCTTGCCGTGTTTGAAAAGAACCTTTGGCATGTGATCGTGTGCACTCCAGTGTGAGTGTAGAGATGTGGTCGGCTGAGCCTCAGCCATTGAAGTGGTAGGTTGGAGTTGTTACGTCACTCCTTCGCATTGACGTTGGGTGATGTGTGCATGATAGCCTTTAGATGGGACGTGTTATTCTATGACATTATACGGGAGCGCTCCGAAGTACATGTGGTTATTGGTACCTGAGAATGTTTGTGCATTTGGTTGGGGTTGACTTGGGGCCACACATCGCGTGGGCCCCATGTGCGTGTCGTGCTCTGTTTTACGTACTACTGACCTCTCGCGACATAGAGGGTTCCTCAGTTCTTATTTGTTGACTGGCAGGGTTGAGTTTTCCCATGGTTCCATTCTGGTTGGGCTGGTAGAGATGGTTTCTTCCACTGTTCCTTCAGCTGTGAGGGGTTTTAGTACCATGCCCCTTTCACCGGACTATGGTACTGTTTGCGACTACGGGTTTTTGTATAGTGTGGGTATTTTCCCCACTTTCTGGGATGATTTTTCTCAGTCTGCTTTGACAGTGACTCAGCGGATTCGGTGTGAACAACACTTTACGCGGGCACCGATCCTCTACCCAGGAGGTTGTTTCCAGCAGAGCTGAGGTTGTTTGTAGTAGGGCTAAGGTTGTTACCAACAGGGCAGCGGTTGTTTCGAGCAGGTCTCTCCAATGGGCTACCATTCAGCAAGGATGGCCAATACAGTGGTGTTCAACGAGCAGTACCATCCAGTAGGGATGGCCGGAGCAGTTCCGGGCTTACCTCCAATTGGACTGGGCAGTTGTACCCGATGTCGGGCTTACCTCCAACGGGGCTGGGCAGTGGTCCCTGATGCCGGGCTTACCTCCAGCTGGGCTGGGCAGTGGTCCCTGATGATGGGCTTAACTCCAGCTGGGCTGGGCAGTGGTCCCTGATGTCGGGTTACCTCCAGCTGGGTTTGGCAGTGGTCTTGTCACCAACTATTGCCGGGTGTCCCTCCTGTGGATTACCCCATTACGAGACTGGGCAGTGTGGGACCCGTCGACTCTTACCAGGTCTTCCTATAGTGGGAACCCGTCAACTTCTAGGGACCCTCCAGAGGGGCTGGGTAGGGGTCACCTGTCGACTTTGAGGAGACCTCTCGACTGCGGGGCAGTGACGAGTTGTGGTTTGACGTTCCCCCAGAAATCTCAAGTACGATGGGATATTTCCCCCACCGAGACATGTCCTTGTGATGTGACCTCAAACCGTGCGGGCGATTCAGTGCCTCCCAAAGCGGATAGTGTCAAGGTGCGGTGGTTTGACCCCCTTGACTTGAAGTTTGGGGCAGATGTACGGGATGCTGGGCATCGATGGTGTTACTTCTGGGACTATTGGCTCCTCTTTTATTGGGCTAAGCTACGGGATGGAGATCCACTTACGATCTTTTTTGGGCTTCTTATTGAGAATTTGTATTTGTATATACCTTGTTCCCGTACCCACTTCTTGGGTTTGGTTACTCTCCTTCCATGAGTGGCGAAGATGTGCTGGGTATTCCACGTGCTTTCCGTTCCTAGCTTCTCGTGGCTGGATGAGTCTACTCTCCTACTATAGGTAGCGAAGACTCGACAAGAAGTTCATATTCTCACAATTTCAAGATCCTTGTGTATTTATGAGTCTACCTTCTTTCCTCTTGTTGGGTTGACCTGGATTCTTTACTGCACTCTTTACGGCACTTTCGGTTGTACTCATTTACTTTTCCATGTTCGCTCTACTGCTCACCCTTCAGTACCTCCTTTGATGCTCCCTCAATCCTTCGGGGAATCCTACTGAGTATCTTTATACTCACCCCTGCTTGGGCTTGGCCTGCACTTGGCGTTCCCTTGCAGATGACAGACAGGTTGGTCGTGACTTCAGTGGAGCCTAAGAGTTCGGGAGCATGGACCGCATGCGGTGGTCGTAGTCGGGTTCCAGGTGGGGAACCCTTACATCTGTTTTTATTTTGTTCACCTGTTGTCGTGTTGTGGAACTTTTCTGGTTGGGCATGTGTTTTTTCCCTTTACATTTCAGCTTTAACTTTGTACTATTTGGAGGTCCATGCACATCTGTGGTTTATTTAGAGCACTTGCTCTTTACTCTTCTTATCTTTTCTTTTACTCTGCACTTTTTCATTGAGTGTGATGTGTGTGAGTGTACAGGTACTTAGGAAAATGCCTCCCTGAGTTTTTGTGCCTTCGGCGCTGGTCACCAGCCCCTGGCCTATGGAGGCGGGCTTGGGGTAGTTGCAGCTCGAGCCCGGGTAGGGTCAGGTCATGACATAATTGATAAAAAAATATAAATACATGAATTAAGGAATACAGGATGACGTATGGATGATGTAAGAAAAACATTTAGATCACTAATTCAATATTTAAATATATTTAGATATACATCTTAAACTATTCATTATCTTGAGAAAAAATATTTATCTAATAAATGAAATTTTGAGAGAACACTCATAACCTCCACTATAAATTCCACCTTCACCACCTCTTCTCCTCACAACTCTCAAGCCTTGAAGCTTGTCCAAATTCTTTCAAATCCCTTTTCTTATCCACTTCTACACTTCTATGAGTTCTTGGTATCATTAAAAGGAAAATATGTTTTTCCCAATGTGGTTTTCTTGGAGGAAATATTTAAGAGGTAAAATCTTATTTCTTTTTCCTCAAATTTATTTTAATTTATTTTTTGTTTCTGATTCTATCCTCACGTCCCCTCATCTAAATTTCATGAAAACTCCAATACCAAATAGATACTGTAATAATATTTTTTAGTGGAATATCTATCATTAAACACCTTCCACCCTCTCTTTCATTCTATAAATGAAATCATCCGTCATGATGTCTCAATTTACTAACATTATGGGTGATGCACTTTAATTTTCTTCAAACACCATCACGGATGTTAATAAAACATATATAATGGTTGATTTTTTTAAAATATTAATCTTATAACACAATTTTTGTTTTTTACTTATTCATAATTCAAAATGAAAAATCAAAAGGAGTTCTTTGTGATTTCAAGACCACCAAAATTAACCTAAAACGATCGTCATTAATTTATCTAATGATTTTTCCTCATACCATTTAACACGATTAATTATAATATAATTTACACTTATATAAGAATACTAAAAACATATAATAACAATTATATATATTTATCCACATTTTACATGTACTTTTATTCATATATACATGTGAACAAATCATGAAAACAACAAAAATGAACACTCAATAACAATGAAATAAAACTCTATAACTCATAAAAAATCCCATAATTAAACCTAAAAAACCATAATGGAAATAATATTTTTATAAAAGGTCATATATTTGTTAATTATTAAATATAATGTGATTATATTAGATATTGAAATGAATAATGCATTCAGATATATGGTAAGGGGAATTCCCAAACCAGGCACACTTTCTTTGGGGTTTTCCCCTTTTACCTAATTTTTAGAATTATTATTTATTTTAAGGACCTTAAATATTATTTATACATAAATATATTTTCTTTTATGGGATATAAATGACTTCTACTTGAGTTTATGTTATACATAATGTTTTCCAAAAGAACTCTTCATTCAAAAAAACACACGATTTTGAGATTTCTTCTTCATTATTCACGATTGATGATTCTTGTAGAAATTATGATATTCCATCATTATTATCAAAACCCAAATGATTATTTATGAATTTATGAAACCCTTTTACTTCCATGGGTTATTTTATGTCTAAAATTGATACATTTTCTTTATGGAATGAACAGTTATATAAATATTATGATGTGATTTATTGCGCAAAGAATTATATACCACATATGAATGTAGTGTTGTGAAGGGTGTACTAGTTATTATTTAGCACTCCAATTTGTTGTCTAATGTGATATATATAATGAAATAATGTTAAATATGTCTATGGTACATTACCATTGTGATATTATGGTTTATTTTTATGAATTTCCATGTTCCATATCCTTTTCAAATGATTTCCTCTTAAGATTATGATGATTATGATATTATGAAGAATATTCTCTCCCCACGATTTGTCGATTCATATCTATATATATCCTAATACACGGAATTTTTCTTACCCCTTCTTTTGATGTATTTCCCTATGATATTACTCGTAATAAGGAGATCATGAGGATCATTTTGAAGATAAACAAGAAGAAAAAATGATTATTTTGTTAAATGTATATATTGTACTAATTTTCCAAATACATTATACCTCAAGATGCTGGATTTGAAACACCATAATATTATTTAACATTGACATAATGTAATAGTAATGTATGAAAGCTTATGATCTCCATAATTGGTATTTGGACATGGTATAGTTAATTCGGTAATTAGGATTAGAGAACCTTAGTGAAAACCCATAGCATGAGAAGAAGTATAAATAAGAACCCAATAAGTTGTGTTATATAGTAATTCTAAACATAGGTATCCCACAGGATATAACTATATATTTATGTTGACAAGGGACTAAATAATTTCTTCATGACTTTTTTACTTACATTTTTATAACCTTTTCTATTTTAGAAAATGGTGGGAACTATGAAAAACCATTCTAACAACCCATTAGAGGGACAATAAAATGATTCCCCAAATAACATCCCCAATACCTTATGAGGTGGGCTTAAAAAAATCATGATAATTCTTACCCATATTAATCAAGTTATGAATAATAATTGGAATAATATTGTATTGAATCTTTGACCTAAGGGGGAGGAACTAGATATTGTTTCTTTTATGTGGCAACAACCAATGATGGGTAGTGCATCTTATGATCCACTAGTCAAGGAAGAGTGGTACAACCCAAAGTGGAAGTACTCTTTTGTACTAAACTATAATAAGATATAGAATGTGTCTCCTTCCATTTATCGTCATGATAGAGAGGTCGACCAAAGGTAGGAATTTATTAAGGACATCATGCTGAAGGATGAGATTGAATAAGTGGATTAGGAATATTTAAAGATAATGTTTCTTAATAAATATTTCCTTCTATCTAAACATATAAATAAGGAGGGATAATTCCTATAGATGATGCAATAGGAATGAGAATCTGTTATAGCCAATGAGGAAAATTAATAAAATCTCTCAAGGAACAATTTAGGTTTTTTCATCAATATTGATAAAAATATGATATATTTTTAGTTGTTTAAATAGAAACCTTATAGAGTCCCATAAAATTAGAGGCATTGAGAGTTATGAATAAGTGAATTAGTGTGGTATCAAAGTGGATATGGAGTCTGGGGAGTGGTCCCATGGCTACAGTGATAGGTAATGAAATATTGAGATTCAATATCCGGGATCTACAGACAAAGGATGAATCAAAATTCAATCAACCAAAATGTAAAATGTGGTAAGAAGAAGCATTTAAATAATCTAAAATGTAAAAAGAAATTCTTCATGGGCGGGAGAGAAGGAAAAAAAACTTATGGATGTCAAAAAGACATGTGGAAGTAGGAAAATGTGGGGAAGGAATGGAGAGAACAACCTATGGATAAATTATACAATAGTATAGAAAAGGTCACTATATAAACCAGTTCACTAAACCTCGAGTCCTCGATAATAATCAGCATCAGCATCCACTAAACACAATGGGGAAAAGAGAGGCTTATTCTGCAATACTACTAATGTAGAGAAATAAAATAATGTTTTACAAGGTACACATCCTAATCACAAATTAATTTAATAGTCTTATTTGATTTTGTATCTATGAATTTACTAATATGATGCATGTTTTTGTGAACTAATTAATCGAATCCCTGAAACCAAGAAGTTGAATTATATGTAAAAAAATTGGTGAAATCATTTCAGATAAATTGTTAGGATATTCCATAGTAATTCTCTCACTTGTGATCACGTGTCCCATGAAAGGGACACGATTCAACCAAATGTCCAACTATATGAAATTAGAGTACATGTTATATTTTTTTTAATGTCACTAACACAAGACTTAGATTGTCTTCATGCTCCTCCATGAATTTAGAGTAGTTGAGAATAACATCTATAAATATTGCCACAATTTTTATGAGGTAATGGATAAGGAATATATTCTTAGAATCCATTTTGATTTATGGGGAATTTGTATGTTCATAGGAAATCACCATAAATTCATAGTTCCAATACTTATATAGAATGCAGTTTTATTAATATATTCCATCATCACCTTAACTGATGATATCCAGAATAGAGATCCACCTTTGAGAAGTACTAAGCTCTTCATAACTGATCAAAATGGTAATTAATCCTTGGAAGAGGATACATGTTCTTTATATAAATCTTGTTGAGTTCCCAATAATTGATAAAAAAACTACATTGATACACCCTTATTATTCAACGTGATCACTAGAGCACCCCCGGTTGATTCACTAGAGAGTATGGACCTTTCTTCTAAACCCACTTGAAGCTTCTTCTTTAACTCCTCTTATTCGATATGACCCATCCTATAGGGACAATTTGATATAGGGGTAGTTATGTGTATGTGTTCTTTTGATTACTCTACCTAACAATCGGGGGGAAGTCTATGCAACTCTTCAAAAAATAAATCACAATGTTCCCTCACAATGGGAATATATCTTAGGTTGATACATTAAATACATCACTATTAATTTATGATAATTCCATTACTAATTAATAATACCCTTGAAATAATCAGGTATTTGATGAATACAGTCCTTAGTCATAACAACATATCATTTTTGGGCATGTTTAATGATGTTATTCTCATATAATCCAAGTGCAGGGAGGATCGTGATGAATATATATAGTATGTTTTAGTGAAATTAAGGATGGATAAGTTGTTCTCTAATATTATAATGTGTAAATTTTTGATTCACCATGTCAAATTCTTCGGACACGTGATCACGAGTGAGGGAATTTCTATAGACTATTCAAGAACCATGGTAATTAAGGATTGTTCTAGACCCACTAGTGTTATGTTATTTAATAGTTTTCCTAGATTATAAGGATACTATTAATGTTTTTTATGAAATTTCCCATTATTTAAAATCCTGTTAATTATGTTCATAAGGAAAGGGTAAAAGTTGGTTTGGAAGGAAGATTGTGATGAAAGCATCAAGGAGCTAAATAAGAGGTTGACAACTGCAGCTTCACTCACATTACCAAAAAGTGGAGAATGTTTTATGATATATAGGTGATCTTAAAATATTGTATTTGGTTTTTTACTCATGAAAAATAATAATAAGATGGTCTACACCTCATTGATTATTACGATCTATTATTAGAACTACATAACACATGATATATATCTTGTAGTTGTGATTTTTTCTGTAAATATAAAATAAAACTACCTCTGTGGTGAGAAGTGTGACATATATATCGATCCCAAAGACCTAATGTATATATTAACAAAAATGGTTTTTATCATGAGAAAAGGATATTGTTATAGCTAATAAAGGAATACTATTTCGCTTTTCCATAGCCTCATGGAAGGACCAACAACCTAGATGACGCTCTTATGATAAATGAACATGCTACTCTATACCTTTTCCAAATTTAGTAAGACACAATATTCATGGATATGCAATGGATGGATTTGGGAATAATAATGGTAGAGAATACATCATACCATGTAGAAATTGTTTTCAAACCATCAATCTCATAGAGGAAAATTGAAGAATAAAGGGATGATCTAGAGTAACAAAAGTTGGTGGATTTATTATTGGGTGGGTAGTTGAAAGACATTCATATCGATGAAGATGGTGTGATTTAGTTTGTAACAAATATTTGTATACCTTCATCATATGGAATAAATAACAAGCTATTCGATAATGTACATAGATAATCTTTCTTTATCCTTCATGGGAGTACCAAGTTGTACTATGATCATCGAGAACAATTCGGTTGGGATAACATGAAGAATAAGATTGTATATTTTATCTATAGGTTCTTGATATATCATAAAGTTAATGAAAATTAAATGAAGTCCAAAGAGATAAAGGAACCATTTTCTATACCCATGTGTAAATGGGGGAATGTCACTCTTGACTTTTTCATGGGTCCCCCAAAGACATCACAAAGAAATTATGTGGTATGTGTTATTGTGGACATACTATAAGGACTCATCCATAAACAAACATATTCTTGTGAAATTTTTCATGAACATATTTTCATTCATTCCCAAATATCATTTACATATAGTGTTTTATATAATTAGGAAAAAATATTGCATAGTAAACTCATATAATACATGTGGATACATTTACTCAGTATTCATTTTCATCCCCAAAAGAAACAATTTAAATATAAAATATGTTTTCTTTTCCTACCACATGTCCAAAACCATCATCATGATACCTTCCATGTCCTTAACAATAATTTACCCGATTAGAAACATTTAAAATATTTTATTAGAAAGAAAATCAATAAGATTCGTATTTATAGAAAACCATTAATCCAATGAAAACCCATATAACATTTCTGTAAAATAAAACACCCCTTTTTACCATATAAGGAGATCATCCTTTCAAAATGATATTACTATTAGGTTTTTAAAATTCATTTATTTTCGGGAATACTCATATAGAATCATATAACATATATATAGGTAACTTAGGATATAATTATTCTAAAAATTAATAACCATACGTGCAGCTTCCATACAGGTGACTATTACAAATGGAATAGCTTTAAATCTGTCTTCCGTACATAATGAATTGAATGAAATAATGTAACCACATGTAAATGGTTTATCATGTAACCACCCTTCCTATTTTTATCACATTACTACATTTAAAATGTCCAAGTACCGGTATATAATCATAACGCATAATGGATTGTAATTTTATAAAACTTACTCATTTAATTTATTTCTAATCATAACACATAATTTAGACATATCAAAAAATTAAATTCGCATTCCTAACTATTTTGAATATTATCATTACAATACAAGAGAATGAACTTTTTTCACTTAATTTTAAAAGAATTACAGATTATAGAGGAATATATATATCCAATAGTGGTCATGTTGGTGGAGAAGCTGTTGTTACAGTATACGATAAAAAAACATTCCATTTGTCATTTTTCAAAATGTTCTACATGAAACATGTAAAAATATTAATTTTGAAAACATATTAATGAACGTGAAAAGAGATCGTAAATTTAATATATATTACTTTTATATACATATAAATTAATATTTAATATAACATCACAAATATTGACATGGATAAAATATTTAATACGTTATTTTGTAGACATTAAAGGTGTCCAATACCACTTTGAACATTTAAATATTAATCCACATAAAAGAATAACATTTAAAAAATAATTTGATAAAATGATGATATTTGTAATATATATATATATATATATGAAATTTCAATGGGGATATATATACACATTATAATATAATAATGTTTCCTATAGTCAAAAAATGACTCAATGAAATGAGATTCAGATGGAATTCCTTACCTTGAGTCCAATTCATCTCATACACTATTTAACATCCTGAATAATAAAATTGGGTTAATTATTTACATTATATATAAAATTATTAAAGCTTATTATTCCATTTTCATCACTTTTTATCATTTTATTCCAATTACTTATGTTGTTTTGTTTATTTTAGATGTTTTGTCGATATTTGATCCATCAGGCTGAAATGAATTAGTTAAATAAAAAATGTTCAATGGTGTTATTTGTCCATCATATCCTGAATAATATACATGAAGTCGTTATAAAATTTTTATATGAATTATTCTTTTAAATCAAACTATTATGTATTTTTATGAAAAATGAACAACGTTATAATCATGGAGATAGTATGATGTACATATTCATGAGTGACGTTTTCCATTTTTAATTGACCATTATGGAGAGAATTTATATATTATTTTATGTTTAAATAATGATAAAAATATAATTATAATAATATTAATGGTATAAATATACTTATATATATATCATACAAGTTATGTGGTGAATGAAAACGAATCGAATCGCTTCGTGAAGGTGATTATACTCATATACGCACAAAAGATGTTATAATTTTATTTCACAAAATGAAAAGAAATTTAATAATATATTAATATTTGAAAATTATATTTATGTCATTAATATAATATTGAAACATTAGTTACATCATTATAACTAGTCTTGAATGAATGTGACGAAAAGTGAACTATAGTGGTTCACGAGGCGGTAATCCACCATACACACGAGCGAAAGGTTCATTTCCCACTTGATGGAATTAGATATCTATTTGGGTGATGATATTATCCTAATAACATCTCTGTAAATTTTGGATACAATATTTATTATATTATCATGGTTTAAGGGGATTCAACGATGTGGTGGAAGAAATAAACTTGAAATACTTAAATAAAACCAATACATTTCCTACGGATGATCACCTTTCTTAAAAACATTACACATATAAGGTAGGTGTTTTTATATAATAATGCCTCTATAATGTGTGAATGTACTATAGGAATTCATTTTGGCAGATATTGGCCAAAAAATGGATTTTGATGTTTAGAGATTATATAAAAATTTGATCCCTTTTATAGGATATGGGACGAGCACTCTTGGAATTATTAAAATTATTAAATGAATATCAATTTACTTTCTTATCGAAATGGTCAGAAACATATTTAGTTCTATTATAGGATGAATATCTATAAAAATAAAATCATCCAATAAATCTTATTAAATTTTTTTATCTTTTTAATCATTATAATTTTGTTTTAACCTATTTATATCATACTGTTTTATTATTTAATTTATATTTGTATGGTTAATATAATTACCATAAATTTACTATATACCACTAAAAGAGTCATTATTGACATTTTAATACTTGTTAAAATTAATTATTAGATTATTGGTTTTTTAAAAAATTTATAACCTTAGATATAATATTTTATATTCGAAATACCAATAATGTGTATTCTCACATTATTCATTAGATTACTTTAAAAAAATATAATAACAAAACAACATGTATGGACCAAATCCATTAAGTCATCACCAACATGTAATATTCTTCCAAAAAAAAATTATGGAATCAATTCTCTCAAATTATATATATTCAATATTTATGATTTCATTTATTTGATTATTTCATTAATGAAGAAAATATTTCATCATCATTATGTCTCTATTTAATTTAAAAATATATTTCCTAAAAATATATATAAATTACTATGTTTTAGGTAAAACTATTATATTCCAAATGAATATTTATAGTAAAATATATCACTTATATAAACCTATTATAAATTTTTTACCTATGAGAGACAAAATTATGAAATCATTGTCTTTACATTAAAAAATGTTATATGTGTATACATCACACCCAAGTGGCTTCCAAAGGCCATAACTTCAGCCCCATGATTTTACTGGTAGAATATAACTCATAAAATAAAATTAAGAAATGTGTTGGAGTAGGTTTATAATATTTAAAAAATTATTTTAACGATTAGTTCGTTGCTTTAATCTTATTAGTTGACGAAATATACTATTCATAATGTCAAAAAAATAAAAAGGACCAATTTACATAATTTTGGACCTTTTAAATATAAATATGGAATCGATTTTTCTTAAATAAAATAAATGAATTAGCATTAATTAATTAAAATTCAATCTTGTTGATGGAAAAAATAAGTGTTTTAATAGAGAACATTTATAAATTAACATAGTATTTATTTAAAATTTCAATATAAAATTTATTATAATAAAATAAAAAGGATAAAATAAAAAAATTAAATATTTTTTATTTGAACCATTTAAAAGAAAAATACAAATGTATAAATAAATTAGACGAAGATGAAATTTAGAATTAAAATGCTGTATTTTTGCACTATTCTTTAAAAATGGATTTTATTATAAAAATAAAAAATAAATAAGAAAATAATTTTTGATGTCCCAAATTTAATGAAGATGGTTATTTTGTGAAATATAACTTATAATAGTTACAAAAAGATATTTAATATATATTCTCCATCAAAAGGTTTCCAAAATGCCATTTTTAAGAAATACTTCTTTTATGTGTAAAATTGGATTCCTACTCATATAGCCTATAAAATGCATAAAATGAATGTTAAAAATTATAATGAATATTGTATATACATAATTAATAATCCAACAATACTAATTTGTCTATTTATTTGAATAACACACACTTTTCACATTTTAATTATTTTTCAGAATACAATTTTCTTAAAAATTTGTTTTACATTCATTTATAATTAATTTTTACCCAAATATATAATTATATATACATGTTTAAACTATATATAGTTAATAATGCTTATTATCCGAGTTCTAGATTCAAGGATTTAAATGAAATGTTTAAATATTAACATGTTATTCACTTATGATTTATGTGGTAAATCATGTACACTATTGAACATTGTGCTTCTGTTTAAAAACTTTGGATGTCTCATTCTCCCATATTTTGAAAATTTCAACCCCAAAATTTAAATTTGGGTTTGGTAAATAAGGTAATAAATTTCATAATAATATTAATTCAACCCCTCATCAGATAATTGATTAATACAACTACCACAATAATAGAAATAAAGTGATGTAATAAGATCAATTTAGAAAAAAACTACATTTCAATTTATGAAAACATGGATATGGAAGATTAAAATAAATATCAAATTCTAATGGAGAGTGATAGAAATCGTTTTTAGGAGAATGTGAACAATCACAAAACCATAAATTTTTTTGGGTAAAATGGCCATTGATTTTTGTAGAGGGAAAAGTAAATTGAATTATTTAATATCATTTTCATAGAGTTGAGTAATACTATTACAACTTAGACAATGATCATAAATAAATATATGTATATAATTTACAATTATAATTTAATCCAATAATAAATTTAGGCCAAAAATCATATTTTTACCCATACAATGAGTATTGAGGATGACATTTTCATACATTAAGCACTAGAATCATCTTCTAATGAATCTAATAATCTAAAAAACGTTTTCTATTTATATCTTATGCCCTTAGTCGTTAAGAAAAACCAAAATTATTTGGACAAGAGAAGATAATTCCCAAAATAAATACAACTTATTTGAAAATAACTAATTAAATTTCCAAATATGAATAGTAATACCTAGTGTTTAATGTGGACAATTCTAAAAATAAATGCCCTCAAAAAGCCTCCAAAAAATTTCTTAACAAATATTGAAGCCCAAAATTTATAATAATTTGATTACATAATCTTCAAATAAATTTTTTAAAATTGATCTCCAAATAAAATAAATTACTCTTAAAGTCTCACAAAAAAAGTAATTTTCCACATAGTCAAAAAGACGAACTATATATTAATTAAAACAATCACAATAAGTCGATCAAAGATTCATCAAACTATTATTAAAACATTATTCCTAAAATAAAATACCACAATATTTAATTTTCATTGATCATATCGGATTTCTATATAAAAAACTTCCAAAATCACAGTAATCACATTATCATAAAATTATTTAATGAAAAATAAAAATTCATATTAACGAAGACATCATATAGGTTAGTGGTAGGCGATGCACCATTTTCACACTTCGATTGTGGGTTCGATTCCTATGGTTTTTCAAACTCGATGGGTTGTCACCCATCCCTTTAGGTTTTCACCCATCATATGGGTTTTCTATTTTATAAAACTCCATAATTAATATAACTCAAACAAAATATGATAATATACTAAAAAAATAACCATAATGTTTATACCTCAATGGTTAGACCATACCTTCTATTTTTCATCCCAAAAAATTAATAACCCTTAATAAACTAAAAACAGAATATCTCCGAATATACAATTTGTCGATTTAAAATTTCATAACACTAATCATAAAAAGGGATTATAATAAGATAAACATATCAACATCATTAAATTTATAATCCCAGGGTGATATCCATATCTATTTGGAGGGAATATTAGTATATAATGTTTTGTAAACCCTACCATAACACCAACTACAAGGACCCTGCTTTATATATAACATATTCTGGTGACTTGTTACTAGAATACATTTTACTTAATTCCAATATATCTTTTAAGCATAGTTTTTTAGATAATTAGGAAAAAATATTACACAGTAAACCGACACTATAAACATGGATACTTGTACAGATAATCTATTTTTTCATAAAATGAACTCCTTTTAAAATAAAACATGGTATCTTTTCATGTCACATATACAATAAAATCATCATGCAACCTTATTATTTTTTACCAAATATTAATTCATGTTTACAAATATTTTAAAACATGGGATGAGAAAAAAATATTCTTATGGGGCATAATGAAATAAAACCATTAATCAAGTGAAAACCCATAAAACATTTCCTAAAAAACATTCATTTTTACCCTATAAAGAGATCATCATTTCAAAAAGAAATTTATCTTACCTTTTAAAAATAAATTATTTTAATGAAAAATCATAATAAATCATATAATATATAATTAGTTTACAAGAGACATAGATATACTAAAATGGAATAACCATACAGTTTACTTTCATACAGGTCACTCTTATAAATGGAATAGCCATATGAACAACTTATAATCCCAATGCATTTTAGGATATAACATAAACACCCATCCATGGTTTATCACATAACTACACATAAATGGTTTATCATGTAACCACCTAATAAAAAATTTAAGCACCATTATATAACCATAACACATAACTGATATCAATTTTCACCATTTCACTCATAAAACTTCACTTGCAATCACAAGAAATGAATTTAAGATATTCAAAAAAATAAATACAAATATGAAACCATGTTCAACATATAACAACCCAAAATAGAGTATATAATTTTAATTTAATTTTTAAAAAAATGATTCATTATAGAGGAATACATATATCAAATAATGACCATTGTGGGGGAGAAGCTGTTCCATCCATATACGATAAATAGAACATTACTTTTGTTGTTTTTCAAACCATTCCTTATATAACACATGAAAAAAGATTTCTTTTGAAATTTATTTAATGAAAATAAAAATATATAGAAAATTTTCTTTATATTAATTTTATATAAATATAAAATTATATTTAAAATCATTTCACGAATATCGACATGAAGAAAAGATGTGATAATTTAATTTGTAAACATTCAAGGTGTCCCATACCACTTTAAATATTTAAATCATAATCACAATAAATTAATAACAATTGAAAATACATTAAATTATATAAGGATATATAAAAAATTGATATGAAATGTCAAATGGGTTGTATTTACATATTATAATAGAACAAAAGTTCATATCACCAACAAATGTCTCAACGAAATAAGACTAAGACAAAATCCCTCACATTGACTCTAGTTCATCATGTAAAATATTTATATTATTAAATAATAAACTTATGTTAATTATTTAATTTCTTTATCAACTTCATAATTTTTATAATTCCTTTTATATCACTTTTTATTTTGTTGTAACAATATCTTAAAAGGTTATTGCATTTGGAAAATTTATTAATATTTGGTTCTTGAGTCAAAAATGACTTCATTAAGACAAAAATGGTAGAATATGTCATTATCAAATCATATTCAGAATAATAATAATGAAATAATAATAATGACATAATAATAAACTTTTTATTTCAATTATATATTTAAATAAAACTATTATGTTTTGTTTTGAAAAACAAACAATGTTATAATCATGGAGACGATACATTGTAGGTACGCATGTGAAACGTTTTACATTTTACATTGATAATTATAGAATGAAGGTATATACTGTTATGTATTCACATAATGATTAAAATATCATTAAAACAATATTACTAATTTAAATATACTTATATATATTTCATGCAAGTGATATGGTGAATAAAAATGAATCACATCGCTTCGTGGATGTGACAGTTCACACGTACGTACGAACGACGATACCATTTTTATGTGCATAGGATTGTAAGAAATTTTATGATATATTAAACATTAATAATTATATATATTTTATTAATATTATATTTAGACATTAATTACATCATTATAACATGTCATGAAAGGTGTTTATGAAAAACAAACTATCTTGGTTCGCGAGGCGGTAGTACGACCTACACACGAACGAAAGATGCATTTGTCATTCGATGATATTGGATACGGATTTAGGTGGATATTTTAACATTATAGGGTATCATTTTATTCTGGATTCTATATTTATCATTTCATCATGCTTTATCAATATTTAAAGAATTGAAAGGAGACATAAAGATAAAAATGATAGAATTAAAACATTACCATTCCTTCAGATGACCACATTCTTAAAACCTTAACACCTATAAGGAGGTTAATATGAATAAAATAAGTCCTCTAGAATGTAGTATGTATTATAGGAAGGAGTTTTAGTATATATATAATGAAACAAATTATTTTTCAAGTTTGGAGAATTGAGAAGAATGGATTCCCTTTTATAGTAGATGGGAGGGACACTCTTGGAATTATTCAAATTATTAAATGGATAAAAATTATTGTTCTGATATAAATGATCCTATATTAATTATTCCAAATTTTGGATGATTTTGGGTCTAAATCCAATAAACTATTAAAAATTGGACAAGTACTAAATATGAATTAAATCCCTATCTATTTGTCTTAAACGTTTTAACAATTATTGTTTTGTTTATTAATTCACATTTTTTGGGACTATATAAATACAATAATATGCGAAAATACCACTAAAAGAGTCATTTATGATAATTACGACTTTTTAATGCTATTTGACCAAATATTTAACTCATAAAAATTCTATATCACATAATAATATATTTTTTATTTTCAAATATGAATAGTGTAAATTTTCACACAATAAATTAGTAGATTTTTAAAAATATAAGAATAGAAAGATAAGATAGACCTAAATACATTAAATAATCAAAAACATGTCAAATTCATAAAAAAAAAATTTGTATAAATTCTATCAAATTTTATTTATTAAGTATTTATAACCACATTTATTTGATTCTTTCATTAATGAATAATACACTCTATCATGATTGTGTCTCTATTTATTTTAATAAAATATTTATTAAAAATTACAAATAAATTACCATGGTGTAGGTAATATTATTTCATTAATAAGTACTATTTATAGTCGAAGATATCACTTATATCACCCTATATTAAAATTGTTGTAGTTTTGAGAGGAAAATTTATAACAACATTGTTTTTACTTTAAACAAAATTTTATAAGTGCTAAAATCACGTCAATGTAGATTCCAAAGGAAAATCATTAGACCCATGGATTTTCATAGTCAAAAAACAACCCATCAAATAAACATAGAACATGGTATAGGGTAGTTTTATAATATTTATAATTTTATATTAACCATTATTTAACTAATTTACTCTTAACCATTTTAGTAAAAAAATTATTAATGTTTCTATTCATAACGTCTGAAAAAAATGAGATATATTTATTTAATTTGGACCCTATGATTATAAATATAGAATCCATTTTTCCAAATTTAATCATCCTAATTTTTGGAAATTAATTAAAAATTCAGATTGTTGGCGGAATATGAAAACATGGGTTAAAAGTAAAATGTCCAAAACATTACCTTGTTTTTGTTCCAAATTTCATTATAAAATTGACTCCAATGATCTAAATTTAATTAAATAATAAAATTTTAATAATACTATACTTTAAATACAATTAAATGTATAATCTAATGATATAAATAAATTATATTGAAAATTATTTTTGTATTAAAATAAATTAAATTTTCAATATTAACTAAAAAATGATACCTATTAGTAAAATATCAAAAAATTATACAAATTAAATTTCTGTTACCCTATTAAAATGAGGAATTTTATTTTGGAAAATATAGTTTATAAATTTAAAAATTGATTTAAATTGAGGTTTCCATCAAGAGGTTCAAAACATCCATTTTTGTGTGACACTCCTTTTATATGTAAAAATGAAATTTTCCATATATAATTTTAAGAAGATACATAAAATGAATATTAAACATTATAATTAATATAATATATATACCATTAAAAATCCAAAAATAGTTATTTTTTTATTTATTGGAACAAAAAGTACTTGTGACCATTTAAATATATTTTCAAAAAATCATTCCTTTTAAAAAAATCTTTTACATTCATTTACAATTAATTGATCATAAATAAAAAAATTATATATTCACATGTAAACCATATATATTTAATACAATCAATTAATACCATTATAATTTATTTTATTTAATGGATACATTTATATATTAATCATTTGATCGCGTAGGATGGATGTGTTGTATCATGCACGCTATCGAACATATTGTTTCCTTTAAAAAACCCATAATGTTACACCAACTCACCAAGACTGAAAATTTTATCTATATTTAGGAAGATCTATCACATGAAAATCAAGTAATGATATATGAAATGTATGTGGTGAGGATACATAGAGTTTCACTTTTGATTATCTCTGATCATGATCCCAGGTACACACCAAAACTCTAGAGAAGTTTACAACATGTTGTGAGTGATGAGCTAAATTTCAGCAAAACTAATCACCAAAAAAATTAATGGCAAATATAAAATGACTATTCATATAATGAAAGATATTTTTAGATCATGTTCATTGTAATTAAATGGTTTATACTATCATAATCTACTATCGATTGAGTTCATATACAACAGTAGCTTTTACTCGAGTATTCAGATGGCTCCATATATAGCACTGTATGGAAATGATGTAGAATTCCAACCTGTTGGGTTGAGTTTATTGGAAAAAAAGTAACATGGAACTAATATAATACGAGATATTACAGCATGCTTTCAATCCATCTTATGAATTATAAAATCTTCTTAGAGTCAACAAAATAGTTCTGCTGACAACTGCCAATGGAACATGGAGTTCGACGTCAGAGAATATTATTCCTTATAATATAACCTTGGAAGAGAGTCATGCATTTTTGAATGAATGGGAAGCTTAGAACAGTATAGATTGGCCCCATATAGATCCTTGATCACATAATATCTATGACCTATCATCTTGTACTGCCACCAAGTATGGCTCAAAATCAAGACATGTTCTATCTTTCTCTCCCGAGGAAGTACATAACAGATCGCTCACTTGTACTAAACCCATAGGTGGTCAAACTAGAAGATGATATCCTTTCTGATGAGAAACATATATATATTATAGACTAAAGAGATAATGTTTTACATATTATATAACCCACCTTGTATAAGTGTCATGGAGGAACAATAATTATGAAGAAGTGGCTTCAGAACCAGATGAAGTGATAAAGGGGAAGTACCACCACCTATTTATGTAAAATGAAATATAGAGGGAAAAATTTAAAAATGGGGGAATAATATTAGGAACCAAACTTTTATCAAATGAAATTACCTTCTTATAATCACGACATGTAGTATAAGTCATATAAAATCACATATAGAATTTGATAAAAACATTCTAATTGATGAATGAATGAAATAAATGGTATTTTTAATAATTACAGAACCTATACTAATGAAATTTTAACTTGACCTTAGGAATTGTAATATAAAACTTTTGAATAGAAAACCTATGAAATGAATTGAGACCTCACCAATATGGGTATATATAAAATATATTCATCTTATAAATAAAAATATTCTATAATTAAATCATTGTCAAGGTAATTAAATTTGTCTAAATTAATAATGAAGCATTGGTATTTTAATATGTCGTAACTGTTTAACTCTTATATTATGATTATTTTATTAATTTAAATGAAAATATTTTTTTCACAAAATGTATACATAATTTAATATTCTTATTTATTATGATTCTATGGTAATTATATAAGGCCAAAAGTTATTTTTAAAAGATTTATAAAATTAGTTATTACATTAAAATATATATTTTCCATGTAAATAAGGATTTTATTAACATATTACATTACCCATGTATATGAAATTATTTTCATAATATTGAGTACTGTTTTTAATTCTACACATTCAAAAATATTTCGGGTGATTTTTTGTGTTTTTTAAAAATACGAAATTTTTTAATGAATAGTGAAATACAATAATTTATGATAAATGCTTAATACATGAATTATAGAGTCATAGATTATTTATGGATGATTTAAGCCCAAAATATGAAGCTATACATAATTATTCTAATTTATTTAATAATAATACATAATGTATACATACTCTTGAGAAAAACTATAAAACTTATTGATAAAATAATGTGAAAACACACCTGTTATCAACAATAAATACCACACCTCACCACTACTTCTCCTCACACCTCTCAAGGCTAATGAATTCTCAAAATTTATCCAAACCCACATCCCTATACTCTTCAACATGTCAAATAGATTTTGGTCTCGTAAATAATCCAAAAATGTTTCCCTAAAGAGGTTCTCATCATGGGTATTTTAAAGAGGTAAAAGCCTCTAACTTTTTCCTTAAATTGTGTTTAATTTATTTTTATTTTTTTATTATCCATTCACCTCCCCTCATAAAAATGGAATCATAACTCTATTAAAATACATATAATTTAAATATAACATGTCATTATATGTTACATCATTAATCTACTCCCTCCCTCTCATTTATTCTAAAACAAAAATCTACACCCATGATGTGTCAATTTACAGAACTCAAGGGCGATGCACATTCAATTTAAATTAATGAATTTATTTATTTAAATAAGACCAAAATAATGGTTTAAAATTATATTAAAATTTATTTTCCAACCAAATTTATTTTATAGAGATAAAATATATACATAATAATAAATAAAAAACAAAACGGTTTTTTTATGGTTGAAAACCCGCCAAAATGTACCATAAACGATCATCATTAACTAGTATCTAATTATTAATCCTCATACCATATAACAAAATATTTATATTATCATTTAAAATTATATAAAATTTTTAATAACATATGATAACTATTCTGTATATTTATCGGCATTTTACAAGAACATCTATTAATGTATATAATAGAACAGATAATGAAAACTACAAAAATGAACACTTTTAAATGATAAAATTAAACTATATAACTTATAGAAAATACCATAAATCAACCTAATAAATGTAAAATCATTCAATTTAATCTATAAAAATTTATTTAACATTTAATTAAATAATCTAATATGATTATTAGGATATTTATTTGAATAAAGCATCTATACATAATATAAGACGAATTCTGGAATCCAATGCTCTTTCATTGGGGTTTTCCTCTTCCAATGAATTCTTAGTATGGTTATTCCTATAATGTCACTTAAATATATTTTCATCACCATTATAGTGTATTTTTATTGATTTAATTGTCACTTACTTTAGTTTAGTATTCACATAATACAGTCTAAGAAAACTATTCATTTAAGAAAACACACCCCTTTAATATTGATTAATTATTTTTCATGATAGATAATTCTTAAACAAAGTGTGATATTAACTCCCTCGTTTGGGAAACCCAAAATTTATTCATGAATGTATGAAAACAATTATTTTACATGGGTAATTTTATGTCTATTATTGATAAAAAAAATTATGTGGAATGGATGATTATGTGTTTGTAATGATGTGATGGGATGTGCTCAAAATTATATAGTGCATATGAATGTTATAATATGATTGGTGAACCAAGAATTATATAGAGAACAAATGAATTTTGTAATGATATATATCACATGATATAAAGAGGTATATTTGTTTTGTTTACAACTAATACATGAGGATTCATTATTTTCCATTTCCACATTCCATGAAATTTTCTAATTATTTTTTCATTTTATTATCAATGTTATGTTATTATGATGATTATTATCACCCCATGTAATATTGATTCATGTTAAAAATATCCTTTTACTATCCTTTTATCTGGTCCATTTTTTTATTTATATCATTAAGTGATTACGTGTACTATGGAGAACACGAATACTATTACAAAGCTAGAAAAGATGAAATTAAATATATTATTATTTGTAAATGGTATGAAAAGTCCTAATTCTCTTAGACCAGTATATTTCTAGATCATGGATTTGTAACACAATTATATTATTAAACATTCAAACGATGTTATTTTAGTATATGAAAATTAGGTTCTCTATAAAATCCATTAATGAATTTCCAAATAGCTAAAGAAACCCATCAGTTATACCCATAAACCATAGAAAAACCAAATACATCACCATGTTTTATTTTAATATAAACCCATACCCTCACACCCTAGATAAAAAACCATTGTGAGGTCCAAATAACCCTAGTTTTAGGATAACATTTCTTGGTTTTTTGAGGCTCAATTGTATCCAACTTATTTCTATAGGATGCTCTTGATCCATTTCTATTTACTCATTATAAAAAAATATTAAAATATGAATGGAAACTCAGGGATAAAGATGAATGTTAATTTCTATTATAGGGACCACCTAACATTGAAAAGGATTTATAATCGGCGCTAAGAATATGTCATATCTGGACAAGCCCATGAATGACTTGTCCTTGATTTTATTACTACCCTAGAACAAATATTTCACTATATACTCAAAAATATTTATTATTATTATGATTAATTAATTAAAAAAAATTAATATTGAGGTTCTATAAACATGCACTCCCAACTCTAATGCTGAAAAAATACTTTTCATACCATATTTGATAACAAATGTAGATTCAAAGACAAAAATATCCTATTATTAAAAAATGTAATGTAAATATTGAATTACATACATTCAAAATACCATATAGGTTTAGAGATTTGGATAATTTTGATAAAATATAAACTAATAAACCCATTTCATTAATAGATAATGGAAATGGTCTCAACTATAAATGAAATTACATAACCAATAAAAAATTCAAAAAAATCCCCCAGAAATCTCCACACAATCTATTCTATTAGAATTATCTTTTTTAATATATATTTTAGTTTTATGGGAAAATTAAACCAAATAATTGATAAGCTCTAATTCAATGATTTGGTCAAAATATGTTTTAACAATTAAAGTCTATAAGTGAGTATATGATAAAAATAATTATTAAGTTATGAATATATCAAAAACATAATTACAAAAGAGATTAAAACAAAATTCATAATATATCCGTGTATAAAAATTAAACAATAGATCATAGTCATATAATTAACTTGTTCATTAGTGGTGAAATTTAATATTATAGACATTTATTCTTTTCACAATTCCCAAACATCATGATCTCAGTCATCCTAATCATATCATTAAAACCCTAGGTCTAATAAATAATATGTTTAGGGTTGGTGTATAACTTCGAACCAATAAATTTTTGTCTCATTATATTTACCGAGTCATAATGGGTTCATATAATTTCAATCCTCTCAAATCACTAATTTATTTCCAATATAATCATCATATGAAATAATGAGTAAAAAACAGTGTCATCATTCTCAAGAATCAACTGTGTTAGAATAACGACATATGGAATACAATTTTTTTCGAATTTCAATAAAATGGTTAACATGATCATAAATAATATATAAAAATATTTATTATTGTAATAAAATATCAATTTAATCTTCCAAAGTGATATATAAACATTCATTTTAGTATTAAATATATATATTATTTCAATAGTTCAAAAATAAAAAATGTAATTAATTTTTATTTAATCATCTATACAAATAATAAGGTATATATAAAGGGATATATACTAATGTAAATAGTTTCCCTAGTAAATTTATGTATAGAATCTGTGAAAACACCCTTCAATAAAATGATGGAAATATAAAATGGTCACAGATGAAAGGAATTAGAATAAAAATAATTTATATAAATGATTATTAATTTGCAAGAAAAAGGTAGTGAAAGATCCTTATTCTAATAATAAATATTCATTCCACAATCCATCTTCAAAACAATGTTGGTTGGTTTTAAATTAATATAAACCCATTATATTAAATTACCATCAAATTGATGTTGTCACATTTGAAAAACATCCTAGCATTAGAATGCATCGAATAGTTCAACCTAAGAAGAGATTATGAAATGAATTATTTGATACCATGAGTTCACTAAAAAATTGTAAGTATATATATTTATATGATAATAAATATTATCATATAAATCTAATGAGTGTATATAATCTTAGTATGAAAAGGAATATGGTTGTGAAAACATATATGGGAATTTAAAACATATATTTTATACTATAATTAAATGCAAACAAAAAAGTTGCTATTAAAACTATCATTAGAAAAGATGATGTGAATGATTTTTTAAAATTTAATGTTTAAAAATAATATCCAATAATGGACCCTTGAAAATTAAATAATTTTTTTGATAACAAATTTCTGGAGAAAAATAAAAAAAATTATAAAAATAACTTTTTTACCATTAATTTAAATTCATTGAAACCACGCAATAGAAAAGTAGTATAAAACATATTTTTATTAAAACTAAATTTTCTCAAACATGTTAATAAAATTCTATATAAAAATATATATGTGGGGTAACCATGTAATGGAAGAAAACTTCTTATGATAAAACATTATAACTAAATGAAAGGATATTTGGGTCATTAATATCCCAAATGAAAAAAATTATCATGTATATAACATTTGAATATGGGTTTATTTAGATAAAATTTTAAAACTGAAGGAATAAAATAAAACATAATAATGATTTATAATGTAACTAATTTATATCAATCATGTTCAAGAGGAAAAGAATAACTCAATCAAAAAAATATGCAACAAACAATATTTACGAAAGGGGTGACAATTGTGTAAAAATAAATTTGGAAGAAGAAAAGTTACAATTAGTATATCCCTGAAAGTAAAACAATATAAAGTCTATAAAATCCAAAACAAAGTAAATTTACAGAAATAATTATAATGTAAATGTTGTTCAAAGGATCTTAAATTTCACAACGACTCATAATTGTGATGGATAAAACCATAACGACATTAGATGATTTTTCATCAGAACTCTTTAACTAATAAATTTTCAAATTAAAAATTATATATAAGGAATAATTAGATAATCATGATGAAAAATATTAAAATTTAGTAGATAAAATATTACAATCAAATAATTGGGTATAATAATAAATATTATTAAAGGGGTGATAATTTAGACAGGAAACCCACACCTTTCACTATGGCTTACACAAATGGAAATAAACCTTATGTATAAGAAAATTTATATACAAATAACATAATTTTGTATCATAATAATATACATTTTTAATTTATCTCTTTTTATATTAAAAACCTCCATATGAATTCTACTTATTTTTTTACCTATTTTCAATAACATCTCCATGTAATCGTGATATTTCTGAACTAGTTTAGTAAAAATGGTGTTAATATTCATGATGGTTAAAAGGTAATACATAAAATATGATTACTGTTAATTTAAAATATTTAAAATGGTGTCTTTATGTGTATAAATTCATTAAATTTTATTTTTTTGTTACAAACCATGAATACTAAGTCGACAATGGTCATTCTTCAATGGTTCTTAATGATGAAAAGTAGTTTTATTAATTAATGTAATTAATAATAAATGTATCATTAAAAAACAAAAAAAAATATAAATATTTACTTATGTATAACCAATTATACTAATTTTTAAATCCATTTTCACCATTATATAATTACATATCATTTTCATTGTGGGTGGTTAATCCTTTCCAGACCTGAACATATCATGATTAAGGGATGATTATGTGTTTTTTTATTTGATGAATCAATAAAATTTAAGAATGATATTCTTAATTATTGTATATTATTTTATTTATCATATATTTATTGAATTTTAATTAAATTTTTTTTATGAAAATATTACATAATATATTTAAAAATATTTATTTCATACTACAATTGTTTTAGACATTTGAATTAAGGATGATCATTTTTTGATCATATCATTAATAGGTTCTCAAATATATCAGACTAATAACATAATGATATGATCAAAATCATATTATTTTCTTAAACTCCTTCTTAGGATAATCCATTCATGGTTGTTATGAAAATAACAAAAATCAATTGTTCCCTGGAGGTGGAAGTCTACATGTACGCATGGTTGATGATTTAATTTTTCCTAGAACAGGATAAGTATAAAATATCTTATTTTGGATTATAATATAGACTTTTTTATAAATATCATACTTATTAATAATTTATAACGTTCTGACTAACTGGGTAATTTGGTTGCTGAAAAAGAAATATTAGGCTTTGTGGATGTCGCTATCCTCACACAAACACAACTATCATTTTTGTTATATATAGAGGAAAAGAGAAAAGGTGGTTAATTGTTATTCAATTGTAATAAGAAAACTCATTATATAAACAATACATATTTCAATTTATTTTTATTTACAATTATAATTGTAAAAATATGATAGAAATGTAATTATTAAAGGAAAAAAAATCTCACGTGTGGAGAACATTGAGTTGTAATTAGATAATTAATTTCTAATGAGGGGATTATTCTAATACTTAGTAAACAATATATGGAATATGAGGAAGATAATTATAGTTAATGGAATATTGATTGTGTTTTTGGATTAAACCTAATTTAATGAGTGGTAAGGAAGTAGTGGTGAGAGACAATGTTTATAAGTAGGAATGGATTGTACATTTCTAAATTCAAATATATTTTATTCAATGTAAGTCTCTATCGAGGTGTCACGACCCATCCTTAGGGCTCGTTCCATGACTACCCCAAGCCCGCCTTCCATAGGCCAGGGGATTTACTTCAATGTTGTTTTTGTAATTTTATTAAAAAGGAATGAAAAAGAAGTAAAAAGAAGGAGAAGCCAGGATGAGCTCTCCTCCAGAAGGGAGTCTACGGGGGTCTGAAGTAGTGATACCGAGGGCATCCCCTTTAATAAAATCAATCGCCTTGGGTTTAATGCTGCCAGCCATGTACAGAAACACCTTCGTTGTGCTAGGGTACTCCACCGAGGCTCAGTAGTCTGCCACCATCTTCCCCTCCCTCCATGTGTGTCATATACGAATGTTTATGTAACTCCACGGCACCAGTTACCCAGAGTAAGTGCATTATTACATAACTTTGTCATGATCAAAAGAAAGATCAAATCTCAAAATACTAATTAGTTTAGTATCCTTGGAAACACTAGAAATATTCATATGTCTTAAATGACATCATAAAAATGAAAACTACAACAACATATTTTGTTCATAGTCCACACTCATATCCCCACATACTATCCCTGCAGGTTATTCGTAAATTACTTCTTCACATCCTGGGAAAAATAAAACAATGAAAGGGGTGAGCTCAAATGCCTAGTAAGGATAACAATATAGCAGAAAATATCATAAATAAGAATAAACATTTAAGGCAATGTATAACTAAAACAAAATCCTTTTAAACATGAACTTCAACATAGTATGGAAAAAATGAAATAATTCCATTTAATTATTCACTTGGATATTATACTAATCTAATAATCACATGCAATATCAATAACCACTTTCATAATGATGGAATGCATAATGCCATACTGTCATAACCACATAGCCCAGGCCTCATGCCAAGACTACAAATAAGATTTTTCCAAGGCCTTATGCCAAGACACTAGTTTGTCTCATGATACCTACTGATGCATTGAGGAGCTATAGCAGGCTCCACCCGTCACATATTCAATCCAATTCATTACTATATGAAAATGTTTAAACATATCATAAACATTCATATTAAAAATATAATACGAAATGTAAATACTTCATCTATAAACTATGAATGGTATAAAAATAGCACATCCACAGTTAAACATATCACAAAACATTCAATACAATACAGAAGTTTTGTATCATAATAAATCAACTTCAAATAAGCATAAAATCCATAAAAGTATGTTCACATAGATGAAATCCAAACTCTTTTTAGAGAAATATCTCCTTTTTATTTTGAAATAAATTAAGAGTCATATATTTATAAAATAAAACAGTTTCTTTGATAATATTCTTATAATCTTGTAAGGGAAGCTTCAAATATTTTATAACGGTGGAAAATAGCCGCACCATCCGTATATGTTAAAAAAAACATTCTTACATTAATTCTACCGAATAGGATAAAAAGCAACTTGTTTGGAAAATGACAGCAAGATTCCAATATAAACCTCTTATAAAAAGTCAAACAAGGGTATAAATGTCTTTATCCCATATTCTTGTAAATAGTAAAAATGTTTTACATACATTCTTAAGAAACATGGATGTGGATGATAAAGAAATCCCAGTAGATTTTACGTATAAACAACCTCGGATAATGAAGAGATTGTGAAATAACACATAACTTGTACTTTTCCTTGGTTGGGGTAGGTTAAATTCCTGTATAATGGAGAAATAATTGTTATTAAATTATACAAGAATCATATACATTAATATTATATCATATATGATCTTTTAACATTGATTTGTTAATAATATCTTAGTATTATCGTTGTTTTCGGTGTTAACTTACTCGTTTTCTTTTATATGTTTTGTTACATAAGATGTGTTTTTCAAGGATATGTTGTATGTTAATCATATCCAGAATGATATAAAGTCCTTAGATAATATTAATAATCATCAAATTATAATTATACTTGAATGGATACGATGGAGAATGAATCTCATCACGTTCGTGGAGACGGTAGTCCGTACGTACGCACGAGTGACAATATCATTATTTTGATTTTAAAATAATATATAATTGGATAGTATATCATATATACAGAATCATTATCATGTTATATTTATTATTTAAATGAGTTACACATCATTATTATACCCATCCAAAAAATAATTTATTGAATAACAATTACACCACGAAGTGGAGACGGTAAGTCGTACGCATGAACGTATGGTGACATGTTATTCAAAGGATGGATAGAATACTGAAAACGGTTGTACCATATTTATAATAACATCATAGTATATATAAGATATTGGAGTTATTATTTTAGAATGGTAATAACAAAGAAGGAAGAAGTAGAAGAATAAAGGAACTTGGAAAAGGGTTGTGAAATCATTACCTCTTCTTCGTGTTCTTCCTTTCGATTTGATCAAAAGGGCTCTTAGGTTGGATTTATAACTAAAGAAAGGCCTCTAGGATGAATTAAGGGAAGTTGAGAGAGTATTTGGGCAGAGTATGGCCGAGACAAAGGGCTTTGAAGGTGTGAATTAATGAGAAGGTGGAGTGCCCTTTTATAAGAGGGGTGAGAGGCACCTTTGGAAAATCTAGAAATATTATTTTATAATAAATTCATACTCAGTTTCTAATGGCTCCAAATTGAATTATTGAATTTTTATGATAGGGATTGGTCAAAAACCACTCAACCAATAGAATTTAGGCAGGTTTGGGTTACTATATTAACCTTATCATCATGTATTAACACTTAGTTAATTAGTTTCACTTTTACAATTTCTCTTTGTATTTTTATATTATATGGTTAATAAACATACTATATACATCCATGCGACCCACAGGTGGTCCATTAATTATACACCAATCCTGATATAAGTCTCTTGGCCGAACCTTATATTTTTATGAATTTAATATCAATTAATAATATAATATTTTTTTTAAAAACTCTTTTATTTCAATTTTGATACTATTCAATAATTTATTTTTGTAAAAATCATAACAGAATTATTAATTCTAATAAAGTTAATTAAAAAATTCCTAACATGTCATATTAACCTAGAAAAGTAGTGTAATTCATAAAAAGTCTCAAACTATATTTATTTGGGTATCTATAATATCGTTCATTTTAATTGTTCACTATTATGGTAATTACTTCATCACCATTTTTTCATAAATAAATTAAATAATTTAATGTCTAAAAATTATAAATAAAATACTATTATGTAGGAAATCGTGTTATATTTCTAATGAATATTTATAGTCGAAAATCCAACAAATATAACCCAATATAAAAATTGTTTTTCTGATCGATATATGCTTGTATCATTTTTGAATTAATTTAAACGTAATTAAAATAAACTGTCCCTATCACCTACAAGTAGCACCATGGGGTCCCAAAATTGATCCAAAGATGCAAATGGTCGGACATGTATCTCAAAATAAGGTTAGGACACGTTTTAGGGTAATTTTTTATTATTATAATATTATTTTTTTAACCCTTATTTACCGGATTTACCCTTTAACCATGGTAAATAAAAAATTTACCGAAGTAATTATTCAAAATGTCTAAAAATATAAGTTACATATTTACACAATTTGAACATCCTGATTCCAAATATGGAATCCATTTTTCAAAATTCATAACACAAAACTGGCAGAAATTAATTTAAAATTAATTCCCGCTGTCAAAACAATAAGCGTGTTTTTAAGATATAATAACTATCATAAGATTGATACTTGTTTATGTTTGGTTTAATTGTGAAATTAAGTCCAATGACCAAAATTGTATTAAATGGTAAAAAAATATTCTAAATATACTTTAAAACCACTCAAATTCATAATTTATCACTATTAATTATTTTGATTGTTTTTAATTAAAATTTAGTAATTTTCAGTATTCATCAAAATATTAAAGTTATCCGAAAAGTACCAAAATTTCACCTTAGAAAAAATTTGATACTCCGAATCCAAAAATGAATTCCATTTTGAGAGATAAAATCTCTAAAATTTTAAAAAGTAGGTATTACTATTCATAATGGCTAGTTTGATCGGTTGTGGTGTGTATTAGAACTAGATGTTGCGTACAACACACGCTATTTCATTATTCAAAGAGAAGCGTACCGTAGAAGCTTGGGGTGTTACATTCTCCCCACCAACAAAAAATTCCATTCTCGAAATTTCTAGAATACTACCATATGAAAAGACTCGGGTGGTTCTTCATCATAAGTTCCTCAGGTTCCCACGTTGCCTCTTCCATTTATGGTTTCTCCACAAGACTTTTACCAGACGCATCGTCCGGTTTCTCAGTACTTGTTCTCTCGTATCAATAATCTTGATGGGTTCTTCGCAATAAGATAGATCGGGTTCCAGTTCCAATTCCTCATAGGTGAGTTAATGCGTTGGGTCAGGCATGTATTTATGTTGGGCAAAAATCCCTCAAGGTAACATTGAAGTATTTTTGGGTTGATTGTGTTTGTTGAAAAAGCAGGTTTCCATGGATAATTGTCGAGTTCTCGAGAAGTTGTTGACATTACACGTTGACAAAGAACTATGAAAAAGGAAAGGACGATCTGGAGGCGGTACAAAAGAGCAGTACAAGGTGGCGCCGTTTCCCAGTGTTTGCCAAATTTCTGGGGTCCAAAATTTGGAGTTTGGTGAGCATCGCGAAACATGGATTTCCATGAAGAGCATAATTTCATATGGAAAATGAATGAATTTCGTGAAGATAGGATGCAAGGTTTGGAAATCGCGAAGACCAGAAGAATGGAGACGGTGATGCTTCGCGATTACGTCAAGCTTCGCGAACGGCAGAGGCTGAAGTTCATCGCGGCGGAGAAGGGCTTTGCGAGAGAGCTTCGCGGCGAATGCGCGAAGGAATGTTGGGCTTCGCGAGGGAGCTTCGCGGCGAAGGCGCGAGCCGCGAAGGTAAGTTGACGGTGATTCATCGCGACTACGTCAAGCTCCGCGAACGGAAGATTGCCGTGGAGCTTCACGATTTGGACAGAATTCCAACAGAAACTTTGGAGTTTCGCGATTTGAGATGACGTGGCGTTGACTTCGCGCGAAAGGGATGAGGGTCGGTCGAATCGCCTATAAATAGATGCCGACCCCTTCGAGCGAAGTAGAGAGAATTTTCAGAGAAGATCATTTGCTCTCGATTTGCGAAGGTGGTTCGCGGAGCCAGTGTGCTTCGCGAAAGAGATGCTTCGCGGCGGCTATTGTAGCTCTGCAAAACCTGCGTGCTCCGCGTTGGCTTACATAGCTTCGCGGGGGTCGTTGCTTTGCGACGGCTTGAGCATCGCGGGAGAGCTTCGCGAGTGAGCTTCGCGAGTGAGCTTCACGAAAACGCAGGAGCTTCGCGAAGGCTTGTTTGAGCTTCGCGAAATTGGGAGCCTCGCATTGTAGGGTGCTTTGCGAAGGTCTTTCCAAAGGTAGTTTTCCCAGTGGATAGTGGCAAAGGGGTATTCATCTACGGGTGAAAGTTGAACTTCAACAGAGCATCTACATACAGAGAAATATGCATTCTTTATTGGAAATGAAGAGACCGACAGGTCTATAAACTGTGAGTGAATCCCTTCTAGAGTAGTGAGCTTAGGAAGAGGAAGAAGGTGATCCTCTCCACCGGCAGTGAGCCATAGAGAGAGAAATAGGGAGTGAACCTTGGGAAAGCAGTGAGCTGACCCTAAACCTTGTAAAGGCAGTGAGCCTGGGCATAGAAGTGATCTAGCCCGAACATTGTAATCCACAGCTAGTGAAGTCTGGTGGAATTTGGTACGAACCGGCGACTTGTCGGCGTACGCTCCTTGGACGTAGCCCTTAGCGGTGAACCAAGTAAAAATCTCTGTGTCTTCCTGATTACTTACCCGCATTGCGTTCAATGTATCATCATCTGGTAAAGGAGAAAAGTGATCACAGTAACCACACAAGTGCAAACAAAGTGACCCTTGTAACAAAGAGGTCAAGATCCAGTGGGGCAGAAAGAACTTTGAAAAAGAATATCCATACCCTGATTCACCCCCCTCTAAGGGTATATAGGCCCCTATTGGCCCTAACAATTTCCTTAATAGAGATACCTGGAACACATCGTGAACTTTGGAGAGATTTTGCTGCATTGCCAATTGGTAAGCTACAGCCCCAATTCTTTCTAGAATTTTGAATTGTCTGATGTACTCGGGACTCAATTTACCTTTCTTACCAAAACTTATGACTCACTTCCATGGAGATACCTTCAAGAAAACATGATCACCAACTTGAAATTCCAAATCCTTCCTTCAATTATCATCATAGCTCTTCTGCCTACTTTGAGCTGCTTTGATGTTATTTTGGATTACCTTCACCTTTTCCATTGTTTCCTCCACTAGTTCTGAGCCTATAAGTTTTCTTTCACAAACATCATCCCAACTGGTAGGTGTACGAACTCTCTTTCCATATAACGCTTCATATGGTGCCATCTGAATACTCGAATTAAAGCTTTTGTTATAGGAAAATTCTACCAGAGGTAAATATTGAACCCACATACCCTGAACGTCAAGGGAGAAAGATCTCAAAATGTCTTCTATGGTTTGAACAGTCCGTTCTGATTGTCTGTCTGCCGGAGGGTGGTAGGCAGTGCTCAAATGAAGTTCAGTATCCATGGATTTCTGAAGACTTTTCCAGAATCTTGAAGTAAAACGGGGATCACGATCCGAAACAATCGATAGGGGTACACCATGAAGTCTCACAACTTCATTAATATATTGTCTTGCTAGATGATCTAGTGGTAGATCTTCTCTTATAGAAATAAAATGTGCTGAAATGATAAGACGATCAACAATAACCTAATATTGCATCGTTCCTTCTAAGAGTCTTTGGTAGCCCCATTACAAAGTCCATCGTAATATTTTCCATTTCCACACAGGTATGGGAAGAGATTTCAATACTCCACCAAGTTGTTGCCTTCCATCATTCACTTGTTGACAAACCATACATCTTGACACAAAATCAGCAATCTCCCACATCATGTTGTCCCACCAAAAATGTTCCTTCAAATATCTATACATTCTGGTTCTCCCAGGGTGTATAGAGAAATTAGAACTATGAGCATCATTCAGAAATTACATTTTTAGATCAGGTATATTGGGAACACAAAGTCTCTACCCGAATTTCAAAATTCCATCTTCATACACAAAGTCTCTCAATCTCCCATCATTCACAGCTTTAATATTCTTTTGAAATTCTTCATCATCGGTCTGATAACTCTTAATCCTTACTAGTAAATATGTTTTGGCATCCATTTGAAAAAGCATTGATGTTTCACCTTCCCTGGTTATTCCCATGTCCATCTTCACTAGATCCAGGAAAATTGGATCCCTTTCAATTCTCATATTGTTCAAAACTCCATGGTCTTTTTTTCTCAAAGAATCTTCCACCTTGTTTTCCTTCCCCGGGTGGTAGTGTATCATGTAATCATAATCCTTTAGTAATTCAATCCATCTACATTCCCTCATGTTGAGTTCTTTTTGTGAGAAAATATAGTTCAAACTCTTGTGATCAGTATAAATCTCACAATTTTCACCATAGAGGTAGTGCCTCCATATCTTCAAAGCAAAGATCATAGCTGCTAACTCGAGATCATGATTAGGATAGTTTTGTTCATGAATTTTCAACTATCGGGATGCATAGGCAATAACCCTATCATTCTGCATAAGGACACAACCAAGTCCTTTCTTCGATGCATCATTATAAATTACAAACACATCATTCCCCGATGGTATAGTCAATATAGGGGCATTGACTAATATTCTCTTCAATTATTCGAAACATTCTTCACACTCTTTTGTCCAAACAAATTTAACCCCTTTACGTCTGAGCTTCATTAATGGGTTAGCCAATCAGGCAAAATTCTGGAAGAAACGTCGATAATAACCTTCCAAACCATTAAAACGGCGTACCTCAGTTATACTCATAGGTGATGGCCATTCTTGGATTTCCTTGGTCATAGAAGGATCAACAGAGATTCCATCTTTAGAGACAATAAGGCCAAGAAATGAAATCTCATGAAGCCAGAATTCACACTTGCTAAACTGCCCATATAATTCATGTCTTCTCAGAGTCATCAGGATAATGAGTAAGTGACTTCCATGATCTTCGTAGATTTTAGTGTATACCATGATATCATCAATAAATACCACCACAAATTCATCGAGATATTCCATGAAAACTATATTCATCAGATCCATGAATACAGAGGGTGCATCAATCAATCCAAAAGGCATTACAGTAAACTCGTAATGCCCATACCTGGTTCGAAATGCTGTCTTCAGAATGTCTTCCTTCTTTACACACAACTGATGGTATCCAGATCGAAGGTCAATCTTTGAAAAGTATTGAGCTCCATGCAGTTGGTCAAATAAATCATCAATGAGAGGTAGGGGATACTTGTTCTTTATTTTTAATGCATTGATCTCCCTATAGTCGATACATATCTTCAGAGATCCATCTTTCTCTTTAACAAAAAGAATAGGGGCTCTCCATGGAGAAACACAAGGGATAATAAATCTTTTATTACTCAATTCCTCTTTTTGTTTCTTTAGTTCAACTAATTGTATAGTGGCCATTCTATAAGGGATATTCGATATAGGCCTGGATCCAGGAAATAAGTCAATGAAAAACTCAACTTCTCATTCGGGTGGATGTTCAGGTAAATCTTCTGGAAATACATCTACATATTCTTTCAAAACAGGTACATCCCCTATTTGAATATTCCTTTCCTCACCCACATCCATTTCATTCTATTCCTCCCCAATAATTGGTTTTATTTTAGTTAATGGGGGTGGATCTAGATAAGAATTATGTGGTGACGATTCTGCTCCAAAGATACGGTGTTCCTTATCATCATCATCAAAAATCATAACCTTCTTCTTCTTACAATAAATCCTCACATCATAGTCTGAAAGAAAATCCATACCGAGGATTATATCAAACTCAATCATAGGTATGATTATGAGATCAGCAGATAAAGAACATTTATGTACTCTAATGGGGACTAATTCACAAAACATTGTTGCAATGATACTTCCCTTAGGATTTTTAACTGACAACTGCCTTGTTAAATCAAATTGGAAGTATCTAATTTTCTTACCAAACTAGGAAGATATGAAACAATGTGACGATATAGAATCAAATAATGCATTTTCTAAACTTGAGGAAACCATTAAATTACCTGCCACCACATCTTTCGGAGCTTCTACCTAAGCAGTAGTGATAGCATAATCTTGGCCTTGATCCCTTGGCCTTTTCTGAGGTACGTTCCCCTGATGATTAGGACATTCATTTTCATAATGTCCCATCTCCTTGCAATTTTATCACTTAACATTGGTAGCTTCCTTCTCCCCTTTGCAATCACGAGCTTGGTGGCCTTTTTCACCACACTTGTAACAGACACCCATTCCCTTCAAGCAAGTATCAGGTTGTTTCTTCCCACATTTACCACATGATGGATATTCAACCTTTCTCTTCATCCCCTTATTTCCATTCCCAGATTAATCAGCATATCTCTTATTCTCTTGCTTTGCTTTAAATTCATAAGACATAAAGAATTCATGTTCTGTCTTGATAGCACATGAGACAATGTCTTCATACGACGAGAAGTATAGTGAGACAAATGATCGATGGAGAAATGGTTTTAACCCATCAAAGAAACGATAAATCTTACTTCTTGGGTTACGTATATAATCTCTAGAATACCTTGCAATCCTTGTAATGTTAGCCTCATACTTTGCGAAATTCTCATCCTCCTTTTGTCTCAGACTCAGAAATTGCCTTTCCATATCTACTCGATGGTCACGAGGAAAGTATTTTTCTAAAAACAGATCATTGAAATCCCTCCATTCCATATTTTATACTTCATCATCTTCATTCATCTTTTGAATCAATGACCACCATTGATCAGCATCTCCAGTGAGGCGGTAAACTGCCATGAGAACTTTTTCCCTTTCAGTACTCCGCAAAGTCTGAAATATTTTCCCTAGGGAATTTATCCATTGCTCAGCTACTAAATGATTTGTACTCCCATTTAACGTTGGTGGCTGTTTCCTCAGGAATCGATCTAGCATTGATCATCCACACTGCTGATCAGGGTGCTCCATACGGGTAAGGTTATTATTCATAACCTGATTGAGTTGTCCACGTATGGTGATTAGCTGATTGGCACCAGTTGCATCACCATCTCCACTATAATTATCTTGAGTGGGAGGGAAATCCTTATATGGAGTGTGTTCATTGATATAGTTTCCATTTCCTCCACTAGGCACCATTTCTAAACAATATCATAAACTAGATCCGTTTATGAATCAAAATACATAATTCCATACTTATAAAACACTAAACATAAATTTAACTATTTATTTATATAATCCACAATCATACACATGTATTCTTTGGGGAAGTATATACTAATAAACCTTTCATAATGATTTGTAAAGAAAATAAAATTTATCCTAATCATATCCCCCGGGAGTGTCGTAACCAAGAGTTCAGCAAGGCCCGTTGTCGTGCACCAGTTCCCGTTCGAGTCTAGCTCAAAGGGGTGTTTTTGGGTATTACCCCTAGGTACATCTATGCCAGAGCCACCTCTACCTGCTCGTATCCAGACATGGATGTATTTCTCGGAAAACTTACAAAGTCTCTACAATACCAAAATTCTAGGAAGTTCTTCTATACTAATCCTCAAAGTCCATCATAGGTCATTGTCCACTAATCAGAGTTTATCTAAATCTAGCTTCAAAAGTTTGTACTAAACATCCCCTGATACGCAATGTAACTCCCTGACCCCAGTTACCCAAAGTCAGTGCATTATTATGTAACATTTTCATGATCACAAGAAAGATCAAATCTCGAACGACCGATTAGTTTAGTAGCCTTGGAAACACTTGATATATTCAATAGTCTACATTACACCAAAAAAAATGAAAACTACAAAAACATATTTTCTTCAAAGTCCACAGTCTTATCCCCACATACTATCCATACAGGTCATTCATAAATTACTTCTTCACATCCTAGGAAAAATAAAACATTGAAGGGGTGAGCTCAAATGACCAGTAAGGATAACAATATAGAGGAAACTTTCATAAACAAGAATAAACATTTAAGGAAATGTATAACTAAAACAAAAGCCTTTTAATCTTGAACTTAAACATAGTATGGAAAAAATGAAATAATTCCATTTACTTGTTCACATGGATATTCTAATAATCGAATAATCACATGCAATATCAATAACCACTTTCATAATGATGGAATGCATAATCCCAGACTATCATAACCACATAGCCAAGGCCTCGTGCCAAGACTACAAATAAGATTTTTCCAAGGCCTTTTGCCAAGACACTAGTTTGTCACATGAGACCTACCGATGCATCGAAGAGCTATAACGGCCTCCACCCATCACATATTAAGTCCAATACATTCCCATATGAAAAGGTTTAAACGTAACATAATCATTCGTATTAAAACTAGCATTCAAAATGTAAATACTTCATTCATAAACTATCACTGGTATAAAAATAACACATCAACAGTCAAACATATCACAAAACCTTCAATACAATACAGAAGATTTTTATCATAATAAATCAACTTCAAATAAGTGTAAAATCCATCAAAGGATGTTGACATAGATGAAATCAAAACTCTTTTTAGAGAAATATATGTTTCTATTTTGAAATCATTTAAGAGTCATATATTTATAAAATAAAACATTTTATTTGGAAATATTCTTATAATCTTGTCAGGGAAGCTTAGAAGATTTTATAATGGTGGAAAATAGCCACACCCGCTGTATATGTTAAAAAAACATTCTTACCTTAATTCTGCCGAAAAGGTTAAATAGAACCTTGTTTCGAAAATGACAGAAAGATTCCATTATAAACATATTATAAAAAGTCAAACAAGGGTATAAATGTCTTTAACCCATATTCTTGTAAATAGAAAAAATGTTTGAAATACATTCTTAAGAAACATGGATGTGGATGATAAAGAAATCCCAGTAGATTGTTACGTATAAACATCCTCAGATAATGAAAAGATTGTGAAATAACCCTTACATTTTAATTTTCCTTGGTTGGGGTAGGTTAACCTCCTATATAATGGTGAAATAATTTTTTTTAAATTATTCAATAATCATATACATTAATATGATATCATATATGATCTTTAAACATTGATTTGTTAATAATATCTTAGTATTTTCGTTGTTTCGGTTGTTAACTTACTCATTTTATTTTATATGTTTTGTTACATAAGCTATTTTTTTCATGGATAGGATGTATCATAATCATATCCAGAATGATATCAAGTCCTTATATACTATTATTAATCATCAAATGAGAATTATACTTGAATAGATACGATGGAGAATGAATCTCATCGTGTTCATGGAGAGAGTAGTCCGTACGTACGCACGAGCGACAATATCATTATTTTGATATTAAAAATATATATAATTGGATGTTATATCATATATAAAGAATCATTATCATGTTATATTTATTATTTACATGAGTGAGACATCATTATTATACCCATCCAAATAATAATTTATTGAAAAACAATTACACCACGACGTGGAGATGGTGAGCCGTACGTACGCACGTTTGGTGACATGTTATTCAATGGATGGATAGAATACAGAATATGGTTGTACCATATTTATAATTACATCATAGTATATATAAGATACTGGTGTTATTATTTTAGAATGGTAATAACAAAGAAGGAAGAAGTGGAAGAAGAAAGGAACTTGGAAAAGGGTGGCGAAATCATTACCTCTTCTTCGGGTTCTTCCTTTTGATTTGATCAAAAGGGATCTTAGGATGGATTTATGACTAAAGGAAGGCCTCTAGGATGAAGTGAGGGAAGTTGAGAGATTATTTGGGCAGATTTTGGCCGAGCCAAAAGGGTTTTAAGGTGTGAATTAATGAGAAGGGTGAGTGCCCTTTTATAAGAGGGGTGAGAGGCACCTTTGGAAAAGCTAGAAATATTATTTTATAATAAATTCATATTCATTTTATAATGGATCAAAAGTGGATTATTTAACATTTAATGTGGGGATATTTCGAAAACCACTCAACCAATAGAATTTAGACAGGTTTTTGTTACTATATTAACCTTATCATCAAGTATTAACTCTTAGTTAATTAGTTTCACTTTTACAATGTCTCTTTGTATTTTTATATTATATGGTTAATAAACATACTATATACATCCAAGAGATCCTCAAGTGGTCCATTATGGATAAACCTATCATGATATACGTCTCTTGGTAGAACCTTAGTTTTTTAGTAATTTAATATCAATTAATAATATAATATTTGTTTTAAAAACTCTTTTATGTCAATTTTGACACTATTCAATAATTGATTTTTTTTAAAACTCATAAAAGAATGATTACTTAAAAAACAGTTAATTAAATCATTCCTAACATGTCATATTATCCTTGTTAGTTTAATTCATAAAAATTCTCAGATTATATTTATTTGTCTATCTACAATATCAATAATTTTAATTTTTCACTATTATGGTAATTACTCCATCACAATTGTTTCATAAATAAATTAAATTATTTAAAGTCTAAAAATTATAAAGAAAAAACAATTATGTAGGAAATATATTTAAATTTCTAATGAATATTTATAGTCGAAAATCCAACATATATAATCCTATGTAAAAATTGTTTTTCTAAAAGATATATGCCTGTGTCATTTTTGTATTCATTTTAATTTAATTAAAATAAAGTGTCCCTATCACTTACAAGTGGCACAATGGGGTCCCAAAATCGACCCAAAGATTCCCATGGTCGGATATGTATCAACCAATAATGTTAGGACACGTTTTAGGGTAATTTTTTATTATTATAATATTATTTTTTTAACCCTTATTTATTGGATTTACCCTTTAACCATGGTTAATAAAATATTTACCGAACTAATTATTCAAAATTTCTTAAAATAAAAGTTACCTATTTACATAATTTGAACATCCTGATTCCAAATATGGAATCCATTTTTCCAAATTCAAAACACATAAGTGGATGAAATTAATTTAAAATTAATTCCCGCTGTCAAAACAAAAAGCGTGTTTTTAAGATATAAAAACTATCAAAAGATTGATACTTGTTTATGTTTGGTTTAATTGTGAAATTATGTCGAATGACCAAAATTGTATTAAATGGTAAAAATATATTATAAATATACTTTAAAACCACTCAAATTCATAATTTATCACTATTAATTATTTTGATTAAAAAAGTAGTTTTTAATTAAAATTTTGTAATTTTCATTATTCATCAAAATATTAAAGTTATCCGAAAAGTACCAAAATTTCAACTTAGGAAAAATTCGATACTCCGAATCCAAAAATAAAGTCCATTATGAGAGATAAAATCTCTAACATTTTAAAAAGTAGGTATGAATATTCATAACGACTAGTTTGATCGGTTCTGGTGTGTGTTAGAACTCGATGTTGCGTACAACACACGCTATTGAATTACTCAAAGAGAAGCATACCGTAGAAGCTTGGGGTGTTACAGTTGCCATTGAGGAGCCTTTTTCATTTCCAAATAGTGTATAATATTGACCATGGTGCGACACCCCACCCTTTCAAGGAATCATGGACAACCAAGAAGTCTGTTTCATCTTCCGAGATGGCAGCCCCTGCTGTCTACACAAGGTAAGCCCAGTTAACATCGCCAAAGCCTCCGCTTGGAGAGAGATTCCCTGACCCAGCTTGGCCGAGAAGGCTACGTTAACAGAACCACACCCATCTCGCACCACCCCTCCCCTGATCATGTACCCATGTATACACGAGCTGTCTGTATTGAGTTTCAAGCCACCCGAAGGAGTATTCCATCATACCAAGTTGCCTGGCCTGCTATTGAGAGGCGTATTCATCTCAGTGTGGGAAAGAAAATGATATAGAGAAGGAGCATCTTCCCAAGATTTTGCTGCCATATTCCAGTCTAAGAAGAGAATTTTTGCCCAGACAATAATATCTTTGGCAGTCACTATCCTGTATTCATGTTTCGACTTGTTTCGCGCCTGCCATAAACACCAAGACCCGGCCAGCAGCAACACTGAGTGCGCCACCTTCTCCACCCCACCTTTAGAGACCCGAGGCTTAACTTACATAGAAATTACATTACTTTTGCGGAATACTTAGTACATAACAAAAACACACACACAAGGACCGTAATAGTTTAGTGTCTTTGGAAACTCGGAATATAATCTTCTAATCGTGGTGAAAGATCATCAACATCCCCCATAAAGATCTTCTTTTTTTAAACCTAAATCTTTTATTTATGTCCTGTGGAAAAGAAAACATAAAGGGGTGAGCTCAAATTCCCAGTAAGGGTAACCAAAAGATATATCAATCACATCATATTCATGAGAACATATCTTTTAGAAATCTTAACCTGCAAAAGAGATCATAATTTCATAACATGGGATAAATAATAGTAGTGAAATGTAATATCAATAATCATAGCATAAAACATGAAAGATTGTGGCATACACACATTATAATAGATAATCATTCCATATTAGTCAAGACTCATTTCCAAGACTATCTTAGTGGACAATGTCCATTTCTGAACCGAGTTACCCTCGTTTCAGTCCTGCTTCATTGAACTGGTATAACCTACCGTTCCATATGTGTCTATCTCATGAGATATAAAAAATTTACCCAATGCATTGGAGGGAGATATAGGTCCCAACCAACTCATAATGATACCATTCTTATGTGTGCCACAAAATCATAAACCAAACATCATAGGATAACCCATGTAATAAAAATGGGAATCATTAAACATCGTGACATCATAAAACAATTTATATAAGATAAAAGAATTCATAAAAATATTCCCATCACAACATAATAAAATCCATTTAATAACAGGGATAGAAACAAAACCCTTTATTATCATAGATGGAAAATAATTTTGATAAAACACTTGAACTCCATTCTTGAGGAAAATATACTTTCTACTTCAAAAACACTTTTCATTTCTTAACATGTCATAAAAATATAACTAAAATAAGTTGATTAAAATTAAACTTGAAAACTTGTAAAGGAAGCTTCTTGGAAATAATGTTTTAAAAATCCATTCATTCCGTATAAGTAAAAAAACATTCTTCTCGTACTTTTGTCGGAAAAGTCAAAAAGTACCTCATACGAAAAAACGACAAAAGATTCCTTTCATATCATTTACTAAAAACTCACCAAAGGGTAATCATTGATATAAAATATTGTAGAAGGATATAAATATTAAATATTGAGGAAACATGGATGTGGATGAAAAAATACACCCTAGTAAATACAATTTTATAAACAATCTCGGATAAAAATGAGATTGTGATATTTTCCCTTACCTAAGGTCTGATTTGCTTCGTAAGTGTCCAAACCTCCTGTATAATGATTTAAATAATGTCATTGACTTATTCCAGAATCATACTCATTATTATGATAACTTAGATCATGGTTACATAATTCCAGAATATATAAAACATGATTTATATATAATATATATTCAGAATATACATATATATAATATATCGATAAATGGAATGAAATACACCGTTAATGGAGACGGTAGGCCGTACGTACGCTTGAACGTTGTTTTCGTTTCCTAATTGAGTTGAATGGAATTAAGTAGATGAAATACATATATACATAAATCCATAATGTCATTTATTTCATTATTATTTCTTATATATACATTGTAATAATTCTTAAATGGTTAACATGGAGAATGAATCTCATCGCGTCGTGCAGACGGTAGTCCGTACGTACGCACGAGCGATGATATCATTCTCATGATCGTGGGATTTTATTGGAGTGTATGTATACTATTAAAGAATTAATATAACATTACAATAATTATATATAGTTATTATTTACACCATTATACCCATCCATGTAAGGGGATGGTGGAAAATAGATTACACCACGGCATGGAGACGGTATTCCGTACGTACGCACATGCGGTGATTTCATTTTCTGTAGGATGGATAGATGGTGAAATTGGGTTGTTTCATATTTATAATAACATATCAGTATATGAGTGATATGGATTTTATTACTTCATAATTAAACAACCTATGAAGAATAAGTTGAAGAAGAAAGAAGCTTGAAAGAATCGGTAGAAGAAATTACCTCTTCTTCGATACGCCTCTTTGAAACCTTCTCTTAGGGAACTAAGATTGGTGTTTGAAGAAGACCAGAACCTCTAGGATGTTTCTAGGGAAGTGGAGGGGAGAAATTTCTAGGGTTTGGCCGAGCATGAAGGCTCAAAGTGGTGTGAGTAAGAGAGGGAGGATGTGCCCTTTTATAAGGGAGGAGAGGGGAACCTTTGGAATTCTTAAAAATAATAATTTATAATAAATCTATCCCCACTTAAAAACATCCAAAAATAACTCATATTCGAAGATTAGATGATATAGTGTTGTAATCTCATCAACCAATAAAATTTATACATGTTTGGATCTTATTTTAAACCTTATCATTTTGATTTTTCCATATTAAATCTATTTAAGTTTATTTATGGTAATAAAATTCTAAATTTTAAATTTTAAAAAATAATTACTTATTTGTTGTGAATTTTACATAATTGTTTACTTAATAACATTATAGAACATATAAATTTAAATTTATAATTTTTAAATATTTTCTTTATTTTTAAACAATTTTATAATATGTTATTTTTATAAAATAACAATAGTGTCAATTTTGAAACTATTCATTTATTTGAATTTAAATAAAATATATACAGAATATATGTTCAAAATAAAAGCTTTAATAGATTCATAAAAGGTCATATGTATCAATAAAATTAGTGTATCACATTAACTAGTTCATATAATATTTATTTTATTATTTTTAAAACCATTTATTTGGTTTATCTCTTAATAAATTAATTACTACAACATTTTTATATAATTATTTAATATACTTATTTGTTGCAAAAAAATTAAAATTAAAATCCTATGATGAAGATAAATATATTAGATTTCAAATTAATACTTTAATTTTAATTTATCATCTAAAAAATTACAATATTTAAATTGTTATATTTATAAAATAATTAAGGTGACAACTTTGGCCTCATTTAAAATAAAATAATATAAGTGTCATAATCACATTTATAAGTCTCCAAATGGTCAAATATTCGACCATTAGATGACTATTATTTAAATTTATATTACCAATAAGTTTTGGTCAGGATTTGGAGCATTTTATGTTCATAATTAGTTTAATAAAAACTATATTCTTGCTTTTTCACTAGATAAACAATTTCTGCATCATTATTGTGTCATAATTAATGATAATTATTTAATCCTTAAAATTATAAATAAATTAATATTATGTAGATACATTTATTAGATTTCTGGAGACTATTAATTTTTTATGTTTCATGAAGTTTATTACTAAATTAAAATTAATATACTTATAAGATTTAAGAGAGTGACATGTTGTCACTTTCTTTGGTTTTAATAATAATTAAGTTATTTTCATGGAGAAAAGTCCATTAAATGATTCTAATCAGACCCTTAGGTGATATGGGTCGACTTTTATTCATCCAATAAGATTTTTTCAGTTGTTAGGGTAATTTTATAATCTTATATTTACCCTTAATTACGCGATTTACCTTTAACTATCGTAAATAAAATTTACCGTAGTTACTATTCATATTGCCCAAAAATAAAAAGTAGGTTATTAACATAATTTGTACCCACTGATTCCAAATATGGAATCCATTTTTTCAAATTCAATACAAAAAAGTTGCAGAAATAAAATTAAAATTAATCCCGTTGTCGAAAGAAAACGGGTTTTTGTTTAAAACATTGCAAAAGATTGAATTTATTTAACCTACGAATTCAATGTAAAATCAAGGCCAATGACAAAAATTATATTAAATGGTAAAAATATATTCTATTTATACTTTAATACCATTCAATATTATAATTTAACCATATAAATTATTGCGATGAAAAAAGTTGTTTTTAATTAAAATATATCGTGTTTTTACTATTCATCAAAATATGAAAGTTACCCGAATAATATGAAAAATTTATCCAAAGTAAATTTTTATTTCATGATTCCAAATAAAAATTTTATTTTTTCAAATTGAACTTATAAACATGTCAAAAAATAGATTTAATGTGGGTGTTCCATCAAAAGGTGGCAAACCTACATTTTTTGAAAAATACTTATTTTACCTGATATTTTTTTTTCTTATACCATGTTCTAGAAAATGTGTAAGATGAAATATAATGTTATAAAATAAAAAAATTAGTTAATACTATTCATATCGTCTTGTTCATAATAATTTTATAGTAATATATCGTTGTTTAGTAACACCCGATATTGCATACAACACATGCTATCGAGGAAGGTCGCGATTACGTGTAATGCAAGCCAAGTCAGGGTTACGTGTTATGAAAGAATCCTTCATTGTTTTTTATAACAGAATCCAACCATATTTCATTTATACATTGAATATATATATATAATCAATGTTGCATAGAATAAATATTATCGAAATAGTGTGTAACACGATCTAAGAATAATGTTGCGTATAGTGCAAGCTGATACAGTGTTGCGTATAGCGCAAGGTAATCTTGGTGTAGCATACAATACAATACATTAATTAAAAGAATATTTTTCATAAAATCTTTGAGTGTTACATTCTACCCCCTTAAAATGAATTTCTCCCTCGAAATTCGTTGGGGTTATAAATGGTTTACTATTCAAAAGTTTCTTTAATAGAAAACCACATCGTACAAAGGAATAACAACACCAATCTTTAAAAACAAAAATATGAAACGTAATGGTTACCCAAATAAACTAAACACTGGGTTTCCACATAGGTGAAAATATGTATATGGAAGATAAATCTAACCATCATGTTCTGATGGAGAGTGGTAGAGAACATGGCTATGGAAAAGCCAGTAATCACAAAGCCATAAATTTGTGATGATCTAAGGTACCATATGATTAATCAGATATAACAGCACTAGGACAACATTTTTTGGGTTTCAAGATCATTTACCTAAAGTTGATGAAATTGGAATTAGAAGAAATACTTTCGTGATTTTGGTATAGTCTCACCGTTGGTTGTTCTTTGGACAATTTCCACTTCTTCTCTTAAATAAAAGAAGTTTAATTTGTCATTCATGATGTTTTAGCAGATCATGTGATAGAATGATGGGTCATTCCATCTGTCTCAAACAAAAGGTTAGAAAAGTTAAAAAAAATACATAAGTCCATCTATGGTGAGGTTAATCGTATATGATTCCAAAAATGAACTTATACTTCATATATCATACCACGTAATAAAATAAAACTAGTTTCTACTAACCAGGGACTTCTTGTAGGCCAGTGGTAGGCGATAAAGGACATTCTCGCTTCGGTTGTCGGTTCAATTCCCACAGCCTTGTCCGACGCGATGGGCTGTCGCCCATCCTGCAGGTTATCCTTTTTCTAAAGCTATATTACTATAACATCCCATCAATAATATCGAAAAAAGTTCTATCCTAACGTATGTCCAACATAATCCATTCCAATATTTAGGCTTTCTAAAATATTTCGGTCCAAGCTCATAGTATAAAGAAAACAATTACTTGAAATGTCATCAACCAAGAATGTGAATACCATCATTTATCCCTCATATATCTTGTTGGTAACATTCCAATCATGTGAATACCTTAATCATGTATTCTCTTGAAAAATGAATATCTATTAAACCATAGTGAAAACATGAATGCTGTCAAAAGTTAACTCTTTCCACATACCAAAATCCAAAAATTCAATATACTCAAACCATGATATAACCTTCTCCTTATATCAGTCACGAGCTCATGAATACTATCAAACATTTAATTTTCTCCTTATTCCTTCATTATGCACATGTAATCTACATTCCAAAAATATCTGATTAACCTTTCATGGATACTGGTACCATTAATCATACACTTTCAAAACTCAAGGAAAGACAACAGTGTAATAATACTTAGATGTATCTTTATTCCATAGTACCATGAGATTACTTATACAACATTACACATGATAAACATGTTATCATTCCACTACATTCTTCAACCATTGACCGAGCATCATCAATTCTTTCATCTCGCATATCATTTGTAGTCTATTCATCATCATCAACATAAATACTACCCAAACGACCATACTGAATCTCTTCATGAGACACTCCCTTAGGGAATTGGTTTGCATAATGCCCATACATTCCACATTTAAAACATTTAACCATTGTTGATATCGTAGCAATACCATTATCCTCATCCCTAGTGTTAACTGAACCTTTTCCTTTGCACTTACTGGATTTGTGTCCTTCTTTTCCACACCCAATGCATCTTCCAGTTCCTTTGAAACATTCTCCATGATTCCTCTTCCCACATGATTTACATAGGGGAAATTGAACTTTCTTTCCTCTATGATCATCATGAAACTCCATCTTTTTCTTATTAGCTGAGTCAGGAAACTTAACAAATTTTACTTTATTGATCATATTATGAGATTGCTGATTCGGCATAATAATGATTTTTGGACTTCCAAATCCCATTTCATTTGGTCTCTCATGAAGAATATCATTTCATTGTCTGTCATATCCTCCATTATCGTGAATCGTCTTGTTTCCAGCCATTTTCTAAAACCCAAAAAAAATAGTGTGAGAGGCAAAAATCCTAATAAAGGGGGAGTAACTTCAATATCTAACATCTTAGGTTAAATTATAAGATCATTACCATAGTTCTAGGAATATATCCTATATGTATACTTATCCTTTTGGGCATCCATAGACATACCTTATAAATATCTCTAGGGATCTCACTAACGTTTTTAGATCCTAGTTTCCAAAGGTTGACTAAACCTTTCCTCTGATACCAACAGTAGAGACCGGAGGATTAATGTACATAGACATTACATTACTTTTGCGGAATACTTAGTAAATAACAAAAACACACACACATGTACCGTAATAGTTTAGTGTCTTTGGAAACTCGGAATATAATCTTCTAATCGTGGTGAAAGATCTTCAACATCTCCCATAAAGATCTTCTTTTTTTTAAACCTAAATTCTTTCTTTATGTCCTGGGGAAAAGAAAACATAAAAGGGGGAGCTCAAATGCTCAGTAAGGGTAAACAAAAAAAATATCAATCACATCATATTCATAAGAACATATCTTTTGGAAATGTTAACCTGCAAAAGAGATCATAATTTCATAACATGGGATAAATCATAGTAGTGAAATGTAATCCCAATAATCATAACTTAAAACATGAAACGTTTTTTCATACACACATAATCATAGAGAATCATTTCTTATTAGTCAAGACTCATTTCCAAGACTATCTTAGTAGACAAATTCCATTTCGGAACCGAGTTACCCTCGTTTCAGTCCTGCTTCACTGAACTGGTATAACCTACCGTTCCAGCCATCTCTATCTCATGAGATATAAAATCACTACCCAATGCATTGGAGGGAGATATAGGTCTCACCCATCTCATAATGATACCATTCTTATGTGTGCCACAAAATCATAAACCATACATCATAACATAACCCATGTAATAAAAATGGGAATCTTTAAACATCGTGACATCATAAAACAATTCATATGAGATAAAAGAATTCATAAAAATATTTCCATCACAAAATAATAAAATCCATTTAATAATAGGAATATAAATAGAACCCTTTATTATCTTAGATGGAAAATAATTTTGATAAAACACTTGAACTCCATTTTTGAGGAAAATATCCTTTCTACTTCAAAAACACTTTTCATTTCTTAACATGTCATAAAATTATAACTAAAAGAAGTTGATTAAAAATAAAATTGAAAAATTGTAAAGGAATCTTCTTGGAAATAATTTTTTAAAAATCCATTCGTGCCGTACAAGTTAAAAAAACATTCTTCTCGTACTTTTGTCGGAAAAGTCAAGAAGTACCTCATACGAAAAAACGACAAAATATTTCGTTCATATCTTTTACTAAAAACACACCGAAGGGTAAAATTTGATATAAAATATTTTAAGAAAAATATAAATATTACATATTGAGGAAACATGGATGTGGATGATAAAATACACCCCAATAAATACCAAAGTATAAACAATCTCGGATAAAAATGAGATTGTGATATTTTCCCTTACCTTAGGTCCGATTTGCTTCGTAAGTGTCCAAACCTCCTGTATAATGATTTAAATATTGTCATTGACTTATTCCAGAATCATACTCATTGTTATGATATCATATATGGTTCACTTATGACTTTATATTACCCGTTATTTTGTAAATTCCATGTTAAAGAGCATTTTGGGTAAAATCGTCTCATTTGTTGTTCGTGTTTTAACTTGTAATTATTCATATGATTACTTAGATAATGGTTACATAATTCCAAAATATTTAAAACATGATTTATATATAATATATATTCAGAATATATATATATATATAATAGATCGATAAATGGAATGAAATACACCGTTCATGGAGATGGTAGGTCGTACGTACACATGAACGCTGTTTTCATTTCCTCATTGAGTTGAATGGAATTATGTAGATGACATAAATATATACATAAATTTAGTAGCTTTATAATGTCATATATTTCATTATTATTTCTTATATATACTTTGTAATCATTCTTAAATGGTTAACATGGAGAATGAATCTCATCGCATCGTAGAGATGGTAGTCCGTACGTACGCACGAGCGATGATATCGTTCTCATGGTCGTGGGATTTTATTGGAGTTCATGTATACTATTAAATATTCAATGTCACCTTAAAATAATTATATATAGTTATTATTTACACCATTATACACATCCAAGTAAGGTGGTGGTGGAAAATAGATTACACCACAGCGTGGAGATTGTATTCCGTATGTACGCACGCGCGGTGATTTTGTTTTCCATAGGATGGATAGATGGTGAAATAGGGTTGTTTCATACTTATAATAACATATAATTATATTAGTGATACTGATGTTATTAATTCATAATTAAACAGCCTATGAAGATGAAGTTGAAGAAGAAAGAGGCTTGAAAGAATCGGTAGAAGAAATTACCTCTTCTTCGATACGCCTCTTTGAAACCATCTCCTAGGGAACTAAGATTGGTGTTTGAAGAAGAAAATACCCTCTAGGATGTTTCTAGGGAAGTGGAGGGGAGAAGTTTTCAGGTTTTTTCCGAGCATGAAGGCTCAAAGAGGTGTGAGGAAGTGAGGGAGGAGGTTCACTTTTATAAGGGAGGAGAGGGGCACCTTTGGAATTCTAAAAAATATTAATTTATAATAAATCTAAATCCACATAAAACCTCCAAAAATGACTCATATGTGAATATTAGATGCTATAGGGTTGTAATATCATAAACCAATCAAATTTAGACATCTTTGGATCTTAATTTATACCTTATCATTTTGATTTATCCTTATTTAATCTATTTAAGATTATTTGTGGTAATAAAATTATAAATATCAAATTATAACAAATAATTACTTATTTGTTGTGAATTTTACATAATTGGTTACTTAAAAAAATTATAGAACATATAAATTTAAATTTATAATTATTAAATATTTTTGTGATTTTTAAACAATTTTATAATATGTTATTTTTATAAAATAACAATAGTGTCAATTTTGACTCTATTCATTTATTTGAATTTAAATAAAATATATACAGAATATATGTTCAAACTAAAAGCTTTAATAGATTCATAAAAGTTTATATGTATCTATAAAATTAGTGGAGCACATTAAATAGTTCATAAAATATTTATTTTATTATTTTTAAAACCATTTATTTTGTTTATCTATTAATAAAATAATTACAACAACATTTTTGTATAATTATTTAATATACGTATTTTTTGCATAAAAATTAAATATAAAATCCTATGATAAATATAAATCTATTAAACTTCACAATAATAATTTTATTCGAATTTATCATCTTACAATCACAATATTTAAATTGTTATATTTATTAAATTATTAAGGTGACAACTTTGGCATCATTTAAAATAAAATAATATAAGTGTCATAATAATATTTATAAGGCTCCAAATGGTCAAATATTCTACCATTGGATGCTTATTATTCACATATATATTACCAATAAGTTTTGGTCAGGAGTTTGTGCATTTTAGGTTCATAATTCGTTTAATAAAAACTATATTCTTGATTTTTCACTAGATAAATAATTTCTGCATTATTATTGTGTCATAATTAATGATAATTATTTAACCCCTAAAAATTATAAATAAATTCATATGATGTAGATAAATTCATTATCTTTCTGGAGACTATTCATGTATTATGATTCATGAAGTTTATTTCTAAATTAAAATTAATATACTTATAAGATTTAAGAGAGTGGCATGTTGTCACTTTTTTTGGTTTTAATAATAATTAAGTTATTTTCATAAACAAAAGTCCATTAAATGATTCTAATCATACCCATAGGTGATATGGGTCTACATTTAGTCATCCAATAAGAATTTGGAAGGTTTTAGGGTAATTTTATAATCTTATATTTACCCTTAATTACCTGATTTACCTTTAACTATGGAAAATAAAATTTACCGGAGTTACTATTCATAATGCCCGAAAATAAAAGGTAGGTTATTAAAATAATTTGGACCAACTGATTCCAAATATGGAATCCATTTTACCAATTTCAATACACAAAAGTTTCAGAAATTAAATTAAAATTAATCCCGTTGTCGAAAGAAAACGGGTTTTTGTTTAAAACATTGCAAAATATTGAATTTATTTAACCTACGAATTCAATGTAAAATCAAGGCTAATGACATACATTATATTAAATGGTAAAAATATATTATATTTATACTTTAATACAATTCAATATTATAATTTAACCATATAAATTATTGCGATGGAAAAAGTTGTTTTTAATTAAAATATAGCTTGTTTTTACTATTCATCAAAATATGAAAGTTACCCGAATAATATGAAAAATTTATGCAAAGTAAATTTTTATTTCATGATTCCAAAGAATAATTTTATTTCGCCAAATTGAACTTATAAACATTTCAAAAACTAGATTTAATGTGGGTGCGCCATCAAATGGCGGCAAAACTGTATTTTTTTTAAAAATACTTATTTTACCTGATAATTTTATTTTGTTCTTATACCATGTTCTAGAAAATGTGTAAGATGAATAATAATGTTATAAAATTCATAATTTAGTTAATAATAATATTCATAACGGCTAGTTCATTATAATGTTATATTAATATATCGTTGTTTAGTAACACCTGGTATTGCATACAACACACGCTATCATGGAAAGTCGTGATTGCGTGTAATGCAAGCCAAGTCAGGGTTGCGTGTTGTGCAAGAATCCTTCGTTGTTTTTTTATAACAGAATCCAAAAATATTTCATTTATACATTTTATATATATATATATTCAATGCTGTGTAGAATAACTATTATCAAAATTGTGTGTAACACGATCCAAGAATACGGTTGCGTATACTGCAAGCTAATACGGTGTTGCGTATAGTGCAAGGTAATCTTGGTGTAGTATACAACACAAGACATTAATTAAAAGAATATTTTTCATAAAATCTTGGGGTGTTACACAGCCTCCCATATATCCACGAAACCAGTCCTCCAAGAAGGAGGAGATATCGTTTTACGGAGTACGGACTGCCATAAACTCTTCCAGGGAATTCCAGACTTCGAACGCCCATTCACTGCCAAAGAACAAATCAGTGGCACTCTCCTCTCTATGCATCCTACAACAAATTCACCTTGATTCCAGTTAGATGCCACACCTGAGGATGTTATCGTCAGTCGGAAGAGCTCTGTTACAGATTATCCAAGTGAGAAAGTTGTATTTAGTATGAATTCTTTCCACCCAGATAATATCATCCCATTACCCTGACTGCACTGTCCCATGAATCACACCCCGAAATCCCTTCGATGAGAAGATACCCAAGGAGGACTCTATGAAGACACATCTTTCATCATCAGAGTACATCTCAATGAGGTGAAAACTCTCTCTCTAGTTGTTGTCCAGAATCGCATAGATGAAAGGTGGAAAGAGGCTCGCTTCCCTGAAAGTAATATCTGTGGCCAGGAACCCAAGGAATTCCAGAACACTAACCCCCCAATCATGGTGCCAGAACGAGAGGTTGCCTCTCCCGACTAACCAACGGGAAAAGTGTCTAAGAATATCAATAAACGGCCCAACAATCGACCAGAGGGTAGAGCGACCCCCATCCACTGACCCTCGAAACCCCGACAAGTGAGAATGCATGGTAGAACCCCAGAGAGTACGACGTTCCAGAACAATATATGAAAGCCTTGCATTCATATATAGCATGGTATCACCACGATGCACGCATTGATTCCACCACAGGCCACCAGTTTTGCCATTCTTATCCAGGACGCCTAGTGTTTCTTCCCTTCTGCATACGGTCCCAAATGAAAGAGGCGAGGTTCATGTCGATGGATCTGATCACACCCTTAGCGTCCCTGATAGAGGAGAGGTCATGTATTGGGGCTGCTGTTAGAACTCTGTTCACCAGGGTGATCCTCCCACCAAAAGAAATGACTTTATTTTTCCTGTTTAGCTCCCTCTCTGTAATCCTGGATAGAACAATGTCGATGTCCCGGATCCGGAGTCTCCTAGAAAAAAGAGGTGCACCAAGATAGGTCATAGGAAACTCCCCCCTCTGTATTCCCATGAACCTACTGATAGTATCCACCCTCTCGATCGAGAACCTATTGGATATGATGAATTCACTCTTACATTTATTAATGCTCTGCCTGCTCCAGTGGCCATACGCATCCAACACCTCGCAAAGGCTCCATAGGGATCAACTTTTACAATTCAGAAACAGGATGGTATCGTCGGCAAACATCAGGTGGGATAACACTGTAGCCTTCAACCAACAGTGGTAAGGGTGGATCCCTCCATTATTAATGCTTCTCTGGAGAAGATGACTCAGCATATCCTGAATGATAATGAACAAAGTCGGCGATAACAGGTCCCCTTGACTAAGGCCCCAGATAGACATGAAGAAACCAGAATATTTACCCATAAACGAGACTGAAATCCACACACCAATGAATCAAAGAAAGATAATATCCATGTTACATGATTTGAAACCCATACCTACCAATACTCTGTTGATAAATCTCCATTAGAAACTGTCACATGCCTTGCTCATATCAAGTTTGAAGACCATTTTTGATCCATGAGTTTTGAGATCCACATCATTAATCGTATCATTCTCCAAGGAGACCTCCTCTTGGATCAATCGACCTTTGATGAACGCATGCTGTTCGGGAGAAATCCATTGAGGAAGATTGGTGGCCAGCCTCAAGTTAATAATACTCCCCAGTATCTTATATGGGACATTACACAAGCTTACTGGACGATACTGTGAAATTGAGGACGGGTTCTTATTCTTGGGAAGAATCACACGGGTGGTGGCGCATGCCACCCTTGGTAAACTACCCCCTCAGAATAAATCCTGTATGGCTACGATCAGAGACGACTTCACCGTCTCCCTTGAGCCCCTGTAAATGGAGGCAGGGAACCCATCTAGGCTAGGAGGGCTATCCGGGGATAAGTGCCAATGTGCCGTCTTGATCTCCCCCTCGTCTGGTATGGTCCCCATATTTTCATTGATCTGTTCTGATGCCACGTTAGGAATAGATTCGAAGATGTCTGTGGAGTCCATAGGATATTCATTAGGTGACCCCGACTGAGGGTTGGACAAAAGATCTTGAAAGAAAGAGTTAGCCAAGCCTCCCACAATATATCTGTTGTCCGTAAAGGAGCAATCATCCAACCGTATGTTTGGACTACCCTGAAATTTCCTCTCCATGATGCAGGAATGATAGAACTCTGTGTTTCTGTCTCCTTCCATGATCCATTTTATTCTAGCCCTTTCTCTGGTCATTCGCTCCTGCTGACGAAGTAGGTCGGTCATTGTGCACTTCTTCCCCGAAAGTTCTTCATAGACCCTATCGTCCCACTCTTGCTCGAGGATTCTTTCCAGATGATTGATGTCCTACATGGCATCTCTTAATTCATTATCTGGGGGTTTGAGATCATTAGACCACAACTGTTGGAGGGGGTGAAGCCTCCGTAATTTCCCATGTAGAGTGTTCCACGGATTGCCTTGAGATAAATCACCCCACGCTGATCTAACCAGGTCATGATAACCCGGAAGGCCAACCCAGTATTGAGAAAATATATATGCTACATGTGGCCTTGGTGAGGGAAATAGAAAGACCAGGAGGGGGAGTGATCTGACAGACCTCGGACAAGGTGAGATACCCTCATGTTGGAGAAGATAGAGATTGCTTGGTCATTGGCCAGACACCGATCCAGTCTACCCCACAAGCGGCGTGGACCTTTCTGGTTGTTGCGCCATGTATATTTTTCACCCACAAAGACAAGATCTAAGAGGCCCTTCGCTGCTATGAAGCGTACAAAGGAAAGGAAGACTTTCATGGGAAAGGGACCACTTCGATTCCTTTCCTCCAGATCAGCCACCACATTAACGTTACCTCCCACGATCCACGGTTCCATAGGCCAGGGGCTGGAGACTAGAACCAAAGGCGTAAATCCTAATAGAAAGGGAAGTCATTGCCTTTATAAAACTAAACAAACACAATAGAGTATGAAACAAAGGATAACACTATGTAATACTAAATACAAAAGTAAGTGTTGAATGGAAAGGGGTTGGAAATACAAACCAAACAGTAAGTACAGTACACCTGAAAAGCTAGTACAACTACATTAAAGTAAAACAACAACCACTAAGTCATCCTCTGGGAATCCCACCTGAAGGGTGGGTGTATATGGCCTCCTCAGCACCTTGGGTCTGGCCGTCCACTCCATGTATGTCTCACCAAGTGGTCCACCTCCGGGTACCATTCATCTCGACAATCTTCCACCTCGATCAGTGTTGTTCGTCATCTACATCCAACACAATGTAGTGCGGGCATAGCCCGTGCATTGGTGAGTATATGATACTCAGTAGGGACCCTGAGACACTTGAAGGAATCATAGAATCCACGAAGTATAATACACATTAAGAAAGACACAATTATGAAATATAAACCAACTCTACTTGGGTATATCCCATACATATACCTAAGTTATCAATCAAAGTTCACCTCTAACTCTTGAACCCAAGCACAACCCAGTCCACACAGGATAATAAGTCAATCACATTTATGATAATGATTGAAATTAAGGAATCAGATCACATAGATATACATATTTATTATAGAGATATAGATGATAAGATATAGTCACTGATTCATCTAAGCTGTCAGACCAGCACAGGATACTAGTCCAGCTAAGCTGTCAGACCCACACCGGATACAAGACCAGCTACTCTGTCAGCCCCACACCGGACAGAAGTACATAGGTCAAACTGCCAGAACCACATGGGATACATGAACATTAGTCATCATTGTCGAACCAACGGAGGATTCCAGTACATAAGTCATCGCTGTCGAACCCACGAAGGATTCTAGTACAGTAGACATCATCGTCGAACCCACATAGGATCCTAGTAAGATAGTCATTTTCATCAAACCCACATAGGATCCAAGTACGGAAGTCCTCATCATCGAAGCCATGAAGGATCATAGTATGAAATTCATCTTCATGAAACCCATGGAGGATCCAAGTATCGAATTCATCGCCATCGAACCCATGGAGGATTACAGTAAGATAGACGTCCTCGTCGAACCCACGAAGGATCCTAGTACGGTAGTCACCACAGTCGCAGCTAGATATAGGGTTCCCGCACACAGCACGCTCGATTCCGGGATGGTTCGCTCCTTGAGAGAAGGGGAGATACAGAAACTATCATGAAGTCTTGAGTTGATGTATCCCGATGTTCTATCTCATCAAAAGAAACCCAACGTGACAAATGACATGTCAATTGGACACTCAGTCTAAGAGTTATTGGCTTTTCCGTACTAGGGGCCCGGTTGGATTTCAGGTACAATCCAACCCGGACATACTCTAACTGCATCTGAAATAAACGTGGACTATGAAAAAAGAACCGTCTCATCAAAATAAAACCAACATAGTCGATGGCACGTCAATCGGACGTCCAATCCTTATGTTATAAGCGTTTCCGCTCCGAGGGCCCGATCAGTTTTGGGTTCAAACAAACCCGGCCATACACAAATTTCATCAAAACCTTGAGTGTAATATAAATAATATACCATCTAGATCCGAGGAATCCTACGCAACTGACAGTGTGTCGATAAAAGGTACGTAGCTCATGTTATGGGTGAATAATCGAAAATGGTCTGAAGAGGGGAATATGGGCCCGGTCTGACCCGGCCCAACCCGCCCTGGGTCGGACCGAATCAGGTCGACCCAACCTGGATCCAGGCTGGCCCGGTTGCTGCTGCCCGACCCAGTATTGTGGCCCGGCCAAGGGCGCCGTCCCGACCCAGGGCGCAGGCCCGGCCTGCGTGGCGGCCTGGCCCGCATGGCGTGGTGGCTTGGACAGCGTTGTGCGGTGGCGGCGGCACCCTACGGGGCCTACCCTATTCAATCAGGGGGGTTACGCCCCCCCCTATCTCCCTATAATGGTACCGGCGGGCGCCGGTTCCTCTCTGCAGAACCCAGCCGGGTTCTGCCCCGGCGCACCCCTTGTCGGGGGCCGGCTCAGTCAGCCGCCCTCCAGCTCATCCATTGCAGCCCAGCCGCAGATTCCCCTCTGGCATGGTGCGACGGCTCCGTGCCATCTCCGACTGTTGTGGCCCTTCTGGCAGTGGACCTCTTCCTCTAGAGCGGTGCGATGACACCGCGCCCCTCTGGCATTTCCACGACCTGTGGTGTCCACGGCCCCATTCTTCGCATAGCTCTGGCAACCCGATGACAATTGCACGGCCAGTTTCTTCTTCTGTTCTCTATACTAGTGGCGTTGTTGCACCACCTCCATTGCCAATCCATCAAGAACCATCAGAGGAATGACGAGCCTTGTTTTTTCATCCCGATCCATCCGTGATAGATAATAACATTTGGATAATAAATAACCACAATAAAAGATGAGGTACATGGATTTAAATTAATCAATAACAACCCCTACCTCCATAGTTGTTTGTTGACGACGTCACGGGAGGAAGGTGAAGTTGATGACGATCATTGTGTCCGCCTCGCACATCAAAACCAAGTTCAGGCATCGGAGATTCTTCGGGATCTGATCTCTGTCGAAGGATCATTCTTCGCTAGGGAGAACATCATTGGAGAACCGTTCATCATCCAATATAACATTTACAACCCTTCCCCAATAACTCGTTTTTAACATAAATAAGTTTCATTAAATGGGTTGTTACACCTCTTGTGTTACCACACATTTAATGTTCCTCATTAAATGAGAAGTTTCAATAGTCAGGTGGCCCCCACACCAAAGGAGATTCAAAATTTCATAATTCAATTAAAAATAAAATTCAATATTTGTTTTATTTTAATCCCATGAAATCTTGGAAAACTAACTTTCACCCCGAATCGATTGCGAACAAAGAGAAGGTCTCCTTATGAGATTAACAATGCTACAAGTTCAACAATGTCGTCATATTTCATTCCGAGCACTGGTTAAAAAGATATATTTTCCCGCATGCATGATTACTGAATGTAACCAAAGCAATATTCAGAAATTTATCCCGAGCACACCAGGCCTCGGAATCTGGCACCGTCAGAAACTACGGGCTTGTAAAATTCCAAAGAATTATGGAAAAAAAATTCATTCAAATTTTCAGGTCTTTAAATTACCCCCACCTCAAGGATTTACGTCCCCATAAAGATAAAAATACACTAGGGAAACAAAAATGTGTACAGAGAACACATTTGATCTTCCCACTCCCTTTTTCTCTCCTGGAGGTTCTTGTTTTTCCAGAGAAGGCGCACCAGAGGAATTGACATTTCAAGTAAGACCTAATCATGTCAATCCTCGATCTCCACCAGGACCTCCGTGAATGTCGCCTCATCATCAATGTCCAGCACCCCATGGTTGATGACGTGGGACGGGTTGTGCATGTATCTCTTCAGCTGAGATACGAGGAATACCTCATGCACCATGTGCAACTGAGGTGGAAGGGCATGGCGGTAACCCACCTCACCTACTCTATTGAGGACCTAGAATGGTCCCATGAAACGCAGAGATAACTTACTGCCCTGGACAAATCACCATATACCTCATCGAGGTGAGACCCATAGGATGACATGGTTGCCATACATGAACTCTTATGGTCTCCATCTCCTATCATCATAGGACTTATGTCTTCTCAATGCAAACTTCATCTTCTCAAGGATGATCTGCACCTTCTCTGTCAAAGACTAAACCATCTCTAGTCCTACAAGTGCAGAATCCCCTGGGTGAGTCCACCACAGAGGTGATCTGCAAGGTCGGATATACAGTGCCTCATAAGGAGAAATCCCGATGGTGGAGTGGTAACTGTTGTTGTACACAAACTCCACCAAGGGTAAGTGATCCTCCCAGCTGCGACCAAAGATGTGGACACATGCACAGAGCATGTCCTAGAGAGTCTGAATGGTCCTCTATGTCTGGCCGTCTGTCTGAGGATAGAAGGCGGTGTTTAGACATAGCTACATCACAAATGCCTACTGTAACACCTTCCATAGCCTAGAAGTGAATCGAGCATCTCGATCCGAAAAGATAGACAATGGCACATCATGAAGTCGTATGATATATTGAATGTAGAGGAACCCCATGATCTCTACTAAGCCTTTCTCTCTGATCGATTGGAAGTGGGAAGACATGGTGATTCGGTCTATGATCACCCAGATAGAGTCATGTCCTCTTGATGTACGTGGAAGCCCCGTCATGAAATCCAGATGTATACTGCCCCACATCCACTCTTGGACCTCTAAGGGATTTACCAAGCATGCTGGTACCAGGTGTTCTGCCTTCACTTGGTGACAAGTGAGGTATCGTGATACAAAATCTGCTATATCCTTCTTCATACCCGGCCACCAGTGCTGTCGTCTGAGGTCCTGATACCTCTTCACCACTCCTCGGTGTTCTGCTGGTGGGGAAGTGTGAAACTCCCTCCCCACATCCTCCTTTTGTGCAACTGGTACCATAGTACATCCCCGGAAGAGGATTACATGCTCCCCTCTTTCCAAAAATCCTTCAGGAATCTGCCCTGTGGATATCTGGCATGTCACGTCTCATAGTCAACGTCCCCACGCTATGCTTCCCTGAATCGCTGAAGAATTGGAGGGGTGATTGTGAGAGACTGCAAAGAGGCTTCTTCATGTCTATCCACAAAGGATATCTGCAACATGGCTAGCTGCTCCTTCGCCTCTCCTAGTAGCTAAATGCCCGATCTCCTGGTGAGAGCATCTGCTACAACGTTCCCCTTCTAAGGAGTATAGAGTATCTCAAAGTCATAGTCCTTGAAGAACTCAAGCCATCATCGCGGTCTCTGGTTCAGGTCCTTCGGTGAGAAGATGTACCTGAGACCCTGGTGGAGTCTTGAACGAAGGTAAATTTTTCCGACTCATGAGTGATTGACTGCACCCTCTTATATATGCTTCCATCATGTGCTGTCTGGGTTTTCCTTTTCGCCAACCAAGGAAATCCCATCCCATAATTGTAGGTGAACCACAATATTTTTTCCTAATAGAATAAATTTTTATATGATCTCTGGTAGCCAAGTCCATACAAAATCTATTGTCATAAGGCCTCGACACTGCCCCCAAGAGGTTCCAACTGAAACTCTCGCCTCATGGATCAGATCACACTGTCAGCGTAAGTGTGATTATCAAGTCTCCTCCCAAATGTATCTATAGACGTGAGGGTCACGTCAACGGATTAACCGGAAACTCTAGGTCTGCGACAAGATTCGTGGAAGGAAGGAATGATTTGTATCTATGTCTATTGATACGGCAGCTAGTAGTAGACATAGACCGTACCTGAAATCATTCCAATAGCCCTTGGGTCACACTCTATGACCGCATGAAGCTATTCTCTTCCCCAACCCTCCAGCTCCCTAAACCTAGCGGGGACTACAACGGTAGGTGGTTGTAACATGTCGAAATATTCACCAACATATTCTTCTCTCCTAGCTCAGCTTCCACGTCTTCTGACCTATAGATTTATCTTTCCTTAACACTTCCTCTTCTAGAAACATTCTACATGCTCATGTCTCTGAGGCTGGCTCCAGTTTCATAATTTCCAACTGCTAGCATTCACTGGCTGTTTCTTCTCAGCCAATGAACATTTAACCACAAAGGTTCTCTCTAGAACCCAAACATAAGTAGGAATGAATAGAGGAAAAAGTGCTACCTCAGATATCCTTGAACACAGCTCACTCAGAGTTCTGAGCTCTAATGCACAGATCATATCATATCCATCGAGTACCAGGGATGATCAGTATGCTTCAATGAAAACTCAGACACCGACATGTCATCCTGCCGATGTTGTATAAGCTCTAGAAATATCTCAGCCACCTCCTCAGACTAGTCCTCAGCCACCTGTGGGTCGGGCTTGCCTCGGAACATGAGGGATATCGGGTGCTCAAACACATGTAAGGCACTAAGCCTGTAATTTTCTTCTACCGTTACTGCCAGTAGTGTCTTCCGACCAATGGACAACGAAATAGTAGGCACACTACCCAAAGGTACCATCTTCGAAAACGGTCTGAGTACCGAAACCTCATCACTATGAATACCATCCTCATGGCCACTCACTAAAAAAGATTGGTATATAAGATCAAAATCTACTCTACTAGTGTCTCAACTAGGTAGAAAACTCCAATAACCACCTCTATCTAGTCCTCTACTACCTGGGAATCTGTCTCGCCTCAATACATCAGAGGTCTCTATCGCTGGAAGTTGTGTGAACACGCTTAGTCGACGTGCACCATCCTCCAATGCGGCTGGTGGAATCGGCTTCCTAACGGGGGGTTGTGCTGCTGGTACACCACCAGAAGGTTCCAACATAGTAAGATGGCCTTGTCCCGGAGCCTCGTCGCTCGGTGGTCCGTCTTCGTCTATACTCTCTGGAACCCTAGCTAGCTGTCTTCGCAGTGTCATCTGGATAAGGAACAGGTGAGCCATGATTAATAAGTTATATCTGCTGAGATGACTCAATTAGACCACAAAAGAAAACTCTTTAAACACACACACAATCAGTGTTTTCATGAACTGGGTTAGAAATCAGAGGTCAGGGTCCTGGTGTATGGATACATCGGCCTCCGCACCAACAAAGGACTCCCTGGACTAAAAACCACACTCCATACTATTAACACTATTGCTTCACCATAAGACATATCAAAGTCCTATGTTCTACAATAGAACTAACTCCTATGATACCAATTTGACACGACCCATCCTCGGGGCCAGGGTCGTTACTACCACAAGCCTGCCTTCTATAGGTGAGGGGCTGGCGACTAGAACCAAAGACACAAATCCTGATTGAAAGGGAATACATTGCCTTTATTAATGTAAACATACACAACAGGGTATGTAACAGAAGATAACACTATATAATACTGAATAAAAAAGTAAGTGATGAAAGGAAAGGGGTCATAAATACAAGCCCAAATGTATGTACAGTACAACTGAAAAGCTAGTACAACTAAAGTAAAGTTAATCAAAAACCACTGAGCCATCCTTCAGGAATCCCACCTGAATGATGGGTACAGATGGCCTCATCAGCACCTTGGGTCTGTCCATCCGCTCCGTGTACGTCTCGCCAAGTGGTCCACCTTCGGGTACCGTTCAGCTCCACAAGCCTCCACCTTGATTAGTGCTATCTATCTTCTACATCCAACACAACGTAGTGCGGGCATAGCCCGTGTAGGTTTGAGTGTATGATACTTAGTAGCGACCCCGCAAACCACGAAGGTCTCCCAGGATCCAAGAAGGATAAACCAAAGAAGATAGATAAAATCATGAAGTATCAACCAACTCTACTTCGGTATATGACCATACATATACCTATGTTATCAATCACAGTTCGGATCCAACTCTAGAGCCCAAGAAAAACCTAGTCCACACAGGATAGTAAGTCAATCACATCGATGATAATGATTGAAAGTCAAGACTCAGCTCACATAGCTATACATATTTCGTATAGCAATAGAGATGATCAGTTGTAATCACTGATTCATCCAAGCTGCCGGACCCACACATGATACAAGTCCAGCTAAGCTGTCGGACCCACACAGGATACATGAATAGCTACTCTGTGGGACCCACATAGGATACAAGTACATTGGTCAAACTATCGGACCCACACTAGCTACCAGAACGGTAGTCATATCTGCCGAACCCATTGAAGATCCCAATAAAGAATCCATCACTGTCAAACCCATTTTATATTTCCATATGGTAGACGTCGTCATTGAACCCACGGAGGATCCTAGTATGATAGTCGTCGTCGTCGAACCCACAGAGGATCCTAGTACGGAAGTCATCGTCTTCGAGCCCTCGGAGGATCACAGAACAGAATTCATCTTCGTGGAACCCACAGAGGATCCTAGTATGGATTTCATCACCGTCGAACCCACGGAGGATTCCCGTACAGTAGACGTCATCATTGAACCTACAGAGGATCTCAGTACGGTAGTCATCGCAGTCGCATCCAACTCTAGGGTTCCCGCACACAACATGCTTGATTTCCGGAGGGTCCACTCCTCGAGCAAAGGGGTAAATACATCAACTATGATGAATTCCTGAGTTGATGTATCCCGAAGTTCTGTCTCATCAAAAGAAACCCTACGCAACATATTGTGCGTCAATCTGATGCCCGGTCTAACAGTTATTGGTTTTTCCATACCAAGGGACCGGTTGGATTTCAAGTAAAATCCACCATGGACTTAATTCAACTGCGTTCGAACCTCAAGTGGATTATTTCAAAAGAACTTCCTCATCAAAAGGAAACCAATGTAGTTGATGGCACATCAATCAGACGTCTGGTCCTTATGTAATAAGTGCTTCCGCTCCAAGGTCCTGGTTGGCTTCGGGTTCGAACCAACCTGGCCGAACCGAAAGTTCGCCAAAACCATGATTATAATATACCGAATCGACCGTCTTGATCAATGGAATCCTACACAACTAATCATGCATTTATCAGTGGTCGTAGCTCCTATTATGAGAAAATAACAAAAAATGGTCCGAAGAGGGGGGTCTGCGCCCGGTCCAACCCAGCCCAACCCGCCCGAGGTCGGACCGAACTGGGTGGACCCGACCCAGATCCATGTCAGGCCCGGTAGGGTGCTGCTTAGCCCAGTGGGGCCCGTCCTATTCAATCAAGGGGGAGGGGTTACACCCCCCCGTCTCCCTATAATAGAACCGGCGGATGCCATATCCTCTCTAGGGAACCCAGCTAGGTTCTGCCCTGGCGCGCCCCTTGCCGGAGGCCGGCTCAGCCGTCCGCCCTCAAGCTCATCCGCCACGGCCCATCCCTGGCTTCCCCTCTGGTGTGGCGCAACGGCGGCGCACCATCTTTGACTGTTGCGTCCCGAATGGCTGTGGCCCCTCTACCGCATTGTGCGATGGCTCCACACTTTCTTTCGACCTCTACGACGCTTCTGGGTGTGACCCTCTTCCTCTAGAGTGGTGAGGTGGCACCAAACCCCTCTCTCATTTCCGCGACCTATGGTGGTCGTGGCCCCATTCTTCGGACATCTCTTGTGACCCAGTGACAATTGTGCAGCTGGTTTCTTCTGTGGTTCTCTCTAATAGTGGCACCGGTGTGCCACCACCATCGTAAATCCATCAAGAACTATCAATGGGACATCGATCCTTGTTTTTTCGGCCCGGGATCTCTGCGTTAGATGATTACAATTGGATAACAAAGAACCACCATAAAAGATGAGGTACGAGGATTTAAATTAATCAATAATGACCCCTACCTTGATCATTGTTTTTTGACGACGTCACAAGAGGAAGGTGATGTTGACGACAATCGTTTCGTCCACCCCGCAATTCATAACCGAGTTCATGCATCAGAGATTCATCGGGATCCGATCTCCATCGAAGGATCATTCTTCTCTAGGGAGAACGTCATCGGAGAACCGTTCTTAGTCCACCAAAACCATTCCAACCCTTCCCACAAGGAATTGTGTTTAACAAAAATTATTTTCATTAAATGGGTGGTTACACCTCTTGTGTTACCACGCATTTAATGATCCTCATTAAATGAGAACTTTCAATAGTCGGGTCGTCCCCACACAAAATGAGTTTAATAATTTCATAATTCAATTAAAAATAAGATACAAAGTTTATTTTATTTTTATCCCATAAAACCTCAGAAAGCCAAATTTCACCCCGACTCGATTGCAATCGAAATGAAGGTATCCTTAAGCGATTACCAATGTTATGAGTTCAACAGCATCCTCAGAGTTGAATTTCATGCACCAGTTCAAAAAATCTATTTTCCCACACACACGTTTATTGAACGTACCCGAACAAAATTTCAGAAATTTATTCTAGGCACATCGGGCCTCAGAATCAGGCGCTATCAGAAACTACAGACTTGTAAAATTTCAAAGAATTAATAAAAATAATTCCTTGAGATTTCCGTTTCTTTAAATGAGGGAAATTGAAAATGAATGTAGAAAGATTTACCGAGAAATACATATATTCTATAGTAGATTTAATAAAAGGATATCAAACATTTTTTTATAATTTTGTATCATTTTCCACTAGGTTAAATCCTTTTTAAACTAATTTATCTTATTGCGGTAACTAGAAATTATTATAGAAATTAATCCATTATTAATAGAACTAATTTTTTTTATTATATACACGTGACCTACTCATTTCATGGTTGGAATATTTTTTATTTTGTTAATTTTTTAAAAGTGATAAAATATAATTTAATTTTAAATCGTGTATAATTTGTTAAAAAATTATTTGAAAACATGTTACTTGTTTTCAAAAATATTAGTTTTGGGTTTGTTAAATAGAATAAATATATTTATATTTATACTCTCACAAAAAAAAATTAAAGCTTTTTGGATAAAAATTTCTCAAAAAATAATGAGATACTTGCATACAAATAATGGAATTAAATCATGGTATTTTATAAAAAGGTAAATATCACCATTAACCATTAAATAAGTCATTTCAATGAAATCCTAAAAATGTATCTTATGCAAATTTTTCAATGATTAATCCTAATGTAATGATCATTTTCAAAAAGTAAATTTGTAATATTTAGAATTTTCTCTTTTAAATTAAAATATATAATATAATGAATAAAAGTTTTATCGGGAGAATTAATCATTAAGACCCAAAATAACCTTATTATATAATGTTATTTATTAATTATTCTAAATCATTTAATCATAAAAATATATATTACCGTTATTTAATCAAACATTTTGTTTAGTAAAAAATAATATGACAAAAGAAGTCATTTTAGAAAAATATAATTTTGATCTTGAAATGATCTAATATGTCATTTCAGTTGCACCAATTGAATTTCATTCATATTAAATGTAAATTTTTTGGACATTATATAAATACATAATAATTAAATTAATCCTATTTATTCATGATAAATTGACGGATAGGTATTATATTTAATATTTGGATATTATATTTTTTTAAACAATTATCATCGATTTATTTTATGTTCAGTTTATCATAGAGTAAAATATATTTAACATATTAACTTCTATTAGGGTAATCATATATTATATTATCATAGTGTCACATTCTACACCGATTAATAATTTTCATCTTCATAATTCTAATTTTTCATCATTGATGAATATAGGTGGGTGTATTGTTAAAATGTTTATCATTTTGGATATAACAACAAGTATGATATCAACGTTACACTCTATGGATATATTAAGTTATGTTTGTATCAAAAATAACATTAATTGTTCAAAAAATAATTTACTAAATTATATATATACCATAATCATATATTAGAAAAAACATACCTCTCTTAAAACCATCTAAATCTATAATAAATTAAACGACATGGAATTCTTATAATTTTATAGGAATTTAAACTATATTTAATTGTTGGGAATAAATCCCTCAAGGTATCATTGAAGTATTTTTGAGGTCATTGTGTTTGTTGACAAAGTGGACATCTGAGTAGTGATTGTTGACAAAGTAAAACTATGACATACAACTTTGTTGACAAAGAGGATGTCATGGTGGAATGTCGAGTTCAAGAGCTGAGTTCAACGATCCTTGTTTGATTCAAGAACGTCGATAAAATAAATGGATGATCTGGAGGCGGTACAAAAGAACAGATACAAGTTGGCACCGTTTTCCAATGTTTGCAAAATTTTTGGGCCTGAAAATCGACATATGAAGAAAAGTGTTTTTGGAAAAGGACTTGTCCGCCGCGGACTTGGAGAACCGGAAACTTGTGTGCCATTTGTTTTTCAAGATCAAAAGATAAAAATATGCCTAAGGAAGAAGGTTCGCACAAGTTTGGGAGTTGGTCGCGCAAGTGTCTAAATGACAGGTGGAGTTGCGCGCAGGAACTGGGTTGCGCAGGTGACTTGCGCGCCGTCGCACAGGGTGGTCAGATTGCCTATAAATACTGGACCACCTCTCCTCATTTTTTACCGGAGTTCAACTCTTTGAGAAATCAGAGCTCCCGTCGCGTAGGTTTGGTGGTCGCGCTGGTGGTCTGTGTGGTCACACAGGTGAAGTTGCGCGCCAGTGGTTGAAGTTGTGCGCTGGTGTTAGAAGTTGTGCGCTGGTTGGCATTTGTGCGTCAATATTGGTTTGGGAGTAAAAGGAATAGAGTCGTGCAAGTTTGGAGTTGAGTAAGCTTGAGTCGCGCAAGTGTCTGAGGAGAACTTGTGCACCCGTTGTGACTTGTGCACCGATACATGCGCGATGTGATTGACATGCGTGCCAAGTAAGGTTTTGTTCCGGCAGTGGTTTTCGGGCTGCGTGGAAGTTGGATGTTTTCCCGATACCTTCGGTGCAAAGAGATATTCATCTACGGGTGAAAGTTGTACTTAAAAAGTGAATCTACAAACAAGAGAAGATGCATTCTTTCATGCAAATGAAGAGTCCTACAGGTCTATAAACTATGAGTGGATTCCTTCCAAAGGCAGTGAGCTTAGGAAAAGGAAGAAGGTGATCCTCTCCACCGGCAGTGAGCCCGAGAGAGAGACAGGGAGTGACCCTTGGGAATGCAGTGAGCTGACCCTAAATTTGGAAAAGCAGTGAGCCTGGGTATAGAAGTGATCTAGCCCGAACCTTGTAATCCACAGCTAGTAAGGATTAGTGGAATTTGGTACGATCGGAAACCTATCGGCGTATGCTCCTTGGACGTAGCCCTTAGCGGTGAACCAAGTAAAATTGATGTGTCCTGCGCTTGCTTTACATTCTGTTTATATTGTGTAGCAGGAAAGAGAGAGAAGAGTGTTTTTCTTAACTACGAAACAAGATCAGAACGGGCTTTAATTTTTAATTATTCATACCCTGATTCACCCCCTCCCCCTCTCAGGGTATTCAGCCCAGTGGACCTAACAAGTGGTATTAGAGGCAGGTTGAAAATTGTTCTTCTCTCAATGGAGGTAACCAATCATAAAGGGATTCCGATCTTCAACGGATATAATTTTCAGATATGGAAGAACTGGATGCAACACTATTTCCGATCCTTGTGAATGGATGTGTTTTCAGCAGCTATGCATGGTATCACAGCTGATATTAATAGTGGTGTTTTATCAGAAGCTGAGAATAGAGAGTTGGATGCTGATTCCAAAGTAATCAATCCCTTAGGGGGATCCCCTTCCAATCCCATCTACACGAAGGTGATGTCATGAAAAACGTCACATGCCATGTGGGAAAATCTTTTGAATATATATGAAGGGGACACAAAAGTCACAGAGTCAAAGCTGCAGGTGTTGTGGAACAAATATGAAGATCTGAAAATGAACACGAATGAGTCTGTTGATGCATTCTTTGACAGGGTAAACATTGTTGTGGAAGATATGTGAGGTCTTGGAGAATTCATTTAAGACATAAATATTGTAAAGCGCATCTTAAGGAAATATCCACCTCGGTTCAATCTGAAAGATTCAGTACTAGAAGATAAAGATCCAAAAGTGATGACATTGGACAATTTGCACAGTACCTTGGTTGCATATGAAATGAGGAACGATGATAATGAGGTTGTGGAAAAGGGGAAGTCTAAAGAGGTGGCATTTAAGGCCATGAAGAAGCTCACCATTGAAGATTCAAATGAAGAAGAAGAGACAGATAAGGTGATGTCATTACTTTATTCAAATCTACAATGAGGAAGAGGAATGTTTAAAGGTAAACTTACACTAGCATGCTATAGATGTGGAAAGGTTGGTCATCTTGCAGCAATATGCCCCAAGATGTTTCATGATGATGATGATGATGACGTTGAAATTCCCAAAATGAAGACTTCAGCTTTTGTGAAAGGGAAGAAGCAATTCAAGAGAAATTTATTGAAGAAAAAGAATCTTCATTCACAAGAATTTGAAAGTTCATATGAGTCTGAGTATGAAGAAGTTGAGGAAATAGAAAATTGCAGAGATCGTGGGGTAAATACCTTGGTGGCAATTGTTGGTAGTTCTCAAATAGGAGAAGAATCTGATGCTAAAGAAGAAGACGAAATTGAGGGGAGAATTGATATGGAAGCCGAATTAGAAGCAGCTCTTGAGGAGATAGATGTTTGGATAGCCAAAACAAAGAAAGCCAATAAAGTGGTTCGTGATGCCAAAATCTATATGCAGCAATAGGATGAAGAAAAGTCTGAGCTGTTAGAAGAAATTGAAAGACTAAAATCCTCAACACCAGAGAGCTCAGAAAATATTGTTGAGTATATGCTTAAAATTGAGGAACAAAAGAAGGAAATTGATTGTTTGACTAACATAGGAAAGGAGCAGGTTAAACATATCAAAGAGATTGAAGAAGAAGTGGTCAGTCTGTGAAAAAAAATTAAGTATCAAGAAAAACTCTTGACCCCCAATGTGATATCAGAAAAGAAGGCCATTCAGAAGAGAGAAAAGAAGAAAGCAGATCCTAGTAGTTTAGCTGGAAAAAAGCCGCAATTGAGCTCAGAAGTCAAGGCTGATTCATGGTTTAATCATAAACAAAAATCTGTGGAAGTTGAAGTCAGACCGCAAGCCCCCGTCCTGAGATTGAAGGTAGATTTGGGCACAAAGCAGAATCAGAATATTCAGAGATCCCAAGGGAAAACTCGTAGTGTTGAAGTAACACGAATGAATGCACCTTATATCAGGTGTTATTGTTGTGGAAATATGGGACATTCATAGTATGTATGTTCCATAGCCAAAAGATATCGAAGGGAACAAGAACAGAGATGGCAGCCAAACAGAGACCAGACTTCCAGAACATATTTCGAAGGACATTGTTTTTGGTACGGAGGATTTGGGCATATGGAGAGGTATTGTACTTCGACCATCAGAGAAATGTGCCAAAGCAGAATCAAAACGTTTGCAAGAAGCAGGTCAATAAAACGATAGGTGAGTTAAAAATGAAGAATATATTTGCAGCTTTGCAAGATGAGGCCGGCCCATCATAAACTGAGAAAGAACAGAAGTCTCAATCTGTGCCGAGTGTGAAAGAAAAAGTATGGACCAAGAAGAAGAAAAATGAGAAGGCCGTTGTGGTGGAGATTGCCCTTAAAGCATCAGATCGATCTGGTGTTTGGAACCTTGATAGTAGTTGCACATCCCACATGACGGGTAATAAGGATCTTGTTACGGGCATCAAATATGACAAAGAAGGTGTTGTCAAATTCTGAAATGATGAAGGCCTGAAGATTGTTGGCTCAGGGAAAGACAAGTTTGGGGGGCAAAGATATGAGATGTGCTGATGTCTTGGTAGTACAGGGTCTCAGTCATAACCTACTCAGTGTCAGTCAACTATGTGACTCTGGGCACTCTATCCAATTTACCAAGAAGATGTGTGTTGTGAAAGGAAAATATGGAGCATCTGTTCTGCAGGGAAAAAGGTCAAAGGGAAATCTCTAACTTGTAGGTGGGGAAGAAGATACTTGTCTTTTATCCAGAGAGGAAAAAAACCAGTTGCGGCATAAGCGACTTGGTCATCTGTTCCAACCATCTATGGAGGATCTCGTTAAATGTGATGCTTCTAGAGACCTTCCCAAACTATCACGTGATCACACTCATATGTGTGATGCTTGTCAATAAGGGAAAATCATCTGAAAGACATACAGGCCAAAGGAACAGAAATCAACTAGAGTGGTCGAATTGGTTCATTCTGATGTATGTGGACCTATTTCACCACGATCTATAAATGGGAAAAGGTACTATGTTCTTTTCATTGATGATTATAGAAGAATGGCATGGGTATTCATCATTACCCATAAAATAGATGTGTTCAGTTGTATAAAGCAGTATAGGAGGGAATCAGAAAGGATGCTTGGGCAAAAAATTTTGAAGTTACGTACAGATAACGGTAAAGAATTCACAAACAGTCAAGTGGAAGAGTATCTTGAGAAACACGGGATAAGGAATCAAGTTTCATCAGTATGAACTCCCCAACAGAATGGAGTGGTTGAAAGGAGAAATCAGATCATCAACAACATGGAAAGAATGGTTCTTATTGATAAAGACCTGCCAGAGAAATTTTTCAAGGAAGCAGTTTTGACATCTGTCTATGTTTCAAACATGTCTCTGTTGTGTCCGAAGCAAGAGAAGACTCCGTATGAACTATGGTACGAAAAAATCCAACGCTGAAATACTTTCGAATCATTGGATGTAAGTGTATCATTCTCAACAAAGAAAATCACATGAAGTTTGAGGAACGAGGAGATTAGGGAATATTCCTTGGCTACTCAGGGAAAAGAAAAGCATATAAATGTTTCAACAAAAGGCTGGGAAAATTTTTTGAGAGCAATGATGTCACTATAGTTGAAAATGAACAGAATATTCAACGACCTAGTAAATAGTTCCTGGATGAAAGTGATGATGAAGTAAGCAACACAGGGGGAGAAGAAGTGGCAGAGGCTGACTCAGAAGAAGATACTGATGATGAAAAAGAAAGTGTAAAGTCTGTGTCTGCAAGGAAGCCAAAGAGTCGAGCTGAAATTGACAGGAATAATATCATTGGTGATTAGACAGCTCCAGTTCAGACTCGAAGAATGAAATCATTGTAGAAAACTTTGTTTTTGTCTCAGTTGGAGCCTAAATGTTTTTCTGATTCAGCTGAAGATGAAAACTGGGTTCAAGATATGAATGAAGAGCTTGATCAGATTGAGAAGAACCAGACGTGGGATATTGTTTTGATACCAGCAGACAAGAATGTCATTGTGACTAAATGGGTTTATCGCAATGAGATGAATGAATATGGAGTTGTGATTCTAAACAAAGCACGACTAGTGTGCAAGGGATACTCCCAGATCGAGGGAATAGATGTTGATGAGACATTTTCACCAGTTGCAAGGCTGGAGACAATCAGATTATTTTTGGCCATATTAGTGCAATGAAAGTTTAAAGTGTTCCAGATGGATGTCAAATCCGCATTCTTTAATGGGGTTCTAGAAGAAGATGTGTACATTGAGCATCCAGATGGATTTCTCATTCATGAGGATGAGAACAATGTTTGTAGGATGAAGAAGGCTTTATATGGGCTGAAACAAGCACCGAGAGCATGGTACTCAAGGATCGAGCAGTACTTGAAGAATCTTGGTTTTCATCGAGGGGGAGTTGATTACACTATTTATTTCATCAACAACAGTAATAAAAGGATGATGGTGCTGGTTTATGTTGACGACCTAATATTCGGCGGATCAGATGAAGCTCAATGCAGACAGTTCTCCGAATTCATGAAAAATGAGTTTGAAATGTCAATGATTGGAGAGCTAAAATTTTTCCTTGGTTTACAGGTGACACAAGGACGTAATGAAAATTTCATTTCTCAATCCAAATATGCCAAGGAGGTTCTAATAAGGTTTGGAATGGATAATTCCAAGGAGATGAAGACTCTGGTAGCTACCCGGATGAAATTATCAAAAGATGAGAATGGCAAGGTAGTTAATATCACAGAATACAGGCATATTATTGGAATTTTGTTGTACCTGACTGCGACAAGGCCTGATATTGTTTTCGCCACATGCCATGCAGCGAGATATCAACGTAATCCCAAGGAAAGTCACATGCTCACAGTGAAAAGAATACTTTGGTATCTCAAGGGAACGGTGGACTTCGGCTTGATATACAACGACAAATCTCAGACAGAGTTATTGGGATATACTGATGCAGACTGGGCTGGTTCAGCGGATGATAGGAAATAAACATCAGGAGGTGCATTTTATCTTGGTGGACTATGTATTGCTTGGTTGAGCATGAAGCAGAATTGCATTTCATTAAGTACCGTAGAAGGTGAGTATATTGCAGCCACTCAAGCATGTACACATTTATTGTGGATGAAGCAACAGCTTGAAGAAATGGGAGTTGAAGTGAAGTCTCCGATTGGAATCCAGTGTGATAACTCAAGTGCTATAAATCTCAGCAAAAATCACGTCCATCAATCAAGGACAAAGCACATTGAGATTAAATATCATTTTATCAAGGATAAGGTGGAGCAAGGGATTTTGAAGTTGGAGTATGTGCCTATAGAATTACAGGTTGCAGATATTCTGACAAAGGCCTTACCCAAGGAATCATTTGAAAGGCATCGACTGACTTCGGGAGTTCAGTCGACTCCCCGCACTTAAAAGTGCGTGGATGTGTAACCCCCCTTCTCCCTGTGGTATGATGTGTTTTTCCCTAATGTGCTGATTTGTTCTCTACTCTGTTACATACTGCAAAGGACTGCCTTTGGGTTCGTTGACAAAGGGGGAGAAAATAGTGATTGTTCAAAGGGGAGACAATGTAGAGATTTGATAAATCATGAATGATATGGGGAGAAGCTGACAGGTGGATATGAGCAGAAAGGGGGAGCGTATTAAATCTGACGATGGTAGAAGTGGTCGATCAAAGAATATATATCATGACAGCTGAGGATCATGATGAAAGCATAAGAGTGGTGTTGGAAAGTGTTTGGTGTCAATAGTGGATGTCAGAGATGAAGTGATTCATTAATGAACTTTTCCTTTACTCTTGTTTCTCGCTCTGAGCATTGCTTATGTGGGCTTAGAGTATGTGTTGAGTAAATCCTTGATCGCTATCAGAATCGCGATGAGGCGAATGGAGGCTGAAGAATCATCGACGAATCTTTGTTTTGGAAGAGTTGTCAACAATCCCAAAGGGGGAGATTGTTGGGAAAAAATCCCTCAAGGTATCATTGAAGTTTTTTTGAGGTGATTGTGTTTGTTGACAAAGTGGACATCTGAGTGGTGATTGTTGACAAAGTAAAAGTATGACATACAACTTTGTTGACAAAGAGGATTTCATGGTGTAATGTCGAGTTCAAGAGCTGAGTTCAATGATCCATGTTTGATTCAAGAATGTCGATAAATGGAATGGATGATCTGGAGGCGGTACAAAAGAACAAATACAAGGTGGCACAGTTTTCCAGTGTTTGCCAAATTTTTGGGCCTGAAAATTGACATATGAAGAAAAGTGTTTTTGGAAAAGGACTTGCGCGCCGCGGACATGGAGTACAAGAAACATTCGCGCCATTTGTTTTTCAATATCAGAAGATCAAAATATGACTAAGGAAGAAGGTTCGCGCAAGTTTGGGAGTTGGTCGCGCAAGTGTCTAAATGACAGGTGGAGTTGCACGCAGGAACTGGGTCGCGCAGGTAACTTGTGCACCGTCATGCAGGGTGGTCAGATTGCCTATAAATACTAGACCAACCCTCCTCATTTTCTACCGGATTTCAACTCTTTGAGAAATCAGAGCTCCCGTCACGCAGGTGTGGTGGTCGCGCAGGTTGTGTGTGTGGTCGCGCAGGTGAAGTTGCGCGCCAGTGGTTGAAGTTGTGCGCTGGTGTTAGAAGTTGCGCGCCGGTTGGCAGTTGCGCGTCAATATTGGTTTGGGCGTAAAAGTAATAGAGTCATGCAAGTTTGTAGTTGAAGAAGCTTGAGTCGCTCAAGTGTCTGAGGGGGACTTGTGCACCCGTTGTGACTTGCGCGCCGATACTTGCGCACCGTGATTGACTTGCGCGCCAAGTAAGGTTTTGTTCTGGCAGTGGTTTTTGGGCTGCGTGGAAGTTGGAAGTTTGCCCGATACCTTCGGTGAAAATAGATATTCATCTACGGGTGAAAGTTGTACTTCAACAGAGCATCTACATACAAGAGAAGATGCATTCTTTCATGCAAATGAAGAGACCTACAGGTCTATAAACTGTGATTGGATTTCTTCCAAGAGCAGTGAGCTTAGGAAAAGGAAGAAGGTGATCCTCTCCACCGGCAGTGTGCCAGAGAGAGAGAGACAGGGAGTGACCCTTGGGAAAGCAGTGAGCTGAGCCTAAATTTGTAAAGGCGGTGAGTCTTGGCATAGAAGTGATCTAGCCTGAATCATGAAATCCACAACTAGTGAAGATTAGTGTAATTTGGTATGACCGGAAACCTGTCGGCGTATGCTCCTTGGACATAGCCCTTAGCGGTGAACCAAGTAAAATTGTTGTGTCCTGCGCTTGCTTTACTTTCTGTTTATATTGTGTAGCAGGAAAGAGAGAGAAGATTGTTTTTCTTAACAGCGAAACAAGATCATAACGGGCATTAATTTTTAATTAGTCATACCCTGATTCACCCCCCCTCTCAAGGTATTCAGCCTAGTGGACCTAAAATTAACCCTATATTGATATTTACCACAAGTTTATATTGACAGAAACTAGTCAATATATATAACAATCAAAAAAGAACTAGTCAAAGTCACCTAAACTATCATAGATCACATATTCATTGTAACATTATTAAATTACATTGTTCCTCGTACTATTTGACCCACTTATGTAAAATTCATTCAACTCTTATTACCTCAACATGAATAATATTTTAAACGTAACAGTTATACAACCCTCAATCATGTTTTCTCAAATAGTTATCCCTGAACATATAATATTTTTATAAATTCAACATTCAAGTTTATTGATGCAATATAATATATCTTTTCAAAAAAAAAGTGTGAATAATTGAAAAATCACCCTTGGAATCTTCACGTAATCATCAAAACTATATTAATATACTAGAATCGCTGTAATAATTATCTCTTAGTAATTTACATAGATATGTTTATCAAGATTTAATTTCGATTGAATTACTAACCTCACTTCCACATTTAAGATTTGGAAACTAATATTTTACATAATAAATTTAATAGACTAATATTATCAATTATTTGTGTATGGTCCATTATTTGTTTATATATATATATTGGTTTCTAGATATTTATCTTCCTCACCTTCACTTATGTGATTCTTTTCAACAAAATATTTAATCCAAAATGATTTCGGTAGTATCCAAAATGAGAATTCTAATATAAAAATATGAATTTGTCTTTTACAATGACACCAATATTTAAAAATACAAAACTTTTATTTCAACCAATGACTCTCTATTTTTCAATCCTCAGTCATCCATAATCAATTTTACATTATGTTCCCACTAAAAATAGATAATATCATACAAAAATAATTCAAAACATTTTAAAAATAGATTTTTATTACCCAAATAATATACATCGAGAGATTCAAGCCATGTGTTCATTTAGGACTCTTTGTGATGCACCTAGAGGTGATTGGGATGATACAAAATATTCCCTATATAGGGTTTTTATCCCTTGAGACATAATTGGTTGAACCGAAATCAAATTTTAGTATTCATACATGGATTCTTTTACCTAGAAACCATATAATCTATTCTACACTAATGTTCACATATGCTAATCCCTATAATTCCACCTCAACTGACCTAAAGGGTTATATATACCACTTCAAATGTTATAAAAAATAACTTGTACACCATTAATTACATTTATTACTCCTATTTTATATTCAACTATTATCATTCTAGTTGTAATGTTATCTAAACATCTCTCTGATATAAACTGTGGAACCCCAAACCTGTACACCCAAGCACGGTGAATAAAACACATTGATTACTTGTGGGATTTGATACCAACTAATGATTCCCAAATATAATTATCCTAGAATTAAATGAAATGAATTATGTATTGAATTTTATACATTCCTAAAAACTTTTTGGTATATATATTTTTAGAATATGGGAAAACAAAAAAAAATGAAGCCCATATCGCTCTCAACTGATGAATATTTTATCTATTACATAAGAAACTAAATAATTCAAAATAAAATGGGATCGTATCATAAAAATATTCAAACAATATATACAGTTAGATATATAATGTCTAATAATTTTCATCATAATTTAAGAATATTTATATATAAGAAGGGGTGAGATAAAAACCTCAATAATGAGGAATATTAGAATTAATAATCTATGATCATAAGTTAGCAAAGCCGAAGAATAAACAATATTGAAGGAATGGATCATTATAATTTTATACCATAATTTCATGAAAGTGAAAGAAAAATATATCAATTTATTACAAGGGATATAAAAATATCACATGTATATAAATAACTAGATCATTATTGATGAGACACATAATGATGTAATGCTAATTCAATTCCTATATCCAATGGATCCAGATTTTAGACATCCTGATCTTATACTAAAGTCCATGTGTCATTAAATAGCTTTTTCATGGTAGCGATACACTAAAAAACCCAAACATGTTTTCCTTATGAGACCTACCAAGGCTTTAGAGGCATATATAATTTTTGTTCCACCCATCACCTATTAAATTTTATTGCATTCATTACATGAGATAATTAAAAAACAATACATAATAAACATTTCCAATCATCATTCTTTTTGTAATTACAATACATGAAACACCAATAATATTTCAAATATTAATAAATTTGATAACAAGATCAGAACACATTCATGGAATGAAAGTAGATAGTTAACAAATACATATTAAACTTACTAGAGTTATCAATATACATGCGTATCAAAATAAAAGATATAAATATTTTCAATTGTCAAACTATAAAAATTTAATATATTTTTATGCACGCATACCACAAAGAAACAATATATAGATAAAAGGGTATATGTTATATTCAATATTTTTTACAATCATCCAGTGTATAGAATTTTGGGAAACACATTGCAAAAAATGTAAGGAAATATTTATTGTTCATAGTTGAATATAATTAAAAGGAAAATAATGTATATAAAAGAGGATAATTTATAATGGAAAATGTAGTGTTGTATCATTTTTATAATAAAAATTAATATTAACAAATCCTTCCATAAAAAAATATGGATTCATTCAAAATATCATTTCACTTTTTTAAAAAATAAACCCTTTAAAAATATTATTATTGGTATAAACAACAAATGAAAAATAATGATTTGAATAGTTTAGAAGAGAATGAATCCATAATCAAATTGTTTGATACCACGAGTTCTATCACAAAATTTATAAATATTTATATATTATTGAGAATAAACAAATAAATTAAATCTCATGTGTGTAACTCCTTTTGAATATGATAATTATAATTAATGTGAAATAATAATTGTGGATTAGTAATAAAATTATCATTAGGGTAAAATAAAAACATATATGTTACATTAAAAATTATTTTTGGAAAAGGTGATGTGAACCAATTTGAAAAATTTACCTTTAAAATTAATCTCCATCAACGGTGCCTTAAAAATGACATAAATATTTCTATATGAAATGTGTAGTTAAATATAATACAGTTTATTATGATAGGATCCATTTTAGTACTTTGAAATTGTAATTCATTGAAAACCAACAATATAATATTAAAAATGAATCCTTCTTTTCTTTAATCATAATTTTCTAATATTTAATTATTAAAAAACAGAAAGAAATATTAAATTGTGGGGACCCAAGAATTGAAGAAAAAAAACTAATGATAAATCTTTATATTTTAATTTAAAATGATCATAGTCATAAATAATCCATACAAGAGAAATAATGCATGAATCAAGAAACATCTGAAAGAGGTTTACATGGTAAAAATGTAAATAATATGTGAATACCGTACAATAAAATCGATGTAATCAATATAAATGACTAAGGTTAATTATGTTCAAAAGAATGATCAAAACTCAATGAATTATTATTTAGTTAGTAAAAGATTCTATGAATGAGAAAACTCTTGAGTCAAATGAAAATTCAAGAAAAAAACATGATTTTGAGTAGAATATCCCATGAACTATCAGAAAAAAATGAACAGAACATTAATGGGATAATAAATTAGTATAAAATTATAAAATGAAATCATTCTACATAACATGTACCTTTTCCTGACCTAACCCACTAGGGCCCACCCAGTTGGTGTTAAGCTGAGTATGAAACGCTAATCCTTCACCCAATATACTTGGGGCTGGAAACTAGCACCGAGAAGTAATGTCACACACATGGGAGGAATTTTCATAATGTACATTATCAAATAAAAAATCACAAAGTCATAAAATGTCGGAAGGTAAAAAACTAGTTCCATAATCTATCCATAACATATATCCCACATCAGAGATTGACAATGTACTAGAATAAATATAGGTCAAAGTTCAAGGCCATAAAAAAGTATAAATGAGTTATCCTAATATGTTAGAGGAGACTATTGTCAAATGATTTAACAAGAATATCCATAGTATATATAGATCAATTTTCTTTACCGATACCTAGTCCTCCAATAACAATGCAAAAATTCATGTTGTCTAAATAATAAATGACACATGTGGGAAGATCCCATGAAAAGATGAGTAAAACAGTACCCAGAATGACACCCTAAAAACACCAAACATAAAGAATCAAGAGTGTGGTAAGATCATTAATACATGGTACATCAATAATCATATGAGACATAACATTAATTATAATAATAAAAACATATATATACTCATAATAGACTCCCACTCTCAATATGACCTCTTCCATAGACAGTGATATAATTTAGACCAAAACATTAATGTATCACATGTCTGAAAGATATGACTCCTCGAACCATGTTACAAATTATGTTTCTCATTTGAGTGGTCACAATCATCACTACAGGAAATATGTAGCCTATAGATTCCCAAATATATATTTAGCAGGCCATTACCATAATTTAATATTTATTTTTAAGTCAATATTTCATTCTCATAAATTTTAGTATCTTTCCATGTTTATATTTTTATAGAATTAGATCATAACTCAAAAATAAAAATGCATATATAAAAAGTGGAATTTACTTATTACTATCCATTTTACCCATAATACAAGAAAAAAATAATACATTTTAATTACAATATATATCATCCCAACATTAGTCTAGAAATATTATTTTCATTTAGACATCCTCAAACCCAATGAAAAAAATTATAATTGTTGGATTTGTACAAAAATCATAGTAAGGGACATATAAAAATAAGAAATTATGTATAGTGAAATACATGAAAAACCATGAAACCATATTCAATTGAAAATAAAACATCTTTTTAACAATTAAGGAATCATATTTTCCTTAAAAAGATCATTATCATTCATTTTGAAAACAAAAAATATATATGAAAATTCATTAACAGACAAAGGAAAGTCATGTAGATTATTTGGAAATCCATCTATATAAAACCCTTAATGAACTCCAATAAATTGGAATAACCACATGGTGTACTTTTAATATAATTATCTATAGAACATAGCTTATCCCAATGCATTGAAACGCTATTTTGTAACACCCATCATATAAGATATATATGGTTCACTTGTTTTCTATAATAGGGATCAACCCATTAAACAAAAAAGTGAAGGACCATATAATGAAAAAAACATTTATGCCCGAATACTTTCATTATAAACCCGTTGGAAAATCTATTTTAATCCAGTATTAAAACTATTTCATATATCATAAAACCCTTTTCTTTGGAAAACCCGTTATTAATAAAAAATTACCAAAATAGTGAATGAGGGTTTTTATTTTCATAATACATGAAATTATATATATTATTATAAAAGTAGACTAATGTTTATAGTGGTGTAGAAATTTGTTATCTTTATAAAAGATATAATATAACATTCCTTTTGTCTTTGGAAAAGAAAGTAAAATGTTCCATAAAATGATTCCATTTTCAATAAGAATGTTATAATGTCAAAATAGACATAATTTGTACATATTGATTCATTTATTTATATTGAAAACATAAAAAATAATTTAAAAATATTTATATCGAAAATATTAATAGCTTTAAGGTAAAAATTATAAGAGTATTATTAAAAAGGATTTCCCTTATGTAAAACCATTAAATATTCCTTTTTAAAAAATATTATAATGAAGGTGGAATATTGTAAAATATATCTTTTATCAGCCTTTTAGGAATTAATAAGTATTTATATTTTTTAAGGACATTGAAGTGAAATATTTCTAAAATAAATTGTTAATACAATTAAAATGATTTTTTTGTTATTATTTCCCTTACCGTGAGTCAAATTCATCACGTAAGTTCATTATGATCCTAAAAAATAAAAATATATTTATTAATTACTAAACATATAAACATTTTCATGATTATTATTAATTTTATTTCACTTACATTCATATTTATTATTAATTTTATATCACATATTATCATGTCATATACTTTTACTTAATTAATTATGTCCACATTAGATGTTGTAATTATATACGGATGGCATGTCCAAAATTACTTTAGTTGGTTGACTATCGTCAAAGAGGTTATTATTAAATAGAATATAGAATAAAAAAATGATATTTTTAAAAAATTTATGCATAATTTATACTTTTAAAATTAAATAATAATGATGGTTATGAAGAATAAATATCATTAATATATTAGAGATGTTATGGTGTACGTGTGCATGAGTAACACATATATTTTTAAATATTCATTATTGAAAAAAGGTAACTGTGATTTTAAATTTAATTATTGATATTTATTTTTTTATTATATTATTATTTCTTTAAATAAACTAAAATACTTTAACCATGTTATGTAGTAAAAAAAATAATCCCATTACTTTGTGGATGAAGTAGTCCATATGTATGCCCAAATGGCATTACTATTATTCAATGAATGAAAAGTTAAAATGGAAAATATATATTATCTTTTAATAAATTTTGATATATCATTAATATTAAAAATAAATATTAATTACATATTTATATGCATCCTGAAGATACTATGGTAGAAAATGAATTACATAGGTTTGTGTGGCGGTTGTCCCCCATTCATGTGAATGACGGGTTCATTTACAATTCGGTAGAAGTGTATATGGATATATGATATTATATTAACATAATTAAATATTATTATATGTTAGATAATTGAGCCATTATATACTATTTTTTGAAGAATATTTAAGGATGTTGAAGAAAAAAACAAAAAAAATCACTTTGATATGAATGACCATACTTCTTCAAAGCTCCTCATTAGGATTATTCCTAAATAATTACGATATAGTAAATATGATAAAAAATTAAAATAGAATGTGGGTCCAGACATAAGGAAGGTTCTTGGGAATTAATTGGATAAAATAATTGGATATTATAGTGTCCAATAGAGAAGAGATGGTGGGGTAATTTATTAGATAGGGAGAGGACACACATGAATGTTTTGATAAGAAAAAGTAATACCCAAGTTTTACACATGCCATAGGGACTCAAAATTGACCATTATCATGAAATATATGATACGTGATCTAAATATTTCAATAAATTAATTTTATTCTATTTATGGTCATTATAATCCATATATTTTTTGATTAGTCCACATTGAACCTGCTTTCACCCTAACACAGTAAAATATTTTTACTCTTTTAACTATTAAATATGACTAAATATTTTGTTGACATTATTTTATGATTAATTTATTTTATTTTAAAAAATGAATCCATTTTTCAAATCTCACTTCATATAGGTATAGTAATTTAATTTAAAATTAAACCCACCGACGCAACAAAAATATTATTTTTCATGACACATATTTTTCAAGAATATGATTATTTTATATTAACTATATGACTATGAATAGTAATTTTATGAATATAAATTTATATTTATAGATATATAATTTAATTATTTAATATAAAATATTCATCATTATGGATTATTTTAATTAATCAAAATATAAACACATTATGTTATTTGAAATATTTTCTAAAAGATGGGTTCATAAACCCTAATTAACTTATACTGAAATATATTATAATTATTTTTAAAATGAATATAATAGGATTATATATTACTATATAGATATTATAATAAATTAAAAATAATAAAAGACATAATGACTATTTATAATTATCGAATTTGTGGAAATGAAATGTCCATTTGAAAAAAAAATTAAATTATTAACTAATCACATAAGTTAGTTTTGATACAATGATTTAAAAAAATAATATAATTTTTCAAATTTTCTATTAATATAATTTAGATGTTATTTATTTAAATAAATACATAAATGAATATAGTTTAATTAAAACTATTTCCTTATCAGAATAAAAATATTAATAATTATATATTAAATATAAAAATATAATTTATAAATATTAATAAACCTGAAAATGATTTATTATATAATTACATCAGTTGTTATATTCATATCATTTTTTAAAATTTTGTCCTCATTTTTTTAAAATATAAAATATGTTGACACATCTTTTCCTCATTATGATTTCATATTTGAATGCTGCTTCTTCAACCATATACGTTTTTTGTAAAATCTTAACCTGAAGAGTAATCTTTTTTAGAGCCAATAGCTCTATTGAATCAAGAATCTAATGTACGTAATCATGAATTGGAAAATTCCATTCCAAATAAAATTTTTCATTTCTCGAAACATTATATGTATGCGGACTATATTTACTTAATATTGATTCATGTAATATATTGTTTTCATGGGATAAACTCATAGGAAAGGATATTAGATTTGATGTTGATCAAAGAAGATAGCAGATATCATATCATAAAATGAACCATTTAATTAACTCTACCTTTTACCAAAATGTATTATAATCATCCATGGAGAACAATTTATAAGGACATGCATGGTTAACAAAAAGGAATGATCTTTCATATGCTAATTCTACTAATTATTCTAACTTCTCTATGCCATCCCCATATAATTTGGAATCATCTTCTCCTTCGTAGCCACTCCCTCTACCAACATGGGTCTCAAAAAAAATATTTTATCATACATCATTACCATAATAATGAGTCTAAACTATTTTACATAAAATTATTTAAGAGGTTTCATATATATATATAGTAATGGAATATTTTATCATAAAAAACATGAATAATTAAATATGATGATCCCAAATTCCTTTGTATTACATTAAACAGGTGAAAATAATTTCATCAAAACTCTGAATCATTTACTTCGATAATCTATCAAATTATGGATTAGAATTTGTGCTGAAATTTGATTCATCACTCAATGACATTTGGAGTCCTTTTCAAAAAATTAAAGGTCAACCTAGGATGATGGAATTATACAACATTGGGTGGAACTCCAAATATCCTGAATATCTCCTTTAGATATAGGAAAGAAAATTAATCTAGTGGAAATGTATCTCGAATGGGAATGAAATGTGTAGATTCAGTTAAAAAACTAACAATAACCAAAATCACATTATTACCATTAAATGTTTTCTAAATTCCTGTTGGAAATATAGGGATATATATTTATTATTTACTCTATGGTAATAGTAAATGATAAAGAATCCACTATTGTAAATTTTTTTCTTCTTTAACATTTTGAAATTTCCAAAATATAACTAGTAATACTACAATATCTCTCTTTACATATTTTTTTATTTATTATGAATGTTATAAGATGAACTATGAGATTCACTCAACAAATATATTTTTCATATATGAATCTAAAGTCACACATAATCTGTTTTTAAATATATAACCACCTTATTTTCAACACAAAATTTATTCAATTTACTATCATTGACCAAATTATCATTTTTCAATAAAATATTATCCTCATTCTATGTTTTCTTATGTCATTATAACTATGATGATTATATATGAACCTAAAAAAATGGAGTTTATTCCAACATCTACATCCTCTGGAAAAAATGATTAAATCATTAAAAAATAGGTTATGTTCCAAAAAAACTTGGTTAATGTATAATTTTTTTCTAACTCGAGGAATCATCTACATTGAATACATATTTTGTTTGATAAAAAAAATCTTGCAATCATAATCCCTGTTAGGTTACATTCATATTAATTGACTGATTATCAATTCTTTGTAAGTGAATGTATATTTTGAACTTTTGTGATCAATATAAATCATATAATTTACTCAATACAAATGATTAAATCAAAATTTTAATGAAAAAATCATAGCATCAAATTCTAGATCATGCGTAGGATACATCAAATAATGATATTTTAGTTTTCATGAATCATAAGAAGTGTCATGTTCATTCTATATCACATATCAACAATGTCCCTTAAATGAATAATTACTGTAAATGAAAAATTTCAAATTTCCATAATGCATGAACAAATGGGGAATTGACAATTATTATTTTCATTTCATGAAAAAAATAATCAAATTATTTTATCTTGATGAATTTAACTTATTTTAGAGTTAACTGATCAATCAGATATATTAATGAGAAATTTTTTCTAAAAATCCAACATTTTCCCACTCTTCAAAGAAAAATTAAATTCAAGAGAATTTTTTTTGGTATTATTCAGTTTTAATAATCATTAGTTTTAACATGATCAGAAGTAATGAAAATACTATATGTAATTTTCCCACGGAATGATATTTTTTTCAACAAAAATTTATAGTTACTAAATATTACAAATATATTTTTTATTAAATGGTTTTTAAAATAATATATATAAATATTTCATGTTCCCTCTAGATTATAAATTATACTAACATATCATCATTATATAAATCCATAAATTTATCAAATAAATCATCGAGAAATATGTTAAATTGTTACAAAAAACAACATGCCCATTAGATAACCTATATGGTATAATTACAAACACTTAAATACAATATTTAGTCTGAAATATAATAATTGTAATATAATCCACCTTCAACTACAAATTCTGGTATCCTAACCTAAGATCAATATTTTAAAAATATTTCACACTATGGAGCTGATCAAAAAAATAATTGATTGGAAGAAAATGGTAAATTATATTATCAATGATATTATTGATGGGTCGATAAGAAATTTTTCCTTCTTATTGAATAATCATTCATTTTAATAAATTAAAATGGTTCCCCTCAAGATAATGTGCTAGGTAGAAGAAAAACATTATCTATAAAATATTTCTATAGGTATTTTAATTAAAAACATACTACATTGTCCATTTTATTAGGGGGTATTGATATAGGATTACAAACATACACTAATTAAATAGTAAAATTAATATCCCAATCTAAAATAACACTAGGAAAATCATTAATAAATATATATGTAAATTCACTCACCACCAGGACATGATTAGTCTGAATAGTTTTGTTATTATTAATAACATGTATAATGTATCATTCAATTCAATACCTAATAAATTTATCTTATTATTTTTTGGATATCAAAGGAATTAAATTATTGATTAAAACATTCATTTTTATACAATCTATCTTAGAAATATAATATAAAATTGATCCCATAACAGAAATGATATCAAAATATCCTAGGGGATAATCAAAACAATTAACGAAATACCATCCCACTAATAACAACAGGAATATTTCTATATGTACATATTGTTTTAATATATCCATATGGTGTTTTCACCAAAATTACTACTATAATTTATTCTGGTGGTACTCCCATTTTACATGAAAATTTCTCAGAACATATGTAAATTGAAGATATATAGTTACAAAATGTTTTTTTATAGTTCAAATAAATAATTAACAATAATTTTAATAATTCATTCAATTTTCCCAAATCATCAGTAATAGTAGAATCAAAATAATTTTCTACAAATTTCTAATTTTCATCTTGATAATTTATAAATTATCATCATTAACAAACTCATTGAAATTAAATCTTTTTAAGATCGAATTTTTATTATTAATATTCTAAATTTCAATGAAGTGATAATTTATATATCCAAACGTTCCACATAGGGTACATTCACAAATTTTATTATAGATTAAACTAGATATTTTTTCACTCATATAAAAAGATGGGAAATATATTGTCTTAACTCTATATTACATTGTTGGATGATTACCCATTTATGTCCATTTTGATCTTTTCATATTATTTTAAATTAAAGAGAATTATTTTGTGAAAAAAAAAATCTCTACATTATCATAATATTGGAAAACATTGTCATATATTTTCAATTATCATGTGTCGAGAGATCTTCATAAATATGGTTTTAATATTTATTAAAAACCATTAATTTTAATACTAATGTCCGAAATATAATCTGGTACATACATGGTTGACCTTGTAATATTTTATTCTTATTAAACTAAAGCATATTCATCATATATCCTCAATTATATGAATGTTTTATCCGTCTTGAGTAGAACAACCATATAGAAATATTTCTATAGAAATAAATTTCATAATTCTTCCAATTCCACAACAATATGATTTTATTTCCCTCTAATATACTTAACCAGATACCCCCATCGATCATCCTCACCTTCAAAACAATAAATATAATTTGTTAACATTTAATGTTCTGAACATCCGATGACTTCAAATATCTTTTATAGATAATTTTTACACCCTTTATATACCACTAGGTTTAAGGATCCACTGATTTATAGTGTGTTTATTATTGTAATATGATCCACTATATACATGTTCATTCCTTATAGATCTTGTTTATCAATTTAATGAATACCAAAAAAAATTTATAGCTTTCATAAACTGAGGAATCATAGTAAAAACATCTCAATTCAAAATCCAATTGATTCAGGTCACTAAATATTATTGATATTGTCTACTTGGTTCCTTCGTATTATAGCCATCCTATTTCCTCTATGAAAAAAATTATGAAGAAGATAATATTGATGATACAACATGATAATATTCATTTAATTTAATATTATTAACATAGTATAAAATCTCTTAATGGCTTTTATATACAATACACTAACATCTTAATTTATACAAACATTCCTCTAATTAAAATTATTAGGACCCCTCAATAAATATTATAAAATAATATTATTTAAGTTAATAAAATTTTCTCTTATATTTGACATTCTATTCACATATATATGTGTATTGAATTTGGTAAAATTTAAAACATAAAAACCATATATCACAAAGTGGACAATTTTTATCAGTATTTATTTTCTCTATAACATATGACTGTGAAGATAAATAACATTATCTTTTTTTATAAAAATATTCTTAACATTAAAACTGACATATTATTTTCTATTACTCATCTTTAAAGCCTGTGAATGACATTTAAAACATGGGATTAGAAAAATAATTATAAAGGGACCACTAAAATAATAAATATATACATCTTAGGGAAAACATGAAAAATCATGAAAAATTTTCATCGAATGGAAAATATCTATTTTAAAAAAGGATTAATTTTTCCATTAAAAACATCATTATCGGGTCATTTTAAATCAAATTATTTAAAAGAATACTCATTATGAAAAAAAAATTAAAATCCATGTAGGTTCCTTGTAAAATAATTGTCAATGAACATTTACAGAACCATTTCAAATTGGAAGGACAATACAATGGACTTCTAATATAATTCATCATAGAACATAAATATTACTTAATACATTTGTGCTTTATCTAAGAGAACCCATCATATAAAATATATCAGGCACACTAAAGAGACTTAATGGGAATCAATCAATCATATAAACAACATTTGAGTACTATATTTTGAATAAAATATTTTATGCTTACACCAATTTTTCATAAACCCTTAAAAACATCTCTTATGGCTATTTCTAGAGCACTTTTGAATAAAAAATTGTCATTTAATTTTAAAAAACAATTCCTATAATAAAAAAACCAAAAAATGGAGTAATGTTATTCCAATCAATAAAAAATGAATTGTTTTAAACAATTACTAAAATGAAATAACTTTTTTAATGGAGGAAAATATTTTTTCCTCTATATAAATTAAAATATATTATTCTATTTTTATTTTCTAGAAAAGTTAAATGGTTTGTCAAAATATTAAATTTTACAAAAATATTATATAATGTCAAATTTCACCTAAAATTTTATTTTAATCATTTTATTTTTAAATAAAACATCCAAAAATAATTTGAAAATATATACATTTAATGGAAAAAGTGTGGGAAGGTAAAATTTACAGGAGGAATTTTTTTCTAAATTATGTACATTATGTAAAAAATAAAATGATTCATTATTTAAATAGATTTTAATGATTGTGGAAAATGTAAAAATTTAATATTACCATTAATTGATGATTAAATAAGAGTAACATTGATATATTTAGAATACCAGAGATATGGAAGAGAATTATTTAAAATATCAATATTGAAATCATATATATGACGTTTTATGTTAATGTGACACTTACCACGATACAAAATAATATCTTATGTTATTTATCTTCACAAATAATAAACATTTTTCAAATATTTACAATATCTAATTTTTTTTAATGTTTATCATTAAATTTATTTCACTTATTACAATGATAAATTCAATTAATTAACTAATATAGTCTATATCAAAAAAATTGATGAATTTTGCCTCCCATGCCCAAAATGAATTCTATAGTTTTGGAAATGGTAAAAGTGTTTTTTATTCCATCAACACAAGAATAATAATTTATAAATAATAATTTCTTTTAAAATAAATTATAATTTTAGAAATAATAAGGAAATATAATTATTGAAAATGAACTATAGTATGATCATGTTGATGATATAATAGAAATATGCATTAGTAACGTTTCCATTTTTAATGACAATTATGGAAAGAATAGAAGATTAAATTTATCACTATAGAATGGTCATTATATCATAAATGTTATATTAATACTCTATATGAACATATATATCATCTATGTGAGATGGTGATAAAAAAAAATCACAACACATTTGGGAGGCAGCAGTCTAGACATATACATAAATGATGTTATCATTTTCCATTTATTGGAAATATAAAAGTAAAATGATATAATATATTATCATAATGATAAATTTTTATATAATAATATTTTAAAAATAATTCCATAAATATAAATATATGTGTTTTGTGAGGATTGATACCAAATATCATCAGTTATTGATGTGGTAGTCCACCACACACACGATTGATGATTTCATTTCTAAAAAGATTGAAGTAGAGATGGTTGTGAATTTTGAAATTAATATAATAAATTAATATTATAGGGTATATATTTTATTTTTTATGTTAGAATACTTTATTAATATTTAAGGAGGTGGAAGAAGAAACAAATGTTGAATTATTGGTTAATAATGATAGCTCTTCTTTGGAAAACCTCTTTCATATTATATATAATGCATCCCTAAATTGAATTTATTAACAAAAAATGACTCTAATACATTGGTATAAATATAAGGAATTTATTATTTTAATTATTTTTCTTATCTATAATTCATTTACATTGGTAATAGGATAGGAAATACTACGTCCATTAATATAAGAGGAGAGGAAACTCTTGTATTTTTCTTGTAAAAGTTACATGCACATTTTTAAAATTCCCAATGGATAAAAATGTAGAATAACTAATAATTGTATTAGATATGGTCTAAATATGACCATTAAATTTAATTTCAACTATTTTTAGTTTATTATAACTCTTCTCATTTTATTGTAACCCCTAAGTAAACATGTTTTCACCTTAATGATGATAAAATATTTTTCTGGTTTTTATTACTCATTATAACAGAAAATTATGTTGAAATTATTATATAGTATAATTTTTTTTTAAAAAAAATATATAATCCATTTTAATAAATTCAATTCATATATGTGGATAAATTTAATTCAATATTAAAGCTACAAACATTATAAAATTGTTTTTTTCAATAAATTTATTTTTCAACCATAAGATGATTTTATATTAACTGTATTAATAATAATCATGAAAATATTAACTAAAAGGAATATATATAGATATATAATCTATATATTTATTTTAGATATTATTTCACTATGTTATATTTTAATTTATTAAAATGGAGAAGCATAATGCACAATAAAATAGTTTTAAAAAAATGTGGTTTGAAACAAAAAAATAAAACAAGTACTAAAATAAAGTATAAATATTGTTCTAATTAACTTAAATCGATTCAATAAAAATAAATAATACATTGGTTAATTTAAATAAATTTCAATAAATAATGAGACATTATAATTAATTAATCTTTTGACAAGAATTTTCAATTATTTAAAAATTGTTACTTTTCACTATTTATTGAGAAATCAATATTTCTAAAAAAAACCAAAAATTACCCTCAAAATAAATTAATAATATTATTTAGAAAATTAATATCATATTATAAAATTGAAATCATATATGGTAGAAATTAAATATTAAAATCAATCTTTATAAGAATATTGTTTCATTAAAATTATTTAATTTATGTTTATAAAAATACTATATATTTAAATAATTAATATGAATATCTATATCATATAAATTAATAAACATGAAAATTATTTATTATATCATTACAAAGGTTATTTTAGAATTTCATGACACCCAAATATGAAATCAATCCAAGGGAAACTAGGAGATTCCACAATCATTTCACGATCAGCAATTTAGATATGTGATTGACACCCTATTCATGCTAATCAAGTCGATACAAAAAAACCTATGAAAGAATATATGATAGAGGATCACACAATGGGTAAAAAAGAGGTATAAGAATAACCAATTCAGAGACTCAACCCTATAAGGGACCATAATCTTATTTTTAGGGTGTATTGCCTCACTAAACCCTCATAAGGATAGAGTAAGGAAACAAACCGTATTGATATTTTTCTATACTAAATAGAAAAAGGGCTCCAATCTAACACAGAGTAAGTAATCAAAATTTATATATAGTACATGGAATGTTACTCTACACCAAGATCATTCAGTGTTTTTTCCTTTTTTCTCTACTCATTCTGATGTACACATTCCATTCTAATGTATCTATTCATGTTTAAGTTCCATGGTCGTGTTAAATTACATCATCATGACCACAAAATTTATCTATGTATTTATTTCCAGACATATACGCGTCTGTATACCCCAAGGGTACAAACAGAGATACACATACACGGTCTTGTGGTGTGTGACACATTTAAAATATCATGTCATATTTTTCCCTATGTGTAAATCGTATCACCACAAAAGGGGAACTACAGAATGTGTGTTCTTCAGACTGGACACCATAGAGTTAGAAATATCCCAAAAATTAGAGAATGCTTCAAACATCCTTCCACAACTATTCTATAATCTGTTTAACTATAAAATATATTTGAAATCAAGTGTCAGATGCTAAATAAGCCCCAAATTCACCAATTACTAGATTTCAGCCACCCAAATCCCACAAATTAGATTCTCACATCGCACAAACATACTGAGTTTCACAATCCATGATATTTGAAGTCCTGATCGAGCCTTGATCAATACTCCTCTCTGTTTACCTTGATCGTATCACTGATTCTGATCTTAGACAAGGAAAAATAATTCATTTTTTCAAAGTTCAAATTTGAAAGGATATATTTTATATTTTTTCTCAAACATTTTTCTAGAAGGAAATATCGATTAATATAGTGCATAGAGTCAGGTAGACAACCATAACACACCAAAATTTGAATAGACCATGGTAATTTTTATGGTTGGACTCCATTTTTCCACTAATATTTCAAATAAAGGAAAAATAATGAATTAATTAAATTCATAAACCATATGAAAAGAAATCATCAACCAAAATAAACCATTAATATAAGATCTTATTTTTGTAAGGTAAATTATTTTTCATTTTTTATGAGACAATAAAATGTTAGGAATACAAATAAATCAAATTTTTAACCACATTTTAGATCATATTATTATAATTAATAATCCTACATTATTATTTTAGGAAAGATCCACGAACACTGTTTCTATAAATGATCTTCATGGAATCGATCTCAATTATAGATCAATTTCCATTTACCAAGGTCTCATCCAATGGTTCCATTATCTATCCTTGTGTTATGTACATTTCCCTTTATATTTCCAATAAAATTTTTTACATCACAGATCATAGGTCATGGATGTATAATAATATAATAAATTAATTTAATTATTTATTAAATTGTTAGTCCACACATGGATGTTGTTCTGCGAAACATCAAACACCAATATTGTCCATGTTGCGCCTATGGAAGAATCATCATTCTTTATTGAATATTCATATCAAATTTTGGATTCAAGTCCCTATTATGAAGTTATTACATTATTTTAGGAACATTGTGTGCACACTATATAATATATAAAATATTTGTATTATACCAACACTAAAACTCACTAGGACTTAGAATCTCACACAATCATATATCATGGAATTTAAAACGTTCCATAATATATTAAAATGTATCATATATCAGAAAATGGATGTTAAATTCAACCATCCAAATTGATTTTAATTCTAAAAAGAGTGTAACCTACTCACAAAGACGAGGGTACTTAGAGCTTATCTTGTTCTCCTGCTCCAAAGTTCCCTATTAAAGACTCATGCGATACCACCAGAAATGAACAAAGGTAATCGAGAAACCATATATGATCTTATCTTAATATTCCTCAATATATTATTGGTACATTTAATATATATTAATTTCATTAACATTCATCTATCACCTATCAATTAATTATGATGGTTGATGCACATACCTCCTCATCTGCAACATATAGAAGTTTTCATGTACTAGGACTAGCTGTTGTGGTACAACTATGTGACACACCACCTTAAAGACACTACACAATGTATAAAAAAGGAAAATGAATCAAAATTATTATTTTTCACCCTGACCAAATCCCTACAATCCACAATAAAGTGATCCCTCATGAACACATGGTCTCCCTCATAAATCTCTAAAGGCTTCAGTTATCAGTTCACATTGGAATTATGATGGCATTTTATAGTCCTAATTCTCTCATAGATGATCTTCACCATCTGTACCACCACTCAGACCAACTCAGTTTCCATGAGTTTAGAATAATTTAGTCCATTGTAGCATATTGGTGACTTGATGGGTCTCTCATATAAGCCCATTAATGGTGATAGATTTATGGTTTAATGGTAGTTGTTGTTATATGAAAAAATCATAAAGGATAGATGATCCTCTTATCTATGGTCAATGTCAAACATGGAATCCTCATCATTTACTCCATAACCATAATGTTCTATTTAATTTAGCTTTCATTCTAGTGGTGAAACACCATGATGAAACACAAATTAGTCTCAAACAACTCTTACTATCATCTTTATAATTGTGACATTAACTAAGAATCATGGTCCGAAATTATCATCTATGGAACTTCATAAAGCTGGAATATCTCATTCACATAATGTAACCTTAGTATCTCTACAGGAATCTCATATTTTATATCTAGGATGTGGGTGGGCATAGGGATTCAGTCAATGATCTCCAAAATGGTATCAAGCCCACTAGAAGTTTATGGTATCCCCATAAAATCACACACATATATGTTCTCACATCAACTATGGAAACTCATGGGGTTGAGATAATCCTACATGAAAGTAGTCTTGGTCCTTCACTTGATTATAATAGATTCTTTAGGAGACATACTATACAATAAACTTCACGATTCCTCGCCACCCGAGCCGACACTAGTTGTTCTAGTACATCTTCACCACACATGGATATAGAACTAAATGGATATTTTGAAAACATCCCTATAATCACCTATAAAAAATCCTCGATACCGTATTCCATCTAATGAAATGGATTATGTGTTCCTTACCATTGGGAAATGTATCATAATTCCATATAGTAGATATCATAATATAAAAGGTATCATAGTCGGTTCCTCCATTATGAGCCTCCCTAACAAAAATTAGAAGATAATGGGTAACAATTATCTATATGATATATGTCTCACCATCATCAACCACTAGAGGCAACCACATCAGTTGTATCTAACCGAACCCCTCAATTAGATTCTATGAAAAATATCATCGATAATGAGAATCTTCACCATGTTCCCCTTATTGTGTGTATATAATATGTCAAATTCAAAATTCCGGAGGACCAATATCCATTTTCTTTGACTCATGGTATGATTCTTATGTGAGGATATATAGTTGATACTATTTTGGTTAGAATAGTTGAAAAACTGCTAACTCATATGGTAGTGTCACCACATATTTAGGGTGAAGTCTACCTCTACCAACTCTAATTCATGGGCCATGTAGTTGTTCTCATAATAACTCTACTATCGGGACTACTATTCAATCACCACCTACCTATAAATAAGAACATATCAAATTATGGTCCCTACTAGATCCTATAATAATACATTCTTGACACCCTTAATTGGTAGTATCAATATAGGGGATCTCAATAACCTCTTCCACAAATCTTCTAAATCTAGTAGGAACCTCTCCTTATAAAATATATTATAACCATTTTAGACTAATATAAAAAATGGTTCCAATATCATTGAAAAACTTCTAATAATCCACCTATAGTTTCATGCTAACCCAAGGAATCATTGTACCTCTATCACACTATGGGGTGGCACCTATGATATAACTGCATAAAATTTCATTATTTACATTACCACACCCTCTGATGAGATTACCCTTCTTATAAATTATACCTGTAAATTCCATAACTGAACATTTTTGAGCTTCCCATAATGATGATGATCCTATAATATTCCCAGGAACATCCTGTAGTGTCTTTTATGCTCCTCATAATATATCAATTACTCCAATATATCATTGATTAGGATAACCATAAAACAATCTAAGAAAGAGTAAATAATCCGAATAATGAGTCCATTAAACTATTTTGGGGTTTATATCACCCAAAAATTCATCAACATATACTTATAATGACCATAGCCACATATTAGTGTCATCTTCAGTATATCATTTTCTCATACATAGAGCTGGTGAAAACCAAACCAAAGGTCCTTTATTGAGAACCATATCTCCACTACGAACAAGTTTAAAAGGTCATCAATCATCAGTCGTGGATATATATTATTTATGGTAAAATGTTTTAGGATATAGTATATCATAGAATAAAATAATTGACCAGCTTCTTTCCTGGGGAATAGAAATGGGGCTACCAATGGGGAACACTAGGTCTAACATATCAATTTCTTTATTATTATTCCAACTAGTCATTCTTTTCAAAATGCTCTATGGGATAAATATGATGTGATGGCATAGATTTCGTGGCTTGCACAAGATATAATATATAATGTTTTATTTATCTAAATGGGGTTTAAAGTGTATTACATTCTATAGGAAGATATATTAATACTCTACCCCCACTACAGGAAGATAAAATCCTATTGCATCTACTAGTCTCTTGGAAATTCAAACTATTTGGTGAGTAATTGATGGTATCATTCTAGGAATGATTCTATCGTTATATTCCTAGGAATATTTATCATCAATGAAGTAATGTTATATGAAATCTCTAGCAGCAAAATGCATCCTTCACCTGAAATAATAAATCTTGGTAACAATTGTTGATACCCAGCCCATGACTATGATGTTTTCAGAAGGACTCGTTGCTCCTACCAAGATATCACATGTGAATATCTCTCCTCTAAGTGTTATGTCCCATTATTTTTTTAAATTTTGTGACCAATAAATTATATAATATAGGGTTTCATAAACACAAGTGTCTATCAAATTTATAAACTATATTTAGACTGTCTCGAACCAATAGAGTATGTAAAATATAGTGTCTTTTAGCTATGTCTATCAGTAAAATAAATATAGTTGATAAAAATGAAATTATACATCTAATTATACATGGATAATAAAGGGTATATGCCTCAAATATTCTATATTTTCCTCACCCATGTCAACCAAATCATTGATCTTGAAGAGGACCACCTAGGGGTGGTGGTGCAGACATGTAAAATTGAATACCACCTCTTTCCATGCTGTATTTTCCACTACCACATACACTAACCTATGGGCCTACAAATCATGTGGTTGTCTATAAATGTTATATCTACTTACTTAACATATCTACTTCATGATGGTTTGAAAAATCTTACAAAATATGTCCATGTCCTTCCTAAAAATAACATCTTCCCAAACTCAAGTGACTATGTTTTCGATGAGGTCATTATGAGTGGTGTTACTTCCTATTTAATTACCTATGTAATATTTCTAGTATAAATTGTTCTATTTCTCTATTAACCATAATAGTTCATTTAATGGGATTATCGTGATATAATCTTGACGCATGTGCTTCATCATCCGGCATCGACAAAGTAATCCATTGCCCTCTATGAAATTATGCTTCCAGATGAACCATTGTTGGTGGGTCCATAAACATATCAATTGGTGGATCCACCACAATATTTTCAATCATATGGTATATCTAGTTATGAATAGACACCTTAGTGGATTCCTTATCATCCATCAGGTTATACTCCAGACTCTATGGTGGAATTCATTACATATGTCATCATAAAAAAAATCCCTAAATGAAGGAATGATCGACCAAAATCACTGAGTATATTTGATGAGTAGAAACATAAAGGACATGAAAAACACAACCCATTCATATATCATTAATTTAATAATGTTTTTCTTATATTTATTTCCTATATATATGGGGTCAACATGCAATTTTTTAGAGTTTTATTAAATGGACACATCATACATTACACCAACACTGGATTCCCGGACATAAGATATAAATACAAAACATATTAATAATATTTCATATATCCAAAATTATACATATGAAATTTGAAAAATTTCCAAAATTAATACCTAGGATGGAAACTCCTTTGATAACACTATTTCCTGAAAAAACTCATTAAGGATCACCAGGCTGGTAGGAAGCTGAGTATGAAATCCCATGCTCACCTACAATCAGCCAAGGGCAGGTGACAGGTGCAGATAAGGCATGCCAGACACATGGGATGAATTAGCCTAATGTACTAGTACACATGCACATATCTATAATAAAATTTTAATTGATAGAAACATATATTGAAACATTTCAGATATAATATCTATCCCATATTAGAGTATGAAACCCAATTAGGATACAACTAAGGTCAAAATAAAAACCCACAAATAAGTGAAATTTTGTTGAACATGTTAGTTAGGAGGGGAATTCTGTTGAATGAAGCGCCTGGAAAAAATAGGTTCTGCCTAACTCATTATGCCCCACATACTAATGGTACTACTAGGAAATCATAAATTGGATTTTTGTCTTCAGAGAACCAATACGTGTGGGAAGTGACCTTGCAAGGGTGAGTATAACAACACTGAGTTGGACACCCCAAAATAATTAAATAGAAATAATCATGAGATTAGTCAACTAATTAACACATGAAATTTCAATTTGAATATAAATCATAAAAAGTTATAATAATTAAATAAATGTTAGTATTAAAACATACTCGTTGCCTCGATATGATTGAATCTGACATGTGTCAAACAGTGTGTGATATGTTTCTCTATGTATAAACCCTAGTTCCACTGGAGGAAATCACCATGGTCTATGTGAAGCGGACCACACGTAGTATAGTTTCTAATTAACAAAAAATATTAAAAACATATATTAACACATATTCTTGTACTACTACCACCATGGATTTCTCTATGAAATCCATCGATAATCCTAGACCTGATTCTGACTAATCCTCATTCTGACTAATGACCAGATTCTGATAACCCAAATCCAATTTTGATACATATCTCTTCACAATACTATTTTACGACACCCACTTTAAAAAACATGAACTCATCATCAATTCACGATCAATTTCCATTACAATAAACCATAATCACATTATCGATTCTGAACTCGTACCCACAAATATTTGTTGTTATGCTAATGAAAAAACATAAAATGATACAATTACAACTATTAGTCAAACTACTTTTGAAAAAATATAATTCAATTATTAAACATCTATTTAATGGAGTGAGTCCAATTATCAAAAAATTTTGATCAAACAATTTCTATTTTACTGGTTAGAGTTAGTTATTTTTTGTATTTACAGTAATTGAAGAGAAAATTAAATTTCAAAACTATATGAAGATAAATCATCAACTAAAATTATCCATTGAAACACGATCCATTTTTATGGAAAATTTTTTATTGTTCAACATTTCATAGAAAAATATTATAAATCATAATAATGGAAGTTCCCTACTAAATGTTTTTATCAATCAATGGTGAAGAATTATCTAACAGATTCATCATTGATTGGCTGCATAAACTCTATGGGGGAAATTGATCCTCTGGTAGTATCTCATGATTTTTAATCTATTGTTATTATCCAGGATCTTTTACAGTGGTTCTTATATTAATACAATTTGTTTTGTGGATAAAACTAGGGAATTTCCATGACCAGTTTTATAAAGAGGAATTTTTGTCATGGTGATACTATAAAATACATATTCATTTAATTATTTGTTTATGTATTAAACTACAAATATTCCATAAATTGATCTTCATTAAACACATGATGATGAAAAGGTTTATTTCTCTCTAGGATAAACCCGACATTTCATATTCAATGGTAGTCTCATTATTACTTGGGACTCCATTTGGTAGTAATTTTAATATTTGTAAAAAACATTTCATGTGTGATGTAATAGGTTAAATATTTTTATTATTTCAGCACTATAGACCAATAGGCCTCATAATCTCACAATGTATCAATGAATCAATTTATGAATATTTTTTAATAAATCCAAATGTATTATATGGATAAATGGGATGTTACATAATGTCACTCAATGAATAAAAAATGTGGCAACGAAAAACCGTACGACCAAAAATATTTTCAAAAAAATACCCTTGGAGGATTGAATTTGAAATGTAACATTAAATTTAATTAATAATGATAGAATCATGTTATAATGTTATCAAGTTCATTAAATTAATAATTCCAATAAAAACATGGGGTATATAAGAAAAATTCCCCAATTTATTAAAATAGAGACATGAAACACTTAATATTTTCTTGGATACCATGAATATACTCTAGAATCCTATATTACAGCTATTTATATAATAATAAAACAATTAACAACAATTGTAATATTTATTTTCATTTATAAATTTTTTTTACAATTAATATTTTTATAAATTATAGTTAGTTTTTACCTATTTTCAGTATCAGATATAGGTAATATTGATCATTTCAAAGTACTTTTGTAAAAGTAATGATGGTATTAAATATTGTAAAAAAATTAATCAAATCATATCATACAATTTCATGGAATATATGTTCCAAGATATTTTCTAAGATTTAAATTCATTCCATGGTTGACTTGAATATAAACCATGAAGAATAAATCAATTATGATCATGTTTTGGTCATTTATAATGAATGAATAGTATTTTCATAATTATTGTGTTTAATAAAAAATTCATATCATTATTCAAGTAGGTGCTTAAAACCACCCAAAGATTGAAATACCATGAGTAGTAGATGATTATGTGTTTGTTTAGTTATCATATCATTATACTAGATGGTGAATGAAATTATTTTTTGTTCACTAATGGGATATATAACTATTTTAAAGAATAATAAAAAATAATATATATTAAAATATTCTATAATGATATGATTTTCCTCTTAATATGATTTTACTAAATGCTTGAATTGACGATGATCATCAAATTAACATATCATTAATAGGTTATCCAATATATCATAAAATAATACAAATGATATAAAAAACATATATATACATTTAACCTCTTTTCATGACCATCTATGTGTAGTGGTAATGAAAATGAAATTTGAAATTAGTTGTATCATGGAGGCAGTAGTCCACATGTACACATGGTTTGTGATTTCATTTTCTATAGAATTTGAGAATTTATAACATGTTTTATCATATTTAATAATATATTATATGACATATATATCATAATTATTTATTAAATTCAACATTATAACCATCTAGACAACACCATTATAGAAACCAACATGACACTTCATGGAGATAGTAATCTGTACAGTTACATGAATGACATTTTTGTGTCCATTAAGTTAAAAAGAAAAGGGTGGTTAATGGTTTTTAAATCATAATTATATAAATAAGTATAAATTCTATGATTACTATATTTTATTTTCTTATAACAAATATAATTTTATATGTAATATATATAGGGAAAATATTATTGGAAAACAATTACTCGTGTTGAGAACCTTGAGCTTTCATACGAGGATACCATGGAGTGGAGGTCCTATGATAATATCTGGTTACCATACCATCAATGAATTGGAAAATTGATTTATTTTTTTGGAACATTAGAATGGTTTTATGTGGGAACCTAATATTATATTTGTTACTGAAGGTGTTATGAAACGAACCTTCTATAAGTAACATGGAAACACATTTTTGTAAATAAGAAAAATTAATGAAGGGATGTCATTACCAATGATCCAAGATCCCAAATCATGAATTGGTTTATTGATTATGATATAACGTTTACAAATTCAGGAAATAATAAATTATCTAATATGATTTTGAAATGTTTAATTTTTTTATGTTGTTGGAAACATTAAACCAATGTTTACTCTAACTGTGGTAATTGATTTATACATATGTGATTTATCTTATGTGAGTAAAATAAAAATGGTGCTTATTAAATAATTTTTTTCTTTGTACTACCAATTAGGTATTTATCTTATTTGGTTCAAATTATAAATGTGATAAAAATTAATTCTAAAATGACAAAATTTTAATGCATTCAAAACAATTTTATGAGAAAAATATCAATTATGTTATACAGTATTAAATATTTTTCTGTATATAAGAATAATTGTTTTTTTATTTTTAATTTCACTTAAAAAAATATTAATTTTATAAAATTACATTTCACAAAATTTTATGACATACTGATATACTAATAATTTCACTAGATCATGATATTTGTAAAAAGAACACATTTCCTTATTCACATGAAAATCTATTTTTTCAAATAAATCCAAAAAATAAATATTTATAAACTTTTAATATGATGAATCCCGAAATTTATTTAATTTTATTAAAAGATAATTCTATAATTTATAAAAATAACTTTTAATTATATTTAAAATTTATAAAGAAATATCTTTTATAGGGAGAACTTATATTTAAATACAATATATTTTTATTATGATCTCATACCATTTACCAATCAATTTTAAAAAAATATTCATATCAATATATATTACAATAAATTCATCATATTTTACTTTAGGTAAAAAATTAATAGAACAAAAAATGTATTATTTCAGAAAAAAACACTAATAAGCATAAATATTCTTATTAGTCTTTTTAGTTATACCAATAAAATTAGATTAATATTAAATGTAGAATATGTTTTAATTTTATATATATCAATATATTTAATATATAATTTCCCCTTATTTGTTACATATAATTAAATTGATATCTTTTAATGGTCATACATGAAGATTTTTATTTTATCTAAATTTATCATAGTTTCCTAAAATTTAGTTGTTTCATCTGAAGAATGATATAAAACTAATTTAATTATTTAAAGGTAAAAATATATTAAAATAAAATCAGGTTTAAAATAAAATGATTCATATATTATGAAAAAAACCTTAGGAATCACCACACAACTAAAAGATTCACCTACCACTCTTAGAAGGTCCTTGATTTGTCCTCAATAACATCATAACACAATTCCCTATCACCATGAACCTAATAAGTCTATAATCTCATGTAATTTAATAAGAAAAAATAAATAAATTATTTTATTAATATACGTCAATAGTAATATGTAAGGACAATTTGCATTAATCTTCTCATGAGTTCCTCTCGCAATGATACCACGAAGCCCTTTCAAATCTGGTTGATTTCACCATAATCTAGGGAAATAATCACTAAAACCCAAACCTATAGACAAAAAATTAGTTAGATCTAGAGATAAGGCATAATATATAATTATGGAGAAGATAACACCTGAAACCACTATATAAACCACAAAATTAAACCCTTTTCAATAGAGGATCAGACTAGAGGAGCTAGAGGGGAAAATCTCTTTGAATGGACTCTACTCGATTCCCCCTACCCATGAAAATTATGGGGATATATTTTAAAATAAATAACTCTCTATAATTATGTATATAACACAAAGAATTTATATTATATTTTTATAGAGTTGTTGTGACCATTAAGCATAATATATTCTCCAAAGGTATAATTATCAATATACTATAATAAATTATCTATAAATATAAGGAAGAATGATATCAAGGCATCATACTCCCTCTCAATATAAGTATAAAAAACTAATAGAATAATTTAAGACTAATAAAATATTTTTTATGAACAAATAATATTGAAACAACATGTTTGGTTCTTCTCCTCTGTCACATGAAGACTCAACTATAGTATTCCAATATTCATGGAGAAATTGTGAAAGCTTCATGAGGGAATGTACTATGGATTCATCATTATATCATTGATTAGAGGAAAATGAAAATAAAAATTTAATATTATTATATTATATGATATAAAAAATAATCATCAAACTATAAGGAAAAAAACTATATGTATTTCTTTTCTATAAATTAATTATAAATTTTCTCTGAAAATTTGGTCTCTTGAAATGAATTAGAGTTTATAATAAACTATTTTGAATTATTTTCTAAATTAATTGGTAAAAAAATTGTAATGGGTTTGAAATACATTTGTAATTCACCATGACCATGTAGTGGTATTAAGTGGATACATTTATATTTATATTATATAATATTTTATTATCAATATCTCACTTATTTGGATATATATTCATTTGAGATTTATTCTTAATAATAAATTACGATATATAATGTTCATTAGCATTCATGTGACCTTGAATAGGATAAGAAAATGTTAATAACAAATTAAGATACCATACAAATTGGAAAAGCACTCCAAAAACATGATTTGATTATAGAAATGTAACCAAAATTTCATTCCTTATAGTCCATTTAATCACTCAAATATGTGATTTTATTATTTTTCATGGGGGTATACCATATATTGTTTCATGAAAAATATTATATTGAACCCAAATTTGAATATGTTTTGAAATGGAGTCAATTAAATGTAGCTTAATAAAATTTTTTCTAATGAAACATGGTTTAAACCGATATAAACTATGTCATCAATTAATATGATGTTGAGTTAATCATCTTTTTGTTATAACACAACCAATTTACTAGTAAATAATTCAAATAGTTTGTAAATAATTTCAGGTAATGTATCTAGCATACAATCCTTGTAAAATTTATTTTCTCTTATTAATATACTCTATGGCTGTATTAATGTGTTTTGAGTGGCCCTATGGGAATTAAAATCTGTATTGTCAATGTACATACTATGTAACACTTTCCTACTCTCGTAAGTGACATGAACATTTAGGGGATGTCATGTGAGGTAATGAACAGAATTGCAAATCAATTATCTATTATATTGTGAGTATCTAGATGTAAATACTGTTGGAAATATATTGAATATATGTACATGATAATAAAAAAAAAAAATTCCAGTGATTGATACGATGATCAAGAAATATACGTGTTATTCTATAAATACACACCATGTATAATAGCTATATACTCCATTCAATATATGGGAACTAATAATGGGACACACTACGTATGTAAAAAAAGTGTTGTATTCTCAATCACATATATCAAGTTATATAGACTGACCCATGGAACTATATTCCATGTATTTCATGATAGTTCATGTATTCTTATATAACATATATGTACATTGTGTATGACTGTAACCGTATACAGTGTATGTCACACATCATTCATTTTGATATTACACTTCATAACTTTTTTAATAACAATTTTTGGGATTGGATGGTAGTAGAAAAACACACACAATGATGACTCTAAGATAGACCATGCAATTAAATTCTAGGGTGAATTTAATTCATTATAAAAGGTTACATTCTATGTTCCCTATATTTATGTATAATGAACTTAGTAATTAAAAATTAAAATAATTTATCAAAAATTATATTGGATTGATATGAAAATGTCTTCTTGGATATAAATTTAACATTAAATTATTGATTAATTATTTAGTTGAGTCGTTATTTAATAAAGAAATTTTATCTTAAGAAATTAAAAATTACAAAATATTCTAGGTTAATTAAATATGTCATTTTTACATGCATAGATGAACATGGGTTTTTTTTCACCAAAATATTTTTTATTTCTATATAATATAATTATTTATTTTACAGTTTACGAAATACATTATTATAAAATTAGATACTATGATATTCCTATCATCCTATACATATTGTTTTTATTTTATTCTGTTTCTAGAATATATTTATATAACCCCACTACTGGTTCAAATTATATTAATTTGGAAAATTCTATAAATGAATAAAATTTCCATTATAAGAGATGATTAAAGACTGAGTCAATGTGAATCAAACCAACTAGATACACATGTGAAAGGTAAAAAGTTTTAAATTATGAAAAGAATAACCCAATGAGTATATTTCTAATTTCAAATGGTTGTATTATCTTATATATTGTAAATCAATTAGTTTTAAAATGCCTGACCATACCACATATTTATTTTATTTATGCAATTATTTATTTATGAAATTATATTTTCATTGATAGATAAATGCAATAACATTAAATAAATAAGTAACTGAACACATAATGATAAAATAAATTAAATGAACTATATGTTAATTATTTTTTCATTATTTTTAAATCAGTAATCTATATTAAAAAAATATTAATATATAATCTAATAGATTTTATAATAAAATTTATGCATAATAGAAAAAAAACTCTTTGAGTAAATATTATGTATTAAATTATTTACATCTTCTATGTCAATATAAAATGATAATGAAAGTGTTTTTTAGGCCATTTTTCGATGAAAATTTTAACTACCATGATGTATTTACAAGGATAATGGGTTTAGTTAACCAAATTAATACTATATAGAATTGACATTGTATGTTCAATAAATTTAAAGGTAATTTTTTGGGAAATTAGATTCCCTGATTTTGATATTGGGTAGTCTACTCAACAGATTATAGTGCTCCTATATATTGTAGATATAAAGTCCACCTACCTAAATTCCTTGGAATAATTTTCTTATCTATAATCTCAACTACAATATAGATAATAGTATTCTATTCTATTATATTTTTTGTGAATGTAATATTTAATCTATTAACATATGAAATTTTTTTGGAGACTTGTACAATAAAATATATTATTTCACAATATTTTTAATCAAGATAATGTAATATGTATCTATATTAATTACTGTAGAAATTTTAAAAAATACCACATGAACACAATGATATTTTGTAGACTCTGACCATGTCATTATTATATTAAATCTCTCACCAGGGTATGATTTATTATATGTTTCACCACTAATAGAAGCATTATATTTTATGTTGGAGTTCCCTATTCCTTACCCACAAACTTTGCGAGTGTGATATGATAAAGAAGAAAAAGTATAAGACGTTCATAGAGGATTATAATTTTGTTCATTACATCATTCAGTTATCTATATTATAAGAGATAATGATGAAACATAAGATATGGATGCTTAACCCAAGAAATTTGAACACCATGATTGTGAAAAAAATAATAAGTAACATAATATAAATGAGATTTTTTATTCACAATATTAGTGAAAAGTGGAAATGAAATAATCTTCCAGTGAGTATTCCATCAAAATAATAGTGTACATTGATCGTGTGTATTTTTATTCCATATCAATTTTTTTCAAAATTCATTTATAAAATTCATTTAAAATTTGTTTTTTGAATTAATATTTATTTTTTATCCATTAGTTTTATCAAAATATTAATGAAATATATTTAATTCATTCAAAAAGGTATTTTTCGACATTATTCTCAAAAAATCGAAAGGGATGTTTTTTAAAAAGTATATGGAATGAATAGAATTTCCCACTAACATAAAAATATTAAAGTATTTGGATTAATCTAGATGTTTTCAATGGATTTAAAAATATAACTCTCCAATGAAAACAAAAATTAAGGATCAAATATAATGACCCGAAAATTTCATGGAAATTTTTTTCTTAAATACAATGTAATTTTATGAGTCTGTGGCTTCTGATGGCACCTGATTCCTAGACCCTGTGTGACAGGAATCAATTTCTGAAGTTTTTTTCGGGTACATTCCGTAAACATACTTGTGGGTTTTTCAGTCTTTTGAACCGGTGCTCATAATTGAAATATAATGACACTGATGGACTCACAACAGCGGTATTCTCTTAAGGGGACCTTTACCGCAGTTGTGTTTTATGCAGGTTGAATGATATAATTGGGGATAAATTATGAAGTTAAACAAAATTGTTAGAACAATTTTATTTATAACCATGGAAGTTAATTTCTCCCATGGAATTTTATTGGTGGGACACACACCCACCCAACTTCCCATGTGTGGATATTTGAGAGGTGGGGCCCACACGAGCCCCAACCTTTCTTCTCCCATAACTCTCCCCAAAATTCCCTTCGTTAATTACAACTCCCTTGAAACCCCCATTTTAACTCCCTTGTATTTATTATGACAACCATCCTCTTTCATTAAGTTTTTTAACTCCCCACTTTTAATTTGTGGAGCCTCTCAACATCCCATTCATTTATGTTTCCAAACCCAATGTATTAATTATTTCAATTTGAATTAATTTGAATTTCATGGCATGTTATATAAGGGGAGAGACATTTTATTTTTCTGGTTGGCAATATTGGAGGGAGAGCTCTTGAGGTGATTTAGAAGGGAGTGTTATTCTCTGATGAATAACACCAACCTTCAACGAAGAACACTGATTCCTCTAAGAACGGTTCTCCTTCCGACGGATCTCTGAAGAATGACGCTCGAGTCGGGATCGATGGTACATTTCAGGAGCGACGAATTCCAACGATCGTTGACACCTTCAAATCCTCACTTGGAATGACATCAACGAATTGACGACCGCCTTTTCACAATATCATCAACACACGGTGAACATTAACGTAGGGAGTTGTTTGTGTATAATTCTAATTATGTGAATTATACCCTCAATGTTGGGCTATTAATTGTTGTGTGTTTATTTGAACCACTAACGTAGTGGGTACGGGCTAACGAACAAGTTCGGGCCCACCGCCAACTTGTTCTTTATGCACGGATTGACGGGCGATGACGGAACGGGGCTCCAACGACGACTTGAAGCTGTCACTGTGAAGAGATGGTCCTCGGAGAGCTGCAAGCACAGACGGTGGGAGAAACGGACCACTAAAGTGCGTTTGGTGGTCCACGAGAGGTGGCTTAGGTGGGCCACGCTAGCATAGTGGTGCCGGCAATCAGCAGCGGTGGCACGCCGCCGGAGCAGTCCACCGCGGCTCAGCCACGGCGGTGGATGAAGACCAGAACGACAAAGCCGTTCTGGAGATGGAGGGGCGTGGCTTAATGTCGCGCCAGTTGGGGAAGTCGCGCCCTCCGCTCGGCTGTTGGCCAAGATAGTGACCCCCAGTCGGGCCACACCTGACCAGGCCGGACCAGGACCCATTTTGGGTTGACCCGGTTTGGGGCGACCCAGGGTGGGTGGGGTCGGGCCGGATCAAGCCTAGACCCCCTTTTTCAGACCATATTCATTTAAACGCCCATAACATGAGCTGTGGACCACCGATAGATGCACTATAAGTTGCATAGGATTCCTTGGATCGAGATCGTAATTGAGGTATATTACACTCAAGTTTTTGGTGATGTTTGGTTATGACCGGGTTGGTTCGAACCTGAAACCAACCTGGCCCTCAGAGTGGAAATACTTATAACTTAGGGACCAGACTTCTGATTAAAGTGCCATCAATTACGTTGGATACATATGATGAGATGGATTTTTTTGAATACTCCAATTTAGGTTTGGACGCAGTTGGAGTATGGTCAGGTTGGTTTTAGCTAAAAAATCAACTGGGACCCTAGAACGGTAAAGCCAATAATTCTCAGACCGGACGTCCATTTGGCGAACAGTCAGCGGCATTAGTAATCTCATTGAGAAATGTTTTCTTTGAGTATACCTCATTGGAGTTCGGGGTACAATAGAGATACAGTCAGGTTGGTTCTTACATTAAACCAACCAGGCCCCTGGAATAAAAAGGCTAATAAATAAAAGACCGGGTGTCCGATTGACGCGCCGCCTGTTACGTTGAGACCCATATATTGATGCATTCCTTTGAGATACTTCCATGTGTGATTTAATGACACTTGGAAGTATCGACCAGTAGCTCATGGAGCAGATCCTCTCGGAGACGAGCGTACGGAGTACGAAGACCTAGTAGCTGGATGAGACTTGACGACTACTGATCAATCGACTCGGAGTGATTCAGATGGCCTAGTGGGGTGCACTTGGTAGTAGTAGCAGACCCATGGTTGAGGTTGATTTGATTGTAGTGGAAAACCCACGGTACTCGACAGAAAGAGTGCCTCTATAATCTATGAGGGGGTGCGCTTGGTTGTTGCTGCAGACCCATGGTGGGAAGCACTTGGTTGTAGCAGCAGGCCAACAGTACTAGACAGGTGGAGTATTTCAGCAGTCCAAGGATAGTGGAAAGTTATTGAATGTAGTGGCAGACCCACTGTACTCGACAGGGGAGGATTTCTCCTGGAGCCTTGGTTTTGACATCGTGAATAAAACTGCTGGTGTGAGATGAGTCAATGACATTCGTGTTTTCCCCATGATTGAGATGGGTTACAAGATAACCTAGGTATATGTATGGGAATATACCTAGGTAAAGGTTATCTTTTGAGATATTTCTTGTTGTTTATACTTGTTGGAGTTCGTGAGACCTTGAGGGTCTCGGGGTCCCTACTGAGTATTTTTATACTCAACCCTGCACGGACTATGCCCACACCTCGTTGAGATGAATGTAGACGATGGATAGTGCTGACTGAGGCAGAGTGTACGAGGACTGGAAGGTTCACAGAGGTGGAAACATGGAATTACGGCACACGGAGCAGACCGATATACACGGAGTGTTGAGGAGGACATCTGTACTTACCCTTCAGGTAGAAACCCCGAGGATGATCCAGGATCTGATTTACCATTCAATTGTTTGTCTTTTCAGTCTTACTTTTATTTAGTTGTAGCTGTACCTTTCCATTGGGCTTGTATTTCCGGCCCCTCTGTACTTTCAACACACTTGTTACTACTTTACATAGTGTTTTCTTCTGCTTGTACTCTAGTTTTGTGTGAATTTTCATTTTATAAATCCAATGCCTTCCCAGTTATAGGGATTTACATCTTTGGTGCTAGTCTCCAGCCCCTGGCCTATGGAAGGAGGGCTTGGGGAAGTTACGACATGGGCACTGGGGGACGGGTCGTGACAAATTTGTATCATCGGAGTCGGTTCTACCGCAGATCATAGGATTCTGATCACTCTTTTCTATGAATCAATTGTGTTAAGGGTACTGAGTGTGGTTCTCAGTTCAGAGAGTCCATTATTGGTGTGGCGGCTGAAGTATCCATACAACAGGACCCTGACATATGATTTCTGACCCAGTGCACGAAAACACTTATTGTGTGTCTATTTTCAAAATTTTTCCTTAAGTCAGCTCAACCAGGTCAGCTCACCAGGTTTTAATCGTTTGACCTTGTCACATCTATTCAAGATGCCTTCACACAGACAGTTAGTTGGAGTTCTAGGAGAGTACCCAATGACAGCCCACCGAGCGATGAGGATCTGGTGCAGGGACTTCTTTCAATGTTGGAACCTTTGAGTGGTGTACCATCAACACCACAACTCGTTGGGAAGAAGATTCCACCATCTGTACTAGTGGACGATTCATGATGATGGAGCACGTTGCACGAGTTCCAGTAGTTGAGGCCTCCGTGATTACGAGGAAAGGAAAAATCCCCGGAAGTAGTGGACTAGATGGAGGTGACTGCAATAGTTCTACACCAAGTTTAGATAATAGTAGAGCAGATGGTGATCATTGCTACTGTTTTTTCCTAGTGAGTTACCATGAGGTTGGTCAGTAGAGTGACGAGGCTTCGGTTTGTAGACTGATGCCTGAGATAGTACCTTTGGGTAGAATTCCAGCTATATCACTACCTGTTGGTCAGTAGTCTCAACCAACGGTACCAATAGATGACACATGTAGCCTTAGTGCCTTACAAATGTTTTAGCATTAGATACCCCTCAGGTTCCGAGGTGAGACAGACTCAGAGGCATCTGTGGACTGGCTTGAGGAGGTGGCTAAGAGTTTTCTAGATCTTATACATCTTCAGTAGGATGACGTGTATGTTGATTAGTATTCATCGAGGAATACCGATATTTCCTGGTACTCGATGAATATGATACGATCAGTTATTTAGAGCTTGGACCTTTTAGTGAGGTGTGTTTATGGATATCCGAGTGATCAATTTTTCCTCTATGAATTCCTACTTATGCTAGGTTTCTAGAGAGAACCTTTGTGGTTGAATGTTATTTGGATTAATGGATACAGCTTGAGAATGTTTTCAGTGGGAAAGAATGGAACTGGAACTAGTCTTAGAAACTTGGGCATGTAAAATGTTTCAAGAAGAGGAAGTGTTATGGAAAGATGAATATACAAAGCAGTAGATGTGGAAGCAGACCTAGGAGTGCAACATGTGGTGATGTACATTTCAACATGTTACAACCACCAGCCATTGTAGTCCCTTCCAGGATCAGGGAGCAAGAGGGTAGGGGAAGAGAGTATCTGTATGTAGTCAAAGAGTATGACCCAAGGGCTCTAGGAATTATTAGAGGTACGGTATTTTTCCACTACTAGCTTCCATAACAATAGACATTGATACGAAACATTCCATCCTTCCACGAATCTTGTTCCATACGTAGAGTTTCTGGTTAAGCCGTTGACTTGATGCTCACGTCTGGAGATAACTTTGGGAGGAGACTCGAAATCACACTTACGCCGATATTGTGATCTGACCCTTGAGGCGAGAGCATCAGATGGAACCTCTTGGTGGTAGAGTCGAGGCCTTACGGCGTTAGTTTGGGTATGGACTGAGCAACCACAGTTTATACACAGATTTGCTGTATTCGGAAAAAAGCTTATGGTTTACCTACAACGTTGGGATGGGTTTTCCTTGGTCGACGAAAAGGAAACCCCAGGAAGAAAATGATGGAACAATTCAAAAGAGGGTACATGTGATCACTCCTGAGTCGGTCAGACTTAGATTTGTGCCAGACTTCTCCAGAGTTACTACACCAATTTTAACATTGAAGAAGGGAAAAATCCTTCATGTGGTTAGAGAGATGCCAACAGAGCTTTTCAGGAGCTGAGGCATAGGTTGACTAACTCTCTCATCTTAAGGATACTGGAGAAGGTTCATATCATCCAAGAGAGGATGAAGACTTCACAGAGAAAACATAAGACCTATGCTGATAAGAGACAGAGACCACTAGAGTTCGCGGATGGCGATAACGTTTTCTTACGGGTCTCACCTCGATGAGGTCTATGCAGATTTGGCCAGGGAAGTATGTTATATCCACGATTATTCAGACCTATCCAGGTCCTCAGCAGTGTAGGTGAGGTGGCTTACCACCTGGCCCTTCCACTTAAGTTGCAAAGAGTGCATGACTTCATCCACGTATCTCAGTGAGGAGATGCGTGCAAGACCAATCGGTCATCATCGACCATGGGACGAAATTCATAGAGGTTCTAGTAGAGAATGAGGATCGATAGGAATGAGACCTGCATGGACGTTCGATTCCTCTAGTGCGCGTTCGTTGGTAGCACGGGAACCTCCAGTAGAGAACATGGGAGAGAGAGGCTATGATACGTGATCAGTACCCTCTTTTGTTTCCATAGTGTGTGTTGTATCTTTACGGGGATATAAAGCCTGGATATGGGAGTAATTTAAAGACCCGGAAATTTCAAAGGAATTTTTTTCTTAAATTAATTGGAATTTTTCGAGTCTGTGGCTCTTGACGGTGCCGGATTATGAGGCCCGGTGTGCCCGGAATCAATTTCCAAAGTTTTGTTTGCGTACGTTCAGTAAACATAGGTGCGGGTTTTTCAATATTTTGAACCGGTGCTCGAAATTGAAATATGAGGAAACTGATGGAATCGTAGCTCTGGTATTCGCCTAAGGGAACCTTTACCAAAGATTCATTTTATGTGGGATGAAAGTTAAAATTGGGGTTAAATTAAGAAGTTAAATAAAATTGTTAGAACAATTTCATTTATATTTATGGAAGTTAATTTCTCTCATGTGAAGTTATTTGTGGTTCCCACACCCACCCAACTTCCCATGTGTGGATATTTGAGAGGTGGGTCCCACACGAGCCCAAACCATTCATTTCCCATAACTCTACTCAATTTCCCCTTATTTAATTACAACTCCCTTGAAACCCCCCTTTTAACTCCATTGTATTTATTATGACAACCATGCTCTGTCATTATGATTGTTAACTCCCCTCTTCTAATTTTTGGAGCCTCTCTATCTCCCATTCATTTATTTTTCCAACCCTAATGACTTAACAAATTCAATTTGAATTAATTTTAATTACATGGCATGTTATATTATGGGAGATCCATTTTATTATTTTGGTTGGAAATATTGGTGGGAGAGCTCCTGAGAGGATTTAGAAGGAAGTGTTCTTCTCTGACGTAGAACACCAACCTTCAACGAAGAACGCCAATTCCTCCAAGAAAGGTTCTCCTTCCGATGGATCTCTAATGAACGATGCCCAATCCGGGTTCGATGGTACTTTGTTGGAGCAAAGAATGCTAATGATCGTCGACACCTTCAACTCCTCCATTGCAACGATGTTAACAAACCGACAACCGCCTTTTTGTGATATCATCAACGCATGGTGAACCTTGAGATAGGGGGCTGTTTTTTATAATTCTAGTTATATGAATTAAACCCTCAATTTTGGGAGATTAATTGTTGTGTGTTTTTTTTTGAACCACTAATGTGGTGGGTACGGGCTAACGAACATGTCCGGACCCACTGAAAACATGTTCTTGATGCGTGGATTGACGGGCGACTGCGGAACGGAGCCGCAACGATGACTTGAGGTTGTCGTTGTGAAGAGAGGGTCCTGGGAGAGCCGCATGCATAGAAGATGGGCAAAACGGACCACCAAAGTGCGTCTTTTGGCGGTGCACCGTCGGAGAAGTCTACCGCAGCTGAGCCGTGATGGCGGAAGAAGATCGGAATGGAAAATCTATTCTGCAGATGGAGGGGCACGGCTTAATGTTGCACCAGCTAGGAGGCCGCGACCTCCGCTCTGCCACTGGACGAGACAGAGCCCCCGCCCCAGCCGGGTCGGGCTGCGCTCAGCCGGGCTTGACTGGGACCCGGTTCGGGTCGAGCCGGTGTGGGCTGACCCAGGGTTGGTTGGGCCGGGTCGGACCAGGCCCAAACACCACTTTTTCATACCATATTCATTTAAATGCATATAACATGAGCTAAGGAAGTTCGATCGATGGACCGTCAGTTGCGTAGGATTCCTTGGATCGAGAAGGTTGTTTCAGTATATTACAATTAATTTTTTGGCAAAGTTTCTGTACGGTGGGTTGGTTCGAACCTGAAATCAACCGGGCCCTCGGAGCGGAAACATTATAACTTAGTGACCATAAATATGATTGATGTGCCATCAATTACGTAGGATTTATTATGATAATATGGATCTTTTGGCATAATCTACTTGAGGTTTGGACGCAGTTGAAGTATGGTCAGGTTGGTTTTATCTTAAAAATCAACCGGGCCCCTGGAATAGTGAATCCAATAATTCTCAGACTAGACGCCCATTTGAAAATCCGTCAGAGATGTTGGAAATCTCACTGAGAAATGGTTCCTTTGAGTATACACCATGGGAGTTTGGGGAATAGTTAAGATACGGTCAGGTTGGTTCGTACATGAAATGTACCGGGCCCCCGGAATAAAAAGGCTAATAACTCATAGACTGGGCATCCGATGGACGTGTCATCTGTTGCGTTGAGACCCCTATGACGAGGTTGTCCTTTGAAATACATCAATGTGAGATTTCATGACACATGGAAGTATAGACTAATAGCTCATGGAGAAGATCCTCCTGGAGACGAACGTACAGCGTACAGAGACCTAGTAGCTGGCTGAGACATGAAGACAGCTGATCAATCGACTCGGAGTGATTCATATGACCTAGTGGGGTGTGTTTGGTTGTAGTAGTAGACCCATGGTGTAGGTACGCTTGGCTGTAGCGGCAGACCTATGATACTCGACAGAAGGAGAACCTCTGTAGTCTATGAGGGGTGTGCTTGGTTGTAGCGGCAGACCCATGGTGGGAAGCACATGGTTGTAGAAGTAGGCCCACACTACTATACAGGTGGAGTAATTCAGCAGTCCAAGGTTAGTGGGAAGCGCGTGGTTTTAGCGGCAGGCCTACTGTACTCGATAGAGGAGGAGGTCTCCAGTAGCCCTGGTTTTGACATCGTGAATAAAAATCCAGGTTTGAGCTGAGTCAATGACCTTTGTGTTTTCCTCATGATTGAGATGGGTTACTTGATATAATAGGTATATGTATGGGAATATACCAAAGTAAAGGTTATCTGTAGTTTATCCATCTTGGATTTAGTGAGAACTTGAGGGTCTCAGGGTCCCTACATAGTATCTTTATACTCACCATTGCACAGGTTATGCCCGCACCTCGTTGAGTTGGATGAAGACAATGGACAATGCTGACTGAGGAAGAGTGTACGAGGACTGAATGGTACCTAGAGGTGGATACTCAGCGTGACAGCACACGGAGCGGACCGATAGATGTGGAGTGATGAGGAGGGCATTTGTAGCTACCATTCAGGTAGGAACTTGGTGGACGATCTTGGAGCTGCTTCACCATTCAGCTGTTTGACTTTTCAGTTTACTTTATTTCAGTTGTAGATGTACCTTTTTGTTGGGCTTGTATTTCCAGCCCCATTTTACTTTCAACACACTTTTTACTGCTTTACATATTGTTTTCTTCTGCTTGTACTCTGGTTATGTATGATTTTATGTTTTATAAAGGTAATGTCTTCCCAATTATAGGGATTTACGCCATTGGTACTAGTCGCCAGCCCCTGGATTATGGATGGCGGATTTGGGGTAGTTATGAAATGGGCCCCAGGGGACGGGTCGTGACATTAAATTCCAATTTAATATGTTTTATGAATAAATTATTTTATTATAAAACCTATATTTCAGTTTAATTGATGGTCCTATTTTATCTCTTATTAATTTTGAGGTTATTAAATTATACTTAAAATAATCACTATATTTGTGTAATATTTAATTTGAAATTATCATTATGTTCAAAATCCTTATATTTTTTATCATCAATATGTATATTTTCTAAAATGTATATCATTTCCATATAGTGTTTTTTACTTTGTTTTTTATATGTTTATTGGGAAAATATGGATATTATATATTATTTACTCAATAAATATGTGTATTGATAAATATTTTTTTGAATTGATTTTCTTTATTGAAATTGTGAAAAATTTATTGGTTATATAGAAACATGTAGCTCTGAAATTTGCATATCCCTTTTTTACATTAATAGTCTTAATGATATAACCTAATTGTCTTCCCTTAATAATACATTTTTCTTGCATATCTACCAATCATCAAAAAATATATTTGGAAAGGACTTAAAAGTTATGATAAAATGATATCTTATATCAACTCATCCATTGTAATAAATTTCATTTAACGAGAATTCAATTATTTTTATCCATGAGAATATAAAATTGGTATTTTCCATGGATTTTTTTCATGATCAAGTTATTGATTAAATTGAATCTTAACTTATTTGTTCACCATTTCATATTGATTATGACTTATTTATTCGTGATATATAAAATATAAAGTAATAATTAATAAAAATTTTAGATCAAGCTTATTTTTTAATTTTTTTCCATTTATTATGAACATATATTTGAAAACATTTCATGGATGAAAAACATTTTTTATTATTATGTATGATATTATTTTCTAATGTAAATTCAAAATATCGTATGTATCAATTTTTTCAAGTATTATAAACCTACACTTCTTTGGTGATGCGATACCTTATATATTATATTGATTTAATAATGTATATATTAGAACTAGGTTACTAATTCTAGGTTTGTTACATGTTATATAACTCCAAAAGTGCAATGAAATGATATTCCTGTCTTTATATAACAATAAATCATCACAGTTATCCAATCATTTCTATGAATATAAGTGATTAATTTTGTATAAACATAAACTCTATAAATTTATTTCCTAGGTGGAATGGTTTGGTATTTGTTATGAAATGGGGGCGAATAAGTGGATGAGTCCAATTAATCACTTTTTCTATCGCTTCACACATTTACTTGTTTCACTTTATTTTTTATTATACTTTTATTATATATTTATCTATTGTATTCACAAAAATTTCATGAAACACCACTGAACATATAGTGATAAGATACATGACCATTTACATGGCTCACCTTTCAAAATGAATGGCTAGTAATTGGTATGATATGGGTTAAACAATGATGATATGATCCACTTGTATTAAACTTTGAATACGATTGGGTAGGGTTTATCAATGTACACATGTTTGGTATGTACCATACTATGACGAATCCATCTATGTGACTATACATGGCCCTTAATGTTACAAGTTTGTAGAGACAATAAACAAATACTTTTCTTCATAACCACTAAAAGGTTGTGGAAGAATTTCTTCCCATATTCTTTTTCTATATTAGCTTCCACAAAAGCTTGAAACGATTTCATCTATCAATTTTTTGATAATATAAATAAACAAAATATATTCTCATCATAGTATCAAGAATGGAATGTTACTTTTCTTGTTTAGAAGAAACACTTCTTTCTTACATATAATTTATATAAAAATATGATGTGTACAGAAATCTATAACCATCCTATTATTCTTATTCATTTTTAAAAACATTTCAAAAGTTGTATTTTATTTATTCCACTTCTTCTTATTTCATTAATTCATAAGTTAATACTCAATAGTTGTTTTCCCATAGATTTCACTCACAAAACATATATTCATGTTGAGTAATTTTTCAACTCACCTAAAATCATTTCACACTGACAAAAATAATTCCATATTAAATGGTAGTGCTAAAATCATAATCTTCATGACTCTAAAAACAATATCCTTTATCTTATAATATATAACATAAATTTTTCTACAAACCACGCAATTAGTTGTAGTATCCTAGGTATTATATAGAATAATACAACATTGTATCCAGTAATATTTATGAATAAGATATTAATTTTACGTTAAGGAGTATGCTTTCCCAGTTTGCATACTTGACACACAACAATGAGTTTCTCAGAAATCATATGTTGCACAAAACATTGAGGTATAATAAAAAATAATATATTATTATTATTATTATTTTAAATGGTAGTCAATGGCTAGAAATTTTATTAATGGGAATAAACAGAACTAAATAAAATATGACAATAAATGTTTTTTAAATTTTTTCGCATTTATCCTATATATTATACAGGTATAAAATGAGATTTTATCAAATTTAAAGCATAAAATAATATAATATTTTTAAAAGAGATTTTTATCGCCTTTTGATGGAAAAACATTGTTATATGACAAATTTGAAACAATAATCATTTTATTTATTATTAAAACTTCAAAATTTATATTGGATGAAATTTTGTTATTTTTCTAATGAAATTCATTTTTTGATGAATAGTGAAAATTATTGCTTTTTAATTCCAAACTGCATTTTCATCTAATTTATTTATATATTAATTTTTCTTATTTAATTAGTTTTAAAGTGCAATTGGATTATTTTTTTATAATATAATATCTTTTTGGACATTGGAAATAATTTCACATTGAAATTAAACATGAACACATGTCAATATTTTTGTAGTTTTTACTTCATAAAAACATGTTTTTGTGTTTTGATATTAGGAATTAATTTTAAATAAATTTCTACATTTTTTTGTCGAATTTGGAAAAATTGATTCCAAAATTGGAATTTTATGGTCCAAATTTTGTAAATAGGTTCCTTTTATTATTGGACATTATGAATAGTAATTTCAGTAATTTTTTTACTTACCGTGCTTAAAGGGTAAATCAGATAAATAATGGTAAAAAATAATTTTATAATAATATAAAATAACCATAAAACGTGTACTAATCCTATTTTATGAGATAAGTCTTACCATGATCATCCCTATGATAGGAAATTGGAATTTGGTAGCCACATGGTTGTGAAAATGACTTTTTATAATTTTTAAATTTAATGAAAATAGAAATATAAAATAAACATGTATCTTTTAATAATAAATATTAATATAGGGTTATATAACTAATATATATTATTATAAACAGTAATTATAAATCTAAAAAAATCTTCTACATCATGGTATATTATTTATAATTTTTAGATAATATGTAATTAAATTTATTTATGACACAATGATGATGTAGATATTACCTTCTTATAGAAAGATTCAAATAAAGGATATTATAAATATTAAAATAAATTTTATTTGATTATTTTGATGCTATAAAAAATATTTGGGATTATATTGAAATATTATATCTGATTTAATACTTTTGGATTAAAGGAATCATGTTCTTATTTCTTTAACAGAAATAAATGTTATAATAGTGTCAAAATGGACATAAATGTGTTTTTAAAACAAATACTATTTTATTAATTAATATAATAGAAAATAGAATATAATATTTGGATGAATGAAATATAAAATGTTAAATATTTCATTAATTATCTACTAATGTTTTTATTGTCATTTTATAGTATATATAGTAACCATATATTGTGAAAATAAAAGAAAACATGGTATGAGTTGATGTTTTTAACGAATGGTTAAAGCTTAAATATATGGTTAATATTGTGACCTAAACATGTCTAAAACCTATTGGTTGATAGGATTTAGACACATTTTCATCTTATCCTATAAATTTATCACTTTTCAAGTAATATAAATCAAAAATAAGTTTTAATAAAATAATATTTCAAGACTTTCCTAATGTTCCTCTCCTGCCACTTAGAAAAGGTAACCAAATCAACACACATACTCATATCTCTCAAGACAATTGGATCATCGAAAATCTACTTAAATAATATCCCAACATACCTCAATTCCTCCTTGAAGCCTTATCTTGTTTAGAAGTATATTTAATAAAGCCATTTGGCAAAAATCAAAAGGGGTTACTCAGTTTAGTGGTAACATATTCTCTCATGTTATTTTCTTTTAGTTTTATTCTTCACTCTCTATGCACTTATTATTATATTAATACTTAAAAACACTAGTATATTCAATATAAAATGATTTTTTATGATAAATATTTTAACTAAACCTACACACACCTCCAAATAATGGATACAAACATGTTGTTTCTATGTACGACGAATTACTGCCTCATGAAACGATGATTGTTCAATTTTCTCCTTCCGTCAACCATGGTGGCCATTATGATGAAACATTATACATGGAATGAATAATGGATGAAATTATTGATATTATGTAACATATATAAGATAGATAATATATTTTAATTATAACATTCTTATGCAACATTTAGTTTTCAATATATTCATATGACAAGGAAATTAAAGAAGCGTTCATGTGTGTGTATGGCCAATGGTCTCCATGAATGGTGCATTTCATTTATTATACCAAAATTTTATGGGCTATTATAAATATATATATATATATATAATGTATATTTATAATATTTAAATAATTTATATCATTATGGAGATGATAGAATTTTGATTACATGCACAATTTACATCAAAAACATGTTTATTTTCCACTCATGTAGTGAATATCGACAAAACAAATGATATAAGCTCTCTAATGTAATGGGTAATGTGATGGAGGTAAATGTTGAGGTTTATCCAAAGTAATTTAGGGAATATAAGTTGATGGGTTTTCCAAACATAACCATGATGGTTGATCCATATATTACTGTGAAAGCTAAAAAGTAAGTATGTTATGGATGCCATAAGTTACCTTTGTAATTTTTTTGAGTTATTAATAAATTTTATGATATCATGAGGTATATTAGATATCTTTTGTTTTTTGAGTAAAATGTATGGTTTCATTAATTTGTATGTTTTCATGGACAAATGTTTTCATTACATATTTTATATCCCTTACTAAGATTTTTACTCTCATCCCATGTTTTTATATGGTTTTCATAAGACATAAAGAATAATAGAGAAAATAATGGTATCAAGAAAAAGTTAGGATGATTAATCTTGAAACAAACTAGTTTTATTTTTAAAAATATTATGTTTTATTAAAACATTAGATAGAGTACAAGTGTGTACATTGAAATATTTGAGATGTAATGTATTAGTTATTTCTTAATTCTCTAAAAAAATATACCTGAAAAGTTCTTTAATAATAAAGAAATTAAATTTTTGATCTAAAATCAAGATTATGTAATGTTTATGGCTGTGGCCTATAGTTGGTATTAGATGTCGGTTTAGATAAATTTTGGAGTTCGTATATTATTAAATGAATATCTTTAAATTATTTTTACATTATGGTAAGATTGAAATGATACAACATTTGATGAATACCATGTTGCATAGTCTTTGATATGTATGTGTTTAGAATTGTTTTCCACTGAGGAAACAAGGAAGATATGATGGGAAACATCAAGAGGAAAAAACCTACCAAATCTGCAACAAAAAATGGTCAGATTCAGAACAGATTTTTTTTGCAGAGATGGAATAGATGACTCAGGCTATAAATGGTAGTGTAATCCATTCATAAGATCATCCATATCAACCATAAAATAACATGTCGGTAGTTGATAATTTCATAAGGCTGCATCCCCTATAATTCAGAGGATCATCTGGCCCTATGCTACCTAAAGGGTGTATTAAAGCACGGGAAATAATTTTCGACGTTATGGGGTATTAAAAACCTAAAAAGGTTATTCATTATGATTACTATTTTGAAGGTGAAGTTCATAAGTGGTGGTCGATGGTGAAAAAAAATCAGGGATAGTGAGGAGATTGATTCTCATTATTGGCATGTATTCAAATGTATGTTTCTTGACAAATATTTTCCAAAGACTGTTCAAAATAGGATGGAAACAAATTCTTGTAAATGGTGTAGGAGGATGACACAGTGGCTACTTGTGAAGTGAAATTCACTCAAATAACAATGTATATACCAAATTTCATATTGGATCTTGATAGTAACATGAATCATTTTTACTCGGTATTAATTCCCAAGTGTTGAAGCGAATTAGCTTCTCATGAGTTACTATTTTTTAAAAATTTATTCGATGAGGGGAGAAAGTAGAAATAGAGATTGTCTATAATCTGGTGTCCTTCAACTAGCAACAAAATAAGAATAATAGGTGGCATGTGAAAAGGAAGATCTCTTTAAAAAAATTCTGATTGTAAGAAACATATGTTTATAGGTTGTGAAAATTATTGTAAAATCACACTTTGGAAAGCATTTGGAATTATGGTACGTGCTTTTTCTGTGGTAAAATGGGGTAAAAGGATCATAATTTCAATAAAAATGAAAAAGTTTCTCATAAGATAAAATTTGATTTATAGTCAGCAAATTGTTTTAAGTGCAATTAAATGGGTCCTTATGTAAATGAGTGTATGATTAAGAACTAAAATGATAAAAAGCAGTCAGACTACTAGATGAAAGGGGTTGTGATATTCTTTTACAGAAGTTTAGAAAATTTTTGGACATCAAATTAAGTAGTATTAGTTACATTTTTTATTCAAATTATTCCAATGTGTTGTTCGATTTCAGGCCTAAACATTCTTTCATTACGGAGAAATTCTCCAGTATGTTTGGAACTACTTCTAAAGATATGAATCCTGAACTTGTGGTAAAAACACCTAGAGGAAATTTTGAGGCAAAAATAAATATTAATAACTTTCATGTTCTTATCATTGGAAATAATCTACATAAAAACTTTTTTCATTGGCCCCTAGTAGATTATGTTTTTATTTTGGGTATGGATTGGCATTATGTTTATCATGCTAGATTGGATACTGATATAAGGAGGTTTATTTTTAGATATAAATTTAGTTTTTGTACCATAATGAAATCTTTCTCTTTGATAACATATCAAGAATCTGAGAAACTTGTAAAATATGGAAATGAATGTTACCTTGCACATATTGTTTTTAACAAAAGAACTATTCAGATTAATGATTTTCTAGTTTTCAATCAGTATCATGACGTCTTTTCATATGAGTTTCCTTGTATAAAACCTTATCAATAATTTTAATTTACTGTTGAAATAGTTTCTGATGCTAAGGGAATTTCAAAACTCCCTTTTTGAATGGCTCAAATTGAGAATTTAGAGTTAAATAAACAATTGAAAGAGTTATTAGATAATGGTTTCATTCGACCTAGAACATCAACATGGGGTGATCATATCTTGATTGTTAAAAAGAAAGATGGTTCAATAAGACATTCCATTGATTATAGATCCTTGAATAACATCACTATTAAGAACATGTATCCGTTTCCTCATATCAATGATTTGTTTGATACTATCTAGGAAGCTCAGTATTTTTAGAAGGATTACAAGAAGTCGGGGTACCATCAGTTGAAAGTAAAAGAAGAAAACATTCTAAAGAACATGATACATACAAGATATAGCCATTATGTGTTTTTTGTTATGTCCTTTGGGTTGTCAAATGCACCTTCTACAATCAAATATCTAATGAATATAATTTTCTTTGATTTTATGGATTATGTTTGTGGTAGTGTTTATTGATGATATTTTCATATATTCTCTAAGTATATAAGAGAATGAAATTTATTTAAGTGGTATTTTTTTAACATTAAAAGAAAAAAAATTATATTGGAAATTCAATATGTTTGTTATTTTGTTACAAAAAATTCTTTACATGTTCATAATGTTTCTAAATATGACATAACTATTTATCTTTATAAAAAAGGTTGTTGAAGAATGTTCAAGACCCAAAATATAACTAATATTATTAGTTTTCATGGATTAGCAAGTTATTAATGGTGTTTTGTAGAATTTTTTTCATGTTTATCTAGAATACTATCTTTGTTAACTCGAAAAGATGTTATGTTCATCTATGGAAAAGGATTTGATGATTGTTTTCAAGAATTGGAAAAAAAGATTGGTAAATTCTATTTTTTTTGGCATTCCCTTACATAAATAGTGAATTTATTATCTAAAACGATGCTTCATTAAAAGGTCTTGGAGGTTTCCTTATCAATAATAATTAGTTAACTGCCTATTCTTCACATTAGTTGAAAACTCATGAGTTAAATTACCCTACACATGATTTAGATTTAGCTTCTCTTGTTTTATATTTAAAAAAATGGAGGAAAAATATTTACGGTGTGAAGTGAGAAATATATACTAATAAAAAAATATTGATGTATATATTCACTCAGAAATATTATTCATCCTTCGAGAAAGAAAGGCTCATACATTCTCATAATGATCACTTTCCCTTGATTCAGATAAAACAACAACTTTCCTAGAATTATATCTAATCACCCTTTCCGAATTCTTGGCTTCAGATGTAGTAGTGAAAGAAAAACTTCAATTACCATTCTTATTTCTGTTGAAATAAACATCTCACTTTATTATTATTTCATGCGGAAGAAGAGTTCCATTTAACTCTTCAAGATCAATTTTATATACTTTTTTGTTCTCATTAATATATGTCCCATCTAATTCTCACACTTTGTGAATAATGTCAATTATGTTACCCACAAGAACTTCATTATCAAGTCCTTTCTCTCCCATATATTGAAGACTATTAAAATTGGTCATAAATAAATGTTGTGCATTGCAATTAAGTTCTCTATAAAGAAATGAAAGAATATGATATTCATCTATTAAAATAGCTCTTCAAGTTTCTATCACTTTAAAAGTACCAAAATGAGTAACTTAATGTTTCATCAAAATGTCCTAGGAAGCTTCCTAAGAATATATTTGACTATATATATTCTTGGTTATAGAACAGAACAAATTATTTTTTACCTTGTAATTTAATTGATATTATTGTTTTTATGGGATGGTGATGGTTCTGACTTCCTTGTCTGGAATTTTGTAGTCTCCAAAGAGTAAAATAGTGTTTTTTACTCTAGTTTTAATGAAAAAGTCTTCATTCTATCACTCTAGTACTCATAATCATTACCATCAAAAATTGGTGGCTTTGTAGGAATACGGTTATCAATAGAACCAACATTTAAGCCTTCAATTATATAATAAAATAATTTTCCCCAGGACGTGTTAATAGTGAATGTTTATAAAAAAATATAAAAAACATTAACAGAAACTTGAACAATAAATGTCAAACAAGAAAATTTAAAATAAGGAAAAAATTAGCAAGAAAATGTATATATGTGTATAAGTATTTCAGAGACCTTCCTCTAATACCAATTGAAGGATCAAAATAGTATTTGTAGATTATCAAATACAAGAGGGGTTGAATTGTATGTTTAAAAACATTAATTTATAAACATAAGGAAAATAATGTTTACCAATGTTAGACAAGGTAAATTCAAAACCCTCATTTAGTTGTAAACTAGAAAACAAACTTTCTTAGAGTATGAAAATATAAATTTGGAAAATAAACATAAGAATAAAATATCTTATGGGAAGATTCTAACTTAATGTGTATAGAATCCAAATTATCAATGTAGGTTAAAATACAAGATAATATAAGTAAGTAAAAATGTATTTATTCAAAAAAAATAGAGCCAAAATAATACATTAAATAAGAACAAGTAACACGTATGAAATATTTTAACCAAAAGATTATGGTATCCAATAATCATGGATAATGATACCTTGATTTACACTTTCATGAATGTTTGTCTCACCCACACAAGGGTAATCCCTAGACATGAATATCAGAATCTTTCTTGTTATCCCTGTAAGACCTCGAACATTAAGGTAGTTGGCACATCTGTATTCCTATATACAGAACCTCTTGATTGTATAATGCAAAAATCGGAATTACACGAAGCATGCAGAAGAAGGTTTTCATGGATAAAAAACACATTCATAAAATGAAAAAGCATGAAGTGTCTTTCTATCTCTAGAAATCACTTCACAACATTAAATCTCTAGGATCATCACTTGATAGATGGATCAAGATCTTATTCAAATGATATCTTATTTATAAGAAAAACTTCAATTATCGGCTCCCTCATCCAATTGTCATATTTTTCCATGATTCACAAAGGGACCTATACATGCGACACTCAACTAACAACTAGTTAGAGAAAAATTGTACGACATCATTTCATAATAAAAATATGTGTAAGGAAAATGAAATAGATTAACCAAATATGAACACCTAAAATCTAGAGAAAAATAGAATCCATAATCTAAATGTATAAACAATAGGATTCTAGAAAAAATAGACAATTGGATTATATTTTAAAATTAATTTGGTTTCTAAATGCAAAAGATTTCAGATTCATATTTTTAAGGAATTTGGAGTCTGAATTCTAAGGAATTCGAAGTCTAAATTCAAAGAAATTAAGAGTCTAAAATTCAGAGATTTTGGAGTTTGAATTTCTGAGAATTTTTTATCTGACATTCATAGAATTCAAAGTCTAAATTTCAAATTATTCAGAGTCTAAAATTGGAAGAATCTATATCCAATGACATAAGGGATTCTGAGGTTTTAGATAAGGATCCTAATTTTTTTACATAGTAATAAAATTATTTTTGATTTGTGTTTTCACTAAATGAAACAATGAAACCCAGTATAAGGATAAATTTTATTGATGGAAGGAAATTTTTTCCCAGGGAAATAATCCTTAGGGAAGGATAATTTTTCGTAAGATAAGGTGTTTGTGGTTTTAAAAACAAAGAGGAATGGAAAATTTATACGGAAACCATATTAAAAAAACATTGTCTTCATAATCTTTGGAAATGAAACATAATAAGGGGGTGATCAAAATATTTCTAAAGCTATGTTTTTTCTGAAGAAATAATTAATAAATTATATTAAATCCGCATGGAACCTTATATATCAAATAACACATTCCATTCAAATAACAGGATAAGAAAAAATAATTATGCAATGTTAATAAACTAAAACACATTCCATTTTAAAAAAATTATCCACAAATATGCCCATGAAAAATCACGTGGAATAAAGAATAATTGAAACTAGATGAAGGAATTTAATAATTATTTGATATATTCTCTATCACACAATAAAACTTATACTTTCATGACCTTTTATAATACGGTTAAAAATATTAAAATAACCCCATTTAATTTGGCAAACATAATCATCTCCTGAGAACCTATTGATGCATTGAAAATCTATATATATTCTTTTATCCTACCATAATTGAAATTCCAAATCATTTTTTATATTGTATAATATAAATAAATAATAAGCCTTATAAAATAACCGTATTGAATAAATAATACATAATAATCATAATTTCCAAAAATTATCAAATAACTATCTATGTAGGCCCAATATATAAAATTGTATATGATTAAGGAAATAATAATACCCATTGTATAATAATATGGATGTTAATGTAAATTTTAAATGAAAAAATGATTACAATTATGTAATTTTTTCAATATTATGTTAAAAATCTCCAGTAGAAGTAATATTTTCATGATAATCACTATGAACATTCATGTGGATAATATCATAAATCATTTCAAAGTGTCTCATACCACTTTGAAACAATTAAATCATAAATTATATGAATTTATGAAATCAAATTAGATAGATAATATCCAGATAATAATTAAATTCAGGATAATAAATTTCAATGTTCATTATATACACCATATAATTATTGATTGGTTCATAATAACAAATAAGTTTCAATGAAATTAAAATTAAGACCAAATCCATTACTTTAACCTTTATTTTTATAGTATGTTCTTTATCCTCCATTATATTTGTTTAGAATATCTTACTGACTTATAAAAAAGTAGTAATAATTCTTAATATATAATATATTGCATCCATAAAATATTTTATTACCCATTTGTTTACACACTTCAAATATTTTAACTATTTCGAATGTTAAATGCATAGTTTGTTCAATTTTGTTTTGAATTGTCATTTGATTTTCCTATTAATTAGATAATGGATTCGAAATATCTAGAATAATAACCTTGAATTTATTATGATATATATTCAGTACATATATTTCAATAATAATACATAATATTAGGAGGTATGAAACTATGTTCACACTTCATGGGGATGGTATGTCATACATACAGATGAATGTTACAATCATTTATTTTTCAAATTAAAATAATGAAAAATAAATTAGACAATTTTTATTATAATTATTTTATCATATATATTTCACATATTATAAATAATATTATTAAAATCACTTTAAATATGTTCTATGTATAGGGTGAATGAATCGCAGCACTTTAAGGATGCAGTAGTCCACACTTCCATAAATGATTATATTGTATTAACACAAAATAGAATTTATAGAGTAATCTGTCATAAAATAATTAAAAATTTATGAATAATTTATAAATTTCATGTATAAATTGACTTTCAATGATAATGATAATATTGAGAGGCGGTAAAGAAGAATGAACAATCATCGTTTCGTGTGGTGATAGATCATCGTTCACATAAATAGTATCTTCATTATCAATTATATGGGAAATTGTGTCTGTGTCGTTTCAAACATTAAAAAATTTATTATTTTGAGGATACTATTGCTTTTTATACTCATTTAATTATTATATTTTAGAGGGTGTAGAATTAAAATAAATCTATGGTTCTTGAGGAACAATGTTACCTCTATTTTAGTCGACTCCTTTTGGTTTTCACCAAATGGATTCATTAGATTCCTTCCATCCGAAACTGAGGATAATAGTTTTATAGGAGTAATTTTGTGGAGATATTTTGGTATCGGTAGGTAGATCTAATATGTCTTGAGACGTTTGAGGATGTTGGAGGTGAAGAGGCCCTTTTATAGTGGTGAAGGAGTGTCACTCTGGTAATATTTAGAAAATGGAGTTGCATACACGTTTTTCACATTCCATGTGGCTCCCATAATGGTCCAATATTGGTCTTTATGGGGTAAGGGTCGAAATATGGCCCTTTAATGATTATTGGACATGTTTCTAGGTCAGTTGGGCCCCTAAGACACTGTTTAGTCTGTTATTACCCAAAATATTGCCTTAATCATTTTAAATAATTGTTTTATAATTTAAAAACTTTTTGTTAAAAACTAGGATAATCATTTTAGAAATTATAAATTAATTGGATTCCAAATATGGTTTCCATTTTTTTTTATATCCAATCAGAATATGACATAATTTAATTTATAATTAATCTCATAGACCGGTAGATAATACAAGTTTTAATGTCAAAATATTTGAATGATTGATAGGTTTTTATAGTTAATATAAAATTAAAATTGAAATAAAATAACCTAATGTGTATTAAATTATCAAAATAGGATATAATTAAACAGATAATCTATTTCCAAATATAAATAATTCTGATAAATAAATTAGTTGAAATAAGTCTTTTTGAAATAAATTGCGGTATTTTTAACTATTTATTAAAGACTGAAACATCTCATAAAATACAAAAAATTAACTCTAATATATTTTTTTATGCTTCTAATAAAAATATGAAGTTTATTTTGACATATTAAATTTATAAAAGGGTTAAAATGTGTATTTCAATTGTGTACTACATCAAAATTTTGAAAAAATAACTTTACAAAAATATAGTATTTTATGTGTAATAATGTGTTTTTTCTTATCAAAATCCTAAAAATAATATTGGATGAAAATAAATAATATTTTATTTAATATAATTTATATATATATATAACATTAATAGAAATCTCATATTTTAATTTATTTATTTAGTTATGGTAAAATATTAGTTTGAGCCCAATAATATTTTCTTTTATATTTAATCAGTATTCATGTAATGTCCCAGATTTTTCCATGTATTATTTTAAAATTATATGGGAATTAATTCGAGACTAGGTTCTGAGAGAGCGTGCAGTTCCTAGGCCTGGTTAGCCCAGAACAATTGTTTGAATTTAATTTAATAATTAAATTGTGTGTGTGTGCGGTTTTCTTAAAAAATTGTAATAAATCCCAGACGGGTGCTTGGATCAGAAATCTGAGGGCACCGTTGCGTCTGGAACAAAAATTTTACCTTAGGAGAGACCTAACCTCGGTCGACGCTGGTCGGTGGTGAAATATGGCTTTTGGATGTAACCGTAATAAAATATTTATTTAACATATTTTATTTAAATCCTTTTTGGAATGAAATATTTTATTCTTTTATATAAAGATTTCACAGGGAGGGTCAGGGTTACTTTTTCCCACAACTCTGATTTTTTTGGAGAGCTCTAGAGAAGACCTCCTGACGCGGTGATGATGATTCTTGACGATTTTCGCCGGCGACGATGACGCAACGACTGGATCATCAACAACGAATGCCGCGGAATCCAGGTAGGATGTTTTTTGGGATTTTTATTCCCCGTTTTTGATTTCCACAATGAACACGGACTAATCCACGAACAGATTAGCCCGCAGATCGATCGTTCTTGTGGGATGGGATATTTGGGGGAATCGTGGGATTTGATTCTTGAGATTGTTTTGGTTTCTGTTCAACCTTCTATCAGTGACAAACCAAGATTGACATGAACATTGATCAAGGTTTATCCCTCTCGATTTTTTTTCTCAACTGATTTTTACGCGTTTTTCATATGCATTCTACACGTTCATGGGAAAAATTGATCGTTGCACATTCTTTTGTTGGCGCAACGGTCTGAAATCAAAGATACAACATCGAGGAGACCTAGCGGAGGTGTGACGGTGAAGACAGTGGATAAATCGATATGGTTTGGAAATTCAAATTTATCGAGTGTATTTGTGCGGACGGATCAGGATGCGTTTTCAAGGATAATCAGAAGCCCGGAACCGACAAAATCGACTTCGTAGGGGCGGGATGACCCCAAATCCAATGTTTCGTAATGATCAGATGGTTGGATCTAGATCCATAGGATCATCCAAGGCGCGTTGAGGAAGACGACATTCTGGAAAATTTTATACTACACGTTGTGTAGTATGGGCTACATGGCGTTTGTTCGCCGGCAGGTTCACATTGAGTATATTTCCGGAGTACATGGACAAGGGAAGAATACACGGCCAAAGACACTCCGTGTATTCCCCTCCCCAGCCAGACCCATCCAGATACACGGGATACCCCGTGTACTGTCACACGGGAAGGCGACACTGACACGAGAAGAGAACGAGTACGGAAACATGGCCATTGTACACGCAGCGAGCCCTAGGTGCTTAGAAACATCGTGTAATTATTCTACACACTATGTAGTTTCTTTCTATCCGACAAGCCAAATGACACAAGTCGGTTACACGGGCAGTAACCGGGGTCAAGGAACATGGTGTGTACTTTTTCTACACGCCGTGTAGTTTGGTTTTATACGGCATGAAAGTATGACACATGCCATTTACACGGGCAGTACCCGGGGTCATGGAACATGACATGTAATCGTACTACATTCCGTGTAACCTTTTCTTCATGGCTTGAGCCACTTGCCTACTGTGAGTTGGACTAGTTCTTAGGTTTTATTCCCTTGGTTTTCCATTAAAGGTTCTGGTATCATTTCTTTTACTCAAGAGTATAATCCCTTTAGTAGAAATTCCTTAATAGAGTTGTTGGAATCCCCTCTGTGAGACATAGATCCAGATCCTCTATTCATTCCTGGAACCCTAGGTAGACTTCTTGGTATCGATCCGACCAACATTACCCAGGCACTGATCCTCTGCTTAGAGGATTAGCTCATACGGAGTTGTTGGTGTCACCCTATGACTTGGCTGTGATCCTCATTTTTGGATCGTGTTCTCAAAGAACATGTGGAGTGTGTTCTCCTGGAACGATTACATCGTATCTCTCTCTTTAGACCTTGGAGTGTGTTCTCCCAGTTTCATGCTTAGTGGAATCTTCGAGCTAGATCCTAGTGGCAGTATTGTGATGGTCATCTGTGTATGAGTATATCTGGATATTCTTGTTATATGTTCTATAGACATATACTTTGTAGGGATGACTATATCTCTCCATTATGGTATTTTACCTTGTTGTATTTCCTTTGTGGTTTCGGGGTGTCCTACTGGGTATTATTAAATTCACCCATGAATGGGCTTTTCCCGCACGTGTCATGATTTGTGCAGACGAGCGAGCCTTTGACTGTATTCTAGGAGGACCAGGACCGGATGGTACTCAGTGAGATCAGACAGGCCAAGGTGTGTTCCTATGGCTACAGACTGCAGTTCAAGCACCTTCCTTTTCATGTTGTACATTGTTACATACATTCTTTTTGAAGGGCATGTACTTTTGGCCCAGGGTTTTTCCTTCTTGCACTTTACCTTTCTATCGTACTCTGTGGTTGGGTTTTAGTGTATGCAAGAATCTTTTCCTTTTATTATTTTTTTACTTAACAGATTTGTGGACTTGGAGGTTTGTGTGCATGTGTACAGGTTTATAGGCAATGCCTCCCATGTTAGTGGTATCTCTACTCGGTGCTAGCCACCAGCCCCCGGCCTATTGGAGGCGGGCTTGGGGAGTTGCAACTCGGGTCCCACTGGGACGGGTCATGAAAGAGTGGTATCAGAGGTGGTTGGTTCTACCTTCAGACCGAGAGTCTGTGAGTTGGTTCTAGGCAGCATTGTTAAGTGTTTCGAGTTCAGATTTCAGGCCAGGGACCTCGATGTTGGTGTGCACAGCCCACGTATCCTTACACCGGGACTCTGATAACATGCTTTTCGACTCGGAACATTAGAACATCTGTTCCAGGGACAAAAATATGGTACATGAATCATATAGGAATGGGTTGTGGTTTCAATGTCCTTTTTAAGTCAGCCCTCCAGATATACTCACTGACTAATATGCATCTTTTTTCTTTAATAGGATGCCTCTATGACGCGCACCCACTACGATCCACCAGCTCAATTACGAGGATGACCACCTCAGTGATGTATCCTCGATACTGGGACCAGATCCCCCAATTTTACCACCAGGTGGTGTTCCAGTTATCCCGCCACCTAGGGAGAAGTGTTTAGTGCATGTTATACCAATGGAGGAGGAGCACAGGTTGAGCGCACTCCACGAGTTTCAGAAATAGAGACACCTCAGGTTACGAGGTGATCTTGACCCTCAGGCAGCAGAGGACTGACTTGAGGCAGTGATCAGAGTCTTTCATTTGGTCAAGACACCAGCAGACCAGATTGTGATCTTGGCAGCGATCCTTCTACAGGGCTCATCAGGACGATGGTGGAGTTTGGTTATCCAGACCCACGATGAGGCAACACTTGAATAATCGGAGTTTGAGTGTCCCTTTAGAGGGGTTTTTTCACTGGTTACCCTTAGAGCAGTACGTATACAGGAGATTTTTCGTCTCTAGTAGGGAACTATAATGGTGGCTAACTATTCGTCGTGGTTTACCGACCTCTCATGGTACTTGATGGATATGGTTAGGGATCAGTACTTTAGATATCAGACATTTGAGTGGGGATTATGTAGAGATATCCGAGAAATCATCATCCCTATGAGCATTCCTACTTATCCTAGGGTTCTCGAGCGGGCTCTAGTGGTCGAGAGCTTCTTGGCAGAGCAGAGACAGCTGGCAGATGTCAGTAGTGGGTGAGCTGGAGCAGAGACCTCGGCAGCAGGGAGTCGACATTAGGGACCCAGGCGTGGGTGACGTTTTCAGTGGAGATCCCATGACAGGGGATCTTCCATACATGGTTTGCAGGTTGCATCCAGCTATCCTTGAGAGAGGCGATGCTACTCATGTGATGGCAGAGAACATCTCGCTCGAGATTGTCCGACCCCCCGTACTACTGACACTGGAGTAGTGGATGGACCACTGAGGTAGAGGAAACGTGTGGAGCAGACAGATCTGCGGGGCGGCGAACGTGGTAGGGGTGCTGGGAGAGCAGATGCTGGTGGTCGACGTTTTGATCTTTTATGAACACCACCCCAAGGAGGTCCACCCCAGCCTCAGGGATCTAGTGGACAGAGGCAGAGATAGCTTCAGGTGGCATAAGATTATGACCCAGGTACTCCTGGAATGATTAGAGGTACTATCTGTGTCTTTTCTACTTTGGCTGATGTATTGATAGACACAGGTTCTAGTCATTACTTTCTGGCTACTTATCTTGTTCAAGACCTTGATATTCCAGTTGAGCCATTGACTCAACCCTTACGTTTAGAAACATCGACTGGAGAAGATTTAGAGATCACACACCTCTTTAGAAAGTGTGACCTTACCCTTGGAGGAGAGAGTTTTGGTTGGATCCTATTGGTGGTAGCTTTGAGGCCTTACGATGACATTCTTGGTATGGATTGGATATCCACAGTTCATGCCCAGCTCGACTATTATAGGAGAAGGATACGTTGTGTCCGCAGTGAGGGAACGAGGTTCTCTTTTTTCGGTGAAAGAGAGACCTCAGCTGCACTGGATAGACTCGTGCATAGGAGGGCACAACTGAATTCACATCAGTTGGCCAGCCTATCCCTTGGCTCAGTAGATGTTACGAGTTTCCAGTTTCCAGTAGTAGTAGATGACTACGAGGACGTCTTTCCAGATTATGTCCCCGGGCTACCTCCTCATTGGGATATAGATTTCTGCATTGAGTTGCAACCCGGGACCACACTGATATCATCATCAGCATATCGGATGGCTCCTGTAGAGCTTCGTGAGCTGCGGGTGCAGCTGGACTACTTGCAGAAGAAGGGCATTGTGTTACCCAGTGTTTCACCTTGGGCGGCCCCAGTGTCGTTTTCCAAGAAGGCGGACGGGAGCTTGATGCTATTTGTGGATTACGGGCTCTTGAATCAGGTGACCGTGAAGAACCAGTATCCACTACCATGGATCGATGACCACTTATACCAGTTGAGAGGGGAATAATCGTTCTCGAAGGTTGATCTACGATCAGGATATCACCAGTTGCAAGTACGGGAGGAGGATATACCAATGACGACTTTCAGATGTGGCTACGGTCACTATGAGTACATGATGATGCCCTTCGGTGTGACGAATGCCCCGACAATGTTCATGGGACTCATGAACTGGATCATTCAGCGATACCTAGACCGGTTTGTATTGTTATTCATCGATGATAACCTTTTGTACTCTGCGTCCATGGGGGAGAATGAGAGACACCTAAGGATGGTTCTGGACACACTCTGAGAGCACCAGTTGTATGGGAAAGTCTAGAAGTGTCAGTTCTGGTTACAGGATGTCCATTTTCTGGGACACGTTATCTTAGAGATTGTGTAGAAGTGGACCCAGCCAAGGTGGAGGAAGTGCTAGCATGAGAGCCACCCTGGAGCATGATGGATGTGCAAAGTTTGCATGGGTTTTCATGCTACAATCAGAGATTCATCATTAATTTCTCCAGGATTGCAACACACATGACAGCTTTAACCCGAAAGGGGCAGACTTTCGTGTGGACCGAGAGATGCCAGCAGGCTTTCTAGTATTTGAGAAAGATTTTGACGAGCGCCCCGATCTTGAGATTACTGTAGGAGGATGTCATGTACGTAGTATTCTGCGACGCATCCAGAATCGGGCTTGGATGTGTCCTGATGCAGAGGAAAGTAGTGATTGCCTATGGCTCATGTCAGTTGAGGCCACACAAGAAGATCTATGTGACCCATGATCTTGAGTTGGCATCGGTAGTCTTCGCATTGAAGATGTAGTGGCACTACCTGATGGGCGAGCGGTTTACCATCTACTCTGATCACAAGAGTCTCAGATATATCTTTTATCAGAAAGATCGAAATTTGCGATAGAGGCGATGGCTTGAGTTCTTACAGGATTACGACTTTGAGATCGTTTATAATCATGTGAAGGGGAACGTAGTGGTCGATGCTATCAGTAAGAAATCCATTTCGTAGTTTCTGGATGAGGTGACGAGGCAATTGACCTACTTACAGTTATCCTTCATGGATGGAGATGAGGGAGCCTACCTTCAGTCGATCGTAGTTACCCCTCCACTCTTACAGTGAGTCAGGGAAGCACAGTGCGGGGATGCAAGCTATGAGACTCTACGTGCTCAGATATCCACAGGTGATGCTGGTGAGGAATATTTAGAAGGTGGGGAGCACGTTGTTCTTTTCATAGGGTGCACGATACTACCAGTGACTTTGCAAGAGGAGGTTCTGAGGGATTTCAATACATCCCCTTTGGCGGTGCATCCAGGCGTATCAATGATGTATCAGGACCTATGACCTCAGTTCTGGTGGCCTGGAATGAAGAAGGGTGTGGCAGAGTTTGTCTCTCGGTGCCTTACTTGTCAGCAAGTAAAGGCTGAGCACCAGGTGCCAGCAGGTTTCACTCATCCCCTTGAGGTGCTACAGTGGAAGTGGGATGGGATATACATGGACTTCGTGATGGGTTTAACACTTATATCCAGGGCACACGATGCCATCTGGGTGATCATTTATCGACTCACCAAGTCGGATCACTTCCTATCCATACAAGAGCAGAGTTCAGTAGAGAGCATGGGACACCTCTATCTGCAAGAGATAGTTCGACTTCATGGATTTTCATCCACGATCTTCTCAGATTGTGATGGTCGTTTCACATCCCAGTTGTGGAAGGGATCACAGGTTGCTTTTGGGACTCAGTTATGCTTGAGCACAGCGTTTCATCCTCAGACTGATGGTCAGACAGACCAGACCATCCAGGTCCTGGAGGATATTCTTCGAGCTTGCAATCTTGACTTCAGTTGTAAATGGGAGGATCACCTACCACTGGTAGAATTTTCTTATAACAACAGTTATCACTACACTATTGGTATGGAACCATTAAAGGATCTTTACGGGAGACCTTTTAGAACGCCACATTGCTGGACTAACCTAGGAGTGTCAGCACTCATGGGCCGAGAGATAGTGAGAGATACTACAGAGAAGGTGCATGTCATCCAACAATGGATGAAGGCTGCACAGAGTCAGCATAAGTCTTATGCCGATAGGAGGTGGAGGCCCTTGGAGTTCGAGGAAGGAGACCATGTGTTCCTTCGGGTCTCACGTCGATGGGGATTATGGAGATTTAGCCAAGGAGGCAAGCTATCTCCGAGGTTCATGGGCCCTTTTCATATTCTGAGTAGAGTTGGTGAGGTGGCATATCACTTGGCTATACCTCCTTAGATGGACAGGGTACACAACGTCTTCCATGTGTCGCAGCTACAGAGGTACGTGCATGATCCATCGCACGACATCGACTAGGGCGAGCTGGATATCGATAATGGGGCGACCTTTGCAGAGTACCCAATAGAGATCGAGGATCGGTAGGAGAAGATCCTTCGTGGGTGAGCTATTCCCTTGGTGTGTGCCCGGTGGTAGCACAGGAATCTCCATGAGAGCACATGGTAGAGGGAGGCTCAGATTCACGTGTAGTACCCACATCTTTTTGAGTAGCCTTTGTTTTGGCGTTTTGGGGATGTAAAAGCCCTAAGGTCGGTGGGTTGTAATGTCCCGGATTTTTACATGTATTATTTTAATATTATATGGGAATTAATTCGAGACCAGGCTCTGAGACGACGTCTAGTTCTGAGGCCCGGTGAGCCTGGAACAAATGTTTGAAATTAGTTTATAATTAAATTCCGCACGCGTGTGGTTTTCCTGAAAAAGTGAAATAACTCATGGACGGGTGCTCGGATCATAATTCTAAGGCCACTGTTGCGTTTGGAACATCGATTTTACCTTAGGCGAGACATATCATTGGTCAGCGTAGGTCGGTGCTAAAATCTGGCTTTTGGACGTAACCATAATAAAATATTCAATTAAAATATTTTATTTAAGTCCTTGTTGCAACGAGATCTTTTATTCTTTATAATTAAATATTCCGCAGGGAGGGTCAAGGTTAATTTTTCATATAACTCTTATTTTCTTTAGAGAGCTACGGAGAAGACCTCCCGACGCGGCGACAACGATTCTTGACGATTTTCGCCGGCGGCGATGATGCGGTGACCAAATCATCGCCAACGAACACCACGGAATCCAGGTAAGATGTTTTTTGTGATTTTTCTTCCACGTTTTTTATATCCACGACGAACGTGGACTAATCCATGAAATGATTTGCCGGCGGATCGATCATTCTTGTGGTATGGAATATTTGTGGGAATCGTGGTATTTGATTCTTGAGATTGTATTGGTTTCCATTCATCCTTTTAACGGGGATGAACCAAGATCGACACGATCATCGATCGAGGTTCATCCTTCTTGATTGTTGTGTTTTTTTCTCCCAATTTCTATGCGTTCTTCATGTGTGTTCTACGCATTCTTGGAAAATTCAATCGTTACACATTCTTTTGTTGATGCAACGGTCTGAAATCAAAGATCCAACATCAAGGCGAACTAGCAGAGGTGCGACGGTGATGGTAGCGGATAAATCAATGTGGTTCGTAAATTCCCATTCTTTGAGTGTTTTAGTGCGGATGGATCAGGATGCGTTTTCAAGGCCAATCGGAAGCCCGAAACTGACAGAGTCAGTTTCGAAGGGACAAGAAAACCCCAAATCCGGTGTTTTGTAACGATTGGATGGTTGCATCCAGATCCAGAGGATCAGTCGAGGCGTGCAGAGGAAGATGACGTTCTGGAAATATCCCAACTACACACCGTGTAGTATGGGCTACACGGCGTGTGTTCGTCGGCAGGTTCACATGGCGTATATTTCAGGAGTACACAGACACGAGCAGAATACACGGCCAAAGACACGCTGTGTATACCCCTCCCAGGCCAGACCCAGCCAGATACACGGGATACCCTGTGTACTGGCACACCGGAAGGCAACATGGACATGAGCATAGACCGTGTATAGGCACATTGCCAGGGTACACGGAGCAAGCCCCATGTGCTCGGACACGGCGTTCGATTCTTCTACACGCCATGTAGTTTATTTCTATCTAACAAGACGAATGACATGGACCGGTTACACGTGCAGTACCCAGGGTCAAGGAACACGGCGTGTACTTTTTCTACATGCCGTGTAGTTTGGATTTATACGGCTTGAACGAATGACACGTTCCGTTTTCACAGACTTGACCCGGGGTCAAGGAACACGGCTTGTAATCATACTACATGCTTTGTAACCCTTTATTCATGGTTTGTTCTACTTTCCTTATGTGACTTGGACTAGTTCTGAGGGATCATACCCTTGGATTTCCCGTGAAGGATCTGGTATCATTTAATTTAATCAGGAGTATGATCCCTTCAGCAGAACATCCTGAATATAGTGGTTTTAATACCCTCTGTGAGACTTAGAGCTGGATTCTCTATTCATTCCTGGAACCCTAGGTAGAGTTCTTGGTATCGACGTGACCAACTTTACCTAGGTGTTGATCCTCTACATAGCAGATTATCTCAGACTGAGTTGTCGGTATCACCCCATGACATGGTTGTGATCCTCATCTGAGCATCGTGTTCTCAATGTACTTGTGGAGTGTGTTCTCCTGGAATGAGTACTTCATATCTCTCTCCTCAGACCTAGGACTGTGTTCTCCCAGTTGAATGCTTAGTGGAATCTTCGAGCTAGATCCTAGTAGAGTTATTGCGATGGTTTTCTGTGTATGAGTGTATCTGGATATTCTTTTTATATGTTCTGTAGACATATACTGTGTAGAGCTGATTGTATCATTCCTTTGTGGTATTTTCCCTTGTTATATTTCATTTTTGGGTTCGGGGTGTCCTACTAGGGATTGTTATACTCACCCCTGCAGAGGATTTGCCCGCATGTGTCGTGTCTTGTGTAAACGAGCGAGCCTTTGACAAGATTCTAGGTGGACTAGGACTGGACGGTACTCAGTGAGATCAGACAGAAGAAGGTGTGTTCCTACGGCAACCGACTGCAATTCCAGCACCTTTCCATTCAGCTTGGACTTTGTTACAGACATTATTTTTGGAGGGCTTTTACTTTTGGCCCAGGGTTTTTCTTTCTTGCACTTTACGTTCCTATCGTACTCTGTGGTTGGGTTTTAGTGTATGCATGCATCATTTCGTTTTTAGTAGTTTTTACTTATCAGCTTTGTGGGCTTGGAGATGTGTGTCCGTGTGTACATGTTTATAGGCAATGCCTCCCATGTTAGTGGCATGCCTACTCAGTTCTAGTCACCAGCCCCTAGCCTATTGGAGGCGGGCTTGGTCGGTTCTGACTCGGGCCCCACTAAGACGGGTCGTGAAAATTCACATTCATTTCTAAAGAACTTATAACAATTGAATTAATTTTATATTTTTACAAATAATATATTTTAATATGGTAGTTAACCCTTTTCAAAACTAAAAATTTGAAGTATATTTTTTATCTTATTATAATATATAATATTTTAAAAATAGATCATTATTTGATAAAACTCGGTCTACCGTGTAATGAAATCATTTTAGAGAAACCCGTTGTTGTGTGTAACATACTATTAAATATTGCTGAATACATTTAAATATATAAAATAAATTTAATTTATTTTAAATTGTAAATATATTATAAATTATTTGGAAATTATATTCCATTATAGGTTTGGTGTCACATTTTGCGCATGCTATCAAATATAAAGATCATAACTTATAATTTCATGGTGTATAAAAGAGGGTCTTCATCATGAATTTCAATAAATATTTCACAATAAATATTATAAAAATTAATATATTTGAAATTGAGGATTAATTTTCTAAAAAAATGATTAAAGATTGAAACCACATGTAACAACCTGAGTTTTTATAGCCCTATTTTTTAATGTAAATTCTAGTTTCCACTTATATCTTTTAATTCACAAATTTGTTTATTACTTTTACACAAAACCCTAACTCGGAGTACGTGCCACAAAACACCGACTAGGTGTACCATACACGCAACAATAACTTTCAAAAAATAATAAATTTTGGTATCATAATTATAACATAACCATTTAACATAGTTAGAGGAATAGTAATAGCTACTTTCCAACTATTTTTTATAATTTTTTTATATAAATAAATCATATATATATTGAATGAGTAGATTTTTGGAAAAGTCCTATTATGATAAAAATACACTTTTCATGAATAGACTTATTTTTAATAATAAATATAATTTTATTCAAATTTGAAAATTTAATCTTATAAAATAATCTTCATTTAATAATTCATAATTTCAAAATTATCCTATGGTTAATTTTTTATATTTTTTCTGAGAAACTTAGTTTTTTGATCAATATGGAAGAATAGTGCTTTTCAGTTAAAAACATCCTCCTTGTCTAAATAAATTTTAATGATAAATTATATTATTAAAAAACATTAAGGGAACATTAGATATATAATTCGTCTATTAATACAACTTAATTCATTATAATCAAATTCACTTTTAAACTGAATATAAAATATTAATAAACTTTTGAACTTTTTTCTACATTAAACCCTCATTATTTCAACTTATATGCAAGATTTGAACTAATATTAATTTTTCTGCATCAGTGATTTTAATTTCAAGAATATAAAATAAACCATTTTATTAAGTATAATATTTATTGTTTAATAAGACCATGTTAATTTTTGACCGAAATTATTAGTAAAAGGGATTAAAATTAATCATAGTAGTTAAGGATAAATTATGCTAAATTAGTGAATAACATTATAATTACAGCCCCCAACGACATAGATACATGTCCAAAATCGATTTTAGGTCTATATTTAGTTAATACACATTTAATTATTTTTTTTAGTTGGTTTTTAATGTCTTTTATAGGTAATACCATGTGCACACCTAACTTTTTTCTAGAAATTCCAAGAGAGTCAACTTCTTTTCCTATAAAACGCATCCCCATATACCCATTTATAACACCTCTAAAACCATTTACATTAGTCCAATATTTTGAATATTATCCTTCTAAAAATAATCCATTCTAACAACAAGACTACCGTTTTGTAGAAAGATTCTCAAGGAATGCATTTGACATTAACCAAAATGAGTTACCTGATTATGGGGTAAAATATTCTCTCAAGATCCATTCAATTTATTATCATATCCAACCCTACACTAAATTTATTCTTTTATTGTCTGAAAACACTAGTAAAATAAATATAATAATATGTTTTTATTACAATTTAGGGACCTAAACATACACAGACCTCCATCTAGTGGATGTTTAACACACGTTTTCTTTGTACGGTGAACTACTGCCTCAAGAAACGATGACTATCCATTACATTTTTACCACCAATCATGGTGTCATTTATGATAGAAACACTTTTTATATATGTAATATATTGTATTTAATATGTATTTAATATTTTTTATTCGTTCTACAACACACAAATTTTTACCTTCTATTTGGTGTTAAGATGATAATCTCGTTTGAGGAAGTGTGGACTACCGCCCCCTCAATATGATGTGATTCATTGACAGACCACATGGAATGTATTAAAGATAGATTTAGTAAAATTATATGATATATATAATAGATTAAATCTAATGGAATAATTTTTTATATATATAATCACATATATATATTTCATTTACATATTTTCTTTAAATACAACAATAAAAACAGAAAATGTGGTTCATGCATACGTACAAAAATTATTCTACATGAATGGTGTACTCTATTACATAATGTTTTATTCAATATATTTTTATAATACACATATACTGGATATAATATATATATATATATATATATAGTGATCTAATTTATGGAATGATGATACAAGTATAAGGATCAACAATATTAGAAATAAATACACAAGTGAAGAACAAAGGGAATATTACCCGGAGTGAATTTTTAATCAAGGGTCACTAATAAGATTATAATATATGGTCATAATCAAAGAAGATATATTAATACATATAAGAATGCAATTTTTAAAAAAAATTATAATTACTTTATATTTTTTTATAGTAATATTTTAGGAGTACGTAGTGATTCAAGACACGAGGTAACAGGATTTCCATCTCAGTATTAATTTATTTAAGATACAAGCTATGTTTTCCACTCATTCCATTATTGTGGTGTATGAAATTACCAGGATTATATTGCATGTATCATATAAATAAATTCATGATTATTAACATATCCATTCTATGGTTCTAATTTCATTGGGTTTAAATATCAAAATTTACCAAACAAGTAAAATAGGTTTGTCTCAATTTTCCTTCATTGAGACTCCTATTTTGTTGTGCACCTAAATCTTTGTTTAGGTGCATATAATTATATTTAACATGTTATATCATGAATATATTTCATTTCAGGATATCATAAGCTTTATGTAATTTAGTTTTCTTACATGTAAAGTATGATCCCAAGCCACCAAATTATAATAGTTTTTTTAGACAATCTCTTAATGTTTTTGATATTTTTTATGTTTATGCTTCCTTAAAAAACTATTATGATCCATTATTCAATTATATTAAGTATTTTCTCTCTAATATGTCTATTCCATATATACTAAATTTTTAGCACCATTTTTCCAGTCAATGTTACTATAGATAACGTTTTTAGTAAAATCTGACCACTTCTCAATTTTGACAGAAATTTATTATATTCAAAAACCATGTTCTAAAAAATGTATTCAAAAAACCCTTGAATATAATTCTAAGTTAGAATTGATTTTAAATGATTTTTATTTTTTAAAGGATTATTTTATATGTTATAAATCTATTTTCATGAAAAGAGGTTTTCTATATTTTTTATGTAATAAAATTTTTTTAAAGAAGAAAGTGTATTTTCCTCAAGAGGTGTTTTTAAAAGATCATTCAAAATTATTTCCCATATATGATAAAACACATTGTGGTTAATCATGCCTATATGGGTAACTATTAAATATCTATATTAATATTATTTCTATTAATGGATCGTTTTTTGACAGTATGATGTTATGAAACCCGGTTGTCATCCATGGGTTATATGCTTTTGAAAGCTGCTTGTATTCATGGGTTATGTTAATGATGAAATGATTATGAAACTTATCTCTTTCCTCATGTTATGATATGTTTTCATGTTTATGATACCAATTTCATTTCGTTGGTTATGATATGCTCATTCATGATCTTTTATAATATGTATTTATGATTCATTATTTGATGGGTGAGACCTATATCTCCCTTTAATGAATTTGGTTATGATTTATATCTCACGAGATAGGTAGTTCTAGAATGAGGGGCCACTCTATTTAGTAATATAGGTATGGAATGAGGTATTACCCGATTCAATAATACATGTCTAGAATGAGTATTTACTCTTTTCCATAATACATGGATTGAATGGGGGTTCACCTAGTTCAGTAAAGGAATTTGTCTGTTAAGATGTTCTTGTCATTGATTCCTTCGCTATGATGGAAGTCATTATATGATTATGTGTGGCCACAATTCCATGTCTTATAACTATGTTATTATTTCATGGACTATTCTTTTTATTTCAGTATGATTCGTGTCTTATAAATTGATAATATTTATTCTATTATCTATGTTATGATCCTTGAAATGCATGTAGTGATATTCTATCTTCATGAAAATGTTCTCATTCCCTTATGATCATGATTATGCTTACATTCCTCCCTTTTTTATCCTTAATGATCATTTGATCTCACCAATTTTTATTTTTCCTTGCCTACGTTATGAATATATGTATTATGTTAGTTTTTTGTAAGAAGGGTTCTAGTTATGAAGAACATATTGGGAGATGATGTAGCTCATTTATTAACCACTATTTGTGATTCCATGTTACCAAAGGCACTAGAATTGTATGTTCTAATTATGAATATTTTTATATTGTCTTTGTATTCTGGAAATGGTTATGTATCGTTGATTCTTGTAAAATGAGGGTTCTTATAACACATCTTTTAAAAACTATGATTATAATGATGAACGACATGAATTATTCAATAAATCTCTGATAAATCTCTAAAACCGACCTTAGATAATGTTTTATTACTACAAAAAATCAAAATATCATCATGATTGGTAGTAAATATCATATATATATATATATATATATCCCCAACAAACTAGATCAATGAATCCATGACCAGGAAGAGAAGTGGATCTAAGGAAAAATTAGAAAATCGAGGGTTATAAACCAATTTGTCATTCAATGTGATAGGATTTTCCAACATATCACTTCTAGATGGAATGGGAAAGTCTCTATAGCCATTGGGAGAAATAAAAACAAATTTTGGTTCATCAAGAATGAAAAACTAAAAAATTGATGCTGATAATGAGTGATATGTACTTTTTTAGGATCTAATTTTAACTATTCATGGTTTTATTGGATGGTTAGGAAAACCATGTTTCAAAAAATTTTTATCCAGTGCCTCCGAAAACCATCCTCCTGGGTGGATTTCACTATTAATAAAACCATGCACCAACCTTTTTTCAATATTTTAATTTGAATAGTTATTTCTATGCTATAAAAATAGTGTAACCAAAACATGTGCCTTACTATGTGCCTACCGAGAATCCCTTTTCTGACTATTTACAATTTCCTATAGGATTTTTGAAGTTTAAAATAACCATTATCAAACTATAAACCTCTATATTTTCCCAAAAAAACATTTCACAAGTCTACTTAACCAACCAAAACAAAACACAAAATCATTAAAAACATAAAATAAATAAATAAAGGGATAATTACTTGAAACCATGGGTTTTACATTCTCCCCACAATTGTCCGTTCTATATATATAATTTAGAAAACTAGAATTTTTCATGAATGTGTATGGTCCATTGATCGTTCATTTCCCTCTATGGTTCGAATTTTTCTTCATGAATATTGTTAAAAGTGGGTGTCCTAGATCCAACTTGTATTGCACATTGATTACTATTACATGTAATCAGTTGGTTTTAATAAATGTGTTTGTCTTGCCATGATAGTGTAGATACTTCTACATCCACATTTTTTATGGAAAAGTCCTTATATTACCTATCACATCAAAGGGTTATAGCAGGTCCCATGCTATAATGAGAACTATGAGATGCCATGACTGTAATCTTAAAGTAATGTCCTATGGTCAAGTTACATCATTCTGAAATGACATAGATGATGTGTGGCCATCAGGTGTCGGGGGTTCATAAGCATTGAGACTTCTTCTCATGAAGTTTGCACATGATGATCTCTAGTAATTGAGAACATGAGGACAGTCCCGCTTAATAGAAACACCACATGTTTCAGGTGCCATTGGTCGTTCCTATATACGGACATGTGTAATGGTCTCTTGATTTGAGATCATTATCAATAAATGTCATTTATTTACGTACATTTTATGTAAGGTGAAAACCACGGAGACAAAGTCGTGGTGAGGTAGTTTGTATCAGGTACATCATTAATGGCATGACATTGATTGAATGATCAAGAAAGGATTTGATGCTTCTGAGTTCAGGAAGAGATATCTCAAACCTGGTTGATTAGGATGGTTGCACCTTCAATAAATCCATGGCCATGGTAGTTGAATGTTTGACTGTTTGGAAAAATCAACAAATAAAATAAAGCAAAATAAAAAATGATGACACTAGTGTCCTTTCTGCTTTATTGAGATATCGAGGACGAAGAGATTATATTACTTTGACTATGTTCATAGAGAGACAGTCATTTCTATGACTTTTCCTTATCTCTATAAGTGTCTCGATGGGTTTCTAGACCCCACGCTTGGTCGGTGGATATTATCCATTTCTATTGAGTTAAGGGCCTAGAGGGTCACACATCATAGCGCCTTGAGAATCTGCCCTAATCTAGGAATATGAATATAGAACTTGGTGGGCCTTGCCGAAGGTTCCGAGCACTATCCATGTTCTATGGATCACAAAAGAATAAATAAATTCATTAATTATTCGAGTTTTGAATAATTTTTTGGATTTATTTATAACATGTATTTACAAGTTATATAGTAAATACAAGTATTAATAATAATCGAATGGATTAAAATATCATAGGTTCGATTAATATTACAAGGATGAATGAGTCTAGTTAAAGATTGAAATTTATCATGTAATATATTTATATATTATAAGTAAGTGATAAATTATAAATAATATTTATGTCATAATTTAATTTGTCATAAATAATTATTTACATCACTTATATAGCGGACGTCTATTACACAGGGGCCGGGAATCCAAACCACGTGTTTTAAACACTCCTTATATAAATGAGAGAGAGGCTCTTCTATGGATACTATTATTGTGTTATGATTGAGAGAATCACTCTCTTGCTAGATTTTAGAGAGAGTGTCTCTCAAGCGAATGAAGATCTTCAAGTTCATCTTTCTCGGATTAAAGATTCTTCTTTTGTGGTGATCGTCGTTGCGCTAAAGTGATTGTAAAAGATCCACGCTAGCACCTGGATCTTGACGAGCGGTGCATGAGTATTTTTAAGAGGCATGTGTGGACGATCTAGAGGGTTTCAACATCTTAGACTTTGAGAAACGATCACCAACATCATGTGGGGGCACTTTCACATGCTAATTCTGAACAAGGTACATGCTTAATTTATTTTTGTGCTCTTCTTAAATTTTGTGTGATCCTCGGACTAAACTGGGACAATATCATTGGATTTGACATGGTTATGTCACTCTGGTGATGCAGAAAAAATTTAATTCCCAGCCACCTTGCTTCCACTGCGTTGTCCCGGTACACAACAATGCTATCAGAGGTAGCACAAGGTTTATTCTAAGTCAAAAAAATTAAAATGCATTAAATTTAAGTGCGGGGTGTTAAAACGCTTCATTCAGATTCGATCATGTGCCGTTTCATTTTTGAATGATCATGTTAAGATCATTTAAATATTTTAAATGGATCAACTTCGCATGTCTTCGCTTTTTTTTTCTCTCATTCATTTTATATTAATCTCAATTTAATTGAGATAAAATAAAATGTTATATTTATTATTATAAATTATAAAATTTTATTTTATTATAAACTATTATTTTCATGATTTGAAGCCAGGTCCTATTTTTATTTATAAATATTATAATAAAAGAGAGTACCAAGACTCAAATTTAGGGGTCTTTTTCATTAATTTTTAATAATTTTTTAAAAAAAGTGGCCGCCATTTTGTCTAAGGACAAAAGAATTAAAAAAAAGAAAGGGAGAAGACCCGCTTTAGGGTCTCCTCTTTCACGTGGCGCATAAGAGAGGGGAAGGACAAACCCTAGCTAGCCTCCCCTCCTACTCGATCACCTCTAGTCGGCCACCTCGAGCCCATGCTGGCCCCCCCTCTATGCCAGACCACCTCTAGTTGGCCGCCAAAATCCCGCGTAGGCCTCCCCTCCATGCTGGACCGCCTACAGTTAGTCGCCCCGATCCCACGCCAGAACCGCACGTCGGACCGCCTCCTGCTAGCCGAGCCTACGCCAGACTGTCTCCTACCATCGCCCTGAGCCCCTGGACAAACTGCCTACTCGCACCAGCCAAGAACCGCACAAGCTGCGCCAATCCAGGCTGTGCCAGGCCAGGCAGCCGCCTCATCGGCATTCCAGAGCAGCGGGCTTCCAACCATGTGGTTGTCCAGTTTTTTCTCGGCCTCCTCCCACTCCCCTCAGACCACGCCAAAATATGTAGCCATTGCGGGAGTTGTTGGACGCCGCGGTCACGCCATGGTCACGCTACGGCCACACCACCGTCACGCCTCGGTCAAGCCATGGTACCCTATTTCAGGATGACACCCTGCGGTGGTACGCAGTCCTGCCGAACTCCTCTCCAGCTAGAGGAGACTCTGGATTAAATTAATTTTAATTAATTTAGTTTTTTGAATTGAATTATTTGGAATTAATTTAGGGGTTCAAATTTATTTTAATCTGAAATATTAATTTAATATATGACTAAAATTAAATTAAGGATTTGATATAATTTTAGAATTAAAATTAATGTAAACAAATGAACCGATATAATAAATTATTTAAATTCAATAAAATTCATTTAATTTATTAGAACACCGTCGAAATATTTAAATTCATTGCAATTTAATTTTATTGCACTTTTAACCCGACTAGTCTTGGGAAAGTGACTGAAATGAGGATTTATAGAATTTATTTATTTATTTAATTATTTATTCAATGTGTATGATAATTGTAATATTTAATTAGATAAATGACGGTCTGTGAAATTTTTTTAATTCAAATATGTATAAGGGTCTGCACATCCATTGAACTTTTTGTATTTTGTACCCCATACCCGTAGCCTACGAGCAATTATATTTGAAATTATACGGTGATGATCTGAGAGGGAGACCCCACCATGTTGAGGCGGTAGTCCATACATGAGTTGGGTGCTTTTCATTGGGGCATGCAGCGACACAAGTCATATATCGACTCAGGTATAGATGCCTCTAGGTGATAATTGATCAGTTATCAATTGATATTTATAGATTTTTCAAGACTAATCGTAATGCATGATTTACTTTATGCACAGTTTATTATTTTATGCATCTTCATGATTATTGTGTGATCACATAGAATAGGAAACAAGATAAAACACATAAAGATGTGATGAATAATATTCTATTGTATGCTCAGTTGTGAGCGCGAAAACATAATATGAACATAATAAATATAAAAGGATTATATTCATCAATAAATATAAAAATCCTTCAAATATATATTAAGTCCAAAAAAGTGCCTTCCATTTCTCATATCTAAACGAAACCGGTTGTTTGGGTGCTCATCAGCCTTAGTTGGGAGTGCATCTTACTACCTGGGCATTTTTAATTAGAAAAATGGGTTGACATAACTAATCTGAGTAGTCATGGATTATCCTTAGATAACTTTCTATCACATTAGAGGCAAGAGGTTTATGGAATCATGTTTGGATTCTAAAAGATGTGACTTTACTCAACAACACAAGGAACCACAAGCAACGTGGTTGGCCAGCTTAGTGCCTACCTTGATACCCTCCAAGTACTGTCATATCCCTAGCTTGTAGAATATGAGGGTGGTTTTGAGGATCCTTTCCACTAAAATACTCGAGCGATAGAGTATTCCAAATATAATAGTTAGGTATATTATGGTTCATTAAAATAGTGGAAGACATTAAATGATACAATAATTTATATATCATAAAATGTCAAAAGGTAATCATGATAAAGTATAAATTGCTAAATATTTATCTGATGTAGATTCAAAATGGAAATCACCAACACCACAAGTACATTATCACTGCAATCGATCTTGGATAATGAAAATATCATGACTGACAATAACTTACAGGAGAGGTAAAGCTGCTTGCACATAGTACTACGCCATGAAAGGAAGTTATTTGTGTTGGAATCCCCAATTCCTACTGAGCCTCCCCAAGGAGCAAACAAGATGGAAAAAGATAAGTGGAGAAATCATTTAGATGATGCTCTTGATGTATAATGCATCATGTTGTCATCCATGTCCAGCCAATTGCAAAAAATTCATGAAGAAGAGGACGCCTACAAGATGAATTCATATCTCCAAAAACTATATGAGGAGAGGGCCAGGAAAGAAAGGTATGAGATCCCAAGTGCGCTTTATAAGTGCATGATAGAAAAACGGAACCAAGATGTTCCTCACGTACTCAAGATGATTGGGTATATTGAAAGGCTTAAATCTATTTGGATCAAACTGAACCAGGAACTAGCAGTGGATCGCATTCATGCCTCTTTACCATCAAGCTTCTCGACTTTCATTACCAATTATATTATGAATGATATGACAAAGATTCTCTCGGATCTCTTGGATTTAGTTCGCCAAGTTGATAAAGACAAGAAAAACACCAATTCAACTGTCCTTATGGTGAACAAGAAAAACAAGGGTAAGTCAAAGGGTTCTAAGGCCAAGTCAAGGCCATAGATACCAATGCATCGTCCTACAAAAAAGCCAAAGATTCAGAGAGAATCTAATGAGGAGGAAGCTGTTAGCATTGGATGTGGAAAGAAAGGTAACTGGGAGAAGAATTGAATATCTAGGAAGAATAAGAAAGCTGACGCTTCTACTTCAGGTATTTTTGGTCATTGAATGAAATCTAACTTTATATACAAGTTGGGTATTGGATACGGCATGTGGCTCACACATTTGTATTCATACAAAAGAACTATGTAGGTTCAAGAATATTGCAAAAGGTCAAGTGGATCTCCGAGATGCAAATGGGGCAATTCTAGCAGCCTTGGCAGTGGGAGACTATCACTTGACTTTACCAACTTCTTTGGTTCTTGTTTTAAATAATCTCTATTATGTACCATATGTTACTAGGAACATTATCTCTGTTTCTTGTTTAGACACTATGAGTTTTTATTTCATGTTTGGAAATAAACATTTCCTCTTTTATATGAATAAAATATGTTATGGTATGGAACATCGTAACAATGGATTATATATGCTAGAACTAGAATACTCAGTATTAGAAATCAATGAAAAAAACAGCATACATGACACAAATAACACCAGCCTATGGCACTTCAGGCTTGGTCATGTAGACGAGAAGCGATTATGATGATTACATCAAGAAGGGTATCTAGAATCGGTACAGTTAGAACCCTTAGATGTTTGTCAAGCTTGTTTAAAAGGAAGGATGACCAAATCACCTGTATTAGGAAAGGGAGAATGATCCAATGCAGTGTGGGAATTAATACATATTGATGTATGTGGTCCATTTCCAGTAGAGGCAATGAGTGGTTTTCTATACTTCATTACTTTTACCGATAATTATAGTAGGTATGGCTATATCTACTTATTACAGTATAAGCCTAATTCCTTTAAATTCTTTAAGGAATACCAAAATGAAGTAGAAAACGAACCTGGTAAGAAGATAAAATAACTTCACTGAGACTGTGGCAGAGAATATCATAACCAAGCTTTTATTGATCACTTGAAGGACTGTGGGATAGTATCCCAACTCACACCTCCTTATACACCACAATGGAATGGTGTTAGAGAAATGAGGAATAAGACCTTGCTTTACATGTTAAGATCAATGATTAGTCAAACGACTCTTCCATTATTCTTTTGGGGATACACCTTGCATACAACAGCATATACCCTTAACTGAGTACCAACTAAAGATGAAGATGATATTACATATCAGTTATGGTATGGAATGAAACCCAATCTAACATACATGCTTATGTGGGGTGCGAGGAATTTTTCCAGACATTACCTTGTGACAAATTAGCATCCAGAAGCACTATGTGCATCTTTATAGGTTATCCTAAGGAAACAAGATGATACTAACTATATAACCCTATACATAGAATAGTAATTGGGGAACGATATGACACATTTTAGAAAGGGATCATATTTCTAGTATAAATAGTGGGAGAATGATTGACTTCGATGAAGTTAATGATGTATATGCACAAGAGTTAGTAGATGAACAATCTCCAAAAGAGGAAGTGGAAGAAGAAATTGTTCCTGAGACACAGATACTACATAGGTCTATATGAGATGTTAGAGAACCAGAGCATTATGGATTTGTTGTCACCAAGTCAGGTGACCCAATAATCCTTTAGGATGATGAACTTCTAACCTACAAGGAATAAGTATAAGGTAAAGAGGTAGCTAAATGGAAAGAAGCCATGAATTCGGAGATGGAGTCCCTATACCAAAATCATGTTTGGATTTTGGTAGACCCTCCAGCTGATGTAAATCCCATTGGATGCAAATGGGGATTCAAGAAGAAGTTGGACATGGATGGTAAATTTAATACTTTTAAAGGCATGACCGGTTGCAAAGGGTTTCATAGAACTTCAAGGCATTGACTATGTTGAAACCTTCTCACCAGTGGCAATTCATAAATCCCTCAGAATATTGCTTGCAATTGCAGCCTTTCATGATTATGAAATTTGGAAAATGGATGTCAATATTTCTTTTCTAAATGGGAGGTTGGTTGAAGACATCTATATGACTCATCCCAAAGGGTTTGTTAAGTCAAAGAATGCTATTAAAGTATGAAAGTAGCAGAGAATGATTTACGGATTAATGAAAGCATTAAGATCATGGAATGTTCGCTTTGATGAGGCCATAAGTGATTTTGGATTTGTCAAAAATGAAGGTGAGCCTTGTGTCTATAAAAAGGATGAAGGGAATTCTATCATTTTCCTAGTTCTATATGTTGACGTCATATTAATCGTTGGAAACAAGGTGGACGTCTTACATTTAGTTAAGAATTGGTTAAATAAATGCTTCTCATTGAATGATTTATGTGAAGCAGCCTACATTCTAGGGATCATGATCTATCGAGATAGATCTAAAAGGATGATTTTCATAAGTCACAGTACATATATTGACAAATTACTCAATAGGTATAGTATTGAACAATCCAAGAGACGAATGTTACCAATGTCACATGGTGTAAATGTCTCCAAGAAAATGTGTCCACAAACACATGAGGAGTTTGGCAGTATGAGTAGAGTCCCTTATGCTTCGGTAGTGGTTTCTATCATGTATGTCATGCTATGTACTAGGTTTTATGTTGCCTTTTCTGTAAGCATGGTGGGTTGATATCAAGCCAAACCAAGAGAGCTGCACTGGACAACTGTTAAAACTTTCTTAACGTAATATATGGGTAATAAGGATATATTTCTAGTGTATGGAGTAGATGAGGAAGTAGTTGTGAGGGGATATACTGATACTAGTTTCCAGATAGATCACGATGATATTAAATCGCTGTTAGGCTACAGCTTTTTCCTGAATGGTGGTGTAGTGATCTGGAGAAGCTCAAAGCAAGATGTGGTTGCTGATTATACAGAAGAGTATGAATATATTGCAGCTTCTGATGAAGCAAAGGAAGCAGTCTAGATGCACAAATTTATCTCAGACATTGGTGTTCAACCAACAAGTGCATGCCATGTTCTAGTATATTGTGATAATACTGCTGATGTAGTTCTTGCTAAGGATCCCAGGTCTCGCCAGAGGACAATGCATAATCTTCGGATGTTTCATATCTTGAGGGGTTTTACTCAAAGAGGTGAAGTGACAGTTAGCAGAGTAGACACAGAGGACAACGTGGTGGACCCCCTAACTAAAGTTATTTTTCAGAGGAAGCAGGATTCAGAAGTGAGAGCTAGCGGATTCAAACTTGTTAGCAGTTGGCTCTAGTGCAAGTGGGAGTGTTGAAAGTGGGTTCCCTATACCCAACATATATTTTACATTGATTATTGTTACATCTATTCAGTTTTTTTATATGTGTTTATCTTTCCATTATAGTGTAGATACTTCTGCATCATCTTTGCTTATGAGAATATCCTTAGATTATCTATCACATTAAAGGGTTATAGCAGGTCCCATGTTATAATGAGAACCCTGAGATTCCATGACAGTAATCTTAAAGTAACATCCTATGGTCCAGTTACGTCATTCTTAAAGGACACAGATAATGTGTGACCCTCAGGGGTTGGGGGCTCATAAGCATTGAGACTTATTCTCATGAAGTTCGCACTTGACGATCTTTAGTAATTTATATCATGAGGAAATAACCGCTTAATAGGAACATCACATGTTTTAGGTGTCATTGGTCGTTCCTATCTATGGACATGTGTAATGGTCTCCTAACATGGGATCATTATCAATGAATTTAATTTAATTACATACATTTGATGTAAGGTTAAAACCATGGAGACAAAGTCATGTTGTAGTAGTTTGTATCGGGTACGTCATTAATGGCATGATATTGATTGAATGATCGAGATAGGAATTGTCGCTTCTGAGTTCCGGAAGAGATATCTCGGGCATGGTTGATTAGGATGGTTGCACATTCAATAAATCCATGGCCATGGTAGTCTAAGGTAAAACCGACTGGACAAATCAACAAATAAAATAATGAAAAACAAATAATGATGACACCACTGTGCATTCTACTTTATTGAGATATCGATGATGAAAAGATTATATTACACAGACTATGTTTGTAGGGAGGCAGTCATTGCTATGAATTTTCATTATCTCTATAGAGGCCTTGATGGGTTTCTAGACCCCACTCTTGGTCGGTGGATATTTTCTGCTACTGTTGAGGTAAGGCCGTAGAGGGTTACACATCATAGCGCCTTGAGAATCTGCCCTATTCTGGGAAAAGGAATACATATCTTGGCGGGCCTCACCAAAGCATCAGGGCACTATCCATGTTCTATGGATCACCAAAAAATAAATAAATTCATTAATTATTCGTGTTTAGAATAATTCGTTTGATTTATTTATAACATGTACATAAAAATTATATAGTAAATACAAGTATGAATATTATTCGAATGGAATTAAATATCCTAGGTTCGATTAATATTAGTAGGAGGAATGAGTCGAGTTAAAGACTCAAATTTTTCATTTAATATATTTATATATAATAAATATGTGATAAATTATAAATATTATTTATGGCATAATTTTATTTTTCATAAATAATTATTTATATCACTTATATAGCGGACGTCCATTACACGGGGGTCGGGAATACATACCACGTGTTTTAAACACTCCTTATATAAGTGTGGGAGAAGCACTTCTATGGATACTATTCTTGTGTCATGATTGAGAGCATCACTCTACTCCTGGAATTTAGAGAGAGGTTATCTCAAGATAAGGAGGATCTTCAAGTCCATCCTTCTTAGATTGAAGCTTCTTCCTTGGCGACGATCATCGTTGCACTGAATTGATCGTCGAAGATCCACACTAGCAGCAGGATCTTGACGAACGGTGCACAAGTAGATTCAATAGGCATGTGTGGATGATCTAGAGGACTTCGATATCAGAGATGTTGAGCAATGATCACCAGAGTCTTGCGGCGGACTTGCACATGCTAATTCCGAACAAGGTACATGCATAACATATTTTTGTTCTCTACATAAATCTTGCGTGATCCTCAGACTAAATCAGGACAAGATCATCGGAGTTGACATGGTTATGTCACTTCAGTGATGCAGGAAAATTTTAATTCAAACCCAACAGCATTCATTGTGTCGTCCCGGTACCCAAAAAATATGAAGCTATTCACACAAACCACACACCCGAATGATTATTCTCCACACACAATATATTCTCCTTCCGATTAAAAAATTATACTTGCTTATGAACCAATATATAATCTGGCTCTTGGTTACCATGATCCCATCATATCACATTGTCAAGATTAGTTTTATTCTATTTCATATAAGATACATGAAATACATTGTGAACTTAACTATGTCATGGGGGAATATCCATCCTACATTCCACCTCAACAAACCATTCATGTAACCCAAAATAGCCTATGTATAGAAGAGATATCATTCGCTGATTTATAAAAAGATGATGTCCAAGCATTATAGATATCCTGAAAAACACATGATCACTCACCTCAAATAACAATGGACATTGATGATGATCTGCATACAAATTTTGTATTTCTTTGAACCATCTTTGTCCTTTTCTTGATCAACATAATCTTATTTGTTGTCTATTAGACAAGGCTCAACCCATGTTGTGAAGATTCGATTATTCCCCCCCAAAAAATGTCGAGAATGGAAAGGATTCCCATACAATGATTTAAAAGAGTCCATATTTATCAAGATAATATAACTATTGTTATAAGAGAACCATACTACTGGTATGTTCCCTTTGATGAACCACCATAATCAATTGCACATTCCTGCTGCATGTCTTCCAACATTTGTATCAATCTTTAAAATTATAAATCTATTTTGGGCTGACATGCAATACTCAAGGGGAACCGAGTTTCAATGCCTTTATATAAGGATTTAAATAAATGATTCATGAACCTTATACCGTGATCTGATTCAATTGAAACATGTTACACAATGACTTAGTGCAACATATCATATATATATTTTTAACATGTCATCTAGCATATGATATTCACAAATATGAATGAAATGGGATGATATTATAAGATGATATACAATAACCAATATGGAATCGTGATTCTAAACCATCGTTGGGAGTCCTGTCAGAAATTACATGGATATCAACTCCTCTTCCCATAGAGGAATCTATAAATACTTCTACATAGCTTGTGGTTGTTTACTCTATGACATAACATGCAGACAAGTTAACCAACATAAACAAACTCATCCTTATTCCTTTTCAAACCGGACAATAAAAACTATTCATTCAATACCATATACATCTTAAGTATCCCATTTTGATCAACCCATCACAAATAGTGTAAGCATGATATTTTTCCCCTAAACGAACATATGTATAAGAATCTGATTCTAAAACCCAAAAATTAAACGCCAAACTAGTTTCTATCTCTCAATGTTCTCCCACCCATTACGTTTTGGCCACATAGTATCACATTCAGAATCATATATTAGTGCCTCTTGGACCATATACACAAATCAAGGCTTGACATAACATTAATGAAATCTATGGAACTACCACATTCTTCACAATCCAAGTTCATGTCAGCTATCATAGATATCAAATTCCGTTGATCAGAAGCCCCTTTTCCAAATAACCATATGAATTTCTAATTAATGAATCTACCACTAAATTTATTTTTTATTGTGTAAAAATCATGTTAAAGTAAAACATTTGGATATAATCCATATATAAAATTTTTATCAGTTTAGATTCCATTTGTGGTAAAATAATAATCAATATATTTGGATCTGTGAGCACTATAAATTTATCACAAAAGATGTAATGATTCCAAGTCTTAATGGAATGGAGTAAAATAGTTAACTCCAACTCATGTGTTGGGTAGTTCATATCATTAAATGGTAAATTCAATGATACATAAGAAATAACCCAATCCCCATGCATGAGAACACATCAAAACCTACATTTCGAATATCATAAAACAACACATGCCCATTTCTGGACTCAGAAAATATCCTGAATGGTGATACATTATGGCTAAACAATATCTCTTGAAAATAATTATAACATTACTCATTCCATCTAAATGAACATACACCCTTGTTAAAGCTTTCAAAGGTTGTCCTAGTCATAAAAATTCATGAATCAAACGTTCATAATAAAAACTTATACAAAGGAAAATTTGTATTTGAAACACATTAATTGCTGGTTTCCAAGAGATAATAGCCCAATCATTTTACGATCCAAAAAATTATTCATTTAGTGATTACATAAAAACATAAATGTACTTATTGTATTAGAAAACACAAATTGATACATTTTTATATAGACCAAAATACCTCATGACTCTCATAATTATCGCTATGGGTTTCTCATGCCCATACTATGTCATTGAATACCCCAATATATCATCCACAAAATCACCCTAAAAGAATATAGATATTTCAAATAATAAATTCATCAATGAAATAAATACTTTTTGTGAATTATTAAGAACAAAAGACAAAGGTACATACTCTTAATGTGCATATCTACTCCTTAATGCTTCGTTTAGAGTATCCACCTTTCAAATGTGTAGTTGGTTATATCCTGATCACAATTAGAATTTTGAGAACCACCAAACTCCACATAATTGATCAAATAAGTCATCTATTTATGTAAGTATATATAAATTCTTTTTCTTAATTAGGTTAAAAATATAATAATCAAAAAAAAATTAAGTGTTCCATCTCTATTTTTGACATAAAAATACCAGTGCGTCCCATGTAGGCATGTTAGGCCAAATGAACCCTTTTATTTTAGTTCTTCCAACTACAAATTAAATTCACTTAATTCATTTGGTTTAATACATTAATAGGAAATGGAAATAGGACTACTCCTCATAAAGTGAACAATAATATACTACACTTACCTTGTGGGTGTAAAACATGAGATTTTTGGGTAAAAACATCTAGTGACTGATCATCAATCACTAGAAAACTGCACTTATAAATCTAATCAACCAATTCAAAATTCAACAATACCAACTGTTACGATATCATTCTGACTTTTGGTTCTAAAATGAATGTTTGACCTATAATTATATTATAGTCTCCATTAAATACATAGTTGATGAAATAATAAGTCATAAAACTAATATTTTGAGTATAAAAATCTATATGAACCTTGATCAACTGCATCCTTTCCATAACTAGGATTATGTGATGAAAATTCTTGTTAAGAAAAAATACTTCCAACAATAAACCGACCCCATAAACATGTTTTTCACCTTCTATACACATGAAGGTTCTACATTATCGTTGACCAAGAAGAGTTTGATGTTTCAAAACAGAAGGAATCATTTCATTATTTAAACCGAGATGATCAACATCACGAGAGGAAATAAACAAATAGGATGTACTCATTTCAAGTAGTGATTTTTGAGTGATATAATTCAAAATAATTGTTCCAATGAAAATTTAAATTCTAGATTGATCATCCATAATTAAATTATCACTACCATCTAACTACTTAAAAACTTCACAGTGTTCCTTATTACCATATTTAGATTTCCCTTGTTGAATAATCATGGTATTCTTGGAATTACCATGGTGATCATGGCTTTATTTGTGACAATTTCAATGTTTTCCTCATCCCGTCAAATCATAAGATGTCTGCAAAAAATGAGAAGAGTCCTAAACACCTAACCATAGTGTATAGTGATAATAAAAATGAATAATACCCATTTGAATGAATTTTTTTACACACTCTGTTGTGTTTTATAATCTCACTTCAAGAGGTATAAGTAACAAAAATAAAAACATCATAAATTTAGCATTGGTTTTGTACGATGATTTACTGATCTAGATGTCTTCTTTTGAGCCATTATAGTACATTAAAAATAGTTGTCCCTCTTCATATTGTACCCATAATTAGATATCACATCATGTCCAATATGTATCAAAACTATTCCTCCATATATTTTTCATAATATTTTTCTTTCTGCTACTATCTCTTTGTAGACAGTCCTTATAAAATATGTTATACTATGCAAGAAAATCATCGATTAAATCTATTTCCTCAACCCATGTTAAGAAATGTGTATCTTTAAAGATGAACATGCATTAAATTTAGGTGTCTGTGGACCAGAATCATTAATTTATCCACATGCTCTATGACTAAGAGTCTCTATATCTTCAAATTGAAAAATTCTATCATCCATGAAATCTTAAATGTATGAGGATTTAATTTTTTGATAAAAAATTATTCAAAATCTCTCAATGTAATGACATTGTCTAATTTGAATTGAAATTCAAAATCCCACCACTGGAATGAATAACCATCCATTATATATTTTTCGTTCATGACTTTCATCTCTACTCGTGTTACAAGGAAATCAAAAATTTGATTTATCTTATTAATCCAAACCTCTTCCTTCTCTAGTTATAAATCATCCTGAATGATCGGTTGATAATACTTATGAAACTAAATTAAATGATCCACCTTAATTGGTTCATCCCTCCTATTCCCTCTATCCATAGCATAAAAGGCATAAAATATTCTTTGAACTAGCTTTTGGTTCACCTGTAGCTCTAGTGCAACCACGTTATCAACAACTTCTTCCAGTTTTTTTCCACGACACCTACCATGTTCCATTTTATATAAAAAAACACTATAAGTATCACTCTCTGGAAAATAGAAGCATAAAAATTCAAATTTACCATATCACAAATACTATAAAAACGAATTTCAAAAATTCCCCACATTCCATTTGTATCCCATTTTTTTAAGTCCACCATGATTTTGAAAATCATCCAATTTTTGAAATACACACATCATTCCTTTTTCAAATAATACATTTGAAACTAAATTCAACACTTTTTAACAAATAATCATTTTACAAAAATAAAAAACATTATTCAAAATGAAATATGTAGTCATATTAGAAATTAATTTTATCAATGCATGTTATGTTTTTTACATTAGATAAACCCATAACAATGAGATTAAAAATCCTATAATTGTATTCAAATCATTTATGTACCATAATACTTGGAAACATTAAGTTTATCCTAAGCGGGCTTGATACGTCTTTTTATGGTCTAAATATCTTATCTCAATAATACCACTCCTTTCAACCATACCAACTCAATGACTAACACATAATGAGTATCAAATTTAGGAAATTTCAGGTGTAGTGGAAGTGTGTAGTTAAGAGGTACCCCAAATTTTCATTTGGTGATAATCGATGATGAATATGAGATCTATGTGATAATTATTTTAATTATCAACAGAATTGAATTAATGAAATATAAAATTAATGAATTTTTGGAACCAAGATAGAGGAGATTAAAACATATTGTATATAATTAATTTAATTAAATAAATATTTTTCTATATTAAATTATTTATTAAATGATGAATCTAGTGAAAGATATGTGGTCCTCCATTAATTTCATTATATAAACTAGGCAGAGATTTACTCTAGTGGTGATCCACATGTGTTCCTCAAAAAAATATACATCTCTAAAGGAGTCTATAGGCAATAGCATTGAAGATCCTTATGGTTGCCTCATTCTCATTGATCTCCTTGATAGTCGCTTCTAAATAATTCTACTTCATCTGGTAGAGGATGATTTCATTCCACTCTTGGGATCATTTATAGGGATGGGAGATCTCTATCCTTGAGAGTATTATGCTTGATTCTCTGTGCACAAGTCAATTGTCTAATGAGAAAATAATATAATTCGGTATTTATATTTCTAGGGTTAAAATAAAATAATCACACAAGTTCCCTTGTTTATTTTATTTAATCCTAGAAAAATATCATGCTAAAGAACAATAATATTATTAATTCTCCATAATTTCATAACATGTTGATTATAATTTAAAATTAAATAATTAAATTGTATTCAATATTTATGATTTCTCACAAGACCATTAAACATGTTATGTTGTTCATACACAATATTTATTAGGCCTTCAATAATTTTAATTTATTAATTAATGAAAATATCATAGAATTATTCACCAATAAAAAATAAATATTATATTTAATAAAGTACAAAGAAATGTATATTTAATATTTCTCTCCAACTATATTTTTTCAAATAACTGGTGAATGAATAAATGTGATGAATCATTAATTGAATAATTATTAAACCACATATTGGAATAATATTTATTCATCATTTTATATAACAAATAATAATATATTATTTAACTTAGATTGTCAATGCATATAGTGTGCGACCTTCTAGGACACTTTCTTAATGGAATTAGGTGACACACCTTAAAGTCCAAGGATTTTTTCTAGAAACATGCCAACGCATAGATAAAGAATGAATTTAATGTTGCAACAATATTTAACCTCATTTGGATGCTTACCATATAATATTATCCCTTTTTCACAAAATCTCTAATCGAGAAGGATGCATTCCAATGACATCAACCTATATACTCGATATCTCTATCTTTGACTTTCCAAAAATTTCAATTTCCAATAGAACATAATGGAAAAGGATTTATTTAGGCTATATCATTTACATCAAAGGGCCTGAGCTATTAACTTCTGTTAAAAAATGGATAAAAGTTTTCTCACATTATTCATTAATGCTATATTACTTGTGATGCAACGAATGTATCTGACCTCACCATGAACATATTCTATCATATTTTTTATCAATACATCAATGTACATGACTCATAATACATATTAATATTAATATTAATGTCTAAGGAACAATATACATGTCTGTAGGTAGGAACATCCAAGGACACATATAAATGTGGATTTCTTACTAGCATGTCACATTAACACAGTAACCTATTGGATACTACTAAAGATGTACACCCTGAGAATGAGTCTCAAATTCCTATGAGTATCCACCTCTAATATAATTTATCATTTTTATCCCTCAAATGATATTATTCATCCATAGAACATATATTCAAGAATAATTTCTTAGCACTTCCAAGTTCTCAACCTAATAGGGAACTGATATGACCTATTATTATGATAGATACTCTTAGGAAATCATCACATAATCTGTCTGGAATATGAAAAATCATGATGTAATAAGTAGTTTATTAATATTCAAGGAAATGAATAATTTTTTATTATAAATTACATAGAAGTTAGGTCTAGTTCGTCAACTCTAACAGACACCCACTTTCACTAAATCTGACTACTAATACCCATCAAACTTCTATATCCCTCATGATACTAATTCTTCTACCACGATGGACCATTAGTTCAGGGGTACACCACATTCTATTCTATGGGTACTGTACTCACTCAAAATTAATATATTTTCTAAAAATACCTCAAGAGGTTATAGTTTCGGAGTGTATTCTTTTTCCGTTGGTGTGACCGTGGATATTTTTAAAGAGCCTTAATTATAGTATTATCACATTACAATGTAGTAGGATCTTTGTTCCTAGATATCACATCATGTTGTTGATAAAATATCTAAATCGATGTAGATTTTTTGGATATATCAATAGCTACTACATACTCAGAATCCAATATATAAACATCGTCAACTAGCTACTATGAATTCATCCACTCACAGCTCCTCCATTGAGAAAGAAAACATACCCTAATTGTGACCTCAGAACAGTCTGATCAATTTTAAAACTTGATTCAGTATAACTCATGATGATCAGCTCCTCGTATCCTCCATACATTGGGAACATATACTTATTTCTTCATAGATACATTATAGATAACCTAAATAGTAGTCCATTTTTTCTCGTAGATCTTCTAGATATCTACCTCCAATACTCAATATATAGCAATCATCATGTCTAGTACATAACATATAATATATTACTGATTTTTTTTACCAAAGTGTATGGGATCTTATTCATTCTCTATTTCTCTTGATGAGTTTGGGGACAAATTTTTATTTGAGGATGTAAACCATCTGTCACCGTAACTTGTCAAGTCTTTGAATTTAGCATAAAATTTTCATTAGTATTTGGTCAATATATATAATTTTACAAATTCAATTAATCCTCTTAGATCTATCACATTTGATCTTGATCTCTAGAATTTAGGCATTTTATGCACATGTATTTCATGCAAAATCACTTGTATAACTAGTATTTAATAGACAGTAAGACTAGTACGTCATTTCTAATAAGTATTATGTCCTCAACATTTAATACTAGAATACTGATGAATTTTATACTAAACCACATATAAAAAATAGCTTTAAAATTTATTATTAGTGAATACAAATACATTAATAGGTTCATCAAATAGAATGTTCCTTGAACTAGATTCTTTATTAAATGCATAAATCAGTCTCTACAACCTGAAATTATTTTCATCATCACCATGAGTCACAAACACATATGTATATGTTATATATATATATATATCTTATTGAAGGTTAAAATTATGTAATATAGTATTTACATCCATATTCCAAATCACATTTTCAGGGTATGTTGTTTCAAGAAACTGAATTATGATGGATTTATACATTGAAACTGGCGAGAAGGTTTCATCATAGTCAATTCTCTAATGTTGTTTAAACACATTATCCACTACCATTTCATTTTAGGTACATACCATAACTTATATTTCTAGTTTCATCTTGAATACCCATTTCCATGCAATATAATTTACATTTCCTAGCATATTGACCAAAACTAAAACATGGCAATGATACATGTAATAAATTTTTAAATTCATTGCTTCTTTCCATATTGCTTCTTTTGAGATCTCCACTTCCTCCTTGTTGGAGAGAGGTTCATTATCATAAAACAATAATGGGACACCATCCTTAGTGACCAGAATACCATATCACTCTTGTTATCTTACTACTCTTATGCACCTACCCAGTACATGTGAGTCACAAACTGCATATTCTATGGTGACATGTGGAATCTATTCCTATAACAACTCTTTTGTATAATGAGCGTCAAATTCATGGAAATAAATCATTCTCCCAGTATTCTTTTTTATGATTTTCTCCCTCTCAAGAAATTCATCTTGTCTAGTGAGAGACACTTTCTTATTAAATGGGTTGTGTGGGTAGATTCCATTTGTATCCTTGACATACCATTTAATGATACCCTTTTTGCCTTGGGGTTCTTGATTATTTCATAAGAAATCCTTAAAAAACGCCTTGCAACCCCATAATTGTGTATGTGATAAGATGGGATTCTTTCAACTCCATCACTCGATGGAAAATCCTTTTTATACTTAGTCAGTACTCATATTAATGTGTATGAAACTGTGGGTAATTAATAACTCTATAAGTATAACGTATGATCAATATGACTCATCATTAACCTTACCACTTCCAACGAGGTAAAATTCTTATTTTTCACTAACACCATTCCACAGCGGTGTATAAGAAGGAGTGAGATGAGATATAATCCCAAACACCGTAAGAAATTCAAGGAAATCGGGGTTATGAGAATCACTAGCTTGATCTGATCGAACCGTCTTTATCTTCATACCATGATGATTCTATAATAAATTATTCAAATATATGAATTTCACAATGGACTCAGCCTAATTTCTCATTAATTAGACATAGGCATATCTACTCAAGTCAATAGGAAAAGTTATAACATATTAATATCACACTCAAGATTCTACATAAAATTGTCCACACAAATCAGTGTGTACCAGTCCAAGAAGCTATATGGCCAATTCACCCTATCAACCAAATGGAAGTTCAGTCATTTTTACTTTTAAATAAGAATTATACTTATCATGTTGTTTTAGTTTAGAAGAGTCTAAATAAACATCATGACATAGCATTGTCGAATTATTTTTGTTTACATGACCATGATAGTTATTCCCCAACTGGGTGTTTTATGAGTCATGCTAACATGATACATTATCAATTTCTAACACGTGGTTTTCATAATTTTATTCATAAAGACCATTATTTAAATGTTCCATACCATAGAATATGTTTTCCATATAAAAAAATTAATTTCCAAATGTGAATATAAACCCATTTATATCAATGAATTATATAGAAACTATCTTCTTAGTAACTTTAGGTACATAATAAAAAAAATTAACCAAAATAATTATTGTTGTAAATGAAAGGTTGTATCCACCAATGGATAGCGTAACTAGCCTCATTCCATTGTTAGCTCTCATATCTCCCTCTCCTTTAGAAATACTTCAAAATCTAATTATTTTATTTATTATGATGAATATTTGAGCCCCACGTTTATATGTAATACCCAGTGTGATGAAATGGAAAAATTTAACTCGATATTGAACACACCATTAGTTTCCCCTTGCTTCTATGTGTAATTCCTCTTCTTGTATCCTATCATTCCAAATGTTAAACATATCAACATCTTTTCCATTTGTTGCCTCTAGATCTTCTTCTTCCTGGTAGGATGGTGCTTGGGAGCATTAGATTTTTTATAAGTCCTAGTCCCCATTACGTTGTCCATTTTCTTAATCACTATAAAGACTACAATTTTTTCACACCCCATATCTTTATCAACCTGGTGAATCAAGGTGAGAAGTTCTAAACGACTCTTAACATTATTGATCATATATTAATTTAAAAAGATGAAGGATTAGTTTTTGGGACGTGATAAATGGATTATATCTAAATTTGAATCATATAGTAATTTATTCCCTAAGATGTGTGGGCATTCAGCATAGAAAATAATATTGACTGTATGAGGACCAATTGGAAAAGATATCCCGATATTAGTTATGAACAAAGAATTGAAGATCATATACCTCTCTTTTCAGGCCTTCGCAAGATAAATATCCAGAAGGTGAGATATCATTCTATATGTGTCCATGTCCTCATGTTTCTTCCAATGCTCATTGTATATGAATGTCAGCTTGAGGCACTGAACATCTATAACATCATACAGATGTTTCTCATACAGAGATAACTCCTCAACAATATCCTTATTTCCATGAACAAATAGTAATGGTTATTGGAGCACATACAATTTTATGTCATGGAGAAGGATGACACATTGATGCCTTTTCCACTACTAGAAATTTGTGCTGGTGAGAAGGTTTTCTATCCCACGTATGGATCACAATGATATGTTGGATGACATTTTATAACACATTCTACATAATACGATGGGAGGGATTTTATTAACTTATCTGATAAATTTAAAAAAATAAATTAGTATTATATTTATTAGTCTTCCACTATTTTATCAAATCCCACTATCCTCCACCATTAGAATCGAAATATCTTACTACTTAGACATTCTATTATCAAGGACCATATTCAGCTTCTCATTAACCCAACATAGGTTGGTAAAAAAACACTAATGGTTCTATGAAGTTATTATAAATGTAAAATCCAATTACACATTGTTTTGTGATCTGCTTAGTTGACTCCACAATCTGGAAAAAATAGTTTATATTTCTTCAAAATTAGACATTTAGTTACCCCATGTCCTTCTTTGGAAGTCAACAGTTGATGTCAACCATGATATGTAAACCCCAAAATTCAATTTAGAATTCCTATAAAATTGGAAGAACCCTAACATATGGTGGTCAAGCACATTGAACTATGGTTTACTTCAAACTGAAGTACAGGAAGGATTTACCCACCAGATATTTTATTGATAGATTTTATCATTTTATGCTTAAATTTCAACGTATTATCTTTATCAAATTATTTTGAATTTTAAATGGGATTACTAAGTGATTAAAAATATGTTAGATAATATTTAACCATAATCCAGGTTACTTGATTTTTATATTTTGTTCTTGTGAAGTCATAAATTTCATGATCGTGATAAGAATTCCATAACAAAATAACCATGCAACTAATAGAAATAAAATAATAAGGTGGTATGATCATGATGTCTTACTAGGGGTTAGTTTACCTAGTGGTTGATAAACTAACTATTTATATATGGGAAAAATACTATGAACCAGTTAATGTTTGTGTTTTAGCTTTCCACATGTCCATTAATATATCCACAAGGATTGGATTCTACTTGGATCCGAACATGAGCCACCTCCACATGGTTGGGAGCATCATCATTTACATATTCCTTATAGTCACACATTATTGAGGGGAAAAGAGGGGTTTACATAAAACAAATCATGGTTGTGTAGTCCCTACATATTGAAAGGTATGATGTCACACATGCCAATAATTTTATTTAATAGTAAATTAAAAAAATCCAATCACATAAAAAATGTCTAGTCTATCTCATGATCAACCACATGAATTTCACGGATTCTGTATTTAATAAAACTAGAATTAAATTATTAATATTTTTTTTAAGAAAAATTATGGTTGAATTGATTAGTTATTGACAAAAATTAATAAGTAAATTTATCTTAATTCCACTCCAAATTTCGTTGAAATTATCATCCATTATAATTCTAAAAAATTTAAATAAATTTATTTAAAATAAATGTGAACATATATGTACCTTGGAGGTAACACAGTGAATACCTTTCCAATTCATCTCAACATGTATTTGACTTGTTTACTATTTTAATATTGTGAAATATGGCATAACCAACTTATCACATAATTTCACGATGATTACATCCGAGATTATGACATGAATTACATGATTTTTTGGCCACATTTTCTACATTAATGTATGTATATTAACAACTTTTAAAATGACTCAAAAATGATATGAATATCAGAACATTATGAATAAATAATTTAACCATTAAAAAAATTGTAAATTAAAACCTATCAGTCGGATTGTCCTATCATTATAACCACCCACAATTACATGTTTCATGGTTTACATAGTAAAAAAAATAAATTTTAAATATTTTTATATTCATAAAAGTACACAGTGTGTAGATATGATCTACAATGAAAATAAATCTCTAACCATCTATCCAAGTAACACACATAGGGACCCAGCTTGTAATATGTGCCTCAGAAAATTTGGAGTACACGATATGTTCAATGGGACAAATGCAGTGGTGACTCAGAGTTACACGGTCAACAGTTAGGTACATTTATTGAATACATTGAACGACTTTGAATTAAGGGGACTACACATTGTGTACATGGGCTACACTATAGGTACTCTGATTGAATATGCACCTATCCATCCCAGTCAACACATAGTGTAAGAATTAACTACAATTCGTTTCATTAATGAGAAATGATTGAGTAATTTCAGAAATCACACTATGTGCATTGAGAAAAACTACATAGAGTGTACCTCCGGTAACCTGGTGTGTAATTATATTTAATCTGGGAAAAATCCATAGACCCTTAGGATGAGATCTTGGAATTTATTTTTATTATAAAATTAAAATTCTTGATTTGATCTATGAGAAATTAATGAGGAAGAAGTAGATATCACAATTAGGATTAGAAAATGACAATCATTGAATTATAAAACAAAATTTGAAATTCCAATATCACTAAACATTTATAAATAATTATAACCAATTATGTTCCCACTCTAATACCACATGTATGATTTTAGTGTAATAGCAGCACACATTAAGTCAATGCCCAGATTTTCTTTTTCCCATAAACGCTGATCAAGGATAGATCTATGAGATGATGAACTATATCAAAAATGGAATTGAATCAGTGAAATAGACATGGGATTAATTCTAGAATATAGGGATATGACATAAACAAATTTTTCTTATGATTTATTTAATTAGATAATAAAATACCTCTAAGGAATTCATTATTTGATGATTAATCCATTGACAGATATGTGGTCAACCATCATTATGTTTTAGAAACCAAGTGTATATTTCATTTAACGATGATCCACATGTGTTCCTTAAATACCTATACATCACAATAGTAGGCTTCGGGTGCTAGCCTAGAGGATCCTTGTTGTTTTTTCATCCTCTATGATCACCTTGATAATTTCATCCAAAATATTCTCCTAGATCTAGTGGGAAGGATTTCTCTCCATTCATGGGATCATTCTTAGATTTTGTATATCACTAGTCTTGAGATGAATCTCAAAGAATCATTGTGCACAGCTGAATTAGATAATATGAAAATAACATAATTTGGTGTTTATATTTCTTGGGTTAATTTAAAATAACTACATAACTTCCTTTGATTATTTAATTTAATCCAAAACACCCCATGTCAAATAATAATAATTTTATTATTATTTCTCGACATGTTCATCACATGTCGATTATAATTTTATATTAATTAATTAAATAATATACTATATTTTATATTTCTCACAAGACCACAAAACTCAATTTTCTATTCCTCCACAATATTTATTAATCCTTGAATAATTTTTATTTATTTGTTAATCAAATATCTCTTATTTATTCCCTAGTAAATAAATAAATATTATATTCTCTAAATAGAAAGTAAATATTTATAAAATATTCTTGTTGTAATATATTCTCCCAAATAACTAGTGGTGGAATAAATTTGATAAATCCTACATTTATAATAATTAAACCATGTGTATGGATAATTTTTATTCCACGTGTTAAATAATAATTTATAATACAATAGTTAACTGAGATTCTATATAAACAGAGTGTGGGACACTCTAGGCCTCTTTCTTAGTGGCATTAGATGATGTAACTTAAAGTTCTATGTCATTTTCTAGTAACAAGATAATGCATCCATAGAGAATGATGAAAATTATATAATTAAATTTCAACTCATATGGATACTTACCTGGTTATATAATCCCTTTATCCCAATATATATAATCTATCATTTTTTATTTCAGTTCCATCAATCTATAAGCTTTGTATCACTTTCTATGACTATCCAGAAATAGAACATACATATATAACACCATGGCCATGGATTTAATTTGGATATATCATTTCCATCAAAGGGAATGAGATACTAACTATGGTGAATGCACTAAAGGGATAATTATTTTCTCATACTATTCATTAATGCAATATTACTCATGATGCTACCAACATATCCTACCTCACCACAATCATATTTCATAACATTTTTAATCATTAATTAAATGTATACCACTCATAATAATTATTAATAACATTAATAACATTCAAGGACCAAAACGAATTTCCAAGGATAGGAATATTCAATGAAACTTATAAATGTCGATTTCCAACTGAAGGGTTTCATTCTAATAATTTTCTTTTGGGATATTACGAAGCGTGTACACCATGAGAAGGTGCCTCAATGTCCAATGAGTATCCACCCTTGATTTCTTGTATAATTATTCCCTAAAATGATATCGTCTATCCATGGAACATATATTCAAGAATAGTTTCTTAGCAATTTCGTGTTCTCATCATAGTAGAGAACCACGACGACCTTTTAGTGTGACAACTACATATAAAAAAACTCAAATATTATGTCAGGCATAAGAATAATAATTATGTGATATATTTTTTATTAATATTCAGAACAATTAATGCATATAAAAAATAATTTTCATTGATGTTGGTTTTAGGGAACCAACTCAAACACTCCAAGACCGATACAACTGATAATTATGCATCGAACTGACTAGTACAATTTTTTCCACAATGATACTTGTATATGTGATATTTATACTATTTATATGGTAATGATTGAACAATATGATACCACTTGTATCATAACTCCCCCAAAATTGTCATGGGAAGGTACGTAGGGGATCATTATTTGAACATAATATACATCCCAAATACAGTAATGTATTGTAATAAATTCCAAGAGATTCAATAAAAATGGGGGATTATTTTTCATTTGAATGTAAAAAAACAGACATACTATTACCTAATTATAATACATTATACATGATAAAAAATTATACAACTCAATTTATAAAAGACCAGCCAAACTATATCCTGGTACCATGAAAAAACCATGATCACATTAACTCCAAATAGGAAGACAAAACCAATAAAAATCAACACCTATAAATATGATGATTTAACAAATTATAAGAATATATAAGAACTAAATCCAAATTACATTACCTAGTATTTTGAATCACCTCCGAATAAATTTGATGCATTCCCTTTACACGATTCATTATAAATAATATCTTCAAAAGTTCCAAAGTTCCAAATAAGGGGAATGTAATAAAAATATATATGTTTTGAAAAATTTAATTTTCTACACCTTCCAATAGTATTGAACATGTTAGAACCGTTATGTAAACACATTATATATAAACAAATTGGAAACAAATTATATCAAACATAATCCATATCTATGTAGAACAATTTTAATACAAAAAATATAGTTTACAGAAAGAATCAAATTAATTCATCCAACTATTTTCATTTTCATTTTGAATAATCCACTCCATTTAAAATTTCATCACACATACATACTCAACCGCACAAGTTTAGTTTTACCCTTGATAGTTCAACTGTAAGGCCATAACATATCCCTTTGATGTAGGTACATCACAACTAATATCCATTAGTATCAACTCATTCTTGACCATTTAATCCCACAATAATTCCAACCAATATCTTCCAATCCCTTTCAATAAAATAAAAAAATTATTGAAAAATATTTTACATGAATCAAAATCAAAATATGATTTAAAAATCATTTTTTAAATCAAGATACCACATTAACTTTCCAAAAAAACAAAAAATTTAACAATTCGTTAAACATTCAAAAAAGGCTTTCAATAATGTATTTTTTACAATAGTTTCAGAATCATTTTCAAGTAAAACTATCAATTTTAAAGCAAGACATCATGTCCTAAAAATATGAATCGAGATTGATGCCACCTACCTTAGAAACTATGGAGAAAATGAAGAACGACATGTAGTTTTCATCAAAACCAAGTTGAATATCCAAAAAGCCAATTTTGATCTTGTCCCATGACAACCAAACAACCTAATATCTCTATTATTGTCAAGAAAGATGAAATACCTAACCCCAACTTACTAGATATGTGAATCCAAGAAAGGGAAGAGAAATAGATCTATGGAAAACCATCATGAACATAGACATACCAAGCCATTCATCCTTAAAAGAACTAGTATTTTACAAATATATTACATCCAAATCAATGTGATAAGTATTTACATCCTTTGGGAGAAATAAAAACAAAGTTAGGGTCATCATGGTGGAATAAAGAGTGACTTAAATCAAATCCCATGTGAGAAACACTTTTTTAGTATGTAATTCTAATCATTACGTGGTCAAAACGATCAGTTAGGAAAACCTTATGACAACCAAGAGCCTTAAACAACCTATCAACATCCTTCACATGGATGGATAGAATGGTTAGAAAAATAACTTTCCAGTTGTGGTTTCCCCTCTATTCCAAATTACATGGTTACCCTTACTGTTTCCTCATGGTTTTCAAAAACCATGAGGCTAACGGAGCACCTATACAAAACCCTATGTATCACTGTGAATGGTTTCCTATAGGAGTTTCAAATTTCTAATAACCATTATCAAACATTGAACAACTAGAGAAGCTCTAAAAACATTTCCAATTCCACCAAACACTCCCAAACTCCACAAAATCATTTTACATACATAAAATACAGAAGTGAATGATTAATTAAATGAAACTGAAGGTGATATGTATAAAATTGAGATAAATATATTAAATAAATATTTTTTGAATATTGAAATATTATTTAAAACACATTAATGAAACTATTTAAATATAATAAATGAAATTTCATGGAAAAGTACATAGTAAATTTTTTAATAGAATGTTCCATGAATGTAACATACTTGTTGGTTTCTTATATATCAAAATAATAAATTAAATATAAACATATAAAAAAACATAAGCATAGGATAATAAAATGTATTTTTTTTAAAATATTTGAATTGTTTTATTTTACAATAGTAAATATGAAGATAAAAAATCTCAAAATAAAATTATAATGTAATATATATCCCTGGCCTCAGGTTCCACTTAACCCATTAGTGGTTTTAAATTAAGGTATAATGAATTTAAAAAAGTTATAATTTTATAAAATAACTATATATATACTTATAATATCAATATGATCATATTAAAACATTTCAACACCCATTTTTAAATAATTTTTTATCATAATAATTTTTTCTATGTGTTAGTTGTAGATCATTTCAGGAAATTTTTTGTTCGATTAATTTGGTGATTTTATATTTATAAAAATAAAATGAACAGAAATATATTAATTTTGATTAAAATAACATATATATTCATTACATAATTATTTATATCCATAAATGTGAAGTGTAAATGAAAAAATAACTATGAAACTATGTAGAGATGGTAGGATATATACAAACCATTATTTTTCTTAAATAATGGTTAAATCATTTTAATGATAAAAACATAATATTCCTAAAAACGCAGGATCCAATTCCTTATTTTCATGGGAAAATTAGGACCATACATATATTTTACATAAAAAAATATTATTTATTTCCTTCATCTCTTGATTCTAATATTCCCACTTGTTCCCCTTAGTACAAGTATTCACCTACGGATATACATTAAAAGAATCAGTGACATAAAATCCCTGTAAGAGGATGAATAAGAGACATGAAACATGGTTGATTATAATTATCATCATCAAAATAAAGTAATGGTATAATAAACATAAAAAATAAAGGAATCACTCTATAGATTAATGAAATTTTTCCATGAATAAAAATGAAACAACATGTGTTAATTGTTATCCACCACACATAGTTGTGAAGAAATCAAGCATCTTTCTCATGCATATTTCAATATTTTTCTTGGTATACATCATATTAACCATTTAATTAGATTATTATATAATTATGGATTCACCTATAACATCCTAAAATTTATATTCTCTCTTTAATTCTGGGTGCACTTGTCACACGATAACATTTATATAATCACGCATTCCACATAGAATTTATTTTAATCATGGACATAAAATAACCCATAGAAAGGAATGAGTTTCATTTCATAAATTAAATAATAATGAATAAAATTTTTGGTTAATAAATAAATAGGTAATAACATTAATGGTATATTAATAATCAATATTAAGTGGAGAATACACAATATAAGTATAGTTAAATGGTGTGTTTGTAACACCTCAAGATTTGGAGAATTTTTATTCGAATTAATTTATCTTTTCAATAATTTTTATTTAATAAGGAAATAAAAATAGTTTGTTATATATATAGATATATTGAAAAACAAAGTCAAACATTACTTTCACACATAATGCAAAATTTTCTTTCACTATACGCAGTACCATCATGGCTTGCACTACTATCAACACTAACTTGGCATACGATGCAGACAACACTAAGTTTCTATGAAACACACACACACACACACACATATATATATATATATTCAAATGAGATAATTATAACCTAATAATTAAATTTTTTTAATAGAAATTACATGTTTACTAATATTTGTTATTTTTAATAACAATAAAACATAATGATAATGAAAGAAAAGTTTTTTGGTAAATTCCTTTTATGTTAAAAATGGTGTTCTCTCAACTTAAACACTCATAAAAATGAAAGTAATTTTAGACAAATTTATAAATTTAATTTAATAAAATAAAATTAATTTTTTAATTCATAACATAGAAATTATCCTTCGGTGAATTTTTGTTATTTGTATGAGAATTTTCATTTTTTTATAAAGAGTGAAAAATACTACTTTTTAGTTAAAAACTGCAATTTTTCTTAATTAATTGATAATGATAAAGTGTATTGTAAATATTTTTTTAGAAAAAATTATATATTTTTTATATATAATAATGTAATTTAATTCATTATAATCAATTCCTATTTGAAATTGATTACAAACTTTGGAACATTTTTTCGACTTTAAAAACATGTTATTTCGTCCCGTCTATGAGATTGTCAATAATCATAATTTCTCAGCTCCTATTAATTGAAATTAAAAAATCAAACATTCTCAATTTTATTCAGTAGAGTATTTATATTATAATAATAAAATGTTAATTTCTGAAAAAATTATCAGTAAAAGTTATTAAAATTATTCGTAGCAGTTAAGGCTAAATTAAGATTGATTAGGGACTAAACCATAAAATTAAGTTCCCAAATGACTACACCACTTGCTAAAATCCCATTTTATGTATATATATCGTCCAAAACGATCCATTATTGGGGTTTCTTGGGTTTCTTGTGAATTGTTAAAGGTAAGAACATGTGCACACCAAACTACAATCTTAAAATTCCAAGTGTGTCCTTTTCCTTCCCTATAAAATCCACCACTAATACCAGTTCCTCACACCAATAAATCATTTTAATTTAGTACAAGATATACCAATAAATCCAACTAAAAATTATCAATTCCTACTTTTGTCCTTTCATTGGGTATAAAATTTCCAATTGAAACCTTTTGGAACAATCCAATTAGATTTACCTAATTTTTGAGGTAACGTCTTCTCCCAAGCTACTTAAATTTATTTTTCTTCTCCAACCCTCCACTCCATTAATTACATTATTTGGTGAAATAAAATTACCATATATATAATAGTATGTTTTTAAGAAAATTTTATGACCTAATATTACAGAGATCTCTATCTAATAGTTGTTGAACATATTATTTCTTGGATCGGTGAACTACTGTCTAACAAAATGATGAATGTTCATTTTCCCATTACCACCAATCATGGAGGCCATTATGATGAAAAATATATTTATATATTTAATATATTATATTTAATATCTATTTAATATTTTTATCCTTTTTACAACAAATATATATTGTCTTTACATTTAGAGTTTTAACGATAAACTCGTTTGATAAGGTGTGGCGTACCGCCCCATCAAAGGGATGTGATTCATCCATGAACCTCATGGAATGTATAATGGATAGTTTTAATGAAATTATATGATATATATCATATATTCAAGATACTTTTATATAGAAGATATATATTTACTTATATCTATACATATGACATTTACATACGTTCTTTCAATACGATAATAAAGAAGGAAACATCATTCATGCGTATATATGACTTACCATCTCAATGAACGGTGTATTCCATACAATAATACATTTTTTATAAATTATTATAATACATGTATAATTTTTATATCTATTATTAATATAATTTTTTATATTCTTTAATCATTCTATAATTACAATGACAAAATTTGTAACACAATAAGATACATATGAAGAACAAAGTGAATTTTACCCAAAGTGAAACTATAACATAAGATCATTAATAAGTGTGTAATATAATGTCATAATAAAACCTTATATGGTATTATTTATCAGAATAATACTCTTTAAAAGATTTATAATACACAAATTTATCTTATTCATGATTTTTGTAGGATTACAGAAAGAGTCAAGACACAATGTAATGGGATTTCATCTCTCTTTTAATTTCTTTGAGATACAAGCTATGTTCTTCAATAGTTAATTTTTTGTGATATATTTACTTCCCATGATTTTATTAAATATATATTTTAAAAAAATTTATTTATATTAACAATAAAATTTTATGATCATTTATTCATGGGGTTTATTTTTCAAAATTTACCAAATCGGTAAAAATGTTTTGTCTCAAATTTCATTCTTTGAGACTTCTGTTCTGTTATGCACCTAAACACCTTTTCCAAGTATATATAAGTCCATTTTATATGAAATGTCATGAATATAACCATTTTAATGATATTATATTCTTCATGTAATTGTCTGTCATTATATTGATATCATGATCCCATGATTCCAAATTATTATAAATTTTTGATACAATCTCACTGATTTTCGAGATTGTTTATGATTATACACACTTTGATCAAAAATTATGATCCATATATCAAGAATATTTATTTATTTCATTATAATATTTATTTTCATGATATACTCTTGTAATGGTAACATTATCAACTCTTAGGTACATAAGATAGTTACGGAAGTGTTTTTAGGAACGCCCAAATTTACCCTCCCATCATTCAGAAATCTATGTTTTCTAAAAATTATTTCCCAGAATTAAATTCCATTACCATATAATATCAATTGGAAAATTTTACCCTTTTTTGTTTTACCAATATCCTCAATGGAAAGTTATTTTCTCTTTGAGAATAATGAATCTTTCTAACGTTTTTTCCATACAAAATGAATTTTGATTTTTCCTCGTACGACATGTAAGGATTTACCCGTTGTCAGTACATTGAAGCTTCCATTAAATTTTTAATAGGTTTATATTCCAAAAAAACTTTTAAATGAAATTTACAAGGAAAAATGTTTTCAAAATAATTTAAAACTTATTTTATATGTTTTCATGTAAAAATATTTTCATAATTTTTTCAACACTTATTTAAATGTTTTCAATGTGTTTTCTAGGAAATGGGTTTCAAGGCGTTTGAAACATTATTTTATAAGTTTTTATGAAAAAAAAAATCAAAATAATCTCATGATTTATTTATAAATTTTCAAATTAGATTTAGTGAAATGATTTTCAATACATTTTCATGATTTATATTAATGTTTTCAAGTGTTTTGAATGAAAATATTCTTTTAAATGTTTTGAAGTTTATTTTAAAAGTGTTCAAGGAAAATGTTTATTAATGTTATTTCATTTCTTCATTATATTTTTCTAGTTATTTTCTAAGATAATTATTTCCAAATAGTTTTATGTATTAAAGTTAATTTTTAAAATAATAAAAGATACTTTCCTAAAGAAATACTTTTACAGGATATTTTAATATTATTTTCAATCTAATATTAAATCTATTGATGTGACTCATACCTTCGAGGAAATGTTAAAAATATTATCTTAATATCTTTTATATTAATTAGTTATGATTCATGTCATGGTATTTACGGACCCCATTTCTCCTTGATGGGTTATACATATATGTAATATGTTTCTCTTTTAAAGGGTTATGCTTTTGATGAAATGATTTGGAACCACCAACTCTTTCCATAAGTTATGATATAATTACATGTTCATGATACCCATTTAATTTCATGGTTTATGATATGTTTTGTGGAAAAGGTATATATGATTTCATTATGACATGGGAGAGACCAACATCCCCCTCCAAATAATTGGGTAAAGATTTTTGCCTCATGAGATAGACAGGGATGGAATGTGGGTTTACTCGGTTTTGTAATATAGGGAATGAATGAGAATTTACTGAGTTCAATAATAAAGATCCAAAATGAGGGTTTTCAAGGTTCAGTAATGCAAGGTCATAATGAGGGTCGAATCGGTTCAATAATACGGGGCTGGAACGAAAGTTCACTTAGTTCAATAATGAAGGGATGGAATGTGGGTTCACCTGATTCAGTAAATGACTTTTTACACTATTATGTTCTTGGAAGAGATTCATTGTATACTATGGAATTCATATTATATGAATATGTGTTTTCCACAATTCGTTAATTTATTCATATGTAATGCTTTCATGGCTACTACTCTCTATTTCTTTATGATTAATGCCTTATAAACTACTGATATTTATTCTATGACCTCTATTATGATATTTGATATATAAGAAATGATATTATATTTTCATGTTCACATAATCATACCCCAATGATCATTTTTATTCTTACATGTCTACATTGTCTACCCTTACTATGCATTTGAGATCATCCCTTTTAGGTTTCCTTTCCCTATGTTATTATGGTATGTACTATGTTTGATGTGTCCAATAAGGGTTCTAGTCACGATGAACATAGTAAGAGATGATGTATCTTACATATGTACCAGTGTTTATGTTTTCATGTTTCCAAAGGCACTATACTAACTACGGTCTTTGGGCGTCTATTTGTATAATGTTTAAGATTTCTAAAAAATTTATATAATGGTAATGTTTGTTAATAAAGTGTTGCTACAGATGATATCAAATAAATGGAATAGTTAACCATTTGAAACTAGGAATTAAAAAAACATAGTGAGATCCATAGTTTTATTTCTAAGTATATAACTAGGTATTTCTCTATGAATAAGTATAAGGATGAGTTAATGTTTAGGAAAATTTATAATAATTTTGGTGAAGGTTAGAGTCAGTGGTTTCCTAACAATAAATCCCTTCCTAATAACTACAAGTGGATGTGTTTGTGGCACAGATGTACCTAGGGATTACAAATCAAAAAAGATGTTTCGTTCTTGACTTATGGTAAACTGGTACATGATAATGGGCTATTCTTCACACCTAGATTGATACACCGGAGGGATATGACTTGGGAATTCACAAACAGTTAACAGACCATCATGAAGGATTTAAATTAATATACAAATTGAATAACCTACTATAACACATGGTTCGATTTATTATTTATGGTTTAATTATTTAGAAATCCAATATGTAATTCTTTTCATGACTATATGGTTTTCTGCACAGATAAATAATGCTCACACTATAGTTCTAATTTTACATAATGGAAGTAATTATAAATAACTAGATTTATATGGAATGTGATGGATGATTTTCTAATTATTACTCATATGGGATGGTCACATTTTTGAAATCATGGTTTACCGTAAAAATATCTAAAAATCACCAAGGAACATGAATAAGGTGTTCACATAGATTTCGGTTAACTGAGACTATGGTGGAAATATTATTTTATTTCCTTTTGTCAAGAATTTCAAAAGAACCACCAATGAAATTGTATTAGAGGAATAAGAAGTTGTTTTTACTATAGAAAAAAATGACACATAGAAAGTGATGGTATGAAAAAAAATTAAGTCTTCGTTAAATGAAATGGATGATAAATTTGGCCTCCCCAAGTCATCCTAAATGTTAGGTGTTTTGACTATAAAGAAAATGGTCATTATGTAACCTAATGTCCCAATATAAATGTTTCTAAAGAGAATCAACACAGTGGTGTGAGTAATGGTTACATTGTGGATAATGACTAGACTATATATGAAATTTAAAAGGAATGATTTATTATTGTTAGTTGATTATGCATAAAGTAATCGAAGTATTTAAGTATTCAGATTTAAATGTTATGAATGATGAAAAATACAAGGATTGTTTTAATTTTGTTTTTTCTTAGTATTTTCAATTTTATGTTGAACATTCCCCTTTGACTGGGGATGTCATTTAATTACAAGATGATATTTTGACTTAGGGAAGGTAACCCTTAATATGTTATGTATGATAAGATAATGGAGTATGGATAATGATATTTTGGATATGAATAAGTATGTTAGGGAATATTGATTTCTATGGAACTAAATAAGGAATTTTCTATCTGTGGTATATGCTACAACTAATCACGTTTACGACATTTTTGGGTTTAATGAATAGATCAAATACTATTTGGAATGAGTAATCATGCATGTTTTCCAAAAAGGTTTATTATAATTTAGGTCATTTCTATGTATCAAGAGAAAATATGATGAGGGTATTCACATTATAGAAATTGGAAACTAAGTGAAACTTTTTTTATGCAGGGGAATCAATGTTAAGATAATTTTTTGACTCTCTCTAATTATTTGATTTTTTTCCATTTAGAAGGGTTATAAGATTAACTTTTCATGAAATCTTTTAGTCATGCTTCTAAAGAAGTACTTGTGCAGTTAGTTTGTGTTGAAAAACAATGTTAAAATTATAAAAATTGATTAAACTTATTTTAAGGATGGCCATGTTATATATCATATTAGTCCTATTTTAAAAAATGACATCATGTATGCTGGGTAACGACCAATCATGTCTGGTGAGGCTGCGGATCTTCAATAAATTAAATAAGGATGATAAGGTTTTCACACCTACCACTAGCCTACGTGATGTACTAGTTATTATATACATATTTGTAATGAATAAATATTTATGATGAAATCGTAGTATTAATTTATTTTTTATAGATTAATTCGTGTTCAGTATTTAAGATAGAAATAGTTAGACTTCTTTTTCTTTACGATCCTTTAGATCAGTTAAAAGGGTATTTAATTTCTTTATTCATCAAAGTTAATTTCTATATATTAAATCCATGTGGTAATGGATATACTAGAAATGTTTTCAAAGTAGAACCATTGATTGAAATTATTTTATAGAAATTAATCAAAAATTACTCAACATTCTGAAAGTGATCAGTTTTTTTGTCCTAATACTTTAATTTTCATTGAGATGGTGGCCTTCGAAATCATCAATGATTAATGAATGTGATTCATTAATAATTCATTTGGTCATTCACTTATTTATGATATATGATCTAAATCACTCCCTATACATACTTATGATTTTCCTTCTTGTCCAATCTTCACACCCAACCTTTGTTCTCCTATATGGAGTCCCAGTTATATGTAACTTTGGGTAACCGTTACAATTCCAAATTTCCCTTTTAAAGGGAAGTATTAGTATCATTTTTTATGATGTGGTTTTCTATTAATGAAACATTTAATTATTATACCATTGATAACACATACAAATTTCTAGGGAGAAATTCATTTTATGCAGGTAGAATGTAACACCCTATGATTTTGAGAAATTTATCCACATTAATTTATCTATCAATATTTTTCATTTCAAATTAAACTGGAAATAGGTAGTTATATATATATATATATATTGAGACACTATGTTAAAAATAAATTTCACAAGCAATAAAAATGTGGATTGTGGTACATGAAATATCAACATGGATTACACTACAAGAAACACTGACTTGGTATACAATGCATGTAACACAGAGTTTCTATGAAACATTTATATATATATATATATATACAATTAATAAAATGGGATAATTACTACATAATAATTAATAATTTTTATATTAATATTAATAAAAAAATTCCAAATATTTGTTATAAGTTCTCTATATAAATAAATCCTATTTTTAATTAATGATAATATTTTTGGTAATGTCTTGTTACGTTAAAATTTCAGTTATCTCGAATGAGCTGTTATAAAAATGAATGTAATTTTAGACACATATAGAAATTTATTTTTATAAAATAAAATTAATTTTCTAATACAGAACATTGAAATTATCAAATGGTGAATTTTTTGGATTTTTCTAAGAAAAATAATTTCTTGATAAATGGTAAAAAATTTGTTTTAGTTAAAAATTTCCTTTTAAATACTTAATTATTAATTATAAATGTAATTGTAAATATTTTTTAAGGTAACAGTACATAAATAATACATATATTAATAAAATTTAATTCATTATAATAAATTTCACTTTGAAATTGAATACAAATAGTTGACCATTTTTCTACATTAAAACCTCATTATTTCATCCCCTATGTGGTACTAACACAAATCATAATTTTCCCACTTTTGTGAATTAAACATAAAAAATATGACATAAAAAACAATAATCAGACTAATATATGGAGTCTAATAAGACAATTTTAATTTCTACCAAAATGATTAGTAAGAGTGATTACCATTAATCACATATATTAAGGCCAAATTAATCTTAATTAGGGACTAAACCTTAAAATTAAGGGCCCAAATGACCAAATAACATGCACAACAACAATTTTATGTCCATATTTCATCCATTAACCTTCCATTTTTGAGTTTTATTCATTTGTTATTACTTTTTTAAGGCAAAAAAATGTCCACACAAAACTTGTATCTAAATATTCCATGTGTGGCATTTTCCATCCATATAAAAGGCCACCACCTCTACACATTATCAATAATCTAAATAATTCTATGTTCATCAATTTTATTTCCAATTATCCTCTCAAAAATCCTCCCTTCTACTTTTAATAATCTCTTTGGTAAGAATGCTTCCGAATAAAACCTTTTGGAATATACTAAAAGGAGTTACCCGCTTTGAAGGTAACATCTTCTCTCAAGCTCCTTCCATTTATTTTACTTCTCCACCATTTCCATTATCATTATTCCCTTTTTATGACTAAACCAGTATCCTCTATATACAATGATTTTTTAAATAAATTTTTTTTGTCATAAAATTACACACACCTCCATCTAATGGATGTTGGACACACTGTTTATCTGTTAGTAGAACTACTTCCTTACGAACTAATGATTGTTCATTTTCTCTTTACCACCAATAATGGTGGCTATTATGAAGGGAATTCTGTTTATATATCTCAGATATTATAGTTAATATTTATTTATGATTCTGTATTCCTTTTACAATATACCTTATTTTACATTTCATTTGGTTTTAATACGATAATCTCGTTTGAGGATATGCGGAATACCACCCCCTCAAAGTGATATGATTCATTCACACATCACATGGTATGTATTAAGGATGGTTTTAATGAAAATATATGATATATATAAAATATTAATGATACCTGAATAATTATACCTATATATATAAACACATATATACATATTTCATTTACATACATTCATTTAAAACTACAATAAAGACGGAAACAACGTTGATGCATACGTAAGACATACCATCTACATGAACTGCATACTTCATTTTAGTACTCTTATATTATACATATAATTATTATGTGAATAAAATGTATATACCATATATTTATATCATGTTTTACATTTGGGAATCATGATATAATTTTATGGCCCAAAAATGTTACAAATTAAGACACATGCGAAGAACAAAGTGAATTTTACACGAAATAAAACATTTTCATTAGATTGTTAACTAGTGTGTAATATAATGTAATAATAATAATGTATATTGTATTATATATAAGAATATGATTCTTGAAAATATGTATAATAAGCATATATTTATGAAAATGTAATCTTTTATGAGTATGATGATATTCAGTACACTAGGTTAAGGGGTTTCACCTCACTTCTAATTTGTTTGAGATTCAAGCTGCGATTGCTGCTATTTCATTTTGTGAGTTTTATATACTACCTAGGATTTTATTCTATTTATCTTGTAATTATACTTATGTGTATTCAAAATCCCATTTTATAATCTTTCATTTGTGGGGTTCAAGTTTCAAAAGTTACAAAATCGATAAAAATGTTTTGTCTCTATATCCCATCTTCGAGACTTATGTTCTATGACAGGCCTAAAATATTTTTTGAGGTTAATATACCTCCATTTTATATGCCATATCATAATGGTCAATATTTTTATGTTATTATCTGACTCATTTAATTTCAATTCCTTACATTGAGAGCATGATCCCAAGATACCCAGTTATAAGAGTTTATTAGACAATCTCATCGCTTTTTGAGATTGTTTATGTCTATGGTTCCTTTGATTAGAATATTATGATCCAAATGTTAAAAATATTCAGTAGTTTATTTATACTCTATATTTCATGATATAATCATGTATTGGTACCATTTTATACACTTTGGTACATAATATAGTTAAAAATGTGTTTTTAAGAATGCCTGACATTACCCCCTCCTCAGTCGAAAATCAATTTTTTCTAAAAAGTGTTTCCAAGAATATTATTCCATTCTGATATATTATATAAAATAAATTACTGACAGTTATTTATTTTAAGAAACTCTTAAAAGAAATATTATTTTCACTTTTTGAAAAAGGAGTCTTTTTATCCTTTTTACTGTGCAAAATGAATATTCTTTTGTCCTTGTATGACATGTGTTGATTTATCGGCTGTCATTCATTTGAAGCATCCTTTAAATTTTAAAATGGTTCATCTTTAAGAAAGATATTTTAAAATAAATTTTTATTTAGAATTGTTTTAAAAATATTTTTAGGCTTCTTTTATATGTTTTCATGCATAACTGTTTTAAATATTTTCAGATACTTATTTAAAAAAATTCAAAGTGTTTACAATGAAATTGTTTTCAAAATGTTTTCATGATTTATTATAAGATATAATGAAAAAATATTATCAAAATATTTTCATGATTTCTTTATATATATATATAATTTATTTTCAAACAAATGGTTCTCAAAACATTTTCAAGAATGTTTTAAATTTTTTCATGTGTTTTCAAAAATAATGGTTATTAAAATGTTTGGAATCATATTTTAAAAAATTTCAAGGAAAAAGGTTTTCAAAATGATTTCATTTCTTATTTATAATTATTCAATTTATTTTTTAATAAAATTATTTTCAAATGGTTTTTTTATTATAAATTATTTTTCAAAAATTAATGGATTATTTCCTCGAGAAACGTTTTTATATGATATTTCATAATTATTTACTATCTATGATGTCATCTATTGATGTTACTCTTAACTTCTTCGAAATTACCTAAAGGTTCCATTCATATCTATTCGATGAATGAGCTATGCTAAATGTAATGGTCTTTATAAAACTCATTTCTCTTTCATGGGTTATAAGTATTTAGAATCTATTTCTCTTTTATGGGATATTTTTTTCATGTAATGATCATGAAACCTTTAACACATTCCAAAGGTTATGATAGTTTTACACATTTATGATACCCATTACATTTCATGGGTTATGATATGTTATGTGGAACATGTTTGTATGATTTCATTATAAGACGGATGGAACCTATATCTACATCACATTCATTTGGTAAATATTAATATCTCATGAGATAGACCAGAATGGAAAGAGGGTTTACTCTATTTAGTAATATCGTTTTGGAATGAGGGTTTACATTGTTTAGAAATGTATGAAAGGAATTAGGGTTTATATGGTTCAGTAATTCAAATATGGAACGTGGGTTTACTCAGTTCATTAATATATGGATGGAAAAATGGATTACTTATTTTATTAATATAGGGCTATAATGTGGGTTTACTCGGTTAAGTAATATTGGACTGGAATCATGTTTCACTCGGTTATGTAATGCAGGGCTGGAATGGAGGGTCACATGGCACAGTAAACAAACATGTCCACTATGATGGTCTTTAATGTGACAACATGACTACAATGGAAATAATATTACATGCTTATGTGTTTACCACAACACCTTGTTTTATTCATTTTTTTATTTCATGGATTATTCTCTCTATATCACTATGATTCATGTCTTATCTCTTACCAATATTTATTCGATGACCTATGTTATGATCATTGATATTTTGGGTATAAAAACTATTTTCATGATCACATAATCATACCCTTATGATCGTGATTATTATTAAATTTCTCCCTTGTTTACCCATTCTGAGAATTTGAACTCACAACATTTATGTTTCTATTCCCCCATGTTATGATGATATGTTCTATATTTGATATTTTTATGAAGGGTTCTAGTCAAGAAAAACCTAGTGTGAGATTATGTGTTTCACATATGTACCAGTGTTTATGTTTCTGTGTTTCCAAAGGCACTATACAAACTATACTATTATGGAATCAATTTTTATAATGTTTACTTATTATGAAAAAGTTATGTAAAGTTAAAGTTTGTAATGCGAGGGATGCCATTATGTATTTAAAAATAATATATCTTTTAAAAAATAATTTTATTTTACTTTCCATAATTAGAAAAAATGTATATCCCATTAATGGATAATCTATAATAAATAATTTAAATTTAAGGATCATTAAGGGAGTATACATTATGAAATATATGTGAAAGTGGGAAAACCCATGGAAATGGAATTTGGCACTAGAATACCCATACCTTATATATGAATTCTTTCTTCAATTTAATATCAATTACAATCAAAGTTACATTCATAATTTAATAAATAAATATCCTATAATACATGTATTTAAAATATTATATTACTATTATGTTCTTTTATGTTCATTTTCATGAGTGATAGTGTTAAATATCTATGTATGACACTGTTCATTTTATTTTTTTTCAATAATTATTTCACTTGTATTCATATATTAAAGATCATATGAATCGAGTGTGATTATCTAGGATTGAAATTATATGTTATTATTGAAATTAATAAATTTTAATTGGACTTATATATCATTTGGTTATGTGATATCAGGATTAATTTTCAAGTAAAATGTTTATGATGATGATTTAATTTATTTTGGTGGCTTTTACAACAAATATGATCTTATATCATTTTATTAACATCATATACACATATATATTGGTTCCAAAATATTAACTTATAATATGTATAATAATATCTTATTTAACCATAATAATATTTTTATATCTAGTATTGAATGTTTTAATGGAAAATGAAAATACATCATCCATGGTGGTGTTAAATCGACACGTCATATATGATATTTTCATTTTTAGAATAAATGGAAAAGGAAATATATATAAAGAAAGAATATTCCATAATAATAATAAAATAAAAATATATAAATGATAATAGAGTTATCATTAAACTTTTATATGTGGAGGTTTTGGGAGTATATGAAAATAAATGAAATTGAAAGTAAATTAAAAAAAGAATGATGATTTTACCTCTTGAATTTATCCTCCTTTAGAACCACCTTAGGGAAAAGGGATTTGTTTTTGGAAGAGACCAAGGGTTCCTGGAAGTGGAGTTGGGGATTGGAAAAATGGTTTGTCTGAACATGGACACAATTCAAGGCTTGTATATAGTGAGTATAAGATGTGGTTAGGGGTGGTATTTATAGTGGAGGAGAAGGGTGTTTTTTCATTATTCTCTTCATTTTTTATTTTATTGCTTCTCAGGAATATGTGTAGTTTTTACCAGATAGATTGAAATTTTTTTCTTACAATATACTTACCTTATGAATGACTAAAAATATCATTTATTTAGTTTTTATCATAAATTATTGAATTTTACAATTCAAAAAAGGCTATTTCTTTACAAAAATCATAAAAATTCACCCTAACCATTTTTTTACATATTGAATTAAAAATTGTAATCCATTTTATGAAAATAATTTTCTAAATATGATAAATATAATGTTTATTTAATATCATCATTTATTCCATAAATACAAGTTTTAAAATTATAACTTATTTAATGTCATCTTGAAAAATTACTTAAGGATTCATAAAATTATCTTATTACAATAAGACAAAAATATAATTTCTGAATATATTTTATATAAATAATTCATCATTTAAATAAATATATTATTTATAAAATACTAAATAAACATTTATGTTTTCTAAAAACATTATCACCTAATTAAAAAAAATTTATATATATATTTTCTTATTCTAGGACATAATTATATATTATAATCATTTATAAGATGAATAAATATTTTTTTAATTTCATATATAAAATTATAATTTTATCGGATGATTTACTACTCTTAATGACCATGTTACCATTCTATGGGGCTTGTTAATATTAAATCATGATTGGTTCCTCAATTTCTAGTAATAACTCTTATTTTAGTCATTCTTAATTTATAAAATATTTATTGGGATCTCAAATTTTGTTTGTGGTTTATACTATATGAAATTGTTATATAATGGGAGTTTCCAATGATAAAAAAGTTTGGGTCGTTACATTCTTCCCCACTCATGAAATTTATCCCTCGATACTTCATTTTACATACTATATTAAAAATAAGTGAGGGTACTTTTCCATCATCACTTCCTTAGGGTTCCATGTTTTCACATCATATTTATCATTAATCCATAATAATTTTACCATGTGAGTAGTCATTTTCTGTAGAACATTATATTTACAGTCCTATATCTTCACCACATTCTACTTGTTAGAAAGATAATTTCACAATGTAAAACCTATGGATTTAGTAAATGTGATGGATATGGTATTAACTTCCTCGAGAGGGATACAAGGAATACATATATTAAAAGAGGCATTGTAGGTGTAAGATCTAGTCTATAGTCTTCAACTTCAATACGATCTAGAATCTCGAAGGGTAGAATCTACATTGGACTCAGATTTGCTTTCTACAAAAATATCATGATCTCATTCCATGGGGATATGTGGAGGATTATCATTTATAAAATATTACACTCTGGGTCCCATTGATGATTTCCTACATAGAACTTTTGTCGACAATAAGATTCCTTGATGTGCTCGTGTTTTCTTTTCTCCCTTCCCACCATTTCTTCGACAATTTTAGGCCCTAGAAGCTTCTGTTCAATGAATTCATCCCATTATTTCAGTTCTATACATTTTTTCCTATAAACAGATTCATAATGACCCACTCCTATACTTTAGTGGACAATATTTTTTAATAGAACTTTACTAGAGGTAGATTTTGATCCCATCATCATTGAAATTCCAGAGAACATGCACTTAACACGTATTCATGTTTTTGAATAGTAAACTCAGATTGGCCATTAGTTTGACGTTGTTAGTGCATACTAAAGTTTAAATCATTTTTTATATAATTTTATATACTATTACAGGACATGGAGGTAAATCTAGGATCTTCATTAGATAAAATTGAGAGTGTTAATCCATGCATCCTTTCCACATCCCAATTTTATATCTGTGTGTGTTGATCAAGTGACAAGTACTACCATATATAGTTAATGTTTTCTATCATTTTATGATTATCCTAAACAACCGATATATCATTGTTTCATATATATGTCTTTGGATGTCGAGTCTTGAAGTCTATAGTGATAGTTTCCCTTTAACATGTTGGTATAGGTAGTGGTAGAATCAACAACATAACCTTTGGCCTTTATTTATTCACTTGTTGACATACCAGGCACCATGATGTATTTTTTTGATCACATTAAAATATTTTCCCACTAGTAGTTCTTTCAAAATTCTCAATACATCATTAGGTTACATTAGTGAACAAATAAGACTGAGTTTTGTGTCTCTCTCAGAACACCATTCTTAATATCTAGATTTTATGGTGCACAAATTCATGACCAAAAACATAAAATCCTTCCTAAAAGATTTTAAACTCTAAGGATTTTCCATTTCTCATGGAATCCACCTTTTTTTGATTTTCTACATCATTGATTTGGGAATAAATTAATTTTTTTATTAGTGATTATTGAGAAATAATTTGATAATGGATTGGTGACCTTCCTTCCATAATGATTATCATGCCCATCATTTGAAAATATAATAATATTACATCCTTCTCAAATCTCATCATTTACAATGTTTCAGGATACCTTCTATATAGATCATATTCCACTTTATTCTTTTTCTATGATGATAGTTTATTGTGCAGTTATAGTCCTTGATTATCTCTAACCATATTCACTAGATCATATTAAGCTATGTCGTTGTGAATATATATTTGAGGATCTTTTGATTATTTTATATTTTAAACTTCTCACCATATTGATAGTTCCACCATATTTTCAACATGAATATCAATCCTTCTAATTCTAGATAATATGTTGGATAGTTTTACTAATGATATATCAAATGCCATGAGGTGTAGTCTATCAATTTATCATTTTGAATTAGTACAAAACCAAAAGCCCTTATTGAAAGCCCTAATGTACACCCTAAAGTGATCCCACTAATTGGACATGTGAGTGTTGGTGCAATGATAAGAATCTATTAAACCCCATTAACGTAGTATTCACATTCACTTGTACACGAAAAAATTTATCCCATTTGAGTCTTCTTGGTTATTGGGTTTGAAAATCATGATAATTTTTTCACAAATAATTATTATTACCGAATTAGATCAGGGAATATAAGAATCTCCATTATAGATGTTGTAATAGGAAAAACTACCCTTCCATTTTTCTAGTAGGGGTCAATATATATTAATTTGTTATTGATAAAATGCCCCAATAATGACAATTCACCAGTCCTAGACTCACATTTACTATACATTGCATTAATTTTTCCATTTTCCAAGTCTTTAGCACAGTATTCAAATCATCTTATTATTCCTACATTCTCTTGGAGTATATTGGAATATCATCAATAAATAAGACCAAAAATTTGTTAAGGTAATCTATAAATACACTTTTAATTAAATTCATGAATATTGTTAGATAATTAGTATATCTTCAGGGAATCACTATGAACACATAGTGTCCATACATCCTTTGAAGAGTAGTATGAGGAATATCTTCCATCATCAACAATTAATTAGTGATATCTAAACCAAATTTCCACCTTTGATAAATAATTTTCCCTACATAGTTGATATAACAATTAATTTATTAATGTAATTGGATACTTGTTCTTTATAATGTTTTTATGAGCTCATGATAATCAATTAATTGGATAATTTATCTAACCATGTTCTTAATAAATAAGACTCATTCACCACATGAAGAAGCCGTCAAGCATATAAAACCATTGCCGGGATTCACTTATAAATGATTCCTTATTTCCTAAATATAAATAGTGGACATTCAAATAGGTGAATTTGATAAAGGTAGAGATCCATGAATATTTCTAATTAAAGCTGATCCTCTTAGCCAGTGAGAATAGTATGATATTCTTTAAGGAAAACAATAGTGTAGTCCCTTACAATTCACATATCATCAATAATTATTCCCTCCTTTTTATCAATCATTTGATCTACTTATGTTATATAATGTGTAAATTACATCCATAATTGATATGAAGATTCTGAATGAGTTTCATTCCCATCCTTAAACCTATACAAAATTAGAGGCTTCATCATGATGTAAAGAGAGATATCCCTTTCTCGGAAGTTGATGATTCAGCTTCCTTTTTCTTTATCTATATATATTCTCCCTCCATCTTTAAACAAGGGGTTCAAGGGAAATACATATTAATATGTATTTTCATAAATACTTCCCACTATTTCTCTTCAATTTCATCATTTATATTTTTGTTCTTAATCAACTTCCACCATTGATCTACCCCTCTTTCTAAATGTTAAATATCCAGATCCACATTCTCCATCTATGAACAATGAATCACTAAAACAAAAATTTAAATTGATTTGACCCACTTTTCCACAAATAGTGGATAATAAGATCCACTAAACTTCTGTGGTTTTTGTCACATAAAATACTCAATAGTCAATTTATCCCTCTAATGTGTGGGGGGATACTCCACATTGTTCAAGTTATAGTTTATTTCCAAATAAATATAAGTAAGAATCACCATGAAATTATGAACTCCACCTTCCAAGGTATTAGGGATGTTATTTTGTCAGTCACTATAATATCCCTTGCATGGGTTCTTGGAATGAAATCCACCTATTCCCATTATTTTATAAAATAGAAATGTTTTGAACAAATTATAAGTCAACATTTCATGAATAAATGATTTATTACAATGTGAAATTAACTATAAATACATATCTTCTTGGATCCCTATGTTCAATATTTTATAAGATAATTCTTATTGGTTACTTACATATACCTAATCTAATACTAAGGGTTTTCACTTAGTTTCTATAATATTAATTATCAAATTAACTAAAATGTGCTCTAACACAATCTATATAGACCCTTATTTTTCTTACAGAACTATTACATCATTTCAACGATATAGAACATAATATAAATCCAAACAAGGATCCAACGGTTTAGTGTTAGGAAAAATTAGGTCCATAAATTAAATTTATATAATATAAAATTATCATTTCATTAATTCCCTATTTTCACTAAATCTGTTGGGAGATTTTGTTCCACATAGAACAAGTATTCACCAGATGATATATATCAAAAGAAGTGGTGAGAAAAAATCCTTGTTATAGGACGATTAAGAGACATCAAAATGTGGGTGGAAAAAGTCATCATCATCATTATATAAGAAATTTATCATCATCATAATAATGATAAAAATAATTATATATTGGAATTAAATGCTCCAATGCATAAAAATTAAATATCTAGTGTCAATGGTTAACCACCACATATACGTGTGAACAAAACTAGAATCATATTAATGTATATCTCACGTTATCACATGAGTTACATCACATTACCAAATTAATTATGGATCTATATTATTCTAGTCACACCCATCACGTAATAACATTTACATGCACTATATATCTCTAGTTGCACCCGTCAAAATCATAAAATTTACACAATCATGCAGGCCACAATGTAGTTATATCAATCATGGACAAAAAATAAACTATGAAATGAAATGGGATTCATTTAATTTATCATATATTAATGAATAAACCTTAGGGTCACAAAAATAAATATGTAATACATTACATGGTATAAGAATCATCAATATTAATTAAAGAAGAAACAAACTCATGATTACTAAAATGGGTGTTTTAGAAAGAGTAGTTCTATTGGAAAATATTGTCACTATCATAAATTCTGGTGAAAAACAAGTATATATTATAAACGGAACTGAGAGTATTTTAAAAATTAAATTTAATGATCATTAAAGAAATATATATAAAGAAACTTGTCTAAAAGATGGAAAACCCAAAGAAATGAATTTGGGATTTAAAATCCCATTACATTATGTCTGAATTAATTATTCACTTTAGTGTCATAAATAATAAAATTTGATTCATTAATTCATAAATTCAGAACCACTTATATAAGAATTTTATTTATTATAATTTCATTAATCTCTTTTATGGACATTATAATGATTTATAGTGTTCAATTTCATCACTCGAGTGTGTTCCCTTTCTTTTTTTTCATTATATGTTCACTAGTATTCATGTATGTAAGATCATGTAAATTTATTATAATTGTCCATAATTGAAATTATGTATTATTTATTAATATACAGAATTTTAATTTTCTTTATATATAATTGTGATATATGTTAGGAGAAATATTTCAGCGATAAAATTTTATTGAAAATCATTTAATTCAGTTTTTTGTTTTTTACGTCAATTTTGAGATTATATCATTTTATTATCATCATTATTATATGTTTCTATTGAACATTATAAAAATTATAATTTTTATAATAAAATATCATTTTACAATAATAATGATTTAATGTCAATTCTTAGAGTTAATGATGGAAAATTGAAATGCATCATCCACATTGGCGGTAAATCAACTCACCACATATGATATATTCATTTTTAGAATAAAAATAAATAAAAAGTGATTTTTAGATGAAATGTTACATTAAAATAATAAAATATTAGTTTATAAAAGGTAATGGATTTATCATTCCACTTTGTCATGTGGATGTGAGAACAGGATAAGAAAATAAATGATATTTAAAATAAATTAGATGAAAATGAAGGAGGATTTTACAACATGAATTTCTCCTCATTGTGAACCACTCTTGGGAAATAGGGTTGGTATTTTTATGAGACCAGGGGTTCCTATTGGTGAAGGAGGGTCTTGAGAAGATTATTAGGAAGAACATCCACAAGCATCATGGATTTGATGGTGTTATGAGAAGATGTGGTAAGGGGTGTTATTTATAGGAGAGGAGAGAGGTGTTTTCACATTATTATTTATCATTACATTATTATTTTTTCCCAAGAATACAAATTTTATGAACAATATCACAAAATATATTATAATAACTAAAGAACATTTGAAATTGTATTCTTACATCAGATTTACATTTAAAATGACTCAAAAATTCATTTATTTAACTTTTAATGTAAATTATAATATTTTACTATTCCCCAAATATTCATGATTTTTTAAAAATCCCAAAAAACATAGATATTTTTTAATTTTTAGAATTTAGATATGGACTCTGCTTTTTCAAAATTATATTCTAAACATGAGAATTTTATTTTTTAATTAATATCAACATTTATTATAATTATAAAAGTTTTAAAATTATAACTTATTTATGAGACCTTGAAAATTTACTTACGGTCTTATACTATTAATTTATAATCACAATAAAATAATATTTTAATTTATATAATCTATTTTCTAATAATAAATTATTTTTTAAATAAATATATTAATTCTAAAAAAATACAATATTATTTTTTTGTAAAAATACTAACACCTGATTAAAAATATTAAAAATATTTATTTACTCATAATATTATATAAATATATTATATTATCATTTATAATATTATTAAATTTTATTTATACTTTCATAGATGAGGTTACTATTTTATTTTCTAAATTACTATTATTAATGTTCATGTTTCTATTCCAAGGGTAAAGTACTTTTATATCATGATAGGTTCCTTAATTTCTAGATATACAACTTATTTCATTAATTATTCATTTATAAATTATATTGTGTTCAAAAAGTGACTTTATGTGTTTTATATTATAAAAATTAATTATCAGAATTTAGAAGCTATTTAGTAAAACATTTGATTCATTAATGGTTTTAGGTATGCAAAAGTGATGTTTTTTATTTATCATTTCATGGTAAAGATAGAATTAAATATCAATTAATCGTTAAATAATTAAATTTGTATCATATATATCATATTATTTCTTATTAATTTGAAATATTACATACTATATAACATGGAGATGAAAAAAAATGTATCGTCTTCTTGAGGTTGTAGTCTGCATGTACACGTTAAAGATATATTCATTTTCCATTAGATGTATAGGTGGATGAAGAATGGTTTTACTAGAAATATTTATAAATTTAATTGTATGATAGATGATTATGTTTTTTTATCTCAATGGTTTTAAGATGTTTGAACTTGGTAAGTGGATAAATAAAAAAGAAAACATGTGGTTTATAACTACACCCCTTCCTTAGACAACCTCCTTAGTTTTATACATAAATCCTTATTAATATGGTATTATGATCAAAGCATGACCTATAGAAAATGTAAGTAATGTTAGGATATGATTTTTGTAGGTAATAGCTAAGCTAATAATATATTGATGTTTGTAGAAGATAGGATATGGGGTTTCCTTTTACTAGTAAGGGAGAGGACACACATGGTAATTTTCAAAGGATAAAAAAATATAGATGCCTTATTAAAACAAAATGTCTCCAAAATATCACATATTTTAATATTAAATGTTATAGTCACTATATATGACAAAAAAAATTCATTTAGACATGTCTTTAGTTATTAATACCCATTATAATTTTAATTTTAATCCATTTAAGTCATTTTAACGGTTTCCATGGTTACTCAATAATTTTCCAAAGTTACTATTCAAAATCACCAAATATAAAATTTGAACTATTAAAATATTATTAATATATTTCTCAAATTTATAAATCAATATTTATCAAATTTATTTGATATAAATTTCAGAAATTAATTTCAAAAACCTGTAAAATATTTTGAAAACATTTATCTGGATTATTAACATTTTTTATGAAATTTATTTACCTTAAATAAGTATGTTGTTAAATAAAATATAATTAGTTGGATTATGTTTAAAAAATTTGTATACATATTTATTTCAAACCAATCTTTAACCCAAAATGAAAATTATAAATTCATCATTAAAAGTATATATCTAAAATAGGGTTTGTATTTTAATTAAAGAAATAATCTTTTTTCCAAAATGTCAGACATGTAATTAAAAATAATATTTTTATATAAATTATGTAAAATAATATACATATAAAGCCCAAAATAATTTTTTCATAATGTTTCATGTGATTCTTATATCTTTATAATGACATAAAAGTGACAGCTTTTGTAATATTAGTATTTTTCACTAATCACAAAAAAATCCACTATTTCTACTATAAATAAAAAAATTCACTATATTATCATCTTGTCTTGTAGAACAAAAAAAGAAATTAAATTCATTTAATTAAATTTTTAAAAATTTATAATTTATGTTTTAATAACATTATCGATGAATTAAATATGAGTTATACTATTTTTCATTATAAAGAAAAGAATAGTTTCTAAAATTCAATCTGAGGTATCACATTATTGTATTAAGGTAATAAATTATTGATAAATAATTTAGTAAGTTAACCATACAAATTTTAGAGTTGTTTATTTTATTAAATTAATTCCAATTTTTTTTAAATATTATAAAATACACATTTCGTTAATTATAACACATTTATAAATAAATCAATTAAATTCATAAATAATGATAAATAATTAATTAATTACTTGGTTTTTTATTTTTTTATCCAGATTAATTAAAAGAAATCATATTTTTATGATTATGTATATTAATTATAATATTATTCAATGCTGATCAAAACTAATCTAATAAAAATTCATATATACTGTTCATTAGAAATAGTGAAATATGATTGTTGATCCAATGAGTTGACGGATTTGATAGCTCTGTAATGTTGGGAATCATTCTCCCTTTTATGGGAACATCCAATGTGACATCCATATGACCCTATCAAAGAACTCCTTCAACACCAAAACATAGGCTCTACCACTCTTTGGAATAATGATGCAGTTAATTGGTGGAGAGCCACACATTATTATAGCTGATGCATAACAGTTTCCAATAATCATCTCACCCATTAACCATTTCTATGATAACTCTATATGGTTTTGAAAAATCCTTATATGATCTTAGGTAGTGAAAAAACAAAAACTATGGAATGATATATCCATAACATAACTATTGTGAAAGGTGTCACGACCCGTCCCTGGGGGCCCATATCGTGACTACCCCAAACCCGCCTTCCATAGGCCAGGGGCGGACGACTAGCACCAAAGGTGTAAATCCATAAACTGGGAATGTGTTGCCTTTATAACAGTAATAAAATACAACATAGTACACAACTAAGAACAAATCACTAAGCAATACTGTATACAAAAGAAGTGATGGAAAGTTATAGGGGTCGGAAATACAAGTCCAACAGTAAAGTGCAGGTACAACTAAAAGAAAGTACAACTGAAATCAAAGAAGTAAAGCAGCTACTGGGTAATCCTCCGGGATTCCTACCTGAAGGGTAAGTACAGATAGCCTCCTCAGCACTCCACGTCCACCCGTCCACTACATGTACGTCTCGTCGAGTGGTCCACCTCCAGGTACCGACCAGTCCTACTACTCTCTGCCCCGATCAGTGTTGTCTGTCATCTACATCCAACAAAATAAGGTGCGGTCATAGATCGTGCAGGGGTGAGTATTCGATACTCAATAGGGACCCTGAGACCCTCAAGGTATCACTAAATCCAACAAGGATAAACCACAACGTTAATATTTAATGGATAACCCTTACATAGGTATATGTATATTAATATACCTAAGTTGTTTAGTAACCCATTTCATTCACGAGGTAAACACAAAAGTTCATTGACTCACCTCAAACCAGGATTTTTATTATCGAAACCATGACTGACGGCGTACTACTCTTATATCGAGTACAGTGGGCCTTCCACATCACACAGAGGTTCTTCCCAATATCCTTAGACTTCTGAGGTACATCTCATGTTGAGTACCATGGGTTAGGTTAATCACATAGAGGTGCTTCCCACTAAGGGACTGTCACGTCACACAGAGGCACTCCCCCCAAAAGCATGAAAAGTTACTCCTCCTGTCGAGTACCATGGGTCTGCCGTGCTCACACATAGGCACTCCTCTACCTGGGTCTACCACGTCACAGAAAGGTGCTCCGCACTGGGCTAGTCGAGTCACTCTGAATCGAATCAGTCAAGTAGTCATTAGGTCTCAGCCAGCTACTAGGTCTCTATACTCTGTATGCTCGTCACCAGAATGATCCTCTCCAAGAGCAACTATTCAATACTCCATGTGTCACGAAGTCTCTCATAGAAGTATTGCAAAATTCCGCCATGTCATAGGGGTTTCAACACAATAGACGACACGTCAATCGGACACCAGGTCTGTGAGTTATTGGAATTTCTGTTCTAGTGGCCCGGTTGGATTTTAGTATCAATCCAACCCTATTGTACCCCAACTGTGTCCAATACTCAAGTGCGGTATTCAAAAAAACCTCACGTTCTAAGATCTCTATCACCCAGTATGGTTTGTCGACCGGTCACCCGAAGCCCAGGATATGTGCCAAAAGGTTTAAACTGGCCATAGCAGGACCGGGTCCAGTCCCAACCAGTCCGACCGACCCGGCCCGACCTGGTCCGAACAGAGGTCTGACTCGGTCCACGGGTCTGACCCGGTTCGAGTGGGATGACTCGACCTGAGGAGGTGGCCTGACTCGAAATGGCGTCCCGACCCAAGAGGTGGCTCGACCCGAGTGGAGGGCCTGGCCCAATGGGGCGGCTCGGCAAGGCAGCCCAGCTCGGATGGACGGCTCAGCCCGGCAGCCCGGCTTGCTGGCGGCCCGGTGGCCCAGTCGGCTAGAATTCCAACGGCTCGCAGGTGTTCCTATTCACTCCCAGGGGGAAGCCGCATGCCCCTGGCACGAGAATGACATGATTATTCTGGTGTGATCCAAAACTGTCGCCAGGTGGCACCCGTCCTGCACACGTGGGACCCGATGGGGTCCCACTCCTCCTGGTTGGCCGAGCGGCCAACCCCTCGCACCGCTAGTGGGGTGAGATGGCGCCGCGCCCCTCCGGCATGGGCCGACCTGGACGCGGCCTCCTGCTACCCTCTGTGCGGCACGACAGCGTCGTTCCCCCTCCGCCGCGGCTCGGCATGGACGCCTCCTCCAACTCCTTCGCGCAGTGCGATGGCACCACACACAACATCCAACCTCCAAGGCCCTCCGGGTCGTGACCCTTCCACCAGCACGACGTGATGGGGCCCTGCCCCTCCAGCGACACTATAGCCCTTGCACTGCTGGTTTTCTTCACGGCCGGCCTGACACTGGTCACGTTTCTCCGCCGTAGTTCATCCTTCTAGTGGAACCGTTGTGAGGCCACTGTCATCAACAAACTTGATCAATTAAAGGAAGAGGGTCGGGCCATGTTCGTGCGGTCCAATCCTTCCTCGTTATTATAAGGCCCCAGCCTTAAACCTTACTTAATCTTGAGTTATTACAAGATTACACATTGAGAATCTTTTCGGGTTTAGAGATTTAGAGAATTAGATCATAAAACTTGCATTACATTCCACATATAAACAAAGTGGTTACACAAAGATAGTATTCTTCATTCCCATCAATGGAAACATATTTAATATAAAACATGGATTCTTTCTTGACACTTCCTTGACACTATCATCATATCATGTACCTTTCCCTTGACCTGTGAAAAACATTTCAAAAAAATTGGGATGAGCATAAAAAGCTCAGTATGGGTTATAAAAACATGGAAAGGAAACATGGGTACATATATACATAAGAATGAAATCATACTTTACCCATAAAACATAAGCACTTTAACATACCTCATCAAATCATGAATAAATCACAGAAATCATAAGACATAAAGGTAACTTGAGGCATTCATAACATTCTTATGTAGGGAGTAACCCTCTTGGTTCCGTTTGGAATACCTATCACAGTATATTCCCTAAAATCTCTTCGGAGAAACCTTAACGTATCACTCCTTTGCGTTACCCAATGCATTGGAGAGCTATATCGGGCTCACCCGCCCTTAGTTTATCACGGAACCACCCGTCTTCATAATAATGCCCAAGAACCATAACATAATCGTATCACATAAAACATGCATAAGGGAAACATAACATTTCCACATTTCAATCACAAGATATCAATACAGCACAAAAAACATTGTGAAAACCATTTTCAATACCAAAAGAAATGAAAAGTAAAACATGGTATTTATTTTTCTTTTAAAAAGAAGGTATGGCTTGTAGAGGAAGCCGAAACTCAAATAACGGTCACGACGGTAGAGAAGTCGTTGTCGCCGCATACGTACGACAAAAACATTCCCTTTTTTTGTTTAGTAAATGCTTCGTATAAAAGATATTCATTTTGAATAAACATAAAAGTCAAAGGGGTTTATACACCGTATAAAAGAAAGTTGTGTATAAAATAAAATATGCCTCAATGAAAGGAGATTGAGACGAAGTCCCATAACTCGTAACCGACTTGACCCGACCGTTCTTTAATCTCTTGAATAATAAACTTGAGTTAATCTCTACTTTCTTATGAACCTTTTTCAAGTTCATTATTCCTTTTATACCATGTTATGAACATCATGTAATCATTTAAGTTAATAGTGTTCATTTTGTCGGTATTTGGTTCTTATGTCAAAAATAGACTTCTTACACTTACATGTTGTTAATTTGGTCAAAGGTTCGTTATATCCAAAATGATAATAATGATATGGATAACATATATATCATATATATTCATCATATACATGTATTTATAATATTACATCACATTTAGAGGTATGAAATGAAATGCACCGTTCATGGAGACGGGAAGCCGTACGTACGCATGAATGCTACTTCCATTTCTATTTCGTATTTTCTGGAATGGAATCATAATGATATAAGAGTATATTATAATTCCAGTATAATAACATATATAATATCATAAACTTTATCCTTTACACATCCCACATATGGTATTAACGAATCAAATCACTTTCAGGGGGCGGTAGTCCGCACTTCCTAAAATGAAGATATCGTGTTTACCCATAATGGAAACCATAAATGTATGCCCAAAATGAAAAAAAACAGAATATTAAGGAAAACATAAACATATTATATATCATATATAAAAATAGTGACATCATAATGGCCACCTTTGAAGGTGTTAAATGAGTATTGAACAATCATCGTTTCGGGAGGCAGAATTTTGCCATCCACGGAAACCGTATGTTTTTTAACCATTTGATGTAGTTGTGTGAGAGTGTAGCTCAAATAAATCTTATAACAACATCCTAGTATATTGAAGATACTGGTGTTTTTACAAAAGAAGTAAATAAATAGTGTTTAGTGGGTTGGAGAAGCAAAATAAAACAAATGAACATGAGAGAATGAATTACCTTTAAAAGTGTAACTCCTTTTGATTTGAGCCTAAAGGCTTCCTTTGAAAGGATTCTGCCCAAAGGTAATCCTCTAGGATGAGGAGAGGGATGTGGAGATAGTAAATGGACAGGGTTTGTCTGAGCCAAAGGCTTGAGGAGTGTGTGAAATGGGGTAGATGTGGGGGCCTTTTACAAGAGGAGAGGAGGGGCACTTTTGGAAAGTAAAGATAAGTTACTTTATATTAAAAAGAGTTTCGGATTCAAAAGGTCCCACATTTCTATAATTCTAGGATAAGGTGATAAGGCTTCGAAATCCACTCATCCAATTGGTTTTTTCCATGTGTCGGTTTTATATTTTTCATTATCTTTCCATTTTATTTAAATCGTTAAATAATGAGGTCATCGCTGCATCATCATGATGTCATAAATAATTTATTTTATTTAAAGTCTAAAAATTATAAAAAAAGTACTATGATGTAGGAAATATTTTTAGCTTTCCAATGACTATTTATAATCAAAAGTCTGATCTTTATAACCCCATTTAAAAAAAATTAGTAAAACATCTCATGTTTGTGTCATTTTTACTTTAACATTTAATAAAAATTTATTTATGTCATTTCCCAACCAAAGTGTCTCCATGGGGTCCCCTAGTTGACACATGGCTTGTCTTGGTCGGCCATGACACAACCAATAAGGTTGAGACATGTTTCTAGGTCATTTCATATTATTAAAGCATTATTTATACCATAAACAACCCTAATTACCACTAATCGCGATTAAAAACATAATAAGTAACTATTCACCAAAAAAATTATTATAATCCCATTGAACCACATTTGACTTATTAATGACAACCATGTATGTCGGATTTTCAAAATTCAATACACAAAGATGACAAAATTTCATTTAAACGGAAAAATCAGTTTTTATAAGTACCACTTAGTGGTTTCACTATTCATCAAAATTGACATTTTTCAGAAAATTACCAAAAATCCACCCTAAGCTATATTTGATATTCCGAATTCAAAAATAAAGTCTATTTTACAAAATTCAAAACATACATGTCACATTAATTAATTTAATAATTAATTCCCGTTGTCAGAGCAAATAGCGTGTTTTTATGAAACAATAAGTATCAAAAGATTGACACCAGTTTAAGTCTAATTTCAAAGTGAAATTGATTCCAATGACCACAATTGGATTAAATGGTAAAATTATATTCTAATTTCACTTCAAAACCAATTCAAAAAATAATCCAATCATATAAAAAAATTAGATTAAAAAGCAGTTTTGATGTAAAATGCAGTATTTTTTCACTATTCATTAAAAAATGAACATTGTCAGAAAAATACCAAAAATTCACACAAGGTAAATTTTGATGTCCTAATCATAAATAATAAGTTTAGTTTGACAAAAATAGTTTATAAAATTGTAAAAAGATAGATTTAAAAAGGGTTTTCCATCATAAGGCAGTAAAACAATCTTTTAAGAATATTAGTGTATTCCATGCATAAGATTGGATTTATTTTCATTTTAAGCCTCTAAAACACTATCTTAATCATTAATAGACATATATAAAAATATCTATTATTCATTAATTACTTGGGATGTTACATCCTTACCCCCTTTAGAAAATTGCGTCCCCGCAATTTATTTACTTATCAAATAAATGGGGGTACTTATCCCTCATTGCATTTTCATATTCCCATGTTGCCTCTTCCATCATGTGGTTTTTCCACAAAACCTTTACCTGATTAATCACCTTATTCCGTAACACTTGCTCCCTATGGTCAAGAATCTGGACCGGTTGTTCCTCATATGATAGGTTCTCTTCCAGCTGAACTACCTCTGGACTCAAAACATGATATGGATCTAGCATATACGTTCTCAACATAGAAACGGGAAAAACATTGTGTACCTGAGAGAAACTCGGAGGTAAAGCCAATCAGTATGCAACTGATCCAACTCTCTCCATAACTTCGTATGGTCCAATGAACCTTGGACTCAACTTTCCTTTCTTACCAAATCTCATCACACTTTTCCAAGGAGAAACCTTGAAAAAACATGATTACCTACCTCGAAAGATAGATCCTTCCCCCGGTTATCCGCATAACTCTTCTGCCTGCTCTGAGCTGTTCTCATGTGTTTCTGAATCAGCTGAACTTTTCCTGCCATCTCTTCTACCAATTCTGGTCCCATCAACTTCCTTTCACCCACTTCATCCCAAAATGATGGAATTCGACACCGCTTCCCATATAATGCCTGAAATGGTGCCATCTGTATACTGGAATGAAAACTGTTATTATATGAAAATTCAACCAAAGAAAGATGTTGGTCCCAACTTCCCGGATAATCCATAGAACAAGCTCGTAGCATATACTCCAATGTCTGAATTGTTCGTTCTAACTGCCCATCTGATTGAGGATGAAAAGCTGTACTAAAATTTAATTCAGTACCCAACGACTTCTGAAGGCCTTTCCAAAAGTTAGAAGTGAACCTGGGATCACGATCCGATACAATGGAGAGAGGAACTCCATGTAACGTTACTAAATCTTTATGATACAAACGGGAAAGTTGATCAAGAGAGAAAGTATCTCGTATAGCTAGGAAATGAGCAGATTTGGTTAAGTGATCAACAATAACCCAGATTGCATTATTACCTCGAGATGTCTTCGGTAATCCAACAATAAAGTCCATGGATATATTCTCCCATTTCCACTCTGGCACTGGTAAAGGCTGAAGCATCCCTTTCGGTAACTGCCGCTCTACTTCAACCTGCTGACAAGTCAAACACTTCATAGTAAAATCAGCAATATCTCTTTTCATTCCATCCCACCAGTAATACTCCCGCAGATCTCTATACATCGTAGTACTACCTGGATGAACTGAAAACGGAGAACTATGAGCTTCACATAACAACTCTCTCTTCAACTGTGAATCACATGTCAGACACAATCTCTTCCCAAATCTTAAAACACAATCATTATCAATGTTGAATTCAGGCAACATACCTTTCTGAATCAGCTCTAACTTTTTCTGCAACTCAGTGTCTTGCTTATGTGCTTGCTTGATTCTATCTGATAGAGAAGATCTCACTGATACCAGAGACAAAACAGAAGGACTTCCTGCACCAAAAACTTTTATGCCAAAGTTCATCAAATCCTTAACCAAAGGATCATCTTCCAAACGCAACATTGCTAATGAATCATTACTTTTTCGACTCAAAGCATCAGCCACTTTATTTGCCTCTCCCGGATGGTAATGAATTGTACAATCATAATCCTTGATTAATTCTAGCCATCTCCTTTGTCTCATGTTCAACTCCTTCTGAGTGAATATATACTTTAAACTTTTGTGATCGGTATATATTTCACACTTTACTCCATACAAATGATGCCTCCAAATTTTTAAAGCAAAAACAACAGCAGCTAATTCCAAATCATGTGTAGGGTAATTTACCTCATGAGTTTTCAACTGTCGTGAAGCATAAGCAATTACATGATCATTCTGCATTAGGACGCAACCAAGTCTTTTCAATGAAGCATCATTGTATATAACAAACTCACCATTCATGGAAGGTAGTGCCAAAACTGGAGAATTCACCAATCTTCTTTTCAATTCCTGAAAACAATCATCACATTCTTTTGTCCAGATAAACATAACACCCTTCCGAGTTAGCTTAGTCATTGGACTAGATAACCGTGAAAAATTTCTAACAATCCTTCGGTAATAGCCCGCCAAACCAAGGAAGCTACGAATCTCGGTGACATTTGTGGGTCTTGCCCATTCTTCCACAACTTTTGTTTTTGCAGGATCAACAGTTATTCCATATTTAGAAACACTGTGACCAAGGAAAGAAATTTGTGGCAACCAAAACTCACACTTTCTGATTTTCCCATATAGTTTCTTTTCTTTTAAGGTTTTCAATATAACCCTTAAATGTCTTTCATGCTCCTCTTTACTTTTAGAAAACACCAAAATATCATCAATGAAAACCACCACAAACTTATCCAAGAACTCATGGAAAATTCTATTCATTAAGTCCATGAATACAGCAGGTGCATTGGTTATCCCAAAAGGCATTACTACAAATTCATAATGGCCATATCTCGTACGGAAAGTGGTCTTCGGAATATCTTCCTCCTTTACCTTCAGCTGATGGTACCCCGATCTTAGGTCAATCTTTGAAAAAAACTGAGCTCCCTGGAGCTGATACAACTTCATTTGATGGCCCGACATCTGCTGAAGTAGTTGCAAAGGATTTCACCACCCCTTTCTGCTTGTAGTCTAACTGCTTCCCATCACTCAAGCTCTTTGTCGGACACTCGTTTCCATAGTGACCCATCTCATTGCACTTATAACATTTCACTAACTGTAAATCAAATTTGTTCTTACCTTCACCTTGATCCTTTTCAGTGCAATCACGAGGCTTATGTCCCATCTTACCACATCGTTAGCACTTTCCAGAATTCAGAAGACATTCCCCAACATGGATTTTGCCACATTTATCACAAACTGGAAACTTAGTTCTCTTACCATCAGTCTTTTTTGAAGAATTCTTACCTTTCTCCTGCCACCTCGGTCTCTTCTTCTGCTGGTTGGTATAGAACAATTGGTCATCAGAAAACTCCATTTCCACCTTCTCAGCACATCGAACAAGCTTTTCATAACTTTTAAACTCACGAGAAGATAATGCCCTTCAATATTTTGGCTTTAATCCTGAGTAAAAATGATTGATTTTCCTATCAAGGTCTCGGATAAAATTTGGAGCATACCTTGCCAATCGAGTGAAACTTTCTTCTTAGGTAGCCACTGAGTCTTCCTCTTGCCTCAATTCCAAGAATTTCATTTCCATTCTAAGTCGAACAGCCTTAGGAAAATACTTCTCAAGAAACATACCTTTGAATTCATCACAGTCAAGAGCATCAATCTCATCGGCGTCCCTGATATTTTTAACCATAGACCACCACTGATCTGCTTCACCCTCCAAACGGTAAATAGAAAGACTAACCTTTTAATTGTCTGAACACCCCATGACATCAAAAATCTTCTCTAGTGATTTAATCCACCCTTCAGCTAGCACAGGGTCAGATGATCCTCTGAATGATGGTGGATGTTGCCTCATGAAATGTTCCACCACTGACATGTTCCTCTGCGGTTGATCTGGCTGATCTCGTGCATGGATACCACAACCATTTATCGCTTGATTCAACTGCGCCATTACTACAACAAACTGTTCAGTTCCAATTCTGACCATTTCTGGATGCTGATTCGGAAGGTTATTTCCTTCTGTATGCCTTCCTAGCAATACTTCCCTGTTTCCTCTGCGGAAAACCATTCTGAACAAACATGTCTTAGATGAAGCAACATGGTAATCTTCAAATGCTATATCATTTCAAAAAATATATTTTTGGATAATCATTTAATAGAATTATAACTCCTAACGTTATCTAGACCGACCTTTGATACCAACTATAAGGCCCCAGCCTTAAACCTTACTAATCTTGAGTTATTACAAGATTACACATTGAGGATCTTTTCGGGATTAGAGTTTTAGAGAATTAGATCATAAAACTTTCATTACATTCCACATATAAACAAATTGGTTTTATAAAGATAGTATTCTTCATTCCCATCAATGGAAACATATTTAAAATAAATCATGGATTCATTCTTGACACTTCCATGACACTATCATCATATCATGTACCATTCCCTTGACCTGTGAAAAACATTTCAAAAAACTTGTGATGACCATAAAAAGCTCAGTATGGGTTATAAAAACATGGAAAGGAAACATGGGTACATATATACATAAGAATGAAATCATACATTACCCATACAACATAAGCACTTTAACATACCTCATCAAATCATGAATAAATCACAGAAATCATAAGACATAAAGGTAACTTGAGGCATTCATAACATTCTTACGTAGGGAGTAACCCTCTTGGTTACGTTTGGAATACCCATCACAGTATATTCCCTAAAATCTCTTCGGATAAACCTTAATGTTTCACTCCTTTGCGTTACCCAATGCATTGGAGAGCTATATCGGTCTCACCCGCCCTTAGTTTATCACGGAACCACCCGTCTTCATAATAATGCCCAAGAACCATAACATAATCGTATCACATAAAACATGGATAAAGGAAACATAACATTTCCACATTTCAATCACAAGATATCAATACAACACAAAAAACATTGTGAAAACCATTTTCAATACCAAAATAATAGAAAAGTAAAACATGGTATTTATTTTTCTTTTAAAAAGAAGGTATGGCTTGTAGAGGAAGCCGAAACTCAAATAACGGTCACGACGGCGGAGAAGTCGTTGTCGGCGCATACGTACGACAAAAACATTACCTTTTGTCTTTTAGTAAATGCTTCGTATAAAAAAGATTCCTTTTGAATAAACGTAAAAGTCAAAGGGGTTTATACACCGTATAAAAGAAAGTTGTGTATAAAATAAAATATGCCTCAATGAAAGGAGATTGAGACGAAGTCCCATACCTCATATCCGACTTGACCCGACCGTTCTTTAATCTCCTGAATAATAAACATGAGTTAATCTCTACTTTCTTATGAACCTTTTTCAAGTTCATTATTCCTTTTATACCATGTTATGAACATCATGTAATCATTTATGTTAATAGTGTTCATTTTGTTGGTATTTGGTTCTTAAGTCAAAAATAGACTTCTTACAATTACATGTTGTTAATTTGGTCAAAGTTTCATTATATACAAAATGATATTAATTATTTGGATAAAATATATATCATATATATTCATCATATACATGTATTTATAATATTACATCACATTTAGAGGTAATAAATGAAATGCACCGTTCATGGAGACGGTAAGCCGTACGTACGCATGAACGCTACTTCCATTTCTATTTCGTATTTTCTGGAATGGAATCATAATTATATAAGAGTATATTATAATTATAGTATAATAACATATATAATATCATTAACTTTATCCTTTACACATCACACATATGGTATTAACGAATCAAATCACTTTCAGGGGGCGGTAGTCCGCACTTCCTAAAATGAAGATATCGTGTTTACCCATAATGGAAACCATAAATGTATGCCCAAAATCAAAAATAACAGAAGCTTAAGGAAAAAATAAAAATATTATATATCATATATTAAAATAGTGACATCATAATGACCACCTTTGAAGGTGTTAAATGAGTATTGAACAATCATTGTTTCGGGAGGCAGAATTTCGCCATCCACGGAAACCGTATGTTCTTTAACCATTTGATGTAGTTGTGTGAGAGTGTAGCTCAAATAAATCTTATAACAACATCCTAGTATATTGAAGATACTGGTGTTGTTACAAAAGAAGTAAATAAAAAGATGTTAGGGGTTGGAGAAGCAAAATAAAACAAATGAACATGAGAGAATGAATTACCTTTAAAAGTGTAACTCCTTTTTATTTGAGCCTAAAGGCTTCCTTTGAAAGGATTATGACCAAAGGGAATACTCTAGGATGAGTAGAGGGATGTGGAGAGAGTAAATGGACAGGTTTTGGCCGAGCCAAAGGCTTGAGGAGTGTGTGAAATGGGGTAGAGGTGGGGGCCTTTTATAAGAGGAGAGGAGGGGCACTTTTGGAAAGTAAAGATAAGTTACTTTATTTTAAAAAGAGTTTCGGATTCAAAAGGTCCCAAATTTCTATAATTAGAGGATAAGGTGATAAGGCTTATAAATCCACTCATACAATTGGTTTTTTCCATGTGTAGGTTTTAGATGATTCATTATCTTTCCATTTTATTTAAATCGTTAAATAATGAGTTCATCGCTGCATCATCATGATGTCATAAATAATTTAATTTATTGAAAGTCTAAAAATTATAAAATAAATACTATGATGTAGGAATTCTTTTTATCTTTCCAATGACTATTTATAATATAAAATCTGATCTTTATAACCCCATGTAAAAATTGTTTTAGTAAAACTTCTCTTGTTTGTGTAATTTTTACATTAACAATTAATAAAAAGTTATTTATGTCATTTCCCAACCAAAGTGTCTCCATGGGGTCCCCAAGTTGACCCATGGATTTTCTTGGTCTGCCATGACACAACAAATAAGGTTGGGACATGTGTCTAGGTCATTTCATATTATTAAAGCATTATTTATACCTTAAACCACCCTAATTACCACTAATCGCGATTAAAAACTGAAGAAGTTACTATTCACCAAAAAAATTATTATAATCCCATTTAACCACATTTTACTCATTAATGACAACCATGTATGTCGGATTTTCAAAATTAAAAACACAAAGATGGCAAAATATCATTTAAACGGATAAATCAGTTTTTATAAGTACCACTTAGTGGTTTCACTATTCATCAAAAATTGATGTTTTTCAGAAAATTAACAAAAATCCACTCTAAGATATATTTGATATTCCGAATTCAAAAATGAATTCTATTTTACAAAATTCAAAACATATAAGTCACATTAATTAATTTAATAATTAATTCCCGCCGTCAGAGAAAATAGCGTGTTTTTATGAAACAATAAGTATCAAAAGATTGACACCAGTTTAAGTCTAATTTCAAAGTGAAATTGATTCCAATGACCACCATTGGATTAAATGGTAAAAATATATTCTTATTTCACTTCAAAACCAATTCAAAACATAATCTAATCATATCAATAAATTAGATTAAAAAGCAGTTTTGATGTAAAATGCAGTAATTTTTCACTATTCATTAAAAAATGAACATTGTCAGAAAAATACCAAAAATTCACACAAGGTAAATTTTGATGTCCTAATCATAAAGAATAAGTTTATTTTGACAAAAATAGTTTATAAAATTTTCAAAAGATAGATTTAAAAAGGGTTTTCCATCATAAGGCAGTAAAACAATCTTTTAAAAATATTAGTGTATCCCATGCATAAGATTGGATTTATTTTCCTTTTAAGCCTCTAAAACACTATATTAATCATTAATAGACATAGATAAAAATATCTATTATTCATTACTTACTTGGGATGTTACAGTTATTGTGATAAAAAATGGAATTTCTCAATCCATAAAATTGTATGACGTAGAATGGGTACAAAATCAACTCAAACCCCAACCTCATATTTTTTATTCGTTGACGATGTCAGAAAAAAAGGGCGGAGGTTTATTTTTCGTTCTCGGCATTTGTTATGCACACCCAATTCTCAAGCTCATGCAATGGAAAGTGTTCAGAGGTGAGAAAGTCGATGATGGCGTTCTTCGCGGTCGACTCCTTCTCGTTTGGCACGGTTGAAGATCGAAGATGGTGTTCATCATTCTTCAGTGGAAGGGGGTGTTCTGTGTTAGAATATTTTGTTCTCCAAGAGGTCCTCCTCTCCTTGATTATCCCAACAAAATATTATGCCATCTAAAATAAAATAATAGCTTGTATATTATTTTATTGTTGTTATGAAATGAAAAAAATTAAAATGGTTAGAAATAATTAAAATAAGAGATTTTAATTAATTCATTAAGTGGGTTGGCAAGTTTAATTAGTGGGGATGTTCAAGGGTTTCACCCACATTATGGAGAGTTACAAGGGGGTTAAAGCTCATGTGGTCCCCATGTATGTTATCCTCCCAAGGGAGGTTATGTGCGGGAGGGCCCCACCTCTATAACCTCTCATGGGAGGTTATTGTGTGGTGGCCCTCACCTCCAACCACCTCCTAGATATTTTAACCACCAAAGATAAAATTAAGCCACCCACATATTTTTTTTAATTACATTAAAATCCCTAAAATCAAACTTCCTTTCTCGATAGAACGCAACTGCGGTGAAGGTATCACTAAAAAATCACCGATGTTGTGAATTCATCGATGCCCTCAGATTTCAGTTCCGAGCACCAGTTCAAAATTTATAATATCCCAATCATACGTTTACTGAACGTACCTGAACAAAACTTCAAGAAATTTATTCCGGGTACACCGGACCTCAGAATCATGCTCCATAACTTTTCCCAGACTCGTTAAAAAATCCCATGAATTTATGAAAACAAATTTCTACAGAATATCCAGGTCTTTACAGAATGAAAACAATAAAATTTAAAATCGAGAAATCTCAGATCCCTTATTTCATATCCTTATAAATTGCTGAATAAGGTATAATTCTTTAAGATTATAATGAGATGTATTTTATTAAATCCAACTACATATAATGTTGTTAAACTATATTTATTGTCATATAATGTTTTTCCAGGATCCGAAAACATAGAAGGGGTGTTAGTGCCTTCAACAAGTTATAAACAAAATATTGAGATGAAGTTAGTCCTAGGTGGATGTCATCTATTTTTTTATTTCAAATTGGGAAGTATTTCAACCCCTTATATATAAATTCTATATGAATTTAATTTCATATAATGTGACATCAATATTTAACATATTTGTTTTTTACATTACGTCTTATTGATGGAATCTGTTAAAACTATTCAATAGACATTAAAATTAAAATTAATCTATTCAAAATTTATTAGTAACTAAAACAAAATATATGGGAAATATTTACTAGATGCATGTACTCACATTTTTAGGTGGTAGATGGATGTACTAATTCATAATTCTACTACGTTTAATGAATATTTATCTGGTCGATATTATTTTAGCGCCCATCAAAAATAGTTCCTTTGATAAAAAAGTATGATGTTCTATTATCCTTGATCAACCTAATTTCATTATGACTTTTTAATGATATCCTGTTATATAGTTGGTATAATTGTCTCACATGGAATTCAATTCACGATATTACATTGTTTAATTTTTGATTTTTTATTTCACAAACTTCTCTAATAAAATTTCATTCAAATTTAGTGGTCATTGGTCCCCTGTACATAGGGTATAGTTGAATCATAGTTAGTGAAAACCATGTTTCTAATGATGAAAATATTATGGTAAATTTCATAGGGGTTTGTTTTTTTTTGAACAATTGGTTAAACTAAAAAAGAAAAATCATTTGATATGTCCTTGATTGTCAGGTAACATTGTTATGGTTAGTGAATGGTTTCGTAAACCATGTGACCTTCTTATTCTCACATAAAATTTGAATTTTTTATTTTTTTCTTCTCTTAATTAATCCTTATATACCATTATCTTTCTCTCATTCAACTCCATCATAACTATCAATCCTTTCCCACTATTTTTTCCCTTTTTTATGGTGATGTATTATAGATTTCCTCATGGTTTAGAATGATTCTTCACTGTAGTCCCTACCTAATCTCATCCTCTCATATTTTCTCCGTTCTTCACCCTTATCATAACATAAAAATGTATTATAGATCTAGTGTTTTACATTGAGTGATTTTTATTTATTATTTCTCTGGTAATGGTTTTTTCATGAATTCATAGTGATTATTTGGTCTTGTTGAGTAGTATGAAAACGGTGAGTTGTAATAGAGATAATATTAAATGTAGGTTACCCCATGAATGATATTTGAAATATAATCCATTGATTTATAGAATATATTAACAAATATTAAAAATTATATAAATCATAAATTAATTATATTATATATATTATTTCTCTAAGGAAATGTGTTTATGAAATATTTCTTCCATAAAAAGTGTTTGTATCAATTTCATGTGGACTGATAATCCATTTTTAGTGAAATAACTAAATAATCCTCCAAAAGATCTCTTATATCATTGAAAAATATATTTGTTCAATGAGTTTGTTTTTCATATTTGGTTCTACTTGTAATTATTTTTGAGTGAGTGTGTATGGTTTTTCAAGGGGTTGTTTGAAAATATTTTTTTGTATGAAATGTTTTACAATGGTGTGTAAAATTACTCATCAAGTGGGATATATGGATTAATATATATGAAAGCGATATGATGCACGTTTGGATCCTTTAATTGGATCTCTTGAAAATTTTGACAATTAAATCATTCCCCTTTTTGTTTTGAATGTGTTTATGGAAAACGTGTGACCACCATGAATTCAATTATATTTCTTCAATAAATAAATATTATTTTACCATCTTGTTCTACATGCAACATTAAAAAATCACGGAATCTTATATAGACAATACAATGTAACCATTAACCTGTTAGGTATAAATAGAGGTAACTACATTATTAAATATATATTCATATAATGGTAATTATTTTTATTATACTTACATAATAAAGAAGATCACATTAAGGTTAATAATGTATTTTTGCTAAAATTATACATTTATGAGATTTATTTTATTGAAAATTGATTTTTATAGAGAAGGTATATTTAATACATAAATAATTTAAATCAGTGTATTAATACTATTTTAAAAATTAATTTTTTAGTAATTAATATGAAATAATATATTTAATGGTTAATACGTTGAAAACATATTATACACTAAAAATATTTTTCAATATGTTTTATAATTTTATTACAAATTTATATGATAATATTTTAGAATTTTAATTTCAAAAAATTACTTCCATTTTACTGATTCATAATATCATTATTATCTATAGAATAATTTTAGGAATTTTCCTAAAATAGTTTATTTTTAGAATAATAGTGACGATATACAAATTTGGTAAAATTTTCACTTTTATGAAAATATTATAATACAAGAATGAATAAGTTTTATAAAAATTTATTTATATAATATGTATAATAATTAAATTAAACAATTTTAAAACAGTATTTTTTGTTTATTAAACACATATTTAACATTTTTTAAACTCATGTAATATGTCTAACTAACAAAATATAATTACGTGGTTATGTTAAAAAAATTATAATTTACCCCTTTTCCAAAATTAGATATACCCAAATTTATTTCATATCTATGTTGATTATGTGAATATTATTTAACACGTTGAATTATAATATTAATTCTTAAATATAAAGTTTGAACACTAAAATTTAATTATAGTGATAATGGAAAAGACGTTTTTTAAAAGGAATTTTTTTATTAATATGTTTAAATTTTAATCAAATAAATAAAATTTAAATAATTTAAGGTTTTTTGTAGCAGGTTTTATGTATACTATGTATAATTATGTTAATACTTTCTCAATTGGTAAAAAATATGAAATAATATTAAGAACACATACTAGTTGAAATTCATTTTTCAATAAAAAATGATTTTTATATATTTATTATTTTAATTTAAATTTTGATTTTATCGTATTTTGAAATTTAATTATAATAAACTGATATTGAACTTATTTTCAAGAAGTTCTAATTTTGTAATATTGGTTACCCTTCTTTTCATAAAAAATATATATATTTCTTTGATAAAAACTAGTTACCAAACCATATATAAAAATGTAAAAATGTAGAAATGTATGGTAAATGACTTGATACATGTTTTAAACTTGCGTAAAAAGTATTATTTGAGGATTTAAGAACACAATAAAAAAAGAAATATCTATTAAATTTTGGAGTTATTTTCTGAGGAATTGTATAATGATATAATTGATGGGTAATTTGTATTCTCAGAAGTACCCTATTCATCACCTATAAAAAGCGATAACGTGCTCCCATAAATGGAATAACTTACTATTAGAATTTAATAATAACTTATACACAAATAAACCCTCCTAGAAGTCATTTTTTCTATAATTTCATGGACCTATAATTTATCTTAAGGCCTTATTTTTTCAGAATATCTCTAACAGAAGATCAAGTCTCGAACATAGGTATTACCTTCTTAATAATTTTTTACACAAAATATTCTTCTTGAAATCACTTAAACCAAAAAAATAATATAAAATATGTATCATAATTAATCTTATATGTTATTATAATAATTTAACAAACATAATTTTTTCCTCTCCAACCACTAATGAAAAAAAACAATAGTTAATGTGTATTATATATAACAACCTCTACCATTTTTGTCATCCATTTTTCATCACTACATCCCATGTCAAGTAAAACAGATGTAATGGAGGAATAAATATGATATATATTACAATGCTAAAATAATAAAATGTTAAAAAAATCATTTACGCTCATTCCTACTCATTAACTGAGTAATGGAAACATTAATCAAGTATACATATAGAATACCTCTTCAATAACTAATAAGTTTCATCAATCCCCACCCCATCGTGATTGGATTTAAATATATATTTAATATATAAAAATTATTTATGAAATAATTTTATTATTGTTGATATTATTACTCTATTTTAGAATGATTTATTCTATTTCCAATATACATATGGAGTTACAAATATATTTACCAGATAACCTCAAGTAACCGACATAGGAATGAAAAATATATTACAAATATATACATTATTAATGCTAAGTTAACATAAAAAATGAAATATATTTTAAATTTCATAATTAAGATTTTTATAAAGTTGATTTTCCTATTCAGGATGTTAATTTTAAGTACATAACACATTCTAGAATGAGGAAAAATTTTCCCTCAAAATCAAACTTCATTATGGGTTTCTTTAATATAACACATCATTATTCATTTGAATGGTTTAAATAATTCATCATTAAATTAAAATATCAAAAATTTATTTTTTAACCATTAAAATTAACATCCATTTATTAATATTCTATTAGTGGGAGATGATTGATTTCATTCCTAAAAGATTAGTTTATTTTACAACTCAATCACCTTTAATGAGTTATAATTGTTCACCTTTAGATTCTTCATGAATTTTATATGGTATAGCCAATTTATATCTTGGGAGATTCATTTTTATTCAAATTCTCCTTATTTATGATTTATATAAAATTTTTAATATTAAAATATGTATAGTATAATTTTCATCATCTTAGGTAATTGTTCCCACTTCTAGACTATGATTAACATTCCCTCCAATGTTATCCTTTTTAATTAGAATCTATTTAATTTGTTACCTAATGTGAGTTTCATAATTAATTTATTATATTTATATAATTAAATTCCCTGAACAATTTTCCCTTTTTTTCTGTGGAAATTTCTTAATATGTTTTTCCTTTAATTATCATTTATTGGATATTCTAAAACAACCTCATTACATTTAGGTTTCATGTTATATTTATTTTTCACCTTCCAAGAAAATATTTTTTCACATAAAATTATTCTGTTTTAATATATTTTTTCCATATATATATGCATTCTGAAAAGCTATTTTTATTGATGGGGTAAAACATGTTTTAGTTTTGTTAAAATTTTTAAATTTAACTAAACTGGAATTGAATTAAATTTTCTATTAATTTTCTCATGAATATAATAACCCCTATATAATGTTTTGGAAATATTAATAGTATATAAACCCTATTTATCTTATGTAAACCCCTATATTTTCAATATAATCTTTATGAATAATAATATAATTTTCCATCCTTAAAAAAGACCCTTTAGTCAAATCATAATGTTTCACCCATGATCATCATTTTTCATTCTCTTATAGATCCTTCAAATGAACTTTATAAATTTTAACTCAATATTCAAGAACAATTCATTGTAATCAATTTTGATATAAAAATAATAATTTCATATTCTCTCGGGCAGATTTATGATTTATCATTCAGTTATGCATTGACTAAGAATTATGAAACCGACTTCTGTTTCACAAGTTTGATCATGCTTATGATTTATGTATGGTTTAGATTCATCATTTTCAAACTTGTGTATCAATTTCATTATGTTATTTGTGTTCCTATAATTATATTTCCTTCCAGTTAATTTCGTAAGATATTTATCTCATGGGGCACCATTTATGGTTAATGGGTGAATATATAATGAACACCGTGTAATTGATGGGCCATAAATTATATATCCCTCCAATGCCTTGGGAAAAGAATTATATCTGTTTAGATGTTATTTATGAAATTAAGGAGTGCACCTAATCTACTATAAGAATTATTATCCTATATAAATAAGAAAAAAGACTAATCCCAATCCACCCACATTTTGATGATTATATTCAAAGACAGACTAAACTTTTGTTTATGATTTTATAACTAAATTTGTTTCCATTTAATTTAAATTACGTGATATAATGATATCATTTCATTAAACAATGTTTTCCAGATTTTCTCACACTGTTATGCCATGGTGTATGTTTTTTATTCTCATATTACTTATTCATCCTTCATTATTTATAGATAAATCTTATTTTTTCATGTTCTTGTACAATGAAATTTCATTTCTCTGTTTTTTCTCATATTTTTATGATTTAACACTTTATAAAATGTTGATATGGTCTCCCTCACCAAAAATTTAATGACACTATTTATTATATTTCCCATTCCCCAGTTTATAAATATTTTTTTAACTTATAAAATGTATAGAAGAAACTATATAAGAGTATGATTATGTAGAAATGTTCAATAGATTTTAAAAATATTTTTCCAATAAATCAGGTCCACCAAGACACTAAACATAAAGGTTCATTGTGATATATTTTATATTATTGTGATATCGGTTGTTTAAAATATAGAGACAATGTGAAATTATGACTTATTTATCTTAGGTCTATATAGATTGAATCAGAGGAGTGTTTAATAATTTTTATGGGGTAGACACATTATTTTCTGAGATTATGAGGATAAAATATTGGTTAAAACTCTGGAGGTATGTCTATGTATAGAATAAAAACCTATATTTTTTTGATAAGTATTGAGTATGTGGGTTCCCATGAAATTATATCCCTCTACAGAAAAAGACAAGTGGTTATAGCTATTTCATAGTATCTTTAATGTGTAATAACAACAAAAAGAGTTTTTTGAGCATAGACTTGATCATCTCTGATAACGAATGAGTGTTCATAATAATTCACACATGGATAACCACTCATTATGGATATTTATTGGTTAATCATATTAACTTTTTGAGTCACTATAAATGAATGGTTTAATATTTACTTTTACGGACTGAATTGTGAAGTATAAGTGTCATGACCCTGACCTCTAAATGTGCCCTTATTAGGTTTTAAATAAAAGAAGTGTGATACGGACACTCGAGTCCTGCATTCAATAGGCCCGAGGGTTTAAATAAGCATTGTAGATATAAAAAAATACACAATTAGGGGGAAATTAACTCCATAATAATATATGATTGAGAGAATCAATAAAAAATAAATTAGAATATCTATAACTTAATATACTCATACATCCAAAATTATAATTTATTTCATGAATAATGTCATAAATTAAAAATAAAAAACTCCATGTAAGTACCAAAATAAAGTCTTTTGGTAATGACTCTAAAGAAACTACAAATCCCAAGATTGTATTATTATTCTTATTCCACATAAATCTATAGAAACCTAAAAATGTGTTTTTATATTTTTGGTGTGAATAAACTATATACTATTTAAGATCATACCCAATGTCTCATGTGAAGAACTGAAAATATTACACCAATTCCATGGTCACCAAACTATACAAACAACATGCAGATAAACTGGAAAATAAAAGAAATTCCATCATCACTATAACATACCCACAAAATCATGAATACAATATAGTAATATAGTATTGAAATAATATAGAGAATATGATCTATACAGCTGACCCTCCCCCACTAATTTCCCCCTATCACACCCCAACATCCAACATCATGTGCTTATATTCACAACATAAATATCACATCACATAACAAAGAATTATTGATATGGTTCGAGACACATCACATCCTATAAAAACTTCATGTAGTGTCTACCATCTGATGCTACTATCAGTCATTATCAAATCTCAACCTCATCAAAAAAAACATCTTTATTTCATATCTTCGGATATAGGGTATAATGAGTTCATAGGACATCAACCTCACACCCTCCTCCCACCACGCATGACCCCCAGCCATATATCACATCCTCACAACCACTAGGTAATCACTAACACCATACTGTATTAGGACGAGATAATATCTTACACTAACCGATATAATCACTGTGTAATCTTCACCACCAACCTATATCATTACTACTGAATGAAGAATAGGGGAAACGAGCTACCCATCCATCTGTATCTTCACTAACCATGATTTTGTGTAAAACACCTAGAATAAAAATCATTATGCAATTCATATGTTCATCCAACATAGGTGGTGTGCATATAGAAATAACATAAATAATACATGATAGATATATATGACATAATACGTAACCTACATGATCACATCAACTACACTACTATACACCACTACAGTAAAACTGCACCACATGACATTTTCATGATCTCTTCCACCACAAAATGCATCACACCACATATCTTCCATTGATATAAATACATTCCATCAGTCCCTTAAAATTTAAAACATTTTATTGATTTTATGAGTGTAAAATAATTGCCATTTACATACACATTTTATTCACATTAACACAGCCCATTTGTTTATCACTGAATTCATTTTATCCAATTACCAAGCATCAATTCCATTCAATTATTATTCCTCTACCCACCCATAGTATTTCATATTGTATTACAATTTATTCGATGGATAACTATGTAACCAACATATACACCCCCAAATTAAATATCACCCATCCCAGATCAATAATCTCTAGAATACCACAACATCCAATCAATATCATAACAAAAACAACCCATCTAAACCATCAAGCAAGCCAACCACCGCACAAAACAACCCATCAACGTCACTATAATTAAAAAACCAAATAACACATACCATTCCAACCAAACATCACATCACTGCACCACAAAGTGTCTAACCAAGTGAGTCTCCACAATATCCACAAAACATACCACATCACACAAGGTAAAACAACAAGAACAACCAAACATAAAATCACATATCAACATGGATAATTTATGTTCAATGAAATAAATTACACTACATCATTATTTTTTAGTGGTACTATCATGAAAATTATATACTTCCAAGGGTAACCATTTCATTAGACATATTTTCATTCTAAGCCTTTTATTTAGGGTGAGATAAAATAATAATCCCTACAAGGATATCATATACATAGAAACAACTACACACAGAAGGAAGCCAAAAACTGTGATTTTAATCAATGGACAAAAGCATGGTTAAAATAATTATAAATGTCATAAAAGGAATAAAAAATGTGATTTATACCCATTTCCATCATTTTCAAATCAATCTAATTCATTAAAATATTAAGCTAACCAATACCATCCACCCAATGGAAGGAAAAATAATGCAATCCCCAAACAATCACATAAATAGGGAGAGAATGAGGATCCCCTACCAAATAGATAGTTTGGATTCTACATGCATAATAGGTAAATTGAGAAACCATTTGGAAACTAACACTACACTATGAAACCTCGAATCAACCAAAAGAACACCAAGGGATCATCAAAATCTAAACCCAAACCCAGACATATAAAATCATTATCACCTCTATGAATCCCCAAAATAAGAATGAATGGAAACAAGCGAATAAGGATGGCCACACCCATAATATTTTTAATGGTCAAACACCCAAATCCATGCATCAAAGTAAATATAAATGGGTTGTATGTTACTCAAATAGTACCCAAGGTTCACCAATGGTTTGATAAAAATGATTGAAGAACAAAATAATCATGATAAGCTATAATATTAATAAATATGATGAATCCTTCCACATTTAAACACCTTAATCAAATATTAATTTTATGTGTTTTTGTGAGTCCCTAAATTTCATACAATTAATCTAGTTCATGTAATGATCTCATCAAATTCAAAACCCTATGAAAATCCTACAACATTCAATGCACCTAATACTTAGTTTAATTCACATCATGAATTTCCCTATCATGTCATGACTTCATTGGGTAAATAAACCCCATATGGAACTCAAGTAGTGAATCACCAATATCATATAATCAAATAAAATTCATAGAATGTGAATATATATTCACATCATAAACTACATATTGTTGAAACATTTTGGTCAAAAGATGGTTGATCCCTCCTTGAACCACCTTAGAACACATATAACTCACAAACCATCAATGTAATGACCCAATCACAAAAAAAATGTTACATTAGAGACCTTTCAAATGATATTCATCATAGACAATAAAAACTAAAACGAAAAATGAAATGGATGGTTCCGAAAAATCAACCCATGATATAACTCACAGAGATCCTATTACACACCAAACAATACCACTATCCAAACACATTTATACAACAAACCCAAAAAACCCACACAACCAAATTAGCACATTACCCTTAAGAATGAAACCACATCATCTCATTCCATTGACATGCCACCTCTCTTCGACATAACAATCATAGCTACCATTCCAGCATCTTCATAACCTAAACCAATAACATCCATAACCATAACACAACACTAACCCAAGTACACAAACCAGGGAAATTGTCCTTACACATCATTATGTACTACACATTGTATGGAACAAACTAACTTTATTAGTTTTAAAATGTTTCATATTACAGATCATCATGATTATAATCTTGTTTACCTTCTTAATACACAAAAATAAATCATATACATCACTAGAAAGTGAAATGGGATGATCTCAAAAAATTCATTGTTTAAAAATCACTCCATCAATGAAAAATTAAGGAAAATTTTATAAATATCTATGTATGGGGAATAAATCGAAACCTCACAATCCCATGTACTCTCCATTGGGCACCATACCTCCACATTATATAAAGAAGGGGATGGTTATCCAATGAACCGATCTTTCAGGATGGTCATGTATCGATACTGGTCTGCCCATGAATGTCACATAGTCCACAATATCCAACTCTCTAAATTCAATAATGTAAGAGTGATGTTGAAAAAATCATGGAAGCCATGTTACATGCAACACATCCTAGATCCTATCGAGCTATTGTGGCAGTGTTAACCAATATGAAGCCTTTCCAACATACCCAAAAATCACAAAAGGAATGATGAATTAAGGTGGAATAATTATCTCTTTATCAATCCTCAAATACCACCAATTACGTGGAACTCTAAAAAATTGTACTCTATCATCAAACTCTATGAAAATGTGACTAAAATTAGTAAAGGAATTACGAAGATCTAGCTCAACCCTTGTCCACTCTGAGGAAAATTGTATCTTCTCGGTCATGATATATAGCACATCACAACCAAGAACTAAAAACTCCTGACCACAATCTAAAAAAATAGATAATACACACCGACATATACAAAATCTCAGACAGATCCATTCTAGTTGATGTGTGATAGTTTTTGTTGTAGGAATAGTCATCCAAACCTTACCCATGATCTTCAAAAATCTTTGATACAAGATATAAACATATTATATAGTTTTTCTATAGACCATTATATCATTCCATATATTTTAATTTGCAATAAAGGGATAAGGTGATGTTAGGATGCATTGAAATTCAAAAATGTCATCTATAATAGAATAGTAAAAGGAGGATCCTGATCAATGATGATGGAATACAGTAACCCATGGTGGATATCCACACAATCCATACCCCAACTCCCTAGGAAATCCAATTAAAAAGAGTCTTGGTTCTCCAGAATATGATTCGGCTTCGTTATTCCATCCGTTATCACCCACACTACAACATATCATCCCTAATCTTGGGGTATCTAGAAGATTAAATATACCGAGACATTCCCTAATTTTTACTCCAAAAGATAACAAGGATAAAGAAATTATCTTGTATAATGGTGCTTCATATTTTCCACCTGTCAAACTAGATTCCTTCCCACATACCCAGTCAGTAACAATTTCATCCTCAGTCGCAAAATCTATCTCCTTAAAATATTATACAACATAATCATACAAAGATTTATAACCAAGGTTTGTATGGGAAACTCATACTAAACTCCCTTTTTCATTTAAACTGAAAAAGTAAACTCCCCTTGAACAACATTCGGTTTTGACAATCCACCATCCATCCCTAAAAATAATCATCTTGCCAAATATGGTTTGGTGTCCCCTATACCTTTGATTATTCCCGCTAAGACCCCTCCACATGTTCTATCATGTATGACCCCTCTATTATGTAATAAATACAACCTTTTACTATACACTCCCATGTGTCATTAGGAATTGATAAAAGCTACACCACCCATTTCAAAGCATTAGTAGGCACTTGAACTACATATCCTTGGGACATCTAACAAGGAACATCTGAAAAATAATTTCTCATTACTATGGTGTATGTGATTTAAAAAAAATAAAATTTAGAAAAAAATCCAAAACCACTTGAATATATTCATATATTATTACTAAATAACATATTTTCTTTATCTACTGGTTTGGGAAAACCACAAAGTACTCATCGATGATGTAATTCTATCGTAACATCAGTGAATACACAACTCCACCAGCTCTAGATCCTTAGTTTAATAGTTACACTCATGGGGGAGAAAATTCATAGAATAAAAAGATATTAATTACCCATTCCCCATGAAGATGCATTCTAAGCCCAGATGGGATGTGTCATAGAAAACATCATACATGATACCATCCTCACGAAACAAAAGAACTGAGGAATTTTTCAAACTCTCATTCATGTAAACCAAAAAAATTTAGACCTGATTGGCCCAGAAATAGTCTTTTTCCTTCCCTATCAAATATATCAGTGGGGATTTTTGTAATGTAAAATTTGATATAAACTTTTGATAATATCTAGAATGTACATAAAAATTATGAGCTTCTTCCAGACTATAAATTGATTCTCAAGAAGCAACTTATTCAAACATTTTCAAATACAAAGTCACACTATTATGAGACACAACATGTCCGAGGGAATTTTCTTCTCTGAAATAAAAATTATATTTATATATATCTTCTTATAGATAGGTTAGAGTCAGATTACCTACAAGATAGTTATGTGATGATTGTAATACTAAACCTCTTACATCGAGTATAACATGACATCAATGATTAACAATGTTACGAAACTATCTAATAAATCCTTAAATTTTATGTTCATGATTGTTATAAATATATCTTGTTCATTTCTAACGTTGAACAGAATATCCATTAACTCCTAGTGTTCAAATATTTACCTGAAGGGAGTCTTTTGGATATCATCATCTTTAACCATCATATTTTGATATAAATACCCCAAGTTAGACATTGAAACGAAAGTGGAACACATTAGACTATTTAACAGATCATTTTTCTATTCAATTGGGTAATGGTTCTAGAAAATGAACTGATTCAACATCATTTTTTCCATAAACATCCTCAGAATATCATCTTCCTTTAGAGAGAACAGCACAAGAGCCACCAAAGGAGACACATTAGGTAACATGAAACCCCAATATATCCAATCATCATCCCACTACCTCAAATCATTCAGTATTTTTGATTCCATTTGATAGGGCTCCATTTAAAATAAAGAAATTCTTGGTTGTAACTCTCACCCAAACATGATGTAGGATCGAGGATGTTATTTTGTAACAACATTTATGAAAATATAATGGAACTACACTAAAACCCTTAGAATATTGTCATCATTATCTTACACCAAAATCTACACTAACAATGAAAAATGTTTCTCCAATTTCTTTCCACCCATCCAATAATAGTGTGGACAATAATCACCAATTGTTGGCCATTCTCATAAAAAAAGTTACTATATTCTAGAAATTGTCAATGTCTAAATACATGGAAGACAACAAATCAATGAAAATGATTACATCATATAGCTACATATATAGTAATAAGAAATATTCCAATGATTAGTGTTATTCTATAAACATCCAACATACCTAATAAAAATCATACAAAGAAGACTGACCTCATACTAGTGTAGATAACACCCAGGGTCACTAGAAGTATTACAACATCTTTTCACATTGTAAAATCCAAATAAGAGAAATAAAGGGTCGTGACTCTCCTAAATCAAGAATAGTACGAACAAGGTTATGTGATACACTAGTTGTACCTTTGGCAACCTCCTTCCACAATGGTGATACCACTTCCATTACATGAATATAACCAAAACCAGTTCTTATGTTTCTCTGTTGATGGCCTCAACAACTATATTCTATCCAAGGACCTCAGTGAAGGATACAATCACAATACCAACCCTACCTACGCTATCTTCCCTCAGCTACTAAAAATGAATTGATGATCCCTACTATTGAAATAGCCTCATGGAAAAGTATTTATTATTTTCAAAAGGATCATGATCACCCATATAAAACTGGACTCTCATAGTGGTATATCCCAAGGGATGGGTGTTTCCATGTCCCCACAAACATTGAATTATAATGGAATGCCTCTGAAATGAAAAGGCAGTCCGCATACTCTAAAAATTCTTGAAGGGATCTGTTAAGGTCCACTGCCAACTGGTCAAAATGCCCAACTTCCAAATAATTTGTGACCTATTATCGAATGAACTACTCTAAATACAACCTTTTTAGACACAATCTATCTAGGGTCACCTTCTAAAATGGAATATTCTCAATAGTATCCATCTTATTCTGCACCACTAGGTATATATACAGGGGAAATGAGATGATTGAATACTTTATTTTTGTGATTAAAACCATCTCCAGATGCCACATTCTAGATTCTTTAATTTCATATTAATCTTTGTAAAACTGTTGGACGTCCTGAAGACAAATACCAAGATATCACACACTCATACTCTCATACTAAATAGATAGAAAATACCACTAAATATTTCCATCATCATTAAAAATAAAAACTATAAAGAAACCTCCTTTTGAAAGACTCAACAAAATATATCTCCCCATTTCAACTCGTCATAACAAGAAATACCACTATTGATGAATAAATCCCAACATATAACCATATTACAACGACAACAAAAACATATACCAATCATTAATCAAACTAAATATTATCTTGATCTCCTCAAACAACCATTATACTACCAAATATGTGACACTACAATCATATATCACCATGATATACTAATTAAAGGTACAAAAATACATATTCCATGACTTATAATCCACTATCCATACGGTTTTTCAGTGATCAAATCATATTTCTTTTTGATCCTCTACATCCTCAGATACATGTATATGATGATTAGGAGAGATTCTTCAAAATAAAAGATAAATCATAATCATATTATCATGGGATTTTATCAATGTTTATTTAATTTATTGATTTTAATTTTCCAAGATCACACAATCTAGAAAAATACATATTGAATCATGATCCATGTATAACCCCTTGGTCTCTACTATAAAAACAGTCCCACCTCACATGGTTGATCAATAAGCTCGATGTATTTGAATTATATCACAAGGGGACCTAAAATCCCATTTCATAGTTGGAATCCATATCCAATGTCTTACACGTAGCTCAATTGGAATTTCATACCTACTAACTCATGTAATTCTTAAAGCCCTTAATTCCAAAACACATCCTATCACTAAACCGAGAACATCAATACATCTTTTATCTGGACCCCAATCAATGGTACCCCTCCTACGCCAAAAATGAAAAAAGAGAGATAATGGACCCTATGTACCACCTCCACCAGTCCCAATTTTTGAGAGATACACTATGGGTAATAAAATCTCACAGATGGGTGAAATTACTATTTATAATAATATTTTATTAAGATATAGTGTAAATAATCACCACGAAACTCTAACAGATAATATAAATCTATACCCAAAACCATATCATAATGTAAGAACAATGTCAAAATGTATAATAAAATTTACTCCAAGTAAATTCCAAAAGAAAATTATATAGGGTTGAATCCATAATAACCCCACATCATAACATATTAATACCCAACTATTTTTTTATAATACGCATGGTAACCTAAAAAATATATTATATACATTTAGGGTGAGCATATCACGTATACTCAATATGATCACAATCTTTGTCTCAAGTACACATTTGAAAATAATATTCGATTGTGCTCATAAATAATAGTATAACAAACATGAAAATAAATATGTTAACTAACCAATCATAGAATCACTATAGAATTCTCACCAAATATCACAATTCATATAGTAAAATATAATCAAGTTAATAAAAAATATAAAATGACTATAGCCACCTCCGTGATAATTTTCATCTATAGGACACCATCATCAACAATATAATTCTCTCATCTTGTCCATACTTATAATGTATCATAACTATATATATATTATTAGGGATAGATTTAATCCCAACATATCGTAACCAATTTAAAGGTCTTGTATCCATTGACTAAATCAATCATCATACCATCAAAACATCATCACATATCCACTACAGTATGTTATCATTAAGGTGAAGGAAATCAAAAATGTTCCCTATTACAACCACAAAGGACCCCCAACCACATATAAAATAATCATCACCACTTTTTAATCTCCAACACTAGATTTTAATATCATTGGGTGATATCCAGCACCAACTTGTATCATCACTGGGTAATCTCTAACACAAACCTATATAATCACGACTAAAATAACAGACAAGAAGAGGCGGTATATAGTCATCTATATCCCAAAAATAATATTTTCTTTTCAAAACACAGATAACCCAAAACAGTGGGAGTTATTATGTTTATAAAACTTGTGTAGAGAATATATAAAAATAACATATAAATATTTTTTAGATAAATAGTACACAATACCCATCCTAAAGATTCACATAAACAAAACTAGATTACTTCATGACACTACCAATACACAACATGAAATTTTCACTACGACAACCACCACTAAATACAAAATACCACACACCCACCACACATAGCTACACATTCCAAAAATCTATAACACGTTCTTAAGTTTTATAGATTTAATGACTTTCCACATACTCCCATATAATAATCCATTTACTTCTCATTAACACATAGCACTAACTAATCATTAAATTAATTTATAGAATTTATATATTAGAATTCAATCCCAGTTTTATTTATTTAGAAAACCATCTAATTTAATTTATCATTAAAATTAATTCCATGGCTGACCAAAAAAATAAAAATTCCACACCTTACTACCAATAAAATGACTCATATCAACCATCAATATAACAACACATCAATCAATCCATCTTATCACAAAAACCACCCATCTAAACCATTACTAATCGTAACCTCTTTATAACACAACTCCATACTTCACTATCATTTTACAACCTCCAACATTGAATCTCATTCCAAAAAAACATTGCCTCATATCCTAACACATTTCACAACCTAGACGGTCAAGGCCATCACCTCACTATATTATTGATCTCAAAAGAAAAAAAAACAATCCCAACCACATAAATAATCACATCCCAGCTTCAGAAATCTATGTCTAAAGGCTTACATTCCATTACATCATTTTTATAATGGGTATTATAATTAAAATTCCATATTTCCCTGGGAACCCATTTTATTATCCATATAAACATTCATATAATTTTATTCATTATGCAGTAATACAATCAAATCACCAAGGGTCACACATACATATCAACTATATTAAAACTTGGGATCCTGATATCCATGATTTTCCAGATTGGAATAAATCATATATAGAGTCATTAACAACATTACCAAATTTTTAAAACAGGTGATATCTCTCTATTTTCATCAATTTATTATTAATAAAATTTAGTATCTATATTAATATAAACATTACTATCTATCTAATGGAAGTAAAAATTATAACATCCCCATACATGAACATTAATAGGTAGAGAATGATGATCCCCTACATCAATGATTCTAACAAATTCCCCAAACACAATATATAAATATAGAAAAATCTAGCAAAGAAAACTAATCTATTAATCATAAAATCTACATGACCACTCCAAGGAATAAAAAATTAATATATCAAACTCAACCTGATACATAAATCATCAGTAATGTGAACCCTAAAAAGAAGAACATAAAGATACTAGGGGATAAATAAGAGAACCCACAACATATTTAAAATTACAAACCTTTGAAAGGAAAGGATAAACGTAAGATAAAATGTGATGGAATATCATATAAAAAATAACTATATTTTTTCCTATCATTGAAGTAAATGAGGGATGAACAAAAACATATCATCGATACCTGGTATTGATAAATAATATGGACCTGTTTGTATTCATGCCATGAGTTTTAGTGAGGCCCTCCATTTCACTTTGTGAATACTATTCCATCCATAAGAACGTCACACTCAAAACGAGATGAATATCAAAAAAAAATTCACTGACCCTTAATCACAATTTTATTCATGTTTTTTATTTTCCTTTCACATCGTGAGTTATTTTTTATAGAACCCCCATATAATTCTCAAAAATTAAACCGCTAGTATCCTGGCCATAAAAACCTACTCATTATGTGAATTAATCATCACCTCGAAAACTAATTATTTAAATATAATTTTAGATAAAAAATATGTTGAACCCTTTTAGAGACTCCTTTTAAGAACACTAAATAATAAACCAACAATGTGATAGGATTAGAAGACATAGAAAATTATAATAATATAAGAAAAATTATGGTAAACTAAGATCAATAATTAATTATATCCGTTAAACAGAGGATGATATAATTTGATCTAAGAATAAAATAGGATAATATGTGAATGATAATGGTTAAAAAAGAGTGATATATCATGAAGTCGAATAATTACATGCATGTATGATGGTTTTATAAAGTGATACATCTTTATGTTAGATTTGAAATTGGTTATCTAGAATTCTTCTCTAATGATGAAAATTTTAGATCACTCATGTAAACCATATTTTGGATTTAATAGTGGTTGTAACTACGAGTAACCTTGTAAATGATTGGTGTGAGAGACAATGTAGTAATATATTAAATGAATTAAAAATTGAAGTGGGAGATTTATTGATAAATATTGTGATAATCGAAAACTAAATAATCATTATATTTGATTAACCATGTTATAAATTTGAAAACCTATACCCACAAAAATTATGGTTATGGGGTCTCATGGGAACTCATGTGGTTAAGATGATGAGGGAAATAATATTTGATATACTACATGTAAGAAATGTGGGATGAATGACCAATTGAATTTCCACAGCCATACTAGATGATGATTTACTTTTGGAAATATAGGGTATTAAAAAATAGTATATTAGGGGAAAATGATACATTGTTGGAAGATAATTTACATCCTAAAGTTTCAATAACAATTTGATGATTTAGATGTGAGGAATTTTGGAACTATAGAAACCAATGCACTAACTCAAGGATTATAGAAAACTATAAACACCAACCACATCCAAAATCATTGGAATAAAGAAAATCATATTCAGAAGTTGTTGTTCCAGTATATAGTGACCTTTCACTCTTGATTTATCAATTTCTTATATCTGTTAGATTTCCAATATTTGCTATTGAGATATAAAATATTTGGTTATTATATTATTATATTGATTGAATTTAAATCATCATCAATGATTGATGAATGGTGAACCTTATTGATTTATCTCTTCTTTATTTACATGGATTATGTTAGGAATTTTTTATCTCCATTCACTAAGGTCACATATCAAATTATAATAGGGAAATATACAATCATAAAATAAATAAACACATGACTAACTACCAATTTGTGATTAATTAGAAGATCCCTATGGAAATAACTCCCATTATATTTTTTTTCTGAATTTCAAGGATTCAATTTATTTAACAAGTAATAGTTTAATTACTTGAAAATAAAGAAATTATTTTTAGTACATCAATATTATTTTATTATATTTTTATACATAGAACACAAAACAAAAATAAACCACTAAGCAATATATAACCATTATAATGTCATTGTAATGTTTTCATGTACAGATAGAGGTAACCACATTAAAAAAATATGTAATGAAATTATTAACATTGATCATTAATATAGTTATATAACTAACAAGACTGACTTAATTTAAATAAATTTGTTTTTCTATTATAATTTTTTGATTATATTTATTTTAAAAAAAACTAAATATATTATTTAAAAAATTAGATATTAATAATATATATTTTTATATGACTAATATATTATAACTAATTTTATTAAGAATTTATATAAAATAAGAATAATATTGTTTTAATCATTGAAAACATATTCTTATCTAAAAAATGTTTGAAATGTTATTCTAAAATTTCATTTAAAAGATAAATCATTAAATTTTATAATTTGGTTTTCAAAAAGAATTAGTTTTTGGATTTATAATATCGTTATTAACTAAATATTAATTTTTATGATTATATAGAAGTAATTTATTTTTAATATATTATTGTAAAAATGCTGATTTTAGTAAATAATCACTTGTATGCAGATTTTATAATTAAGAATGACTTCAATTTTTTTGGAACCTTGTTTATATAATATATTTATATATATTTAATAAGTAATATCAATCATTTTTAAATTCCTTGTTTAATTTATAAAACAATTTTCTAATTTTTTTTCAATTCATTAAATATTTCACAGTGAAAACATTTTTTACAAACTTATACAAAAAATATGGATTATATAATTTTTATTAATTACATTAAAGGAATTTATTTTCTATTTTAGATCAACATGTAAATTCTATTTAATAATTTCAATTTCATTTCATTGAATAAATATAATATTAATAATATAAATTTTAATTACCATAATGTTGGAAAAAATAATTTCATTAAGATAAATTATTTTATTGATATCCTATAAATATTATCTAGTTGTTAAAGATGGAATAAAATAAAAAATGATTATATTATTAATATTAAAAATAAATATAATTATATTTAAACAAATTTAATAATAATAAATACTAAAAAATATTAAGAGGAAATACTAATGATTATTTTTCTACAAAAAAATGTTTTCTATATATTATATATTTTATTTTAATATTTGATTTTCAAATAATTAGCAATGGAATTAGAATTGTAACACCCCGATATTTTATGAAAAATATTCTTTTAATTTCATTAATGTCTTGTGTCGTATGCTACACCAAGATTACCTTGCGCTATACGCAACACCGTATTAGCTTGCAGTATACGCAACAATATTCTTGGATCGTGTTACACACAATTTTGATAATAGTTATTCTTCACAACATTGAGTATATATATATATATATATATTCAATGTATAAATGAAATATGGTTGGATTATGTTATATGAAACAATGAAGGAGTCTTGCACAATATGTAACCCTGACATGGCTTGCATTACACGCAAGCGTGACCTTCCGCGACAGCGTGTGTTGTACGCGATACCGAGTTTCGGTAAACAATGACATGCTATTAAAATATTATTAAAACTAGCCGTTATGAATAGTAACAACCAATTTTTGAAATTTTGTTAACTTTATTTTTGAAAATGGACTTCATTTTTGGATTTAGAATATCGAAATTAGCTTAGGGTAAAATTTTGGTACTTTTTGGATAACTTTCATATTATGATGAATAGTGAAAATTACTAAATTTTAATTAAAAACAACTTCTCAAATCGAAATAATTAATAGTTATAAATTATTAATTTGAGTGGTTTTAAAGTATATTTAGAATATATTTTTACAATTTAATACAATATTGGTCATTGGATGTAATTTCACATTTAAACCATACATAAACAAATGTCAATCTTTTGATAGTTATTATCTCTCAAAAACACGCTATTTGTTTTGACGACGGGAATTAATTTTTAAATTAATTAATGTAACTGATATGTTTTTAATTTGGTAAAATAGACATAATTTTTGAGTTCATAATATGAAATATAGCTTAGGCCAAATTTTTGGTATTTTTCTAGAAACTATCATTTTTTTGATGAATACTGAAACCACTAAGTGGTAGTTAAAAAAATGAATTTTTCATAAAACTTAATTTTACCGCTTCTGTGAGTGGAATTTAAAAAATTTGAGAGACACGGTTGATGTCAGTATGTAAAATGTGGTTCAATGAGATGAAAATAATTTTTGGTGAATAGTAACTTTTTACTTTTTCCCCACGGTTTAAAGTAAATAGGGTAATTAACGGTAAAAATGATATTATTATTACCCTAACACATGTCCTAATTCTATTGGATAAGTGTAATTCGACCAAAAAAACCTTAGGAATAAAATATGACCATTTAGTCCCACTTGGATTTGATTAGGACATTAATTATTAATTTATTTAAAGAAGGGTTAAAATAGATAAAATCCAAGTTTAATAAGTAAATAATTTTTAATATAGGGTTATACATAAGATAAATTCGATTATAAATATGAATTAGAAAGATAAAAATATTTCCTATATAAAGGTATTTTATTTGTAATTTTTTTACATTAGATAATTAAATTTATTTATGACACAAAGATGAAGCAGTAATTATCTTAGTAATGAAATATTGACATAATTGATGTTATAAATACCAAAATAAATGTAATCTGAAACTTTTTAGGAATTAAACTAATTTTATAGGTTAATATGACATGTTATTATTGATTTAATTAACTTTTTTTGAACTAATCATTCTCTTATGATTTTCACAAAATCAATTACAAAATAGTGTCAAAATTTACATAAAATAGTTTTTAAAACAAATATTATGTTATTAATTGTTATTTTATTCATAAAAATATAAGGTTCGGCCAAATTACATAGATATGGTAATATATATTAATAATAAACAACTTGGGGTTCTTTTGGCTTCTTATAGTCAGTTTACTAACCATATAGTGTAAGAACACAAAAAGAAATGGTAAAAGTAAAATTGTCTATCTTAAAGTTAAATATAAATGATAAGGTTAAAATAGGAACCTAAACTTGTCTAAATTCTATTGGATGAGGGTATTTCGACCCATCCTCACCTTAGCTTCGAAATAAATCAATTTGGAGCTATTTAAAACCGAACTTGACTTTATAATAAAATAATATTTTTAGTTTTTCCAAAGGATCCCCTCTCCACCTTTATAAAAGGGAACCTCCTCCCTCTCTTCCTCACACCACTTTGAGCCTTCATGCTCGGCCAACCCCTACCAAATTCTCTTCTCCACTTCCCTAGAAGAATCCTATAGGTTCTTTTCTTCCTCAAAGACCAATTTTAGTTCCCTAAAAGGAGATCTCAAAGAGGCGCTTCAAAGAAGAAGAGGTTCAGACACTTACGAAGCAAATCAGACCTAAGGTAAGGGAAAATATCACAATCTCATTTTTATCTGAGATTGTTTATACATTGAAATTTACTGGGGTGTATTTTATCATCCACATCCATTTTTCCTCAATATGTTATATTATTTCCATCCACCTACAATTTTTTAAATCCAATTTTACCCTTCGGTGAGTTTTTAGTAAAAGATATGAAAGGAATCTTTTGTCATTTTTCGTACGAGGTACTTTTTGACTTTTATGACAAAAAGAAGAGAAGAATGTTTTTTTAACTTATACGGAATGAATGTACTTTTAAAACATTATTTCCAAGAACCTTACTTTACATGTTTTCAAGTTTATTTTTAATCAACTTCTTTTAGTTTAGAATTTTATGACATGTTAAGAAAGGAAAAGTGTTTTTGAAGTAGAAAGGATATTTTCCTCAAGAAAGGTGTTCAAGTGTTTTATCAAAATTATTTTCCATCTAAGGTAATATAAAGTTCTGTTTCTTTCCCTATTATTATATTGATTTGATTATGTTGTGATGGAAATATATTTATGAATTCCTTTATCTTATATGAATTGTTTTATGATATCACGATATTTAAGATTCCCATTTTTATTACATGGGTTATGCTATGATGTATGGATTATGATTTTGTGGCACACATAATAATGGTATCATTATGCGATGGGTGGGACCTATATCTCCCTCCAATGCATTGGGTAAGGATTTTATATCTCATGAGATATACATGGCTGGAACGGCAGGTTAAACCGGTTCAGTGAAACAGGACATAAACGAGGAGTGAACAAGGTTCAGAAATGGACTTTTTCCACTAAGATAGTCTTGGAAATGATTCTTGACTAATAAGAAATGATTCTATATTATTATGTGTGTATTTCACAGAGTTTGATGTTTTAAGTTATGATTATTGTGATTGCATTTCACTACTATGATTTATCCCATGTAATGATATTATGATCTCGTTTGCAGGTTAAGATTTCCAAAATGTTATGTTCTTATGAATATGATGTGATTGATATTTCTTTTGTTTACCCTTACTAAGAATTTGAGCTCACCCTTTTATGTTTTCTTTTCCCCAGGATATAAAGAAAGGTTTTAGGTAAAAAAATGATCTTTCTGGGAGATGTTGAAAATATTTCACCATGATTAGAAGATTATATTCCGAGTTTCCAAAGACACTAAACTATTATGGTCCTTGTGTGTGTGTTTTTGTTATGTACTAAGTATTCTAAAAAAGTAATGTAATGTGCATGGATGTCAAGCTTTGGGTCTCTATTGTTGGTATCAACGGAAAGGTTTAGTCAACCTTTTGAAACTAGGATGCGAGAACTTTAGTATGATCCCTATAGATATTTCTAAGGTATGTATAGGGATGTCCTTAAGGTTAAGTATAAGTAAAGGTTATAGTACTAGAATTACGGTAACATAAGATGTTAGATATTAAATGTACTCCCCGTTTATTATTTTTTTTCCCTAGGGTGATTTTGGCCTCTCACACTATTCTATTTGGGTTTTAGATGATGGCTGGAACCCGAAGGAACTGTTTTGATCAATGTAATGGACAATGCAATGATTGTCCTCCTGAACAAAGTATAGTTATGGGAGATGGAGTGAAAAATCTTATTGCTATACTTACACAAGCTATGAATCATTCTGGTCTTCCAAATGAGCAGAGAAGGGAACAATATTCTATTGAGTCCTTCATGAGGCAACGTCCACCTTCTTTTAGTGGGTCTTCTGATCTACTTGTTGCTAAATAATGGATCAGTACTAATGAAAAGATATTTACAGTTCTTCAATGTTTTGAACATGATAAATTCATCTTAGCAGTATATCGTTTGGAAGGTGAAGCTAATCAATGGTGGAATCTTATCAAGAATACAAGGCCAAGAGTTGAAATTGAGTCCATGGAATGGGACGAGTTCAAGAACTTATTTTTCAATAAGTACTTCCCTCGTATTCTTCGTACAAAGATGGAGAAGGAGTTTCTTGAACTAAAGCAAAAGGATGATGGATCTCTTGGTATATACGAAGCAAATTTTACAAGGCCTTCTAGGTATGCATCTGGATTTATCATCCAACCTGAAAGTAAAGTTGATCGATTCTTCAGTGGTTTAAAACCAAATCTTCGAAGGGCATTCGCTATAAGAGACTTCACTAGCTATGATTAAATTGTGCGTTGTGCTATCAAGGTAGAAATGGAAGATGGTGTTACTCATCCATCTCATAGTTTTGACAAGAAATGAAAGATGGAGTTCAAGGAGAAATCTCAGAATAATGGTGAAAAGAAGATGAATGTTTTGTTATGCTCAAAGTGTGAAAATAAGCATGGTGGAGATTGTATTAAAGGGACTAGAAAATGTTTTAAGTGTAGAAAAGAAGGTAATCGAGCAGCTGAGTGTCTATGTAATGGAAAAAAGAATTTCTAATGATGTGAATAAAGAAAAGACTATAGAGAACGCACCACCAACACTTCAATTCTTCAAGTGCAAGGAAATGGGGAATTATGCTAATAAATGCCCTAATCCAAGGATTAGTGATGATAGACATGAGCAACCACGTAAGGCAAAGGACAAAGGGAAGTCACATGCGATCACTATTGGCGATGTTGAATATGACAATGATGTGGTGGAATGATTAAGTGTTTATGTAATGGGATTCCAAAATAATGTTGTATATAGTATCGTGGAATATTGGAATATTTATGCATTCGTCTATTGTAGTTTTCAATAATTTTATGGTACCGGTAACCATGGAAAGTGATTGAGATATTTTTGGTAAGAAGATGATATGTGCATAATGAAGGGATAAGAAGATAAAGAGATGTTTGATTGTATTCATGAGCTCATGATTGATATAAGGACTAAGTGATATCATGGTTTGAGTAAAATGAATTTTGAGGATTTTGGTTTGTGGAATTTGTTAACTTTTAACTGCATTCATGTTTTCACTATGGTTCAATGGGTTTTCATTCTTCAAGAGAATAAATGATTAAGGTATTCACTTATCTTATTATATATGTGGGATAAATGATGGCATTCACGTGATTGTTATGTGACAATTCAAGTAATCATTTTCTTTATACTATGATCTTGGACCGAAGTATTTTAGATTAGCCTAAAGATTGGAATGGATTATGTTGGACATAAGTTAGGATAGAACTTTTTCCGATATTATTGATGGGATGTTATAGTAATATGGCTTTAGAAAAAGGACAACCTGCAGGATGGGTGACAGCCCATCGCGTTGGAGAAGTCTGTGGGAATCGAACCCACAACCAAAGTGCGACTGGCCTTTATCGCCTACCACTGGCCTACAGGAAGTCCCTAGTTTGTAGAAACTATTTTTATTTTATTACGCGGTATGATATATAAAGTATAAGTTCATTTTTGGAATCCTATACAATTAACCTCACCATAGATGGACTTATGTATATTTGATAACATTTTCTAACCTTTTGTTTGAAACAGATGGAATGACCCATCATTCTATCACAGGATCTATTAAGACTTCATGAATAACAAATTCAACTTCATTTTTTTAAGAGATGAAGTGGAAATTGTTCAATGCACGAACAATAGTGAAATTGTACCAAAATCATGTAAGTATTTCTTTTAATTCACCAACTCTAGGGAAATGATCTTGAAAACCAAAAATGTTGTCCTAGTGCCCTTATATCTGATGAATCAGATGGTACCTTAGATCATCGCAAATCTATGGCTTTGTGATTGCTGGCTATTTCATAGCCATGTTCTGTACCACTCTCCATCATGACATGATGGTTAGATTTTTCTTTCATATCCTTATTTTCACCTATGTTCTCCTACGTGGAAACCCAGTGATGAGTTAATTTTGGTAACTGTTACATTTCATACTTTAGTTTTTAAACCCTTGTTTGGGTATTCCTTTTTACGATGTGGGTTTCTATTAAACAAACTTTCCAGTAGTAAACCATTTATAACCCCAACGAATTTCGATGGTGAAATTCATTTTCAGGGGGGTAGAATGTAACACCCCGAGATTTTATGAAAAATATACTTTTAATTTCATTAATTTCTTGTGTTGTATGATACACCAATATTACCTTGCGCTATACGCAACACCGTATTAGCTTGCAGTATACGCAACACTATTCTTGGATCGTGTTACACAAAATTTTGATAAAAGTTATTCTACACAACATTGAGTATATATATATATTCAATGTATAAATGAAATATGGTTGGATTATGTTATACGAAGCAACGAAGGATTCTTTCACAACACTCAACCCTTACTTGGCTTGCATTACACGCAAGCGCAACCTTCCGTGATAGCGTGTGTTGTACGCAATACCGAGTTTTGCTAAACAATGATATGCTATTAAAATATTATTAAAACTAGCCGTTATGAATATTAACAACCACTTTTTGAAATTTTGTAAATTTTATTTTCAAAATTGACTTCCTTTTTGGATTCGGAATATTGAAATTAGCTTAGGGTGAAATTTTGGTACTTTTCGGATAACTTTCATATTCCGATGAATAGTGAAAATTACTAAATTTTAATGAAAAACAACCTTTTTAGTCAAAATAATTAATAGTGATAAATTATTAATTTGAGTGGTTTTAAAGTATATTTAGAATATATTTTTACAATTTAATACAATTTTGGTCATTGGATGTAATTTCACATTTAAACCAGACATAAACAAGTGTCAATCTTTTGATAGTTATTATCTCTTAAGAACACGCTCTTTGTTTTGACGACGGGAATTAATTTTTAAATTAATTAATTCAAGTGATATGTTTTGAATTTGGTAAAATAGAAATCATTTTTGAGTTCATAATATCAAATATAGCTTAGGCCTAATTTTTGGTATTTTTCTAGAAACTATCATTTTTTATGAATAGTGAAACCACTAAGTGATAGTTAAAAAAATGAATTTTTCATAAAACTTAGTTTTACCACTTTTGTAAGTGGAATTTCAAAAATCCAAGAGACACGGTTGATGTCAATAAGTAAAATATGGTTCAATGAGATGAAAATAATTTTTGGTGAATAGTATCTTTTTACTTTTTTTAACACGGTTAAAAGTAAATAGGGTAATTAAGGGCAAAAATGATATTATTATTACCCTAACACATGTCCTAATTCTATTGGATAAGTGTAATTCGACCAAAAACTACATTAGGAATAAAATATGACCATTTAGGCCCACTTGGATTAGATTTGGACATTTATTATTAATTTATTTGAAGAAGGGTTAAAATAGTTAAAATCCATGTATAATATGTAAATCATTTTTAATATAGGGTTATACATAAGATAAATTCGACTATAAATATGAATTAGAAAGCTACAAAAATTTACTACATAACGGTATTTTATTTTTAATTTTTAGACATAAAATAATTAAATTTATTTATGACACAAAGATGATGCAGTAATTATCTTATTAATGAAATTTTGACATAATTGATGTCATAAAGACCAAAATATATGTTATTTGAGACTTTTTATGAATTAAACTAATTTTATAGGTTAATATGACATGTTATTATTGATTTAATTATCTTTGTTCGAACTAATAATTCTGTTATGAATTTTACAAAAATCAATTACAAAATAATGTCAAAATTGGCATAAAATAGTTTTTTAAAAAATATTATATTATTAATTGTTATTTTATTCCTAAAAATCTATGGTTCGGCCAAATTAATTAGATAAGGTTATATATATTAATAATAAACAAATTGGGGTTCTTTTGGCTTCTTATAGTATGTTTATTAACCTTATAGTGTAAGAACACAAAAAGACATGGTAAAAGTAAAATTATCTATCTTAAAGTTAAATATAAATGATAAGGTTAAAATAGGAACCTAAACATGTCTAAATTATATTGGATGAGAGGCTTTCAACCCATCCCCACCTTAGCTTATAAATAAATCAATTTGGATCTATTTAAAACCGAACATGACTTTTTAATAAAATAATATTTTTTGTTTTTCTAAAGCAGCCCCTCTCCTCCCTTATAAAAGGGCACCTCCTCCCTCTCTTCCTCACACCACTTTGAGCCTTCAAGATCAGCCAACCCCTAACAAATTCTCTTCTCCACTTCCCAAGCGACATACTAGAGGTTCTTGTCTTCCTCAAAGACCAATTTTAGTTCCCTAAAAAGTGATCTCAAAGAGGCGCTTCAAAGAAGAGGAGGTTCGGACACTTACGAAGCAAATCAAACCTAAGGTAAGGGAAAATATCACAATCTCATTTTTATCCGAGATTGTTTATACATTGAAATTTAATTGGGTGTATTTTATCATCCACATCCATGTTTCCTCAATATATAATATTATTTCCATACACCTACAATTTTTTAAATCCATTTTTACCCTTCGGTGAGTTTTTAGTAAAAGATATGAAAGGAATATTTTGTCATTTTTCGTACGAGGTACTTTTTGACATTTCCGATAAAAGGACGAGAAGAATGTTTTTTTAACTTATACGGAATGAATGGATTTTTAAAAAATTATTTCCAAGAATCTTACTTTACATGTTTTCGAGTTTATTTTTAATCAACTTCTTTTAGTTTAGAATTTTATGACATTTTAAGAAAGGAAAAGTGTTTTTGAAGTAGAAAGGATATTTTCCTCAAGAAAGGAGTTCAAGTGTTTTATCGAAAAAAATTTCCATCTAAGATAATATAAAGTTATGTTTCATTCCCTATTATTATATTGATTTGATTATGTTGTGATGGAAATTTATTTATGAATTCCTTTATCTTATATTAATTGTTTTATGATGTCACGATGTTTAAGATTCCAATTTTTATTTAATGGGTTATGCTATGATGTATGGTTTTTTATTTTGTGGCACACATACGAATGGTATCATTATGATATCAGTGGGACCTATATATCCCTCCAATTCATTGGGTAAAAATTTTATATCTCATTAGATAGACATGGATGGAACTGCAGGTTAAACTGGTTCAGTGAAACAGGGCTGAAACGAAGAGTGAACTCGGTTCAGAAATGGACTTTGTCCACTAAGATAGTCTTGGGAATGAGTCTTGACTAATAAGAAATGATTCTCTATGATTATGTGTGTATGACACAATTATTATGTTTTATGTTATGATTATTGGGATTACATTTCACTACTATGATTTATCCCATGTTATGATATTATGATCTCTTTTGCAGGTTAATATTTCCAAAATGTTAAGTTCTTATGAATATGATGAGATTGATATTTCTTTTGTTTACCCTTACTGAGCATTTGATCTCACCATTTTATGTTTTCTTTTCCCCAGGATATAAAGAAATGTTTTAGGTAAAAGAATCTTTATGGGAGATGTTGAAGAAAAGTCACCACGATTAGAATATTATATTCCGAGTTTCCAAAGACACTAAACTATTACAGTCCTTGTGTGTGTGTTTTTTGTATGTACTAAGTATTCCGCAAAAGTAATGTAATGTACATGTACGTCAAGCTTTGGGTCTCTAGAAGAATAAACAGAAATTTATTTATGGATCAAAAAATAAATATTTTGTACCATGAGTAACCTCATATCATTTGATAAAATCTAAATTACTTACATAAAAATGAATTACCATGGTTATAATAAAAATTTATAAAATTAAAAAAATACATTTGTAAATGTAACTAATCATGTTTGAAACGTTTTTGAATGTATTATTTGATAATTTTCGACACAATATTACCATAAAACCCATTTTTATGAAATTTTCATGTCATAGAACCTGGAATTGTGTAATGATATCATGGAATGGTAAAGGGTATTCCCAAAGGTTCCCTTTTAAAAACATATAAAGGGATCACATTCACTGATACATGATTACACTTACCGTGGGAATTTCACTTCTAACTCCATTCAAATTAAATCTCTTTGAATTCCATTCCATGTCCTTATTCTCAAAATATATATAAGTTATCTAAATTGTTTTTCCAATTAATCCTAAATTGAATATCACGTATCAAATGTGAGTATTAAATTCTTCATAATCATTTCTTCATAATATTTACCTTTTAGATATCTTATATATATGACACTATAGTTAATTCAATGTAATCATTATACATATACATTATTATATTAATATAATATCTAACACTTATTTCTCTCTATCTTATAAGAAAAAAAAAGTGTCATTAATTTGTTGCAAAGAGTAGCACCTCCACAATGAGACGTCATCTTTTTCACATCAGTTTCAATAATGGATAGTTATAAAGATATTTTTGAAAAATAATTATGATTTATTTAATATAAATATTATACATAAATGTAAAAAATGTCATTTACCCTTATTACCTCTCATTTATTGAGAAATTGAATCATTAATCATTTATATATGTGGACTACAAAATCTATAAGAATTGAATTTCTTTTTTCATCACCACCAATAACAGATGGATTTATAAATATATGAATTATATAAATATTATTTATATAACACTAAAAATATCATGGATAATATGAAATTTGTTTCATGAAATTCAACGTATATAATGATCTATAAAAAAATTCGAGGGACAACCACAATTAAAAAATATAGGCAAGATAACAATTTTATAAATTAATAAATTGTAATAGTTAAAGGTACTTGAAAAATAAAACACAGTTGGAAAATGTTATTATTAAAGTATTTAATAAGATTAATTTTTTTATATTGATAAGAACATTTGAATATCACATTCATACACATGATAAGGATTTCTATATCAATCAACCTTCACTGAGGTATGATTTTTTATGCGCCACACTTCTTTTATGTGTTGTAACTAAACCCACTTTAACGTATGATATCATAATAATTTTTAAACTTGGAAAATTCAAATCCATTCATCAACTTCTTTATTATGGTCTATGATTCATTTCATCCATAACATATAAGGGTCTTTCATAACCCTATCTGTGTTCTTTAGATAGAATGTTTCCCCTTGAGTTCAATAATTCATTTTATATTCTATACCATGTTTATATTAAGAAAGAATCATTTTTTATTTAATTTTCAATTATCTAGGTGTTATATTCCTTACTACAAATAAAAATATTTTATAATTAATTTTCACACTATTAAATAATGGTTTCATCTCCCTGTATATAATTTTTCATCCAACCAATTCTCTACTTCTAAATTGGAAACCTAATTATGGTTTATCTCCTTTGAACATCATAATTTTAATGTTATATTTTATAATTTATATTTCCTCAACCCCTTTTGAACATGTGATTTTAAAAAAAGTTTTTTCAAAAAAGTTTTATATTAATGAAAATTTGATAGATCCCCTTTACCACCCTCATTACCTATTCATTGTTAATTATCATTGTTTCTATCACATTAAAAAAATATTATTCACAATAAATTATTATATTTGAGTATAAAATTAAAATATATATAAAAATATTGATAAATAATTTCATTTTTATGGTTATACGTGTATCATTTTCCATTGAAAGTATAACATTTACTAAAACAAAATTTAATAAAAATTAATCATTCATATCTCATGTCAATATTCACACCCATAAAATTATTTTTGATGATGAATAGATTCTAAAAAACTAATTATTTATAGAAATCCTCCTTTTTTAGTTTTTATGGAATCTAATATGTTTTTTATATATGAATTCCCTCTAGTTATTTCAAAAAAAAATTAACCAAATAGATTATTTCTAAACATTGTTATCCAGATCCTCCTTATTTCTCATGGTAATCCTTATGATTCATCCTTCAGTTATTTCTTGAGTCAAAATTATGAATACCACTTCCATTTCATGATTTTGTCATGATATAGATTTTTTGTATTATATATTTTCCCCATGTGGAACACATATTCATTATCCTCATTATGTGACGGGCAGTCCCAAAGTATATATCCCTACAATGATTTGGGAAATTATTTTATCTCATGAAATATTACATATAGTGCAGTGGCAGTGAGATTTTGTACACTATGTGATTATTTATCCGCCTCCAATTCATTTGGAAAAGATTTATTTCTCATGACATGTTATTTATTAGATTATGGAATGAACCAAATACATGATGGTACTTTTCCACAACATTTATAATAAATATATATGACCCTAATACACCATAAAACGTCTTCCAGATTATGATAAGGGCATTTGATGTGGACCTTGGATTATATTTATGATATTAGGTCTAACTTTGTTTCCAAAAATATATGAATCCATGATATTATGATATCATTTCCTTATACCATGATAAGTTATTATCTCACACTCTTTTGTTATTATGCATGATTATTTTTTTATATTACATTTCCTTCTCATTGGATTTAGGATAAACTCTTATTTTTCAATCTTCCATTAAGAAAATATTTTTTGTTTTATTGTTTTTTAAAAATTTTATTATTTAACCCATAATTTTCTATTGATAGGATTTTTATTATTGATCATTTAAGATCACACATTAATTTTATTACATTTTTGGCATATAAAGATAATAATAAAATATAAGAATATATGAAGGGAGTCTATAAGTGTTTTATTATGGGGAAAAGCTCTCAATTTTCTGTAAAAAAATATATATGCAACTTGTCCTCGAAAACACTAAACCTTGAATTTCCACCCCTTCAATTTGAGAATATTGTGAGATGAAATGATTGAAATTTGGAAGTGGTGTAAAATAAATACATGTTTATCTTGGTTTACTACAAAACATGAGGAATGTTATGATATGATTTCCCCTATAGGGGGAAGTTTGTATAAGTACATTTTATTTTAGATTAAAGGGGTTGTTTCTATGAAGGATGATAAATGATGAGGGGGAGTTTATTTTTTGTTTTTATGAATATAATGTATTTGAGAATTACATTACCAATTCAATTTTTATGTGTCATGGAAGTGAATCGATAGAAAAGTGGGATGGCTATATTTACATACTAAATAAGTTTAGTATAACACTACATCATATAGCCCCCAATAATTTCTATTCCCCCCATGGGGGTTTTCATTTTATCTGTCTAGATAATGAAATATTTTATGTTTGGGAGGTTGAATTTCCACATCATGCAGGTCAACATTAATTTTTTGTTAGTTATATTATATATTGTCTCTATAGATCCTAATTTCCTATGATTATGGTGGTTTTATTTTTACTATTATATTTTTCATTGTTTCATAGATTATATTTTTTCCTTAAATTATTTAGTTAATTTTATGAGTATAACATCTTCAAATTTTTTTCATTATTTTTTAGTGAACAAAAATTTTGTCGAAACAATTATTATTCAATGAAATTATAATAAAATATATTTCTCATATAAAAGTGTATATACATTTAATCTATTTAAAATGTGTTAAATTTATCATTTTATTAATTAATTTTATGAAAGTTAATGACTTGATTCTATTTTGAACCAAAACATTAAGACATCTTTCTAAAAGTGTTTTTGAGAAAGAATGAGATGGTTTTACATTTAAATGGTATCCATTGGATGTATAGAGTTTACCTTCTATGAAATTGTGCTCACACATATAAATATTGGTATAGATCCTATTCACAAGGATGAATTATTTAGTATTGCGTATTGTATTGGGTTGATGTATGCTGGAAGTTAAGATGACTGAATTAATCATCATGGTTTATTTTTTTGTTCATGTTTTTTTATTTTTTATTTTTAGTTACTTTTACCTCATTTTCGTTTCTTGTACTCATTGGATTTTATATCATATCCATGGATTGTCATGGATGTGTCCACTTCGTTGTTTTATTATCATTGTGATTTCTATTACAATGTATGCCTAGTTTTCTTTTGCTTCTCGTTCTATAACTAGTTATCATAATGTGTGGCAATCCAATTTATAGAATCATCATTTTAGATTTAAATGTGAAATTACCTATTACAATTCATGTTTTATTATGAAAACCATTTCCCACGGGTTATTTTTTGATTTCATGGCTCTCCTCATGGGCTAAGATTGTTCAGGAATGCACATAATGCCATATCAAGGGCCCAATCAGGTACCTAGATTGGGGCATCCATGATCTTTTCATGACACATTAGATTACAATATTTTCCTAATTGAAAAAATTAATATTTATTATGAAAATAACATGTGTTGATTTAGAATAAAGAATGTATTATTTCTGCTAATATTAATTTTAGACTATAATTCATTAACATACACAAAATGTACTATAGATGAAATGTCATATACCATTATGGTCTAGGTTAACCTTTTTTCTGGGGCCCAACACTAGCAGAACGTTTATTGTTACATTAAGTGTAATGAAATTTTTTTGTGTATACTTATACTCGTTTTATGTGAAAACAAAAGGAATTTAAAAATTCATGGAATTTTTTCATATACACAATATGTAATTTTTTTGGTTACGTCGGGCTGTTTAATCGGAATATTCAACCACTTGACATGCCTTAATATTTGTAACATTTAATGACCCAATGTTTTGTCAATGTAAATTCCATTCTTATAATAATTTCATTTAATCACATGAAATTAAAACACAATGAACTACTAAGTGATATGTGACCTTTAAACATAATGTAGTCACCTTTGTTATTTGACTTTTAAAAATCAGAGTTACACAGTTGCGATCAGTAATATGTTTAGAGTTTAATGGAAAAAACATATTTTTTAGTGAATAATAACCTACCCTTATTAATAATAACATATCTATATGAATAGTAATATGACGCCTATGAATTTTAAATCATTAAAAAGAATAGTAACTTCATCCATGATAGTTTAAAAAAAATTAGGCAGCTTATAAGTGATAATATGACCATAGTAAATGTATTGGTATTTTTGTAAGTAATAAATATTAATTACAATTAATTAATAAATTTTAATGAAAAAATATTATCCTAAAAGGTACTCAAAAATTAACAAATTTATGTATTTAGGGTTTAAGATTATTTTATAAGACATTATGTAATTTTTAAAAGCATTATAAAATTAGTTATAGTTTTAAAATCCACATTTTTTGAGTAAATTATGATTTTAATTAAAAATTAAAATATTCGTATTTAGAAAATTTTATTCAAAAATGGAGTTCATTTTTTGATTCTGAACGTTAAAAAATGTTTTGGGTAAATTTTTGGGATATTTCTAAAATACATTCATTTTATATGAATAGTAAAATATGATAATTCACAATAAATGCTAGAACCTAAATTTATGCATCATGCTTGAGTAATGGATGATGTAAATGGCCTTTGGTTCTACTCAAATTCTCATGATATTATTGGTTTCATGTAATCATCACTATTTTTGGTCATGAAGTATTTAATAAACTAAGGAATTAAATATTATCAAAACCCTCCACTCCTCCACTACAAACACCACCCACACTACCCTCGTCTCTTCACTCCTTTGAAGTCTTGTTTCATAAATAAATTATAACCAAATCACTCCCCATTATTTTCCCCCACATAAAAAATCCTTTGGTTTTCTCGAAATACTAAATCCTCTCCTCTTTATATTCTCTTAAAGGAGATAAACTCAAGAGGTAAATCCAGCTTTCAGATTCTATTATTTTCATTCCAGTTATTTTCGTTCCTTTTTTATTTTCTCAACATCCTTCACCCAAATGGGATGATAACTCTAGTAACATGCATGAACTGGAATTAAATTATTTTTATATTAAAGTTTTTCATAATATCCCCTCCACCTCCTTTTGTACTATAGATTATTATATCGTCTAAGAAGAGTTGATTTTTCACATTCAAGGACGACGGGTTCTGAATTTTTATTACCATCATCAAGATTGGCCATGAAACCATTTTAATGGTTCAACTAGATCATAATATATTTATTTTTTCTTATTTATTGTTTTTAATCCTTTTTCTAACTTGATTTACTATATTAATAATAAAACTTATTTATGAGCAAAATCGCCATATTAATCTAAGTGTTTATCACTAATGTTTGATATAATGATTCATCTTCACACCAAGTAAACAAATTATGTTTATAAACATGTAACCTTATGGATGCTAAAGAAGAAAATATAACACCAATTCTAGACATTTATTCCTATTTTACATGATTCTCCATTAATTAAAATATGTAAATTGATCTTAAAAAACTAAGAAAAAAAACAGACCCGAACAATGAAATTGAAGCTCATACCAAAACAAAATGATTTTAAATGTACTAGAAATGGTTATATTAAGTCATTTACATATATAATAGGTTCTAGAATTATGAATTAATCAACCTAATTTAATTATCTTGGTCATTAAGATCAATAAAGGATCACCATCATACTTAAGGTAGGGTATCATCTCTATTTTAATTTTATTCACGAATTTACTCTATGTTATGCCCTTTTATTTTTAACCCCTACTGATGGGGAATGTATTATAACCCACCCCATACTAACCTAATGATATATAAGTGATGAGAAACCCATTCATCTCCCATTGATCCCTCTTAATTACACCCGATAACATGTCGATAATTCGTAATGGACTCCACCCAAACCTCCTTTGTTCTATTGGGTTGCCTTATCGTTATTTTTACCAAAATGAAGTTATCTCATCATTTTATGTGCATATTCTAAATCGTTTCTTCATTTACAGAATTTATTTATCAGTAAACCTTTATCATTATCTTTCTGGTATATACTTGATTTTATGTGATTCCTTCATCAAGACGTCCTGATAAGGAAACCCATTTTAAGGGATCATCCGATATTATTACCTGATTTCAAGTACACGATATCCTATATTTTAAGAAAAAAAATTTATTTATAAAACTAGTCTTTTAATTATGATTAAAATATTGGTTCACTTTATATTTTATATAAAATGTTGTTCTCGTTTCTATTTTAAATGCTCAATAGTATTTTCTTTAATACCACACAAAAATGTTTTAATGCTATAATTTTATAAATACATTTCTTACATGTTGTCACATCTTCTTGAAATCCCTTAACATGATACAAGATTATTTAACATTAAGAATGTCCATGTATATTTTAGTTCCTTTCTTTCTGAGAAACTTTTATGATACACCCATTTGTTATGCATTATTACATGAGTTTGGTACCTAATTCTTTCCATGGGTGACCCTTATTTTTATATGTTATTAATTATGTATAATTCATTTTGTGGAAAACATATTCATGATATGTTAATATGGTTTCCCCCAGATAGATCTCTAATTAATTTTGGTAATGTTCAGTCTCCTGAGAAATTATGTGTGATGGTCTTGGCGGTAAGCCTGGGCTTGTGCTACCATGATTGATTGTCTTAGCGGTTAGCCTTGGCTTGTAATGACATGTTAAAAGGTCTTTGTGGTTATAATTGAATTGTTCTAAACAAATTTTATTATGTTTTTTACACATTATTATGACTCCATGCTTATATTATTCCATGTATATATTTTATGATTTCATATGTCACATGCCTTTTCATATCATCATGTCATGCTTTATATCTCATATACTAATGCATTGTTCATATGGATATTACCTTATTGTACTATTTATCTCATCTATTTTCTCACGTGTTCCGTAGCATATCCTATTCCGATGTTTCATAAAAATTGATGTTTAGATCTCAATTTGAATATTAAAAAAAGAAATGTTTTATTTAGTCCCACACTTTCAGTTTTATACACCTAGTCTTCTAAGACACTAGACATTGCGATCCTTGGATTGTAATATAATGTATAATTATGATTAAAATCATGTAATGTTATGTGTAAAAGTCCAGGGGTGATATAGGTGGTATCATATGATGGTATCATTTTTTTCACATTAGGAATAAATAACTTTAGTAAGAACATTAAGTATGAGACTAAGTAGAAGAAAACACCCCAAACTTTTGGTAAGTATAGAGTAAGTGGGTTATAAAGAAAATAAATCCATGTATAGATACAAATAGGTAGAGGTTGCTCTATCACATATGTATCTGTGGGTAAAACTTGGAAACATCAAATTGATAATGAATCAAATAGTAAGTGGTGCATGATAATGGGCATTGTTTCACTCTTGGTTTGACACTCCCGAGGGATATGTTTTGGAAAATTCATGAGCTAATTAAAATCCATTATTAATTGAATAAATAAAGATCCCAAAAGAATATATGATAATAAGTAGATCAAGGATAACCTATATTGAAACTTAATAAATCAAAATTTAGGATATAATTATCCTTTACCATTTTATACCCTTATGTCCAATGTTGCCTTTTTTCTCAATAGATAAGTATTCAATCCATCTAATTGTATGTCCTTTTTCTTAGTTAATATCCAGAAATAAATGTACACATGGAAATAATAAATGTGATAGAGGATGTAAAAATTTCCCTAGAGATATAGCTAATATAATCGGAATTGGTTCTCAAAACATTGGGATAGTACATGCTCAGCTGGCTCATGTTATGAATACTAATATGAATCTTGTGGAACAACCTGCTCTTCATGTAAATAGAAATTTGTCGTTGAATTCTTCATGTGGAAAAGGACTCCAATGTTTAGTGGATATTCGTATACCCTCCTCATAGAAGAGTGGATTAACTCAATTGAATATATATTATATGTCCTACAGTGCTCATAATAAGAGAAATACATACTAGAGGTCTATTTTTTTGTTGGGGAAGTTGATCAGTGGTGGACACTGATCAAGAATACAATGCCCCATGATAATATTGATTCCATCGATCGGTAAGAATTCACGAGAATTCTTTTCAATGAATATTTCCCTTGATCCCTCTGTATCAATATGGAAACAGAGTTCCTTAGACTCATGTAGAAGGAAGATGATTTAATCATGGCATATAAAGGAAACATTAAAAGGATCTCAAGGTACAAATCTAGCTTTTTCATGAACGTTGAATAAATGTTGGATCGTATTTTTAGTACACTAATGATGAGTCGATAAAAAGGGTTGGTGATTCGATACTTTGATTGATATGAGGTGACATTTCATTGTTCCCTCAGGGTTTAAATGGAGATCAGATACTGTATGTAGAATAGTGGGCCCATCGACATGAAGAGGAAAATGGAATCTCATGTCAGTGGTCCCACAAATAAATTCAAAGGTGGGAAGAAGCTTGATAATCCCACGTGTAAAAATTATCGGAGGAAGCATCTTGGGAGCTACATAAGGGAACCAAGAATTGATTTAAATGTTTAATGTTCGAATATATAGATAAAAAATGCCGATGGGATGTAAATAATCCTACTATTGTGGAAGAAGAATGGAAGTTTAAGATCAACACATTGCATGTAGTGCAATTCTACAACTGCAAGGAGCATGGTCATTGTGAGAACAATTTCCCTTAGTCGAGGGTTGTCGGAGGCAATGAACAAAAAAATCCAATTCTAAAAGGAAGGGATTATGATATCACTACTACGGAGGTGGATCCGGACAATGATGTGGTGATAGGTACACTAGTAATTCATTAATGAATTGAGAACATTTTATTTGATTCAGTTTTACACATTTATTCATATCCTCCAATTTCAGCAGAACTATTCAAACACCACATCATAATTTGGAGGATATGATATTTGTGAGGACAGAGAATAGGGTAATTATTGCATGCATGGTTTATAAATCATCCCCAGTTATCATTTGTGGACTTAATCTCCCATAAAATCTCTTCATACATTCAATAGTGGCGTTTGACACTATATTAGTCATTTATTTTCTATCTATATACAATGCCAACATCAAATTTTATTAATAGGATATCACTCTTCACATCCTGAGGTATCCTTAATTTCTATACAAGTTTAAGGAAGAAGAGAAATCTACATTATAATCATTGTCTCAAGTGAGCATGTTAATTCTTTATGAACAAAAATGTCTAGCTCAAATGATTGAGACAAAGGAGAGAATCATGCTGAAAGAAATGCCCATAATGATGGATTAAACAGTTTAATTTCCCTATGATTTTCATAGTCATCCTCCTGACTGAGAGGTTGAGTTCTCAATTGAACTTATTCATCGATCTCAGCTTATGTCAAATACACCTTATAGAATGTCCAATATATAGTTTGAAGAGATGAAGTAGAAGTTACAGGACAATCTAGATAAGGGTTTTATATGCCCGAGTGCTTCACCATGGGGTTATCCAGTCCTCTTCATCAAGAATATTGATGGATCAATGTGCCTCTGCATTGGTTATCATGTGCTCAAAAAAATCAAGATAAAGAACAAGTATCCCATACCAGAGATAGATGACTTGTTTGATCATCTTCGTGGGTCCAGTTATTTCTCTAAGGTGGACCTTTGATTGGTATATCACCACAAAAAGTTTTGGAAAGAAGATATAATCAATAATGTCATTAGAATGAGGTATGAAAACTATTAGTTCAAAGTGATGCCATTTGGACTGACTAATTCCATTGAAATTTTCATGGGTTTAATGAATAGAGATTTTAGATATTAAGTCAACTAATTTGTTATAGTCTTTACTAATGATATTTTTATATACTATAAGAGCATGGAGTAACATGTGGAGAATTTTAATATTTTTTTAAAGATGTTACGATGAAATGAGTTGTATAAAATGTACAGTAACTGTGAGTTCTAGATGGGGGATATATCATTCTAGGGGCCTATTATCACTTGAAAAGGGATTTCAATAGATCCTTCCAAGATATATGAAATCTATGGGTGTCCAAGAACAAAATCTGTAATAGAGATCCACAACATTCTAGGTCTACCTGGGTATTATTGAAAAAATATTAAGAACTTCTCATGATTATAAAACCCAATGACCAAGATGGCGCAAAAGGGAGTAAATTTAATGTGTACTCAAGAATATGAATACTGGTTTAAAGAGTTGAAAAAGATACTTATCACTACACCATAACTAATATTCTCATCAAGTTGATAACTATTTGTGGTGTGCATTAATGCTTTAATGTAAGGATTTGGATTTATAGTGATGAAAAATTATATTGTGATTGCATATTCCTCAAGGTAGTTGAAAATCCCTGAGAAAAAATAATCCTATGCATAATCTTGAGTTGGCGGTTGTGATCATTGTGTTAAAAATATTGAGGCATTATCTTTATGGGGAGAAGTGTGAGATATATACTGATCACAAATGTCTCAAATATATATTGACACAAAAATTGTTTAATATGCGCCTACAGATATGGATAGAGAACATCAAGGATTATTAATTCTCAATTTACTACCATCCTGTTAAGGAAAATAAGATGGTGGATTTCATGATTAGAATGGATATCGCATCTTTAAAAATGGTTAGAATTATGATTGATCCAATCTTATTAGATTTGTAGAGGATGGATATGAGAATCATTAATGGAGGAACATCATCAATCCTTCCTCAGATGATTTCTCAACCATCACTCATAGAGAAAATAACGGATGATCATAGAAAATATGTGCATATTAAAAATATGGTGGAAGCATTTAGAAATGGGAAATCATATATGTTAATGATTGAGGAGGAATGCGTTTTTACGAATTAGGATACAATTATGTTTAAAATATGATCCATAGATAAAGTAGGAGCTTTTTAATGGAGCACAAAGCTCAAACTTATATATCCACCTAGGGAGCACAAAGATGTATTGTGATCTCTTTGAAAATATTTTCTGGTACAATATGATGAAAGAGATTTCTATGTACACATCAATGTGCCTAGTATGTCAGCAAGTGAAATATGAAAGAAAATTATAAGGGGTTGATGCAACCACTACCCATACCAACATGGAAGTGGGAGAATATCACCATAGAAATTTTCACTGGACATCCAAGGACATGAAGAAGAAACAATGCTATATGGTCCATTTGGGATCATCTTAAAAAGACAACTCATTTTATCAAAATTTGAGAGGACTTCACCTTGGATCAAATTTCATTGATATATAAAAAAATTGTAAGGCTTCATAGAATACAACTATCTATTGTATCCAATCGAGATCTAAGATTCATATCAATGTTCTGGAAAAGTCTTCAACATGCTCTAAGAAATAAACTGACAATTAGAATTTCCATTCATCCTCAAACTAATGGAAAATCTGAGAAAACTATTCAGAATCATTAAGTTATATTAAAAAGATGTTATATAGACGTTAAATAAGGATGGGACCAACATCTTCCACCAGTTGAATTCTCTAACAACAACAGTTTCCACTTGAGCATCCAAATGTAACCATAGGAAAAAAATTATAGGAAAAGGTGCAGAACACTATTGTGATGGGATGAAGTCAGTGATCATAAGCTGGTAGGACATCAAATGGTCGCTGAAATGTTGAATAATGTGAAAACCATTCAGCATCACATCAAGGTATCCCAAAGTCAAAAAAGTGTGTTGTAGATATTCTTCGACAAGACCTTGAGATCAAAGATGGAGACATGGTATTCTCCATGTATCATCATGGGAGAAGGTCATGAGGTTTTGGGAGAAATTAACGTTACATCCCAGGTATATTGGACCCTTCGATATTTATGATCTTGTCGGGGCTATGGGTTATAGACTATCACTTCCATCTACAATGTCTAAAGTGCATAATGTCATTCTTGTATGCCTCTTATGGAAGAACATACTAGACCCTTCACATGTACTCTCTTAAAAGGTTGTACAGTTGGAGAAGGATCATTCTTACAAGGAGCATCCTGTGCCGATCATGGAATCTATAGATAGAGTTCTACGTAACAGGATTACTCACTGGGTCAAAGTACTATGGTGGAAACAGAAGTACGAAGAGGTAACATGGGAACTGGAGGAGGAAAAGAATTAAAAGTACATACACCTTTTTATGGAATATAATGAAAAATAAAATTTAGAGGAATAAATTTCTTAAGGGGGAACAGTGTAACAACCCAATTTTTTATCCACAGAAATTATCTTCTTATAATTATGTCTTATTATCACATGAAATTACAAAAAAATATCTACTAAGTTCTATGTGACCTTTAACCATAATAATTTCACCACAATGATTTGAATTTTAAAAATATGACATACATTTTTGCGATTAGTGAGATGTTTGGCGTCTAATTGAACAACCATAATTTATGGTGAATAATAACCAACCTTTATGAATTGTAACATACAATTATGAATAGTAATATTAAACTTATGAATATAAAATCATCCAAAATAATAGTAACCTCATCCATTAATGTATAAATAAAATTTAGGCATCTTATATTTGGTAATATGACAATAGTAAATGTATTTTTATTTTTTTAAGTCATAAATAATTAATTGAAATTAATTAATTCATTTGAAATAAAATGTATTTTCCAAAAATGTGGTCATAATTTAACAATTTTATGTCTTAGGTTTTTATGTTAATTTTATATTACATTATGTAATTTTTGAATACATTATAAAATCAGTTATAGTTTTAAAATCCATATTTTTCAATAAAATTACTATTTTAATTAAAGAATTAAAATATCCATACATATAAATTTATTTTTTAAAATTGGAGTACATATTGGGATTCTACAAGTCAAAAAATGGTTAGGGTTAATTTTTATAATTACCAGAATTTCTGCATCATCCTTGAGTAATGTATGATGTAAATTTTCTTTTGGTTCTAACTCACATAGTCATTTTATTGTTTTTATTCATGTAATCCTAACTGTTACTGGTCTTGAAGGACATAATAAGCAAATATATTAAATATTATGAAAACCATCCTCTCCTTCACTATAAAAACCACACACACACTCCCATCTTCTCTTCATTCCTCTCAAGCATTGTGACTTTGTTAAATTCTACCCAAATAACTCTCCAAACTCCTCCCCCATGTACAAAAACCCCTTTTATCCTTTAATAAACCAAATCATCTCCCTTTAAGAGGCTCTCAAAGGATATAGACTAGAGGTAAATTCCTCTTTCAGATTATTTTATTTTCTTTCAGGTCATTTTCTTTTCATGTTTCCTTACAAACCTCCCATAACCCAAATATTATGAAAAATCCTCTATAATTAATGTAATAGAATTATATTATGATAATGGGATATTTTATCATATTCTATCTCAATCCCTAATTTTATACTATAAATGAAAATACTATCTGAGATGTGTTGATTTATCAGGTTCAAGGATAATGGGATTTCAATTTTCATTACCATCTTATAAAAAGTACTGGAAACCATTTTAGTGGTTTAAATACATCATAATATATGTATTTTATCTTATGGTTTTTTTAATCCTTTTTCACACATGATGTAATATATTGAAATAAAATAAGTTAATTATGAGTAAAATCACCAAATTAATCCATGTGTTTAAGAATAATGTCATATATAATGATTCAACTTAAATACCAGTAACAAAATTTAATTTACAACCATGTAAACTTATAAATGTTCAATAATAAGATATAACTCAATTTCTTTACAACCATACCCATTTTAAATGATTCTCCATTCATGTAAATTAGTAAACTGATCTTAAAAAACCAAGAAAAAAAGGGACCCAAACAATGAAATTGAAATTCATAACCAATCAAAAAGGTTATGGATGACATAAAAAGATTATACTAAATAATTTAAATATAATTAATTTCAATAATTAATAATTAATTAAACTAATTTTATTATTCAGGTCATTATGACCATGAAAAGATCATCATTGAACTTAAGGTAACGGATCATCTCTATTTCACTTTTATTCAAGAATTTCATCAGTGTTATGCCCATTTAGGTGTAACCCCAAATGATGGGGTATTCATTATCACCACCCCCATAATACCTTCATTATATATAAGTGAAGTGAAATATATTTCTTTCACATTAATCCCTCTTATTTACACCAGATACCATACCGATAATCCGTAAGGGACTCCACCTGAACCTCATTTCATACTTCGAGTTTCCATATCGTTATCTTACCAAAATGAAGGTACCATATAATTCTATGTGTGTATTATAAATTCTTTATATATATACCATATTAATATTTCAAGACCCTTTCATCATTCTCTTTTGGGATATACATGTTTTTAAGTGATTCCATACTCAATACTTCTCAATAATAAAACCTGTTTTAAAGGAACTTCATGATTTCTTGACCGATTTAATGTGCACTATATCCTCTTTTTTAATACTCCATTGTCATTATAAAACCAATATTTATTATTATTAAATCCATATTGTATAATTTCTGGTTTAATATAAATTATTTTTTCCAATTCTATTTTGCTGTCTCTATGGTATTTTCCTTAAAACCACAAATTAATGTTTTAGTGCTGAAATCTATTAAATACTTTTCATACATGTGGTCACATATACGTGACATCACATAACATGATAGAGGACTATTTTAACTTATGAATTTTATGTATATTTTAGTTCTATTATTTCAGGGACAAATTTATGATACGACCATTTGTTAAGCTTTTTGACATTATTATGGTACCCAATTATTTCCAGTGGTATCCCTTATGTTTAGATATTATTGATTATGTATTATTATTTATGTGAAAAACATAATCATGAAAATATAAGATGGGTACACCCAGATAGTTCTCCAATTTATTGGGTAATGTTGAGTCTCATGAGACGTTATACGTGACGGTCTTGGCAGTTAGCCTTGGCTTCTGCTACCATTTGCGATGGTATTGGTGGTTAGCCTTATCTTGTGCTACCATGTGAAAGGTATTGGATGTTAGAATTGACTCTTTGTAAAGACATTATTTGCGTTTCTTTAACTTTTTATGACCCCCTATTTATATGATTACTTGTATATATGTTATGATTACATTTGTTACATTCCTTCTTATATTATCATGTCGGGATTTCCATCCCATGTGAAAGTGAATTGTTCTTATGGTTATTCCCATACTGGGCTATTTAGCTCATCCCTTTGTTCATGTGTACCCTAGTGTACCATATGCTGATGTTTGTGCACGATGGAATTTTGGATCTCAATTGGATGATTAAATAAATAAATATTTGATTCGGTCCCATGTTTCTCAATTTTATGTACTTATTCCTTCAAGACACTATACTTTACAATCCTTGGATTGAACTCTGATGTATAATTATTCCTAAAATCGTGTGATTTTATATGTAAAAGGATAGGGTTTCTATATAACATGTATCTGTATCATATATTTTATAATACATGATATGTGTTCCCAATATAAATAGAGTGTATTGAAAAATAATGTTAAAATAATTAAGAATTTATTATTCAACTGAAATTGCGATATATACTCATTTTTTACATAGATATAATTAATCATTTTCACATGGAATATACATAAAGCTACAAGTCATTTGTTTTATATTTATTCATAAAATAAAATAATTTAATGACATGAAATTTTGGTATTGTCGTGTCTCTTATATGAGATGGTATGAGTTAAATGGAATGAAAACTAGACGGATGGAATGAAATTTCTTTTTGTGGTCACTTATATTATATTCCCCAGTACTCAACCTATAATCCAAGAAAAAAAATCGTACATTATGTGTATATCTAGCCACACATTGTGTAATAATTTATATCCTATTTTTCTTGGTTAATTGTATGTATAAGGTCACATACATTCACCACAATCCATCAATGGCGTAAAATCATGTGGGATTTTATGATGTATAATAAAGTTACATGTTTTTTACACCGCATAAAACATTTTTCCAACATAAATTCAATATGTGGTGTGTAATTATTATAAATAATATTCATCGACACAATTATTCATGATTTCTATATGAATATACTTACATATTTGGATAGAATGTTATGTCGTATAATCAGGTAACCTATTTTGTAATCAAATTGAATCAGAAGAACATTAAGCACCTCTGAATGCAATTTTCACTTGTTATTTGTTATATAAATGTGAAGGAAAATGATATCTCAACATTATGGATTAATAAAGAAAAACTGAGATGAAGAAATTAGAAAATTTTGAAATGCATTGTCTGTGAATTAATAAGTATAAATTCAAATGTGACTGCCATAATACCATAATAATGTTCATGGAATAGATGAATCCAATTTAACCCACGAACAACAATTTCATTTCATTTTAAATAGGTAATCCATTATAACATAATGGAGAACCATAAAATATAATATCTCTTTCTCCCTTTACATCATAAAAAAAATTTCATGATAAATTAATGAAGGAAAAGATAAATTATATGAGATAATCCATCTATACTACCATTAGGAATTATTTCCATAACATCATGTCCAACATTAAATGGATGGTGAGAAAAGAATCAACCTTGAACATCTGTCTTGAAAATTGGACTTGTGACACTCCAATTTCTATAGTTTCCCCCACTCAAACTTCTAAAAACTCTAAAAATACCATTTATGATAAGTTAATCTTTCAAAAATCTAACTTACCTCACAATATTAAGCAGGACATTGACTATTATACCTTTTCCACAACTGATAAATTTTTTAATTTGGGAACCTATTAATAATGGAATTCATGACTCATAAAACATTTATGATCATCTTTTTAACAACTCTGATTATAATTTGAGTTGGATAATTTTTTTAATAATGGAGGTTTAAATCCCTCGATATTCACTCTTTTTTGTCATATTTCCCATCAAAGGGTCCCAACTGACACTTTCCATCAATATTTTTGGATTCAAATTTTCTATAAAAGCCACCTTTTCACCAAAATATATTATAAATTAATCACATGATTCTTGATTAGGTTACAAACACTATTTTTTGGAATTATTTCCTTGATAATTTTGAGTGAATATGGTTACATTATTACTCTATCATCTCTTAACTACAGCATTGTGTGGATATGACTAACTCCCACCAAATTAATAATTCCTTCATACCAGTATTATCTGAGCTACTCCAAGTGATCTGGTTTGATATAAATTCTTATATTTATAAAAATAAATATTTAGTCTTCTTTAATGTAAAATGAGAATAATAATTTCCATTCAGGAAGCCTCCTCAATTCAAAAGTATCTTTGAAGCAAAAAAATTAGAGACCTTGGTGTTCTTTGACTGCTTGGGGTGAAAGGGATTTATCCCCCACCTAGAAAAATATTTGAAGTATTATGGCATGCTCCTCCTCCATGATGGATCAAATACAATTTTGGAGGATCTTTTAAAGGAAACCTAGGACCCTCGGGTTGTCATGAAATCTATAGAAACCACTATCAACAGACTCTAGGCTGTGTATATGGCAGCTGTGATGTCGCATCTTCTCTAGAATTTTTAATGGTGATTGTGTTTCATGCTATCAATTTAGCAATGAATATTGGGTAGAATAGTATCTAGATTGAAAACAATTCTTCAACCATTGTGCAGAAAATTTGTAATTGATTAGTATAGATTTCATGGACACCTACATCACATTGGATGGACTATATACATTTAATCATGGGCACAAACTATATTTTCACATATACCAATCGTGAAGATAACATGGTTGCAGAAGGCCTAAAAAATATGGGATTCAACCCTGACATTACCTGGCAGAATGATCTCACTTTTTACATAATTTCACTTTATTAAATGGACTCTAATAAAATCCTATTTTTTCACAATCAAGTAGTTTTTTTCGATAATGTTATTAAATAAATTTATTGTTTCTTTCTTTGACCATAACACCATCAATTAAAAAAATAATTACCAAGGTCATGAAGTCTTTTTTTGGGAGTTTTTATCGATCAATTAAACCCCATTTGAGTCACATCATTGGGGTGCTTCTTATAGATAATTTGGTTCTAAAATATTTGATCCATTAAAAATTTTGTGTCATCATTAATCGTAATGAGATCTCTTTTGGGATTGATCAATTATTTTTCTCTTGTTCTCCCAGTCTTGGCAAGGAGGAGGTAAATAAATCATCCTATCATTCTTGAGAAAACCATATTGAAATTCTTTCATCATGAGACTAGTATCTATAAACATACATTGTGTGTAAAAAATATGATAATGAGAAATGATATATGGTAGGAATATAAATACAGGGTTACATATTTATAACTGAATATAGGCCCTTAAAATATCTTTAATCCAAATATATTTCACATTGAAAATATAATAATAATTATATTATTGTTAAATCACATGGAAAGAACAAAATCATGATCAAATAAATATAATTTTAAAATGTTATTTTTAATCATATTGTTTCCTTCCTTAGGACTTCATCTTGGAATGCCAATCGTATTTTAAATTTATTAAAAATAAAGTAAAAATATTAAAGTAATTACTATTCAGTAGATTAGTTAAAAATATAGTTTCTATTATCTTATAAATAAAAATATTTACTAAAACCATATATTATAACCACTCACATCTGATAAAAAATTAAGTATATATTTACATAACAGAATAAATTATTTTATTATTATAATAATATTATATTTATTACCTTGGGAATACTTAATAGGATTTCAATTAGTATTATATTCGATTGTCTTGTCAATAAATATTTATTTAATTTCAACCCACATATATATTCTAACTCGAATATAACTGGTGGATGAATAATTTCAATCCCTGAACCGTCAATAAATATTATTCCTTTTCCTTAAAAATATTATTTATTATAGTCTTTGATAATAAAATTATGTTTAATATATATTCATAGATACACAAAGTAGGTGACTCTATATACAACTTTCCTAGTTCAATTAAATGGGTTACCCTAAATTTAATTATTAGTTTATAGGAATGAATTAATCCCCACATAGTGAATTTAGATGATATCAAAATTAAAACAACCAAATAAGAATGTTCATATTGAAATATAACACATTTGACTCAGATTTTCTATGAAAAAAACTTATATACTCATTTTATCAAACAATGTGCTCATTGTATTTATTTAACATCCACAAAAGTACTTTTCAGTCATGATGGCCATGGATTATATTCAATAGTCCAATTTTATCAAAAGGGGTGTAGATATCTACTTAAATTAGAAAATTAAGGGGTAAATATTTTCACGACTTTATCATTAATAGCATATCACTCCTCACACACCCAACTCATCCTACCTAACTTGGAGAAAATGTGTTCATGGTTTTTGTAAATAAATTAAATCATGTGACTCTTGAAATAGAAAAATAAAATTATTATGTTATAATAATACACAGGTTTATAGAAAAGAATATCTAATAACACAGAAATATTTAAAATTCCTATTGGATTTTATGTCCTCACAATCACCTGTCATGGAGAATATTGTTTGAAAACATCATGACATGAAGTCTCATCAACGTATGAGTTTCAGGCACTTGGAATCCCAATACATGATTTTTCTTATTATAAAATTTAACCCTAAATGTGAGACATGTGTTTAAAAATATCCATCCACCTTAAGGGTCTCCTTATATTGGAAAACTGTTATAACCATTTTTAGGGAAAATGCTATTGGAAATTATCCAATAAATTTAATGTTGATGAACAACCATAGTATAATAATAGATTTATCCATATTTATTTTATTCCATATATATATATAATAAAATGTACAAATTAGTTATTTCTAGTGCACTGGAAATAACAAGACACAGAGACACATTCATATATACATATTTTATATACATTAATTTATAAATGTAGTGCCACCATAATTTTTCACTATTTTTTTAATTTGATGTATGTTGAACTCTTTAGGAAACGTTGAGAAATTATGTTGAAACACCAATGATTATATTTATATATATATTTATATTTATTTACATATTATATATATATATATATTTAATTAAATACATAATCAATTTTGTATTTACATAGATATTTAAATAAAATTTAAATATATTACATTTTAATTACAATTTTTTAACGTATTTCAATAAATTATTAAATGTTTTTATTCGTAATATAAATTTCATTATTTTCTTACATAAATTTTAAAAATAAGATTGATGGAAAAAATTTGATGTGAATTATATATTTGAATATACATTATATATATATATATACCAACGTATTAATATCATTTTATATTTATAAATATATTTTATAATATATTAAATCATATATATTTATATATATTTTAAACTACACAGATATAATTTTAAATATTAAGTAATTGTAAATATATATATTATAAACTATCGGATATAAATACAAATTTATTGTAATTTTAAATATAAAATATATTTAAGGAAATTTTATATTTATATATATAGTTCATCTTAAAATATTTTATAAACAATATCTCTATATATATCACATTATATATATATAATTAAAATAGTTTATTAAATTATTAATTAATATAAATGAATAGAAAAGATATACATTTTTAAAAATAAATATAAATTGAAATTCTTTTAAATATATTTATAGTTTTATATAAATCATAATAAAGATTAAATAAATATTTATTTCAAAAATATATTAGATGGTGAAACATTTATTAGTACTATTTTACTACTGATAAAGGGAAAACAATTAGCACCGTTAAAAAAGAGTTGATAAATATAATCCTTTATTAGTATTAAAAAAATCTCATATGGGTTAGTATGTTATGAGTGCTTTATTTTTTTAATGATAATTTTAACCACATAATAATATGGAATCTATGGTATTGAGTAATATTTGGGGTATATAAAAACCCATCAAATTTTGTAAAAATAATATTTCAGGAAGAGACAAAACTCAGAAGTTTTTTTAAAACATTTTTTTTATATTAGAAATAGTTTTTAATAAACAGTTATAGTATTCAAAAAATAAAAATTTTAAAAAATAAGAAATGATTTTATTACCATTTGAAATGTTTTTATTAAAAAAATAAAAACCAAAGAATAAAAGTTGGTGTTCCTACCCTATCCATACTCATGCTCCACTTATACCCTAATGTGACCCACTACCATTGTCCTCCCTCACAACAAGTATGCATTTACTACATCGGGGTAATTTCCCTCTCTAGAGTCATAGGCCTCACCTCCCATTATCCCCACTCATGTTAGAGTCACATGACCCACAACCCCTTGCCTCACCTGTATTTAATATTCATTATAATTTAATACTGATTAGCATAAAAATATGAATTGCATTATAAAAATCATTATTATCAATATTATTACTAAAATATATATTCAAATAAATAAAAAATTTAATTATTTATTACATAATATGGATAATTTTATTAGTTTTATTATTGATTTTTTTTAATTTTTATTGAAATTTTTCATAAGAAGGTCATGAAACATCCCTAAAATATGTCATAAGCTATATTTAAACCATATCCAAAATAGAAAAAGTGTGATCCATTTATTTGGAGCACAAATTCCATGTATTATAAATTTTTGAAATTCAAATCTACTATTTTCTCAATAAAGAAACAATATTTAATATTTAATATTCATTTCATGGAAGCTAATGCTAGATTTATTGCGGTCATTTTTGTTGTCGATATTATTATGTGGAATAATCCATGATTTAGTGTCTCTCACTATAGAGTCCATATCCAAGACACCGATTTTTTATTCTTGGAAACCCGTTATGGGATTTATTATTAAATAATTGATGCGGGAGCTAACAAAGACAAATGTGACACATGTAGTGGTGCATGCATGTAGTAACATTGATTCAGTGTATGAACAACTACAAATTATGCCATTAACAATGCTATAAAAAGAGTCTATCAGTGAAAAAATAAACCTACATTATGAGAACCATTAAAATACCTAGTCCATTTTCCATACCAAAAAAATGTTCTTATAAAGGACACCTTTATGTGTGAATTAATTTTACAACGATAATTGTGTCTTTATTAGTGATTTTTATCACTGGTAACATATGATTTTTATAACGACCCATACTTTACATAAATTTTTATTACATAAGAATTGAAGCACACATATTACAACATATAACAAAACCATTAAAGGAACATATAGGTATAGTGTCTTTAGAAACTGGGAAACATAAACAACTGGTTCATAAATCATCAGCACTATCTACCTTTTATGTTATCATATCTAGAGTCCCTTTTGGCATATCTTACTTAATATCCTTATTCGTCTCATGTGGAAAAGAAAACATAAAAAAGGGTGAGATAAAATTCTAGGTAAGAGTAAACCAAAGAAATATCAATCACATCATATTCATAATAACATAACATTTTGGAAATCATAACCTGCAAAAGTGATCATAATTACATAACATGGGATAAATCATAGTAGTGAAATGTAATCCCAATAGTCATATCATAAAACATGAAACATTGTGTCATACACACATAATCATATAGAATCATTTCTTAGTAGTCAAGACTCATTTACAATAATATCTTAGCGGACAAAGTCCATTTCTGAACTGAGTTCACTCCTCGTTTCAGTCATGTTTCATTGAACCGGATTAACCTGTCGTTCCAACCATGTTTATCTCATGAGATATAAATCGACACCCAATTCATTAGAGGGAGATATAGGTCCCTACCATCTCATAATCAATCCATTATTATGTGTGCCACAAAATCATATATCATACATCATAGCATAACCCATGTAATAAAAATGGGAATCTTAAACATCATGCCATCATAACATAATCCATATAAGATAAAAGGACATCATAAAAATAATTCCATCATAACATAAACAAATAAATTTAAAAATAGAAATAGAAACAGAATCCTATATTATCTTATATGGAAAATAATTTTGATAAAACACTTGAACTCCATTCTTGAGAAAAATATCCTTTCTACATCAAATTTTTTTTCCTTTCTTAACATGTCATACAATTTTAAACTAAAAGAAGTTTCTTAATATTAATCTTGAAAACTGTCAAAATAATATTCATGGAAATAAGGTTCTAAAAATCCATTCAGGCCGTATAAGTTATGAAAAAAATCTTCTCGTACTTTGGATGGAAAAGTCAAAAAGTACCTCATATGAAAAATGAAAAAATATTCCTTTCATATCTTTTACTAAAAACTCACTGAAGGGTAAAATTAGATTTAAATAAATGTAGTAGGATAGAAATAATATTACATATTGAGGAAACGTGGATGTGCATGACAAATATGCCCTAGTGATTACTGTAGTATAAACAATCTCGGAAAAAAATTGAGATTGCAAAATTTTACGTTACCTTAGGTCCGATTTGCTTCATACCTGTCTGATCCTCCTGTATAATGATTTAAATAATGTTATTGACTTATTCCATAATCTTACACATTGTTATGATATCATATATGATCATATTCTTAGCTTCTTATTAGTAATATTTCATTGTTACTTGTTATTCAAGTGTTTATTGCTTTTTGTTCTTATGGGTGTTTTGTCAAATAAATTCTTATTTTTCTTTTAGGTTATAGATACCACATTTACAGAATGGTATTAGTGTAATATATATCATATTTATTCATTAAATTCATTTATATAATCATTAAGCATTGATGATCATGTAAAACGAGTCGCATCACATCATTGAGACGGTAGGCCGTACGTACACATGAGCGATGATATCATTCCCGTGATCGTGGAATTGTATTGAAGTTTATGTATACTATTTCAGAATTAATATCACTTTAAAATAATCAAATATTGTTTTTCATTACACCATTATACACATCCATGTATGGTGGTGGTGGAAAATAGATTACACCACGGCGTGGAGACGGTATTCCGTACGTACACACGTTCGGTGATTTCGTTTTCTGTAGGATGGATAAAAGGTGAGATAGGGTTGTTTCATATTTATAATAACATTTCAGTATATGAGTGATACTTATGTTATTACTTCATAATTAAATAACTAAAGAAGAAGAAGTATAAGAAGATATAAAGTTGAAGGAATCGGTAACTGACATTACCTATTCTTTGAAGCGCCTCTTCTTAACCTTATTTTAGGGCACTAATGATGGTCACTGAAGAAGAACAGGACCTCTGGGATATTTCCAGGGAAGTTTAGAAGAGGAATTGGTAGGGGTTGGCCGATCATGAAGGCTCAAAGTGGTGTGAAGAGGAGAGGGAGGAGGTTCCCTTTAATAAGGGAGGAGAGGGGCACCTTAGGAAAAACAGAAAATATTATTTTATTATAAAGACATATTAAGTTTTTAATAGCTCCAAATTGATTTATTTCGAAGCTTAGGTGGGGATGGGTCGACGTCCTCTCATCTAATATATTTTAGACAAGCTTAGGTTACTATTTTAACCTAATAATTTAGATTTGACTCTAAGTTAAATAATTTAACATTTACCGTGTCTTCTTGTTTTCTTACACTATATGGTAAATAAATATACTATAACAAGCCAAAAGAACCCCAAGTTGTTTATTATTAATATATATAACCTTATCTAATTAATTTGGCCGAACTCTAGAACTTTAGGAATAAAATAACAATTAATAAAATAATATTTATTTTTAAAACTATTTTATGTCAATTTTGACACTATTTGGTAATTGATTTTTTTTGAAAATCATAACATCATGATTAGTTCAAATAAAGTTAATTAAATCAATAATAACATGTATTATTAAATTATAAAATTATTGGAATTCTTAAAAAGTCTCAAATTACATTTATGTGGGTATTTATAACATCAATTATGTTAATATTTCATTAATAAGATAATTACTGCATCATAATTTTGTCATACATAAATTAAATTATTTAATGTCTAAAAATTATAAATACAACACCATTATGTAGGAAATATTTTTCACTTTCTAATGAATATTTATAGTTGAATTTATCTCATATATAACCCTACATTAAAAATGATTTAGTTATTAAACATGGATTTTAACTATTTTAACCCTTCTTTAAATAAATTAATAATAGATGTCCTAATGTAATACAAGCAAACCAAAATGGTCATATTTTATTCCTTATATTTTTTTGGTCGAATTAAACTTATCTAAAAGAATTAGGACATGTGTTAGGATAATAATAATATCATTTTTACCCTTAATTACCTTATTTAATTATAACCGTGGTAAATAAAAGTAATGAGTTACTGTTCACCAAAAATTATTTTTATCTTATTGAACCACATTTTACTCATTGATATTAACAGTGTCTCTTGGATTTTCTAAATTCCACTCACAGAAGTGGTAAAATTAAGTTTTATATAAACTTTCAAACTCTCCTAGTAGGTGGGTAAAAGATGGTGAAAATTTCAATAAAATTGTTATATATTTAAAATTATTATAAAATGACACCAATGAATTACATTGATCATATATAGGTATTATGTATCAATTTTGACCAAAAATAAATTTAGCTAAAATAAATAATTATTTAAATAAAAATTCGGTTTTTAAATAGTAACCTAGTGTTTTCACAATTCATAAAAAATTGAAAGTTTCAGAAAAATACCAAAATATCACCCTAGTATAATTTCGATATTTTGAATCCAAAAATGAATGATAAAATTTATAAAATTTCAAAAATTGGATATTACTATTCATAACGGCTAGTTTTAATAATATTTTAATAGCATATCGTTGTTTAGTTAAACTTGGTATTGCATACAACGCAAGATATCGAGGAAGGTCGCAATTGCGTGTAAAGAAAGCCAAGAGAGTGTTGTGTGTAGTTAATGATTACATTGAAGATTTATATAAAAAAACAAAATATTCCTCATAAAAATCTTGGGTGTTACATTCTACCCCATTAATATGAATTTTTCCCTCCAAATTCGTCACATTGTAACAAACAGATGAGGATACCTATCCCTCATCATATCCTCAAGCTTTCCATTTAGCTTCTTCTAATTGGTGGTTCCTCCATAAAACATTCACCAAGCGAGTGTTCTTGTTCCGTAGGACTTTTTCTCTACGATCCAGAATCTATATCGGCTGTTCTTCATAAGAAAGATCTTTCTCCAGTGGTACAACTTCTGAGCTGAGTACATGTGAAGGATTGGGTATGTACCTTCTCATGAGCAATACAAGGAACACATCATGAACTTCAGAGAGATTCGGTGGAAGCGCCAATCGGTAAGCTACCTTACCAACACGATCCAGTATTTTGAATGGACCGATATACCTAGGGCTCAACATTCCCTTCTTTTCAAATCTCATTACTCTCTTCCAAGGAGATATTTGAAAGAACACTTTATCACCCACTTCAAACTCTAGGTCTTTTCTTCGGTTATTAACATACCATTTTTGTCGACTCTGAGATGCTCTTATGTGTTTTGAATAGACCGGGCCTTTTCTGCCATCACATCATCAAGATCAGGTCCTAATAGCTTTCTTTCACCAACTTCATCCCAGCATGTTGGAGTTCGGCATTTATTTATATAGAGAGCTTCTTAAGGATCCATCTGATTACTGGAGTGAAAGCTATTATTATAAATAAATTTCATCAAAGGTAGGTGTTGATCCTAACCACCTTTGAAATCCATAGAGCAAGATCTTAACATATCTTCTAGAGTTTGAATTATTCTCTCAGACTGGCCATCTATCTAAGGATGATAAGCATTTCTGAAACTCAACTCTGTATCCAGAGTATGCTGAAGACTTCGCCAAAACATTGAGGTAATCCTCAGATCCCGATCAGATATAATTGAATGTTTTACTCCATGAAATATTACCACTTCCTTTACATATATCCTGGAAAGCTGATCCAGAGAAAATCCCCTCTATTAGAAATGAAGTGTGCAGACTTTGTAAGACGATCAACTATGACCCATATAGCATTTTTTCCATTGGATGTTTTAGGAAGTCCGGTGAAAAATTCCATAGTGATGTTTTCCCATTTCCATTCGAGTATGGGTAATTGTTGTGACAACCCCTTAGACTTCTGTCTCCCATCTTTAACATGCTGAAAAACCAAGCATCGAGAGACATATTCAGCAACATCTATTTTCATTCTATCCCACCAGAAGTACTCTTTTATATCCCTATACATCTTCGTGCTTCTAGGATTAATAGAGAATGAATAACTATGAGCCTCATCCAGTAGGTTATTCTTTAATTCTAGGATGGGAGGAGCACAATCCCGATTCCTGAACTTCATTATCCCATCACAATCAAGGTTGAATTCAGGAACATTTCCCACCTTCATTTGTGACTCTAAATATTCTTTTTGTGCCTCTTTAATCTTCACTTGTATAGATGGGTGATCATTTATTTGAAAAAGATAATATTTTTCCCCTTCCATTATAATTCTAAGATCCATCCTTTGTAAATCCATAAATATTGGATCTTTTGTGATCCTCATCATCGATAAGCTAGCATGGTCTTGTAGAATTAATGCATCTGCCACCTTATTTTCATTCCCAGGGCGTTAATTAATTGAGCAGTCGTAATTCATAATCAACTCCAACCATCTTCATTGGTGCATATTCATATCCTTTTGTGTGAAAATATACATTAAACTATTATGATTAGTATAAATATCACACATTTCACCATAAAGATAATGCCTCCAAATATTTAATGCAAAGATTACCGCAGTGAACTCTAAATCATGAGTTGGGTAATTTTGATCATGGATTTTCAACTGTCTTGAGGCATAAGCTATCACCATATCATTTTCCATGAGAACACACCCTATCCCCTTCTTGGATGCATCACGGTATATCACAAACCATTCTCCACTACAAGGAAGTGTGAGCACAGGTGCACCGAATAACCATCTTTTCAACTCCTCGAAATTCTATTCACATTCCTTAGTTCAGACGAACATAAATCTTTTTCGAGTCAACCTGGTGAATGGATTAGATAATCATGAAAAATCAATCACAAAACGTCGATAATATCCTACCAAACCAAGAATGCTTTGGATCTCAGTTACTGTTGTTGGTCTAGACCATATTTCGATAACATCAATTTTTGCTCGATCCATAGATATCCCCTCTTTTGAGATCATGTGACCCAAAAATGCATCTTTTTGAAGCCAAAATTCACACTTTGTAAATTTGGCATAAAGCTTCTCCTTTCTCAGGGTCTTCAATACAATTCTCAAGTGATCTTCATATTCTTCCTTTGTCTTTGAATAGATGAGAATATTGTCTATAAAGATGACCACAAACTGTTCAAATAGTCTCTAAAGACAATATTCATCAGATCCATGAAGATAGTATGGGAATTAGTAAGACTAAATGGCATTTCTATAAATTCATAGTGTCCATACCTTTTACGAAAATTCGTCTTTGGTATATCCTCCCTTTTGACCATTAATTGATGATACCCTGAACGAAGATCAATCTTGGAAAAGTATTGAGCTCTGAGTAGTTGGTCAAATAAGTCATCATTGCACGGGAGAGGATATTTTTTCTTGATAGTGATATTGTTATGTTCTCGATAATCAATGCAGATTCTCATTGATCCATCTTTCTTCTTAACAAACAGAATAGGTTCTCCCCAAGGTGACACACTAGGACGTTTGAATCCCTTATCAAAATTCTCTTGGAGTTGCTTCTTCAATTCCTGCATCAAAATTGGGGCCATTCTATAAGCTGTCTTTGAAATAGGAAAAGCACCCGGTAGGAGTTCAAATTAAAAATCAACATCACAATTTGGTGGAAAACCCAGCAATTCCTCTGTAAAGACATCATCAAACTCCCGTACAATGGGTATATTCTTAATAGTGAGTTTATCACCAAGAATTTGAGATAAATAACCTTAATTTAGTGGAATCCAGACCCATAAGATGGAAGAAATTTCCCCTAGATGGTTATGTTAATCCTTGCATCAATAGACGATCATAGATTAATCAGGAATATAAAATGTGACCTCCCTTCATTAGAAATTGATATGAGCTCCGTATAAAAAATGACAATCCATGCCAAGAATCACATCAAATTCCACTATTGGAAGGATCACATGATTTGTAGGATGAACTTTCCCCCAAGCTTCAATCGGAGAAGAATTATAATCTTTTGATACGACTGTTGTTCCATTAGGGGTTGTAACAGCTATCTCAACATCTAATTGATGAGTTAATACGGCGATACCCTTAGAAAATTCATCAGAAATAAAATAGTGGGTGGATCCAGAATCAAATAAAACATTTTCTACTTTAGAGTGGATGGTAAGTGTACCTTTCACTACTTCGTTATCGTACTCCACAACGCTGATAGAAATTGCATGTGACTTTCCTTTGTCTTTAGCCTTAATAGTTTGTTGACATCGATCATCATCAACAACCCTTGGATTAGGGCATTGATTGAAATAATTCCCCATTTCCTTGCACTTGTAACATAGAAGTGTAGGAGGTGCACTCTGTGTAGCCTTTTCTTTGTTCACATCACTAGATATCTTCTTCCCATAATTGTGATATTAAAATGCCCTATGACCTTCCTTTCCACATTTGAAACATTTACTTGTTCCTTTAATAAAACTCTCTTCATGTTTTTTCCACACTTTGAGCATAAGGGAAAACTCATCTTCTTTTTAGTGTGCTCTTTAGATTTCCCATTGAATTCCATTTTCCTCTTCTTATCAAAAACATATGACTGATGGCTTACTTTAATCTCCATCTCAACTTTGAGAGCACATTGAACGATTTCATCGTAGCTGTTGAAGTCCCTTATGGCTAATGCCCATCAAAGACTAGGTTTTAAGACACTATGGAATCGATAGATCTTACTCTGAGGTTGGATAATAATACCAGAGGAATACCTTACAAGTCTCGGAAAATTTTCTTCATAGGTACCAATATTTTCTTCATCCTTTTTCTTTAGTTCAAGAAACTCTTTCTCCATCTTATTTCGATGAATATGAGGGAAGTATTTATTGAAAAATAAGTTCTTGAACTCGTCCCATTACATGGACTAAATTACATATCTTGGCCTTGTATTATTGATAGGATTATATCATTGATAGGCTTCACCTTCCAAACGATATATTGCTAAGATGACTTTATCATTTTCAAAACATTGAATAACTGAAAATATCATTTCAGTGGTACTGATCCATTGTTCATCCACTAATGGATTAGTAGACCCACTGAATGAGGGTGGACACTGCCTCATGATGGATTCAATATAATATTTCTCCTTCCTTTTCTCGTTTGGAAGTCCTACATGATTCATATCTTGAGAAAGTTGTGTGAGAATGGATATAAGATTTTTCATTCCAGCTCCCATAACATTTGGTTGCTCAGGAGGACAATCATTACATTGCCTGTCGCATTCCCCATTAACACAGTTTCTTCTGCTTCCATCCATTGACTAAAACCAAGAATAATAGTTTGAGAAACACTAATTATAATAGGAAAACCACATAATCAAGAATAAAATTTAACACTTAAGGTCTTATCATAGGTTGTTCATGGACATTTTAAAACACTAGTTTTGTGTTCAATTCTTAGACTTATCCTTAGGGTTCTTACAAAGGTGTTCACATCCTAGTTTCCAAAGGTTGACTATACATTTCCTCTGATACCAACTATAATGACTCTTACTTTACATTTATTATTATTACTTAAGAATTGAAGCACACTTATTACAACGTATATAAAAACCATGAAAGTACCGTATAGGTATAGTGTCTTTAGAAACTGGGAAACATAAACAACTAGTTCATAAATCATCTACACTGTCTCCCTTTTATTTTATCATATCTAGAGTCTCTTTTGGCATATATTACTTAATATCCTTCTTCCTGACCTGGGGAAAAGAAAACATACAAAAGGGTGAGATCAAATTCTCAGTAATGGTAGACAAAAGAAATATCAATCACATCATATTCATAATAACATAACATTTTGGAAATCTTAACCTGCAAAAGAGATCATTATTTAAAAAATTGGGATAAAACATAGTATTAAAATAGAATCCCAATAATCATAACATAAGACATGAAACTTTGTGTCATATACACATAATCATAGCTAATCATTTCTTAGTAGTCAAGACTAATTTCCAAGACTATCTTAGCAGATAAAGTCTATTTCTGAACCGAGTTCACTACTCATTTCAGTCTTGTTTCACTGAACCGGATTAACCTTCCATTCTATCCATATCCATCTCATGATATATAAATATTTAACCAATGCATTGGAAGGAGATACAGGTCCCACCCATCTCATAATGAAACCATTTTTATGTGTGCCAAAAAATCATAAATCATACATCATAACATAACCCATGTAATAAAAATGGGAATCTTAAACATCATGCCATAATAACATAATCCATATAAGATAAAATGACATCATAAAAATAATTCCATCAAAAAATAATAATAAAAATGTAAAAATAGGGATAGAAATAGAACCCTATATTATCTTAGATGGGAAATAATTTTGATAAAACACATGAACTCCATTCTTGAGGAAAATATCCTTTCTACTTCAAAAACATTTTTCCTTTCTTAACATGTCATACAGTTCTAAAATAAAAGATGTTGATTAAAAATAAACTTCAAAACTTTTAAATTAATCATCATAGAAATAATGATCTAAAAATCCATTCGGCTGTATAAGTTAAAAAAACATTTTTCTCGTACTTTGGCCGGAAAAGTCAAAAAGTACCTCGTACGAAAAATGGTAAAAGATTCCTTCCATATCTTTTAATAAAAAATCACCGAAGGTTAAATTTGGATTTAAAAAATTATAGTAGGATAGGAATAATATGAAATATTGAGGAAACATGGATGTGGATGATAAATATTCCCCAATAATTACCGAAGTATAAACAATCTCGGATAAAAATTGAGATTGCGAGATTTTCCCTTACCTTAGGTCTGACTTGCATCGTATGTGTCCGAACCGCCTGTATAATGATTTAAATAATGTTATTGACTTATTCCAGAATCTTACACACATTTATGATATCATGTATGGTCATATTCTTAGCTTCTTATTAGTAATATTTCATTGTTACTTGTTATTCGGGAGTTTATTGCTTTTTGTTCTTATGCGTGTTTTGTTTAATAAATTCTTATTCATCTTTTAGGTTATAGATACCTCATTTCTAGAATTGTATTTCTGTAATATCTATCATATTTATTCATTCAATTCATTTATAAAATCATTAATCATTGAAGATCATGAAAAAGAAGTTGCATCACATTGTGGAGACGGTAGGCCGTACGTACGCACGAGCAATGATATCATTCCCATGATTGTGGAATTGTTTTGAAGTGTATTTATACTATTTAAAAATTTATATAACTTTACAATAATCATATTTAGTTATTCTTTACACAATTATACCTATCTATGTATGGTGGTGGTGGAAAACAGATTACACCAGGGCGTGGAGACGGTATTCTGTACGTACGCAATGTGCGGTGATTTCGTTTTCCGTAGGATGGATAGAAGGTGAAATAGGGTTGTTTAATATTTATAATAACATATCAGTATATGAGTGATACTTAAGTTATTAATTCATAATGAAACAACTAAAGAAGAAGAAGTAGAAGAAGAAATAAAGTTGAAAGAATCGGTAACGGACATTACCTCTTCTTTGAAGCGCATCTTCTTAACCTTCTATTAGGGCACTAAAGATGGTATTTGAAGAAGACCAGGACCACTAGGATGTTTCTAGGGAAGTGGAGAAGATATATTGGAAAGGTTTGGCCGTGTTTTAAGGCTCAAAGTGGTGTGAGGAGAAGAGGGAAGAGGTTCCCTTTTATAAGGGAGGAGAGGGGCACCATAGAAAAAACTTAAAATATTATTTTATACTAAAGTAATACTCGGTTTTTAGTAGCTCCAAATTGATTTATTTATAATCTAAAGTGGGTATGGGTAGAAATAATCGCATCCAATATATTTTAGACAAGTTTAGGATAATATTTTAACCTTATCATTTAGATTTAACTCTAAGTAAAATAATTTATCTTTTACAGTGTCTTCTTTTTTTCTTACATTATATGGTAATAAACATACTATAACAAGCCATAAGAACCCAAAGTTGTTTATTATAAATATATATAACCTTATCTAAGTCATTTTGTCGAACCATAGATTATTTGGAATAAAATAACAAATAATAATATAATATTTGTTTTAAAAACTATTTAATGTCAATTTTGACACTATTTGGTAATTGATTTTTTTGAAAATCATAACAGCATGATTATTTAGAAAAAATTTAATTAAATCAATACTAACATGTCATATTATCCTAAAAAATTATTTAAATTCATAAAAAGTCTTAAATTACATTTATTTGTGTATTTATAACATCAATTATGTCAATATTTCATTAATAAGATAATTACTGCATCATCATTGTCCGATAAATAAATTAAATTATTTAATCTATAAAATTATAAATAAAACACCATAATGTAGGTAATATTATTATCTTTATAATGAATATTTATAGTCGAATTTATCTTATTTATAACCCTATATTAAAAATTATTTAGTTATTAAACTTAGATTTTAACTATTTTAACAATTCTTTAAATAAATTAATAATAAATTTCCTAATCAAATATAGGTGGACCTAAATGGTCTTATTTTATTCCTAAGGTTGTTTTTGGTCGAATTACACTTATACAATAGAATTAGGACATGTGTTAGGGTAATAATAATATCATTTTTACCCTTAATTACCCTATTTATTTTTAACCGTGGTAAATAAAAGTTAAAAATTACTATTCATAAAAAAATATTTTTATCTTATTGAACCACATTTTACTCCATGATATTAATAGTGTATCTCATATTTTTTAAATTCCACTCACAGAAGCGGTAAAATTATGATTTATATAAATTTTCAAACTCTCCGAGGAGGTGGGTAAAAGGCGGTGAAAAGTTCAATAAATTTTTTATATATTTATAATTATTATAAAATGACACCAATGAATTACATTGGTCTTATATATGTATTAAGATTCAATTTTTACCAAAAATAAATTTAAATAAAATAATTAATTATTTAAATAAAAAGCAGGTTCTAAAATAGTAACCCAATGTTTTCACTATTCATCAAAAATTGAATGTTTTCAGAAAAATACCAAAATTTCACCCTTGGCTAATTTCGATATTCCGAATCCATAAATGAAGACCATTTTGAAAGTTAAAATTTATAAAATTTTAAAAAGTTGGTATAACTATTCATAATGGCCATTTTTAATAATACTTTAATAGCATATCGTTGTTTAGTGAAACTCGGTATTGCGTACAACGCAAGCTATCGAGGAAGGTTATGATTGTGTGTAAAGCAATCCAAGATAGTGTTGTGTGTAGTGAAATATTCATTGGATGACACATATAACAAAAAAACAAAATATTTCTCATAAAAATCTCAGGCGTTACAAATTTATCATTTCTTTTTCAAGTGCCGATAATGTCTATGCTAACTGTTATAATTACGGAATCCCTTTATTAAGGATGAAGAAGAACTATAACAACAAAGCTAATTAAAATAAATTTATTGGAATATAAATTTATAATAAACCCTATTGTAATAAAAATATTTCATTACACCATCATTTCAATTATAAAGCTACATAAAAAATATTTTATTTTATTTCGTATTTATAATTTATTAAAAAAATTCACACCGTATAAAAAATAAAGACTCTTATAGCAGAATTATTCTTATGAACAACCTTTATAAATTTTTTTTTCAGATAATCAAATTAATGTTTGTTTTAGTAACAGTTAATAAAAAATAAAAATTTATATTTTAAATTTTCTTTTATCCACATTTTATAAATTTATATTATTTATTACTACATGTGTAAATGATATTATTAGTAATACTATTAATCATATTACTAAAATGAAACATTTATATTGAGAACAAATACATAGAATCATACCGACCACATGATTTTCCTCATATATGGGTTGTTAATTCCTACTTGTCATAAATGAATTATGCACAACTTTTAGATGGTTTGAAAATAATTCTTGATCAATTTATTTTATTTTTTTATTAGAGATGTGTTTTAAATGTTAAGGATACATTAATATTTAAAACATCAACTTCAAGTCACACTTTCAACATCAAGTGTTGTATTGACCTGCAGTTGATTCCAACATATAAAAACTAATTATTTGTTATTATTCTAATGTTTAATAATTATTAAAAATAAACTCTTTTTTAGATATGTGATGAATGTTATAAACATAAATGAATCATTTATATGGAAAACAGACACTTCATGTTGTACCCACCACATAGTGTGTCATATTGACGTGTGATTAATTCGTTCACATCAAAAATGAATTTTAGATCATTTTAAAAATTTGGGAAAATGATGTGCCCTCATATTATTAGTATTAAAAATGATATATGCTTTTTAAAATAAAATGAAACTTTAATATCTAAAATTCTCACTTCGAGTATTGTCAGCAATATTGTGTGTTATATTGATGTTAGTTCAATTTATATTTGTTAGAAATGAATTATGGATAATTTTAAAATGATTTAAAATAATGAAAACATTTTTACATATTTATTTCTTTTTGAATGAGTTTTAAACATAAATGACACTTTTCTATTGAAATCACCCAGCCATACTAGCCACATCATGTAATGGAATATTGTGCATATTATTTCTAGACATAAAAAATGAACTATAATAATTTTTCATAATTTTTTATAATAATATTTTGTCAATTTCTATGTTTTAGATAGTGAAATGTGTTTTAAACCAAAATGAACCATAAATATTGAAAACACACACATCTCATCCTATAAACCAGATCACATGTCAGACTAATGTACTGTCAATTATGATGTGTCAAAAAATAATTTTGGAGAAATATCATCATGTTTTAATATATTATGATCTTGTATTCTTAATTTTTGCTAGTGAATAAAATTTTAAACAAAAAGGGATCATTTATATTGAAAACATGTACTCTGAGTCTTATCGATGACATCATATATCATATTGATGTCAGGTCAGTTATTACGAGGTAAAAAATTAATTATGAATCATTGTCCTAAATTTTGAAAATAATTCAAGATCCCTTGATCAGTTTTGGATGTACAATGTTTATTATAGTATAAAATTCAACTATTATATTGATAACACACACATTGAGTAAAAGAATCCATATATTGTGTCTAATATATGTCATGTGAATTCATAAAAATCAAAAATGAATTATTTATTATTATCCTAAATTTTGAAACAATTCATCTCATTTTCTCGATTTTGGCTACGTGATGGCTATTTTAAAATAAAATAGAACTTCATTATCAAAAAAATGTTCTTCAATTTATATTATGCACATAATGTGTTGAATTGATGTTTGATTGGTTTCTTTATGGAATAAACTAATTACAGATAATTATTGTATTGTTTAAAAATATTTTAATCTCATTTTATCGTCATTGTCTAGTAATGTTGGTTTTAAACTAAAATGAAACTTTTATACTGAAAACACAAAACATCAGTCAGTGTAGCCACATCATGAATCAGGTTAACAATATTTCAAATAATCCATATAAAAAAAATATTGATCAATTTCATAAATTTTGAAAATAATCCAATCTTGTTTTCTCAGTTTCTATTCTGTGACTAGCATTTTAAACTAAATTGTAACATATATATTGAAAACATTCACTTTGAGTCATATCATATCCATAGTTTGTTGGATTGATGTGTGTTGGGTTCCATAATGTAAAAAATTATATATATACCATTTAGAAAGATGGAAACAATCCGGAATTATTTCATTGGTTTTAGATTTCTGATAGGAATTTCCAACTAAATTATCACTTTTATATTTTTGAAAAAAATGAAAATAATGCACTGATGAGAGTGGATGTATATTCAATGAATATTTTGTATTACATCTTTATATTTTTTGGTAGAATCAGCCTTTGAAAATTTTGAATTCTATTTTATCTGAGTAAAATCCTTTATGTCCAATCCATCATGAACATATGTTGTTTTGGACATTTTACCATTTCATCTAGAATAAATAGAGTGTAACCCTTAATTACAATTCCCCTCGAGAAACAGGTCAAAAATAATATTTATTCATTTTGATACTAATATTTGAAATTTTAAATGTTTTTATAAGTCCATATCTAATACCATATTAAAAACATAACAGTTAATTACCTTATCATGATGTCCGAAAACATTCATAGAGCATATATAAATACCACACATCTCAAAAATAATATAATAATTCCCTCTATTAAGTTTATAATTGGAAAAATTGGTATCTTTGATAAAATATCGACAAAAAAATGTTTAAAATATTTTAAATTATATTTTAATTAGATTTATAAATTAAATATTTAGTGATACATGTCTTCTGATGGTATTTGACATATTTCATAAGTTTTAAAACATAATATCCATAATCATTATTTTTATTTAATTTTTCATAATATTGAACCAATAAAAAAATTATACATTTTCTTTTTGAATACATTTTCATAGTTAAATATTACTATACAAACTATAATTTTCTTCTATTTAAAAAAACATAAATGATTTTTAGGATCAGTCATTGACATATTACCATGAATTGGCCTATATTTATTATTTCCTTTCTTCAATTCATTTTTCCATGTTCCATGTCAATTGTGTATATTTTAATAGAAATCTATATTCCCATCAAAACATTATAATTATTGGAAATTTAAATACATATTTTAAAGGGAATGATTCATATTTTTTGTATTGATAAGTTCTAATCATATGTTATTATATTGTTTATTCATAGTACTTCTAAACCAATACAAAATAATTTTTATAGGAACACATTTTTAGATAACATTTCAATTAAAAATAAAATTATTTTAGAATCATAAGATTGACAGGGAATATCATTTTCTTCTAAAAATCTTGTCATTCAACAGAATATATTAATTTATAAAGTAGGTGTCTCTCCACATACTGTAAGATTTAAACATAAATAACATTAATAATTTCAAAAAAATCTATATTTAGTAAAAACGATATATAATGGACACTCTGAATAGCTATTTAACTTCTCAAATAAATTTTGATAGTCATGAAGGTAATTTACAGTTTCCACCTCTCATTTAATTCCTTGAATATAAACTATTTATATAGAACTTCTATATGGGATTACATCAAGTTGGAGTAGTTGATGTTTCTTCATTTCATCAATTGACAAGTGTTGGTATAAGTAGTTTTTTTTGTTATAGGATTCTTAGGTTCCTAAGTTGATCTTTTGTAAGATATTGAAAATACTGACATTGCCTAATCATATTCTCTTGGGAATAAAACATTTGTAGTAAATATTGAATTTAAATAAACAAACTGAAAACCATCGACTACGGTTATAAAGATACTGAAAAAACATACGAACATTATTATTGGAGTTTCCATGATTATTAAAATATAAACAATTCTCATAGATGTGATGAAGCCTCAATGAATAGAAATAAAAATTTGTAGTTAGTTCAGAAAGAAATGTAAACATCCAAAAAAGTTGTGGTAGTGTCCTAATGGGATCAGAAGAAATATTAATCACAAAATAATGATTGAAAATATTCACAACTATTTTGGATAACCTGAAAACAAAACTCATCCTTAGTGGGTCCAACAAAAAGAATCATGTCTGGAAAAATTTCAATGTGAACATGTATGTTATTTTAATACAAGAATGAAGAAGATATATATTTTTTCAATTCCAGACAGGATTCCAATTTATGTATTTTTAGATAGTCTAATTACAGTTTTGAATACTGTTCTAGGTGTTCCCAAAACTAGGACAAGGGATTAAATAAAACTGCGAACCTCATTCAATGTGAAGAACCGATAATCCAAATAAAAAAAGTTCAAAATATTAATGTCTTCAATAAAAAAAAGGTGGTTTTAATGAAATAATTTGGGTCAAGGAGTAATAATTCTCCAAAAATAAATACCCATATACTAATTGGAAGTTAGGATGGAATGAAAGTAGAAGGAATCCTCGGTGGGGTTATATGAGAGTAGAAACTTCTACAAGTGATAATTTACAGATATGGGGAATTGATAATGAAATAGAATCTAAATTAAACATAATAACAAAGGATAAAAAATTAATATTGTGTACAGTAACATGTTGTATCATTTTTACAATAATTACTTTTTAACTAAAAATGAAGTTAGAAGGCTGTGTTACAAAATACATATCATATATGTACACGATAATGAAAATATTAAAAGGATTGATGTTAATTTTCATCATAATGGAAGAAAATGTGATGAATTGATTGAGTTTAATATATGGGATATAGAGATATACCTTGAAGATTTCATTTTTTCCCTATCATTTTAAATTTTATCCAAACCCTCACACCAAAATTACCTCAGTATATGGAAAGAGATAAAATGATTGGGTAGTTGATAATTGTCAATGAAAAACTCCCTGAAATATTAATTTTAATATTTATCATATGATTAAATTGATATAAAAAATCCATAAATCGTAGAGAGAAATTGAAATCATATATTACATTTGGATAATGATTAGAATCTGACACAGAAAATTTATGTCAAAAGAATTATTTGAGACAAAGACAAATCAAGAGGACCATAAGAAGTGTGAGTTTTTTTGAAGAGGGTGAAAACCCCAATAAATGAGATGGTTTTGAGGACTGTAGGAAATAATGGGGGATGGTGGTTTCCAATCAAGTATGTGCGAGGGTGTATATGTGTATCAAAGACATTAACATACTTATAAAGTCACTGATAACGGAGAACATGTGATGCGAATTAAATAAGAGTAGAAATAATCACATACCATTGGTTTTGAGATGGCTAATTCAACTAAGAAGGTTGAGGGGGAGCAGCAGCAGAGCTAGATATTAGTAAGATATTTAATTTTTTGAATGGTGTGGGTTATTTGAGGATTGAATTTATTAAACTAATAAGGGTTTTATTAGCACTAAAATAATAAGAAATGATAAAATCAAATTTTATTCCCTAAAAAATGCTGATAAAGACATATCTTTATTATTGAAAAAATTTAAACTAAAGAACTGATAAATAATTATATTTATTAGTGCAATATTTTTATTGCTAGTAAAACCCATATTTATTCTCACTTTTTTTAAAGAGAGGTTAAAAATTGTTTATGCAAAATACAGAAATATTAAAACAATATATTTAAAAATGAATAAAATATAAAAATTTAGAAAAAATAAATTAATATAATTAGATAATATATCATCTAAAATCTGTGAATTTTAATCATGAGTGAAATTGATTAATAAAAAAATGAATATGCGTAAAAATATTACAAATAATGTATATGTTTTACTAATTATACAAACTATTTTAAAATTTAGATATGGTTACTTATTCAAATGAAGATAGATAAATACTAAAAATAGTAAAACCCAGTAAATATTTATATAAAAATAAATATTATAAATTTATACAATTCTGAAAAAAAAATTAATAGATATTAAATATTTATAAATAATATGAAAAACTAATAAATAAAATTTATCATTTGAAAATTAATAAATTAAATATATTATAATACTAAATGAAATTCTAAAATAAATTTTGAAAATTTAATTATTTATATTAAAATTATATATGTATGTTTATGTTTTTCTATATAAGATTGCATTAATTATGTAAATATAAATGTATAATTAATGTCTATAAATATAAAAGACAATTTTAATATATGTTAAATTGAACAATGATATTATATAATATGTAACATCTTTTACTAAATAAAAATTTGTCAATATTTTAAATTAATATTAATTTTAAATGATATACCACTTTTTACAGATATATTCCTTATTAAATGTAAATACATATTTTATATTCATTGAAATGATATATATTTAAATATTAATAGACATGAAAATATATAAATATGAATATCTTTCAATATTAATGTTATTAAATATATTGGGAACTAATTATATATTAAAAATATGAAAAATGAATATGTTACAAAAAATATTAAATGAATAGATATCAAAAATATATAAATTATAACAAAGGTAAAAGAAGAGATCATTTTTAATGGAAAATCTTATTAAATTAAATAATGTTAAAATTGAATGAAATTTATTTAAAAACTTAATTAATCAAAAAAATATTAAAAAAATGAAGAAGGGTTATTAATTTTATATTTTTTTAGAAAATTAAAAACTAAGACATAAATGAAAATTAATTTATATATTAACTAGGAAAATAAAAATTTTATTAAGAACCATAAATATAAATGAATAAATATATAGAAAAATTATTAAAAATGAATAAAAATACAAAAATATTAAACAAATGAAAATTAAAAATAAATATATTACTACAATTTTAAAAATCGTAAAAATTTAAAAATTTATATTGAATACTTTTATAAAATTAATAAGTGTTAATGGTTATAAAGATTATTAAATAAAATTAAAAATTAATATATATTAAAATGATAATGAAAACAATTGAGTTATATAAATAAAAATAAAATTAAAAACACTAAATTTTAATGTATAAAAAAATTAAAAAAATATTTAAAATTGAAGGAATCACAAAAATATTAAACAAAGACCAATTGAAATTTAATAAATTAAAAAAATTACAATTATAATTTAATTAATGATATTAAAATTAGTAAATATTAAAATATATTAATGAGTAATAAATGTTATATATCAAATCATTATATATAAAAAGATTAAATATTTTTGAAAAAATTCATATTCAATATATATATTGTGTTAATGAATAAAAATCTAAAAATAATATTACGAATTGAATAAATTATATAAATATTATGCCAATGTGTGAATCCCTATTGTAATTATGTATATGTATGTGTGAAATTAATCTTGCACAAGATTGATATATGTGAATTACAACATTATTTAAAAAATAATAAATGTTAACAGATAAATATGAAAAGTAATTCATAATGATTAAAATAGAATAACATATTAATAAAATAAAAATTAATAAATTAATAAAATTAATATATGTATATATAGTAAAAGTCAATGAAGAATATATATATATATGTATATATATATATAAATATATATTTATATGTGAAATAAGATTTCTAATAATCTATTATTTTTCATTCATACTCTATTTTTAGTTAAATATCTTATATATAATGTATAAATGTGTATTTGGTTATATATAAATCATATTTAATAACAAATTAGATTTTTATCAATATAAGAATATTTATATTTATTTTTAATGATGTTTTCTTATTAATATTCCTTCTAACAATTGATTTTAGCACTGATAAAGGAAAATATTTTTCATCACTACTAAAAATGGTAGCTTTATTATTGTGTTTTAGCTAGTTCTGATAACGAGTTTTTCTATTTAATATAAACTTTTCAATAGTGAGGGACTTGCGGCAAACAAAATGATGGGCCTCTCTGATATGTATTGGGTTATCATGCCATTTGGACTTTAGGTCATGTAATTGGTTCACCTTAAACTAGTTAAATATTGGTGTTCCCTTTTGACCAATTAATAGGGACAAGCATTTCAAATTAATAATAATAATATTATTATTATTTTATACTTACACTTTGAATTGGTCCGAGTGGTTTGATATTGTCGAAGTATTGGTTTAAATCCTAGGTTCATGTTCCTCGCATGGTGGTTTTTCTTTCTTTATGTTAATCATAAAACTACATAGTGTTTCATAATATAATCATATTAGTAAGAATAAAAAGTGGATAATTATTAATAATACTTGTATTATTATTATTTTTACATTAAATATCATAGACTAAATACTAGAACATTTATTCTCTATATCACAGGTCTTATATTTGATTCTTGACTGTGGAACATTATCATGTCCAATCCGTTGGTACTATAGCTATAATTTGTAGTGGTATTATAATGGGGGAGCAATAGTTATTGTAATATTGCATTGGCTCTGATGGAATACAGTATCAACATTATAGTGATTCTATATAAAATGAAATTCTGTGGAACTATACTGATAAATTTTGGGAATTTCAATTGGATGGGTGTCAATCTATGGGTCATTGGATTGACCTTATTTTTTCAGTGAGCCTTTGGGGGTGGGTGATTTTGGCCAAGTGAAATTTTAGTCTAGTCAGGGTGTGTGAATATTTTATATGAATTGTACCCTCATGTAACAGTGAAAATTATTTTTATTATTATTATCTTTCCCCATTACTTAATTAAAAATATATATATTTAAGATGGTATTTTCCACCATCACTGAAATAATCACATAACCATAATAATAATAATTACAATACATTGCAATTAATTAAAAAATGGTTTTCATGTTGAGTTTTGTACCATTAAATGAATTTCGAAAAATAATCTATTGTTGATGTCATTGATGTTTTATTTTAATTAATGATGATATTTGGGATATTATTATTGTAACAAGATATCCAAAAATTATTTCTTTAGAATATTTATAGTTTTAGTTTAATTTTCTATTGTGGAGGGCATTATTATAAGTGTTTCGTGATAAAATCCTTTGATATTACATAATGAATTGATCTAATTTAATTAATATTCAAAAATAAATTCAATACTTTCATCACATATATATAGGGAAGGAATCCAGGTTAAAGACACTGATTCAAATAATTAATAAAACTAAGATTATATTTTTTTGGTGTTTTTTTCTTCTAAATGATTATTTTTCTTTTTTTACTTACAATACTATAGATCAACTATTTTTTACATTGGAAATGTCGTTATGAAAACTTTTTCGGTGATCATAATGATCATGTTAACAAAAGAATGCCAACTTTTATTAACCCTTTTTAGTACTGATAGAAGACAACCGTTATTAGTGATATTTTATATTACCAATAAAATCTATTTTAAAATATAAATGTTTTTGTGAAATAAATATGAATAATCTACAGCTTCTAATAAAGAATATATAATTTATGAATAAGTTAAATTTGTTATCAAATAATAAAAAAATGTTACTATAGTGAATAATTGCAATATATTTATTGTAGATATTATATTTTTATTTGAAAAGATACAAACCAATTATTGGTTTGAAAATTTTAAATTAATTCAACAAATATATAACATGAAGGGATATTTTATAAGGATTAACCTACTATTTCATATCAAATAATTGTGTGTGTATAATTAAAAAATATTATTTTATTTACAATACATTAAATACTGAAATCTATTTATAATTTTATTCCTATATAATATGTGAAAATATTTAATAAATTACCTATATATTTACTTTAATAGACCTGATATATAGTTAAAAATGCATACCATAATATATATATAACACATTTCGAAAAAATATAGTTCAATTCTGATAAATATTAATTATTAAAATAAAAATGAAATTTGAATAATTTTTATATATTGAATATATAATTGATGTGTATTTCATTTCAACTACTTTTTAATGAATTAGAGATAGTCATCCAAGATTTTCATGAAAATATAATTTATTTTACACTATTTTTATTTTTTGATGGATTTGAATAAAATATTAATGTTTTTTATTTTAATAAATAAAATATGATTATTAAATTCATTTTACATAGAAGATTAATGTGGAATTGAATCTTATATATAAAAAATTACTTTCAATCTTTTTTGAAAAATTATAATTAAAATTTATGTTCATTTAAGAAAATATTCCCATTTGGACACAAATTATTAGAACCAAAAAGACTATTTACAGTAAAAGGAAACATTTAATAATTCCTATAAATTCACATGATGGTTTGACGTGAATTATTATCACATATCATAATTGAATGAAAAATAAATGCCAAAAAGTGTCACAATAAAAAATTGCCTTTTTCTAAATTTTTTTAATTTAACAGTTTTATATGAAACTCAAAAATGCACATTGTACCATTCCAAACAAATCACATTTCAGTTTGAAATGTGATTTTTTCCTTTTTGTTTATAAATGAATATATCATAATTATCATAAATTCTTATTACAAAAGCGTTTTTATATCTATTCTAATTATTTGATTAACGTTTATGAAACCTAAAAATGAACATTTAGTTATTCCAAACACATCACGAGATAGATTGACACAATCGATTTTACAATAGTAATAAATTTAAAAATATATTATTTAAAAAAATTCCACAATAGATGAACACTTTTAATGATTTAATATTATTAGACACTTGATAATAAAATTAGAAGTAATTTTAATTTTCAGAGCCCCATTACATCATTTATTCATAATGAATGTCAGATTAATGTATGCCTCTTTCCTACAAGTAAAAAATGAATCAAATATAATTATCAGAATTTTTTTTCAACTTACAATATCATTTATTTTTTTTTTTGATTTTTTGATGCTTGTTTATAAAATCACATTGAAATTTAATTTTTATAATTTATATTATTTCATTATTGTGATATTAAATGTTAAGTTTCTAGGTTTCTTTTTTTATTCATTTGATAAACTAATTGATTTTATATTTCATATAGTTTTTCAATAAATTGAATTTTTTGACACAAATGTGATCATTTCATAAATTATTATAGATCTATAAGGATATTTTATCAAATAAATGATATATAATCCTAAAATATCACACATTTAATTTACATGTGGGTTTTTCGTAAATATTAAAAATTATTCAATGACCACTATACTAATTGTTCAAAAAATTATGATCATATTTTCTTAAATGTTTTCACTTGAATAAGGCTATAATGTTTCTTTAAAATTATAAAAAAACTATATATTATTTTGATCTCATATCACATTAGATTGATATCTAGTTTGTTCTTACACATTAAAAATAAATCATTTATCATTGTGCTAAATTTTCATCATAATCATTGTTTATTAACATGATTATTATCATTTGATGCATTTTAAGGATATTATTACACATCAATTTTTTAATTGTAAAACATAATAACAAACTGAGCTAATATAATATAGGTAATGAAATAATATTTGATGATAAATTGAAAAAATAAATGATTTTGTAAATTTTTGGAAAAACCTTCTTTATGATGTTTCAACATATTTTGAACCCATGAAACAACACAATAATTAAAAAAGCAAAAATTATTTGAACACAATTTTCAACAAACATATTAATAATATTAAATATATATATATATTTATGATTGGTAAATATTTTTGCTAATATGCTATTTATTTAAAAATAGAGAATCTCAAAATTCCATCACTTAGTTTGTGAGTTTTTTTATGGCTTAAAATATATTTAATTTATTTAAAAACATAATTTCCATAATCATATACATTAATTTTTTTGGAGAGAAAAATATTATTTATTAATATGTAATATTTTTATTACGTATATCTAGATAATATAATTTTATTATATATACATTAATTCCTATTAATTGATAGAAATGTAAATGTTACATTGGTTCACCATGTGTCCTCCAACCATGTACTAGATGGCACTTTAACACTAAAACATATATAAAATGAGATTGTTAAAACATGTTATAAATCATATTTACAGAAAACAATGAATTTTACTCATAAGGAAAAAGATCCACTGTAAATATGAATTTTCTTGTAATTTTTGGTAATTATACATCATAAATAATCTATCAAACAATATTCTCTTGAAATTAACCATATGTGACTTAATTAAATATATATTAATATTGAAATATTTTTTTTAATGAAAAAAAATCATTAGTAATAAGTGAGTAGTATACTGTTAGTGATAAATATTATATATATCTCAATTTTTTTGAAATAATATTCTTATTCATGGATAATGATTATTTAAAATCACATATAAAATGACTAAGAATCATCTGTGAAATAATAATCAATAAAAAATAAAATACAAAAAGTGCATAGAAAATTTACAAAGAAATCAATTATAAATTAATTAAAATATATTTATTCTACAACAATTTTATTAGGAAATAAATAATAAATCCATTAATTTGGAAGATAGTGATATTCGATTAAGGAATTATAAAATGTAGGTAGTAATTTTTTCTCAAAAACTCATGTTAGTAATCACATATATTCACACATCTACTTGGTCTACTTTTTTTAATGTTTGTGTTTATCTTACTTCACTTTAGTCAACCTATGTATGGTCTCAAAATGAGATCTCAACTAATATTTATTTTTCCGCTAAAGAGGAAAATTATATCACATAAATTCTCTTTTAATTAAACAGTAATGACGTCATCATAGTATTACAATATCGAGTAGGAAATAATTTTAAATTATTATCATTCTCTTGACCATTTTGAATACTAGATGTAGTTAATTATTTGCATTCATCCTCATAAAATTACAACTATAATGTGTCCTCCATGTCATTATCTTCTCCATCAGTCTTTTCCTTACCGTCTTTAGTTAAATAGTGGTGTTAATATATAATCATTTTTGAAAGTTTAATTAATAATTATATGAAGATATATTTTTACACATTAAATTAAAAAACTGAATGGAAATAAACCTATTAAATATTATTCTTTTATCATTACATCAAATCACTATTATTTGTGAAAAAATAACAAACATTTTCAAATCAGTTAAAATATTGGAACCCTTATGAATGAAAAAAATTTGATAAAGGGAGCCATTTTATGGTGCATAGTTTAGCAATGATAATGAGAAATTTCATTTGGGTGATTTTTATCACTAATTAAAGGACCCTATCTATATACTATTACTAGAACTGATAAAACACCCTTTATATAAATATATGTAGTGACGATACAATAAAAAATTAATAAAGGGTGATACAAAATTTTAACCACAATTAAATAACCATTAAAAATAGTAACTATAATTGTAAATAATTTTTTTCCTTACAAAATATTTAAAGAACACTAAAAGGATTAATTTCAAATAAATTTAGATTACAAAAATTTTAATAAATCTAAATTTCATTGATATAAAAAGGTTATTTCAAAAATTTTATTTCCAATAAGATTAATATTTACATGGTATCCAAATATTATATTTTCCTTAGGACCCCCTTCAAAAGAGATTTGTCACACTGCCAGTTTCTAAAGATACCACCCAATATCAATAAAAGTAATTATGTTAATTTAATAAAAAAATTATTATATTTGTATTACTGTGAATAAATAAATAAAACATAAAAAAAATATAATAATGACTTAATAAAATGTAATATTTAAACTAAAAACACATACATTGAAAAATATTAAGGAAAACATATATAGAATTAAAATGATGTTTATTCTTAAAACTCAAAATGGTTTTTAGATATTTTCCCTAATAAATCCAGAGAACTGTCTTCATTTTCTTGGTTTTGGGTTTTTGATGTCTTTTTTGAATAAAAATTTATATTTTATATAAAAGAAACCACATTAAATCATATGAGGAAGACAGTGTGTCAGATTGAAATGTTGATAAATCTCTAACATCATAATTTATATAGATGTCATTATCCTAAATTTTCATGACTATCAACGAAAATTTTCCTAGTCTTCAATGAGTGATGCATGAATGAACTAATTTGATGATTTGAAAATTAAAATACAGACATTGGTTTATACCAGGAGGACCATTCATTTAATGGAAATATTTATTATTTCTTTATGTCAAAGATTATTTATGGTTAATTATCCTCAAGTATCCATGACATTTGTAAAAAATTTATTTGTATTGAGTATTTAACATATGCTTTCAATTAAAATGTAATTTTAAACTAAAACAAACAATTGTAGTAATATCTTGATCATTGTGGGTTTTATTGACATACAATTGATTCATACATGTTAAAAATGATTTATAAATAGTTTTTATAAATTATTGATGGAATCAATATGTTTCATTAAAAAATTTCAATGAGTAACACAACTTGAAAACTAAAAATTCATTATTAAATTGAAAACACACACTTTGACTCAAACCAGGAACAATATGTTTCATATTTATGTGATGCCAATTTATTTTAATTAAAATAAAACATAGATCACTTAATTAATTTTTCATGAAAAATTGAGTATCTTTTCTTTATTTTAGTCAAGGACACATTTTCTGAACTAAAATGTAAATTTTAAACAAAAACATGGTCTTTTTGTAATAATAGGAACATAATGTATCATATTTACAATTTCATGATTTAAACTCATCAAAAATGATATACATATTTATCTTTCAAAATGTATCTTGACAATCCTACAATGTTTTAGCCATTATGAGTATTTAATGAATGTTTTGAACTAAAATGATCATTTTAAATAAAAACATAAACATTCATCCATACCAACAACATCAAATGTTTTATTTCTATGTATTTTATTCCTATACATATAAAATTAATTGTTTATTTTAATCCTAATGTTTAACAACAATAAGAAATAATTTTATTATTTTTTTGTAAGTGATGCATATTTTGAATTAATATGTTGATTTTAAATTAATTCATGAACATTAAATCATATCATAAATAACATGTGTTTGATTAATTTGTGGTTAATTCTTATATATAAAAATTAAAAAATTAATAATTTGAAAATGTATCAAAACAATATGAGTGCACTTTCTGGGATTTTAGTATGTAAAATGAATTTTAAAATGAAATGCGGATTTTAAATAAAAACTGGAACTTTTAATAATTTCAGGAACACCATGTGTTTTATTTAATTGTAGTAAATTCATAAAAATCACAAATGATATGTGGATCATTATTATAATTTATCATGTCATTTTAAATGTGGGCACTATGTTTAGAGTATGTTACACAATTTTTGAACTAAAATATCAATTTTAAATTATAAAATGCACTTTCAGTAATACTAGACAACCCATTTTTCATGATGATATATGATTGATTCCTACATATCATAAAGAACATATGTATTATATTTACAGAATATCAAGACAATTCGAGTTTTTTCGTTCAATTTTGTGTATGTGATGCATGTTTTGAATAAATTTTAACAGTATTGAAAAACATCATCTTTCTACCAGAAACATCATGTTATGGATAATAATGTTTTTTATTCATAAAATAAAAATATTATATAAAAATAATTTTCTTAAATTATATTGAAAAACCATGTGAATTGTATTTCAATTTTATGATGTAGATCATGAAGGTAGTATACATTAATGTATACAATTACCCTAAAACGAGTAGAAAAAAATTATATAAGTGAAACATCAATCTGTATAAATAAAATAATAAGTATTATAGTATATTATTTATGGTCCTTCTTGAGTGATAATATTATTTCCACTTCAGAAAACCACTTTATGATGATAAATTATTTCACTACTAAAATTCAATTTTATTTTCCATAGAAATAATTTATCCATAAAACGATTCTAAAATCAATTTGTGGGATTTTTAATCAACATAGACATAGAATTCTTGGAGAAAAATATGTACTAAATCACATCTTCATGATCTCAATGAAATGTAATAAAATAAGATGTAGTAATAACTGGTCGGAAAAATAACTAAATGAGAAGAATAAAAATTGATATGAAAACTCACTAAATATGGATTAGAGGAAAACTCTCCATGGTCTCTACGATATAAAATATATTACTAACATCATATAAAATCGCCACATCATGATGCTTTTAAATAATCTGATACAATGTATTCAATGTAGAAATATCTAACTAAATTTATATTGTCTTAGGAATATGTGGACATAAAAAAATCATAGATGTATTATATAAATATAAATAACAAATTATTCATAAATATTTTAAATGAAATTTTATTTATCATCATAAATAAATCTTTCGGGATGCATGTTTTTTTCATGAAATAAGATATCTCAAATAAATATTTCAAATTTAATAACCCAAATTATCATCATTACATTATTTTATACACTATAGAAAAATTGAAAAAAATAAGTACTTTTATTTGATATATATTTTTATAGTTAAATATTATTATATATACCCAAATAATATTACATTTTTAAAAATCCATAAAATTTTTATGCTCATAGGACATCCTCATACTTTGATTTTTTTTGATATTTAAAAATTTTTATGTCCAATTTTTTTTATTAAAATGTAAAAACAAAATTTATAATTTGATATATATTTGTAAAATTATGAATGTATTTTATTAAAAATTGATAAAGGAAATAATGTGTGGTTTATTTATTAGATATCCATACATATCAATCAGAAAAGATTCTTTGGAGAGTCAAAATTGATTGTAATGAGAATCCAATGCTATCCAAAATACTAAAAATTAATAACTAATTAGTGAAATAAACATATACTTTATTTTATTAGATTGTAGAGTTTTATTTGTCAATTTTTTATTAATAAGAGTCTTTGATCCTTGAGTTACATATCAAATGATTTTTCTAATCAATCAACTTATATTGAAACTCAATCTTTATCCAGCGATGCTTTATTTGAAAAAGTTATGTGGGGACAAATGAGTCCAAATTGTTGTTAATCTATTTTACCTTCACATAGTACTAATATTTTCACATGTAACAAATATAAACAGTATGTAATAGTATTTAATTTATTAAGCCAATTTTTCAGAAAAAAAGGTTTAGTAAAAACACCCATCATATATACATAAACAACTGAGAGTCACAACCCTTAATTATTGATAATTTCATTCACGCTATCATAAATAATAATCTCTGGAATGGTGTGTCTATACATTTCTTCATTAAATTAGATGTGGGATATATTATTGTCTGTGAACATTGCATATATATGATGATATAATTTTAGTAAATATAATAATTGAATTTGTGGAGGTAAATAGATTCATAGAAGGTGTATTCAATGTATATCTGATTTAATAGATTGTTTTGATTCCAGATTCTATTTACCATACCTTTTATCAATCGATAATAAAATTCAACTTTTCATATATTTTTTAATATTAGATAAATGAATTTCCAAAAAAATAAATTGAAAGTACAAACATCATTATCTTACACTGTTTTTATTATATTATATCACCATGAAACCAAATTACCTAGAGAAAGTTCAACCATGTGTATAATAAAATCATCAATATGAATAGGTATCACATTGATCAAACAATGAGCTATTTGATTCCATTTTCTCTAATGAACTTTTGGGCATCAATTTTTTATCACAATAACTCCTTCGATAAACTAAATTGTATACCTCATAAGGGTGGCTTAAAAAATCAATAAATCATTATCCATTTCATAATGAAGAATTTCATTATATAATAGTAGCCATTATTTTTTGTATTATCATATCAATAAACCATTTATAACCGAAAATATTTATTATAGTAAGGACGACATTTAAGGGGATCAGGAATCCACAAATATAGGTCTATCTTTTTATATATTGGTATCAAGAAGGTTGTTTCATTCATTGATCCCTTAAAATAAACATTTAAAAAAATCATCAATCCAATAATTTTTTTAGAGAATTTATTTTTTTCTTTATGTCTGTTATTTTATAATCATTACCCCCCTTTGTCTATGATTTATCAAATTATACTTTAGGAAACACTCGAAAACCTATAACTCTGATGTGGGCATGTCGTTCTTCCAAAATCAATGAAATTGAATCTAGTCATTCATCAGGTATAGGTTTTGATGATTCTTGTGTCTAAACCAGATCAAATATATGAAGATAAGTATTCATTTTGATGTATCATTTATTTAAAATATAATAATTTTTCAAAATTACACATATTCTATTACTCTTTCTATGACCCCATCTACTAGTTGTACCTCTTTATATACAAAAGCCGCCAACTATATCATAACATGTTGAATAAAAATGGATTAAGAATTTTATCAATAAATATGCTGATAAATAAAGGTATATAATTAGGTTTTTCATTCATATCAAAGAAAATCATTCATATCTTGTTGTGTTACATACAAATTTTTTCATGTAATGTTTACCCCATAATTTTATTTTGGTATTGGTGTATTCGATTTCTTCATGTTGATTCCATTATCTACTATTTTATTACTTCATAAATTAAAAATTCATAATCAATGAGATTAATAAATTTAACATCAATTATTATTTAACCAATTATAATATACCTAAAACGATGAAACCTCACTATGATCAATAAAAGAATTCCTTTTTTCTTAGTTTTTCTTGTGTCCATATATATATATATATATGCACGTGTGTGGGTGTGTGTGGTGTGTAGGAATTTAATTTTACTACAGTATCCCTAATATGATGTGTCATAATAATTGTCCAAAAGGATTTAGTGACCATTATTAAAAATTCTATTCAATAATAACTTGAAATAACTTCAATCTATTAATGATAATGAATAGTAAATCAATGTTTGATATTTTATATGTTGTAATGTAAATAAAATATATGATAATTTTACCCTAATCAATTCCAATAATTAGTTCCTTCATCACATGGAAACCATTATACCACAAATGTACGTAAAATTACTCATTTATTTGAGTAGTGAATCAAAATTATGTAATCAATATAGTCTTATTAGAGTCATCATGTTCTTCGAGTGTATTCCATCCAAAATTTGATTATATTACGTCACATATTTCCTTAACAATATTTGATAATATTTTCATGCCATGGAACCCATGTTTTTTCTAATACCTAGTTCATCATCTTTTACCATTTACATGGTAACAACACTCACAATATACCATTCCACAAGATTGGTAGTATCATCATTTGGAGAAAAAATTTCTTCCTAGAGATTGAGAGCATCTTTGTGTGGATAAGTCATTATCTGTAGAATTAGTTGAACATTTAATTTTGATATTGTAAGTGTAGTATTTAAAAACATAATATTATGAGATAAATTATTTTATATAAACAATAACAAAATTAATAATATCTATTCTATTTTTTAAATATTGAAGGTATTTTACTACTATCAGGTGTTTCAAAATCCCTTCATTATAATATCCTATAACATAAAACACATAATCAAAATTTGGACCACTATAAAATTGATGTCATATCCCAATGAAGAGATCACCCTCAATAGGATTTTATGCTGACCTCATAGTCTTTTTAGTTCAAAATATAACAATTGACCAAATTCTAATTATAATATCCTAGATATAAAATAATTGAATTTTTTTTTATTCCATTAGGAATAGTTCGTTTTCATGAACTTAAATACTGAGATTCACTATGATGAATATAAATTTATACATTTTAATAACACTGTTGTTATTAACTCATCTACGTCAAAAAAATCAACAGTTGTAATTTTCTATAATACTATAACCATAGTTTTTTTATTACTCCAATGTATGACATATTTACATAAATTTAAATTTTGTCCTTGGTCATAAATAAATTAATATATTTTGGAACAGTATTACCCTAAAAAAATTTCATTGTACTACATTCATCATATTACATTGAATATAATGTATAAATATTAATTGAAAATACATTATAATATGATACACTAACACCCAGACCCATTGTTAGTAATCTATGTCCTTTGAAAATAGAATTTTTATTTTCAGATAACTTCTAGAAAATTTATTCATGAAATCATACTATAAACTATGGATTAAATGTATTTAATAACCATATTTCAATCCATAATGGATTTAAAACCTAATAATTACATTATGTGTTAATGTATATTCTTAAGCATCTAAATTATTGTGTTTAACATAATAGTTATATTTTATTTACTCTATAAAGGTAATAGTGACAAAATATCTTCTGAGAAAACATTTACACATAACTTGACCACTTTGATGATATTTTAGGAGACCAATTCAATCCCATATGATATGTTGGCACTACATAAATCAATAGATTCCCAAAAATATATCACTCTATAATAAAATCTTCTAGATGAATAAGATTATTGAGATACCCTTTCAAAATCATCTAATATTTATCAATATTATAAATTCATTTCTAATGTACAATAAATCAAATATAGATCTCAATAACTAAATAATCCTTAAGGTGAACCATCATATCAATGATTCTATTTTGGAAGAACACATACAATCCATTTAACATGTCATTAATTGTCATTTCATTATATGGAAAATTTTCATGATTTATAAATTTACTTAATATAACATTATAAAAGAATATAATATTTGTTAACGTGTGTTTGATATTTTTAGGCATAGTGATGGTTGAAGCTACATGAATTATTTCTTAGATAACAAAATGAATTTCATGTGATTTTAGGAAATTTGACTTTAAAATATTCATTGGCATGATATTCATTGTCTTTTTTAAAAACCACATTGTATCCTTTAAATCATTCAAAATATCGAATAAATCATATTCATCATTCAAGGAAATAGTGTAAACTAAAGGGGGAAGATAACTTCATTTTTACCCATCACTGATTTCAACTATTCCCTTATTTCCATGTTAATAATTTCTAAAATAGAGATAATGCAATCATTTTTTGGTCAGAATCAATTTTTAACATGCAATTATTAGGTTCTGTGAAGTCTATTTAGTTTTCCCGAAGGATATTTTATAGAAGGATCATATTTAAGATTATGATTTTTATTAACTATATGATTTTGACTAATGTGTGTTGATCCAATGTTGCCTAAAATTCATTGAATGTATAGTTTCAATGATTTTTCATTAAACAATTTCATTAGTTGTTAGCAGTCAAACTGATGATGTACCATTATATCAAATTTTAACGTTGCCAATAATTTTATAATCCTGAATTCTATAGGGTGGTGGAACCATCTTACTAGATGAATATCTATATTAGAAAATTTATGAGGCTAAATTTCAATATACATGTCCAAGACATATGATATATATGTAATTTTATTTTCATATGTAGTTATTTGAGAGTGAGGGTGAGTATAATCTTAGGTACTCTAATTTTATCATAGATGTTGTAGTGTTCTCCCACAGACGATTTAATTTTGATCAAATTATATATTTCATTTGTGTTATTTTGTTTCTTTTTCATTTTCATAAGCATCTGTGTGTGCATTATTATCTATGGTGAATACGTTGTTGTTGTTATTAGATCTAGAACATGAAATCGAGGGATATGTGAGAATAAATCATGAGAATGGTAGGAATCCAGAATAATGTTCTCTCTGATGTTTGTTAATTTTCATGGATTTCAGAATTGATAATTCCCAAAAAAAATTATCAGAGGAAATTGGTTATGTTTTATACACCATAATGAAGACATAATGGGATCAAATGAATGAATTATATGGATTGAGTAGTTTAATGGGAAGAAATATTGTTTTTGGCATGTTAATTTGGATTATCTTATCAAACATAAATATCTAAATGGTTTTTTGTATTTATAATATCTATATAAGGTGGAGAAATTTATTTTGGAGTGGTGAGAATAGAAGGATATATCCATGTATATAATTTCCCTTATTCATAATATTTCATTCAATGTTCATGGGGAGGATAGATATGTGTATATTCTGAAATTATTGGTTAACATGTGTGAGAATAAATGGAACTTAAGAAAAATATTCATGACTATTAATATTGAGGATATGAGAAGTAATGCTTTTATTATTTCATTTGAATGATTTCAACATGACTTGAGGATATCTAGAATCAGAAAAGTTCAATTTTATATATTTTGTGTGGGATTAACGTCATCCATCTTCACTTATAGAAACATGGGATGTTTTGATTACAATATTATGTAATTTGAGAACAATGTTAGACCTTTTATTGTATAACATTTATAAGATTATTCTAAATGAAAATTATAGGTGAATAAATTGCAATGTACCATCTAAATGTCCTATTAATTCTGTTATATGGAAATTATCACCTTAATTGAATGATAAAGAAATGAATCCATCAAATTATTATTCCCAAATAATAAATTAGAATAGATCATCTTTCCCAGGCCATACTTATTGGATTTCACTAATATGATATATATCAAAAAGGAATGTATAATTCCTAATGATTCTGTGAAAAGGAATCAACTTTCATATTAAAAGAATTTCAGTACCTTGGATGGAATTAGTAGATTCTTATTAGGAGTTATTATTTTTGATGGATCATTGTTCATTAACATTTTTCATCTTTATATTCAATTGGTGAGTGATGATAATGATGTTCGATGTAAATTGAATCATGGGTAGTTTAAATCAGATTCATAATTATTCTATAGAGTAATTTGGAAAAGGAAATATCAGTATTCAGATGATGAATGGAGGATTATTGATGATGAAAGATATAAGAAATATTCCGGACCACTGGATGAACTATATATCAGTTTGACAACACAATGAAGTTGGTTTTGGAACTAATTTATCAGATGAAGGGTTAAAATGAAAAAAAAATTCTTGGTAATTTTCATGGGGTGAATAGTTTAACAATATAATTTATTGAATATAAATATGATGTTGTAATGATCAGAAGAATTTCATCTGAAGATATATATGTATGAAATTATAGGTATGGAAACTCATTGATAAGAAAATGAATGTTATTTTTGTAAAATAAATACATAAACTCACTCAAAAAAAATGGTTGATGTTAGATCATTATGTTGGGGAATCAGTATGAGGTGTCGTTCAATTTGGATAGATGAAACCTTATGAATTGAAAGTCATAACATTTCAATTATGATGTTTGTTTATTTTCACCATAAAGTCCAATAGTGTATCCTTGATATTATTGAATTTTATTTTTTCTTCCATATGTTATGTCTTTGCCTACATATAAATTAATAAATCATATATTTTTTATGAATTTATATAGTCGAAGGATTTAGGTGAAATAGAGTGTGACCAAATTCTTAATTATCTCAAGTCAAACAATGATGGTGAATTCAAACAATAGAACAACTAAAAAATAAAATTTAGGAATGGAGTTAGACATGTGATGTCAAATACAATGACTAAATAAAAAAATATGGTATTTGATGGAATGGATTGTTCTATACAAAGAAATATTTGGGTATGACACTTCATTCTATTATGACTAAGGGTGTTTTGAAATAATAAATAAACAAAGTAGAATACATAATCAATAGTGGATCATATTTATCTATTGGTCATGAAATTATAGAATAATATCATTCTAGTAAATGAATATATGTGAACCATAAAAAACATTCCAAAGTGAGGCATATATTCATGATAATTCCAAGGATAGACACATGTTGGAAGATAAATCAATAGTTTTAATTCACTTAAAATATTAAAATGATAATGTTTTCTATTATTATTTGGATAATGATAAGAAGAAAATAATTTTGAGAAGAGATAATGTCTTCAATGAGAATCATATATAGAAAGATTAAAACATGGTAGAAAATTAATTTGAGGAAAAAATAATTATGTATGGTCAGGTAGATCCAAATAAATTACCATAATGGAAGAACATAGGAAAAACTAATTAGGAAGATAAAAAGATCAAACATAGTGAAAGAGATCCAGAGATATTGTTTGAAAAAATGGTCCTATAATGAAGTTTGTAACCAAGTGGTGTAAAAAGGTGATTTGATCTGAGGATGTCAACTATAATCTAGGAATCAATTAATATGGTTGGAATTGATATGAAATTTTCCACCTTATCAAATTATGGTGAATCGAAAAGATAAAAAACATTAATATATCCTTAGTGACTTTTATTAGTGAGATTAAGCCATGAATGGAGGAGATGAAATCATTAATGATCAAAAATATTGGGATCAAGGATAATTTCCGGAAGGAAATAGATCTATAAAAAAACAAAACAACTATCCATATGAATGAATAATAGGATTTAATTAAGAGGTACAATGTATGGATGGTCATGAATGGTTTCCATCAAAAGGATGGTGTTCATTTCTTGAATATTTTATCATCGATCTCAAAGAACACTATTATCCGGATAGTTTTTAGCATTGTTTCATCTAATAATTTTTATTTTGAGTATATAGAGGTCAATATTAACATTATTTATAATGATTTATAGGTGGATATAGATATTTTATATCCATATGGTTTTAATTATTTTTATAAGAAAAATAAACATGTTATAGGTTAAAGATAATTTTTTATGGATATAATAATTTCCCTTGATAGTTGTATGAGAGGGTTGATACATTCATGCATTAAGAAAGTTTCCCTTGGTAGGATTTTTATCATTTATCACTACATAAAATGGGATGATAAAACATTCTTTGTAATTATTCTCTATATGGATGATAGTTTCGTGTCTTTCCTTATATTCATTGTAATAATTAACTATAAGAGAAATTGCTTAAATTTTTTAAGATGAAGAATCCTAGACATCCTGTGAAAATATAGTGGATGTGAATTGAGAGTGACAGAAAAGAAATAACATTGGTATTTTCTATGATGGAATACATTATTATGTTCATTAAATGATTCAAAATGACAAAATATTAACTTGCTTTGAACCCCTATCTAGATAATTATGAATTCAAATGTAGAAGCACCATATTCAGAAGAAGATGTATCGAATGTGGAAAATGTGTCTTTTACTTTATCTATTTGATGTTTGGTGTAGGCAATGATATTCGCATAACATAATATTTCTTTTGAAGTGATAATTTTGAGTTATTTCATGTCTAATATTTGAAGGAATCGTTAGGAGAATATGAAATTGATCATCTGATGTAAGAATGTTTTAAATTTTTAGCATTGGGTTTCAGTTATACTGATCCCATGAAGTGATTTTTGGATACAGATTTGATGGAGACATGTAATCATGGAAGAGAATGAAAATATTTTTGGTCACATTCATATGTAATAATGAAAGAATGTTATCCCGAAACAAAACAAATGGTTACATTATCAGCAATCTATATTGAAAATGAGAATATAAAAGATTTTAATAACATGTACATTCATGTTCTAATTATGGTTAAAATGTTCTCCCATGGATGTATGGATTTTATTTAAACAAAAAAAATCAACTGTGTGCTTATTTTCCATTAACATTATATAAAATCTTTTCTGTATGAATTTTCTCATGTGTTTGTTATGATACTTTGATACATAGTTATGAAAAATGAAGTGAACAAGTATTTAAGGATAAACTAAAAGAAAAGATGGATTCTAAAAGTATGTTATTTCCGACTTTTTTTCATGTAGTTTAGATGGGTAGTTTCCTATAAATTACTAACTGTTTCATATACATATTTTATATGGTTTGAAATCTAGATGATTTAAAATTTAAACAAATTCCAATCAACAGATTAAAAAATTTATCTATTTTTCAAAATGTTATCTATATAGTTTTGTGAATAATGTTTACCAAGTCATTTACAATATAATTTACTTTGTAAAACTATTGATAACCTATAACTATAAATAATGTTTTTACCTTCTTCTATATGCAAATTGAATAGTTTTTTTCCTGGATTGGAATTTATTTAATTGGTGAAAAAAACTATGATTTTCATGAATCAAATTCTTCGATGAATGTTTCAATCTAACAGTCTATGTACCTCCATAACAAATGGGTCACCAAATAAATTCATTCACTCTATATCTTAAAATTTTTATATATTATGTAAATTAATTTATATCCACATAAAATATAAATCTCAATATAAAATACTCATTTCTATAAAAATAAAAAAACATAAAAAAGAATCCAACAATAATTAAGTATTTTCAATCAATGAATCCAAACAAATATTAATATCATTTCTCATTTTTTTGGTCCAAATATAATGACAGAAAACCTAATATATTTAAATTTAATGTAAACTCATAGTTGGATGTTATAATTTTCCAACATAATGGTCCATATACTATGATGGATACATTTTACTTTTAATGAATACAATATATCAATAAATATTTTAGGATGATGGATGTAGGGATTATTTATCAATTTAAGATACGTGTGATCAATTTTCTTCCATAGAGGAGAGCCTCATGTATTATAATGATTATGCTTATTAAATTTATGTGACGGCATGCCACATCAATTTCCTTATAGTCTCCTCATATCCATATGTGATACTGTATACTAGAACGAATCAATTGTACTATAAAACATTCAAATGATTTGATTAATCTTTATTTTATAGTGACCCATGACACATATATCTGTTATAGGTGATTAATTTTCCCTTAAAAGTTATTTATAGTCATTTGGTTTGGAATGTATTCATTCAAAGATCACATCAAATGTGTATTGCATTTGTTTATTTCCATATTTCTAGAAAGGAATAACATTTCATTCAAGTAATAAATCATTCAACTGAATTAGTTGATTAATAGAGCTAGTGTCACTCTTTAAATATACATAATTCAAATCATATATCAAAAATATGGATGAAAATTATGAATATTTAGTAAAAACAACATTTAATAGAATATTTTCACAACTCTTTAACTTCTCAAACAGATCCAGACAATCATCAAGTTCATCTTCGACAATAATTGTAATATTATTGAAAAAATATTTATCCTTATTTACACCTGTAATCATATGCTTGATAAAATCATCATAATCATTAAAAATTATAATAACATCATATGATCCATAAGTCATAGTGTGATCTGTGTTAGTAGGTATATTCAATTTTTCACCTTGTTAAGACAAACATTTATAAATTTCATCTACATCAGGATAGATTAATTATTTTTCTAACATAACTATACTAATTTATCTAAAAAAATTGAAACATTTCAAAACAATTTTAGAAGGATTATATACACTACATGTTTTAAACATGATGAAGTATATTACCACATCATCATAGTTGTTTTTCATGTAATTGAAATATTTCCATTTTCAATTAATTCTCATCCTATTTGACTCATTAATATTCAAATGGAAGAATAGTAGATAAATAAACATAATATGTGACAACATAATTCTTATCTACAATTATTTATATATACACAAATATAATAAGCATATTTGATATAAATTGTCATTTCACTAACAATATTTTCAAACCTTCAAAGACAAAAAATTGTATGAATATAAAGTAAAATAACACTCATTATTTTATATTAAGATTTAAATATCATAGACAATTATATTTTTTATATTTTTTCATCAAGGGTGATAATTCACTACCTATCACTGTCAATGTACAGAAGAAACCGATGGATTTATACAACGAGATATGAATTAGGGTATATATTATAATATTTCACAATTATAAAATATATCAAAAAAGTAACTATTTTTATAATTGTTGATATTGATTTATTTTAATATTAATAACATTGATTATGGTTATTACATTCGTAAATTTCTTAAGACTCAAAATAATAACGAATTATAACAGAATATTTGTCAAAAATGGGATTGAACCATTTCAAAACAAAAGAGACACACAAAAAAATAGACTTATATAGTGAATTCAAAATAAACAATCCAAAAAAAATAATGAACCATCCATTTTAGAATAATATGGGGTATGTCATATTATATCTTACATCAACATAAGTGGTGGACATAAACATAATTTCTTATTTATTAATGTTTAATTATTTAATACGTGATTTTTTTTGTATGGCAGTTTTTTTAATATTGGAGGAGAATTTTGGTTTTTTATTCTCTTGCTCTATATACCTTATCCTTAGTTTTCCTTATTTATATATTGATTTATTTTTATTATAATTATTAATATTAACAATTTATAAATGGGGAATTTTTTTGATCTATATTCATCTTTAAAAATGATTAAAAAGGGGGTGACTGTTTGTGAGTCTTTTGTTCAAGGTTTTGTTGTATTTCAACCAACAACTCCATGTGCCTTGATTTTTTATTATATTATTGGTTTGAAATTTTTTTTTTATATCCTTATTCATTTGAAAATATATTACATGTATGTAGTTTATAAATTTTTTTATTTTTTTATTTTTTTTAATATATGCATGAAATTATATAGTTAAATATGTTTAATTATTTAATAATATTTCATTTTATTTGGTCCTTACTCTACCAAATATAAGTGTTTTTATAACTCTACGAGTGTTCATGAATATTTTGAATTTATATGGTTCTTACATTTAAACTGAAATATTTTTTATTTTTAAGGGATATATATATATATATATATATATATAGATGTGCGCATTTAGTAACGTATAAATTATGTTATTTGGCTATATAATTACTTCAATAATTTTTTTAATTCAATTATATAAAATATGTATTTTCATTTGTAATTGGGTAATGTGCCCATGGGTTTTTATATTATATTTTCCTAATGAATAAAAATAAGATATAAAAACGTAGCTAAATGGAACATGAAAAATGAAGGTACAATGAACAAGAGCGGATGCCTCATGTACAATAACTCTAGAATATGATATGTATTTGGTGTATAATTAAAAAGTATAATACATAGAGTTGAAAAAGAAAAAACCAATTAGATACCCAAAAAATAAATAAAAAGGGAATCTATAAGAATCTATTACATGTCACTCTATCATCATAAATTCATTTCACCCAAAATAATGACGCATAATTCCAAAGATGGGGTATGGTGGAATGTTTTATTAATAAATAGTGGTGGTATTAAAAATGTTTTGTCACCAAAGAATAATAGAAAAACTCACAATGAAACTATATGTTAAAAATAATATAAAACCATATAATTCATGTGGGGCTTCAGTAGACAAGAAAATCCCAAAAAAGGGAAAAATAATATAGGATTGATTACGAAAATTAATTATCAAAAAAGAGACCTTTAGTTAGGGGATGATTCATTTAATGAATTCAAAGGGATATTCAACACAATATAACTTCATTGAGAGATCAAATGGAATGGGGAGAAGTATCCATTATTAGGGGTTTTTAAGAGAAAAAAAGGGTTTGGTTGTTTCAAGTTAAAAATATCTAATAAAACATAAAATTATCCCCACTAAAAGGAATATATCTCTTTTTTTAGTGTTTAATTATTTTCTTGTGAGCTCTAAATTTATCATTGATAATGATTAAATTTATTAGTAATAAATGTAGAACAAATAAATAGGTGTTCTACATAAGGTTAAGGTCGGATGATCATCATGCTAGCAAGTGACAACCCAGACATGAGGCTAGGATACCTTTACATGAGGTCAGGATACTGTTTATGAGTGATAATTTATAGCTTTATTAAGACTGATATTAACACTAATAAAGTATGGATTTACCAATGCATGGTTTAGTTATTATAAAGTGTAAATTTTGTGTCTATAAATACTAGTCTATTCAAATTTGAAATAAATTAATATTTTACAATTAATTGTTATTTATATAAACACAAAAAATATATAATTAAAAATTACATTATAGTTAAAAAATTATTATTAAATATTAATATATTATAAAATATTTAAAATGAATATGTGATATTAAAGGAATAAATTATATTAAATATATCAATTTTAAAATTTTTAAGAAATAATGAAGAATATTAAATTTTAAAATTAACAAATATTAAAAATCATTACATGATATTAATTCATTAAATTAAAAAAATATTACAAATGACTATATAATATAAATTATATTTATTAACAAACAAATAAAACTGAATAAATATTAAAAAATTTAATAATTATTGAAAAAATAATTTAATGAAAAACATTTTCAAATAAATTATTGAGAAAATGTGAATAAATAATTAATAATTAATTATTTAAATATAAAATATTATCAATAAAAAAGAATAAATGTTAATTATCTAAATTAGAATATTTATTAAAAATATTAATCTTTAATAAAAAATTGTATAAATAAATTATGAAAATATTTAAATTCATAAAATATTAGAAAAATGAATACTAAAAATGAATTAATTAAAAAAATATGTATATGTATTACAAAAGAATAGATGATAATAAATGTATAAATATTAAAAATGAATAAAATTCAATTAAAATTTAATAAATTTATAAAATATAAAATAATGAATTAATACTTTTAATTATATAAATTAAATAAACATAAAAAATGTATAACTAAAATAATAAAATAAAAATATTAAAAATTACATTTAAAAATAATATATTCTTATTAAATTACTAATTAATAATGATTATATAATGAAGGTAAAAAAATTTAAATAGAAATTTAATAATGTAAAAGGGAAGTAATTTTAATTATATAAATTACTAACAAACTAGAAATAATGAATATTAATATTTAAAAACGCATAAGTAATTAAAAAAATTGTATACATCAAAAAAGTACATTAATTACATTTGAAAAACAAAATGACTTTTCCTATAATTGTGTGTACATACACCTACACAAATATATATATATATAATACAATGAGGCATATTAAATTGATGAAACTGATGGAATTTTCTATTATATAATGATATATTAATATACATATACATAGAAATACAGATTGCAAACAAACACATACACACATACATACAGATACATTAATATACACATACAAATACGAATACTAATTCATGCTTCTACAAACACATATAACCATACATATAAATCCAATTACACTCATGTAAATACAAATACTACATAAACACACACACACACACTTAGATATACATCCACACTCTCACAAGCATACACATGCACATACACAGACATGTACAGATACACATACAGACACAAATACACATACACAAACACAAACATACACATGAACATACACATATATAAAAAATTATACATAAACATATATGGCCATACATACACAAACAAAAATTCTTACATTCACACATAAACATACACATTCACAACACATGCATCTATATGCATACACGTAAACGTAAATGTAATTTAACAAATCTAGTATTTATAAAATAAAAACTTTTCATTTCTATAAATATTTATGAATAATATATTAATTTTACGTTAAAGAATATTATTTTTCTAATAGTGTACTCAAAACACAACAATGGGTTTCCACGAAATCTTACGTTTTACACAACATTGTGTTAAACAAAAAAAATCATACAATAATATTATTATTATTATTTTAAATGGTAGTTAACGCCTAGACATTGGAATGGATGGAATGAATATTATCAACTAAATAATGAAATATTTTTTACACATGTTTAAATAATAATTAATTGGTTATGAAATTTATTTGAAAGGGAAATAAAATTCAACTGAATAAAAAGGATTTGCTTCTATGAAAACCTTCTTAAAAGAGTATAATTTTTTTTATAAACTCATATCACTAATTATGGATATTATTTTATTAAAAATATATTCAATATATTAAATTTAATTCATTAAATTCAAATTATATTTTTTTAGGATATGATATGAGAAAAAAACTATTTATTGATAAATGAAGAATTTTTTAAACTTACAATTTTCTCCCCTTTTATTGGTGAACCCTTTTTAAATATAATTTTCGTCACTTTTGTATATTATATATGAAAAATATAATTCTTATATAGAATATAGAAATCAATATATTTATTTGTAAAATTTGTGGTAATTTTCTGAAAAGGTCATTTTTTCAAGGAATAGTGAAAAAAACTACATATTAATTCCAAAATAACTTTTCACAAAAATTATTTATATAGATAGTTTATATTTTTACTTGGTTTTAATTTGTAATTGTATTAAGTTTTTTACATTTAATTCAATGTTGATCATTAGATGTAATTTCTCAGTTAAATTAGACACAAACACACGTCAAAATATTGATTGTTTTTTCTTCTTAAAAACCCACTTTTTGGTTTTGACAATGGGAATTAATTTCAAATTATTTTCTGAAAATTTTGTGTTTGTAATTTAAATAAATGGATTCCATATTTTGAATCAGTAGTTATAAATTGTCTAAAAGGGTATCTTTTATATTTTTGACATTATAAATATTAACTTTACTAATTATTTTTATTTCTCATGGAAAAAGGGTAAATCTGGTAAATAAGGGAAAATAAATAATACTAAAATAGTATAAAAATCGTTTTACACATGTCCTAATACTATTTTGTGACAAATTTCCAACCATGGAAATACTTAGATCTATTTTAGGACTCCATGGATCTACTTGGTAGTGATAATGATATGTTATAAAAATTTATTTCAAGTAATGGGAAAAAACATAAACAAGTGTCTTCTTTATAAAACTATTCTTATATGGGGATATATAATTTATATATTATATTATAGATATTCATTAGAAATATAAAAATATTTCCTACATCATAATATTTTATTTATAATTTTTAGAAATTAAAGATCTAAATATAATTATGGCAGATTGATGATGCAATGATTTCTTCATTGCTAAAGGATTCACAAAAGGATATTATATATATTAAAAGAAATGTTATTTAACATAATATATTTAATCCATCTAGATTCATTATGAATATGACAAGTTAGTATTGAGTCATTATTTTAAAGGAATCAGGTAGTTACGAATTTTTAAAAAATTTGAGTATGAATAGTGACCAAAATTGACATAATTCATAACCAAAAATATGAAATAGTTTAATAAATAATATTAAATTACTTAAATTTTAATATTCGGAAAAATGGTAATTATAAGTCCAAATATGTCATAAATGGAATTTTTTGGGTCCTCTGACATGATATGGTAATTATATTAACCCAGAGTATGTAAATAACATGATTTCACTACAAGACTAAAATGTGTAAAATATGGGTTAAACAAAAAAATAATGATAAAAACTATTCATAACTTTTTTAAAAATTATTGTATTATGGGTAATAAAAGAAACATCATCTTATAATATAATTAATTTTCTTTTGGACCATTTTTAATTGAAATTGAATTTATAATATATTAATATTTCAAGACTTTCCAAAAGATCCCTTCACCTATTCTATAAAAGAGAACTTCTTCTTATCTTTTTCTCATACATTTAAAACATCTTATATCGGAAGAAAAATATATAATACACTTCCGAGAATAATTATCTTCTTCCTAGAATCCTTAATATGGGATGAAGGCTATTCATGAAAACCATTTTGGCTCGAATAAAAATAAGTTACTCAATTTTGAGGTAGAATCTTCTCTCAAGTTCATTTCCTTTATTTTCCTTCTCCAACCCCTATGATCTACATATTATTTGATTTGAAAAATAAAAACAATATCTTATATATACTCAAATTTTTTATTATATAGATTTTTACTACACTTACACACACCTCTATCTAATAGATATGAACATATTGTTTCTAGGTACGACGAACTACTGCCCCACGAAATGATGATTGTTCGATTTTCTCCTACCACCTCTCATGGTTTCCATTATGATGACACTATATTTATATATAGTATATATTGTATTTTTATTTTCAATACAATTCTGTAATATTTATAAACCACATACTTCTCTAATTACCATTATGTGTAAATATGATAATTTAATTTGAGAATGTGTGGATTACAACACCCTCAAAACGACATGACTAGTTTGTGCTATACATGGGACATATAAAGGATGGTTTCATAAAACATATGATACATTCTTGACATAAATATAATACTGGTATTATAATATATATTTATATAATTTTATTGTTATTCTTTGAATTTGACTAAGAAATGAATGTAGCGTTCATGCATACATACCACCTAAAGTCTCCATGAGCGGTGCATTTCATTTCATATCTCCAAATATTATTGTTAATATAAATAAATTTATACTGGATATATATATGTTATTTTAATAATTTATAATTTTATGGAGAATATGGACATATGACCACATTGGCAATTTTAATCAAAATATGTTCATTTTTAATTCAAGTACAAAATACTGACAAAACAACACATATGAACTTAACTAATTTTGTAATTTTTATAACATAATAATAAGTTATATAAAATGAAGAATAATGTTGAAAAAATTTCTAAATGATGTATAAATTAACCTATGTTAATTATTCATAAATATAAATAATGATTGAGACAAGTCAAGATCAAGGTAAGGGAACTTTTTAACCCAATTCCATCTCTTTGGGATGATATTCTACTTCATGACAACATCATTCATTGATTAATTTAAAATTTATTTTTATATATTATCTTTTATTTATAAATTAATTATGGGGATTTAAAATTAATTCAAATAATCTATCAATTTTATTGATATTATAAACTTTTTAAGGGAATTTATAAACTCAATTTCAGCTCATTGTGTTTTATGCATTATTGATTGATTATATTATGACATGATTATGTGTGGAATCACTGTTAGTTTATTTATGTTTTAATTTAAAATTATTTTTGTGTGGATATAATGTTTCTAAACACAATCACCCCATTGATAAATTATGATGTAATTTAAATAAACATTGTAAGAGAAATCTTAACTCAATGTCCAATAATTGAGTTAAATATCTAGGTCACTGGTTTTGCGTTTCCAAGGATATGTGTGAATGGCCTCTAATTTTTTACACTGATTTTACACTTATATTGGTTGTATTTATATTTTAAAAACAAAATTATATAATTTATTTATTCTTAATCTAAATATATAATATTTTAAGGGAGTTCGTCTCAATATCATTTCATTGAGGCATATTTTGGTTTATACATGAACTTTTTAATATGGTGTATAATTATATTCATTTTTCATTAATTTAGTTTAATGGTTTCCCAAAGTATTCTTTTTTTATGTTTTTTACTTTGTGAAAAAAGGAATTCTTTTTAAAAGTACATGGTGACAATGAGTTTTTCATCGCAACAAGAATTATTAGATATTTGGTTTCCTTAACAAGACTTAATGTTTTTAAAGGAAAATAAATTCCATATTCCCCTTTTATGTATTTTGGTATTGAATTTTTTTTTTCAGAAATCATTTTTTACATCAATATATTCTTGTGATATATTGTGATTGCAATATGGAAATGTTATCTTTCCATTATACTTGTTTTTTGTGTTATGATTTTTTTTATGTTTATTGGGAATTATTTAATTATACTGGCAGTTCCGTGATAATCGGAGTGGGAGTGAACCTGAGATAGCTCTCTAATTAAATGAGAAATCTGACATAGGTAAACATTAATGTTTCTCATAAGAGATCTAAGTAATATAATGAGATGGGTATTCTAAATGTAACCTTGAAGGTTACACTCTATGTAGTAATGAAATATACAATGTAAGTATGATATAGATATGAAAGTTTTCTTCTTTATTTTATGTTTTCTATGATGTATTATATGGATCTTATGATTATATGATGTAATCTATGTAATTTTTGTTCTATTAGTGAAATTTATGAATTTTTTAAAAAATAATAATAGGTTTTTAAATATTCATGGAAGAATGGTTTATTCATTATTTTATAGTCTATAGAGATCTTTTTATGATCATGACATGTTTTTTAAAATTTCTCACATAATATAAGGAAGTATAAGAGAATGGAATAATTCAATAGGTTTTTTAATTAATAATTTAATTCTGGTTTATTAACAAGTTTTATTATTCTAAAAAATTTGATTGAGTAGAAGTGATTACATTTTAATATTTGAGATGAAATGTAATAGTTAATGACTAATTCTCTAAAACTATAATCCTGGAAATATCCTCCATGTGAAAGGATGTAAATTATTGATCAAAACTCAATATTATTAATTTTTTAAGACTGATGCCTTATAGTTGGTATCATAGATCAATTTACATTACATTATGGATTAAGAGTTTTGGATAACCACATGGTAATTATCTATGTTTATTAATTCAATTGAATCCTTATTTTATAACATTTCCAGATCATGGAAATTCAGTTACCAATAGAAGGTGGCAGATATCAAAAAATATTCATCTCTTATGGATTACTTTCATGTAATAATTATTTAAAATTCATGTTCGGATGATTGTGAATCTTTTTCTAGCATCAACTCACTTGCAAGTAGTTGTCTGTAATATCAAAAACCTCAACTTTACCATAATACCCTCTTGGATGATGGGTAGTATTTATTCAAATATTATTTTTTCAATATTCTCTTATTTTCAATAAAGGTATACATTATTAAGTACTTTTAAAATATTTTACATTATCTTACGATTTTGAAGCATATTATGACTATGAAAAAGGTGCAGAAGAAGGACACCCTTTTAAAACAGTATTTTTTTATTCTAAATTATTGTATCACAGCACATACTTATGGCATTTTAAAAGGACCCCTGATTTAATGTTTGAACTCAATCTTGGACTCACTAGATTATAAAAATCAAGTGTTATCAGATGTTTTAAAATTAGTTATCATTCAAGATTATTTTCTGAAACTAATTTTCTATGAACACCCATACCACCCAAGTTGTACATGTTATATTTGGATAAAAGAAAAAAATTATTTTGAAGGATATATATGTAATTTTTTTAATGCATAGACCTTCTATTTACGTGAACAATATGATGTTGAAAATAGGTGGACACCATAATCATGGTTAGTTATTCTCTTTATTGTTAAGAGTTTTATTTTTTCATATGGAGGTCAAAAAAATTTCAATATAAATAAGACTTCATGAATTAATATATTGATGTCATTATGCATTGGAATTAAAATGAAAGGTATAAGACAACCATTGAGTTTAAAACATTTTAGGTTTATTTCCTAGTTTTCTAAAAGGGGCAACCTATAAGATCGGTGACAGCCCATCACATCTGGTAAGGCCATGAGAATCAACGTGTGAATTGTTCTTTTTAATGAAATCATTTAATGGAACAATAATAATTTTTTGGGAAGCTTATATTTTATCAAATAGATATCCTCAGTGGAGGAAAATGATTCTGTGATGAAGTGATAAATTTTATTTTGGAAGACATTCGCTTATTTGGGAACACAATATGCCTAATAAATAAGATAATATGAGATTTCATTTGAGGAGTAATCGTTCAATTTTAATATGAAGAAATCTATGATCTTAGTGTGGATAAACGGTGAATTGGGTAGTTTGTGTAAATTATTTACCAATCATGGAGAATATGAGGTTAGTAGAATTACTTATATGTGTGAAGCATTGAGTGTAGTCGATGTAATGTGGAGATATATGTTAAAATTTATCATTGAAGATTATGTGACCAAATTATTCAAAATTTTGGGGTAAATATAATTTTAGATTATTTTGAAGGATTTTAAGGACAACTGTTTACCGAATGGTCCTTGATTCATTTTGGGTATTTTTTGTTGAATTTTAGATATCAAGAGTTGTATTTATCTTTATAATGGTTTAATTTTTTAGGGATTATCTGATCTTGTACTAACCATTTAGATTTTGGTTAATGTCTAAATATAAAAGAAATACATGGTTAATATTTTGTGGTTTATTTGATTCTCAAAATATTGATTCTAGTGCTTCAGGTGTGACCACATCAACATTAATACTCATTGTTTTCATAGTAGATGATTTTTTTTGTAGATATTTATCAAAAGATGAAGCTCTACTTGAAAAGTAAGTATATTTCATTATGTTATTAGTAAATCTCAAAAATAAATTCTTCAAATTTATAAAAACGCACTTAAAAAAAACATTGTCCGTTTTCTTTTCCTACAGTGGAATCAAGGACTGTTTAACCCATCATAAGTTAATGGTTTTCTAATTGTTAACTTTCTCATGATCATGTTTTCTATCACTCTTTATCAGAAATTAATAGTTATTTTCTCTTCTATATCTATGTTTTTCGACATCTAATCCTTCTATTTTTTATCTTTATTTACCTTTTTCTACTTCACATTCATTATTTTGAAGTGATTATTTTATTGACTCTTTTTTCCGATATGGTATTTTTAATGATGTTTGTGAACCCAATTTTATAATTGTGAGGACTCCATTTCCAAAAGGAGGGATGATTTAATTTCCAAGGAATTTATAGAATAATAATTTTTCATTTCTATTAATATTTATGAATAATATATTATTTTTATGTTATATGGCCACTTTTTCTGATAGCATACTCGTCCCATAAGAACGGGTTCCTCCGAAATCTTACATTACACACAACATTGTGTTATTCTGAAAAATAATACAATGTTATTATTATCTTTTTAAATGGTAGTGAATTACTAGCTATTTGAATGGCAGGAATTTATAATATCAACTGAATTTTGATACATGGTTTAAAAATGGATAAATAATAATTCATTTGTTATCAAATTAATATTAAATAAGAAAATCAATTGATTATAACACATGTGGTTTTATGAAATCCTATTTAAAAGAGAATAATTCTTTTTATAAAATAATATCACTTGTTTGAATTTTTATTTTATGAAAAAATTTGTTATATGTTAATGTTAATGTTTTAAATTCATCTTATATGTTTTCTAGATTTGATATAATAACAAATTCAATTATTCGGATAAAAGATTTATTTTTCTAAAAATGCAGTTTTACCACCTTTTTATGGGGAACCCTTTTTAATTCTAATTTTTTTAAAATTTATATGATATATTTTACAAAATAATCATTTTATATAGAATCGGGACATCAAAATTTAATATTTTTTTATTTTTGGTAATTTTTTCATAATGTTCATTTTTTTAATTAATAGTGAAAAATACTGCATTTTAAATCGAAACTAACATTTCATCTAAATTATTCATATACTTATATTATTATTTAAATTGGTTTTAAATTATAATTTCATTATGTTTTTAAATGTTAATCTAATTTCTGTCATTTCATATAATTTTACTTTTCAATATGACATAAACACATATCAATCTATTGTTAGTTTTTACTTTTTATAAATATGCATTTTGGTTTTGACAATGAGAATTAATTTTGAATTAATTACTACCAATTATTTGTTTTGAATTTTTGAAAATGGATTCCATATTTGGAATCAAGATTTCCAAACTGTTAAAATAGGTACTGTTTAATTTTAGATATTATGAATAATAACTTATGTAATTATTTTTATGTACCATTGTTAAAGGGTAAATCAGGTAAATAAGGGTAAAGAAATAATTTTATAATAATATAAAACTACCATAACACATATCCTAATCATATTTAATAACATATGGAAAACCATTTTTATCCCATTGTGGATTTCAGGACCCCAAGGATCCACTACGGAGTGATAATGACATGTTATAATAATTAATTTATAGTAAAGAAAAAAATTACATAAACATGTATCTTCTTACTAAAAATATTTTTATATGGGATTTTTTAAGTGATATATTGAACTATAAATATTAATTATAAATCTAAACATTTTCCTGCATCATTATATTTTATTAATAATTTTTACATATTACATAAATAAATTTATTTATGACAAAATGATGACGTAGTGATTGCTTCATTATTAAAGGATTCAAATATATGATATTATAATTAGTAAAATAAATATTATTTAATATAATTTATGTCATAAATAAAATATTTTAGGTGAATATGAAATACTAGTATTGATTCAATGTTTTTTTGTTGGAATCAGTTTGTAATGAATGTGTAAAAAAGTCAAGTACAAATAGTTACTGAAATTGACATAATTTAGAACATAAAATTTAAAATATCTTATTAAATGATATTTATTTAATTAAAATTTAATATTCATCAAAATAGTTATGATTTGTCCAAATATGTCAAAGAAATAATTTTTATTGGATGTTTTAGATGATGTTGTTATTATATTATCCCACAATGTGTAAATAATATGATATCACTATTAGATTAAAATGATTGAAATAAGGGATAAACCAAAAGGATAAGGATAAATAAATATTCAAAACATTCAAAAAATATATATTATATTATGTTGATTTGAAACGAATTAATCTTATCTTCTAATTTAATGAGTTTTGGAACAATTTTTTTCAAAATTTAATTTATAATAAATTAATATTTCAAGTGAATCCTAATGTGTCCCTAACTTCTTCTATAAAAGGAAACTTTGTCATCTCATTATGTCACACTTCCAATGCCTATTATATCAAAATAAATTGTCCAATAATATTTCTAGAATCCCCACCTTCCTCGTAGAGATATTATTTTGGGAATAAGGCAACTTGAGAAATCCTTTTGGCTCAAATCAAAAGAAGTTAACCGATTTTGAGGTGAGGACTTCCCTCAATTTCCTTTCATTTTTTTCCTCTACACTCCGTAATATATTCTTATTCTTTTATTAAAAAGAAATACAGTATCCTATATATAATTGGATGTTTTTATGAGAATTATTATAACTACACTTATACACACCACAATCTAATGCATATGAATATATTGTTTCTGTGTACGACGAACTACTACATCAAGAAATGATGATTATTCAATTTTCTCCAACCACCTCTCATGGTAGCCATTATGATGGCACTGTATTTAAATATTATATATAATATATTTAGATTATCTCTATACTTCTGTAATATTTATTTACAACATACCTTTATGCTTTACAAGATGTTAAAAAATGGAAATTTCATTTGAGGAAGGGTGGACTACCACCCCTCAATGGATATGACTTCTTCATACTATACATGGAACATATAAATAATGGTTTTATTAATCCTATGAGACATAAATTAAATAAATATAATAATTTTATTATAATATACTTTTATATCATTGAATTATTCTTCTTTTAATAAAATAAATAAATAATAGTTGGGTTCCTATGTATGTACGACCTATAGTCTCTATGAACAGTGAATTCTATTTCTTATCTCTAATTATTATAGAAATTATAAATATATATATATATATATACTAGATGTATATGATATTTAAATAAAGAATAATATTATGGAGGGGATGGAATTTTGACAACATGGGAAATTTTAATTGAAACACATTCATTTTCGACTCAAGTACCATATATCAACAAAACGAACGATGTTAACTTAAATAAGTACGTAATTTTTATAACATGATAATAAGGAATGTAAAATTAATAATAAAACTATAAATGATTTTTAAGCATGTATAAATTATCATATTTTTATTATTAATGAATATAAATAATGAACTTGACATGTCAGACTCGAGGTAAGGGGACTTTTAATCCCAATTTTAATTATTTTGGTTGATCTTCTACTTCATGACATTCTAATGATATGAATATTTGAGAATGAATTTTGATATCTTATATTGTATTTAAATCTTAAAAATGGTGATTTTTAGTAATTACGCATAATCTATCTATTTTATTGACAAAATGATATTTTTATGAGAATTTCTAAACACAATAAATGCTCAGTGGGTTTTACGCATAATTCGTTGATTATATTATCCCATGATTATTTATGTAATCACTATTTATTTTTTATGTTTTAATTTATACTAATTTCATTTTTGTTTATACTATTTCATCACATAATCACCCCATTGATAAATTTGTAAGTCATTTATATGAACTCTGTAAGGGAAATCAATACTCAATCTCCATTCACTAAGTTAAATATCGATATCATTGGTTTTGTTTTTCAAAGAATATGTCTGAGAGACCTTGGATTATTTTACACTTAATATCCACTTATATTGGGTGTGTTTATATTTTTCACACAAAAATATTTCATTGATTTATCCATAATCTAATGATACTTTATTTATAAGGGACTTCTCTCAATCTCCTTTCATTGTGGATATTTTTATTTATATCTGACCTTCTTTTATATAGTGTATAAATATATCCTTTTTAATTAATTTAATTGAAATATTCTCAAATTTTATATTTTTTTATGTATCATTTTAAAAAATTAAAAAACCAATGTATCTTATTTACGTATGTGATGACAATGACCTTTCTCCCACCATGAGCATTATTATATATTTGGATTCCATAAAAATCCATTATGTTTTTTAATGAAAAAATTAGCACATACCCTTTTTAAAAAATTTGGTAATGAAAATTACTTTGAGAAAGAATTCATTATGTCAATACCATGAAATTATATATAGTTACTGCAATAGGGAAATGTTTTCTTTCCTATATTCTTGTTTTATGTGTTTTGGTTATGTTATGGTTCTTGGAAATTGTGTACATATACTGGTGGTTCCATGATAAACTGAGGGCATGTGAGCCGAGATATCTCTCCAATGCATTGGGTAACATGATAAAGTTAAACATTAAAGTTTATCCTAATATATTTAGGGAATATATTTTGATGGGTATTCCAAACTTAACAATGAAGGTTACTCCTTTTGTAGCATTCAAATATACAATGAAATTAAAATATATATGCCACAAGTTAATTTTTTTTAATATTTCTATGATGTTTTGTAGTTTTCTTATTATTACGTAATGTAAGATATGTAATTTATGATTTATGGTTTAAAATAATGATTTTGTAAAAATGTTGTCATGGGTTTTAAATATTCATGGTCTAACTTTTTTATTCCTTATTTTATATTTTTAATGAGATTTTTTGTCATCCCATTTTCTTGAAAATATTTTCACATAGTATAAGGAAGGGTAAGAGGAATGAAGAATTGAAGAAGATTTTTTTATCAATAAATTATTTTTTAAGGGGTTTTATTATAGTGAGAAATTGTATATCGTAGAGGTGTCTAATTTTAAATATTTCTGATGAAATGTAATAGTTATGGAATAATTTTCTAAAACTATAAACCTGAAAAAATCATCAATGTGAAATAAGGTAAATTCTTTATCAAAACTCAAGATTATGTAATGATTATCATCAGGGCCTTACATGTATGAATAATCAACAGATACATGAACATACAACAAAAACATAAAAAATCATTTACACACATATATATATATATATGTATGTTTGTGTGTTTGTGTGTGTGTAAACATATACATACATAAAAATACATACACTTACATACACAAACTTATATATATATAATCATATGTACATAGACATACAAACATACACAAATATTCATATACATAAACATTCATATACATATATAAAAATACATGAAAAATTATGAATTTGTTATATGAATAATAACCTTGATAAATTTTATTGCAACATAGCGGAATAATAAAAGTAGATTCAATGCATTTTTGGGATTATTTGGTTTAGATAATCAAGAATCAAATTGGGTAATGAGGTTGAGTGATGAATTTATGGGGGTTTCCAAGCTAAAATATGAATCGACATTCTATGTTCTCAATGAGGTTAGGTTCATTGGGTACAAGATCTATTAAGGAAATCTGATTGAACAACAGTTCATCTTCAAGGACATAGAGAATATCAATTTATAACCAAAAATTTTAAAGGTTTTTAATTTCAGTTTAGATGTTTGATAGAATTATTATGATAGCTAATATTAGAAGTCCATCAATTTTGATGTGGAGACAGGGGGATTATATGACTCAAATAAAATTATTAAACATTAATGGTTCTTTTTAAAGATGATGCAACTCATAATTTCTGAATAATATTAAATCAATACTTTATTGGGTTAGAAATATAGTCTTCCTTGATTATATTTTGTTTGCGGGATTATTTTTACAGTTCTGATTTCATAGATTGATGATTTTTTATTCAATTTGTATCTACTTATTATGATCCGACATGGGAAGGTGTTAACATATGGTGAGTAATTAAATTCTTGAATTATTTTTGGTTAATTAATAAAATATTCAAACTACATGAGGATAATTTATCGGTTCCTGGTCACTACATAGTATGTGGTGGCTCAAAAACTGGTTTTAGATAGACTATGATATATTTACAGATTTAAAATTCATTATAGGTTTGGTGTTCTTATATGATAAGTGATTAAATATTGCTAATTTTTTTCCTGATAATATGGTTATGTGAAACCATCATGTTGGTTATAGAAGATATGTGGTTCAGGTTGAGGAACTGGGAGGAGATTAATTTGATAAAACAATAAGGATAAGAAAAAAATGACAATAAAAACTAAATAGTATTAACATGATATTTATATATATGAGAAATATAATTATTATCTTAATATGAGTCATGTGAGCCATTTATTATTTATGAGACAATAATATTTCTAACATTGAAATCAAATTAAAAAATATTTTTTAATCATATTAATTAAAATACTCTTATGTATAATTTTATTTTCATTTGATTTAATTCAAATTGATGAATTTTTTTATTGAGACATATTAATTGAATATGAATTATCTATAATCCTATTAATTATAACTATACTAATAGGTTTTTCAGATACATACTCAGATAGGGCCACAGTACAATAGAATCAGTTCAGTATAGTTTGAGATTTTATCACTGGATGTTTAATTGATCATTTCTAAAGTCCACATGAGATGTTAAACAATGGAATGTGGTGAGAAAATTCCAAAATATATTTTTTCTATTTTAATTGTGGCTATTTTTACAATATAAAAAAATTAAAATTTCTTTTTGGAATGTAAGATATGTTAATAACTATTTTCTCTCTCACAAATTTAACTATGTATCAATTAATGAAAGTGATATAATGTGTTGTGAATTATTCTTACACTTTTTTTTAAATAATATAATTTTATGACATTAATGGAAAACTATTTCCATTACTCGTTGAAAGTGGTATCCTGTGACATATCAATGAGTTATAACTACATTTTATTTTGTTCTTTTTAGTTTCATCATGTGAATCAATGGGTTCTTAATATAAATAGGTGATGCTTTTTCTTTATCCCTATCAGTTGAATTTTTTTTATTCTTTGTTAATTTTTTTATTCAACCAGAACGTCAATCATAAAATAAAGATATATTGTATTAGTGATGTTTGGTGAATTGTTTTATAAAATAAATTCAAGAGACTGTTTACATATATTTTGTAACTTATTGTGGGTATTAAAAATTATTTCCAAATGTGATTTGAATAATGATCGGTTTTGACTCATTCAGTGAATTAAATTAAAATAATAATAATAATTATATAGAGTAATGATAATTTTTTTATAAAAATTTTTTAAGGAAAAAAACATCTCACTAAAGTTAGTATATTTTTTCATCTTCATATATCAATATTAATATATATATATATATATATAATATTTCAATCAATAATCATATACCCCCCCATTTTAATTCTATTCCATTATTTGAATTAATAATTAAATAAAAGTTATATATAAGGAAAATTAAATGTTTTTGTTGCTCCATGAGATTGACTATATGATGGATCACTATATTTTGTTGGAAAAAATAAGAAAATATTATGTATGATTAAATACAATGAATTACTTGGTTCAATTTTATTTTCATTACTATTGAGACATGACACAATAATTTCATTATTTTTATCTTATTAGAAATGAAATTATTATAATATGGAAACACGTAAAAAAATATTGTATTGGTGATAAAAGATGATATTAGAATATAAAAAACACATATATTATCATAATGTTTTGGATAATAAAATATCATGGATTTTATATTCCTACTAATCATTTATTCCACACAACAAATAATTGGATTTTTATAGATGTAATTAAATATAAAGAATAATACCAACATCCAATGAATAATATTAATTAGGATAGAGACTCTTATATAAGTGTCTATTTTTAATCCTATAAATATCAACAACTATAACTAATATAAAAATTTATTCACTCTTTATCTTATAAAAAAAAAGCATAAATAAACATTGATAACCAATTTGTGATGTAGGGTTGTGAAAGAATAATTTATGATATAATTAATATGAATGAAACACTAGATCAACTAGTTTCATTCTACAATAATTGAAATACCAACTCGCTGATAAAAAATTACAATTTATTATTGTAGTTGACTAAGATATTTTAGATGTTGAATAAATTGAAATCCTAGATGGAAAATTTTATTTATTTGTCTACCTTTTGTTATGGAGGAAGTCATTATAGTTGATATAGCTATGGGAGATAAATGTGATTTTAAATAATTTGGTTATATTTAGTTCTAGGTAAATTCCATAGGACTCTCTTAATGATAAATAATCAGTACACTTATTTATGGATAATGACATACTACAGTTTGTGTATCTTAAATAGGGAAACGATTAGGGAACATTTCATCACACTTCAATAAAAACCATAATAAAGTCTTCAGAAATAATTGAGAACCAAAAGTGGAATAAAAATTATTGGTCCATGCATTTTGGATTCAATTTCATTTTATTTTTTTAAAGCGCAACAATAAAATGATAATTTTTAGTATATTTTTTCAATGAATTTGATGCATAGCACTACCTTAGAGAGTCATGATGAATTAAATAATATAAAATAAGTAGGGTGTTTTTTTAGAAGTTAAAATATTAGTTCTAAAGAATGATGACTTCCCAATGGAAATTCATAAAGAAAATGTTGGTTTTAGATATATATTTATAGATGAACATTTTATTTGAATTTTATAAAAGATAAATTAGTTAAATTACATACTTATACTAAATGTTTGGATTCATAATCCTTTTACTCTCCCATATAATATAAAAATGAAATAGGAATAACTAATAAATATTTGGTGATGTTAGAATGTATTTATTAGAGAGAAAATGGAGACATTACATGATTTTGTTAAATATAAAATTGAATAAAATTTTAAATATGAAAATATAAATGGTTTTGTTTACTTTTAATTCATCTTATAATTATTTTACAGAAAAATAAAAAAAACTAAATACAATTCTTTTTTATCTTAAATAAAACTTATAAATTAGTTTCTATCAATGTTGATGAGGTATCTCAGATGTTTATCTGGTAAAACCCCAAGATGTAAATATATAAATCCCAGTTAAATTAATAGTGTATAGAATATATTAAATCAAATGAATCACCAATATAAATTCATGCATGACTTATTTTTATAAAAATACATGAATAACATTATTTTGAAAATTACATGAAGAATAAAACAATAAGTAAAAAATAAAATTAATAATTAAGTGCTTTTTCCTAATTCCATAAATATTTTATTAATGATTGGATTTATGTGATAAAATATATATTCATGAATGAAATTTAATTTTTACAAGATAAATAAATCATTTTATTTGATGAAAAACATTTATTGTAAAAAATTGATGCTTTTTCAAAGAACTATTTTTCAACAGTTATGTATTTCATCAAAAATGTTTAATATATTATTTTAAAATTATGATTATTATAATATGTAATAATTCAATGTATGAGATAAAATATTAACAATAATTCAATTTTAAATTTATATGAAAAAATAGGAAGAATACTAATAGGTTAAAAGTATATTTCATTATAAATCAAATTTATTAATTACTTTATAAATATTCATTGAAATGTTTTCTTCCAAAATATTAGAATTACAATTTTATAATGTTAAATTAATTATTGGATTCAGAATATAACAATTTTCATAGGTTAATATTTTTATATTTTTATTAAATGATTGATTTCAAGGTGAATAGATAAAAATATCACTTTTAAAAAAGTCATCACATTCCTGGCTTCATCTTAATATAAGAATGAATTAAAAGTTAAAATAAGTTTTTGGTAAATTGAATATTTGATTTCGTATCCAAATATATAATCTTAATTGGTTAGGTTAAATTTATAAACCTATCCATGACATTATGGAACCTATATGATGTTTTATTCTAATAAAATGAATGTTTTTCTTTTATTCTAATAAATAATTCATTAATTCCGAATTATTTTGGAATTAGTTTGAATTTGAAATTACAATATTTTTAAATAATACAATAAATTTTATAAAAATAAACAATATAGTTGTTTTTTGTGTAAATTCAACTATATTCATTTAAATAAATATTTCTAAAAAATATTTTTTATTGTCTTATGTATACTTATTTTAAAATTTAATTTTTACATATTTTTATATTTGATGTAATAAAATTGGATTCTTATTTGGATTAAAAATACAAAAATTTTGTAAAATATTATGTTAATTTTTAATTCAAAAAAATAAGTAACCTTGGTGAATGTTAGTCATAAGAATATGGGTTATAATTGATAAAAATAAGGATTAAACATGGGATAAGTCTACATTTTCTAAAACAAATATCTATAATTGTATTGTATGGATATAAAAATATCATCAATCATCTTCTAATTAGTATTGTGGTAATTTTATGCCACATTACATTGATAATGAAATTTATTTTATTTTGTATTTTTAGGTATTTACCAATGTGACAGTCATTTCACTTATAAAAGGATCCCTTCACTGCCTAACATATCCTCACATGAAAAGAATATTTTCTTAACCATACTCAACCGAAACACTTCCCAACTCAATAAGATCATGTATTCCTCCATGTAATTCTATCATTAATTTTGTGGGTAAATATCTTTTCGTTGGGTTGTATTTTGTATAGTCATAGATTTCTGATCATTAGGTTCAGGATGGATTTAGTGTTGTTTTGGTGTCGCATGAAGAAGTGGTTAGTTCTAGATTTAGGAAAAATACATTCCATGAGACCATTACATGTTGTGAATTTTTCTTAATACACTACAAATTTAATTCACAGCCTAGATTAATTCACACCACATAGTTATTCACCCTACTTATAAATTCATACACACCCTATAAAATTTTCATGAATTTTAACACACCCTTGACATTTTACACATCCTAATAACATGTCATGAAAATTTTACAAGTCAAGAAAACATATTTCACAACCTGTAATAATGTTTTTTAATAGTTGTGATCGGAATTTGGGAAAAAGGTCTCAATACACACATAATGTGAAATAAATTCACATTGAGAAAAAGTGATTCACATTCTATTTAATCTATCCATTGTCGAGAGTTTTTCAAATTCATTATTCCTTCTTTTACTATAGATGCACCACACACCTCTTTCTTCACAGTGTCCCTCCCTGGACGGCATCTATAATTCCTCCTCGATCGTGAAGTGGGGGTACATTGAAACATGGATATCTAGACCTAGATTTTAAAGTTTTTCTTTTGAGTTATTGTACATATTCTCAATCCATTGAAAACCAAATTTTTTGTCCCTATTAAAATAAATGATGAGTCTAAATGGATTCTCATATGAGGGGTTTTTTCATCACATTTACTACTTTCATGGTGTGTTTTCGAAATTTAATCTCTAATTATTTGGATTTAATTTTCATTAGAATATTCTAATGGTGTGACCGTACCAGAATGTCGTGTGCGTCATTAAATAAATTAAATTATCTCTATTTCGTCAAAAAAAATTTAAATTTCCACTAGTTCATCCTGGGCCCATTGGCATCAAAGTAAGACCTGCGACCAATAGATAGGTGTCTTATACTTTGAACTTGTAATAATATTGTCTACATTAGTTTAGATCACTATGAAAAATTAGAAAATGTTGATTATTTTTTTCATTACAATTTATTTTAGCATGTAATTCATTTCCTATGATTTTGTAGTATATCATCACCTAGTAAATTGGAATTTTGATTAATTTATGAAATTTATAAATAGGAAGAAAAATGTTAAATACCAGAATTATCAATTTAGACTTATATGGTTTTATTGAGATAAGATTGTTACTATGATATACTCCCTATAGTGATATGCACTTATAACCCATGTTGTCGTGCTTATATACCACGATATGCACAAACACATTCGACGAGGATTATATATCTAGCTATCCACTGACACATGTTTCAGTGCCTATTAACTAAGCTAGGACCTTCCACATGATGTTATGCCTATATATAGGGGTGGGCCCTAACACATGATCAGATGCTTATATAGTGGGCTTGGCCCTGTGATATGTAATACAATATGTATAATTTTTTAATTGACATTATAGTGCTTCATGAAAAAAGATATTCTAGTATGGTGGTGAAGTAGGATATTTGGTTTCATCGTTTTCGTTGGCATGGTTGCGATACATGTTCATAGGCATTTCAACGTGGTGCCAATACTAGTTGATTGACGTATTATATTAATTTTTGAACTAATTGATGCACCTTTTATTATCATTTCTACATGAAATACATCACTATATCTATATTACATTAGACATGGTGGTGTCAACATATTGAGTTTAACTGACACACTATTCGAGTCATCATTTGGTGTGTGGGATGAATATATGCATGCATGTTTGAAAAGGGAAAAGGACATTGTAGTTTATTTATTGCATGCTGGATGGTTTTGAACATTGAGACAAGACCAAAAAAGGGTTCTTGACTAGTATATTATGATACATTATTTATCTCATTTTATTCATTTATTTTCTTGGTCATCAACATGCCATTTATTTTCAGTCAGATAATTATCACATTACTCTTTTATTATTTGGATTTAATCTGTTAGCCGTTATCATATTATTTGTTTTATTATTTATCCATATCTATTATTCTATTTATACTACACTATTGTTATTTTACTCTTTTATTGCAACTCAATTGTAGAGTTTATAGTATACCTTCTATATTATTTATACCCTCCCTACTAGTTGAAATCTCTATCATATAGGGTGGTACACCTATGGTCATGTTACAACCCCAGTTCGGCCACATGATAGATTTTTTGGATGGGGTACATTACAATGGGGTATTAGATCTATGTTTTATATTTTATATATATACTATTTGGGAATGGATGAAAGGATACTATAATTTCTTGGGAAATTGTAATGAACTCAAGAATGGGAATATCTAACCCATGCATAGGGAAAATTATGGTGCCAAAGGATGGTATTTTTGTTCATAATGATCGATTTTTATGGTTTAATGGTTTTTTTACATTGAGTGATTCACTTTTTTTGTGGTGTTATTGTTTCTTTAGATTTATACATGTTGATTGGTATGGAAAAAGATGAGTACACACAAATTTGGGTAAGAGAATTGGGAAATATATTGACCTGAATTATTTATTATATGAACATATATATTGTGTGTTATATGTTTTACTATATGTGATGTGAAATGAGACACCAATTATATATGATAAATAAAATAAATGAATTGATATGTAATGCTAAATTAATTGATAATCCATGAATCAGGAGACCATGAGCTAATGGTTCTATGTTGTTGGAAACATTTGTGGTTGACTTTATTTTTGTATTTAACTCCAAGGAGTGTGTTTCTCTTTTCTAGAAAATTCACCCATGTTTTATTGAAATTGAGTGCTAGGAGAGTTGAAATTATCTTTATTATAACATAGCTAAGTTATAGATTTTTGTTACTCTATAGAATTGGATGGAAGTTCTAATTCACCAAATCATCTAAAGGTTTATGTAGCCCATGGAAAGGTATATAATTTTGACTGTAACTTTTAATTCTATGATATTAAAAGAGTTTCGGCTGTAACATCAATATATATTCACTGGGGAGGGAGATCCCCATTGAAGCTGAGTTTTGGACAGATTCAGTCCAGATGATCGTTAACCACCTTGAGAATCCCAAGGATTGACGGGTGAATATTTTTTATAAATTATTCATTGATCATCCAAGAATTGGTGGTACATTTTAGAGTGGAATGTGATGTAATAGGAGTCATATTCACCAGATATCAGGACAAAATTTCGTGATCTACTTCTATCCTAAGATTTTATGTAATGAGAAGGATCATGTGTTCATTCACCGGAAATAGTAGGTCGTGTCAGTTCAGGACTACACAAGACGTTTCATTGAACGAAATTTGGTTTCCCCATATCTAGTATTTGTTGAGTTTTCTAGGGATATGTGTTTTCAAGATTGGATTCTCTCTTTGATAAGGTCGAAGATGAACGTTTTCTATTGGAACTATTTTGAGGGAGTTGTAAATCGAGAAATCTTCAAAAAAGGGAATCATAGAGAGGACCCCTGTATTTTATAGGATTTTTCAGTAGGGAAAACTATGATGTCACCTTTATTTTGTAATAAAAATATTTATAATAGTTTTCACCAATGAATCATTGGACAGATGAAGTGAGGTAAGTGGGAATCCTTTTCGGAACCATGTTCTTCTCTAATGATATTAGTCAAAAATAATTTCCATAGAAATACTATGTGTATACACACTACATTAGTGTGTCTTTATTACCAGATACATGGTATACCTTCACAGAACCATGTTATTCTGATAGGTTTGGATGCAGAACCATCAACCGTCAGATAAATGATGTTTGTATCATCTACCTTATCTTGTATTTAGTTTTATATAGGGGAATCACATTCCTTTATATCTACTATTTTATAAATGTATTTTGTATGTATGTTGAGATAATATATGGGGTCATGACTATTCATCCACTATTGTGATTGTGATCATAAGGTGTCAAGTGCTACATGTTTTGTTCTGTTGAAATTTTTGGCTATCATTTCCTTTTGGAACTTTTTATAATTGAAATGAAAATATTCAATTTGAATCATTTCATGGATTATACAGTTCAATATTGTGTCCATATTTAGTGTTATTATAAAGGAGTGACCTTTCTATCTCCAAATGGAGGCCTCTATACTTACTAAGGTGATTGGGGTCTTCAAGATGGTCATAAATAACTAATTCTTTTCATGTTATATTTCCTCACTTCTAATAAAGCTATAATTTTTATAGATGATGGTGGAATATAACATGATACTTTTCCACCAGTGGTGGGCCATTTTAAAAATGAATTTCATAAAGAGTTCCTCATCTCGCCACTAGAGATAATGATTTAGTTCACTATCATGTGGGTCCCATGGGATGATACAATTTCTATCCATCCTTGTATCATTGAACCATAAGATATTATTGAGTTTAAAATTTAGACACAGGATCTAATAGGTGATGATTTCATATGTCCTCACACATATTCATGGGTTGATCTTGTTCTCTTTTCCATTAATGATGATGAGACATTTTGCATATGTGTGGATCATTGTAGACTAAAATAGATGATATCAGGAACTGGTATCCCCTTCCACACATTGAAGATTAATTCAATCAACTAAATGGTTCTAGGATTCCCTCCAATAATAATTCGATAAATCGGTACCGCCAGAAACTGGTGAGGAAATTGAACATATCCCAAACATCTTTTAGGAGTAATTAAGTATTATATGAGTTTGTAGTGATGTTGTTTGGTTTAATGAGTTCACCAGATACATTCACATCCCTGGTTAATTGGAACATTAATCCATTCATGGATCAGTTTGAGGTATTTTTTATGACATCTTAGAATACTTTCATTCTAGAGAATATCATTACCAGTATCATGAAATCATCTTTGAGTACATTGAGAGATAAATTAATTTATTCCAAGATATCCAAATTCACCTTTTTATTAATAGGGTGAACTAATTGGACAATGTTATCTCTAAGGATAGATAGTCAATGAACCTTGAGAGCATTTCATCCATGGTATCTTGAGAGAGGCCCACAAATTTCATTGATATTCATTGTTTTCAAGGAATAGAAGTTTATTACTGGTGCTTCAGGAATGAATTTTCTTGTATGGAAGAACTCATTTTTTTGATGACCATGAAATGGGTGAAATCTATATATTCATATGATTTTGAGAGACAATTTTAGTATGTGAAACCTAGTCTTACCTCGGCACTGATTGTCTATTTTATTAGGTTGTGTATGTAAAATACCATATACTTTGTTTCATCTAGAGTTGGGATCAAAATAGTTATGATACATGAGGAGATATTAGTTTCTTATTGACATTAGGAAATTGATATTGCATAAATGGTAATTATCCTACTCATGATCTAGACTTATTTATGATGGTGCATTCCCTAAGATTATAGAAACACTATATTTTGGGTGAGTGGTTTATGGTTCACAAAGAATACAATATCCACAAGTACATATATTCTCATCGAGACCTAAAACATCAGAAGAAGAGGTGGGATGAGTGTCTTTAATATTCTAAATTTTATAATTCATACACACCGATGAAGGGAGTGATCGATATTGATTCGTTGAACTTGAAGATAGAGAAAATTTTTGTGTGGGAGTCATGCGGTGAGTAACAGATGGGGAAACACTTTACAGATATTTATCATGAAGTTCAAGAGTCCTAGGGATAAGTGTCTCTATCATTGACATGAATCATACTATTTTTTCATGTCTGGATCATGAAGGAGTAGTTATCTAGTTTGGGGTACTTAGATGTGATGGAACACATATAATGTGGGGAGAAACCGTAAGGTTGGTCTCTTGATAGAGATAATTGTTTTTTTCATTGGTTGAATATGGGTATCTATGGGCTTCTATGAGGATTTGATAAGAGAAATTAATTATTCTACATGTGTGCTAAATCCTAGTTTGAAAAATATGTATCATGATCTCCATAGATTGTACGTGTGTCTAGTAATGTAGAATGTGGTATCAGGCTTTAAGGCTATGTGATTCATCTATCACTACGTAATAAGTGATCACCAGTGTCCTGCTGGGATATTAAAACCTCTACCCATTCTAAATTGAAAATGGGATGATGTCACTTTGGATTTTGTGACAGGATAACTCAGGAAAACATGTAAGAATGATCATTTATGGGGGATATTTTGATCTCCTAAAAAAGGTATCCCACTAATTCCATATTATGTAGAACTTCAATATTGATGATCTTGGACATCTCTATGTGTGTGAGGTTATTGCAAAGAAAATTTTATGAGGATTATTGTTTTGTATAATAATCCTTATATCATGTCTTGGTTCTATAAGGGTCTTCATAAGGCTGTTGGATAAACGGTTCTTCTGAGTACAACCCATCATCCTCTGATTAATGGTCAATCTATGTGGTCCATTCATATTATGGAGGATATGTTATAAACCTATGTTTTGGATTTTGGTGGATAATGGGAATAGTATTTGGAACTCATGGATTTAACCTATAATTACATCAGCCATGCATCGATCCAGATCGATGCATTCAAGTCCATCTATGGATGACCATGTCATTCCCCACATTGTTGTTAGATATTAGTTAGTCAATGATTGTTGGGCCTAAACTCATGAAAGAGATAAAAAATCATGTTCTATAGATAAAAAATTGTTTGGAGACCATGGAGAGTCCATATAAATTGTTAAAATACAATTTGATATTACATTTGGAGTTTAAAATTTTCCTTATTGTTTTTCTTATGGAATCACTGACACTAGGGGAATGATTTATTTGGATGAAAGTGGAGCTTACACATAGGTTTATCATACTATCTGAATAAGTGGAAAGGGTTAGTCCCATGGAATACATTTTTTACCTCCCATAGTGCTATGGTGACAGAAATTATGTTTTCTATGTATCGTAGCATCAGATTTATCATTTTGACCATCCATAAATGATAGATGTTGATGACACCGTGCTGGATATTGATGTATCATTCAAGGATCATCCAATCTATAAAGTAGACCATAGTGATAATAATATGTAGGGGAATAATGTTCCATTTGTATAAGGTAATTTAAATTATTGTAGTATTGAAAAAGATACCTATGTGAGTGAGTATGATTTAAGACAATATTTTCTACAAATATTTATCGATACACCGTAGTGATTCCTGGAGCATCTCGGGTTTTGACATGATATATGGTGGGGATATTGTAAAATCAAATATTTGTTTTAACACATCTCTCATTAATTTTTTTGTTAAATAACATATTTATGGGATGTATTTCTTTTAAACCATTTTTTAGATAGGTTTGGTATGTGTTAAATGGTTTTGGGGTACAGTTGGAATAAGTGGTGAGTTCTGGATGCAGAATAAATACACATCATGATCCCAATTCCTAATGTGAATTTCTTGTTTAGAACCTTTTAATTTAATCCATGACTTAAACTGATACAAAACCAATAGTCATTCACACAACCAGTAAATATTTAAACACTATATAAACTTTTCATGAAAATTCACACACCCTATAAATTTTACAAACACTATAAACATTTCTCTAAAATTTCACATACCATAAAAATAAATTACACAATGTGTAATGTTATTTTTATATTTTTTATGATGAATATGGAAATATGGTAAAAAAAATAAAAAAAATACTCCATACTTAAATTACATGAAATAAATATAGTTCGTGTAAAATTGATTCCCAACCATTTTAATCATTCCATCATCGTGAATTTTTATAAAAAATTCTCTCATCATTCATTGTGGAACTTTTATGCACCACAATCATCAATAAAACCCTTCCTCATATGTCTTCTATGAGTCTAATTTGATATAATGGTGATGTATCAATGAACAATAGATCTTAGAACAAATATTTTATGGTAATACCTCTAGCACTTCTCATATTACTCGATCCATTATAATGGAATTTATTGTTCTTGTTGAAAAGAAGGAAGAGGCTAATTTCTACCTCAGACATGGTGTTTATACATTTCCTTATCCTCTATCAAAGTATCATTTTCTAAATATAATCCATATTTGTATGATTTAACTTTTTCTAGTATATTCAATAGGTTTGATCACATGATCACACCCTATTCACATCCAATTAAAATATATAACCCATATAAAAAAGAATTTTTTTAATTCAAAATTGTGTCTTATTGGGTCCATAGGCATAGAGGATGTTCCCCAAAACCACCTAGTAAGTGTTATAGGCATTAAAATGATGATAAATTGTCTTATATAATTTTTAGACCTATTATTAAATAGAAAAATTCATTTATTATTTCTCTCCATAGGATATTATCATGATATGATAAAATCACCTTAGAAAATTGATAATTATTTGATATGATAAATGTTTAAATTAAATGAGAAATGGTAAATAGTAGAATTATCCTTTTGGTATTTTGTGTTTATATTATGAAAATAGTGTTGTTGTGATATAATTCCTATAGTGATATTTAATTTTTCAACTTGTTGTGATTCTTATATACTTGGCTAGGACCTAACACATTATCTGATTCTTAAATATAGGGAAATGCCCCAACACAAGCAACGAGGCTTATATACCATGCTATGTACTAACACATGCAGGGACACTTATATAGAATTCTTGGACAAGTTATCTGTTATGACATGTATATAGTATTTTCATTATCACAGGTGTGCTGAATGATCAAGGACATTCAGGCGTGGTTCCAAATAAAGTTATTTGGTTTCTTTTTTGTAGTGTTCATGTTTTCGCTACATGTTTAGAGATATTATGGTAGGTTTCGTTTAAAATTGATTGATGTTTAAAATTAATTTTTTAATTAATTAATACACCAGTTATTAACATAATTTAATTCACTATATTACTTAGAATTTAATTTTTTAGACATCATGTTGTTCACCTACAATGTTTTGCTCATACACTATTCTAGTCCCTATTTGGTAGCTTGGAAGATTACGATGATGTAGGTTTGGAATTGGGGAATTTATAATGAAGTTGATTATTTTTGTTATGGATGGGTTGGATATTGGGGATAAGACCACCATGGGGTTCAAGATATGGGTATTTGGAGTTTTATAATAGTATTATGTTTCTTTTATTTGTATGGACATGAACATATCATTTAATTGTGTTCATATTATCATTAAATTATTCTTTTATTATCTAGATACATTCAGTTGGTAATATATGAAATATGGTTGAATAATTATTTATCATCATTTGTCATCTATTTGTTTACTCATCTATCATTTTTCAATTTTGTTTCAACTTTTTTACAATAGGATATAGTCTCTCGCTTTATTCTTTTGTCCCTAACTGCTTTTTGGATTTCTCTAGCATATGCAATGGGATGCCTAAGGTCACGTATCAGACCCGTTTTGGAAATGTGAGAGATCATGGAGCCATAAGAAATTAAAATATCTCATTCTAATGTCATGGTGGTAATGGTATAACCAAAAGACTAGTCTAATAATTATTGAGGTTTGATCAAAAATAGGATATCCAAGGAAATTGTTATAGTTCTAATCGAGTTCATTCATGTTTAATTATTCTTAAACATACTAATAATATATAATAAAAATTATATTAAATTGAAAAAAATATTATTATTACTATTATTGGTTATTATGTTTAGGCAATAATTTTTTTTACCTTCTCCCCTCATACGAGATAATGGGAACATCACTCATGAAATGAGGGGACTACCACTTCCATGAATGAAAAATTAAATTCATTAGAAACGCCTTAAAAGGATGGTTGTAATATTATATTTAATTAACAACTATTATACTAATGAAATGATTATTATTTTAGACATATAAGATATTATAAACATTTCTTTAAAATCTATAGAAAATAAAAACCTTACTCATGTTACACACGAACTATCACCCCCTTGAATGATGTGTTTAATTTTTATTAACCACCATATATTAAAGGTTATAAAATAAAATTTAATAAAAAAATATGATATTTATCATATTATTATTATTTTGGAATGAAAAATTATAAATTCTATTAATAATATTAAAAAATAAATTTTCACATTATATTTTACCGCCTGAAATGAGCATACCAAGAAACATTTGTAAATATGAATACATTTTTTATGAATTAATGAATTATTAAAATATGTTAATATTATAAAGATATAATTTTTTTACCATAAAATATATTTTGAAACTATTTTAGAACACCTTTTCAATAATCACAATAATGATTTTGTTTTGGATATAATGATTGAACATCTTCAAGTAGTCATGGCAAACTCACAAATATATATTTAATGAATATTGTATGATACTAAATGTACATTAAAGAAATATAGAGATAAAAAAATAAAATTAAGTATTTATAAAATTTATTTTTATTATTCATGAGGATAAACATATCTAGCCAAGCAATAATCCATGATAATGGTTTTTTGTTTCAATATTAATTCCATGAGTCATATACTATATTATGAAATTATTCTCAATTAAAAGGGGTATATAATTCTTTATTTAATATTATACAATGATTATATTAATACTAATTTCTTTTAATGTTTAATTTCATGATATATATTCCATATAAATTTTATGAAAAATGTACCTAAGTCATAAGAACTAATTTACCTATATCACTTATAATCATTATTTTTTATCACTAAATTTACATTGTGGAAATTGAAATCAATTTATATCTTAAACATAACTATTTCTCTCTAATATAATGGTTACATTTTTTCATGTTCACCTTTAATTATACACTAAATTTTTATTCAAATCAACCCAATAAAAATTTACATGAAAATCCTACATTATTTTTCCTTATTGGTTATGAATATTTTTTTTCATGAAAATAAAAATCTTCATCTTGATTCAATAATTTTGTTTTATATACTTTTGTAATTTTTCATGGTAATTATTATAACTATTTCATTCATTTAAAAATAATATAAGTCCTATTTTTTTTATATTTTCTATGTGGATTATTTTTTACACTCTTTACTAATGGATGAAATGAATATTTTTTTAACATATCACACTTTTTCTAATTTCAAAATATCTATTTATTTTATTATTATTTCTAATTTATAAATATCATTTAGGTTTCAAAAAAATATTCCTATTATTCTATGAAATTTTCATTTTCTTAATAATAGTTATCAAACAAAAAAAATAAAATATTCAAATATTATAATACAATATTGTAATGTTTTTAAAAAAAGTCATCCATGTCTACATCCATTATTTATTATCAAACTTTTTTTCTGGATTTATTCTTGTGATACCATCCTTTTCATTTTTATGTTTGTCATATGATTATATCTAATTGATATTTTAAGGGATATAATTTATTTTCCACTTGATAGTTAATCTATGATGGTTGATTATATTCTATTTCACTCTCCATCTCCCTTTTTTCTTTATTTTTTCCTTAATGCCCATAATATTTTGTCTTATTTATGAATTTTGTGAAAACTTATTTTATAGAAACCATAATAAATAGTTTTTACCATAAAAAGATTTAAATTTTTTGATAGGGGAAATATCGGAATTTCGTATAAATATTTAAATATAAATATTTTTCTATTTGTAGGAAACAATTATTATATATTGTATTATTCATTTGATAAATAATTAATATATTTAAAATATTTAGTTGTGTGTCGGTTGAATAATTAGGTAGTTCCTCGATCCATTGGTAGTTCTCATGAAAGAAATTAGTTATCAAGGAATATTTATTCATGTATGATAATATGGTTGAAGCATTGAAGATAACATTATGATTTTACAAACAAATGCTTTATATCATTGAGAAATCAATAATTATTTTTGTTTTGGTAACTATGTTTTTTATATTCATTGATAAATTTTATTGTCACTTTATTTTTTTTATTGAATATCATGTGATAATTCACTATTCTATAATGATTTTACCTTATTTATTTATGATGCATCATTATATATGAAACCAATTAATATCTATATGAACTCACCCATTCTTGTGTTTCATTTTCTATGTTTTATGAATAATATTATTAAATATTATATAAAAAGATGGGTATCATATGTTGGGAATATTGTGGTAGATATTGATGACTAATTCTTAAATTCTGATACCTTGATATGATATGAATAGTGTCCATTTGATGTGAAAGAACATGGTCTTTTTATCCAATGTGGGTTTTCAATAATATTATATAACACTATACCTAAATGGAATTGGGTTCGTAAGTGACATAATGTTGGTTATTTATATTGTAATTATGAATGTTTAAATTCGGGTGGGTTGATTTTTTATCAAATCCAATATGTAAATGTTATGTTTTTAGTACTCAAGGTTATTATATTTATTATAAAAATAGGGTTTACATAATGTTATAGTGTAGGATTTTATCAGATTAGGATAATTAATGAGTTATAAATATCAGTAATTCTTTATATGTTAATGGTCTAACATAGTTAAAAGGCATAGAGACCATTTTGGGGGACCATGTTATTGTATTTTAAGATAAATGGTGATATTTTGGGGAATGATTATTGGGTTTAATGAAAAATACTTATTTGAGGTGTGAAAACATCTATAGATACTTTGTGAATTAGGTTTTCGATATTTTTTTAAAATTTTAAGAAGACTATTATGATTTTTAACTATATATTATTAAGGTATATAATTTTTCTATGTGATTTATTATTTGATTAATGTTTTATGGTGATAAATATTTTGTTTAATTTCAAGATCATATTTTCTCCTAAATTCATGATTTATAATAATGTAATATAATTCATGAATATATTAGGATAGTTATTTTTAGTGATTATAATGACAAAATAAAATGAAATTTAGGATTTTCAAGAAAAAAATTATTCAGTATGAACTTGGAGAGCCAAATGCATCCTGGGATAAAATGATCATGGAATCAAGTATACAACTTATAAATATATTGTTAAGGTAATAAACTTATTGCATCGACATTAAAAATATATTATTTTTTATTAAACATTTAAAATTTAATATATGTCTGAAAATATTGAAAATCATGTAGGCATAATTATGAAATGTATTTATATTACTATATTATAGTAGTACGTAATTCAATTTGACTATCTTTTGAACTGATATTTTACCAATATAAAAGGAGTTGAAAAGAACATGAATCTTCCATCCATCCCAAACTATTTAATTGAAAAAATTATTAGAAAATCTAGAATATGTTATCTTTTCCGATCATTTACAATTCAACTCACTTGTAGATTAATTTACCACATATCAAATTCTGCTCATTATATTCGATATTATAATGGATTTTTAAAAGAATTAAATCATATTTTAAAGACAAAAATTTCTATATTTATTTGTTTGGGAATTAAAACAATGGAATTTGAAACATTTCCTCAATGAAGTTAAATGTCTTGTAGTCTTTTATGTAGTCATAGGGAAGGGTGATCTCCGAGAAGCATATATTTATTTTACCCTAAAAATTTGGTGAAGTTATATGTATTTTCACAATAAATTAATTTCCAATAATTCCAATTGGATCATTACAAATAGTTTTATGAAAATACTTTATAAAATTATATTTTTATGTTATATGGTCACGTAACACAATTACATAAAACAATTTATCATTTCTCCCACACATTGTATCCATGTGGTATCTTCCGTACAAGAGTGTACTAATTTAGAGAATTTAGAAGTGTTGTGATGTTTTATGTACAATAATTCATATGATATGATACTTTGGTGAGCACTCAAATGTGAAAAAGCATTTTTTGTACATATTGATATTTTTTTGATAGCTATATATGAACATATTAATATTATTTGCATCTAGACAATTAAAATTTCAGTAAATAAATTTATCTAAGTGGAGAATGTTACAACCAAAAGTTTTAATATAAAATTTTCCATCAAATTAATATGGACATTAAAACCATATATCACATTTAAAATTGAACTAAAATGATTTTTGACATTTTTTATTACAATTCAAGATATACATTAGTAATAAATGTATAAGAAGAAAAAAACCATTAAAAGTAAGCATTAATAATTAATTAATATTTATTTATAATTACATATATATTATTATTATTCAAAAATGATTTTATTTAATATAATTTAAATTAATTTTGTTATATTTTTCAGTTAGAATATTAAAAAAATAATGAAATCTGATTAAAAACGGATAGTGTAAGGAAATGATGTTTGTTGAAAAGCTATTTTCCAGGTTTTTTGTATTTTATCCTAATAGATTAAACTAGTCAATTTTAAAATATGATTATAATAATATGTAATATTTCAATGTGTTATGTAATATACTATCTTTTATTTAACTATAATATGATATTAAAAAATATAAAAACAAGTAATGTTGAATAACACAATTTTTTAATTATGAATTTTTATAATTATGATTTATATTTTCTTTAAAAAGTCAAATTCCTAAATTTTAGAATCTAAATTTTTTAAAATGAAAATCATTTAAAGTTAATCGTTTTAAAATTTCTACATGTGACCATATTAATTTTTTCTAAAATAATTGATTTTTATGTGTATTTTGAAAAAACCCTTTTTTACAAATACAATCACCTTCGTAAAATACTTGTGATATAAATATTACTTAATAGTTTATGAAACTAAAAGGAAAAAAAAATATGTGATTAATGAGAAAAATAAATCATTTGAAAATTTTACATTAATTTAGACGCCTATGTTTGACATTATCAAACCTAAATGATGTTTTATTTTAATAAAGAGATGATTTTTTTATCTTATCTTATAATTAAGAATTCAAATGTTTGAATTCAATTTTAGATTAGTTTTAATGTATCATAAATATATTTTTAATAAAATATTCCTATTAAAATCATAGTAATGGACATTATATATAAGGCCCCAGCCTTAAACCTTACTTAATCTTGAGTTATTACAAGATTACGCATTGAGGATCGTTTCGGGTTTAGAGTTTTAGAGAATTAGATCATAAAGCTTGCATTACATTCCACATATAAACAAAGTGGTTACATAAAGATAGTATTCTTCATTCCCATTAATGGAAACATATTTAAGATAAAACATGGATTCTTTCTTGACACTTCCTTTGCACTATCATCATATCATGTACCTTTCCCTTGACCTCTGAAAATCATTTAAAAAACATGGGATGAGCATAAAAAGCTCAGTATGGGTTATAAAAACATGGAACGAAAACATGGGTACATATACACATAATAATGAAATCATACTTTACCCATAAAACATAAGCACTTTAACATACCTCATCAAATCATGAGTAAATCATAGAAATCATAAGACATAAAGGCAACTTGAGGAATTCATAACATTCTTACATAGGGAGTAACCCTCTTGGTTACGTTTGGAATACCCATCACAGTATATTCCCTAAATCTCTTCAGAGAAACTTCAACATTTCACTCCTTCGCGTTACCCAATGCATTGGAGAGCTATATCGGGCTCACCCACCCTTAGTTTATCACAGAACCACCCGTCTTTATAATAATTCCCAAGAACCTCAACATAATCATATCACATAAAACATGTATAAAGGAAACATAACATTTCCACCATTCAAACACAAGATATCAATACAACACATTGATATAAAAACATTTTGAAAACCATTTTCAATACCAAAATGAATGAAATGTAAAAAATGGTATTTAGTTTTCTTTTAAAAAGAAGGTATGGCTTGTAGATGAAGCCGAAACACACATAATGGTCACGGCGGCGGAGAAGTCATTGTCTCCACATACGTATGACAAAAACATTCCCTTTTGTCGTTTATTAAACCCTTCATATAAAAAAATTCCTATTGGATAAACGTAAAAGTCAAAGGGGTTTATACACCGTATAAAAGAAAGTTGTGTATAAAATAAAATATGCCTCAATGAAAGGAGATTGAGACGAAGTCCCAGACCACGTATCCGACTTGACCCGACCATTATTTAATCTCCTGAATAATAAACTTGAGTTAATCTATACTTTCTTAAGAACCTTTTTCAATTTAATTATTCCTTTTATACCATGTTATGAACATCTTGTAATCATTTAAGTTAATAATGTTCATTTTGTCGGTATTTGGTTCTTAAGTCAAAAATAGACTTCTTACACTTACATGTGGTTAATTTGGTCAATGTTTCGTTATATCCAGAATGATATTAATGATTTGGATAACATATATATTATATATATTCATCATATACATGTATTTATAATATTACATCACATTCAGAGGTAAGAAATGAAATGCACCGTTCATGGAGACAATAAGCCGTACGTACGCATGAACGCTACTTCCATTTCTATTTTGTATTTTCTAGAATGGAAGCATAATTATATAAGAGTATATTATAATTCCAGTATAATAACATATATAATATCATTAACTTGATCCTTTACACATCCCACATATGGTATTAACGAATCAAATCACTTTCAGGGGGCGGTAGTCTGCACTTCCTAAAATGAAGATATCGTGTTTACCCATAATGGAAACAATAATGGTATTCCATAAATAAAGAATAAAGAAACATAAGGAAATAATAAACATATTATATATCTTATATAAAAATAGTGACATCATAATGGCCACCTTTTAAGGTGTTAAATGAGTATTGAACAATCATCGTTTCGGGAGGCAGAATTTTGCCATCCACAGATTCCGTATGTTCTTTAACCATTTTATGTAGTTGGGTGAGAGTGTAGCTCGAATAAATCTTATAACAACATCCTACTATATTTAGGATACTGGTTTTGTTACAAAATAAGTAAATAAAAATAGTTTAGGGGGTTGGAGAAGCAAAATAATACAAATGAACATGAGAGAATGAATTACCTTTAAAACTGTAACTCCTTTTGATTTGAGCCTAAAGGCTTCCTTTGAAAGGATTCTGCCCAAAGGAAATCCTCTAGGATGAGTAGAGGGATGTGGAGAGAGTAAATGGGCTGGGGATGGACGAGCCAAATGCTTGAGGAGTTTGTGAAATGAGGTAGAGTTGGGGGCCTTTTATAGGAGGAGAGGAGGGGCACTTTTGGAAATCATGAAACTATTATTTTATTTTCAAAAGTGTTTCGAAATTATAAGGTCCCACATTGATATAATTCGTGTATAAGGTGATAAGGGTTCGAAATAAACCCATACAATATGTTTTTGACATGTGTAGTTCATAGATTTTACATTATCTTTCTATTTTATTTAAATCTTCAAATAATGATGTCATCGCTGCATCATTATTATGTCATAAATAATTTAATTTATTTAATGTCTAAAAATTATAAAAAAAATACTATGATGTAGGAAATATTTTTATATTTCCAATGAATATTTATAGACAAAAATATGATTAGTATAACCCCTTCTACAAATTGTTTTAGTAAAACAATTTATGTTAGTGTCATTTTCACCTTTATTTAAAAAAAGGCCTTAAAATCATTATCTCACCCAAGTCGCTCCATGGGGTCCCCTAAATCTACCCATGGGTTTTCTTGGTCGTCCATGACTCACCCAATTGGTGTAGGACAAGTTTCATGGTGTTTAAACATTTTTATAATATCATTTTTACCTTAAATTACACTAATTACCTCTAATCGCGATTAATGAAAAAAAAGTTACTATTCACCAAAAAAATATTTTCATCCCATTGAACCACATTTTACATACTAATGACAACCATGTATGTCGGATTTTCAAAATTCAATACACATTAGTGGAAAACATTCATTTAACTGAAAAATCAGTTTGCTTGATTACCACTTAGTGGTTTCACTATTCATCAAAAATTGGAGTTTTTCAGAAAATTACTAAAAATTCAACCTAAGCTATATTTGTTATTCCGAATTCAAAAATGAAGTCTATTTTAAAAAATTCAAAACATATAATTCAAATTAATTAATTTAATAATTAATTCTCACTGTCATGACAACTAGCGTGTTTTTGTGAAACAATAAGTATCAATAGATTGACACTAGTTTATGTCCGATTTCAAAGTGAAATTAATTCCAACGACCACTATTGGATTTCATGGTAAAAATATTTTCTAATTTCACTTTGAAACCAATTCAAAAGATAATCTAATCGTATAAAAAATTATATTAAAAAGAGGTTTTGAATTAAAATACAACAATTTTCACTATTCATTTAAAAAATGAACTTTATCGGAACGATACCAAAAATTTACACAAAGTAAATTTTGATGTCCCGATTATAAAGAAGAGTTATATTTGGACCAAAATAATGTATAAGTGTGATCAAAACTATATTTAATGACGGTTCTCCATCAAAAGGTGATAAGTAAACCTTTAGTGAAAATTAGAGTATATATGCCTAAAATTGAATTCTTTTCATATTTGAAGCCTTTATCCTTTATTGGATAAATGTAAAAACATTTAAAAACATATATAATCATATTTTAGTTATTTATATCCATTCCCGCCAGTACAACGGCTACGTGTAAACTAACATTTAAAATAATATTATTTTATTACTAGTGTGCAATGTAAGTTTTCAAAGAAACTCATTGTTGCGTATCGAGTACGCTATCGAAAGTAGAAACCCCTTTTAATTAAAATTAATATTTAATTCGTAAATATTAATTAATCTGAAAATTATTTATTCTTTATTTACCTGGGATGTTACATCCTTCCCCCCTTTTGGAAATTGCGTCCTCCCAATTTTATTCACTTATCAAAATAAGTGGGGGTATTTATCCCTCATAGCATTTTTCAGATTCCTATGTTGCCTCTTCAATCATATGGTTTTCCACAAAACCTTTACCTGATGAATCACCTTATTTCGTAACACCTGCTCCCTGTGGTCAAGAATCTGGACTGTTTGTTCTTCATAAGATAGGTTCTCTTCCAGCTGAACTACCTCTGGACTCAAAACATGAGATGGATCTGGCATATACTTTCTCAACAACGAAACGTGAAAAACATTGTGTACCTAAGATAAACTCGGAGGTAATGCCACTCGGTAAGCAACTGATCCAACTTTCTCTAGAATTTCATATGGTCCAATGGACCTTGGACTCATCTTTCCTTTCTTACCAAATCTCATCACACTTTTCCATGGAGAAACCTTGAAAAAAACATGATCACCTACCTCGAAAGATAGATCCTTCCTCCGGTTGTCTACATAACTCTTCTGCCTACTCTGAGCTGTTCTCATGTGTTTCTGAATCAACTGATCCATTTCTACCATCTCTTCTACCAATTCTGGTCCCATCAGCTTCCTTTCACCCACTTCATCCCAAAATGCTAGAGTTCGACACCGCTTCCCATATAATGCCTCAAATGGTGCCATCTGTATACTGGAATGAAAACTGTTATTATAAGAAAACTCAACCAAAGAAATATGTTGGTCCCAACTTCCCTGATAATCCATCGAACAAGTTCGTAGCATATCCTCCAAGGTTTGAATTTTTAGTTCTGACTGCCCATCTGATTGAGGATGAAAATCTATACTAAAATTTAATTCAGTACCCAACAACTTCTGAAGGCCTTTCCAAAAGTTAGAAGTGAACCTGGGATCACGATCCGATACAATGGAGAGAGGAACTCCATGTAAGCTGACTATATCTTTAAGATACAAACGGGAAAGTTGATCAAGAGAGAAAGTATCTCGTATAGCAAGGAAATGAGCAGACTTGGTCAAGCGATCAATAATAACCCAGATTTCATTATTACCTCAAGATGTCTTCGGTAATCCCATAACAAAGTCCATGGATATATTTTCTCATTTCCAATCTGGCACTGGTAAAGGCTGAAGCATCCCTTTAGGTAACTGCCGCTCTGCTTTAACCTGTTGACATGTCAAAAACAACACAGTAAAATCAACAATATCTCTTTTCATTCCATCCCACCAGTAATACTCCCGCAGATCTCTGTACATCTTAGTACTGCCAGGATGAACTGAAAATGGACAACTATGAGCTTCACATAACAAATCTATCTTCAACTGTGAATCACAAGGCACACACAATATCTTCCCAAATCTCAAAACACAATCATTATCAATGTTGAATTCAGGAAACTTACCTTTCTGAACAAGCTCTACCTTTTTCTTCAACTCACTATCTTGCTTTTGTGCTTGCTTGATTCTTCCTGATAGAGAAGATCTCACTGATTCCTGAAACAAAACAGACGGACTTCCTGCACCAACAACTTCTATTCCAAATTTCATCAAATCCTTAACCAAAGGATCACGTTCCAAACGCAACATTGCTAATGAAGCATTAATTTTTCGACTCAAAGAATCATCCACTTTATTTTCTTTTCCCGGATGGTAATGAATTGTACAATCATAATCCTTGATTAATTCTAGACATCTCTTTTGTCTCATGTTCAATTCTTTCTAAGTGAATATATACATTAAACTATTGTGATCTGTATATATTTCACACTTTACTCCATACAAATGATGCCTACAAATTTTTAAAGCAAAAACAACAGCAGCTAATTCCAAATCACGTGTAGGGTAATTTACCTCATGAGTTTTCAACTGTCGTGAAGAATAAGAAATTACCTGATCATTCTGCATTATGACGCAATCAAGTCCTTTCAATGAAGCATCACTGTATATAACAAACTCACCATTCCTTGAAGGTACTGCCAAAACTGGAGCATTCACCAATCTTTTTTTCAATTCCTGAAAACAATCATCACATTCTTTTGTCCAGATAAACTTAACACCCTTCCGATTTAGCTTAGTCATTGGACTAGATAACCGTGAAAATTTTCTAACAAACCTTTGGTAATAGCCTGCCAATCCAAGGAAGCTACAAATCTCAGTTACATTTGTGGGTCTTGGCCAGTCTTCAACAACTTTTGTTTTTACAGGATCAACAGTTATCTCATCTTTAGAAACAATGTGACCAAGGAAAGAAATTTGTTGCAACCAAAACTCACACTTGCTGAATTTCCCATACAATTTCTTTTCTTTTAAGGTTTTAAAGATAACCCTTAAATGTCTTTCATGATCCTATTTACTTTTAGAAAACACCAAAATATCATCAATTAAAACCACCACAAACTTATCCTAGAACTCATGGAAAATTCTATTCATTAAGTCCATGAATACAGCAGGTGCATTGGTTATCCCAAAAGGAATTACTACAAATTCATAATGGCCATATCTCGTATGGAACGCGGTCTTCAAAATATCTGCCTCCTTTACCTTCAGTTGATGGTACCCCAATCTCAAGTCAATATTTGAAAAAAACTGAGCTCCCTGGAGCTGATACAACTTCATTTGATGGCCCGACGTCTGCCGAAGTAGTTGCAAAAGATTTCACCACCCCTTTCTGCTTGTAGTCTAACTGGTTCCAATCACTCAAGCTCTTTGTCGGACACTCGTTTGCATAGTGACCCATCTCATTGCACTTATAACATTTCACTAACTGTAAATAAAATTTGGTCTTACCTTCACCATGATCCTTTTCAGTGCAATCACGAGCCTTATGTCCCATCTTACCCCATCGGTAGCACTTTCCAGAATTCAGAAGACATTCCCCAGCATGCCTTTTTCGACATTTATCACAAACTGGAAACTTAGTTTTCTTACCATCAGACTTTTTTGAAGAATTCTTACCTTTCTCCTGCCACCTCGGTCTCTTCTTCTGTTGGTTGTTATAGAACACTTGGTCATCGGCAAACTCCATTTCCACCTTCTCAGTACATCGAACATGCTTTTCATAACTTTTAAACTCACGAGAAGCTAATTCCCTTCAATATTTTGGCTTTAATCCTGAGTAAAAATGATTGATTTTGCTGTCAAGGTCTCGGATAAAATTTGGAGCATACCTTGCCAATTGACTGAACCTTTCTTCATAGGTAGCCACTGAGTATTCCACTTTCCTCAATTCCAAGAATTTCATTTCCATCCTAAGTCGAACAGCCTTAGGAAAATACTTCTCAAGAAACATACCTTTGAATTCATCCCAATCGAGTGCATCAATCTCATCAGCATCCCTGATATTTTTAACCATCGACCACCACTGATCTGCCTCACCCTCCAAACGGTAAATAGCAAGACTAACCTTTTGATTGTCTGAACACCCCATGACATCAAAGATCTTCTCCAGTGCTTTAATCCACCCTTCAGCTAACACATGGTCAGATGATCCTCTTAATGATGGGGGATGTTGCCTCATGAAATGTTCCACCACTAACATATTCCTCTGCGGTTGATCTGGCTGATCTCGTGCATGGATACCACCACCATTTATAGCCTGAGTCAACTATGCCATCACTGCAACAAACTGTTCAGTTCCAATTCCGACCATCTCGGGATGCTGATTCAGAAGGTTATTTCCTTCTGTATGCCTTCCTAGCACTGCTTCCATGTTTCCTCTGCGGAAAACCATTCTGAACAAACATGTCTTAGATGAAGCAACATGGGAATATTCAAATGCTATATCATTTCAATTTGACCATAAAATTTTTTTTTTGGATAATCATTTAATAGATTTCTAACTCCTAAATTATCTAAACCGACCTATGATACCAACTATAAGGCCCCAGCCTTAAACCTTACTTAATCTTGAGTTATTACAATATTATGCATTGCGGATCTTTTCGGGTTTAGAGTTTTAGAGAATTAGATCATAAAACTTGCATTACATTCCACATATAAACAAATTGGTTACATAAAGATAGTATTTATCATTCCCATTAATGGAAACATATTTAAGATAAAACATGGATTCTTTCTTGACACTTCCTTGGCACTATCATCATATCATGTACCTTTCCCTTAACCTGTGAAAATCATTTCAAAAAAACATGGGATGAGCATAAAAAGCATAGTATGGGTTATAAAAACATGGAAAGGAAACATGGGTACATATATACATAAGAAGGAAATCATAATTTACCCATAAAACATAAGCACTTTAACATACCTCATCAAATCATGAGTAAATCATAGAAATCATAAGACATAAAGGTAACTTGCGGCATTCATAACATTCTTACGTAGGGAGTAACCCTCTTGGTTACGTTTGGAATACCCATCACAGTATATTCCCTAAATCTCTTCGGAGAAACCTTAACGTTTCACTCCTTCGCATTACCCAATGAATTGGAGAGCTATATCGGGCTCACCCGCCCTTAGTTTATCACGGAACCACCCGTCTTCATAATAATGCCCAAGAACCTCAACATAATCATATCACATAAAACATTCATAAAGGAAACATAACATTTCCACCATTCAAACACAAGATATCAATACAAAACATTGATATAAAAACATTATGAAAACCATTTTCAATACCAAAATGAAAGAAATGTAAAACATGGTATTTGTTTTTCTTTTAAAAAGAAGGTACGGCTTGTAGAGGAAGCCGAAACTCAAATAATGGTCACAGCGGCAGAGAAGTAGTTGTCGCCGCATACGTACGACAAAAACATTCTCTTTTGTCATTTACTAAACGCTTCGTATAAAAAAATTCCTTTTGGATAAACGTAAATGTCAAAGGGGTTTATACACCGTATAAAAGAAAGTTGTTTATAAAATAAAATATGCCTCAATGAAAGGAGATTGAGACGAAGTCCCATACCTCGAATCCGAATTGACATGACCATTCTTTAATCTCTTGAATAAAAAACTTGAGTTAATCTCTACTTGATTAAGAACCTTTTTCAAGTTCATTATTCCTTTTATACCATGTTATGAACATCATGTAATCATTTCAGTTAATAATGTTCATTTTGTCGGGATTTGGTTCTTAAGTCAAAAATAGACTTCTTACACTTACATGTTGTTAATTTGGTCAGAGGTTCGTTATATCCAGAATGATATTAATGATTTGGATAACATATATATCATATATATTCATCATATACATGTATTTATAATATTACATCACATTCAGAGGTAAGAAATGAAATGCACAGTTCATGGAGACGGTAAGCCGTACGTACACATGAACGCTACTTCCATTTCTATTTCGTATTTTCTGGAATGGAAGCATAATGATATAAGAGTATATTATAATTCCAGTATAATAACATATATAATATCATTGACTTTATCCCTTACACATCCCATATATGGTATTAACGAATCAAATCACTTTCAGGGGGCGGTAGTCCGCACTTCCTAAAATGAAGATATTGTGTTTACCCATAATGGAAACAATAATGGTATGCCATAAATGAGAAATACAGAAGCTTAAGGAAATAAAAAACATATTATATATCATATATAAAAATATTTACATCATAATGGCCACCTTTGAAGATGTTAAATGAGCATTGAACAATCATTGTTTCGGGAGGCAGAATTTAACCATACACGGAAACTGTATGTTCTTTAACCATTTTATGTAGTTGTGTGAGAGTGTAGCTCGAATAAATCTTATAAAAACATCCTAGTATATGGATGATACTTGTGTTGTTACAAAAGAAGTAAATGAAAAGATTTTATGGTGTTGGAGAAGCAAAATAAAACAAATGAACATGAGAGAATGAATTACCTTTAAAAGTGTAACTTTTTTTGATTTGAGCCTAAAGGATTCCTTTGAAAGGATAATGCCCAAAGGGAATCCTATAGGATGAGTAGAGAAATGTGGAGAGAGTAAATGGGCAGGGGATGGCCGAGCCAAAGGCTTTAGGAGTGTGTGAAATGAGGTAGAGGTGGGGGCCTTTTATAAGAGGAGAGGAGGGGAACTTTTGGAAATCATGAAACTATTATTTTATTTTCAAAGGTGTTTAGAATATATAAGGTCCCACATTGATATAATTCGTGGATAAGGTGATAAGGGTTCTAAATACACCCATCCAATAAGTTTTGGACATGTGTAGTTAATATATTTTACATTATCTTTCTATTTTATTTAAATTGTCAAATAATGATGTCATCGCTGCATCATTATTATGTCATAAATAATTTAATTTATATAATGTCTAAAAATAATAAAAAAATAAAATGATGTAGGAAATCTTATTATATTTCCAATGAATACTTATAGACATAAATATGATTAGTATAATCCCTTCTAAAAATTGGTTTAGTAAAACAATTTATGTTAGTGTCATTTTCACCTTTATTTAAAAAAAGGCCTTAAAATCATTATCTCACCCAAGTGGGTCCATGGGGTCCCCTAAATCGACCCATGGGTTGTCTTGGTCGGCCATGATTCACCCAATAGGTGTAGGACAAGTGTCATGGTGTTTTCACATTTTTATAATATCATTTTTAACTTAAATTACACTAATTACCTCTAATCGCGATTAATGAAAAAAAGTTACTATTCATCAAAAAAATATTTTCATCCCATTGAAACACATTTTACATACTAATTACAACCATGTATGTCGGATTTTCAAAATTCAATACACATTAGTGGTAAACTTTCATTTAACTGAAAAATTACTTTGTTTGATTACCACTTAGTGGTTTCACTATTCATCAAAAATTGGAGTTTTTCAAAAAATTACCAAAAATTCAACCTAAGCTATATTTGATATTCCAAATTCAAAAATGAAGTATATTTTAAAAAATTCAAAACATATAAGTCAAATTAATTAATTTAATAATTAATTCCCGCTGTCATGACAAATAGCGTGTTTTTGTGAAACAATAAGTATCAAAAGATTGTCAATAGTTTATGTCCGATTTCAAAGTGAAATTAATTCCAACGACCACTATTGGATTTAATGGTAAAAATATTATCTAATTTCACTTTAAAACCAATTAAAAATATAATCTAATCATATTAAAAATTAGATTAAAAAGAGGTTTTGAATTAAAATACAACAATTTTCACTATTCATTTAAAAAAATGAACTTTATCGGAACGATACCAAAAATTTACACAAAGTAAATTTTGATGTCCCGATTCTAAAGAAGAGTTATATTTGGTCCAAAATAATGTATAAGAGTGATCAAAACTATATTTAATGACGGTTCTCCATCAAAAGGTGATAAGTGAACCTTTAGTGAAAATTAGAGTATATATGCCTAAAATTGAAGCCTTTTCGTATTTTAAGCCTTTATCCTTTATTGGATAAATGTAAAAACATTTAAAAACATATATAATCATATTTTATTTATTTCTATCCATTCCCGCCAGTACAACGGCTATGTGTAAACTAACATTTAAAATAATATTATTTTATTACTAGTGTGCAACGTATGTTTTCAAAGAAACTCATCGTTTCGTATCGAGTACGCTATCGAAAGTAGAAACCCCTTTTAATTAAAATTAATATTTAATTCGTAAATATTAATTAATATGAAAATTCTTTATTCTTTATTTACATGTGATGTTACATTATACCTGATTTTAGTGTAACACCATTCTTATGTAACAAAAATCATTTTTTTATATATTTTTTATCATTATGTTATTCATATTTACATTAATTTTAATTTCCATAAACAATAGAAATTAAATCTAATAAAATATTTTAGTTTATAGAATCAAATTTTTAAAAAAAATTATAATGGAAAATTTCATTTTTAGTTTTAAGAATATGTTACCAAGGTAAATGTCAACAGCGACGATATATGTAACAAGGGATAAAATTGGGGTTGAAATAAGATATAAAGTTAAAAATATCACAAAACCTATCATTACATTTCTATATAAGTTGAATTTTTACCTTCCAAATATTTTATTTTATGTTTCAGAAAAATTTTTTCAATTTTCCCTTGATAATAACAATTGTTTTATTTTTTGATTTAGTTTTTTAAAATATTATGACCCCTATAACTTTTAAAAGGAGCAAATCAGGACATCTCATATTCTTATACTAAAAGGATTTTATATAAAAACTCTACTAAAATCCCTCACCAACTCTCTTTCTCATCTCCTTTGTGTTCTGGACTCACTGAAAGTTCAATCGATGAAGGTTTAGGTTGTGATCCAAAATAGCATATCAGAGGGAAATATAATTGTTTTAAATGATTTCATTTAAATTTATTTCATAATTCACCTCATATAAATATAATATAATCACATTAATATAATTATATTACTATTAATAGTATAATAATAGGTTTTCATGTATATTAAATAATTATTATTTACCTTTTTCTATTTTTCATAGAAATTAAGATCATTACTTGTGTTAATAATGGAAAATGTTATTTCCACATTGGTTTTTATATATTTTGTCATCATTTTTTGAACAACCATTTATAAATATTATGTCAATAATATGTGTCTCGATGTTTTTTCATGAAAATTGTTGTTCAAAAAAAGCATCATAGAGTTTTAGCATTGATTTAACTGATAATTGATACCAAAACACACTCTTCTGCGATAGTTTTTCAAAAAACAGACACAAAATCATTGAATTTCAGTGATCTTAATCATTGGTTATAATGTAAACTAAAACATAAAATTGAGGTGTGTTTTTATTTGGGGTCAGTTTACTACAACAATAATGAAGAATGTATCTTGTTTTTTGATTTTCAGCATCTATTTTACTTTGAACCGATGCCAGAAAATCATTTTAGTCGTTTTTTGTGATTAGTTTATACCAATACCAATGCAGTATATAAGTTTTATTTAGTATTTGATGATGGTTTAGTAAAATATTTACATATTATACTATCCTTGATTTTTTTTGTTGGCTCTTATAAAACCAACCACTAAAATCTATTTTTTCAATAATTCAACAACATTATGTTCATAAAATAACAATCATAGTTCAAAAATATAAAATAAAATAAAATATTTTAATAAACATCATAGATTATATAAACCTATAAACAATATATATACATAGCATATCTTGCAGGTAAAATATTACAAAACAACAACAATAATTCCTTATAAAAAATAATCTTCATGAATCATCGTAATGTTATCCTCTCTCACACTAAAATTACCTACAACAAAATATAAATTTTACACATCAACCATCTACAAAAGACAACTATAATTTAATGATCACATGTAAATGTAAATAAATAAACAATATCATTGTTTATAGATCAACTGGTCTTGAATTTTAAAAACTAGACTTCTAAAAAGAATTGAGATGATGAATTATACCACTCAACTTTCAAATATGATTTTCCCTCAATGGTTACTCATTTTGTGGTATTGAGAGCCTGCTATTATCTATATAAATATACACCTATCAAAAAAGAACACAACATTGAAAATTTTGTGTATACTAAAAAGTTTTATTTTAAATTTTATAAAATATATTAAAAAACCTGTGTAGAATTTTCATCATTAATTTTATTGTGCATACAAATATGGAACATGGTCAAAATATCCAAAATGACACACATATTTTGAGTGATAAAAAATAAAAAATAATTTAACTAAATAATATGAAGTGAAGGGGAATATATGTATAAATAACCCTGATAAATTCAATATCTAGTTAAATAGAACACAAAACTGCATAAAAGACTTGGAAATATAAGGGAATATTTATTACAAATGACATCAAAGAATGAATAAACGAGTCACCACCAATTTTTATTCGAACAATTTTTATAGACACCATCAATACAAATATCTTCAAGGAATGATTAAAAACATTACCACATATTATGAAAGAAAAAATTGGGATGGAAGCCACATTTTTAAAAACATCACCCATTCATTCAATAAAAGGGGGTATTATAGAAAAATTATGTAAATACATGAAATATATGGTCAACGAAATAAAATGAATATTTATAAATTCCATAAAATTTATAATAAACATCAATAGAGAAACATGATATGTTAAAATTCATAAATATCACTCATTATTCAAACCCAAATCGTGTTCTATAGATCTAACATCCTAGACAAGCTTTTATTGATATCCAACCAATAATAAATTAGTTAATGTGAGATAATTAAAAACTACATAATCTACAAAATAACAAATTACTATTGCATAATTCTCATTAAATGTGTGAAAATTAAAACCACCACGACACAAGAAATTACAAAACAACATAGGTATAGATATATAATGTCATTACAAGAGACATATTAACTATTTTAATTCAAATTCATTATTATTAATGTGATTTAAAATAAACTATAATTATGGATAAGTTATTCATTCATATATGACTCAGTATAATTGAAAATATATAATAACAATGAATGTTATCATATTAAAAAATATATTTTCATATAAAACATAAAATAATTAATTAACATATCCTTATCAAATTAACTTCTTTCCCTAGATGTGATTATCTCAAACAATAATAGTAATACGTAATATCTGATTTCAACACTTCCATCATAATGATGGAAGTGGAGTTAAAAATATTAAAATGAAAATAAAAACTAAAACAAATATAAAAAAATATAATCTAATATAAAAATTTATTTACATTCACCTGAACACAATTGATTGGATTTAGGTATTTTATCGAAAAAATCCCTCAGTTAAAATTTCTACATGATCAATATTTTCATAAATTTTAATTATAAAAATAATTATAAACAATGATAATTAAAAATAAATAAAATATAAAAAATAGTAAAACCTAATTTTAAAATATGGTGATAATGTTTTTACAATCATTTCCTCTTAAAGAGAATAACCAATATAATGTACATTCATTTTGGAAGAATACACCCTACATCAAATGACCTCTGTGATATACAGTGATAAAATCTAATAGTGTTTGTATTTATATTAGTTTGTAATTATCAGGGAGATATTACCAATCAATGAATGGAAAAACCCAGAAACCAATATCATATTTGATAATCCCCCTTATATATTTGCAACTCTAGTAGTAGTAATCATAGATTGCACATATATTGAAATTTATTCTTTAACTATATAACCCTAAACAATATTGGTCTCATTTGGAATAGTAAGCACATGTAGATACCTTATAAAATGATGTAACATAGATATCCACCTTAAATCATCATTTTTTAAAGAAATATAGGAAACATGAAAATAAATTTTCTTACACATAAATCAAATACAAAAAAAACACACTAATCTCATATAATATATTAAGATCTATGATCTATTTTTTAAATATTCTCAATAGATAGCCTCTTTCAAAAATATCAAATTTCATCTGAGACACATAAGAATTATCCCATGAACAAGAAACCATTATTAATATCGGTATCCAATTAAAAACATCAGAAGTATATATATATGGTGGTTCTTGAACTGATTTTTTCGGTTTTTAGAGTTATATTGATTTATGATATTTATACATAAAAAACTATCCAAAAATAGTATAAAATATTTGAAATGAATTATTAACAATGTTTAAAAAACCAACACATTCCAGGTATGCCATGTAACGTAGAAGGATAGCTAGGCGGTATAAAAAATGACACATATAATCTCCAACTCTGGTAAACTCCTATGAAGGAAATGACAGTAGATAATTTTGATCAATACTATATATTTTTTATATTTAGATCCAACTAGATACATTAGCTGGTGAGGTATAGAATCCCCAAATAAATGTGTAACTCTATATACAACAATACGTACATGATTATCTCTATTATAAAAGTCAGATTATATGGTTAGGTCAGAAAGACTGGTGGATGATCTGTGTAGGAAGGCATGGACTGCTGGAAATGCTAGGCCTTTGGGGAAGGATGGTATAGTTGTGAAATCTAGGAAGGTTGGGTGGGCTGGGCTAGATAAGAGGGCTAGGTCGGCTAGGCAAGATCCACAGTCTATGACTTTCATGTCAATTATTCAAACATATCATACCAATCATATTGACTTTTATCTTTAAATGACTATTTAAGGTCATTCATCTTAGCTTATAAACAATCAATTTCTTTGTCTCTTGATTTCTAAATTTGATGACCAAAACATATGCACATACAGACACCTGCCCCATATCCTCTATTGTGATCAAAGTGTTTTAGATTTCCTAAATAGGTTTATAGGACGTCCATCCTACACTTAGGGATAAAATAATCATTCATTTCATTCTCCTGATGTCTATCATTAAATAAAAAAAATAAAATTATATATCAATGTTGTTAACTTCAAAAATAGTAACATTAATTGAAAATTAAAAATATATATTCTAATATTTCCCCAACTAATAACTTCGATTTTTATGTAAGATACTATTTTTTTATTTATTCTCTCTCTTTTCCAATTTTCATGTCTACTTGGGATGATGGATAACCAAACTGAACTTCTTTTAAACCACTACTAGATTGAACTCCTAATGCCTCAAAAATTTATTCAGTAATTTTCTCCTCTAATAAATGATACCCTCTATGTTATAGAGTCTGAGGTTATATGTTTTAAAACCTAATCCCTTGATGATATCTCTTAGAAACCTATATCATAATAATATTATAATACGTAAAAATTTAATATATTATAAATTTTACAATATAAAATATTTATTATGTCGTAAATTCATCATCATGAAGGCTGGTGACAAATTTCATTCAGGTATCCGCATCTATGTACTCATACTTGAGACATGGGATTCATTCTGTAACGCACAAAGGACATATGTTCATTGACATTTTTTATTAAAATATTCCTTTTAAACAACTTCCATAGAGATAAATATTTTTATAATTTTTGTCATTGCATCAAAAATTAATTTAATATATTAAAAAATATATCAAATACTAGTGATGAAAAAATAAAATATTTAAAAAATGGGATATATATATTTTAATTGAGATATTTTAACATTGTAGACTCCCACAATAGATACATGGACATCATATCAATGAACTTATAATCGAGATATAAAATGATTATACGACAATGACTATACATGGAAATATAATTGATAAATTGTGTTTCATATGGACTAGATTGGTTATTATTGTCATCAAAAGTAATATTTCATCTCTCATCTTCATGTGGAATTGATAGTTCGTATAATCATATATACCCACATTTATAAAAAGTATAAATTCTCTTCTATATAGATTATGTAAAAGACTTCTACATAAGAGGTGCATCAGTGGTCTTACAATTTTTTTTGAAATTATAAGTTTGGTTTCATTAAAAAAATAGATGCAAATCATTAATAATCAGAAAAAAAACATATACCTCAATAGTTGTTTCTCTTCATCTTTATATGTCATTGAAATAGATAAATGTAATTATATTCTATGTATGTGTATATAATAAGAAATGTGAATGTTTAAAAACATTTATAACACAAATGTGTGTTTATAAAAAGATTCACACGTATGTAAGTTAAATAGTGATGTCATGATTCTAAAACATGTGAATATAAAATATTTTATATAAATAGTGATTCAAAAATGATTGAAAAATTTATAAATTTTAGCATCACAATTATAAAATATTGATTTTATACATATAATTATAACAGAAACATAATAATATATGTCATATTTTTAAATCCAAAATTATTTATCCATTACTATTGAATATAAAATTTAACAGAAAAAGCTTATCATTAATAAAAAATATATGATTACACATCCAATAATAAATAAAAAAGGTTTTTTTAATATTGAAATTTCAAAAATTAAATAAAATATAACTATTTAATATAATCACTAGGAGAGTAATTCAATATATTCCTATATCCCCAAGGCAATATCTTATCATACAACCTAAAAGAGGTCTACATTATAGTTATTTTTATTATCTAGAAATTAGACATTAGACAATTATGTTTTATATAAATCGATAACATCATAATCATCATCCTCATAATCTAAATGAATTATTTTCACTTATAAAATTATGAACCACTAATCATTTGATTGATCAATCTTATAAAACATATTATTTCCATTTGTATCCATGATTAATTGTTCCTTATTTCTATGAAATATTTTCAAATGAATAAGTTTAAAACCATTATCCACATTTTTCACACCAATAATTGTACAAAAACATTTTTACTAAAACACAGTTACATAAAATTTATTATAATCAATTTCCTATATATTATCATGAACTCTAGAATAATATGTCGATGTAAATTTTTTTTATCATTTAAAGTTGATAAATGTACAAATTTAGCACCAACCATTACCCCATTATTTTTTAGGTTCTCATTTCATTTTAATATTTTTTGTAAAATGTGTATCCATTAATATCAAAACCATACCATGTGATTACATTAATCGATGGCCCACCTTCCAACCATTTCACTTTTTCTAATCTATATAAATCAGCATTGAATTTCTATTTAATCCATGAGAAAAATTATTTTTACTTTCAATCATCAACCATTTTTCATTACATTTTATATATTAAACCATTAATTCAGAAATATGTGATGATATATAAGGCTTTACATTATTGGTGTTCTTCAAAATATTTAATTGAGCCTACATCACATAATCACATGAAATGAAAATTACCTTTAAACCACAAATCCTATTACATTAATAATAAACTTTAATATTTTGAGATATAGGGAGACCAATATACTGGACATCATAAAAATAATATTTGCAGAACTCATTAACCTCTTCTGATATAATGTTTTTAACAATATTGGTATCTGGTTGATAATGGTTTTTAACAAATACATTAACAATTTAAGTATATCTTTTAGAGAGATACATTAAATATAAATAAACATACCAACATATTCTCATGTCATTAACCAAATGAATTACTAAATATATCATTATATCAAAAAACAAAGGTGAGAAATATATTTCTAGTTAAAAATAAATAACGGAGGTATCATTCTCCAACAGAACATGATAATTTTGATCAATGAATGATCTACAAATTTATTTGAAAATGTTTCATAATCTGGTGATATTATTTATAACAAGTGTCGACAATATACCATGTAGTACAACTGTTACTTGTTTTTTCATCATCACATGATATTCATGAGAGAACATGCCCATTACTCTATAGTCCTTCAGTAAAATAAAATTAATCACATTATATTAATATACCATGGGTACTTAAATACCATGTAGACATTGAATAAAATTCATCTTCACAATCTTGCTTATCATGTGACAATACAATGGTAAATGTGACATGTTTTGTTTCATAGTAGGAGATAACTCCAAACCTATAGCCATTGATATAAAATCCAATTTAGAATTCAATTCATTATTTTAATTTTATTTTATGTCCTAAAATGTTCCAATAAAACTTTCACTTGTGTTTTTCCCAACATTCATAATATCAATGTTATGTTTTGTCTCTAAAAATATCAAATTATATATTTTAAAAAAGATAAATTGTTTCTTCCAGATATATCATTTTTGAATCTAACAAATAATTATTCCAAATGTAATATTAATATTTTTAACCATATCATTATAGTATTCAATGAAAAATGAATGTGGCGGTATTATAATAACTTATAGAAAATTATTTTTTAAATCTATGATAAGGATTATCAATTCACTAATATATATGATGTACCATGTATATTGACTTTCTTATATTCCATAATTGATAATAGGAAGTCTCTTATTCAATAATTGGAAACGATTTATATCCCTTGACGTAATATCTAGATATGTTTCTATATTCCAAAAGTCTGTTTATAGTGAGCACTATCATAGGATGAAAACGAAAATACTCTTCCATGTATGAGTCCAAAATTACAACATATGTCTCCCATATAATTTTCAAATCATTAATCTGTGGTGAAATATAATCATCAATATTGCTTCCCTTCTATTTTGGTCTATAAATCAAGATGCTCATCATAAAATATTTTTTATGCACACATTTATTTGGATAGAAGTTGCAAACTACCAACAAAATATGCCATGATCTATGTTGGATACATAGTCTATTATATAGAATCATTCCATCTATGAAGAGTCACATTCTGATATTTCTAACGTCACATCAAAAATAATGAAATTTTATATCAAATCTCTATCTCTATAGTGAATCAGTAGTGTAATGTATGTTACTGTCAGATATATGCTCATTTTTATAACATCATATCAATTTCACATAATTTGAATTTAAAAATAAATTATTCAAACAAGGAATTATTATATGTCAACAAATTTCCTTAGTGGAAGGTTTGATTCTGGTAACAAATAACAAATCAGAGTTGAATTATTGTAATTCTTGAAAGCAATTATTTAAAGATAAAAAATTGAATTCATAGAAGGTAAGATTTCAGTACCTAAGAATGAATTAGAGAGTAATTTTTATCCATACTATAGTGTGATATACCACATTGATGAATTTTGGATAAATATTCAAATTATTTTCTATAAAACACATGGTTATTAGAGAAAACATGTATATTTTTATACCCCAATCCCATTTTTCATAATATTTTAATTTCTCATAATTATAATCTAGAAGAAATATTCCCTCAAGATACAGATATTATAAAATTACAAGAAAGTTAGATAATTTTTTTTAACTCCACCCATTTATTCCTTTCAATTTAACTAATTAGAGAACTAAAAATAAGACAATATATTTATTGTGACCTAAGAATAATGGTTTCTCTTAATATCCATACAATACTTAAAAATTTGATATTTTTTGATAGTTTTAACACCATCATCATTAAATAATTTTTCAATATGATCATTATTATTATGCTGAATATTTTCATCATAAATAGATGTTGAATTCTTTACTATTTCACCATTACAAAACTAATATGTATAATTATTGCTAAACTAATACTAAATGTGATGATTATTGGTTTCTATGGAATTTAAAATTCCCTTATTCAAAAACATATCCCTGGAAGGAAAATAAAATCATTGTATGAAATTTTTATTTGAAAACTACAAGAAATCTTCAATATCATTTTTATATTCCTTAGTGGTTCTTCATAAATTTATTAAATTACGATAAATTAAATAGCTAGGATTAAGATCCATGGACTTCCATGAGGTATGGATATTTCATTTGTATTTAATACATAGGAAAATGGGGGAAACGAGGTGGAGGGGCTAGCTGTAGGCCTATTACACGATGTGACTGGGATGTACACACAATGTACATATTGGTGCACACTGTGTAATGAAGGCTACATGCTATAAATAATGGAACATGCCCATGTAATGGTCTAGAAATAATTTTTACGGACACATTATGAAGTCTCAATTACATGTTGTGATGTTTTTTTAATTATTACGTTGGGAAGTACGTCTTTTTCCTATATAGAAAAAATTGAACCTCGTTCATTGAGTAGCACACTCAGGAGAACCCAAATAAGATTTTTCCACACATTATGTCATCTAATCTCTAATTCAAACATCTTGAAATGCACTGGATTCCCCTCAGCGAGAGTTTGATTCCTTTTAAGACATTATACCTGATATCTTTTATAGATATTGTTACATAAGGTCATGTATATATACCCATTTTTATATCTACTCCATTCTCAGTCGAATTAGAGCATGACACTTGATGAAGAGAGTCATATGAGTATGAGGTTGGTGGTCTTGTGCCTTTCGTGAAATTTCCTAATGTGTATATATTCCAAAGTACAACATGTACACTTATAGGGTGTTTCTTGATTGAATAATGGACCATATTATTTAATGTTGATGATAAGGTATTTAATTGGATAAATTGAAGGCATTTTTTGGGTTGTGAACCTTGATTTAGGTCCATACCATGGATACATTTCCATTGGATGGCCATTTGGACGGGATTGACTATGATACATGACTTGAATTTCTATTTTTAGTTTGTTAAAAATGTATTTCTCATTATACTATTTTCCCACATGAGATTCTTGTTGAGTTAAGCCTTATAATTTTACATATTTCATAATATGCTTGTTATAGGTTTTTCCGATGTGAGTTATCCATGTTGGACTGTATAATAGTATAATTTAGATGTCTTGGTTTTTATGTAAACTGATCCCACGTGAGTTGATTATGTTAAATCCATTTGATAGTTTAATTCAGATGTTATTATTTTTAGATAGAATATGTAATTGACTTAAATGATAAAAAAGTGGTAATTGGAAATGGGTGATATATAGTATTTTTAAAAAGACATGGTTGGGCTCATGTGACTAATTTCACCTTATATACATTTGAAGAACCATTATATCGGTTAAAAGAAAATGGACGGGATCAAGAGGTTAATTATGCAAAGTTCATGAGCGAGCCACATATATGGTTGTTGGTCATGTTGTGTCTTCTTTTAAATATCGAGCGAATCTAGGATCCCTTGAGAGATACCACAACCAAGATCTATTGGAAAATTACTAAATGATTATCATATCACGAGTTGACAGTTACTTTTATATGGGGACTTAGACGCTTGGATACACCTTGAGACTGTTATGTGATATAATGGAGTTGAATAATGATATAGAATGAAAAATTGAATTTATGCCAATCCAGAGTAAAATCATAGATTTTGTGTTCACTTTTATTTGGATACAATGTCTTCTGTGACATCTATTGTGCTTACTTTTGAGTACCTTCTGGTTAATGTTTTTCACTACGTAACTCTAAATGTTATATATACTTAAAATAATTTGGAAGAAAACTTTTTTAGTTTCTTATTTTTATTTTCTTTCACACTGTCTTTTAGTCATTCTTTTGGGCCAAAAACAGATTATGTGATTGTATGTGTTGACATGGGAAAGCACCCTTCTACAGGTACATAAGGTGATGTTTTGGAGTAGTAAATCATGGGATTGAGCTGTAGCTTGCAATGATTCTTAGTTTCCTTGTTTTATTTTATCTTTTGGAAAATCTGTTATGGATTCCTTCAGTGTACCTATTTTATAATTTTTATTAAAACATAACAGTCTTCATTATATTTATATGTAATGATAATTGGTTATTTATTTTATCAATCATTCGTTTCTTATTTCTATTTTATGGTATTTTATGCTTCCACTATTGTATAATTTTGATTCATTTGTGTTATAATATGCCAATGAGGGCATAGTTTCCCTAATATCACACACTAGGCTGACATTGCTAGTCAGCAGCCTCTGGTGTTTCGGGAAATGGGCTTGAGGCCTTCTTAACAACCGGGTACGGGACACCAGTTTATTGTCATCTTGATATGAGAGGTGATAATGTGGTATCAAAGGATTAATTTCATGGTTTTCTTTACTAATTAGGGATGATATAAAAGAAATGTAATTTATTAAATTTGTGTACCCAAAATTACCTACCCCATGTATTGGGAAAATCCAAATAACCTTGAATGAAATTGAAATTCTTTGATTTTGAGATATTATAGTTGATTTTATTTCACTGTTGGGTGACTGACATGTTTTATACTGTTATAATTGATACCATTGTGCTTCTTTTTTTTTCAACCTATTGTGATGTGGCTATTTCATCACATACAACATATAAGAACTTGTTAGTAATCACATGCCATGCATTCCAACCAATCCATTTAGAGTTAAATACAGGTTGCCTGTAGTTTTGATTGATTTCATACTAGATATGCATGTTGTTGTGATAGGTACCATGATAGATATGCATGTTATTCTGATAGGTGTATTGGTACATGTCATGGTTGAATTGTATGGATTCCAAACTATGCTCCCTCAAGATTATGGGCCCTCTAGTATCTGAATATGGTGGATTACATTTTGACCATGTGATGTAGATTGTGTTGTTATGTGATATATGTGAATTACATGCTTTGATTCATGAGGAGAATGGGCCCCCACAAATCATAATTCCATAAACCATTTCATTATTTTAAAAACATTTGTGTTAAATAGATGTTTTTGAAGCTTACTGACCAAAAACCTAGATAACATGATTTGTTGTCATCTTAACACATACCATATGTTCTTCTGTATAGGAAGAAAATAAATTTTTAAATACATGCCATGTACTTGGAGTAAATGTCATGTGGTTCTAGACGGTGTGTCTGGCTATGTGACATAGAACATGGGTGGTTGAGTTTTGATCAGGACACGTCGTTTAGCTTATGTAAACACATGTAGTTTTTTATAGGCAAACCCATGTGGATCTGGCAATGTAAAAGTATATGGCTAGAATGGAAGACTTTAGTACATGTTGTGTGTCATCTTGGAACTCTGTGTACCTAGGAAGTTTACATAACCAAAGAAGGTGGAGTTACTCATCCAGGTGGAAGTTTAAGGGGACACGTTGTGTATAGTCCCTACACACTCAGTACTTGGGGTGTTTACACACCCTAGCTGGCACGAGTACATGACCATGTAAGTGTATAAGTGTACACGTCGTGTTTAGGTTATACATGTTGTGTACCAAACTCTTGTGATCTTTTGAGGATTTTATCCTCCTAATTTTTTATTTTTCTCTTAAATTAAATTCCTGGATGAATAAACAAGTATTGAGGTGTATGCGATGGAATAATAGAGAAATTCCAACGTGATGACCTCTATTTGTATGCTAGGATAGTAGTGATGGTCATACCCTAGATGTGGTATTCCATGTGCTACCTGTGGACTCCCTAGTCATGCAAGATTCAACACCATCTATTATACCGGACATAGGTACTGATTTAATTTTTTGTGAAGGCTTTATGTGGTTCATGAAAATCTTTTAGAGAGCACCATAGCCTGTCATTTCAATGGAATAACTGATATGAGTGTTCAAAATAGTATCATTTGCCCATGTTTTTTGGGGAAGGGGGGCCACAGGCTTTAGAGTTATGTCTAGAGGCCATTATATTGATCATATAGAATCATAGGGCGCCTCCTGAAAGGAGGTTCAGGCTCGCAACTTATATGATGTGTGAGTCTGTAAAGAGGTTGTGGTATGTTATCACACAGATAGAGTGACCACCGAACATGGCATGGAGTGGTTATCATATAGTCTTCTATGACTATGTCTATCCCAAGTCCCTGAGGTCCGAAAAAGCCCTTGAAATTATGAATCTGGAGTAGGGAACTCTATTAGTTATGGATTACACAGCCAACATTACAGAGCTCCAACAGTTCGCACCTATTTTTATGGGTGAAAATCTTTAAATGGCTAGGTGATTCAAGGACGGTCTTAGGTACGACATCCGCTCTTAGGAGAATATCTTCTAGCAAACTAATGTATCTTCTATAGTGATCCATGCACTGATTTCCAAGAGGAATAAAAGAGAATATAGAGGTGTGATCCAGGGTTTTTCATCATCGAGATCCGGTACTATATCAACTGGTAGCAAGAATCATTATCTAGAGATTACATGTAAAGATTTTAGTACTCAAAATGTATCTTCTGTTAGCCATGTGAGGTTCTTCCAGTGTATAAGAATTGGGAAAAATAGACCTTAGTTCCTAATGGACCTAGTTGAGTGTTGATATTACAACATAGAGGGGCACTTACAACATTTCGGTAGGATGATTCCACCTACATCTAGTGAGAGAGAGAGTCTACACCAAATGCATGTTTAGGAGAAGGATTTGTAGCTTCATACAAGTCATGGAACTGGAATGCATCAGGACGTTCATGTCATGGTTTTGGTTGTGGATGTGGTAGCTAGACCCTAGGATCTCCTTGATAGCAGGGTGGGTCTGGTCATGGTATCCAGAAAGTGTCTTAGGGTGAGGTACATGCTAGAATTATGCAGCAAAACATACCTGGTATGAGCAGTATCCCAGACCTTCTACCGTTAGAGGTACTATTCTAGTTCCCTCTATTTTAGATTCATTACCATATGATAGAGGGGATTAAAATAGATTCATATTTTTTCCTATTAAAGATATCATAGGGCTCTATGTTTTTAATTATGATGATGTTATTAAATTAGACACTTCATTTGGGATTAGAACAACAGGTGTGATATAGTGTAAAAAGTTCCCACTTGAAATTGGTGGGTGTCACATCCTTTGGGATCTCTATGTCATATAAATGGAAAGATTTTATTTCATACTTATAATGGACCGGTCTGTCTCTTTTGAAGCATTCGTCCATTGTTATCGTCGTAAGGTGAGTTGCATGTCCCCAGAAGGTGGATGGTTTCTACCCATGGGAGATTGGGTTGTCTAGGCAAGCCGAGCTGGACATGAGCATAATGGATTTAGTTGTATGAATGAATATATTTTCATTTTATATATAGATCAGTAGGAGACACATCAGATGGTATTTCTTACAGTTGTTGATCATTTTTTGGATGTCATTCTATATGAGTTTTTCGGGTTTACCATAGATAAGAGGGGTAGACTTCCCTATCAAGCTAGTATCAAGATCTTACCTAGTGTCCATTCAACCATATATAATGGATAGAAAATAGTTTCCAGAGCCCGAGAGGTAGTTCGATGATTTGGAGGTAAAGGGGTTTTTCTTACCCAGTACTTCTCCTTGTATTTTTCCAGTCATTTTTTTAAATGTGGATTGTACCATTAAGGTATGCATGGATTATAGTAAATTGAAACATTTAACGTTAATGAATGGATAACCTCTTCCAGAAATAGTTGATCTCTTCTATCATCTCTGAGGATCTTGTGTATTCTCTAAGATTGATTTGGGATATGGTTTTTATCAACTACATGTTAGATCATCATATATACCTTACAAAACATTCTAAATCAGATATGGTCTGTGTGAGTATGTGGTTATTTCATTCAATATCACGAACCATCCAGTGGTCTTTGTGGATCTTATTAACCAAGTGTTCCATCCATATCTTGATTTTTTTTTTATGGATGATATCTTGGTATATTCTCTTAGTATATGTGACCATGCCGCACATATTCAGATTGTTTTTAGTGTACCGAGAGATCATCTATTATATGCTAAGCTCTCAAAGTGATACTTTTAGATGGATTTTATTCATTTAATGGGTCCCATCATCTTTCAGATAGGAGTATCAGTCGATGTATATAAAGTGAGATATGTAGTTAAATTGTAGAATCCCATGAACCTCTTTGAGGTGTGCAATTTTCTAGGCATGTACGGTTACTACACTTGCATCATACCAGAATACTCATACTTTGCTACTCCAATGAATAACTTGAAAAAGAAGGTAGTAAAGAATTAATGGTCAAATTGTTGCGAGATGACATTTCAAGAGCGTAAAGGTTTAATAATGTTTGCACTGATATTGATTTTTCTAAATTTAGGCAAGGGTTATACTATGTACTTTATGCATCAGGTATCGATATGGGATAAGTTCTTTTGAATGGGGATCAAGTTTCTTCTTACGAGTCTCGACACCTATGTCTACATGGTAGGAACTAATAGATGCATGATCTGAAGCATGTCATGGTTGATCATGCCTTGCACTGTTGGATACATTAATTGTTGTGGGAGAATTTTGTGGTTTAAATAGACCACGAAAATTTCAACTGCATATTCAATCAGCATGATATGATTTTGAGGTAACTCTAGGTACTATAATACCTTATCTATTTTGACTTAGAGTTTTCCTAAATGCCTGGGAATCGCAATGCAGTGACCCATGCATGGATCATGATGGAATAGATACATGCAGTGTAACATTATATTAGTGAGAGACAGTTGATGGAATTATTATTTGAGAATCATTTGGAAGTGCATGATAGGTATGTGGATAATTTTCATACATCCATACCTATTACCTATAACATACTAGACCAAGTGAAGATGAGGAAGCTATTGAATTTTAAAGGCCTCATTCAGCGATATATTATGTCCTGAGAGGACCCTAATCAGATTTGTATTATAGGTGAGGATGAGCTTCTACGGTTACAAGGTTGTATATGGTTTTTGGCAAACATGAAAAAAGAGATTTTGTGGAATTTTCATGCTTCATTATGGGAAGTGCATCTAGGTGTCACCAAGACATATTGGGATTTACATCATTAGTACTAGTGGCCATGTATGAAGAGAGATGTATCTAGTCTTATTATTAGATGTTCCACATGTAAATAGGTGATGGCCCAACAACAAGGGCTAGTATGACTTTTTAAGAAACCAACCATTCTTGGGGGGAAATGGAATGACGTTGTGATGGATTTTGTGGAGGGTTTACCATGGTCACCTAGAGGTAATTATTCATTATTGGTTGTGGTTGACATGCTTACAATGTTATCACTTTTCCTATAGATCATGGAAACCTTTAATGTTGATGAAAATGGGAGGTTGTACATCCAAGAGATTTTATGACTCTAAGGGGTTCCTCATTCTATTATTTTTGATAGGGATGCTTGTTATACTACTCGTTTTATAAAAGGGCTATAGAGGTCATTGAGACAATAGGTACTTCTGATAAAAACATACAAAAACCAAATCAATGGCCAGTCATAGTGCTTGATTCAGCTGTAGAAAGACTTTATTCGGTCATGAATCCTAGATGTAAGGGGTTTATATGAGGCACACATACCCCTTGATGTGTTTTCCTACAATAAAAATTTCTATGATACTATTTATATGGTTCCATATGAGGATTTTTAAATTAGGCCAAGTTGATCCACCCTAAGTTGGATAGAAGTAGCAGGGTAGAGATGTTGTGACCTCATCTTATCTAGAAGACCATTGAGTAGGTCCAGATGACTCAGAAGTGGAAGGATACTACATAGTCTTTTTAGAAATAGAACATTGATTATTTTAGATGAACATTGGTGTTCAAGGTCGGTGATCGAGTTTTTCCTAAGTGTCACACTGAAGCTGGGACATATGGGGATCTCGAGACTGAGCCAAATTATTATCAAGATATATCGGTCCAATGGAGATTTTGGAGATGGTCTTCTAGGTTTACGGTATATTTCTATTACGTTAGAGGTACTTGTCTTTTCATGATGTCTTACATGTTTCTCAGTTGTGAAGTAAATTTTTGGAATCGTCTCACAGATTTCATCACAAGGAAGTGGATTTGTTGGAAGATGCATACCTGGAGAAGTATCCCATTTGTAATGTGGATTGTAGAATATAGGTTCCCCATGGATAGTTTGTACCTTTGGTATAGTTGATATGGCCGCACGACCAAGTGAACGGTGATACTTGGCAGAGGGAGGCTGAGGCACAATCGTGATGTTCGGAGTTATTCTCTGATGTTCTCTCAGAACCATTGCAAGGGAAACTTGGTAAGGAGTTTCTATAATGGGGGAAATATTAAGAACTATTTTCTTCCATGATGTATGGATCATTCCTTTTCTATTTATACATATAAAAATGGGGGAAGGAGGTCGAGGGGCTTGTTTTAGGCCAGTTACACAATGTAAGATGTAATTACATGTTGTGTACTTATAGGTACATGATGTTTATTTAAGGCTAAACACCATGTAATCCCAGTACACATCCATGTAATGGTCTGGCCGGCATTTTTACAGACACAACATGTAGTATCAAGTACCTATCATGCACTATTTTTAATTATAAAGTTGGACATGAAATCATTTTTTAGAAGGATAAAAACGAACTCAATTCGATAAGCAGTGTACCTAGGAGAATCGAAATAGGATTTTGCATCTTGTTTTGTCATATGATATCTGATTCAAAAACTAAAATATACGATGGATTCCACTTGTTGAGCTCACGATTCATCTTGAGCATTTCTTCTATATTTATTCTCTCAATCTAGTTATATAAACTAAAGCATTTATACATGTTTTTAAGATATACTCCATTATAGGTCGAATTATATCTTGACGTTGGATGAGGAGTGTTGTACGAGAATGAAGTTGGTGGTCTTGTGCCTTTTGTGAATTTTCATGATGTGTATATATGTCATATTTTCACAACCTCACATTTAGTGTGTCAATTGATAGAATAATGAACCTTATTATTGTATATTAATGATTAGGGTGAAAATTGGATAAATTGAAAGCATGTTTATGTATGTGAACCTAGATTTAGATCCACCCCATGGGTGTGTTTCCCTAGGATGGTAGTTTGGATGAGAATTCATGTGATGCGGGACATTAATTTACACTCATGGGGTTTTAAAAATGTATTTCTCGTTATATGATTTTCCCATTTGACATACTTGTGGTGTTATTTCTTAGAATTGTATAAATTACATAATATACTTGTTAAATGTTTTGACCATATGAGTTATCCTTGATTGACCATGTAATAGTTTAATTTCCAAGTGTCAGTTATTATGTCAACTGAGCCCACGTGAATTTATTATGTTAAATCCATGTGATAGTTGAATTCTCTTGTGTTTCTTCGGATACGGAATGTTTAATTGAATTTATTAATCAAAATATGTAATTTGAAATGGGAGAGCCAGAGTCTCGGTAAAAACACAAGGTTGGGATCATGTGACTAATTGCTCCTTATATACTATGGGTGAACCATTGTCTCGATTAAAATACAATGGAAGAGGTCAATAGGTTAATTATTTAAAGGATGTGATATGGCCACATATATAGTGGTCGGCCTATTTTAGTATTCATTCATATGCAGAGAGAATCTAGGAACCATTGAAGGATACAAATTTTTTTTTCTATTTGAAAATTATTAAATGATTATCATGTCACTAGTTGATGGTTACTTTTTTACAGGGGGTCATTGGGCTAGGGACAAACCTCAAGACATTTAAATGATCCAATGTAATTGAATAATAAAATACAATGACTTATGGTGTGTCAGAAAAGTCAAGGAATATGATTGGATTCGGCCTTCACTTCTATTTGGTCACATTGTCTTCTAGGAAATCTATTTTACTTACTTTGGAGAACCTTATGGTTTACTATTTTCACAATTGTACATTACCTGTTATATAAATTCAAAAAAATGTCATAATCCTTTGGTGGTGGCCTTCTATGATTTATTCTCAACCTATTTTTGGGTCATGCTTTTGGGTCTAAATAGATTATATGATTGCATGAGTCTATAAGGGAAAGCATCACCCTAGAGGTACATGAGGTGCTATTTAGGAGTATGAGAGTATGAGACTGTTTGGTGTCCTATGATGCTTTTTAGTTTTCTTTGTTTCTTTTTTTTGGAACATATATTATGGATTCTTATAGTGTACTTGTTTTGGATATTTTATTAGAACATAACATGATTCAACATCTTTTCATGGAATTATATTTGGTTATTTATCTTATTAATATTCCAATGTTTGTTTAAATTGTTTTGTATTTACTACATCCTCTATTTTATTGTTTTTATTCATCTATGTTACAATTTTCTTATGAGGGAATATTTTCCCCACTATCACACTATATTACCTCAATACTAGTCAATATCCTCTAGCATTTGAGGAAATGTTCTTGAAGCCATGTGGCGAACTGGGTACAGGGCACCCGTTGAGTTGCATCTAGATCCAGGACGTCACAATGGGATATTAATATAAAAGGTTAATGTACTAAAACATATTAACATTTAGAAATATATATATTAACAGATAAAATATATTCATAAAAACATATAACCAAAATGATTAGGGATCTGATGGGTAATATCAATGATTATTAATACTAAAATAAAAATTAATTCACTTCCTAATTATTTTAGTTAAATAATTTATTATTTTATATATGTATAACCAAAGTAAAATTAATTTTTTGTTCCAATATAGGAATTAAATTTTTTTTAGGAATAATTTTGTTGAAAGACCCCATCCTTTATATAGAAGTCATTAATTCCTATATTCCTTTGCCAGAGATTCCATTGAACATTGAGGATGAATATTATTATTATATGTGTCCCATAATTTGATTGTATCATATAAATGACTTTATTTCATTTTTTATTACATTTATATAGTTGGAAATGATTTTATCAAAATATGATCGAAGCCCAGGTTGTTGAGATGGTCAATGATGGAGATTTTGGAAATAATGATACTATGTGGAATGTTGTGGAAATGACACCTAGGAGCCTATGTTGAGTTTTGAGGGGGTGGGGTATTCCATTTTATATTTTTATTATTTCTATTGAATTCTTTATTCCATGATGGCTAGAAAAAAAAGAATATTATTTAGATCACTGTAGTTAATTAATTTGACTCTATGAAACTATTAAAACATTATTGTGGTGGAGTTGAATGAATACAAAAAAATATATTAATTTAATATGAAATTATAATGGAATTGTTAAATAGATGTTTCAATTTGTGGTTATTATAGATTATGAAGAAATACAAGAGAATAATGATAAGCGTTATCATAGTGCAGAAGGTATATTATAATAAGGAATAATGTTTTTATCAATGGAATATAAATTGAATAATTTTGAAAAAATTCTAATTAATTGATTCATAAAGTTTAAAATATTATTCATTACTATTTTTCCATTATATAGAAAATAAATGTGACATAACTATTGTATGAATTCTCATATATATTGGAATGATCCAATTCATAACTCCATAAAATAAATAATTCATTTAATTAAATAAAATTTAATTAAAATTTTATAATGAACAATAAAATTCAACCAACATATAAAGGAATGTATAAAATAAACAACAATCATATAATGATTTTATCACTTAAAAAATTTAAAGCACATAAAATTTTCAAAGTATGACAATCCATTATTGTACTGGAACATATATTATATCCCAAAAATTAATGGGTAAGAATAAAATTAAAATAGAAAAAACTACTTTTGAAAAAAAAATTAACAAGAAAAAAGATCATCAAAACCCCTCAAATTGCAGTGCTGGTCAATCATAATAGGGTTCCTGAAGATTAAATATGAACCTAGATCATGACACACAGAACCTAATCGATGGATTTATGGTTACAGATCATGTAAATAAGATTAAAATCCCCAAATCATGACTGCAATAGCTATCAAAGTCATTGTAGGTTGATCGAATAATGGGGAATAAAAAAATGAAATTAGGGATACATAATGGTTTTTTAAAAGATTTTTAATGTCAATTATTTCTAAAACTGATGACAAAATTATTTAAAATAGATTCTTTATTTTAGTTTTTTTTAAAACTGATGACATTATCAATTTTTTTCATTAGTTTATAGAAAAAGAAAACACAAAAAATCTAACATAATTTGTTTTGGTGTTGATTTTATTGAAAATCGAGACAAAAAACCCCTCATTCGAGCATTTTCTACATCAGTCTTCACAAAGACCCATATTGAAAAAAGTTATTCAAATATTTTTTTTATTTTTTTACTAAAACCAAAATTTAAAATGTTATTATAGATTATTTGTCATCAGTTATTATAATAATTTATAGAAAAAACAAACATGTTACAATTATAAAATTAGTTTACATAAAACCAATGTTATAAATGCAATGTTAAAACCACTATTTATAATAATGTCTTATGAGTAGACTATTATATCCTATAATTACATATATCATTTTTCATCATTAACTTACATATATTATTTGAACATTATATTTAATAAATAAATATAATATTTCTTAAATGATTAATATTCATTAATAAGACCATTGTATATTTTCAATTAAATTATTGAAAATGGAAATAATGCCCATGTTATTTGAGGAATACCACTTCCATGAATGATATGTTTCATTTTAAATCAAAACCACAATTTTTTTATTATAAAAACTAATATAATGAATAAATAAGTTATTTATTATAATATTTTGATTATAAAAAGATAAAGCAGGCGTTATATTAACATTAAAAATAATAAATAGACAATATTAATTTAACCACCTATAATAAGTATAACGATAATTTTTTTTAATTTGAATCTATTTTGGATAACCTATTGAACTGCATAAATTTTTTTTATAATACAATTTATCAAATAAATCCTTTAATCTTATGGATACAACAAAATACTTGACAAATCATGTGGCAATAATCAACATAGCAATGTAGTTTTGATGAAATTGACTGAACACCCTAAAATAGAAAATATAATCCAAAAACAATATAATCAATGAATAAAATAATAAAACAAATGAACAGTAAAAAAGAAAAATATAAACGAAAAAATTTCTTAATCATGTATTATATATATTTAATTTTATTATTTTTTAAGATATAACATGTCTGACCGTGGACGAATCTAAGTTAGTTATTCTATGATTCAATTTGACATCGCGGAGGAATATTCCATATTATATACATATTATCATTTATATAGATTATATAATACATATTTGAAATATTATAAAATAAATCTTTATATAAAAAAACTATTTGATAATATATTTGATGTTATTTCTATTATGATTTTTCATGTAAATGATACCAAATCCATAAGAGTTAATAATTAATTCTCAATATTATTTATGATTTTTTATATCAAAATTCACTTTATGGGGATTGTATGATCTTTCTATGTCAAAACCTATATGTTTCAATTTTCTCTGCTTATTAATGGTGTTTTATTTTTATATATTTACATTCCATAAATTTGGTACTAAAATCAACTAAAATAATATTTCCATGATATTTCAATTTTATTCCTCCTTTTTTGGTTTGCATACTTTTTTGTCTATAAAATTATTCTTTTTCTATTTTTTATAATGTTAAATTCTATAGTTTAATAATATCTTATGGTTAATGTTAAATAACATCATCCTTTTTAAATAATATTAATGGGTTTTTATAAAGGCTCCTTTATTGTTATGTTTTTACTCTCTTTGAAAAAGTGGAAACCATGATTTTTAACATTTACCACATGATTATATTTTCCCATAATTATGATTATAATTTGTTTTTATGCATGATTTTTATGTGTTCATGGGTTTCAAAGAATATAATATTAATTTTACTCTATGAATATTTCATTTCCATACAGATTTTATCAAATGTAAAGGATGTTATTCTTGTCTTTAAATCATTTTTCAAATGTTCTTTTTAAAATATTTTTCATCTACTTCAAAATAATTTAATGATTATTATGCTTCACTAGGGATATAATCTAATTAAACCATCCTATTTATTTTACTGTATGATTTATGTTTCATGGAACATGTTTTTATTCTACGAGTTAGTTAAGTTATGATGGCCATTTGGTCCTGAATATGAAATGAATAATGGTCATGGTTGGGGTGAATTGAAGTATTTAATAAATTAAAATATGTTATATCAGAGATTATATAATTTTATTGATGAAAAAAAATCTTAAGTGCATCTTTTTATAGTATTTTTGATCTATTTAGTAGTACATATATTCTTCACACCCTAAATATGAGAATATGAGAACCACAAATTAATGTGACCGAACATATAAAGTGGATCAGAACCCTTCAGAAATATTGTAATAATCCTTATATATAAAACTAGATATGTTATATTAAACTTTGGAATCAACATCTTAGTACATTTAATTTGAATTGGAATATTAACCAACCATGCCTTTATCATAATAATTGAATAATTGAAACCCATTCCTTTTATTAGATATGGATCAACCATAACACTATGTTTTTATCCTGTAGAAAAAACTAATGCATACATCCTATAGGGGTAATATGGCCCAACATTATGGTCATGATATTGATATTAAAATCATAATCAATGTTTTTTTCATGCAAATGATTAAAAAAAATATTACGAAAACAATCTTAAAATAAAAATTTTTCATAAAGATGAGGTAGTAAGGAATACTCTATAAGATGAGAATAATAAGTTGATTTTATATTGAGTGTGTTGTTACAGTAAATATGGATCACATAATAATGTTTTCTAATAATTAAATCCTTATACTGCTTTTCACTGTATTTTTAAAACTCTTAAATAATGAATTTATTAATGAAGAGAAATGATCAAAGAATGTATTTTCATGAATTTTTTTATAATATCATCATTTTCCATGTAAATTCTTGTTTTCTATCTCTATGATATAAAAATATATTATATTGGAATCATACCATGAAATTAAAATCTATTTTTACATATCACTCTTAAAAACATTGAATGCACTGTTAATTACACTCATTATATGTAAAATTATTGTACATGGAATAACTTTTTTTTTTTGAAAAAAACTCTTTATATTTCAAGATATTTAATTTTTTAATCCTACAACATTAAATTTATTGATGATTATAAACCACACATGAACCCTCTATAATCACCTTTAAAATATTCATAAAACAATTTGAATCTTGATTTCAATTAATAACATAATTATGATGTAAATTCTGAACAAGAATGCTAGTAATAATCATCACCAAAAAATATATAGTATATTGAAACTCAAAATAATTGAATAATAGGGAAAATTATTATCAAAAAAATAATTATATATTCTTTATAGAATGTATTAAATTTATTTCATAAAATTTAAAATCTTATAAGGCCTTAAAAACTATTCCATACGAATTTTTTGAAAAACATACGGGCTATGTGATTCCTTTAAAAATTCATCAGCATTGTTTTGTCATTATATTTCAAATGGCTGTAAAATATTTTTTGTGAGTTTAATATTTTTTTGTAAGACATCAATACATTTTTTGAGACTTTTTCTAAAAACATGTAACTTTATAAATTTTCAAAATTTTAGTTTGTATGACATAATAAGAAAATGTAATGATTTACCTCACAAATTTAGGATATCATTATAAATATTAATAGTAAATAAATTAAACATATTTATAAAAACATAGATAAAAATTCAATATATCTAGTTTTAATGGATTATACAAAATATATCTTTAATAATAAAATTTAGTTTCATATTTATCAAATTATTAAGAATAATTTTAAAAAACACTTATTAAAGGTAATATCTTAACAAATTTCTATTTATCAAAACAAAAATTGATAAATTGATAAATTTTTAATTATCAAAATATGAAAACATTTTATAGAATCACTCAACAATACCTCCAATTTTGATAATTATAAAACATCATGGAATTTCAAAAAACATATCCCGCCTTTTCAAATTATGTAAAATATTAAATATCAAAAACACACACTAAGGAATTTTTTTTACTTTATAAAGATATTAAGATAAGTTCCCCATCAATTTATACATTGAAAGTTTTGATACCTACATAGAAAATTACACACTTAAGAATGTAACCCCCTTAATTACATCAATTTTTTCTTTGTAAAATGTAACAACCTCAAAATTGTGTCTTTTTATTTGAAAACTACTCTATGTATATTTCCAATTTTTCATGAAATAGTAGTAATAACTCATTTTGAAAAGTATTAAAAAGGTATAATGAGCCTCAAAAACTTTTTAAAATATTCCAACAATTATAAAGTCACTATAAATGAATTAGAATAAAAGAAACATGGGATATCATAGCCAGTAAGCTCAAGAATTCAATTTGAACATAGTTTTTCTGAAAAAAAAGATTTATACTAATTTATAATGTTACTATAATTTATAAAAAAATTTAATAAACTCATTATAAAAGAAGTAAATCATATTTAAATTATATCATGTTCAATCATTATTTTCTAAAACAAACAAAAATATATAGTTTTCGAAAATATATTATTAAACCCATTTATAGTTGATATAATATCTAAACATATATCTATTTTATTAAAAAAATCTCATATGACCATTCATTTCATTTGAAAATAATTTTTGAACATCATTCATTTCATTCCAAAAATTCTCATCAAAATAAACATGTAGATATTATTCAATAATAACCATTCATTTGTTAAAAATATATAAAATTTGATATTATTTGAATATCAATTTAATATATCATAATCATATTTAACACAAAATTTGTTTAAATAATTTATCATATTTATGAAAAAAAATTAAAACCTAATATAAGAAAAAATTCAAATTTTTGTTTTTTTACCGTACTAAATCTCATAAGATGTTTTCATAAAAATCAGTCTTATAATAATTTAGTTAGATACATATAAAATTAAATTAAAATATTATATATATAAATATTTTGTTATATTGAACAATTTTAACAATATTATGTTTATTTATTTAATTTTTTTTTTGTTTTTTTCATACAATGTTTCTATTTTTCGTGGTGATTTAGGTGATGAATAGTAATGGAAACATCCATTTTCTTCAAAAAACTGTATAAAATAAAAAAATGGAATTCACCGACATGATAACTTCAAATTTATTTAATTTACTTATTATTTTTATTATTTGACTAATTTATAACATGTTTTAAACATATATTTTGTTTCAAATATAACTTAACTAAATTAAAACAATATATATACTAAAATCTATAAATAATGAAAATTAAATGTTTTCTTTTTTCCTATACTAACAGCTTTAATAAGACAAGAAAAATATAAATTAAAGAGACCATGTGTCCTTAAACTGGTTATATCATTGGTCAATTTGTAAATTCAATTATGGTTTTTAATTTTTAATAATTTGTGACATACATATGTGTTGTCCACTATAAGATTGAGTAGATATATAATTTTTTGGTTTTTTGAAAAATTATTGAGAAATATAAAATTATCATTCTTCAAAATTATCTGAAATAATTAAAATGTTTCATATCATAAAAACATTAATCATTTTAGATATTATTTATTATATTTTAGAAAAAAAATGAAATATATATTTTCCTTTGAATATTTATAAAAAAACAACAGATTTATCTTTTAAGGAAATATACTAATAATTTTAAAAACTAACATTACCACCGTCATCTAAAAATTTTGATACTCTTATTCAATTTTATTCCAAAAACATTACTGTCCAGGAAGTGATAACCTTGTACACAACAAGATGGGGTGAATTTTTGTTTAAAATAGACTATGAATTTACATCCCATCTTGGGGTTTCCATTTTACTGATGTTCATTGATCTAAAGAACTCACAAAATAATTTATAAGCATACAAAAAAATGTACCATGAAAAAATGATATTATAAGTCATATGAATTTCAATATATATATATATATATATGAAATATAAAATCATTTATAATTCTCATAGATAATTATGGAAAAAACAAAACATTGAATTATAATTTAAACAGTTGTAACGATTATTAAAAACCAAAACTATAAAATTTGGAAGGTATTGGATTTATCCTAATTTAGAATGGATGTTTATAATCCTGAAATTATATATCCCAATTCCTAGACCTCCCTCACTTCAACAAGTCAATTTGTTTTTACTATCCTAAGAATCCTTTGATCAACTTGATAAAAAAATCTTATTTCATCAAAACCTCTATAACCCACAATTAATATGACTATAAAAACAACATTATCATTATCCTTATAATCCCTATATCTACCCAATATAAAAATTATCTATCATCATATCCTTATGATCCCTCTATAGTAAAATTATCATTTGGTATTATCTTTTTCCAATTAATAAAGCCTTTGATTAATAGGAATGACATCAGTTCAATATTCCATTCAAACATCCCTCATAATAGTGGCCAGAAATCAAAACATCTCCCTTGATTCAAGAGACATTAATCATCATGATTAGATAAAAACAATTCCAATATATAATTCTAAGAACATTTAATATAAACTTCTTCAAAATGGATTATTTTATCAAAACTGACAAATATAATTAAATTATAAGAAACCTCAATACAATGAGAAACATCTAACCATCAATAGTAATTTCATTTTTTTAAATTCCCTGATATTTAATCATGATCATTCGAGGTTGACGCATCATATATACTTATATATATCAGTGTAACTAAATTCCAATTGTTAGATTTTGGGATCTCATATGTGTTTACTTCAAATTAAAAGGTACATGTGTAATTTTATGGTGGATCCAACTTTATCCATATTTTTTAATAGATATAATTTTCCTTGAATTACTATGATATTTTTTCTAAACACCATTTAAATTCATTAAATTTGGTGATAATAATATTGATTTTTGTAATTTTTTCAGAATTGGGTCAAGAATTTATTATAGTTTCATTTGAAGTTAAATTTTTAGAAATTTAGTATTCATACCTTAACAAACTAAAAATAAATTTCTTATTAAAATAGATCTACATATTGGTTATTTTGATTTCAAAAAATTTTTGATGAAGAGTATTTGAATAATAAATCACACCCTCTTGAAAATCAAAAGATACATAGAAAATGGTATCACTGAATAAAAAACCTATTACTGTGAATAAAATAAAAATATCACTAATCATCGTTATTTATTACCACACATTATCATACATTTTTAATTCAATCATTCCTTGAAATTTCTATTCCCCACAGTATTTTTTCTTGATTTTCTCTCTAACTGTATTCTTGATATAAATCCTCAATTATAATAATAGGGACTTATATATTTCATTATTTCTTGAACATTCATAACAAATATATTTCCAAATATTAACAATTTCCTAAACATTATCCCCCTTGAAATTTTCAAAATGAAATATATATTTGAGTTGAAAACATGTATATAATGTTTAATAATATATCAATACTTGTTTGGTTCATCATATTTCATCTTTGATTATTTTACTTTTAAATTAATCCTAAAATTAAATCATTTCACTTCCTTTTGATTTAGATAAGGGTTATAAGAATCATGTAATAAATTTTAACAACAATAAATTGATTATATAATTGAACTTATTTAAAAAGATAAAGAAAAATATATATTAGAAAAGTCATATAAAAATAATAAAAAAATAAAACTACTCCTATATAAACATAAATATCATCAAGGATATTACCTTCTAAAATTTTAATTATGTTGTCATTAAAGTAATATCTTATGGAATATTCATGAACTACCTATGTTTTTAATAAATAATAATAAAAAATATAATATACTCCCCTTACACAATGAATTTTTTAATGTTATGATATATGAAAAAAAAATTAATTGAAGATCACTTATGATAGATCATTCCCAAATTCTTTTTAATATATTGATATAAATTTGAATTAAGAGGTTTTGTGAAAATATCATATTGTTGTTCTTGATTTTTTATAAATTGAATTATGATTTCATATTTTTGTTTGTGATATCAATTGAAACGGATTCTTATGTCTATATTCATTTATCATGAGTGATGTACATGGTGATTCAAATGATCTGTGGAACTATTCTTATTACAAAGAATAGAAGTATGAGTGAAACACATACCAAAACCTATTAGTTTGTACTGTATCCTTAACACTTTTTCATGATAACATTCAACTCTTACACATTGAACTTCAGTATTATAGAGCTTAACATAGTGCTATTTTGTATAAGACAATGAAACTACATATTATTCAAGTAATTGAAAATTAAATCATTTAATTTTTCTATCAATTATACAAAATAAATAAATATTTTAGTAAATATTAAGAATAGGTTATGATATTGAAGAATAGAATAGGCTATGTTAAAATGTTCCTTAAACATAATATAATATTTATTCTTGACCTTTGGATGGGATTCATTTATATTTTATATGAATATAAAAAATATGCACTCAAATAACATTATATTTGGTGTGCCCACTATATTATAACGTAAAGTTAATATCATTCTAATAAAATGTTTTTTATTAACTAGTTTATTATATTCATTCGTATATAATTTGAGAGTATATTCAATGGTAGTACTTATACTATATTCATTGTAATACCTATAAGCTCCCTGGAACGTTTTATTTTAAGAACTATATGTTTAATTATTATTGTACTTTTTAGAGTATGAGATTGAGAACAAAGGAATTTTGGAAAATAGGTCCTAGTGTACGTTTTATAAACCATTAGTGAAACTGTCTAGGAGGGGTGTTTAGAGGACGTGAGAGTTTTCCATAGCTTCATAATGTTTTCCATAACTATGTGTTTGTATCCAAAAAATGTGAGAGTTGTTTGTGTGGAGTATTTATACATTTGTGGTTGGTGCATGGTTTCTCTTACCAAGAATCCATGATATATATCGTGTGCAGGTCAATTTAAAATGGAGTACTACCATTTTCCCATATAAATATTTATGTATTTCTACCTCATTTCATTTCCCACTCATGTGTGTATTCTCTCTCTAACATTGTATATCTTCTCTTTTGAATTTTGGTAGATTACCCTTCAATCTATGGTTTTCTAGGTTGAGATAAACTTTATTTCTTCATGATTTATTTATTATCTCCCATTATCTCACCACGTACATTCATTTTCATTGAAAGTGGAAACTCTAGAAGTATATATGGAAGAATATTGGGTTATTTATAGTTAGTGGGGTTTTTTTATTATGAATTATATATTTTATGACCACCCAAACATAATTCATTTTTTTCTTCAATGGAAATGATGTTCAGTTGATTCTTCAGTAGGTTTCATAGTTTAAGGGCGCTTATCTATAGATTCCAATTGATTATTGATATATCGTTGCTTTTATATTAAAATTCACTTTATTTTTTTATCAGTATTGATTTAACGATACATTAAGTTATTTTTTCTACTGAATTTAAAATTTAATTGTTTAAATTGTGTTTTCATGATGTGCTTTATTTGATAAACTCCTTGTGTTTGTTAAAATTACTCAAAGATATTTTATTCATTCAAATGAGAATATGAATGGGTTATCAAATATGTCGTACAAGGTTTTTAATTAATTAATTAATATATTCATATATATATATATTTTTAGAAAAAGATATTTATATGGAATATTTTATTTCCACTTATTTAAATTAATATAATTTTAATTGTATGGAACATTGGGGACATTTTGTGCCCTTGTAGATTATGATGGTAGACGATTTTCATAAGTTTATAAATATCTAGGGAGTGTCATTTAAAGGGGATCAATTGATTAAATTTAAGGAATGATATCTAAGGGACATAAGGGGACCATTTGAATGATTATTGCCTTAGATAACTCTACTAGATCTTTAGGTGATTACCAAGTGATCTTCCTAACATGTTTTACTAGTAAATCATGAAACTAGGATAATTCATAACAACACTAGATTCCATATGGTTATAACTCATAGTACATAATACTTATTTTCTATTTTTTTATATACAATATGGATTAATCTTGTTCCTTGTCTGGTAATGATGTATTTTTATTATTCCATTTCCACAATTTGGATATATAATGTTATTATATTTACACCCATGTTTATGAAATATTGTGTACATCGTTCATATATATCCTAGGTTAAGTGATTTAATTATTTGATCCCTTTACACATTTTAAAAATACGGTTGCCGTGAGAATAGAAAAAGGAATTTATAATGTGTTTCTATTCAAGAGATATTACATTTATAAAGTGTTCTTTGTTTTCAAAATGGTGTTTTAAATGATTATTTATGGGTTTCATGATTAATGGAAGTATATATATTCATGATTGTATAATAATGTAATCTGTTCCTCATATCCAATATATACCTTCGGGTATATGCATACCTTTTTCTATAGGGAATAGGTAAGGTGAATGATACATTTTATTTTTGTGTCCTGTCTTTATTGTCCATGGCTACGTTTTTTTATCGATGGTGGAGATAATTTTTCATGGAGTTTACTATTATGGAGTGGTTTTGGAGTTTTGTGTCATTGGGATATGATGTAATATCCTTTTAGTCTTATTCCATGGTTTTATATTTGTAATATGGACATGATATATATATTTCTTATTTAACACTTATAATGCAAAAATATAATGATATATTCATTTATACATTTCTATGATTAATGTTTTGTTTATTTTTAGATTTTTCTTCCACTTATTCTGGTAGAGTGACCATATCATTCGAGGATCGGTCATACCATATTTACAAGACAAAAAATATAAATAAATAGTTATTCTTAGTTCCTTAGTGATTATTAGTAGCTTGTGATGATTGGGAATGTGCTTCAAGACACTTGGCATGTCGGCTCGAGTGATGGGTCAAGCTGACTATCGATTGCTTACTACATGCACTGTCACAACAAAATTTTATGAGTAAATTTTTTTGGTAATTATAATGAGTTAAGATATTTTCTGCCACATTCTTAGGAATTGAAAAACTAAGGAAAAAATTGTCTTCACCTGTCAGGATCATTTTAAAATATCTAGTTTATGAAATTTGATTGGAAAGAGAATATTAATTCCACACAAAAAATATTTCATCAAAATATATCAGAACAATTGTGGGAATTGTGATATTTTATTAATAAATGTTTTGAATTATTATTTCTCCAAAAAATTATTTTAGACAAAAAATTACACTAATTATATCATTTTAGGTTGTAGGGAATGTTTATTTCTATATATTTCATTTTTATATTAACATAATGTTCAATAAATTTAACATCATTGAAACAAATAGGATTTAAACAAATCATCTTCTTGAACATAACCATTTTGGAAATCACATTTCCCAACCATTTGATATAGATTAAATATTATTAAAGATGAAATGGATATTTTTATCCGAATATCCTCATCTCATGCTAATTGTGAAATATCTACACCATATTTTACTCATTACTTCTGATAATACACTTAAAAATCCTCAATATATTCTCTACAATAATTCCATTTTCTTTGAATTAATTTTGGATGACCCATATAATGAAATCTAAAAAAGGATCTTAAAGTTATCTAACTAAATTTGTCACATTATTACTTTCATAATTGATTGAGTCCATCTTGAATTTACCATTATTTTCAAGAATAAATATTTAATAATTATGAGAGTTAAATCAAAAAATATAGATAATTAAAATCCAGAGAATAGATACTCTAATAATAATAGTTATTGAATATTTAAATATATTCACTATCACTGCACTATGATGCTACTATGATTTAAAATGATTGAAATAATTAGTTAATTATTTTTACTGTAATATATTTTTTCTATCATAATGACTCATCTCTATTTATATACATCTTTGTAACTAAAATATAATAGTCAAATTCCATGTTATTTGGAGTATATTAGAATTATATCAGAGTTAAAACCATTATATTCTAGTAGATACATGATTTTATTTTTTCTTCAAGCAGATATTATTTTATTTAACACCTCTTTAAGAATTTTTACAGTGCCTGTTCAATGCATTATAATATGGTGATAATAGTGTAGTTATTTCTTTAATATTCCTAATGTTTGTTAGGTAGTTCAAATAGATTCAATTGAATTTATTTTTCAAGAAATTCAATCTACATATATGAAAAAAATAATAAAAATTTAATTTTATATTTAATTTACAAATTATATTTTTATTTATAAATATTGGTTTAAATAATATTTCCAAACTAAACTATCTCCCTGTTATTTAAAATCCAGGACATAGAGGAAATTATAACATTGAATAAGAAAATTAATAATTTAAATCAAATAAACTTATGTATCTCCTCATTTTTTCCTTATAACAACTTCTCTAACTATTTATATTTAATCATTCCATTAAATTAATATTCCCCACTTACTCTATTCATATTTTTCTCTTTGGTTGTCTTTTTTATATAGATCTCACCCTTAAAAGCATAAGGATTTTGTAATCTTCATCATTTTTTTAACATTATTTGTAAATTATTTCTAAATTTTCAATATTCCCTAAACATTATCCCCCTTTCTGATTTTCCAAATGAAATAAAAAGTTTAGTATAATAGATAAAAATAATTCTTAATATATTTTCTGTGCATATTTAGTTATTTTTGTTTTCATTTTTGGTTTATTAAATTTTAAATTAATTCTTAAATGAAAAAAAAATTTATATTTATTTAGATATGGTTTATTATAATTAAGAAATAATATTTACCATAATAAATTTATAAAATAAAATAACATATTAAAAGAGACAAATATAAATATACAATAAAAACAATTAATAAAATCTTAATAAAGGAACACTCCTCATATGATGAAATGTCAAAATTTTTTGAAATAAATTATCTTCTTATAATTTCAATTATGTTTTCTGTATAATATATTCATTTTAATGTTTCCCTGAATATATAATTTGTCAATGAATTAATATGTAGAGATAGAATACCCCGCCATTTACTTGAGTAATTTTTTTATTTTATGGATATTGTTAAATAGAACTTTTATTGAAGGTTGCATAATAATGACCATTATAAATTTCTCTTTAATATATTCAAATATATTATATTTTCGTGGTTTTTTGAAAATAATTTTAATTTATTCTTGATATTTTAGAAATTAATGATTTATATCACATTTTTTCTCTTTATGGAAAGGGTTTTTTACATCTATTTATTTATGTAATTGATATGTTGGGTTCTTATATAAGGATTTGGAATGAGTATTATCACAACGAATTGAATTGTTAGTGGAAACCATCTCAAATTCTTTTCATGCACGTTTCATCAATGACCCTTGTGGGAAACAACTCTCATATGATAAATACTAATTTTTTGTTCTGTTGGGTGAAATAGAGTAATAGTTTTTTATAGATGAAGAAAATATATCTTCTATAACGAATTGACTAATTAAATAATTTCATTTTCAATACAATCTATATCTAAATTTTTTTTCATTAGAGTAAATATAGAGAAAAATTATTGATCACTAAGAATTTAATAGTAAATGTTCTTAGGTTTCTTGACTATAATGGAAAATCCCATTAACATCCTTATGAATGGATTCCATTATATTTTTTTTGAAATATAACACACATGAAAAACAATTATACACAGTCAACTATATGTAAGATAATGTAATATTCATATAATTCCTCTACAATTTTCTATCAACCATTTTATCAAAATTATCATTGTTTAATTCCACTGAGTTGTTTATTGAGTAATTATTATATTATTTTTTGTGACATGCATTGGGTGACATGTGTAATTTATTTTGAGATTAATTAATTAATTTATTTATTTATTATGATTGTATCACTGAATTGGTGGTTAAGAGCCTCAGTTATCTAGGAAATTGGGATTGACACATGATTCACACATTATTAGTGAAACCATGTGGAAAATTATGCATGATGTATTGTTGGAGGAAGTGTAGTTTTTAATATAAAAATAAAAAAATTAAATAATCATCAAATTATTACTTGAAACTAGGCGATTTGTGCTTTGTGGAGATATCAGCTCCCAGATATTATTTTCCTGATTTTTCTAACCATATGTGCGACCCATGTGTTTTTTTCCATGTAATTAAAATATATTTTTTGTTATATTTTCATAAGAATCATAAATTATTTCTCCCTAAATTATTTACCCACTCATATATAGTATGTCCCCCACTATTTAGAGCTCTCATATCTTGGGTGGAATTTTCTTCTCCCTAGATCATGGTTGTTCATTCTTGAGTTAAGCTCAATCTATTAATCCTGAGTTAAATATATCCCCTTATCTCATCTTTTTCGTCAATTTTTTTAATGGTGTAAAACATAAAATTATATATAGAAAAATATTAGGTTTTTATAAGGCTTTTCTATTGTTTAATTTTTTATTATTTATGTGAAGACCACTCTTACATGAGTATTGTGTTTTTTATAGAATATGATGATAGTTAGTAGATTATGTGTTAGTTTGAACAATTTAAAGGTTTTGATTCTTTAAAATTCCATCGATTATTTATTTCCATTTTTTTATTAAATTACACATAATTTGAGTTACTGGTGGAAATTTATCTGTTCTTCAAGTGTTTTTTAAATTGGTTCGCCAATTAAAGTTTTAATGTGTCCTTTTAGAGGGATTTTTCATTAATTTACTATACATGTTTTTTAATTTGGATTAAAGAGGTTTTATTATTTCAAATAAGTATTTAAATGGTTTCAAAAGAGTTCTTTTATGGTGTTTAATGCATAAATATTTATATGCATGGATGGTTTTTGAAAATGGATTTTAATAGCATTATATTCCATCAAACTATTTATTTGTATGAATTTGGAATTGTGTGGAACATGGGTTCTTTTTGTTTGTAGATGTCTTATGATGAAGATGTCTTGACCTATGTTATTTACTTTCTAGGGAGTTCAATTCATGTGGGTAGAGTGAAGAAATTGAATTAATGTTACCATGGGACTCGGGAAGCCCGTGTGAATAATGTATGTCCCGAAGGAAGACCAATATAGATTCAGAGGAAGGGTGAGTAAGATGATTAACTTTTTATACTCACTAGGTGTCTAGTTAACCAAGTGCATTAACTGTCATAAAATATCCCATTTGGAAAGTTGTCATGGAAAATTCTACTTATGAAAGAGTGGTTTTGATATTATCTTTTCATCATTCTAGTGCCATGTTTGGATATGATATATTATACTTATTCTTTAAAACAGTTTGGTTATATAATTGAGTTATTATTATTCATGTTTTATTACCATATTGATTATGTTTTCATGTTTATTCCAAGTCAGTTCATATCGTAATTTTATCAACATTTTCCATGTTTTCTAATAATAGTTTTTGTAGAAAAAATGAATTTATAAAGTGTTGTCTTTTAATATAACATTATTTTAAAAAGTGAACATGATTTTGTAAATTTGTATTCATACTAGAAATAATGGTTCTCATTGTAAATGCGAAACATAGATTCAAGGTGGTATCCAATAGGGCTTTGTGACTGAAACCATTCACATTCCATTAAAATTATATTGACATTATTTTTATAGACACATGTAACATAAAAGGTACCTTTTAGTGCATCATACATACATAATTATATAATAATGAGGTTTTTTATGGATGGTGGTGATTTTTCTTCTTAATTTTTAGCTTTTACGGTGCATTTTTTGAATTTCGTATTATTTGGATATGAGTTTATATCATTTGGGTTGTATTCCTTATTTTGAGATTTTGACTGTTGATATAAAATGTATATGTCATTTTTATGGCTTTATATGTGACTGTGTTATGATATATTATTTTCTTCATTGATTTGGTTACTCTATTGTATATTCATATATGTTTCTTCTACTTATTTAGTTGGTCTTTACGTCATATTCATTGTTTAGTCATGAAAATTTTTCTAGTAATTTTTCTAAACGTTAATCTACAATTCCATGTTCCTTGTCAAAATATTGTGGGCCATACGTATTTCATACACATATTATGGGTTTCGCATAAATGAGATGGCTCTGTTCATTCATTATAAGAAACAAATATTTTGAGAAAATATCTGGTTAGTTATCATAAAAAACTACTGGGGAATGATTATGTACATAAAGTGACTTAGCAAGTATGTAAATTTTTTTAATAGAATATTATCCTTAAAACTATAAGTTTATTTAAAAAATATTCCACTTTATCTTAAACATTAATGAAACTAACATTTAATAACCATTTGAAATCGAGTGAATATTTGATAGACTACAATCGCTAAAAGTATCCATAAAAACTCCACTATAGATACTGGTGAAAATGAAACACCATAGTCTATTTATTGTTTCAGATTATAACCCTTTATCATTTATATATTCCTTACAATAAATTTATTTTCACCACTTTTACTTTAGAATACCCATTTTATTATAATTACTAAAAGAACCAATGGTCATGTAACTAAAGTCCAAACAATATTCCATTATAATTTAGAGAGTTCATCATGCATTATCCTTATCAAAATTTCATCAAATAATGAAACATATACTAATTTTGTTTCAAATTTGGATAATAATTTTAAATTTTAAAATTAAATTCTCAAAGGTTTTTTATTTTGACTAGTGGTCATATATCTTCATTGATATTCTTATTTGGATTATTCCATATGATGGGATATTTTCATAGAAGATCGATATGATGTTCATAATGTATGGGTTGTATTTAAAACATTATAATGGCATCTAATATTTGAAAAATTTTGGTCTAGTTTATGGTTAATTTATGATAGTTGGTTGAGGTTGATGTTCTAAAATAAAATAGATTATATGTCAAAAGAACCATCCCAACGAGAAAAAAAATTGTATTTTGAGAAAACAAATTGACTAGATTAATAAAACCTAACATGCATTGTATTATCACAATTGTAATAATTTTTTTGAATTATGATATTCTTTACTAGATATAGAATAACTATGAAATATTCTATTTAAATATATAAGATCGACATTTTATGTTGATTATCATATTCAAGTTGAATAATATACATATCAAGTATTTGAAGTAATGTACCTTTGTTTTCTTATTGTCCAAAGATAATGATGAATTTAATTAAAAAATATATACAGAAAAACATGGCTTTATATCATAACAAAAAAATTTGGCTTCTTCCAAAAAAACAAACAACTAGATATTCAATCAAAAAATTTCAATTTTTTAATGATTTATATTTTTTTCAACTATACTATTTTAATGACGTGTTATTGCTGAAAATTATTATTATAAATGACATTATTCCTATAAAATGTTTCAAAATTAGAATTATGAAGCTCTCTACCATGTACACATTGTATAGTAATAACATATTGGATATAAAATTTAAAATAGGAGAATGAAAACTAATAAAATGAAAGAGATCTTATGAATTAAATATGAAAAATAAACTCATATAATATAGAGTAATCATAAATTAATACATAACCATAATGTTTACCTTTTATAATTTTTCTAGATCAAGAAAAATCATGTTAACTAACTATAAATATTTAATAGTTAAATTTGTTTAATAATTTCAAATATAGTCATTTGTCTCTTAACATATTCACACGGATCAAAAACTGTAGTAGAGTTCAACATATATTTTATTAAATATATTACATGTTTGTTCTTAGAATGTCTGAATAAATTTTAGGTGTTGAAGTTTTATGCAACTTATATTATATAACCATAACTAATATTACATTTTAATTAGTCATGGTAGTTCCTAATTTCTATAGTCATTTTGGTCAAGTGTGTCAACAATTTAATTTTTCCCAACATATAGAATGAAATATATCTTCCTAACATTGAATAATACATTTTTCATTAAGAATTTTCAGTAGGTACGCCGTATAAAATATTTTTATAATGATAATACGTTTATTTGTGTGTCCGACTATATACCAAAAATTAGAAAAATAATTTTTTGAGAAATGAATCATTACTGATTCTGTTGATTTCATCTTGAACATTGTATATATATGTTCATTTTCCAAAATTTAGTTTTTATATTCATTGAACGTTTTAGTTTCTTCTTCTCATATGACACAAGAATCTACTTTCCATATACAAAGTGTTTTTTCTATTAATTATTATTTTTCAAACAAATAATAAGGGTAGATGTTTCACACCTACACTTTATTATATCTAGATTCATTTGACCAAATGGTTTAGGAACACAAATCTACAAAATGATATTATGTTGGAATGAAAATAATTAATTAAAAATATAGGCTATATAAAAGCTAAATATATTAATCATTATTCAAAGAACCCCATATCTCCAGTCTACATCCTTCTTGATATTTAGTATAAAAAATTCACATATAAAAACAAATAAAATTGTCTGAAAATATTAATTATCGCATTAAAACATCTTCCAAAACTAGATCTTGATTATTTCAACTATTATTAGAGTTTATCAAATATTCATTTATATAATTAAAATTGGATAAATGATTTTCAAACTAATAAATTATGGTTTAACTTTTAAAACCAAACTCTGATTATATTTGGATGATATTGAAGAATAGTTTTATCCTTTTTCTTAGGAATGTTTCAAAATCTCAAATGTAAGTATTGAAACTATACCATGGTATTTATTAAGGCCATCCTTGTTGGAAGAATGATTTTACATTAAATTTTTATTTTTCTTTCCAAAGACATTCACATATATAATCATTTCCTTAATACTAATATGTCCTTTATCCTCTTCCGATGAGGTAAATTTTTCATATTTTGATTAAGTTGAACTAAATTAATCATCTATGATATTAAGATATTTAAAATATATATTTATATTTGGAAGTGAATCACTAGATCCCTTAACAATGAGTTATATTTTATAAATTTTCACACCCATCATTTTTAAGTTATGTATTTTATTAATTTTCTGGGCATTGGGTATTTCCGGTCGATTCATGACATAATATTTTTGAGTTCATATTTAAAAAAATAGGTTTTAGCATTTAAAACATGCAACACATGGGAGAAGCCTGATTTCAATACCATGCGACTTCCCTAGAGCTGCCGTGTGACCCGTCCGTTTTTCAAATAATTGAATAAAATTAAATAATGATAATGAAATATGATTAAATGAGTGGTAAACTAAAAATTGATTAAAATAAGAAGAATGTTTTAAAAAATATTTGAATTCTGTTTTAATAATAATAATGATAATATAATTATCATTATTTATTAATATAAATATAATTGTTAATATTTAAACAACAATGTTATCATTTTTAAGATGATACTTTTATTATTTTATTATTATTATTATGGTTTTAGTTTAAACAATATTATTATTAATATTAATATTATTATTTGTATTATTTTAGTTTAACTTTTTTATTCTTTTTATTCTTTTTTTCTCTCATATTTCTCCCCTCCCTCTCTCTCACTCCATTCTCCCCAAATCCCCATATATTGCAACACTTCCCCATCTTTCCATGAAACCCTTCCCATCGCACACCTCCCCCTTTACTCCTCCTGCGCACGCCACTCTTGGCAAGACCCCTCCCCTCGGCGCACTACTGTTCAGCGGCTTCTTCTCCTCAGGATTGCACCACACCCCCCCTTTCGGCCTCCTCACATCACCTCCTACTGGCACCTCACCCATGCCATCCGCTGACCCTCCTCGCTCGTGTTGTCATCCCGCCTGCCTAGATCGTGTTATCGTGCGACCTCCCCTCGAAGCCCTGGCGCTGCACACTTGCTCATAGCCAGCCATCTCTCATAGCCTCTCATACCCCCATCTTGCTCCTCCTACGATGCTCGACCCTCCAAAACAGACCACTAATGTCCCCCTCTCCCCGTCACAAACCCGCCACCCTCCTCCATGTGGGAGAAAACCCTCTAGGTAATCCTGTCATGATATCTAGGGTTTTTATTGGATTTAAATAATATTTTTTTTCCTATAACAAAAGGTGTTTGATCTTATTACAGTTGTTTGTTTTGGCTTACTAAGTGTGTATTTGGGTTGGGAATGAGATTTCACACTGGTTTTGGTTAGTCGTCTGAAAATTGAGGTTGGATCCCTCAGTCTCACACCATTAAATTTAGAAGTAGTTTGATTGCATGTATTTTGCACATTTTCTGCTTTTTTATTATAATTTTTATTTATTTTTGAATATTTTTTTTGGGATATAATTTTTTGGTTTTGTATATAGTAATTGAATGGACAATTGGATAATGTACTAAGTTGATTTGGCAAGAATTTCGATTAATTAGTTTGGTGAAAAATAATTTTTGTTATTAATTTAGTTTATTTTTATTATTGTATAACATCTTTCCATGGTATTAAGTGCATTTTTGTGGAAAACCAATCTCATTATCTTTAATCTCTTTTTATATATTGTGAAATTAGTTCGTTTAACTATGTCAGTGGTTCATATTCCTTTTTATTGGGCTTTGGGTTTTATTTTTATCACAAATGTTTTCTTTAAATGAGTTCTTTTTATGAAAAGTGTTGGTTACTCTTTAATAAATTGTTTTATATAATTTTAAATGGTTTAATCAATCGATTGAATAGTTTGGGTCATGTTTTTAAAACCACTTGAAGTGTGAATTACATTATATGTAAATTTTAATGTGTGGTGCTTTTTTGTCAAGTCACGCATACCAAGTGTTTACTAAATGCACGGTTGACCGTTGTAAATTTATTATGAAGATAAAATGGTGGTTTTTTTTCCTTAAATGGGTTCCCAAGTGTAATTGTTTTGAAGGTGGTCAATAAAGTGGTGTGGTCCAAATTTTAAAATGGACTTTGGATGTGTGGTGTGTTTTAGTTGGGATTTGCGCACCAAGGGTTGGTTAATTTTCCCATTTTACTATTACACATGGTTTATGACTTTTAGAATCATTTTTTTGATTATTATAAATATATTTTAGATTCTAAAGAGGATTATTGGAGTTTTCTAAATAGGTTTTCATGCTAACTGCTTATTCCGATGTCTATTTGGCCTTGGTGAAAGTGTTTTTGAAATAAAGTGGTGATTTTTATTTATTTTTTGAGTTTTCAAAGGTGTGTTTGGTTCTTTAAAAATGGTTGTTCTTGGTTATTTTTTCAAAAAGAGTTATTATATTTAAATGTTTTGAATCTAAAGGCCCTTTTGTAATTTTGATTGGTTATTCGAAAAAACCCCTCTTGGATTTGGTCTCCTACTTAGTTGGTTGATTTCAAGTTGGGAGGGCCCTAGGTATGGGATTTCCCTTATATGATAATTATTTTAAGGTAGAGGACTATCTTTGTGGTGTTCGGGGTGGTGTCGGTCTGTGCGATGTGTGTCGTGATATATATATATGTGTGTGTGTGTGTGTGTGACATGTGGTTTAAATTACATGGCAAACCCCATTGTAAAATATACGTCGGAATATAGCATAGAAAAGAGGTTTACCAAGAACTATTTCTGCACTAGTTAGGGTATGTGCTTCTAGTTCCCCATAGTAGGGTGATGTTTTGTTTTTATATCAATGGTATTATGCCCCTCGGCCATGCCAGGTAGGGTGATGGTCGAGCGTTAGGGTGTTATGACATCATTGAGTAGGGCATGCCATCAGGATGAGTCACATGTATAGTATGTTCTAGTCTTCCACATAGTTCATAGATGTTCTCGTGTTCCTCCAACACATGTACCCTTATCACCATTTCCCTCACTATGTGCAACCGTAACCTCATTATTGGTTTGGATGTTCTTTTTGGTGAATTACGAACATGGATTTATGTTTAAAATTATTATCAAGAAAAAGTGTTTTGGATAGAATAAAAACCCTTCTCTTTACTCGGTGTTAGCGAAATAATCCTTTAAAGCCTTCCTTTTTTTTCTTTTGCTTCTCCCCTATATCATTATTTTAAATCAAGAGGGTAATGGTTTATGCGTGTTGTTTGAAAAATAAAAATTATGAAAAAATGTACATTTTTATTTTTATTCCAAACCTGTTAATCAATATTTTCTTTATTAAAAGATTGTACATTGGGAATAGATTAGTCGGGCATACCTACTGATTTTTAATACTCATGCCTATTGTGTTTATTTTTTTGTTTTTAGTGTCACCTATTTATACCATTTTGGGTGTGGATCACTTTAATGAACATTTGGTTTTGGTAATATAGAGTAAACCATTAGGTTATGTGTAATTTTAGATGTTGGTAGGTTAGTTGTGTTTTTGATTATCCATACAATTTCTTATCGTTTATTTATTGTGCGATGTTAATGTTTTTTCTCGTGTTTAGTATATTTTTATTGGGAGAAATTTTTCCTCTATTTTTCTTTATTGATGTCCTTGTGCTTTTCGACAACCTGGGATGATCGGGAACGCCTCTTGTGCCATGTCGCAGAACAGGTCTAGCACTGGGTGGGATGGTGACCCGGCTTGGTTCGTGAAAAAATTGTATCATAGGAGGTTTTATCTTTTGGGTCTTATTAATTTGAGATAGATTCAGTGTAGATATAAGTTAGGGGTGTTGAAACTTGAAATTATATCTATGAGAAATGTTCATGGCTAGAAAACCTTGTTCCAGGACTCGGGTTACCATGATAGGTTGAGGTTTGTGTGAGTCTTTGGTCATTGTGGTTAATTTTGTTTAGGGGAAATGAAAAGGGAGTAGGTTCATTGGTCCCAGTGAGATCATATTGTATGGAAAGCCATATGATGTTGGGGACATTGTCCTAGAATACTCTTTGTGCCACTGACGTTATTGGCGTAAGTCCTCCAACCATATATTCTAGTAACCCGCTGACACTAGTGTCATCATTCATAGTTCCTTGGCTCTTTGTTTTTAACTCAAGGAAATATATTTCTTAGGTAAAAATGATTTGATGTTTTAAATAATTGGTGGTTGTGTGGTGTGTTGTGTTTTTTACTGTTGCCTCAGTTATAGTGTGGTTACGTGTGACACCAAATGGAGAAGCTCTGTTCAAGAGTCTTTATTACCTGACTATGTGGCAAGAGATGTTTCAAGAATCAGGGCTTCAGCCATAGGCCTAGGAGTGAAGCTGGAATGTGGTTAGGAACCCAGCGAGTGTACGACACCCCAAATTTATTTCAGTCATTAATGCCTAATTTCATAGATTTTTAAATCAATTCCAATAGTTGTTCCATTCTGAACGACCCGTCTGGGTGTGTGGGGTTTCCCAGGGCTATGAGCAGGCGTGGTCGTCTCATTAACATAAAATCATGGAGGTTGTGTCCCACTAGATGAAATTTTTTTATCGGTCCTCATGGGGTCTGTTTTGGTGAATTAGTCTTAAATTCGAATGGTTATCGTCCAGAGATGTGGAGATGTTGGTTTGTCTTTTGTTGTGGTTTTGAAACCCCGATAGTTGGGCCCTTTCTTCCCCTTCCTTTTTGTGGGGTGTTTGGTCACCATAATTGTTTTCCAAAAGAATTGTATCTTTTGTCATTTTTTTGGTCAATAAGACCCACTATGAGTCTCATTAAAATAACATTGTAGTGACTCAATGCTAGCCTATTTTTATGGAAGGGATTCCACTCGGGCCTCCCCATATTGGTAACCTCGTGGATGTTTTCCAGTATCATCTCGGTTTCCCTAGCCTTGTTTCCGTTTGTGAAGTTGGTTTACATGGGTGCGACAATTCCCTCCCTTGATAAAGCAACTGGGTGTGTTCAAACTCTTTGTGGAAGGTTTTATATAGTGAAAATTATTTTATAGTTATCTTTTGGTTGTTGTTTAGGTCACTTTCTCTGAGCATGGTGTGTTTTCTTCTTTTCACTCATTTTTCGAAGGAATTATTTTTGAATATGAAGGGGGTGTCGCTTTCCGCCTTGGGGGTTCATCCTGAGTTATGCCTTTCCCGTGATGGAAAGCACTACGGTGGGGAAAATTGTCACACCCATCGTTTTTGAATTATTAGTTTTATTAATTTTCTGGGCATTGGGTTGTTTGGGTCGACGCCTGACTTTAAATTTTTGAGTTCTAATTAAAAAACATGTGTTTTGGCCTTTATAGCATGCGACACACATGCCGATCATGATTGTGAATTCATGCGACTTCACTAGAGACGTAGTGTGACCCGTCCATTGGTCAAATAATTGAATAAAATGAATTAAGGATTACAAAATATGATTAAATGAGTGTTAAATTTAAAATGGAATATAATAAGAAGAATGTGTAAAAAAATAATGAATTTCGTTTTAATGATAATAATTATAATATCAATATCATTATTTATTAATATCAATATAAATTTTAATATTTAATCAACAATGATATCATTTTATTGATGTAACTTTTTTTATGTTATTATTATTATTTTTGTTTTACTTTAATTAATATTAGTATATTTTTTAAAAAATGTAGATTAGAAAGTTTCATGTGTGAGTAAATTTCATTTTTAATATTTAATAATATGTATAATTTTAATAGAAATGATATATTGTAATATGTGATAATAATATATTAATAATAAATTATTTGTTTGATAAAGAATGATTAATTATTATGTTAATGTTTAAATTATTTGTATAATTATTTCATTAATAGTAATAATAGAGAAGGGTTGATTGGGTGTTAACACAACCTTCACTCATTGCACAACAAGTGGGACTAATAGTTCACCCGGTTTGATACTCTGAGAGGATATTTTTGGGGTGATTGGAATGCCCTTTACAAACCATAATTTTTGTTTCGATTGAGTATTAGTTAGGATATTAGTGTTCACTCCACTAGACCCAAAATAAATAATATATTTATATAATTTTAGTTTGAAGACCATTGATTAATATTAAATGGTTAAATATAATATATTTAAATTATGATTATTTTATTATATATAATTAATAACTAACCCTTTTGTTGATAAATTTTTATATTAAAATATTATTATAATAATCAGATAATTAAAATCAGACTATTTTTTATCTGTAGTAGACATCCTAAAATAGCGTAATAAATAGAGATTTCTAGACATTGCAAGTAGTTCAGAGAAAAAATTTCAAATGATAAAACTCATGGTTAACCAAGTTATATAGTTCATTATATGTATATATATTCAATATAATGAAATGTTTTGGCCTGTAGCCTATCAAATTAATAATAATGAGGACTGAGAAAAATGTTTTCACCCATAAATAAAAAACTATAATGACCAACTTTTGGTGTGGTATATCACTATATCTATATTGGATGAAGTTCGATAACATTTGATGTTGATCTATCATTTCATTAGGATACAGTGTCATATCCTCATGATGCGACATCTATACATGATTTTTCAATAATGTATGTTTTTCCATTTCATATTTAGTATAGAATGTCATATCTTCATGTTTCAACATATAATAAAGAAAGTACAGTATTTAGGGACATTGCTATAAATAATATAGAATTGATGGTGGAAAATTTTGAGGATAATGAAAATTTTGAAAATTAAAATTATAAAGGGGATTTAGAATATAAAAAAATGTCAACTAATTTTCTGATTTGACCCTTGAGACATCATACCGACTAGTGAATCCTCATCCATGGTTTGTTTAATGGATGAAATAAGGAATTACATGCTTATAATGATTTTATTGATCAATTATAACTCCTAATACAAAATTAACAATGATTATAAAAGGTATTAGTTGTGTTTCGGATATAGGCATTATTTATAATAGAAGAGATCTTAAAATATAATATGTGTCTAAGACTATGATATGATTTTTCCAAATTCAGTGACATTATTTCTTTGTCACATAAGAGAAAAAGAGATATTTTTATATGATTTATTGGGAAAAAATTGATTCAAATTTTCATATGGGTTTGTGAGAAATAGTTGATTACAATTTCAATTGTTTCTCTATCTATTTATTTAATCCACAAACATGTATTGATGAATTCCTATGGATGTATTACACATCCATTGATACTGAATTAATTTCATATAATATTTTTTAAATGATTATATCATGTCAAGACAATAAATTAGTTCTATTGGTATAAATAATATAACAACTTTTGATGTACCATATTTCTTAATGAAAGGTATCGTTAAATTTATAAAATGTTTTTATGATATTTTATGGTTAATATGATTACTAGTATAATGTTTTGAAACAACTTCTGGTGATCTTTATTACAAAATTAATTATTTATATTAGTTACATATAGTTGAATATTTTAACTGAAATAACCAAGTTGATGAGATTAATGTACTCTTATATAGATTGTTTTGTCCATTATTGTCAACTATGGATACGTTTATTCATTGTAAAAAGATTATATAGGTTTAGAAAAAATATTTATATGGAAATTTACCCAAAAAATTATTTATTGATTCCATTTAAGATGTGAATCACGACCTTGTTCATTTAGTATTTTCTTTGGTTGAGTCGGAGAAATTCTCATATTACTGTTGTTTCATAGATTTACTTTAAGAGTTTTTTATGAACAAGGAAGGAATTTAACTAATTTCTAAAAATAATACTGATCAATGTCGTAGTATAACCTATAGATCTCTCATAGTGACCACCCCATTCAAATCATCAATACTATGTTAGACATACAGTATGAAATGTGTGAAGGAAGGTCAAAGATAAATCCTTAAATAAAGAATACATAAATCATGGTATGTATTTAAATTTTTTAAAAAATTACATATTATAGTAAAGTTTATACATGTTCCCATTATTTCACTTTGTTATCATACTATATTCAAGATCCAAGTGGTTCGAGATTGTGGATAGGTGGAATTTATATGGTGGTATGCAGTGGTTCTAGTCATTCACTTCTACATCATTGAGTAGAATCTATCATATCAAGTCATGTGATGGTTGGAGATCATTCAACATATACCCACAGTAGCATGTCAAGATGATTAATTACACTTTTTATGAATATAGGTAGTCTCATGGTCAAGTATAATCATTGGTGTTGCCATCACACTATCATGTACCTTGCACACTCGGGTTTTGGTATTCAATAGTTGGTATGTCTGTTGAAATTTTTCATATGTTTTTATTTCATATTTTCTATGATATTGAATCATATTTACTTTTATTTAGATTAATTAGAGAAACTTATACATATCAAATATCCCATGGATGAGAATTTTTTCAAGAAGGATATATTTCACATAGATTTGGTGGCTCTCAATGATCCACTAATTTTTATATATGAGTGATTCTAGGATGGATTACTATAATTAAATCTCAATTCACTGGCTCTAGTTGATGCACCTAACGATATAATTGTTCCTATAGAGACTGATGTGGAAGACACATGATTACTACAACCAACACTATCAATTGGAGGACAGAGATTAACAGATATATTAGGATAGAGATAAGTATTGGGACAATAATATCTGATAGAGACTCATGAAAATTATTTTCAGCATACTAAGAATACCTCTACCAGTAGGTAGAGCATATAACACAATATAGAGAAGAAATTGTGCCACTTATGTTTACTTTGGTATCATATATACGATATTTGTCTTAGATACCTTATACGACCAGCATCGATAGATGTTTTGAGGTGTGGAACCCAGTAATTATATCATAAATATTGTAGTACTTGAGAAACACTATCTTCTATAATAACATGTTAAATGATTCTATATCATTGTCATAGACTTCAAAGGATATTATCTGTAAACCATAATCAAGGACATATAGTTCAGTATATGATGTTGATAAATCCTACACACAGTAGTAAGAGGAGTCATAGATACCAAAATATATTGTGGTTCCATAAATATCATAATAGTACACGGAGACATCAACACAATAGTAATATGTACCCCCTTTTGAGGAAATATATGTGCATCAATAGAAACCCATAAGATGACCTTATAAACACTCACATATATACTAAATTATAATCTATGTATTTACTTTTCTTTTTATAATATTAAATACCCCATAAATAAAAAGGATAAGTTTTTTTGGAGGCTAGATACATGATTATACTATTTTTAAGAATTCATCCATGTCTCCCTTAAACATTCTACATATTTATTACTCGCCTAGAATTATCTTTTCTAGATCCATCCATTATAACAAGTGTAAGGAAAACATAAAAATGGGTGATCTCTGATGATCAGTAAGGGTAAAAGGGATTTATTAATCCTAATTGGTAAAAATATGATTATAAGGGAATGATAAGATTATTAATTTCATGTTTTCATTGTAAAATATTCATTCCATGAAAATATAATCTTATTCCACCAAACTCATGAAATATTCAAAAGCATGATTAAAAATGTTTTAAAATAATAATTATTCATTAATGAGTCATAAAATAGTCACGTGACAACATATTTATAAGAAATCATAATAATGTGAGTATATAAATTTTAAATCTTGTCCTGGTATAGTTATTTCTACATAGCTAGCTGCAATCATAGTCACACATCAAGATATGAACAAATAAATTCGCATATCATGTCCACACCTATCATTATCATATCCTGACATATCTATATCATATTACATAATTCATTTGATGGGTATAATGGAAACAACTATCTAATAATTTTAATCTATATACATTCTTGCCACATGGTAATAAAAATAGACATTATTTGATTACACAACATACCCTATTGAAAAGAAACTAATTTGATAAATATTTCATCATAGAATAATCATAAGATATACACACAAAGTAACATTATTTTATTTGAAGATAATACCTTTATGTAATAATTATAATCTTTAAATGATGCTGTCATATGTGAAAAAAATAATTTATAAATGGATTAAAATATCTTTTAATCATCAAGAAAAAACATCCCTCTAATTTTAAAAAAAAAATTGAAATACAATTTATTGGTGAATGGTTATTTTTTATTTTTAAGTCCTTTGAAACCTGTAAAGGATTATACTAAATAATTAATATATAGAACACTGGGGAAACCCACTGATTTTTACATGTTAAAATATTACATTCTTTTTATACATTTGTGAAAAGTCAAAATTGAGTTTCATGAAAAACCATTGACATGATTTATCATAATAATTGTTAAATAAATTAAAAAGTAGTGAAAATGATATTTTAAATATATATATGTTTAGATAAAAATGTACATAAAATAATTTTAAGAACCAATATATGTAGGAGGAAAGTGCCAAACCTTAAAAGATAAATACGGATGGATTTTCATATAAACCACATCCTTTCTTCATTTGGAGTACCAAATAGGGGAAAATGGTAATTGAAATGTCCTGGACCTAAAAAGCAACATGAAAAGTCTTAAAAAGGTCAGGTTTTACTAGATTAGGTGAACCTCTATGAATTCAAAAGGTTTCTTACATGGAGAGATAGTTTGAACTTGTATAGTGTGGAGGCTATACCCTTTAGGAGGAAAATAAAGTACTGGACAAAGTATAATAATAAAGAATCAGAAAACTTGAACTAGACTCACATAGCTGAAGCACATCCCATGAGAGATAAACATCAGAACAAAAATATAACAAGAGAAACTGAAGATAAATAGAACATCATGCTGAATTACACTTTAAAATACTATTGAAACAACAAATCATGCATCCATAGAAGGCCATACATGTAAATAAAAAAAGCTTCCATTGTATATCCAATAGTAGCTACAATAATAATGTAATCATACTGATTTATAAATAAAATATAAAAAAAGAAAACTCTATATAGGAATGAAATCAAGGTCCATGCCAAATCTCCTTGAAAAATATAATACGATCCAACTCTTAAAGATGATCTCTTTCCTACATGTAAATCCGTAATGTGTACATAGGTCCCGAAGGGCCCGGGTAGGGTGTGAGATGAATCTCAGTAGGACACCACCCAATGAATAGTACCTAGTATAGGTGTTTATGTAGGCATGCATCTATAAAGAATGTAAACAATAAGATTCATAGTGTTAACACAACTTCCACTGATGCCCAGCAGCCACCATGGAGTGTCACCAACATCAACCAACATTGGAATCTATGTCACGTAACCAGGCACCTTGTGACTTATGAAACCTCATGTCTCATGTAACGAAATTTCAAAGGTATGAAAAAGAAATAGTAACATTGCACCATGTGAATTCTAACACCACGTGTCTCATGTACTGATGTCCTAAGGGAATTTTCAATAAATAAGAACCCCACACCATGTGCCTCCTAACAGAACATGTCTCAAGTACTGACGTCCCATAAAAACACCCAAAAATATGAAGGCTCCAAATCTTACACGTGGCTTCTATGACAAAAACCCCCAAACAAAAATCAACTATCTGCTAATACCGAGTCCTCTACCCACACGAGCGGTCTAAACCGCCACATCATGGTGTCATCTATGTATACATGACACAATGTCATGGGTGAGCAGTAATCACCAAATCTAGAACCCAAGCCACCTCATCTCCGGAACATCATGCCCCTACGATCATGTCACTCAGAATATGATGGTCTTTCCCTCAATGCATCCCAGTACATTCTTAACCTGAGCGTCACCCTACCACAATTTGATGTCCATGATGCCCAATCCCATGGTCAACCCACCCAAATAATCCTAGTCATTCCCAACCTGTGATCATCATAACTCAAGAATATTTGGGCCACACCCAACACAACCCAATGGTTTCATCATATGATATATCAATTATCACATATATTAAATCAGAAGCATCACTCTAAACTAGAAAAACAATTTAAATAATTGAATTTCACTAGCCATGTGTTGTCCCTTACCAGCAACTTTGTCCTGAATGCCTCTAAAAATATAATCATGCATAAATAGTTTAAACTCAGTAGTTTAATCAAAACAATTCAATTATAACCATTTTGGAATCCCCATCCAAAATGCCCCAAATGCTCAATAGTCTCTAACATGGCCTTTCTAATTTATAACATGGTAAGGTAATTCCCAATGACATCCAATAATACATACAGTCAATTCAATATAAAGAAACATGGGTCTCGCTCAATATCGAACATTGTGCTGAAAATACGAAAGCCCAAATGACCATAAAAACACAAATCCAGGTATATACCACCTACAATACAAATGCAGACGTAGTCATGTTTGATATCAAGCTAAAATTTGAATCCATTCATCGTAGATCTATGCTTCCATTGAATTCTCGAAATTCTGATGAGATGGAAACTACGATGTGTGAGACAAAAGAACAAGGAATGAATAGGGTGCACGGGTTTAGCATTCCTGATGAGATCCTGTAGCCACCAACAGATTTAATAATGGACATCGGATGAATATTCTTAGAGAGGAAGCATTCTCAGTCTCCCAAATCATCACAATCCGAAATTGGGGAAGAAAAAGATGTTTTTTGAAATGAGATGTGACACTCTCCCACATGATGGAATAAAAATAAAATACAATGAATGTATTAAAGACTACACTCCATTTATTATCTTTTTTGCAATTAGACTTACCAGGGTTTCTAGGTTATCACAAGGTGTAGATGTGTTACATAGGTCAACGGAGGGCAATGAATCAGCTGGTACGTGGAAAGTAAAATACATGGGTGTTAAGGAACAAAACACGCAGTGTAGTAGGTTATTGTTACACGATCACCACACGGAATGTACTATGTCATCACACAGACAGTACATGCCTAACATACACATGACGTGTACTATGAATTACATAGTGTGTAATCAGGATAGTTTCTTGAACTTCCCATTTTACCATGTTTTCTAAAAAACTAGCTCAAAACAGAAAGAAAAAGAAACATGTCTTTTAAAGTAAGAACTAAGTTATTACAAACATCCTGCCTTAAATAAACTCACCCTCAAATTTCCCTCCCAAGTGTGGTGAACAAAACTCCAGACACTTTTCTCCAAACACTCGAATGGGGAAAAGGTCCAATGACCTGTTTCTAGACTCATGGTCCCCCTAAGATGCATCATCACCCATGAACCCAATCAGGGGCCCCAATGTCATTCCCAACACCCAAAAGTATTCCATGCTGCATCAGTGTCTACCACTATTAGGTCATGAATCCCATGGATGATCAACAAAAAACATGTTGCCTTACACATCATGTAACCACCATCCTTGTTGCCACAATACCCACAAGACCTCATGCATTTTGTATCCATGATCTTCTTAATTACACACATCCCATATATTTATATATAAATATAAAATGCACCTAAAATGGTTCCAATACCACCACCTATAATTTGGTCAGTAAACATATATCATGTGCACCTTGTGAACTCAAAACATTTATGCCTTAGTAGGCCTTGAAAAAAAACAAGAAAAATCATTGCCACACCCATGGGTACCTATAACCATTGTTGGAACCGTGGCCTGCTCATCCCCAAAATGCTCCACAATATGCATTTGGAATGAAGTATGACTGTCTGATGCATGAAATCCTTGTGGTGCTGCTTTATTCACCGACCACTATCCCCTCATCTGGGTCCCACTATCTCTGTCACATCCTCTGAAAGTATCAGAGGCTCAGCAACCCTCAAATGCTACCAATCATGAATCGACCCCAGACGCCACCGTATGTACCGGTACCTACCTACCGACTATATGAGAATGCTTCATCCATATACTCTATAGAATTTTGACCTTTCGATGTGGCAATCACTCCTTTTGAGGCATATCGCACTAAGAACGAACAAGCCCTGGCTGCACAGAATAAAATAAAACCACTGAAAATCTTCCACGAGGTGGTCTAGCTATGTCTGTGGTCATGCTACCCAACAAGAACACATCCCAAATTTTCTTCCAACTATCTAAACCATTACTTGTTGAAACCTAAATGACCAAACAATAGTTTTTTGTCATGTTTACCTCATCTATTAACACCTAATTCACCACCCCATAGAAAGAGGACAACCTGGTGATGTTTACAGGCACCTTAATGGTGTGTCACAAAAGATCTATGAAGCACCTCACCCTTGAAGTTTCTCCACTCAACATAACTAGTGAAAAGAGAGATATCTCAGTGAATATAGCTAAATAGCCAATGATGGACATCTCAGCCTAATGGATGCTCTATAACTCCAGATCTATCTCTTCCCTCATTGTCTCTGAGAAAAGGTTCTTGATAATGTTGACTTTTAATTCATTCCATGCCAATTATTTTGTGTATATGAGCCCGAACCTGCACATTCCACCAACACCTCACTGGTACTCTCATCATGTATGTTTCTAGCTTGACCATACACCTTGGAGGAATCTCGAGCTGCTTTAAGATCATCTATATTCTCTCTATCTAGATTTCAACTGTATGTGGACCACCCTCACCCTGAAAAAGAGGCGAGTGTAGTGACTGGAACTCCTACATTATATATTCCATAGACGGATATGTACCCTGTGTGCCTCTATCAATCCCCTGCAAGAAAAATTCCAGACTAGATCAGGGATACTCATTGAGCCACATCCCAAAAGCTACAAAACCCGACTCATGCTCTGCCTGTAGTGGATCCTGAAATTTATCATGTCCCCGATCCTATACATGTGGCTCATTCATTACATGTCCCGCAGGTGTCTGAAACAAATTGTGCACCTATGACATTGTACCATCACCCTCCTGATGTTCAATCTAGCTGTCTATGAGGAACCATCTAAATACCATAAATGGTCTGACATCCCACAAATATAACAATATATATACAAGGTAGATAAAGAAAGTATTAAAGAGGCAGCATATAACAACTACCCTTAATCTCCCCCACTACAACCATTCACCAAGATATCCCATCCCCAAAGCCTCCTAACCCCCCTCAATAGAGCTAACTATCAAACATACATTGGTTCATTCCTATCCTGACAACCATCATTTCCTCATGCCGATAACTGAGTCTCCCAATCCTAACAGCCACACTAACCCAAACCGACATCAAGGATGGACAATCCTAGTGAACAAAATCACATTATTCATAGAACATGTGTGGTCATATATGATCCAAGACCAAATATCATACCACAAAAATATTTACATAATTTATTACATGTCATATTACATTTTAATAAATAAGAAATTCTATTAGGAAATTCTCATTTCACATTTGAAAAGAATCTTTATCAAGGAAATTAATATTATTTACAAGGTATTATCACTTTATAAATCATACGTGACTTTACGAACTTGAAATAACATAAAAAGGTTCCTATAAAAATCCATAAAATCATGCCCTGCCATACTGGGTCAAGGTACAATTATTCCTTTCTGCACCATGTCAAGGTTCACATATCACAAAAAATAATCATCACAATCCATGTAAGACACCATGGTGTAAATCATATAACTATTAATCTGAGAAAAATTATAACAAAAATTCCAAACCAATGTAACTTGGTCCATTCCTCGTACATGGTGCTTCAGGTACCCATGAAGAAGCTGGAAACCCCGTTCCATTAACAACCTATCTATAGTCTACCATATCCCAAATAGTAATCTAGTAGAAATAAAAAGGTTTTCTCAATAAAATTATTAGTCAGTGACATGATGCTACTAAATATCTATCAACAAAAAACCTCTATAACACTACTTTGTAATGTCCCAAACTATATAAACCACACGAATAGTGCTAAATGGGTCAGGTGTTACTACAATTGGCACACCTCCCTGAATGCCAAAGGGTGCAGACAACTAGTGAGGGTGTAAATAGTTATAGTGTGGAGGTTGTACCATCTCAGAGGAAAATAAGGTACTGGTTCAAGTATAATAATAATGACCCAGCAGACTCGAACTAGACCTGTATAGTGGAAGCACATCCAAAAATAGATAAACAACATAAGCAATATATATCAAGATCAATGGAATTTAAATATAATAGCATGTTGAATAACACTTGAAACAGCTTTTCAAACAACAAATCATGCATCCATAGTAGGTCATACATGTAAAGAATCAAACATGCCAATGGATAACCAATAGTATCTATAATAATAACTTCAGAATGCAGATGCAGAAATAAAAGATAAGCAAATTAAAATCCAGCTAGGCATGACCTTAGGGTCAATGCCAAGTCTCAATGAAATGGCCTATAAGATCCAGCTCTAGAAGCTATTCTCTTTCCTACACGTAAATCCATAATGTTTACATGTGTCTTGAAGGGCCTGTGTAGTGTGTGAGATGACTCTCAGCAAGATACCACCCAATGGTGTCTACATAGTATATGTGATTAAGGAGTCATGAATTAATATGATAGTAAATAGTATGATGAATAATTTAAACACAACCTCCACTGTTGCTCATCATCCACTAGGGAGCGCCACGAGATGCCGCCAATTCTAGAATCTCTATCCCGTAACCGATCACAATATGCCTTCTAACCCCTCATGTATCAAGTATTGATGTCCTGAAGGCACATCCAAGAAATAGTAACCTGGCACCATTTGCCTCCAGACACCTAGAGGCTCAAGTACTGACATTCCATGGGCATGACCAAGCAGTAGTAACCAGGCATGATGTGCCTCCTAACAGTTCATGTCTCATGTACCAATGTCCCTTTGGCACGCCCAAATGATCTGATGTTTCCTCACCTTCCACGTGGCTTATATGGAAAGCACCCCCAAAACAAAATCACCATACCGGAACTGTGGAGGCATCTACCAACAAGAAAATTCAAAAACACCTCATCATGGAGTCATCTATGTGCACACAACCCAAAGCCACAATTAAGCGGTAATCACAAAATATATATCCCAAGAAACAACCTCTCTCGAACCTCATTATCCTATAACCATATCGCTTAGAATTTTATGGAACTTCCATCAATGTAACCAGATCCATACCCAACCTGATAGTCACAATTCCTCAAATTTATGGCCACAATGCCAAATCCCATGGTAAAAACCACAAATAATCCAAGTTAAGACCAATTTGTGATCAACATCACTCACTAATATTTGGTTCATTCTTAAGAAAATCTAGGGGTTCCAGCATATACAATATCAAGCATCACGTATTTTTAATTAAAATAATCACTCTAAACTAGAAAATCAATTTAAACGGTTGAATTTCACTAGCCATGTGTTGTACCATACTAGCACTGAGGTCTTGAAATCCTCTAATAACATAATCATTCCTAAAAATTTTAAACTCAAAAGTTTAATCAAAACAATTAAATTATAACCATTTTGGATCCCCTGTCCAAAATGCACAAAATGGGCAACAACCTCCAACCCAGTCGTACTCATGCTTAAAAAGGTATGGGAATTCCCAACGATATCCCATAAGGGACACAATCATTTTATTGTAATAAAAAATGGTTCTCACTCAATACCCGATGTTGTGCTAAAAAGCCATAACCCAGAAATGACCATGAAAAAACAAAAAAGGGCATGCATAACCTACCTTAGAATCATCGATCTAGTCATGTCCAATATCAAGCTCCAATTAAAATCCAATATTTATATATCTACGTTTTAGTCAAATTTCAGAAAATTCTGCTCAGGTGGAGAGTGTGGCATGTGAGAAAACAGAAAAGGAATGATATATGGTGTGTAGGTTTATCCGTCCTAATGTGATCCTTCAGCCACCGATGGACTTAATAACAGACCACAGATGAAGAATGTAGGAGAAGAAGTGTTCTTGGCCTCCCAGAGCATCACAGTCTAAAAATAGGGAAGAAGAAGAAGTTTTCATAAATGAGACATGACGCTCTCCCATATAAACAAATAAAAATAAATGTACACAGTGTATATTAAGAAATACACACCATGTATTATCTTTCAACTTCTTCAACTGACGCGGGTTTCCAGGTCATCATATGGATGAGATTGATTACACTGGTCAACAGCCAGCTAGGACTCAGCTCGTACGCAGAAAGTAAAATACAGGGCGTCTTAAAAAACACTGCACATCGTGTTGTATGTTATTTTTACATAGACACCACATGGAATTTACTTAGTCGGCACATGGAATATACATGCCTAACATATACATTATGTGTACTATGAAGTACATGATGTGTAATATATATGTTTTCTAGAATTTCCCATTTTCTCCGGTTTTCTCAAAAAATATCTCGAAACAAATGAAAAAGAAACCCATACCTTCAAGTAAGAACTGTTTTATAAAAATGTTTAAATAACAAGAGGAAAATGAAATATTTAAGGTTTTGAAAATGTAATAATTAAAAATTTACTAAAATAAAAATTGAAACATAAATAATCTTGTAAAAATTGAGACTCTAAGATAAACTCTAACCTCGTGTCTTGAAATTATTAATATGCTCTCTTAACCAATAAAATTGTAAATTTATATTTTTAATACATTTCATCTTAAATCATATTAAATATTATATTACAAATAATAATTCACTTATAATTTCCAATCATTTATTTATTAATAATTCACCCTTAATGTCATTGTTATTGGTGTTCATTATTTTATTTGTCATACGTGTTTCAGTTTGGAAGTTTCATTGCATGCACAATTTCTATGGTTTTATTATATATTGAATAAAAATAATTTAATTTATATGTATATATATATATATATCATATTTAGTTATTCTATACTCTTTTATAACCATCAAGGATGTTCATTGATAAAATAATGAAATGCCTCATTGATGGGGAAAATACATTGTATGTACATATCAACAATGATTTCAATTTATATTAGAAAAAATAAATAAAAGTTAAATAATTTTTATCATTATAAAATAATAATATAAAAAATATCATAAATATTTATTAAATATATCCTAATTACAATCTATGTAATGTGTAAATGAAAAATTGGATCACATCACATCGTAGACCCGGTAGTCCACATGTATGCTTGAGGGACGAAATCAATTTCCTCAAAATTGGACGGTCAGAGGGAAGATAATATTATATCTTTAAAGATTAATAATAATTTTATTAAATAAATATATAATCATTAAATCCTTCAAATTTTAAATCAATGTGTCTTGAATGAAAATTGAATTACATCACTTTATAGAGGTGGTAGTCTACAAATACACATGGGTGGCATTTTCATTATCCATCTAATGGAAAGGAATTATAGAATAAGATTTAAAATATAATAATACAATTTTAGTGTATTTAGGATATTTATTGCATTAATTTTTTGTCTATATAACAAATTTGAATGATAATGAAAAAAATTGATAGTATTCGGTTAAGATAATTACCACCTCTATGAAAAACCTTCTTTGGATCTAAACATAGGGACCATTGGCTTGGAATTTTATGAAATAAAACACTTCTATAAATTAGATCTTAATGTTCATAATAGATATGTTCACGTTTTGGTCATGTTTACAACATGAAGGAGTTAAAAATAGTATAGAGGAATCACCCTTTTATTAGTTAGTGTAGTGGAAAACTTATAAATATTTTGAACATTAAAATAATATAAGGATACATTCAAGGACTAGTGGTACCAAATTGGAATGATTTAGAATACACGTTGGTATTGGGTTAATAAAAATTCCACTAATTGAATTTAGAAAATATTTTAGGTTATTTGAACAATTATATCTTTAGTTTAACACCACACTAACCCTTTCAATATTTACCATAGTGCAAAATTCTTATCGAGGATAATATTCATTATGATTAGAAATGAAATTGAATTATTTAAAAAGAAAAAAAACAAATTTACAATATAAATATAATTTTATAATATTCATTTTTTATGATTGGTATAAAAATCTATTAAAATAAACCATTAAAAATTTACAAAAAAAATATTGAGATAAAAATTATTTTACAAAAATACAACATACATACTCTATTATTTTTTTATTTTAAATCATTACATTAATTCTAATCTGTTTAACTGAACAAATTATCAAAACCATTATTTAAATTTATCACTAATAGTCATTAATTTAATTTATTGAGGTAAAATCACATTTCTAGAGTATAAGAAGTTTTTCATAAGAAAAAAATATATGTTTTTTCTACAAATGCCTCTATTATCCTTTTTAATCATGTAATAACTAATAAATAAATTTTTTAAATCAGTAATAAATACACTTAAACATGTTTAATAACAAAAAATTAATTTAAAAAATATGAAAAAATTCATATAAAAAAAATAAAAATTATTCATTAAGATCAATAATATTTCCAATGTGATTTAGAAATTATTTTCAGAAATTTTATTTTATTTATATACAATATAATGTTCTTTATATTTTATTTATTCAAAAAAAATTAAATCTCCATGCTTAAAATTCTATAAAAAAAATTAAATAGAAATAGATTATAAGTTTTTGAGGTGTTAGATTCAACCCCTTAGAAAAATATCATGCCAAAAAATCCTTTATGATACAAAAAATAAGGATTCACTTACGTAAGTACATCCTCACATTCCCATGTATATTCCTTTAATATATGGTTACTCCATCGAACATTTACTAGGTGAGTATTCTTAATCGATTGAAAATTATATCTATGATTTTTTTTTCCCACACGTTCTTCCATATAAGAGACATCATGCTCTAATGGAATGACCAGTGAGTTTAGTACATGTGAATAAATAGGTATGTTATTCCACATGAGAGATAAATGAAACACATAATGAACATGATATATGATTGGTGGTAGATAAAATTGTTATGATATCATTTTGATATTGTCAATAACCTCATGTGGGCTAATATATCTGGGTTTTAACATCCCCATTTTTAAAATATCATATCTTCCTTCCAATGATATATTTGTTAGAATACCTTATCACCTACTTTGAACATTAGATCGCACCAATTATTATCAACATAACATTTCTATCGACTCTGAACATCCATGATGTGATGTTGAATAGATCAAACCTTTTTAGAAATTTCCTCAACTAATTCAACTCCCAAATAGCATTCATTCTACAACTTCATCCCATTATGTTGGATTTCTTCACTGCAATCTGTCTAAGAAATAAAATGATCCATCTAAAAGATGAAATGAAAAAAATTATAATAAAAAACATTGGAAAGGGAAATTTATTGATCCCAACCTCCATTTAAATCCATAGTGAAATATATCAGCAAATATTTTTGGGGTAGAATGTTCCTTTTATATAAAACACTATTCTAAGGATGATATGCAGTTTTAAATTATAAACTGAATATCCATCAAGAGATGAACATATATAGATTACATCATGGTGAACCCCAAATCCCAATCAGTTAAAATTAAATTTGGTACTAAATGAAATATCACAACATCATTAATGTATAACATAACCAGATGATCAATGAAGAAATATTCTATAATAGAATGTAAATAAACTCCTTTTGTATGGAGATTGATTACAACCCAAATACCATTATAGCCATTAAATTTCAGGGTATGTTCTATAAAGTTTTCCATACTGACATTTTCCCATTCCGATTTATTATTAGGTTATTGATTCATCATACACTTATATTAATACTTATTTTCCATAGATTTATGATACACTACGAATCGTTGTACTTACTTGAAAAAAACTATCTTTTTGTTATTTCTTGAGAAATAATCTTTTATACTTCAATAAAATGTTGTTCATTTTTTCTGAAAAGAGAATGAAAAGTAATGTTATTTATCCAAAAACTCAATCTTGATTTCTTTTATTAAAGGGACACATATTATATTCCATAATATGATCATTCCATAATTGTCAAATATAAAATTCAAAATAAGAAATTCGTTTTTTATCAACAATATACCTTACTCATGTACTTCTTTAATCATCTCAATAATTTATGGTAAGATATTCATCTGAGAAATATTAGATTATTTTACATTCTAAATGATTTATGGTCCATCCATTAAAAAATATAATCTATTTTTCCACTTTCATTCTTCCACATGTACAAACTAGCATGGTCCCACATCATTACATAGTAGAGTAATCATATATTTTGTAACCAACCATCCCATCGGTTCAATTAAATTTGTTTCACATTCAATTATCAAATGGAATATATCCCACTTCCAAGTTAAATTGGTGTGTGGATTATCTATCCATTCATAATTTATCATTATGTGTTAGTAATATCAATCTAATCAATGAAAACAATGGATATAAACTACCATAAATAGACTATCATATTATTCAATAATGTATATCATATAAGTAGTTAGTGTTTAGCTTTTGGGAAGATTTTAATAAATTGTGTTTTATTGTTTTGTAAAATTGAAAATCTTCTCATTTAGTTATTTTTCAAGAATATTTTTATTTTAATTATTCATTAGTGTTTACTAAATTTTGAATCATGTGTATTTAAAATATCCTCACTTAATTAAGTGTTTAAAATATTTTTCTATTAGTTATTTAATGTTTTATAGTTTCCATATTATCAGAATATTTGTTTTTATTACATTGACTGGAATTATTTTTTGAATGTATGTTCCCTCAATATTATCGTTAATTTTTTCAAATAATATTTTTTATTTTACTCCTTAATGTAAATGTATATTTATTTTATTTTTAATCAGATATACCTAAATTTTCATAATAATATTTTATATTACTTGTAAATTATTTTTTAATTTTATTTTTATTGAATTTAAGAATTATTTAACATTTGATCATTTATCCATATTAATATTATTTTAATTATTTTTATAATAATACAAAAATAAATTTTCTAATTATTTTATTTAACTGTACATTTCCTTTATATTCAATTATTTATCCTCACTAATTTTTTTTTACCTTTATGTAAGTGTTTTATACCTTTTTTAATATCTTATTCTATTCTTCAAACACCTCTATAAGTCATTGAAAATCAGTTGTAACCTAACATAACTTGTTTTTTACACTTACATATCATGTTCTATAACCTTACATAACTTCATGTTACCCTTACACGTGTATTTGAATTTACTCTTTACTTTTACATAAAATTTATTAGATAATATTACATAAGTGTTTATGACCATTAAGGGCATTTTTTATTATTCTGACATAATTTATAAAAATTTTATGTTACCATTAAATAACTGTTCATTACCATTATACATCATATAAAAAATTTCGTTTACCCTTATGTGGCATGTTATTCTACAATTACACACCATATGTAGTTTTCTTTTTACCCTTATATACACTATTTAAATTGAGTCATACCCATACAAATATTATAGAAAACTTTTTTACCTTTACATTCTATTTGAAATTTCTATTTTTACTTTTTGTGAGTATTTGTTTTATAATTTTTCAAGCTTTGAAAATTATAAGTTAACATTTTATGAGAAATATATGTTCCTTTACATAGCATACATATTACCCTTACATTAAATTTTTTGTTTTATATTTTCTCAAGAACTCTAAATAGAATATTAGTAAGATCTACTCCCTCAAATGGTACCACTTCTCTTCTCCATAGTGGTATCACACACCTTTAGTATACATGCATGAATGGAGTGATATACATAAAAAATGAGGTAATGTCAATATATTTCTATTTTTATTTATAATCATTGGTTATAAATATGTGTTGATTAATTATGAAATAGCCACGTTGAGAATATTCACATGATATCCTTTAATGAATTGTAGATGTTAGAGTTGGTCTATAAAAAAGGCCATGGAAAATTCGATAAGATTGGAAGAAATAGACACAAAGTATTTCAATTTTTTAATGATTTTCTTTTGTAATGACATTAACATTTAGAATTCTTATTTAGAACAACTCTAGTGTTAATGGTGTTTGGAGGAGGTTCGGAGGTGTTTGGAAGTGTCTGAGAGTAGAAGGGGAGTGACACTGCCTATTTGGGAAGGTTTAAAGCATTGATTCCGTGAATGCACATTGATAGTGGTAATATCATTGTAGTATAATTTCAATGTGTTTTAGGGATCCCATGGTGATTTTTTTCAAAATACTACCGTTTTATGGGTAGTTTTGTCAAGGAACATTGGATGTGGTTTATACCCTTCATATCAGGTGATGTCTGCGTCATGGATAAGTAGATACAGTTTAAGAGGAGGCTCAGTTAGAGTTCTAGGATAATTACACTTTAGAAATATATGTATTGTGGATATAATAAATATCAAAGGATCTTCCAAATTTTCTATGGTCTATGGAATAGCATCATACACTATTTCATGGCCTCCTTCCTTGTTTACAAGATCATCAGCATCTATGTATCTGTGATTCTCACATATGGTTTCACAAATAAGGATGTGGTGTAAAGATTAGAATTACATTGTATCCAATTTATTTTTTACGTATTATATGACATGGTAGTAGTTGTTGTGTTGTTCTCTTCTATTTTAAACAACATGTATAAATTCTAAACCCCACTACACCTCAGTCACTAGTACTTCGTTCCCCTAATTTCACTAGTGATATAATACCATCCTGAGGATAAATTTCTTCCACTTTAATATGTATTTCAACCCCACATAGAGATCATATTTCTTTTGTGGTTTAGGTGTGTCCCTTCCTCCATTTTTTTGGAGTTTCCACAATTTCTTCCCAAGATAATGGTGCTGTTGTGGGAAATATAATGGTTTCAATAATAAGATGTTGTGAGTTATCATGTTTATGATAAAAAGTGTTCTCCTTCATTTTTTAATTTCTTGTTGCTTTCCTTTCCACCAATTCTCAAACTGCAGATCATGAATATATGTTTATCTTAAGTGGTCTCCCATTTCTCAAATTCTATATCATGTGGGATGGGTTTTAATCATATTATCTTTATGGAAATATGGTTTTTATATAGATTAATGGAGAAAATTATTTGGAAACTAAAATATAATGATTTAGGGATTGAACATCTTTTAATTACATATTTTCAAATTATTTTTTGATGCCATGGATGTATGGGAAAAATACCCCACTGAAAATGGTGGCCATTGGGGTCTATGTTGGGGATAATTTTACATGTTCTTTGAATCCTTTTTTATTGTGATTATTTTTAATCACCCATATTAAGAAATTTTCTAACCATATATATAAGATTCATATAGTGGATTCCCAAGGATGTATGTATTATATGATAATGCAATTAAAATAAAGATAAATGTGAAGAATCTCCCTATATATGTTTGGAAAATGTTATGTGATGTGAAGTGTTTTTATATTCTATAGTGATGATATTTTGTGGTGAAGTTATGATTTATTACGTTTAGTGGAGTTAGTGTACTGTGGGTTGGTCTATCATGTTGTGTTGTGGGGGTGATTTTGTTGAGATTTGTGGCCATGATGATGGGTGTTTGCAATAGAAACATGGTTGAAATGTATAGTTTTGATGTAGCGGTCAAAGTGTTAGCACTGTGAGTTTGATGTGTTGATAATGATGAGATTTTTTTTGAGATTTAGTGTTCTATTTTCCCATGTAGTAATAGAGTTTTTCAATAATTATTGAAATGGAATGGCATGGTTTTGTTATTGGATGGAATTGGTTAATCCAAAATTGAGTAAAAATGAGTTTTAAAATCAATGGGAAAATTGAATGGAATTCGTTGGAATTATGATTCAAGAAATTATCATAAACTCATAAAGATGATGAAATGTGAAATGCTGATTATGGAATATTTTGTGGTGTTCTGAACTTAGTGGTGGAAGCAGAAGTGGGGGTTTTGTGAGGTTGGGTTGTGATGTTATTATTTTGTTTGTTCTTATTGTAAACCCATGTGTTGGTATTGTTTATTAAAATGATATATACCATATATTTCATTATGATTTATATTTTCACCGTACCCACGTAGAGAACCATATTTTGACACACATATATCTATATAGGGACTGATTTTTCCATCATCTCATTGATATGGATGGACTTATCGCTACCTATTTTTTCATGTTCTTCCATTGAGTAAATGATCACATTAATGGAAATTTATAGCACGAAGTTAAAAGTACACTATTGAGATATGGTTTTATTATAATGGCCTAGTATTGTTAATGAGGTTTTTAATGATATTTATTATGGTGGGGGTCATTCAAGATAGGTGGTGGAAATGAGGTTGATATCCTCCATGTTCATGATACCCTACTACTCTGAATTGGTGATGTGTTGGATCAGGTGTATGTGGGTGTGGTTTGATCTGGTCTTTCAAGGCGGCGATGATATGATGTGTTGGAATAAGATTATTAGAGCGATATGTGATATGACTATGTTGTGAGGTTGTGGAATATGAAATTCTATAAAGAAGAGAGGAGATCATCATGGAAAATGATGTTGAGTTGTGTAGATGTAAATTAGTGGGGAATAGGTGTGAAGGTTACCTTTATCAATATGATTCTTATTATACTTTTATATATGAATTCCATATTGGGTTACCAATCTGTGGTGAGGATGGGATTCTGTTATTTAACCAATTAAGGTTATTTTGGTTATACTGTTTTCTCAATAGTGTGTTATTATGCTGCTTCACATTTTCACAAGAGGAATTGGTAAACCTATTGGGTATAATTTATGTTCAACCTATGCATATAAAACCAATTTTTAGGTTTTCATGAGAACTAAAAATAATGTTCTCAACATTACCAACACAGAATATTGGGTAAATTCAATTAAGCTACATTAGATTTTACTTTTTTTTATTTCCAGATTTTTAACCCTATTTGTTTTATCCAAAAAAAATTATTTGGTTTTGGTTTTTTTATATTATTTAATGGAGGTTATTTATTGTTGATATTTTTTCTCCCAATAATTCTTTTATTATTGTGGGTAATTCTTTGCATATTAAAAATTATAAAACCATGGTTCTAGTGGGTATTTAGGGCCTACAAGATGTTGAACATGAGGGTAATTATCTCCCTTTCTCCATCTTCATCCCATAATGAGTACATTTTGGGGGGAGCTGTCATTACATATTGGTATCATCAATGATGGTTGAGATATAAGATTGAGTTTTGAGTTAGAAATATTAATGACTTCAGGGGTTTGTATGAAAACTATACTATTCGATAACAGTTCATTATGTAATCTTGGGAGACCAATTAGGATTCCGTTTTTATCCCCTATCCCCCCAAATTATATTGTGTATAGTATATATGATTATTGGACCACTAAGTGAGTAGGCTCAATTTTTTGGTTATAGGCATATGATAGTTACAAGATTTATGGTTGATGTGTGTTCTTATTTGAATTAGGTTGTTTCGGTAAATTTTTAATGATTTGAAAATTATATATATAAATATTAAAAACCCTCTATACTATCTAGTTTAGAATATCCATGTTTCCATATCAGTTATGGATTCTTGAAGTCAACTATATGTGATTTATAAAATAAAGTTTTAGTAGGGTAACCCATTTTATTTCCCAAGGGATGATCTTATTGGGAGGATTATCTGTGGTATAAAATACTATACACATTTTAGTCTAATTAATTGAAATGTATGAGTGTGGTGTTTTGGATGTGAATATAGAATGGTTATTGGTGGAGCTTGAAATCCCTTTTGGTTCGATCCAAGACCCAAATATGTACTATATCATGAAGAAATTATCCTGACATGGAGAGTTAGGCATCAGTGGTGGACACTATTTCATAGGTACTAGAAAGCGGCTGATGTTTCACGTGACACATTTCAAAAATGATTTTTGAGTATAGTTCATTTAGAAATCATTGAATGCAATGATGAAGTAGAATATTTTTCTCTTAATTAAGGGTGCTTTTCTATAAATAATTTGTGGATTATGTTCTGTAAAATTTATCATTTTCTTCCAGATGATTTTCACAATGGAGATTCTCGTATGATAAATCATGGGGATGAAATATGTCCATCATTCCAATATACAGTTACTCCCATTTTGACACTAAGGAATCAAGTTGTTCAGAAAATGGTAGGGGTTATCACCAAGATTCACTAATTATGAGGTTTTATATAAGAGGGGAACTAGGGGGTTCTTCAAGAAATAGATTTTTTAGTAGAAGTTCTTAGGCACTAGGTCCGTCATGGTTTTTTCTAGTGGGTTTTCGACCTCAACTGCATTTTCTTATCCAACTGGGCCTAGTTATTTTCATGCTATTTGGGGGATTTGGGCTAGGTTGTTTTGACTTCCGGGTTATTAGACATAACTATAACAACTTCTTATGGTTCTCTATGAAAATTCTAGTTGATCTAGTCAGGTTCAGCACAAGACAAATATGTTTTTACCATCAAGTCCATTTTAGTCATATGGCAATAGGCATATGCTCTATAGAGTTGGGATTGAGAAGATAGGGGATTATATATAGATGTTACTCATGTTCAACTACCCTAACATGATAATTATCAATTATGTAACCACTAGTAGAGAAGACTGGGATATAAGAATAGTAAATTTCATACACTTGAGGCAATAGTGCAATAGTATCCAATGATAATTCAGGGTATACCGATCTTTTCATGGATACTGGATTGTCCTTTGTTTGATTCTTTATATTCATAATCCTTTATTTCACCTACTCTAGCCCATTCTTTAGGACTATACATAGAGAATCATTATATTAATTTTTGTTGCCTATTCCATTCAAAGGCTAGATTATAATTTTTTATTTGTGTTGGAGGTGTAGACTAATTATGTGGCCATATGAGTCCTATAGAAACATTTAATTCTTAAAACATAGCCATAAAATGTGCTCAAAAACTGGTTTTATTCTATCAATGATGTTATCGACTAATCACAAAATTATATTTGTGTTCTCATTTGTGGATGGAAGTGGGTGTCTTTTCATGGGGAGTAGAGTTCTTAGGAAGAAAATAGACGTGTGGTGACCATTCATTACTTGATACTTATATTGTTTGTGGAGTAAGAGGATGTTTGGATGAATGAGATTCCTATAATAATGGGGTAGTTTTTGTACGTTCCCCCAAAGGAGGTTGTTTAATTTCCCCTTGATGATAATGTAGAGTTTGGGAAATACTTAAATCTCAGTGCTTCTCTGATATTGATGTATCCCTGTGAGATTAAACAATCTAGTTGTAAGAGATGAGGTTTAAAATTTATGATATAATTCATAAGGTTTTAATATGGACATCTTTTTCACTGTGGTATACTCCAGTGTTGTTCTCTAAGAAGGAAGATAGTATCTTGAGGTTTTGTATATACTATCGATGGTTTAATCATGTGAAAATAAATTATCCTTATACTCTTATGAGGATTTATTCACATTTTAACTAGTTGTGAGGTGGGATTTTTTTTTCAATGATCAATCATCAGTATACATATCACTAGTTGAGGGAGAAGGATGATTGTATCCTGAAGTCTATCTTTAGATATAGGTATGGATTGTTTGATTTAATTTTTATGTCGTATGTTGTCAAAAATTTGCCAGCTAAATTCATGGTATTCATTAAATCCATGTTCTGTTAATCCCCAGAGTAGTGTTTAGTCTTGTTCATTGAAAACATATTGATCTACTTGTTTAGTAGGTGGATCATTCTGATCATATCAGAGTTTTCTTATAGGTTCATCAATACCACCAACTCTCTAAAAAGTTGTAACATTTTATATTTTGTACATGATTGGTGAATTTTATTAGGCATTTGGGTCCCATAAAGGTGTGTCTATGGACCCATAAAAGGTCAAGGTATTTTATTTCATTAGAAACCCCCAAAATCATTATAGACATTCATATTTTTATTATCACTGGATATTATAATGTAGTTATACTTTATTTCTCTCATGTTCCATACCCCCTAAGAGAGTTGACCAGGAAGGACTAATATTTTGTATGGACTAATTAATGTCAGGAATTTTTCAATAATCTAAAGGGTAGACTGGTCAGATCTCCAGTTCAATAAATTCATTTGGAGGGTGTGTTTTCTCTATTTTTGTGATGATTTTAAAATGGGATTGGAATTTATCTTATTCCACCAGAAATAAATGATATCTTTTTGGGACTAGTTACAAATATCACCATTATTATAACTCTACCGCCCATGATATATTGATAGTAGTGGTTGGGTTTTCTCTGAAGTTGTGGTGAAATTAACTCATTGGGTATTTATTTATGTTCTTCAGATACTAGAAAATTATAAGGTATATCATTTCATAGTGTGATCAGAATTTTGTGGCAATTGATGTGGATATAGTTTCTTTAGGATTATGACTTAATGATATCCAACACGTCATGAATGGGGAGTGTATAGGATGATAAATGGAGTAGGATATCTTGGAAGAATACTGTTAGGGAGTCTAGATATGTTTTTAGATCAATGTTCTTGTATAAAACCATTTACATAGATGAAAGGTTGTTTAATAGTTTATATTCCCTGATGCAGGTTACATCGTTGTATTTTATGATGCATTCAGTGGTGGATTCTCATTGGGAAGACTCATAGGTAGAGGTAAAGGGAAATTTTTTTTCCATAGTTTTGCACTATGGTGGGGTAGTGGTCAAAGGATGGTTATAAATTGATTTTGTTCAAGGGGAGACTACTTTTTTGTTATGATATGTAAGGTGTTACATTTTGTGTTTTACATCTCATAATTAGAGGTATAATATAGTGTATCAAACATTTATCATAGCTTGAAGATGTATTTTGGGGGGCCTAGGATGAAATGGGTGGTGGTAGAGTTTGGATCCCATTTTTTATTTTCCAGTAAGTGATGGTTTGTCTCTATGTTCCTTATAGTTTTTTGAAGCATATGTATATTATAGAGTTGAAATTGGATTACACCTTGATATAATTTATTACTGAATTACCATGTTTATAGGGATTTTGCGATGTTATCTTAGTAATAAAGGATTGATTAATGAAATCTTCCAAATCCATAGGGGATAAGGGGTCAGGGGTTATGAATGTTTTAAAAATGATGTATGTGGATGAAGTGGTGTGGTTTTATGAAGTATTGTGTTCCATAATCATGGATCAAGATGAAAATTTTAATTTCTTAGTCTATAGGGGATTTTATATTGGTTTTTACAATTATTTATGCATCATCACTACTTTCCACCCATAGATAGATGAAAAAATAGAGTCGATTATCTTGATATTGTTGGATATGTTGTGGGCCTTCTTTTAGACATCAATGGATCTTTGTTAAAAACACATTTACTTGGGTTTATAAGATTTTAATAATCTCTATAACTCATCCATCAGTGTGGTCCCATTTGAGGCTATTTATAGGAGGCCATGACAGTCTCTTTTTTGCTAGATCAATGGTGGGGAGTCATCAGTTCTCAGTCCCTATATGTTGCACATGACTATAATGAAGGATCATTATTTTCATGAGGGGATGTAATCTAAAAAGGACTGGAATATTCTTATTCCATTAATAAGAGAATTCACTTTGAGTTTAATGTTATATTCCTTGTGTTCTTAAAGATGCATCATCAATTTTGGTATTAGAGGTTTTGTAGAGGGAGTAATCTCTACCCCAATTTTATTGCCACTTTTATGACTTTGGGATTTATTGGTCAGGTGGATAATTAGTTAACTAATCTAGAATAGCTAAAAAGGATCCATGATATTGTCTACATCTATTATATCCACGTCCAACATCATGATGGATCAAAAATCATTCACAGGGGAGAGTTTTATATCGAGGAAGACATGATGTTCACGGAGCATTCAATGGTTATCCAGCATCATTAGGAATATGTGTTGTGATGATGGAAATTTTTTTTGGTTCATGTGTTATGGGGGAATAGTGGTTGGGAAGAGAGTACATGGGATTGAGAGATATAGATGCATACCCAATATCAATAGTTATTATGAACATGTTTTTTATTCTTTTTTTTTGATTTGGCTTGAAGATGAATATTTTGAAATCTTATTGGTTAATGAGATGTGATTTTTCTTGTTGTGATGCACATTTTAATATTTAAATCATAGGAAAAAAGGGAGTACATGATTCTTAATTTAGACATGTTTTAATTTGACATGATAAAACCATGTAGGATAGTCAGTTCCACCCAGAGTAGAAAATAAATTTAAATAGAAGATAAAATAATATGAATTTTTTGCATTAGGCTCTGTTTTGTGGTGGTATTGGTAACCATTGGATTGGGTGTTTTATTTTTTGATGGTAGTGGTTATTGATAGCTTTATCTTTAAGGTGCAAGAGATGGTAATCTGGTTAGTGGTGTATGGATGTTGGTTTGCATCTAGTTGGGAATATGGTAAAGTGGATTCATTTTCAGGGATTTCTTGTAGGAATTTTTTTCTTATTTATTGCATATGGGTTGAGGTGTGGTTGTCATTAAATTTTAATGAGATTTATGAGAGTTTCTTGAGGGATATATGTTTAGACATAATCACTCTTTTACTGCTAGGATATATTTGATTCTTGATTGTGAGAATAGTTTAACTAGTGTATGACGTAATCTATCAGACCTTTAATCATGTTACACTGTAGAAATTATAGTTTTAAAAGTGTTCAGAATAGGTTGTGAGGTTTTTGGAGATGATTAAGTGGATAAGGGAAATTCCACGTACAATTTTGGAAGGGTTGGGACCTAGTTTCTATGGTTGAAATGATATGTTGGTCACTGTAGAGTAGTAGGATCTTTCTACAGTGTAGTTATCCCTAATATGTTTTTAGAGCCAATTCCATTTTTATGGTAGTTGTGTTGTGGATAATTGGATGCAACATATCCCCTTCTTGATAGGTGATTTATGTATCATTGAGAATAAACTATTCCATAAGAGGATGCTGGGGGTTTATTTTAGGGAAACATGTTTTAAGGAAGATTTGTGTCATAGAGATATGTTTGGAACACATCCTCTTCTTAGTTGTCAGGTGTCTAAGGCATAACAGCTTAACCTACATCGTGGTTTCCTTGCCCATTTATAAAAATGGGGCATGTAGTTGTCAACATCTCTTAATGTTTTTTTTTTCTAGAAGGGATTAAAATTGTTGATGGGTCTTGTACATCGGCACATTTAGATTTTAGGAAAATAATGGTCTTTTATAGGAGGCTTCTCCATGCCCTATTATTTTATATACTATGTATGTAATTTATATAATTTTCAAAATAATTAACTTCTACTTTTCCCCTATCAATTATTAAGTGTCACATGTTCATTAAAATGGTCACAATGAGACCCCTTATTAGATTTTAACCTTAATCCATGACAATATATGGGGGTTCCTATGAGTCCTCCCATCAATTTTTTATTTTTCCCACTCTTTCTTCACCATGGAATGCTACTGTTGAGTTAAAACTAGTAATTTTATTATTTTTTTGATTACAATGTGTTGTTGGGTGTTATGATCAGTGTGAACAATGTGTTCTACATCATTTTTTCACAGGAATTTTTTTTCTTTCAACCGAATTTTGGAAGCGGATCATATATCATTTTTTGAGGAAGGGGATCCTTGTTTCTAATGTTTTCTACCTTGTAGGATGTCGTTTAATCTTATTATCATTTGGTATGATGTTTTCCATTAATATTAATGGAGATAATTAATATTTAATTTAAATTAATAGAGATTTGTATTGAACCACATTCATCTAAATCATTTGAAATTATTTTGAGATGTTGTAGTTATAAGGGATAAAGGAGCTACTAAAAATGGTGGATGTTGGAGTATTTGTTTGTGCTTATTTAAAATGAGTTGTGAATAATTTATTATTTTGATTATATAGAATCATCATAAAATGTATATTGAATAACCACTTATATTTGTTTATTAAAATGGTTTCACTATAATGTATGGATTTTTTTATATTACCTTTATAAGTAAATATAAATATGAAGAATGTACCTTTACAAGTCTATAAAAATGTTATGTGATGTTAATGTTTGGTTATGTGATTCTCTATTTCTGTGTTTTAGGATAGGTATTTTGGGCTATGTGTGTTTGTTTTACCATGATATATGGTGGTGTGTATGGTTGTGTAGTAGGGTTTACTGAGATTAGATGTGTGGTGGTGCTATTGGGAGGTTATGAAAGAAATTAGATGGAAATGTGTATTTGTGATGTGGCTATGAATGTAGTTGCAGAGTGAGTTGGTTTTATTGACAATGATGATGGGTTTCTTGTTTTGGTATGTGTTTTTTAGTTATATGTGTTATAATGATGTTGGTAAATACTGATTGAAATGGAAGGGGATTGTTTTTGTAATAAGATGGAATTGCATGATGAATGACTGAGTAATACTGGGTTTCAAAATAAAAGTGCTAAATGAATGGAATTGCAGAGTAATATGAATCTAGAAATTTGATTAAATTGATAAAGAGGATAAAACATGAAATTTGGATTTTGTATTATTGTGTGGTGTTTTGAATTTAGTGGTTTTATTGAATGTTGTAGTATTGTGAGGTTTTTTGTGATGTTGTGAGTTTTTTAGTTCATTTTGTGAACCCATTGGTTGGGCATTGGAATTAGTAATATATATACCATATGTTTCATTATTATTTATATATGCACCACACCCTCATTCATAACCATCTTCAAAACCCCATATATCGATTCAAGGGTCATTTTCAAAATATCCTAGTGATAAGGATGGATTGTAGTTTACCTATTCTTTCCCACTCACCCTTCTAGAAAATGTTAACATACACAGGTTATGGTGGCCATAAATCAAAGTGAACTATTGAGATATAGTTTTAATTTGATAGCCCATGTGTCTTCAGGTGGGATTTGAAGAGATGGATTAGGGGGTTATTCATGGAAGTATGTTGGAATGATTATGATGTCCTCCATGGCCATGATACCACACTACTCAGGATATGTGATGTGTTTGCTCAAGGGTCTACGAGTGTGGTGTGATGTGACAGTGTTGTGGGATAATAATCTAATGTGTTGGCATAGGTGTATTTAGTAATGATTTGATGTGATCATGCTATTTTATGGTGGTCTATTATAAGTCATATATAATATATTGGAGTGTTAAGGAATATGATTTTTTAGTGTGTGAATAGAAAATCAGTGAGGAAATAGTGTAGGCTAATATATGTTGAAATTATTCATATGATATTATTATAATTGGATGTGTTATTTGGTTATAATTAAATAGTGACCATGATATTTTGTTATTTGACATTTTTTAGGCATTTTAGATCTATTGTTTGTTAACTGGTGCATTAGTATGCTCCTTTCACATCAGAATGAGAAAATTTTGTTTTTTATGGAGTATACTTTTATGCTCACTCTATATGTATGAAAATTATTTATAGGTTTCTATGAGGAATATGTGGATTATGTTTTTCATTACTAGCAAGGTCTATTTGGTCATTTCTGTGTTGCTACTTTAGCATTTAATTTGGGTATTTATTTGTCGTCATTTATCTGTATCTGTTTTATATACTTGAATTTTGGAATTGTTTTAGTTTCATTATTTGGTACATAATGGAGTTGATTGAACATTATACAATCTCCAGATCCAACATTTATTATAGATTGCAATGCCTCCTAAATTTAGACTTATATACCCTCATTTCTAATTTCAAACCCGAGGTCTCTCAGAGGTAAGACTCGAACGTCATTATCTACCGTTCTTCAAATCCAGACAAAGTGGTGTAATTTGGACGGACAAAATTTTTATAGAAAATAAATAATGAGTATTTAGATATTTATTTGTTCTACATCAATCCTTTTTGGGATGAATATCACTAATACAAAGTAGTCCTTCTTCATTGAAATCTCTTAGTTGTTTAGATAGTTTTCATTATCTAGAAAAACCGTCTGTAATTCAATGTAAAAAAATAGTTATACCTTTATTAGAAATAATATTTCTTCTTGTCCATATATAATCAGAAATGAGAAATACCCATGTTTTAATTTTCACACCTTGGAATATATAAATGTAAGTTCTATTTGGGTTATACCTCTTTGTGGGAAAATTGTTGGAAAGGGTTCATCATTTGATTAAATATATTGAGATATTAATGTTCCTATAAATAGTTATAAAGTTTGTTCATTACAATAATAGAATAGGCTGAGTCACCAACATAAAATGAGTTATTATATCTTTATTTTATATGTTTTTATTACCTATCATTATGTTAGAGTGAATTGAAGTGTATATTAGGTTCTCTATTAATAGAACTAATATAAAAAACATGGGGTAACTTTTCATTATTTTTATTTCACTATCTATATACTTGAAAACCACTCTTACATATAATTATTATTATGTGTTTATAAATAATATCATGGTAATTTTGTAATCAAGATTAAAAAGTTAAAAAGCACCATTCACCCTCCTCTACTCCATCATGCATTCAAATACACTACCCAACAATTGCTATCATTCGTAGTTCTTTAAAGGATAGATTATTCTCTATTGTTTATTTTGATACTCTATATCACCATTAGATAGTTTATGATATGATTTTTTCATTTTTGTGTCGTACCAATATTCTATTAGGAAAAAATATATGGAAATATCATTTTTTTTCAATGGTATGTTAGGAAAATGAATCCATTAATCCTCTTAGACAACCTAACATCAATGGATTTAATTATATAAAGTAGAAGATTTAATGGTTATATTTTAAAATAATATTGATATAGAATGTTGGATTTTCCTGATTAAACATTATAATTTTCTTAAAGTAGATTTATATACATTAACTACAAATGATTATAAAAAGTTTGTTCTAAATTATAAAATCATGAATAGACATTATTTTTTTTATGCATACACATTTTTGTCATATTTCATCATGAAAAATGATTATGTCCTTTAGAATACATCAAATTTCACTTGTCATTATATTGAAAATTTTTAGAGATACAAATTAGGAATAAATCATGCATAATTTTAGGAATTAATAATGTAGGTTCATGAGAACATCTATGAGATATATAATAGATATTCCAAGATTATGAATGGAATGAATTCTTTCAGGGATACTATATTGAATAATGTACTTATAAATAGAATACTTCAAGAATAAATTTTTTTTTCACTCAATGAATGTTTTAATCAAATAAAAAATTTATTCAATAAATATAATGTGGACGAAATGGCAGGATCTCTTCTTCAAATCGTGTTGGAATTGAATAATAGTGATTGTGTAGCTACTAACAAAAAGCAGGGAGTAACATTTAAATATTATATGTATTTTTCTTCTGACTCTTCTAATAAATTTTCATGATCACCAAGTAGTGAAAACTGAAATGAGCTGAATCCATAGGATAAATTCTTAAAATAACTGGTGATGAAGGATCAAATTTTAGGGGAATTATGTTCAATGAAGAAAAAAAGTGGCATAAAAAAGAATGGTATTTCATGTAAACACACAACTATCTCAAACATAACTGCTCTGAATGTATGGCTATAGGACACATCAACCCCAATTTTCCATGATTAATGAAGGATGGGAATGCTCATAAAAACACTAATGGGTGGATGCGTGACAATCATGATAGATGTAATTGAACTCAAGAGACATGTTTATGCATTGAGGATCCATAAACTGACCACTAAATATGTAATATTTATTTTATGCACAGATAAGATGAGGTACCTGAACTATTATCTTCACCACTATTTAATCCTTCTTATGATACAATAAAAATCATATTAATAAAATATAAGAATCATATTCATGTACATTGGATGAAAAAACAATATAAAAGTGTGGGTTATAAGGAATTTAAATTAGAAGGAAAGATTATAATATGGTCCTTGTAATATTATTTAGTTTCTTAAAAAAACATAGTCATAAATATTTTAAATTCAAAATTTATAATAAAAGTTCAAAAAGTGGAAATATGAATTATAAAAAATATACTTCATGTTCTTGTTATAAAGTGATAACATGATTTCAAAAAACAAGAATTTATTAAATGAGAATGAATTATATCATGATTTTATGTCAATAAATAATGAATACCAATAAAGGAAATTCAAAAAAAATAGATGAAATGTATAAAGAATATAAAAAATGTATGAAGCTAAAATAGGGAAATAATAAGAAAAGGAATTCATCTTTATTATCTATTGATAAAGTCTTGACCTATTTATGAAATTATATAAAATAACATCATAATTTAAAAAATGAAATAGTTTATATCAAATATTCTTTGAATAATTTTGTTTAAAGGAAATAAAAATTTGATAAGATGATGTCTGTGAATAAACTGAATATATAGAAATATTGATATGGATATAATAAATTGATTTATAAGATGTACTATTTTATTTATAATAATAATTCTATAGAAAAGGTATCTAATTGTTAATTTTTTTAGTGCAAAATATATTGAAACATCACATATAATTTATCATTAAAACATCATCAAATATTAGGACAAAAAAGTTATTCCTTTCATTGTCTTATTTATATTTTAAGAGTACTAAAATGGGTATGATGTATTTCATATATCACAAACCAACTAAGATACCCTTTGTACGATGATACCCAAGATGACCCTAACATTTCTCAAATGAAATCCCTTAAATCCATGAGTTAGTGACTAGAACCAATAATCAATGGAACGTTAAAGGGAATTAGTTTTCCAAACGAACAAACCATACAAACATAATAATGGCTGATAAATTATAATCAATTTTTATGTTAATAACTCCACATTAATAAAAGTACTTCTTGAATATTGATAATCATCCCAAGGTGATATATAACTCAAAGGATAACATAACATCCATCAATATGAAGTCGCACAATCACTCTATAACAGGTGAACCATAGCTCCACCAGTCACCACCACCACTCTTGTGTTTCGTGGATAAAACAAAAATCCATCCTCCATGTGGTGGTTTCCCTTTCCTGGGACATGACATAAAAATATAAAATTTCATGAAGGAAAATTTAAGGTTTGATTTGAATGACCTAGTAGTGTCTCACTAACTATTTCATAATCAATACCATACAAATTAAAGAATTTATGTTTCAAATTTAAATATAACAGGGTATATAACCATATATAAATATTCGAAAAAAACATGTTTCAAATAAAAATATGAAATATATGTAAAAGTATTACTAAATGAACATTTAATATAAATATTTCTTTAAAAAAAATAGAATGAATAAGATAATATTAAAAATAATGGCATGTTTAATCAAGTCAAAAACAACAAAAGCACCATGGTCATGAGCCTTGAGGTATGTTAGTATTTTAGTATAGTTTCCTCCAAAATATCAATCATCCTCATCGATCAAGTATGTGTACACTATTTTTAATGCTCATGCCATTATTATAATCAATTAACAACCTATTATTGGAATTTTTAGGGGAAATCATGTCAAACATGATTTAGTCAGTGTTATTATTGTCAATCCATTACTAGGGAGTCAATTTCATAGTTTTTTATCCTAATCTCAAACTAACCACTTCGGTTTATTTGAGATTCAATGAACCATTAAATAATTCTTTCATTATTGTAAATTTCATTCATTTCAAAATCAATTCATCATTCCTAATTAAATTTCCCAACTTCATGGTAAAAATTACTTTTCACAATCAAAACCAAATCATATGATTTTATCAAAATAATACCTTTTCAAAATATATTTCTTGCTAAATCAAATATCTCATGAATCAATACAAAATAATTTCGTGAAATCAAATTCAAATTCATGGAATAATTTCTCAAAATATCATCACAAGAATTTTAAATCCATTAAAATTGGGGAGTTTCACATTTTTGAGGACCACTCAAGTCATAAATCAATTAATTTGAAATATGTTATTAAATAAATTAAACATTAATTTAAAATAAGTCATGAAATTAGGGTCTTAAATATAGCCTAAATCCTTGTGGAACCATATACCTTTAATTACCAATTCATGAAAATAAACACCCATAATAGGAAACATCAATAGTGAACGAAGGTGAATGAGATCATGGAATTAACTTTGATTTAAGATCCACCCTATCAAAGAGTAGTTCCATAAAATCAAGGATTATATCCATCTATAACATGATAATATATCACTCTATATGATAAAGTGAAGGCAATATAATAATAATATTAAGGACATGATATCCACTTATTATAAAGATACCAAATATAATCACCAATGCTTCAATCCAAAAATAGAAGTGGTTATAGAAGCCTAATTATCCTCTGGAGATATTCTGAATATAGATGAATCATGTTAGGAGAGAATGGTGGTGTATAGGATTCTAAAATTTGGGTTTCAATATTATAAAATGAATATTCAAGGAATAAGATACCATTAACATGGTTTCTATTTTAATATACATGTTTAGTATTAACTATGCACCCTAACCTTCTTCCCTTACTATGTTCTAGAAGGGGTAAGTGGTTTGACCACACTGTGGTTCAATGCTTCCACTTAATATGTGTACCCACACTACCAATGGGTATTGGGTTTGGGGTATTGATTATTGGTTTGGGAAAAGGATTTATGTTATTAGACTGACCATGGACCCACTCCATTAGCTCATAATATAGTGCATGGTTTGCAGGTGTAAATAACTATATTTTACCTAACCATGAACCAATCATTAATCGCCACGTGGGCATCCAAAACGTCCAAAATACTTATAAAAGGACACCAAAATGAGATCCATCAACAAAATAACCAAATAAGACTGATGATGTACCTAAAATGGGTAACAATATGTTATAATGTCCCCATAATAAAACCTTTTTTTCATAGAAATCAAATCCATAAGGCCTTAACTAAAATATATGGTGCCAATTTTCCTTCATCAGTTACTCACACTCCTAAGTTTCATTAAAATAAGAAACATGTTTTTATTTCAAAGGGACCAATGGTATAGATTTACAATGGTTAACTTTGGTCTAATGATCAAAAACCATTTCTAGATTCTGAATCCTAGATAAATCATGTTCAACATCGTCATTTTTTATGTTCAATAAATTAGGATGTTTGAATGATACTTACTGATTTCTGATAAATTATACAATTTATGGATTAATATAAATTATGGTATGAAGTATAAATGGTTAGTCACATTCACCACCAACTCAACCATCTCAAAAGGACGCACAATCCTCGGTGCAATATTTCCCAATATTCCAACCTACCAAAAAATCTCTAAAGGACCCATAGACAATGATGAAATATTTCACATTCATCCAATTCATCAGTGAATAAATTGAGGTTTAACACTTAAACAAAACCTAGTCACCAACTTAAAACTACAAATGGAACCTATAATGGCATGGACCTCTCCGGTCCATTACTTTGTGAAAATGTGGTGTTGGAGGTGTTTCGGGAGGTCAATGTGACTTATCCCCAACACTTTTCCAAATTTCCAGTTTTATGAACACTATCGGTAGGTGAACAATGTTTCTATTGGTGATGTTTAGTTAACAGTGTTTCTATCGGTGAGGTACTATCGGTGGACTTCTATCGGTAGACTTGAACAGTGTTTCTATCGGTGAGGTTCTATAGGTGACCTTCTATCGGTAGACTAGAACAATGTTTCTATCGGTAGACTTGAACAATGTTTTTATCAGTGAGATTCTATCGGTGGACTTCTATCAGTAGACTTGAACAATGTTTCTATCGGTGAGGTTCTATCGGTGACCTTCTATCGGTAGACTTGAACAGTGTTTCTATCGGTGAGCTTCTATCGGTGGACTTCTATCGGTAGACTTAAACAGTGTTTATATCAGTGAGGTTCTATTGGTGGACTTCTATCGGTAGACATGAATAGTGTTTCTATCGGCGAGGTTCTATTAGTGAGCTTCTATCGGTAGACTTGTACAGTGTTTCCAGATCGGTAGACTTGCCTTTGCCAAATTTTGAGTATGTGAACAGTGTTTCCAGCTTCCTATAGTTTTTCCCCATTTGACGTTTACTTTGATGTAAAATACATTTAAATCCTTATTTTTTAGGACTCTTAAGCTAATTAAAAGTCCATAAATCCTATATTAATTATCCCTATAGCTCAAGATGTTATTACTTGGTCATACTGCGTGGGTTAATGTGATCCATTTTTAATGGAGAATTAACCAGATCATAAACCGTCGCCTTGTTAAATCTTCAAAAAGTAACCAGATATCATTCTCCCTTGATCTTCCACTTTTTTCTCAGCTAAGAGACACTAGAACCTTTCAATCATTCCCATAGGTTTTTCACAATAAAACCCTAATACTCAGATTGGTTCTGCTCTATTTTGGATACAACCGAGTTATGTCGGTCAATCTTCCATATAAGTTATGTTTTATCATCGTTCCTTTGGGTATCATATTATAATTTTTTTCCCATCCATATTATATCATGTAATTTCAAAGATTCTAATGGGTTTTTCTAGGGTTGGTTGGTACTGTCGTACCGCGGAATCCTCCAGTGGATGCAGTTGTCATGAGAGGAGGATTCTAACCTATTGTGTGGATAAATGAAATCAAGAACTCTTCGAGGTAGGGGATTTGTATCTTCTCTAATTGTATATGTGCAATCATAGAATTAGCATGATTTAGACCTTTGGATCACAATGAAATTGACCTAATTAAATACTTGAACCGGATTAAAATAATTGGTTGATCGCATGTTCTTGCTTTGTACTGTGATAATGGTTTGCCTCATATTTTGATAGATAGAGTGATATCTATGGTATCTTTGATTAGTTTTCCATTCCTGATGGAAATTGATAATGAACGTAAAGCTGAAATTAATTTTTAATTAATTGGATAAAGATAAAGGGGCATTTAAATGAATCTGGTTGTTACCATTGTTGTAGTTTTTCTAATATGATGTTAAAAAAGTTAGGGAAGTAAGCATGGTTGTTTAATTCTGATAGCTTACTGATTTGGTCTCCAATAATTGAAACCTACTAATAACAAATTTTCTAATTCAATATGGATTATTGAAATTATTTTGTGAGAATTTCTTAAAGGGTTCTGAGTTACCCTCTTGATTGTTAAAGGGTCAAGATCCCATTGATGTGTTGTTCTGATTTCTTGCTGATTGTGCTTTGTTATGATCTTGGATGGCTGTTGTGATATGTGGAGGCATGGGGACTTGTGGTTGTGGTAGCAGATGATTCCTAGGGTGGCGAGATGCATCAGCTTATGCATGTGGGTGTCGGGGAGGACACCATGGATGATGGTATGGGATGGATGTGATGGCTGGATGTTGGTGGTTTTGTTTGGTTGTTTATCTGCGTTACATTTCCCCACTACTCAAGGTAGCTGGTCTTTCATACCCTCCTTCCAAAGGAGGTGAAGACACGTGGGGTATGTGACGTGCTTTCCGTGTTTAGCCTCTCGAGGTATAATGGGTCTATGATCTTTCTATAGGCGGAAAAGACTCGACGGGTAGTATATCTACTCACCGTGTTGAGCCCCCTTTCTGTTTAGTAGCATAGGATGCCTTTCTAGAATTCCTGGGAATATGGGAAAGTAATTCTGTAATGAAAGTTTGACTAAACGGTGACAATCCACAAGGATGGAGATACTAGAATTTAAAGGTGATGTGAATATTAAAGGAGTAGTTGATTTTGAATGTGATTCCAATTCAGGTTAATGTGGAATTTTTCATGGTTAATTAATGTTTAAAGAATTAATTAACGTATAGTGTAACTAATAAAATGAGAATGGAGTAATCTAATAAAACTCTTCAAATGTTTGTGTGCTTATATGATACCTAGTCTTAGAAGTAGCAGCCTAGAGTCTGAGAGACGTTAGCTGCAGTTGAATCTAAGACTATGTAATGCCAATAGTGTGGATGTGAGTTATATATATATATTCTATTCTTTTTGTGTTTATATACAATACTCCACCCAATCGGTAAGGGAAAATGACACCCCAGGGATTCTGAGCCCTGGGGGGTGTTTTCCCTGACATTATGATGTGCGGTTGAATGGCTGACAACCCCCTTTAGCCCTGCTCTCTTCTCTTGGTAGATACATGTGCCAACAGGCACACCAGTTAGTTTCCCCATATATGTATGTAGAGGGATTTAATGGCTTGTGGTTATTTCACACACATATATTCTAGATATAGTATCCTATGGACTAATATATGTGTAACGTGTATAGGCTGTGATGGCTTGAGGATCCCTACTTGGTGTATGTGCTATAATGGATTGAGGTATAATACCAGATGTATGATACACGTTATGCGGGATGTGGTGGCTCCTGGAACATACCTGGTTACTTTTGGTTGAGAGGATGGTGTGGTGCTTCGCCCAGGTGTCTGCATAAAATCCTTTGTGGTGCACGAGGTGAAGATTGTGGAGCTTTGTCCAGGTGTCTGTGGGCAAGCCTTTGGAGAGTGATGCACAAGGCGTATGTCATTGGGGAAAAGCAGAAATATAGTAGGGAAGTATTAGTGGGATACCCTTGATATTCTTTACTATATGCTATATTCTTGTATGCATTACTTGGTGAGAGTAGCCATGGTGAGGTTGGAAACTTAGTATACCTATTTAGGATATGAGTTATTTTAACTTGTTGTTCACTGGGCTTTAGCATGCTTTTTTACTTATGCACGAGAGGCTTGGGGAGGATCCTACTGAGTATACTGTTATACTCACCTTATGTATATGTAATTTTTTTTCAGGTAACTTGGAGCAGGTTGGAGATTAATCTAGTTACTACAAGCTTGTGGTTGGAGGAGCTGTTCGGGCTTGTGGTCACTGTCGTTTTACATTATTTTGGGTACTTTATGTTATCCCTTTCAGTTGTAGTAATTTTTCATGAAAATTCATATATATACTTGGGTTTCTTTTATATTTCTATTCTGAGTTGGATTTGATTGGTTTCTATCTTATCTCTCTCTTCTTCATGTGTTATCTTAGAGGGTAATGCCTCCCATTTGTGTGTTTACTATTCCCTCAGTGCTTGTACCCAACCCAGGGCCTACTGGAGGCGGGACTCAGGGGTCATTATCTTCCTTCTCACATTTCCGGCCCAGGAGGGGTACACTTTGTGGGGAGGGGGACAAGACAGAGTGGTATCAGAGGTATGGATGAGGGATAGGATGGAGTTTGGAGTTTGGCACATGTGAGGATTCATGGGTTGGTAGGGAAATTGTGTCATCCATGTTAACAAGTGAGGTAAACACTGGAGACCGGCTGAGACATAGGAGTTTTGGGCCCCCTATGATCTGACGTACAGACCAGTAAGTTTACAATGGCTACTAAACAAAGCGATACTGGTTGCAGGGTAGAGACCTAGGAAAGGATCATGCATCATTATTCCTTGGGCCTGTGTTTGAATGGGTAGACCTTGGGACAGGTTAACCTAAAATTAATAAAAGAAAAAAATTAATTAATTAATGTTGACTCTTCCATAATACATGCTAAGGATCCCTAATGGTTTGTTCTTTTGCAAGTATGGCTTCAGGTCGACGTCCTCATCAGGTTTTCGCATAAGATGTCCAGCAGGCTGTTCCAGCAGATCGCCGCTGGGTAGAGGTTGATGACGATGACACTTGGAGGGAGAAAATCCAAGAGTTTCAGCACCAGAGTCTACAGAAGTATGAGGGCTCCGTTTCAGATGCAGTCACATAAGACTGGTTGGAGGAGGTTGAGATAGGCTTCAGTTCGATTCGTGCTCAAAAGAAACACTGGGTGTCTTTGGTTGTGACGATGCTGCGTGCAGCAGCGAGGTAGTGGTGGTTCTTGTTCCTCAGGAATCATGAGAAGTCAGCGATCTCATGGGAGGAGTTTCGAGACAGGTTTAGAGTCGAGTTTCTTTCTTCTACTACAAAGTTGTCCAGTCACTCGGATCTTCATAACCTTCGATAGGGGAGCTACAGTGTTTGAGAGTTTGGAATCCGTTTCAGGAACCATCTAGGATATGCTTCAGACCAGGTACCAGATGAGGAGGCTAGGGCGGGGAATTTCAAGGAGGCTTTGCATCTAGAGATCCAGCGCGAGGTCAACCAATTTATGGTAAATACATATCATGAGATGCTGGCGAGGGAAGAGGTTTTTGAGAGGACTTTCTCTAGGACTGGATCGTCACGAGAGGGGAATCATCATGATTCCTCACGAAGCAAAGTTGTGGTCTGGGGATCCCGGTTTTTAGGGCAGAAGAGTTATTGTTCACCTGGGGGTAGGCCCCAGCGCTTCCCATATCGTTTCTCTGGAGGCAGCAACTATCTGGCCTATGCCAAGGGATCAGGCACCTATTTTTCTTTTGGTGGTCGTGGTCATCAGCAGCGGGAGTGCCCGAATTTTCAGAGCAGTCATCGTGTATCGGGCGCTCTGCTCCAGGTTCCTCCGTTGAGGCAGTTCCACCCGAGGCAGAAGCAGTAGGTTACACCAGCATTAGATCACCAGAGGGTAGATGGAGCAGGCAGAGGACAGCCCCATGATGCTCCCCGTCCTCAGAGAGCAGAGCACGGCTATGGTGGTGGTCGTCATCAGGGTCAGAGAGGCCGTGGTGGAGGTCATGGTCAGCTTCTTGCTCTAGCGTTTCCAGCCCCAGGCGATCCAGATGTCGTTCGAGGTACCCTTTGCTTGTTTTCTAACTTGGTGTATGCCGTGTTTGAATAGGGATCAACACACTCCTTCATATCACCTACCCTTGTCCGTGACATGGGACTTGAGGTAGGGAGGCTTCCAGTGCCCTTGGCGTTGACTACACTAGTAGGAGGTTGAGCCGACCTTTTTGAAGTATATAGATACTGTGAGCTTGTGTTGGGGAAACACCTCTGTTGAGGAGATTTCCAATGTTTACGAATACCACCATATGATTTCATCCTCAGGATGGATTGGTTGTATTCGGTGCAGGATTTTGTGGACTACTACAGGAAGAAGGTCTTTTTCTTTGAAGAAGATGGATGGAAATAGGTGTTTGTTGGTGAGCGATATCCTCAGATGGGTCAGAGAAAAGTTCCATCCTTATCATCCATGATGGATGAGATGATTCTGAGTTCTTCAGTGGTTCATCAGTTGGCGTTTCCTAGGGTCGTAGAGGAGTACCCTGATGTCTTTCCAGAAGAAGTTGTAGCCTTACCCCGTTGATGAGAGATCGAGTTTGGGATCGTGCTACAGCCAGGAGCGTCTCCTATATCTATGTCTCCATATAGGATGGCCCCTTCTGAGTTACGATATCAATGTATTTAGCTTGATGGTCTGTTGTAGTGTGGTTTTGTTCGACCAAGTGTGTCACCATTGGGTGCACCAGTTTTGGTTGTGAAAAAGGCTGATGGCCGTTTGAGGTTGTGCGTCTATTATCATCAATTTAACATGTGAAAATAATGAACCTCTATCCTCTCCCGTGGATTGATGAATTATTCAATCAACTGAAGGTTGAATGATGGTTCTCAAAGATCAACTTGCGGCCAGGATATCATCAGATGCATGTAAAGGATGAGGATATCCCAAATACTGCTTTCTGTTGTCATCATGGGCATTATTAGTTTGTTGTAATGCCATTCGGTGTGAAGAATGATCCATCTATTTTCATGGGATTGATGAATGCTGTGTTCCGTGAATTTCTAGACAAGTTTGTTTTGGTTTCCATCGATGACATCCTTGTGTACTCTACATCTGAAGAGGAGCATGCAGAGCATCTATGAGCCGTTTTGGGAGTTCTTCTCCAACATCAATTGTTTTGGATGTTGTATAAGTGTGAGTTTTGGGGTCGAGAAGTCCGTTTCTTGGGGAATGTTGTGTCCCGACATGGAGTAGCTATGGATACATCGAAGATGGAAGTAGTGGGTTCTTTGGAATCCCCCAAGGTCGTGTCAGGGGTGAAAAGTTTCCATAGTCTCGCAGGATATTATAGAAGGTTTGTAGCCAATTTCTCTTGAGTTTTGACTCCTCTGACAGCTTTGACCAGGAAGGATCAAGCGTTCATATAGACTGATCAGTGTCAGGCAGCTTTCTAGTATCTAAAGGAGATGTTGGTAAGTGCTCCAGTCCTTTGTTTTCCAGCAGAGGGAGTCCAGTTTGATGTTTTCGGTGATGCTTCACATCAGGGGATAGGCTGGGTTCTCATGTAGAAGAGGTCAGTTGTTTCTTATGGGTCTCGGAAGTTGTGTCCCCATGAACGCAATTATGCCACCCATGATCTTGAGTTTGTAGCCATATTATTTTCTCTGAAGTTGTGGAGACATTACCTCATTGCTGAGCACTTTTTGGTTCTCACCGATCATAAGAGTTTGAGGTATGTTTTCTCCCAACATGACTTGGACTTGCGGCAGTGTCGGTGGATGGAGTTCTTGCAGGAATATGACTTTGAAATATTGTATACACATTGAAAAGGGAAAGTTGTAGCTAATTCATTGAGCTGAAAGACATGTAATGACGCAGTGTGTGAATCTAGTGATTCGAGGAGAGTAATGGAGGAACTGTCATCTTTTCATTTTGATATGGAAAAGGTTGGAGGTAGAGGTTGTCTTTTCAAGATGATGGTGCAGTCAACCCTAATGCAGAAGTTGGAAGAGTATCAGTTGGGTGATCTAGAGGTGGATGTTTGGAGAGATCGAGTTGTTTGTGTTGAGGCCCCTGATGGATGGTCGGAGGATGAACAACACCGAGTGTTATATCATGGCATGCTTTTTGTTCCCTTGGAGATTTGCGAGATGGTTCTCAGAGAGTTCCACAGTTCTCCTTTAGCAGTGTATCCTGGAGTGACAAAGATTTACTGATCCTTGAGGAGTCGATTTTGGTGGCATGGACTGAAGCGTGCGGTTACAGAGTGTGTGTCTCGATGTTTAGTCTGCCAGAAGGTGAAGGTCGAACACAGTGTTCCTGGTGGTCTTCTCCAGCCATTAGAGATTCCTTAGTGGAAGTGGGAGGACATATCAATGGACTTTGTTACAGGTTTACCTTGAGCTCTAGGAGGACATGATGCTATATGGGTGGTAGTGGATCATTTAACAAAATCGGCCCACTTCATTGAGATCAAGGAGTCGAGATCAGTGGAAGTTTTGTTGAGGCAGTATCTGGGGGAGGTGGTGAGACTTAATGGAGTCCCTAGAAGGATCATTTCTAATCAAGATCCACGTTTTACGTCCAGGGTGTGGAGGGGTATCCAATATGCTTTTGGTCCTCATCTATGACTTAGCACAGCTTTTCATCCTCAAATGGATGGTCAAACAGAGCGAACCATCCAGACTCTTGAATACATGTTGCACTCTTGTGTTCTTGACTTTGGAGGTTCATGGATGAGGAACCTACCCTTGGTGGAGTTTGCTTACAATAATTGTTTTCACTCCACCATTGGTATGGTGCCATTTGAAGCCCTATATGGCCATCCATGTCGTTCTCCATTATGCTGGACTGGGGTCGGAGAGTCAGTAATCCTCAGACCGGAACTAGTTCAGAATACAACAGAGATGGTTCAGGTGATTCGAGAGAGGATGAAGATAGTGCAAGATCATCATAAATCATATGCTAATCAAAGAAAGAGACCCTTAGATTTTAATATTGGGGATCATGTGTTTTTGAAGGTGACTCCCTCTCGTGGGCAGCGAAGGTTTGGTCGTGGAAGTAATCTTTCTCCCCGGTTTGTAGGGCCTTTCGATGTGTTAGCTCATGTTGGAGCTGTGGCATATCGAGTAGCACATCCCCCTCAGATGAGTCGGATACATGTCTTTTTCCATGTATCATAGCTCCATTTTTATCCTCATGATGAATCTCATATTATCGATTGGGGATAGATCGATATTGGTGATGATGCAACCTTCGTGGAGCGACCTGTGGAGATCCAAGAACGCAAGGAGAAGGTGTTGTGTGGGCATTCTATCCCCTTTTTCGTGTCTTGTGGCGACACGGTGGCATGGAGGACAGTACCTGGGAGCGTGAGTCATAGATACGTGCTCAGTTTCCAGAGTTGTTTAATGTTTAACTCTTTTCATGTAGTGTTGTTTCAATTGTTGTTATACCTTTCATGTTTTATTTATGAACCTCTTTTGTTCGTTTTTGTGGCTTTCCCTCTTTTGAGAGGTATCTCGATGGGTGGTTGTTCGGGCATGGTTTCTTTTTTTTTTCTCCTTAGGTTGGTTTTGAATTCTCAAGGATGAGAATGTTTTGAGAGGTATATGATGTAATGGCCAAGACCTCTCTGGTCCATTACTTTGTGAAAATGTGGTTTTGGATGTGTTTCGGGAGGTCAAGGTGACTTATCCCCAACACTTTGCCAAATTTCCAATTTTATGAATAGTATCGGTAGGTGAACAGTGTTTCTATCGGTGAGGTTCAGTGAACAGTGTTTCAATCGGTGAGGTTCTATCGGTGGACTTCTATCAGTAGACTTGAACAGTGTTTCTATCGGTGAGGTTCTATCGGCGACCTTCTATAGGTAGACTTGAACTGTGTTTGTATTGGTAGTCTTGAATAGTGTTTTTATCAGTGAGGTTCTGTCAGTGGACTTCTATCAATAGACTTGAATAGTGTTTCTATCGATGAGTTTCTATCGGTGACCTTCTAGCGGTAGATTTGAACAGTGTTTCTATCGGTGAGCTTCTATCGGTGGACTTCTATCGGTAGACACGAACAATGTTTCTCTCGGTGAGGTTCTATCGGTGGACTTCTATCGATAGACTTGAATAGTGTTTCTATCGGTGAGGTTTTATTGGTGACCTTCTATCGGTATACTTGTACAGTGTTTCCAGATAGGTAGACTTGTGTTTTCCAAATTTTGAGTATGTGAAAGTGTTTCCAGCTTCCTATAGTTTTTTCCCATTTGACATTTACTTTGATGTAAAATACATTTAAAGCCTTATTTTTAAGGACTCTTAAGCTGATTTAAAGTCTATTTATCATATATTAATTATCCCAATAGCTCGGGATGTTTTTACTTGGACAAACCGCATGGGTTAATGCGATCTGTTTTAAATGGAGAATTAACCTAATCTTAATCTGTCGCCTCATTAAATCTTCAAAATGGAACCAAATATCATTATCCCATGTTCATCCCCTTTGTTGTCATCTAAGAGACTCTAGAACCTTTCAATCATTCCCGTAGGAGTTTCACTGTCAAACCCTAATCCTACGATTGGTTCCGCTCTATTTTCGATGCAACCGAGATGTGTGGGTCAATCTTCCCTATACGATATGTTTAATCATCGTTCTCTTGGGGATCATCCTATAATTTTTCTCCCTTCCATATGATACAATGTAATTTCCAAGATTCTAATTGGTTTTTCTTGGGGTTGGTTGGTACTGTCGTACCGTGGCATCCTCCAATGGATGCAGTTGTCATGAGAGAAGGATTTTGACCTGTTGTGTGGATAAAGGACGTCAAGAACTCTTCGAGGTAGGGGATTCGTAGATTCTATAATTGTATATGTAAAATTTTAGAATTTTCATGATTTAGCCTTTTGGATCACAATGAAATTGACCTAATTAAATACTTGAACGGGATTAAATGAATTGGTTTATCTCATGTTGTTTCTTTATACCAAGATAATGGTTTGCGTTATGTTTTGCTAGATAGAGTGATATCTATGGTTTCATTGATTAGTTGTTCGTTCTTGATGGAAATTGATAATGAACGTAAAGCCGGAATTAATTGTTAATTAATTGGCTAAAGATAAAGAGTCATGTAAATGAATCTAGTTGTTTCCATTGTTGTAGTTTCTCTAATTTGATGTTAATCAAGTTAGGGAAGTAAGAATGGTTCTTTAATTGTTATAGCTTACTAATTAGGTCTCCTGTAATTAGAACCTACGAATAACAAATCTGGTAATTCAATATGGATTAAAGAACATATTGTGTGAGAATTTCTTAAAGGGTTATGTGTTACCCTCTTGATTGTTAAAGGGTCAAGAGCCCATTGATGTGATGTTGTTCTTTCTTGCTGATTATGCTGTGATGTGAGCCTGTATGGGTGTTGGGATATGTGGATGCATGGGGACTTGTGGTTGTTGCCGCGGATGATGCCTAGGTTGGCGAGATGCATCAACTTATGCATGTGGGTGTCGGGGAGGACACCATGGATGATGGTATGGGATGGATGTGATAGCTAGATATCGGTGGTGTTGTTTTGTTTTTTATCTACTTTACTTTTCTCCACTGCTCAAGGAAGCTGGTCTTGCTTACCCTCCTTCCGAAGGAGGTGAAGACACACGGGGTATGCCACGTTCATTCCGTGTTTATCCTCTCAAGGGAGAATGGGTCTATGATCTTTCTATTGGTGGAAAAGACTTGACGGGTAGTATATCTACTCACCATGTTGATCCCCATTTGTGTATAGTAGCATATGATGCCTTTATAGAATGCCTGGGAATATGGGAAAGTAATTATGTAATGAAAGATTGATTAAATGGTGATAATCCACAGGGATGGAGATACTGGAATTTAATGGTTATGTGAATCTTAAAAGGAGAAGTTGATTTTGAATGTGATGGCAATTCAGTTTAATGTGAAATTGTTCATGGTTAATTAATGTTTATAGAATTAATTAACGTACAGTAGAACTGATAAAATGAGAATGGATTAATCTAATAAAGATATTCAAATGTTTGTGTGCTTATAGGATACCTAGTCTTAGAAGTATTAGCCTGGAGTCTGAGAGACTTTAGCTTTAGTTGTATCTAAGACTAGGTAATTCCCATATTGTGGATGTGAGTTATATATATATTCTATACTTTTTGTGTTTTTATACGCTACTCCACCCTGTCGGTAAGGGCAACCGACACCCCAGGGATTCTGAGCCCTGGGGGTGTATTCCCCAACATTTTGATGGGAGGTCGAATGACTGACTACCCCCTTTGGACCGACTCTCTTCTCTTGGTAGATACATGTTCCAACATCCACAACAGTTAGTTTCCCCATATATTTTTGTAGAGGGATGTAATGTCTTGTGGTTATTTCACACACATATATTCTGGATACAGTATCCTATGGACTACTATAGGTGTAACGTGTATAGGTTGTGATGGATTGAGGATCCCTACTCGGTGTATGGGCTATAATGGCTTGAGGTATAATAATCGATGTATGATACACGTTATGAAGGTTGTGGTGGCTCCTGGAACTTACCTAGTTACTTTTGGTTGTGAGGATGGTATGGTGCTTAGCCCAGGTGTCTGCGGGAAAGCCTTTGGAGAGAGATGCACATGACGTATGTCGTTGGGGCAAAGCGGTAAACTAGTGGGGAAGTAGTAGTGGGGTAACCTTGATATTCTTTACTATATTCTATATTATTGTATGCATTACTTAGTGAGAGTATCCATGGTGAGGTTGGGAACTTAGTATACCAGTTTAGGTGACGAGTTAGTTTCACTTGTTGTTCACTGGGCTTTAGCGTGCATTCTTTACTTATGCACGAGAGGCTTGGGGAGGATCCTACAGAGTATACTATTATACTATCCCTATGTATATGTAAACTATTTTTCAGGTCACTTTGAGCAGGTTGGAGATCATGCTGGTTACTACTAGATTGTGGTTGGAGGAGCTATTCGGGCTTGTGGTCACTGCAATTTTACTTTCATTTGGGTACTTTTAGTTTTCTCTTTCAGTTGTAGTACTTTTTCATGACATTTCATATATCTACTTGGGTACTTTTATATTTCAGATATGAGTTGGAGTTGATTGGTTTCTATCTTATCTCTCTCTTCCGCATGTGTTCTCTTAGAGGGTAATGCCTCCCATTTGTGTGTTTACTATACCCTTGGTGCTAATCGCCAACCCGGGGCCTACTAGAGGCGGGACTCGGGTGTCATTATCTTCATTCTCACATTACCGGCCAAGGAGGGGTACACTTTGTGGGGAGGGTGTCGTGACAGAACCTATAAAGATCTTCATAATATTTATACCATCTCAGTTCTATCACCATTCTCTAACGAATCATCTGAATTTCCAAATTATTGTCTTTAATAATACATTTTCCAACTGTTTATGTTTACCCAATATTTGAGTAACACAATACATATTAATAATTATTACCATATAAGGTCACAAAGGGTTCCAAATGAATGGATAATTGGAAACTATTTTTGTTGGAAAACACTATTAGTCCCAAATGGACATCTCACACGCTGCCAAAGACGACAACACAAGAATGTAACACATCCTATTGTATTAGTTTATATATTTATATTTGGACATATATATGTGGATAATATGACATAAATAGTCTAACATGATATCTTATCACCTCACAGAGGGCACTACAAAAATGATAAGTGAATCGGGGTTCCATATCGAAAACTATTATTGATATAACCCCTTGAAATCTTTTAATCTCATTCACATATAGAATTCCCAAATCCTCACCTTGTTTGTATCTCAAAATGGTATAATATGAGCCAATCTTGTCATCTAATTGATAACTACACATATCAAATACATCTTTCAAGGGATATGTGGGATCCATATTATTATATCCATAGAAATATCATTCCATATCTAAGTTTGTAATGGAATGGAATTATGAAAACCTAATGATTTATAGTTACCAATATTGACCTACTAATAATTATAATAATTAGAAAAAATGTAAATGATGTATCTCCACATACCTCATCACCAAAAATTTTAATACATGTCATAGAACATATCCATGGTTCCATGGTTCACCAGCCATTGGGAATTATATAAATCCTATGTCATAGAACATCTTAGTGGAAAATGAACAACATAACTATTCTAGAAAGATAGGAAACCCTCACAGGATAATAAACACCAACCTCTAATTTCCAAACCATATAGAGAGTCATTGATTCCACAAAACTGAACATAAAGATGAATATCATGAATAATCATCTCGAGAAGAGGGGATATAAACTGGACTTTTTTGAACCACTTGAGACACATCATGTTAGACAAAAAAATGAAATTGAGCAAAGAGAGCAATTAGAAACCACTGTTCTGATGATTCCTCACATCCATGTTCATAGGTTTCTCACTCAAATAATCAACCATGATATTTCCATTTCCAGGGGTATACGAAATTTTGAAATCAAAATATTGGAGGTATTCCACCATATGAAACTATCAGAGGTTTTAAATTTTTTAGAGATGATATAACTTAGTCTGTTGTGTATATAAAAAAATGGTAAACCAATAAGTTAAAAGGTAATGTCTCTATGTCTTAATAGAGTAAATTAAATAAGCATGTTTGAGTTCATTTGTTGGATAGTTCTTATTGTATGGCTTAATCTATCAAGAACCATGTGCCATTAATTGACCATCGTGATTGATAATTAATCCCTAACCAAAAGTAGTCCCATAAGAAAAGACCCTACATCTCTTCCCAACCTTTATAAGATTCATAATTAGAGAATAATTTAAATTAAGTTTCAAATCATCAAGATAATTATGAAATTTCACATCCCAAAAAAACATTATTCATTTATGAGTTAGAGAATTCATTTGAGAAGAAATATTTGGGAAATATTAAATGATCTTACAGTAATTCCCTAGAAATGTCTTGGATAATCCAAAAATAAAAACATTACAAGGTGTATGGCATGTATTTACAAGATTCCCCTTATCATGATCAACTAAGAAATCATGTTCTGAGACCACATATTGCAATAATTTCACCTCTTAAATAGATAATTATCATTTCAAATTCATCATTAGAATGCTGTGTTCTCTTCTGATTTATAGAGCATAACTCAAATGACAAACATGGCCTTCCTTAGTTATGGAGTAAACAAAAATTTCACCAATAAAAAACACCATGAAATAATTATGATACTCATGGAATATGATTTTTATGAGTACCATAAATAATGTTGGATAATTGGTTATAACAATATGCCTAACATGTTGCTTGTAATGGACATACCTACTACTGAAGGTGGTCTTTGTAATGTTATATTCTTTAATTCTCAACTGGTGATAACCGAATTAAAGATAAATTTTTTAAAAACACATATTCCCTTTTAAATAATAAGAAAATTATCAAAATGTTAAAATATGTACTTTTTCATTAGAGAAACATGATTAATCTTGTGGTAAAAATAAAAAGAAGACTTTTCTAATCATCTTTATTTGAAAAAATCACAAGAACCACAAAAGGTGACACAATCAAGTGAATAAGTCCTTTTTCCATTAAATAATCCAAATGGTTATTCAACTCTTTCAATTTAGATTCTTCCATATGGTAATAAGGAATATAAATGGGTTGGGTAAGCATTATATAATCAATATATAATTCTTCTTCAACTTTTGATGGTTTTCTAGAAATATCATATGGGAACACATTGAGGAAGTAGAATATAACTAGACATATATCCTCACCAAATTATTCCCACCCCAGATTAAAGTAAAAAACTAATTTCACCCCAGCTAGCTCTAGAAAAGGATCTTCGGTTCTTATAAAACATAAGTATGATTCTTCCTAAAAACATGAAAAACCCCATTAGTATACTAAAGGATACCAAATTAAGATAGTAATCAATTGTTTCCTTATGATAAATCATTTATACAATACAAATAATGAAATAAATAGGTATTATACTAAGAACTAGAAAATTCAATGCGTTCTCAATCTATGATAGCATGAAAACATAAGAGAGACATCAGAGACCCTTACCTCTCTTCATTTTGAATAGTGTAGTAATATCCATCACATTATAAGAAATCATCGGAAGAATATTTAGAAAATTCAAAAAATGATTCACTAGAAACAAATGTGTTGAACTACTGTTAAATATAGTTGTCCTTGTTAATGATGTTGTCGTGATGGATCCTCTTACTCATTCTCAGACCGCATGATTTTTTTATAGAGACTCTTCCATTGTGTGAAGAAGCTTTGTTCAATATACATCTGGATGGTACCTATTAGTTCATGAAACAAATGATTGAATCATAGTAGTTTTCATGTTAATGAGAATGTTCTATTAAAATGATTAGAAATGACAAGAAAGAACATATTCAACTGGCCTAAGCATTAACATTAATGACAGATCTCAGGTTTAATATTGAAAACCTATTCGAATGTAAAAACATTACACACTGGTATTATGTTTTAAGGCCTCTATCTGGATTTATAAGAGGTCTGGATGATAGATGTTTTCTAGAACCACTATGAGACTTATCACAATTTTTATTTCCCTTAAAGGAATCAATAGAATTCACACTAGAAGAAAATGAAACTCTTATCAACCCTAACATTATAGTTAGGTCAAGCTCATCCATTAACACACTATTCAACACATCTGTATAAGAAGTAATCCTTATAATGGAATCTTTATATGATATAAAATATCAATGGTGCATCTAAAATCATCATGTCTTAGGATTATAAATCATTACAAACATTGTAGAAATTTTAAAAATATTTAGAAAATCAGTTCACAAACTGATTTATTATCCTTTATTTCTAATGGATAATGAGAAACTCAATAGACTTTACCAAGGCTTTCCATTCTAGAATGAAATATTTTGTAAACAATGATTATATTTATTTCCACTACAAGACTTCAATTTTTATTAGATTATCCATCTAATCACAGTATCTCATACTAGTTTTTTTATCCTTAAGGTATCACACATCACATTTATCAAATTAAGTGTTTATAAGAACATGAAAAAAAGCTAATTCATTATCAACCAATACTCTACCTCTTGGGGATCAATGGAGCCTTAAAATGTTAGTGTTTCCTTTTCTATAAAATTTTGATAATGATATCTAACATCATCCCTCTATGGTTCTAGAATAAGATCGTAGGTAGTAATGGTTGTAACTACCAATCTCATGTTTTATACTACACGCACTACTTTCTCAACAAGAATATAGTTAATTGGAGGATATACTAGATGTAGTTCACTAACAAATTTTTCTCATGGAATATTCAAATATCTTCTTAGAGGCATGATACTATAACGAATCAATAGAAAACACTAAAAACATCATCAAGGATACTCATATAAACAAATAAACAATAAGTATAGGAATACTAATTAAATAAAATAGTTTTAATCTTCTGTAATTTCAGGATACTCATATGAACATACAAATTTCTAAAATAAGATCAATTTATTCATCAAGGAGAGTTTTCCGCAACACCCATGGATACTTAAGGCCCGTTATGAAGTTATTATTCTAGGAATTTATTTTTAATTACCTATTAAGTCCCAAAACACTTCTTATTATCTGCTAGGGCATGCCAAGATACATACTAATATCATGGAAATATGAAAAACATGCTCTTATAAAACATCATTATAATGAACCAAACCAGAAACCCTAGTACACTAATACCTGATCCATTCATGAAATTTCCATAAGGGTATTTTCAATCCCCATGGGTTGGTGACTAGTACATAGAATTATAAGAACGTCAAAAGGAACAATTTTATCAACAAGAAAAAATTGATACATAACAACAAGAGAGAAAGGGTAAAAATTATGTATGAAAATCACTCATCAAGGGAGAAACACCACAAGTAGTTAGATAAAGGCACAATTATAAAACAAAAACCAATGGAAAACATATAAATAATAATGATAAAGTCTCAACATCTCTATAAAACAAGTTTTCCTATACCTCCATCGGTCACCTCTGTTACTCTAGAGTCAAATGGATAATGCAAAACTACCACCACTAGTGGTTCCTTCTTTTTTCCATGGATGTAAAATATAAAAATCAAAGCAATTACCAATGTTAATGGTGGTGTGTTAGGTAAACTACCCTGTAAATTCTCTCTAATTATTTTGTAATCATTTTTACAATAATAAAAACTTTTATTATATAAATATAAATAAAAAATGTAAATGAATAATATATAAATATTTTAAAATAGATCATTTTTTAAAATAAAATGATACAACTTATCTGAAAATAGTATTAAAAGAACATTTTATAAAAAACTTTAATACAAAATAGTTGTAATGAATAAAATTGTTCAATAAAAAATGGAATGTGTAATCTAGTCAAAAAAATGCACAATGTTCATAAGCCCTGAGGCATGTTAGTTTCTAGATATATTATCCTCACACATCTAAATCACCATCACATATTTTATATTTGATCATGCTAAATACATCTCAAGACATCTGTATAATCAATAAACACCTCATTATGAGACCACTCATAGGAAATATTCCTAAACTTTTCTTCGTTGGTGGTTCATCATCAATCCATTTCATAGGAGATAGAGTCCTAGTATTATTTTCCAAATCATCTACTAACTACTCATTCTCATATGTTCTTTAATCAACCAATCATCCATTAAATCATTCTTGGGTAATTCAATCATTTCAAAATAAATTCATCATGAAATATTAAATTTCAAAATCTTATGTACATCACTCCTTCCAAATTTCATATACAAATCATTGTTTTTTTATAAAATTCATCCCTTTTAAAATCATCTTAATTCAATGAAATATTTCACAATATTCATCCCCAAATAATTTCATCAACAGAATATTCAGTTCATGTTATTATTATTTCTCAAATTTCACTCTACAATTTCAATTCCATTCAAATGGGGGGTTTTCTATAATATCTATTCAATTAAAACCACACCTAAAATCCTCCCAATATAGGTTTTCAAATAAATTAAAAACTAATTTAAAATAAATAAGGATATTAGGTTTTCAGTTTTATGGAAAATGACTGTAAAATAATATAACTTTAATCGCATTATCAAGAAAATCAACACTGATAATGATAGACACTGATAATGAACGAATGTGAATGTGGTAAAAGAATTAAACTCGAATGAATATCCATTACATAGAATTTTGGAACCATAAATAACATGAGGAATAATCACTCTATAATAAAGAGGTAATTGAATATTGGAAGAAACTAAATGAGGGGAGAACCACCAATTGAAAGGTGATATAATGTAATCTGCAGTGCTTCAATCCATAAAGAGAGAGGTTTGAGGTATTTATTTCATCTTTTGAGAGCCTTTGAATACCAAGGAATAATTTTTGGGTAGAATATTCATTTTTAGGTATCATATGAAATGGACTCAGATTTTTTTAAAAATTATCAGGGAATTTAACACTGTATGAACGATTTCCTAGGTTAGGAATCATAGCCAGTAGTAATTGTATGCCCAAATGATGAGCCCATATAGGGATTATGGAAAGGGTGATTTATTTGGATGCATGATTATACTATCCCTGAACCAACCATGTGAGAAGCCACTATTAAATCTTACACCGATTTAAGGAAGGCTTCTTTCTGTGGTGGAATGTTTCATAGTTTGAAACTAACATTATGCCCATTCCTAGGGGCTCACAATTTGGCACATGGTTTATTGGGCCAAACTGAAAAGTTTTCCCAAATTTTGAGATTTTTTTATAGCCCCTTTATATTCAAATATTTTTAAAAAATACCTAAATTATCCCTAAAACAACATCCTATAAGGAAATATTAAAACAAATTCAGGAAGTTCCTAAAAATGGGTAACCGAATGATACATTCCCAAAGGATCATATTCAAGTAATGTGGGACCTATGCTGGTGTACATGAACATGTAAGAATTTATTTGGCCATCATAAATTTTCTATCTTTGTTATAAAATATGGTTTTCTGGAACTCTTCAACATATTTGTTATCATTAGTTCTGGTTCAAATGTTCATGTAATTTATGTTTTGATTTAATAGTATATTATTACATTATTAATTTTTCAATTCACTGAATATCTATTTTATATTTATCAATTATCTTTTTAGGATATGAATTAATTCAGGGGGATTATATATAATTTTAGTTTTTTTATTTTCTTATTCATTTTTATGTGTTGTTTCATCAATTTATAGTTAGTTATCCATTATGAGTTAAAATTTTGAACATGATAAATTTATATGAAAAAAAATCGGTTTACATTACATGTGAAAATTTTAGTTTTTGATTATGTGTTTTATCAATATTATATAATATGTGTTTAGAATTTTTTTTAATCTGGAGGGTTGATCCTCAATTCATTGTTAAATAGGATGTTTACCCAATTTTATGTATGCATGTTCATGCCTAGTAATTGAATGATAATATTAATAAATGTCAATATATCTCAAGACTTAATGTATTTAACATAATTATTGTGAGTAATAGTCATGATTATTTAATATTTAGTAATTATTATTTTATTCTTTATTTGAAAGTGATGAAAATTTTAAAATGTGGGAATATTGAAATATTTTTTTGTTTTTGAAAAAATTATATAAGAGGGAGAATATTTCGAATTTTGTAATTAAATGTTCTAATTATAAATTTAATAAAATGAGGAGATTATTAGTGTTTAGGTTTGGGATATTATAGGTAAATTTTGTTTTATTTATTTGATAAATTGAAATTATCCTCATTTAATAATTTGGTGAAAATATTTTTTGATTAGTTATTAATTAATATTTAATTCATTTTTTATCATATATAATTAAAATATAATCATTTTAATTATAATATGAAAATATTTTTCAATTATTTATATTCTATTTTTATATTTTTATTTTCATATAAATATTAACATCTCTTTGATTACATTTATTATAACCATTTTTTATTATAATATCTCTTATTTTGTTATTTATATTGACAAATATAATCATATTTATTTCTCATGTGAGTGTCAATGTTTAATTGTTTTATTTTTAGTCACATGTTATTTTAATGTGTTAAATATATCACATATTACATGTAAATTATTTTATTCTATTTATTTAAAATAATTTAAATGTTCTTTAATCATTCCTAATTATTTTATTGTTATTATTATTATTTTCATCTAATGAAAAACTAATCTCCCAATTATTATATTTAACATTAAGACTAATTTTTAATGTGTTCTATACTATTATTTTACTTGTTCTTAACCTTATAAAAGTGATTTATACCTTCAGGCATATCCTGGAGTATTTTTATTAACCACATGTGTGTATTTTAAGTTTATTTGTACCCTTATTTATCATTTTTTACCCTTACATAACATGTTGTATACCCTTATGGAACATCCTATTAACCTTATAAGAGTATTATATTATACTCTTTACTATTATATAAATTGTATAGTGTACCCTTTTGTATTTGTTTCTTACCTTTACATGTTTTCCATATTACCTTACAAATCATATAAAAAAATTTAGTTACCCATGCATTATTATTCATTAGCATTACACATCATATATAAATTTCAATCTATCCAAACACAGTGTGTTATGATACCTTTAAGTGGAATATAAAATATATTTTTTACCCTTAACATGTTGTTAAAATCTCTTCTTACCATTATGCAAGGTATGAAAATCCTATTTTAACGTTAAATACTATTTAGAATGTGTATTTTAATGTTATGTGTGTTTCGAGTTTATATTTATTAATGATTTAAAAAAAATCACCATTATGATAGAACTGTTTCCCTTTAGTCATTCTATACAAATGTTTACTTACCCATACATGAGTAATACAAGTACCTTTACATTGATTTCATATTTTCCATACCTGAAAAATTCATTATTCCTTTTTCTCAGAACAATTTTATAATGGTAGTAGGATCTACTCCCTCAAATTGTACAACTCCTCTTCTCTTTGGTGGTAGAATTTACATTCAATATACCACTATGAATGGATTCTCACACTTTAAAAAAGTCAGCGATATTATGTTATTATTATTATTTTTAATCGTTGTATTTAAATCATGTTAATGAATTAGTAGGCACCCCCATGGAGAAGATTCATTAGATTTCATTTTTAGAATAATAGTCGTCAGGGTTTCTCTATAAATAATGGCCAAGTTAAAGTAAAGAGGATATGATGAAATATATAAGAAGTACTACATTTTATTTGTGTTTATTGGAAAAAACATATCCGATTTCAAGAGATTTATTTATTATTCATCAATTATTTTAAGTACAATCATCACAGATCCACACTTATCATTCTTAATTAAAATATTCTTGTTTTCTAGGTATTTTATATTTTTCTATAGAATCATCTATAATTCAATTGTCACACACAGTTATACCTCCATTAAAAATTAAATTTATAGTTATTCACACATGATTAGAATGTTGGAACACATGGGTTTTGTCTTTATATACCATGGTTTGTAGAATGGAAGGTTATATTTGGGTTATACCTCAAGGTGGAAAACAGGTAGGGATGGTTTGGCCTTTCTATGAAATATAATGGTTTCTTCCTATTCCCAAAAGATTTTTTAAGATACGGTTTGTCCAATAATTGTATAAAATTGGTCATAAATATGGAAAGACATATTTTTTATTTAATTTAGCGAGTACCAGTCCTATCGTAGAGTTGTAGGGGATTAAAGAGTATAATAGGTTCTCTATGAACCAAACTTCTATAAAAATCCATTTGTTCTTATTCTCTATTTTTATTCTTCTTATATATGTCTAAACACTACAGTCACATTCATTTATTATTATGTGTGTATAAATAATACTTATATAACATTTTAATTGTTTAGAAAGATTAAAATTACTACCCCCACTCATGTTACATCTTTCCATGGATGACTCTTCACAACATAAGGTTCCCTAGATATACACTGACTTATAATCACATGAACCAAGAATGATGCTTTCTATATCTGGAATTTACATTTTCTAAATTTAACAGTAAATTTCTCTTTCCTTGAGGACATCAACACAACCCTGACATGGTCATTAAGAACATCCATTGTCTTTTAATATATGAGAATATCATCTATAAAATACACCGCCAATAGATTAAGGCAATATCTAAAGACTCTATACAGTTTTATCCATGATGATATCAATGTAATTGGTAACAAAAAATGTAGTTACAGTTAAATCATAATGTCCATAACTAGTATGGAAGGTTGTCTTGGGTATATCCTCTTTCTTGACCTTTAGCCGATGATGTCCATAATGAAGGTCAGTCTTTGAAAAACATTTATCTCTATGCATTTGATCAAACAAGTCATCAATTTAGTATAGTGGATACGTTTTCTTCATATTTATTGTGTTATGCCCACACTAATACTTTTTCTTCATATTGACTCATATTTATTATTAACAAAAATAACAAGTTCCCTTCATGGTGTCATACTACGTTATATCAATCTCTTTTATAGGTTATCCTATAGTTTCTTGTTAAATTGACACAACTCTATTGGGGAAATTCTATAAATAGTTTATAAAATAAGTGTTACACCATATGTGATTTCTATTGAAACCCAAACATCAAAATTCAAAGGAAGATTGGGAAATTTTTTTGGAAACACATTTATTTACACCTGAAAAATATGTTTATTGTAAATTTTTAGTTTCTACACAACCATTTGAGATAAATTAAAAATATTAATAAGTCTTAATATCCATTAAATATATCTAATTTCCATTGTGTATTTTAACTCATCCAAACAATAATAAATAGTCATTGGATGACTCAAGATATAAATAGTGACTTCACTTCCATGGTAATTGTTATGGGATATATATTGATTGATGCAATCTGTGACCAGAATCACATAAAATTAAACTGTATGTAGTATAATAATTATTATAATAAGTATATTTCCATAAGCTTATATAAAATAAGAGTTGTAAAAATTAAATTTAATCATTATTCTATTATGAGTATTTACTGATTAATTAATCCCTAATCATTATGGTCATGATGTGTTTCCCTTAAAATAATTTTCATATAATAAATATTTAGAAGAACCAAAATCAAATAAGAAATTTACAATTATAGAATGTATGATAAGTTTAAATTTTAAAAAATATTCTATGGACCTCTTTTAACTGTTGTGATATAATGGGATTTCTATTTATTTTTTTATTAGATGGTTATCAAAGAGTATTATCATCATTAATTCTTTAATTATTCCATTGATTAGTATAATTCACTATATTCTTGTATTTGAAACATTTAACTTCATTGGTATAATATTTCTTCCCCTATGTTGAATTATTGGACATATTTATCCAGCGTTAACAATAATTAAATTGATAATAAAAATTTCCATGCTTGAAGCATTTCGCAATTCCATTTTGACAAATCCCTAAGTTATTTTCCCCATATTTTGGCATGTAGGTGGTCAAAATTTCTATCCACCATGGGGTTTACCATTTTGGTTTCCCTAAAGATACAGTTTTCTCATCTTATCACAAAAACTAAAATTATATTCAGAGTTCCCACTTTCTATTTCTATCATGAAATCTCATTGATTTATTTCTTCATTGATATCAATGTCTGTTATGGATAACACCTTTTCAAACCAAGGTATTAGGGTTTAAATAAATCGATCAATTTTTCTCACAGGGAAGATGATAAAACTAGAATAATAACACTAAATTATTTTGATGTTTTCTTTATAGTTACCAGTGTATTCTTTATTCTTCTACTCTATTCTGGGTTGACTATATCAATCAATAAATGATTATTTCAAGGAAAATACTTATTAATAAATACTATATTAAACTCCTCCCATTCAATGGAGTATGTTTCTCTTCCATGACTTGTATTCTTGATGAGAAACAATTGTTAACCTTGTTCACCTAAAAAATGATAGATAACCATTGAAAATATCTAATGATATGTGAACTGGATAATAGAAAATAACTTTTCCATCGCATTGATCCATTCCTTAGTAACTTTTGTATTATAATACCCATATAGGGTATGTGGATGTTATTTCATAAAAGAATAAATATCATGATTCTCCCTCCATGGTTCATTTGAAAGATCAACAAAGTTCAAATTATTTCTCATTTTAAGATAAAGTTGAATATTAAATATCACAATATATTTAATTCTATATCTGATGGAATTTGATTTCTCATGAGGATTTCCATTAAATTCATAACATCATTTTAATCTATTTTGGTTCATTTTAGTTCTATCCATCGACAACAAAACAAAATAACATAAATATTGATATATAATAAACATATTAAGAGGTCATAAGGAAAAAATTCCCAAGAATCCATAATTTAATACAACTTCTCATCAATTTATGACAATTTCGGTTCATCCTATGTTAATTTTGGTTCGAAATAATTTTTATTTTTATATAAACTCTTATTATTTATACCCTAATCTCAAAAAATAAATAAAATCTACATTGATACCAACATAGGTGACCCAAGAAACAAATAAATACTTACTAAGATATAGTATATGTATCTACATTATATATCACAATATTTAATTCCCCATAACAATAAATTTTTAATGTCTTTGTATTCTAGAAACACACTCAATTTATTTATGTACAATCTTCAATGACTTCCATAATCATTCATTATATTTTGTATCCTTCTATACTTATCATACTCATAACCTTCTGTTTTAAAATGGGCTAGGGAAACAAAATATAGTGTAAGATAGGATTATATAAAATTGTAGACAATAGAGATATTGATCATATGAGATCATAAGATTATCATTAGGGTATGATAACATAATCTAAAGAATGTTCCCAAGATAAAAGTTTTGTTCCCTAAAAATCATATATCGCATAACCAATATCATGGAAAAATCTAAAAAATTATTCAAAAGGGTTTCTAAAAAACAATAATTATTCAAAAATCATCAATTAGGCATGTGAAATCCTAATAATAGGAAATCATAATCTTGTGAGCATATTTATTCTTAATCAACTCAATGTATAATCATGTAAGCATCGCTAACAATAATCATACCCACACCACAAGTATTGAAAAAAGACATTTTCAATTACATTCAAGAATATCATCTTAATTTCATGATATATTTGTATCATATTACCAATTTCATTATAGGGGTTTAACAAAGACATCATTCTCATAATGAAAATCTTTACAAATGCATTACATAGTATAATAAAAACATTCTTGATTTTACCATTGAATAATTCATATTAAAGAAATACATTTCATAAAAATTTAATGATTACACAATAATAATCTATATATGTAAAGAAATTGGATTGTATCATTGAATGATAAAAATCCTAAAAAAAAATTCTCTAGAAGAAAAATATCTTTTATATAATAAATTTAAATGTTCTATAAATAAATAGAAAAAATACCAGTTCCATTATTAGTTTTTTAAAACAATAATTCAAAGGAGAATGAATATAAAATTTTCTATGAAAACCAATATAAACATATAAATAAATATTCTTGATAATTAATGAACATTATGATCATAAAATCTGTTGATGTCTTATATGTTATGAGAAAAAATTCATTTCTCACTTTTATAAAATGTTAAATTGAGCCATATAAAAAATGAATGAAAATGGTTTTTATGGTAAATTTTAATTAACATAAAATGTTTTGAAATATAAAATTTTAAAAAAAATTAGGTAAATATAAAAATTTTCATAAAAAAATTTTAAAAACAAATATATGGAGGAGAATGATTCGCAATATAAAAGTGAAAATCAGGATGTCTTTTTATATAAACATACTTTTAGTTTTTTTGACTAAAAAATAGGGTATAATGGTAATAATTAATTAAAATGATATAAATAAATAAATAAGAATAAAATATATTTGTTTTTAATAATGTAAGAATATAAAAAAAATTTATAATTGAAATTAAAATATAAATAACCTTGAAAAATTGAGATCATAACATAAACCCTAACAATCGGCCCAGAATTTCTTCAAACACAAACATAACCTCTAGTATAAAAAAATTCATTTAATTTATACTAGATAAATATTCATACATTTATTAATATATAATATTCAATTAAAATTTCTGAATAACCATTAATTAATAATTCTTCATTAAAATCATAATTTTTGTTGTTCATTATTTTATTTTTCATATATGGTTCTTCTTGGATATTATGCTCCATCTGAATTGGTCATGGTTTCAATATATATAATTTTAATAATTTAATATAAATTATATTTATCTATTATATAAAATTTTGGAATCATTTAGTAAGGGTTTCGTGATAAATATGAAATACTCAATTCGTAGAGACGATAGTCTATACGTTCAAATGAATGATACTATCATTTTCAAATGGAAATAAGAAAAACATCACTAATAAACCATTATAGAATAATGAAAATATTATATATATAATAGTTATTCAACAAATATAATGTTATTTAAATCAATGTAAAGAATATATGAAAAATAATTAGATTGCTTTGTGGACATAGTGGTCTACACATATTCATGAGCGGTGATGTAGCCTTCTAACATATAAGTTATATAATATTTATTATTTAGAAATTAATATTAATTTATTATGAATAATATAAAAACATAATATACATATCTCAAAATATTTACAAGGTAGTGATGAAAAAAAGAATTATATCACTTCATGGAGGCAATAGTCCGTATATAATCACTGGTGATGTTTTTATTTTCCATTTGATGGTAACACGGAAGAAAAGAGTCCTTCCATAATCATAAAAAATTATAAATATTTGTGATACTTTTTAAATAAATTTATATGAAAAAAATATATTTTACATTAAAAAAATAAGAAATAAATTTTAAAGGAGTTAGTAAAGGTGATTACAACTTCATTGATAATCCTTTTTTAGCACTACTATTAATGATAATTCTGATTTTATTTTAAGAATTTAAGAACATATATATAATGTATGGAAAAGTATATAAGAGATTTGGGTAGTGTTTGGTCGATATAAGTGTTTCAATAATTTGTGAATAAAATTACAGAGGATGTGTCCTTTTATAAGTGAGGTGTGTGACACACTTGAAAATATTTTAAAAAATAATATAATATTGGGACACTTACCAAGAATGGTAGAAAAAATTGGATAGATTTATAATATGGGATTTTATAGTGTTGAAATAAATTCTAAAAATAGGATTAATATATGTTTCTTTGTTATTTTAACCATTAGCTCTTTAGTTTAACCCCTCATTAACCCTTTTAACCATTACAATAACAATTAATTTTTACAGAAGTTATTATTTATGATGGCCTAAAATAAATTTTGAATATTAAAAAAATTATGAAATTATGGGATAAATTATGGAAGTAATTATATAAAATTAAATTCATATGTATACCAGAAGATAATTTTTAAATTAACCCACACATTATGAGGAAGTCAACTTTTTGAAAAAATATATTTTCCAAGAATAAAATTAGCATCAATTATTTTCCTAGTAATCATAATTAGATGAATGTAAATTTAAAAAAAATAATATATATTCTAAAAACTTCATTAAAATAAATTTCCAATAGTTTTTAATTGAAATTATTAAGATAAAAAAATTACAATCACAAAAGTGGTTTTTAGAAAAATTTCACTTTTTCCGTTTTGAATGATTTTTTATTAATTTCAAACAATTTAATAATAAATTAATTAATTTTATAAATATTTAAAAAATACATTTACAAGATTTTGATACTTTAAAATAATTTTTATATGAAACATATTTGTAATAAATAATTCTAAAAAACAATACCTTTCAAAATATTTCATTAGGAGAAATAGTATTCCCTTTGTGATTTGGGAAAAAATTAAGAAATGTTTTTATATTTTATATCTTATAAGGTGATTGATTTATAAAATAAATTCAAATAACATTAGTGTTTATTAATTTATAATATTTAAAAAATATAATTCATTAAATAGAAATATATTTTATAATATCAAGGACTTAAAACTAGGTCATTTAGTTGGAAAATTAGATGAGCATAAACATTGAACCAAACATGGGCATGAGTTTAACATTCCATTTAATAGAATTTGGAGGAAAACAATAAGATTTTTCTATTTAAACTATATATATATTTATAGCTAGTTTATTATGTAATTAAATTCCATTTTTGAATATACATGTCTATATTTATTTTCAAATATAAATAACATAACAACCACAAGAGATCATCATGTTTCATGCTTCTGATAGACTAGAATTTGGATGAATTAAGTGTGTTAATTTTATGCATGTTTGTATCTTCCAGGAATAATCATGGAATGATCATATCAATCTGTAGAAATTTCACCAAAAAACATTTATATAATATTTCACCTAAACACCATGTATCCACTATGAGTTCCCTGCAATCCCACTAATCTTGAATAAAATAATCAAAGAAAACAAAATGTGTTATCGAAATTATAAAATGTGGACTCATGATATGTGAAATGAGGATATTTTAACATTATTTGTATCCACATTTAATAGTATAAGTCATTATTATCATTGAATGAAAGATCAGCATTGACATTACAATCAAAGTGGGCATGATGTTCATGCACCGAGTTGTGGAATACAAAGGATATGAAATTTATTTTTTTATATTGTTACACATATTATATATATATATAAATAAATATAACTCTTAATGTAATTAAATTTATTATAGAAATTTATATTTCTATATTTTTTTCATAATGAAAATCATTTAGCAATTAAAATTTATATTTTTTGATTGGATGAACAAATAAACATGGGATAAGGAGACATATTTTAGGCATTCCACTAACCACATAAAGAAATATATTATAACCAAATAAAAAATAGAAAATATATTAGTCATATAATTAAGAGTAATTCCCTTCAAATAATATTAGTGACGGTGTATTCATATGAAAAACAGTCAATCTCCACCAATTAATGATGTAAAAGTTTCTATAAAAATAGTTTCTATAGACCTGTGGGGAAAAATCATTCATATAGAGACTTATGTGATTTGATATCAAGGAATCCCAATAAGAACACAAACTTGTCAACATGTGTCTGCATATCTGATATTATGATTTCTTATACTCATCATCATGAGGATGAACCATCTTCACAACATATTGTGGTGTCAAAAAGAAACCAAAACCAGAGTAGTATACATGGTATGATGTGATATAGAATAATAGTAAAATGTGAACATCATAACTAGTTTCTGTTATCCATGAATTGTGTACATAATTTTTTGTCTCTTAGGATGTAATGTTGGTGATTTTTTTGGAATTTTTGTTGAGGTATGATAACGATTTGGACTACTACAAATCAATATGTATCATAGTATAGGGTTAGGGGATTATTGTGTTCTATTAAAAAGTGTGAGAGAGGTTCTACCTTGAGACCTCTACAAAATTCTCATGCATATCAAGGTAGGAGGTTCCACCTTCATCTATGTGTTGGAAAATTGATTCTTTCATTGTATGAATGCATCCAAGTGGTAGAATTCATTAAAATATTAGTAGTTAGTTTTTTTATTGTATTCATTTTTGTTCATAAAAAATAAATATTAGATAATTGGTTGTTTTTTCCACATAGTAGTTGATATGTAAGTTATATATTTTGAAGAAACGAATAAATTTTAGAATAAAGGTTAAATTTATTAATTATAAGAGATAAAAATATATTTCTGAGTATGTATACAACTTCTTGTGTTGGTTATCAGTTTTTTATTCTCTCATTTCCTCTTATTTTTTCCCTATTTCCATAACAAATGATACAACATTTTTAGGGTTTTTAAAAAACTAATTATTTAAATTATTCAATTTAAAAATAATCAAAATATAATTCAATCCAATGAAATTATAATATTAAATCTATTTAATACTTATAAAACAAAATATTTTTTTAAACATTTTTATAATATTATAAATTGGTTTATTAATAATATAAACAAAAAACAAGAAAATATGCATGTTTTATGAATAAAAAATAATATATTAATTCATATCCTTTTAAATCTTATTTTAAAAAAACCTATATATTTTTAATTAGAATTAAAAAACTACTTTGTTATATTTGTATAATAAATGATCACATTTATTATTATTGAGATTCCTAGTATAAAAGGACAAGCTTAGAGGCTCGATGATATTTTTAATTATAACATATCATTTTCAAGATTTAAAATAAAAAAATTATTTTTAGAATAATAAAAAAAAGTTGGGTAAACCCCATTTATTAAAGAATAAAACAATTTTTTAACTGTAATGAGAGAGACCCCTTACATGACTTGTAATGTTAAACATTTCATAGCCCAATCTCTCACTATTAGTTATCATGAAGTCCCCTTCAACCTTTCCTAAATACTCTCTTCCTATATTTTTCACATCCCTAGTGTATACCTAAGTCTTCACCCTATCCTATATCATCAACCAAAAATAGACCTAAAACCTCCTCAAAGTGATCCATTTAGTGTTTAAACCCCTATTATATATAGAATTATAGGTTGAATTTTATAACTCTGAAAAAACTCATCTAAAATTTATTTATAAAATTATAAACACCACATTTTTAAAAATTAAATTAGTAAAAATAATAGAAAATGATATCCAACTCAATTAGTTTCTCCCATTTTTTTACATATTAATATACATAAAAAATAATAAAATTTAAAATAGTATTAGGATTTATGACTCCATTTCATCACTGTTTTATAGATTATTTTTATAGGGAGGGTGTCTTTTATGTTCTTCTTTGAAACTCATTTTTTTTCATGATTACTGCTTTGGTTTCATAATCCAATAGGGTCAATGATTTCAACTCTAATGGTACTTCCTATTACCCTTTTCATTGTATGGGAACTTGGTGTGATAACAAGTTTCTTCTAAGAGGTTCCTTATTAATACAAGCTTCGTGTCTTCAGTATCATAATCTTTTTAAGGGATTTTTCTTTTGATGGGCAGGTAACGGTCACCCATATTAAAGGATACGAAAAATTATTGTGGTTCTTGGGATTAGTATTTGATTACTGAGTGAATCCTTATATATCCACTCATTTAGAGGTTTCTTAAATACAACCTAGTTATTTTTTGGCCCAATATGCATCAATTACCATTCTTTAGTTATTTTGGCGATCATTGGCAGTTTTCATATGTGCTCTGGAATATGGCATATCATCATTTTCAATCCATGGTTGGTCAAAATTTTAGATATATAATGGTTTTATTATGTTTCCCTTTTGAAACTATTTTTTTATTCATTAAATTTTCGTTTTTTGGGATGTGGATTCTTCCTTCACATTCATTTTAAGATTCCTATTTTTCTAGGATTATTTTGTTTATTTTTTCATCCCAATTATCATTCTTATTTGTAAAAGGACGGTTTTTTTTCCTTGTGTCTTCATCTCTTGATGTTGTGGGTAGAGATGTGGTAAAAATCATTTTTTCATCATTGGATACTTACTGTGGATATTTTTTATCTTCACGGACAATTCTTGATGATAGTGTATAAATCAAGGTAGGTTCATAGGACACATGAGAGGTTGGTTGGACTATAAAGAAATTATGTTTTTCATTGCACATTTCAACATGATGATTTATAAAGGGTTGGTTGAGGTGGGTCTTGGATGACATGGGAGATTATTAATATGAGTTTTCAGTTCCCTTTCATTCATCAATGTTGGGAATTTTTTAGTGGGATATAGATGATCATGGAGGGACCTACATAATGTGGGAGGTTAGATGGATTAGATTTCGGTATCCTATGGTTCATCTGTGTTAGGAATCACTTGTGGATAGTTTGTGGATTGGGTTTCATCAGTTGGTGTTCTTCTCCAGCTACCATTAATGTGTGAAATTTTCAAAAAATGAATCATTAATGGATTATGTGGTTAGATCCAAAGAGGATGCTGTTTTTGTAAAAAAAATGAAAATGTTATATAAATGTACATGAAAATAATTTTTTTGTTGTCGTGTAGGGTCCACATCAAAATATGGGAGGTCTGTTATATGAAATAATATTATTTTGAGGAGGCAAATAAATATTTATATAACTATTTTAGAATAATTCAACAAAAATGAATACTTTAAAAGGATCATAAATTAAATTTTCAATAATTAATTTATTCACAAAAAATATTTAAAGGATGTTTCAAGGAATCAACCCTTTCCCTTTAGTTTGTTTTTCGAAAAAAAGATGATTTTTTCCCATTTATTGAATTGTGTATCCTTCAAAAAATTTATCCAAGAGACAACATTATTTTTTTGGTTTCTACTGTATTATTCTCATAATTAATGACTACCAGAGAGTTGTGTTTCATTATATATACATTTCCCTTATAGTGCTATCAAATTATGTTTGATGGTGATTTTATATGACTAATGTTGTTTTTGTGATCATTCAATGATCAATGAATTAATTTTTTTTATGTTATTCAATTTTTATTGTCTTCCTCCACCCTTCCTCTTATTTTCTAAAACAAATTCCATCTTCTAGGTAAAATGACATAAATCAAACATAGATTCTCAAATTGATAAAGGATTGGTATGATAATTTTTTAATCTAAATTCAGGAACTCCTTGGTACTCAGAATTTCAAGAGTATCATGAAATATGGATTCGCTAGTCCATAATCAATGCTAACTGAGGATTCAATTCTAGATTTTGAAAAAAAACTCATCAAGCCGGACATAAGAGGGAATCCAAGTCCAAATCAATCATCAATAAATGCCTTGGTAAATCCATGTTCTATATAATCACATCATCAATAACATAGTAGGATATATAATATTAAAATTTCAAATCATTTAAAGGACTCAAAAAATAATGTTAGATACATATTCAATCAATACGAGTTGATTTCAAATCCCCTTATATGAAATTTTATGAAACTATTGTTATGTATTTTCTTTGGAAATAGACGTGGTATACAATATTTGAATAAATGGATAAAATATTGAGTAAATTAAGGTATGATATATGATTTTGTGAGTATTAGTTCCAAATTTTTATTACATATTCATTTTTTAGGATGAAACAAAAGTCTAAGATAAAATTTATGTTGAAGAACATGTGGGATCTCTATATTCCTCTAAATTGAAGGTGAATTAGTGAAGCAAAAAATGGGGTAGTTCATTTTATATAATCAATTTTTACTCTTAAAAACTCTGAAAATGTGAATATAATGACATTTTTAAGAGCTCATGGTGGGGGATTTCATGGAAAATAAAGAAAACTCAAAAGAGGAGGATTAGGATGAGGCGTAAGAATCAAAAATATATGAGGTTATGGATATCAAAATCTCACTCCATGAGGATGAGGACAAGAATGTAGGGTAATATTCAATAATAATAAACAAAAAGAAAATTGAAAAAATTAACTCTATAACTCTCGCAAATATTTACAATATTGAAATTAATGTTAGAGTAAAAAAACATTTCAAATTTCACTAAGGAGTCCAATATTGTTTCAGTATGGAATGTTACTATATAATACATTATGTTAAAAAAATAGTAATCTATAAAAATCAAAGTATGTGGTATCTTGACTATGGAGATATAAACCACATGATAGGCTAAACAAACTATTCTTCAAACTGAGATGATAGGGTTCAAGAATATATTCCATTTGGTTTTCTCTTAAAATATCTCTCTAATGAAGAGTAAATACACCATTCAGGAAATGTGATGTAAATTATACATTTATATCTGATGTCAACTATATACCTTAATGAAATACCAAGATTATATGTCTCATGAAATCGGTTCAAAATTGATTTCTCATAATCACATAGAATTGAAACATGGAAATAATAGATTGCAAATGATGGATGGTCACGACAATTCTCTTGATTAAGAAATGCATGTCTTAACTTACGATTTCCCTGACACATGATGATTATTGACTGCTATACTTGATGATAAGGAGTTTCTTTTCCATATGATCTTCAAATAGCTAAACACATACAGATTAAAATTTTTAGTTAATAATAAGATATTTTATGGGAATACTAACATTATATATCTAAATAAAATATGTGAAAGATGTGTTCTATGTAAATAAAATAGAAATAGATTTGTAATGGAAAAAATTGGAGATTTTTGTCTCCACTGTAGTTATTCCACACTAATGTCTGTAGTCTTTTTAATCAATTTTTTAATTGAAAAAGAGGATATTTCTAACATTTATTGATGGCTATATAATAATAATCGGATACCCTTTATCAGGATGAAGTCAAAAGTGTTTGAAATCTTCAATGAATTCAATGATCAAGGTGAAAATAAATTCAATGATCGTATAAAATATTTTTGATCAAATTTAGGATGGAATAAACGTTATATTTTTTTCATGATTAACTCCTGAAACATGGAATTCAACATCAGTGGACATTGACTTTCATGCCTTAACTCAAAGACTAGGTGGAATAAAAAATTATACCACTCTCAATATAGAAAAAATTATGTTTAATTGAAAAGTATTTCCCAATAATTTCTAGGTTAATGTATGTTTTTTATTGTTTTATCTATTTAATATATTCCCAACAGAAAATATTCCTGAAAATTCACCATGTGATGTATGGAATTCTCACAAATTCATCATCTGTCATCTTAGATAATTTTCCCCTATTTCTTATGTCAGGATGCTAGAGTAAAAGTTAAAAAAGATAGATAAAAAGTAATTAAGTGTGTAATAATGGGATACATTGATCATGAAAAGGGGTATATCTTGAATAATCTAATCCATGAAGATTCTATAATCAGTAGATAATTCATCTTTGCATAAAATGATCCATGAAAATGGAATCAAAATGAATATTCTAGATCGGTAAAATTCACAGTAGATGAAAAACAAATATGGGTGAAATATCAATGGAGTAATAAGGAGTTGAAGAACTAATGATGCCACTTCCATTTACTTGTACACTATAAGGTATTAAATAATACAATTCACTTATATTACCCTAAACAAATGAAAATCTTGCATAACTATATGTAGAATGATACTAAAAGAGTAGTATGTCAACTTGTATTTTCTCTTGGTGACTTTTGACCTTATTATATTTGAAAATGCTCAATCAAATTAATTTTAGAGGAAACTAATTGAGGATGAAACCCATTCAATACAATAGAATAAGAAGTGGAACATAATAGTCCTCCTGAAATGGTTATTTTTTTTTGATAAGTGGCTGTTAAAGACAATGAATAATTCTCATGGATAATTCCAAAGATTCCGATATATACATGTAACTAATGGAAAAAATTAATGAACTAAATATAGTGAAGTATTTAAACCCGTTACATGGACGGAAAAGTTTATATTATTGATCTAAAAAACATCCCTGATGAATGGTAGATTCATCATCTAGATTAATAGTTATCATTTTTAAATGGGTTTTCGGAAGAGGAGATCTATATTTTTCAACCACATGGATAGGTAATGAAATTAATAGAACGAGAGGTGTATAAGGTCAATGTGGAACTCAATTATATTTAAAAAGAACCATCTATATAGAATATTAGGATTGATAATTAATTTTTTTCTAGAGGATTCTAGAATGTCCACAAAAACAATCACTCCATCTAAATATGTAGGATAATAGAAAAAATTTATATTCCATATATTTTTATGATCTTATATTCATATAAAATAATCATGACATGTTATCACCCTTTATGGAGTTCTTTTTTATGGTGGATTTTATGAAAACCAACCAAGTTGTTCCATAAAACAACTCAAAGACAATACAACCAAACATGTCCATACAAAATCGGGGTACACTGCAGAAACTAACAACCAACACCACAAGCCAAGACACCACCCCAGCTCCACACCAAGCTCCAACAAGGAATCACAAATCTCCACCAAAGGAGGATGATGCCTTACCTTTTCCCACGTCATGATACACGACATCTGCAAAGACACCAATGTGCCAAAGTAGGGGGTGAGTAATAAAACTTAGTAGGTTTTCCACAAATTACTTCCCAACACACGCCACTAGGATAAAACTGTTAGCACATTTATATAAAATAAATCCCCAATGCAACCATTTACATAATCCAACCATGCCTTTACCCAGCCATAACACCCAACCCAATCATTAAAAGGAAATCCAATGAACATGCCACAAGCCATTTCAACATTCACACTAACACAAAAACTCAATATTGCAAAGAAATTCACAACAACCACAACAAAAATGGTGGTATTTCTGCCCAACCCGTTCACCCATTAACAAAAAAAGAAAACAAACTGGTGGGAAATCTGCCCAAATCGTTCACCCATGAATGAGTAGTAGCACTTCCAACCACTACCCCTATAGTGGATATTCCAACCAATATCCATCACCTCCCTGATTATGGTGGCACTTTCTCGACCACTAGCCTTGATGGTGGCACTTCCAACCACTATCCATCCTTCTCCCTGACTATGGTGGTACATTCTTGACCACTATCCTTGATGGTGGAACTTCCAACCGTCATCCATCCTTCTCCCTGATTATAGTGGCACTTTCTCGACCACTAGCCTTGATGATGGCTCTTCGGACCATTATCCATCCTTCTCCCTGACTATAGTGGCACTTTCTCGACCACTAGCCTTGATGGTGGTACTTCCGACCGTCATCCATCCTTCTCCCTGATTATTGTGGCACTTTCTCGACCACTCAACAACATCACAACACATTCCAATACAAAATTCCATCTATATTCAGACAATATCTAATCATTCAAAACCATGCATACAACATCATGCAATCAACAAATTTACATTGCATATAAATCCACTTCAATAAATCACTCCTTTATTGAAAATCGTTTTCCATGCCAAACCACATTTTAATAAAACAACCTCTTTATTGAAAACAATTTCCATCAATCATTTTCCCAAATCAACCATAACATCCCATTTTAAAATCTCCATTTAAAAATCCACAACAATAGCATTTTACCATAAAACCCCATTTTCCTAAAAATCCTTAAAACACCACCAAAGGGATTTCCAGCCAATTTTTCACAAAAAACACAATTAATTTAAAGCACAACAAAATTAATTGTAACAAATTACCACTAGTTCTATCCATGTGGACATGAGAGAGAAGCCACCTACCTTTATGGTTCCGGCGAACTTGACCCACAACCAACTACACCACCAATCCGGGGAACGCACCACAGAAACCTCTCTAGATCACCTTCCCTAACATCCCCAAGCCTTAATATTAACATCCAACGAAACCCCAACCCTATATCTACACACCACAAGTGTAGATATAGAAATCCAAGAAAAAGAAGGATGTGGATCAAGAGGAAAACACAAGAGAAACAAGAGGAGAGACATACCAGAGAGAACTCAGCTTGAATACACATTGAAACCCCTTTGAATCACTTCCAAAAACAGTGGGAGAGCCCCTAAAACCCTAGAGAACCAAAAAACTAGAGTGAGGATCGAGTGGGAGAACATTGGAGTCAAAAGAGGCAAGACCGAGGTACCCTAGGTTTTAAAACCCTATTTTTAATTGGCCACATGGTTTAGCCCACACGGTTTAGCAGACTGTGCGCTAACCATGTGCACTCTAATTCTTCAGGAGCCAGTGTCCGCACCATTTACTCGGACCATTTGGAAAACCATGCACAGGTTGTGTGGAGCCTACTGTCTCCCCCTACACAGTTTTAGGAGAATCCGCACGGTATACACTAGTCGTGCTCAAACCGTTCTCCCCTTTAAAAGCCTCCAAACTCATCCAAAACCATTCCAAACTCTCCCATCCTCTTCCCAACTCATCCCATGTACATTAAACACATAAAAATGAATAAATAAAGGATACAAACCTCAAACCAGGGATGCTACAATATAGGTTATTAATTTTCAATAATACCAACCATAGAGCCCTATAGAGATGATATGAAGGAGTCTTTTAAAAGAATATCTAATATCCTTAACCGAAAAATATCATTTATATTCTTATTTACATCATATAAATATATTGTATTAATAATTAAAAAAAATTTGTAACAAAAACATTATAAAATTTTATTAATATCCAAAAAACACCATTTTGAACCCACTATCCCATTAAATGAGAGGTGAAAGAATCACACGTGAATACATAGGGTTTACCCTCTCCATGAAGCAAGACAATCCATTTTTCATCTCAATATTAAATAGATTATTATTATGATGGTTTTAATAATTATATATGATACTTATGAAATAATTATAAATTTGGAATGATAATAGAAAAACTAAATTATATGATCTAATCCCTATGGATATAATAATATTTCTTTTGGGTACATGTGGACTATCACCACCATGAAGTGATGTGATTTATTTTTTACTCTTATTTTATTAAGATGGTAACAAAAATAAATTTAATTAATATTTATGATATATATGATATTGTATTTATATTTTAATGTTTTATTGATATTATCTTTATTTCATTCTATCCATTGAAAAATTTAAGCATATTTTATGCATACACATGACTCACTATCTTTACGAATTGTGTATTTAATTTATTGTCTATATTTTCTATATATGAATATTAATATATATATATATATATAATGAAAATATAATATATTTATATCATGATTATTATTATTTAGATTATAGAACAAATTTAAATTAATAAGGGCTAAAATTACTGAACTGAAATAATCATGATAAATAAAAACATTAACACCTAGAAATGACAATTTTAATAAAGAATTATTGATATTAGGGGTGTCAATATATTATAAAGAGACCATTTGTGATATTATAGGAATTAAAATTAATGTAGTATATATTTATATCACATTTAATGTAATTATACATGAGTTTAGAGTTTTTTTGAATAAAATTGAACTCAATGTAAGGTATTTTAAGTTGCAATCTAATTTTTTAACATGATTGCTTACAATTAAGTTTCCAATGATGAAATATTACGATCTATGCCCCCATATTCTCACTAATTTTCTTCTCCACTATATGTTCACTTAATATATATGTTTTTATTTCATTTTCTTCAACATATGTTCTCATGAGACCAAAAATAATTTTTATGGGATATCTAAGTCATATTAATCTTCAATCAAACTACTTTTTCTTCCATACCCATGATTTAATAGTATATTTTAAAAAATGGTTCTTTTTTTCTCATATGATTTTATTAATTCATATTTACACATGTTTGAATTTTATAAAAATGGTTTGAAAGGAATTTTTTTTCATTTTCCCAATGAGTTAAATTGCTATTTTTTTATTAAAAGTATAGAAGGAATATTTTTTAACTAATATAAAATGATTTTAATTTTACATCACCATGTATCTTCAATATTTTTTCGGTTTGATTAAATATTCTCAGGTATATTTTTAAATAAATATTTTTCAATATAATTTTATAAATTTTCTATATTTTAAAAAAGTGATTTTCTAATAGAATGGTTATATTCTTCAAGAATGTTTTAAAGATCATTTGAATCATCAATGACATCCTAATTAAATGATTATTATGATATATTGATTATATAATCCTAGGATAAAATATTTATTCATTACATAAATGGAATATTTTCTGATTTAATTATATCTATGAATCCTTTTCCTTTTTTCAAGGGTTATTCTATGATGAAATGTATATGAACCCCTTTTATATTCATGGGTTTTGATATAAAAAATGGTCTATGATCTTGTAGAACACATATGAATAGTTTTGGGTATATGTTGGGTGTGACCTCTATCTCCCTGCAATGAATAGGGTAAATATAAATATCTCTTGAGTTAAATAGGTTTAGAATGGGAATTGAACCATTTTTAGTAACTGTTATTTTCCACTATGGTAGTCTTGGGAGTGATCCTTGACCACAATATTTGTTTGGGGAGAAATGTTGTCCCACAATGATAGCCTTGAAACAGATCCTTGACTATCAAGGAAATTATTTTATATTCCTTGGTTTATTTTATAATTCGATTTCTAATTTCAATTTTATGCTCTCATGGCTAGTTTTTTTGATCTATTTAGGATTCATGTATTCTGTACTACAAACTTTTAGGCCACAAATCATGATTATTATCTCTAATATAAATGGTATGTTTTAAAAATGTTTTTCTCATGTTCCTTTACCAATTTTCTAAAGCCATTTTTATAATATCATTAATATCTCCCTTTTTACCCTTAATAAGCATCAAATATCCAATTTTCTTATGAATCCTTTATAATGTTTTGATGAATGGTTTTATGTATGATATTTCTATGAATGGTGATAGTTGTCATGATTTAAGTGGGAGATAACATAGAACTGTTATGGACAAATAGTTTATGATTCCTTGTTTCAAAATATCCTAGACCTACATGGTTATGGTGTAGATCCTTGTGCTATGTAAAAATGCTCATCTATTTAAAATTAATTTATATGTATGAAATGTATGGTTCACTATAGTCAGTGTTATAGAAAGGGTTAGATTACCCAATGTTACAAGAATGATAAAACTATAGTAATAACCTTGGGTTTCAGTCTATGTTTGATAAAATCATAATGTTTTGGTAAACATCATGAATAAACCAGGTCAAACATTAAATTAAATTAAATAGGGTGACATGATTAAGATATCATTTGAATATGTTTAATTATTATGTGGTTTCTTGTTTTGTTTATTGTTGATTATTGTACTATTTTGGTTTTAGTGAATGGATAAAACTGAAGGAATGAAAATAATCAATAATATAATATAAAATTTGATTATATTCCCTATGAGAATCTAAATATTGTGGGAGATAAAATTAAAAATCGTTTTTTTTTCTCACACAACATTATCCATATTTGAATCACAATGAGATTAAAAATGAGCTAAACTGGTAAAAATATATTGATTCCATTATGAGGAAACATCCACCATCTAATAGTGGGTTTAATAATCCACTAGTCACTAAAAATAGATAAGTACTGTTGAGAATATATTTTATATTTCTATATGTTCAAAATAGGACAAAGTAATTCTGGAATTTTATCATTTTTAAGTAGAATAATTTTAGTATTGGACTCTTATGAAGAACACGAGTGAAAAAGAAGTAATTGAATATATGGACTCAGATTAATTTGAAGGATTATTTTTCAATAATTATATTCCAAGTATTCTTTATATTAAAATGGAGAAATATTTCCCTGAGTTAAAGTAGAAGGATAATTAATTTTTGGTTCATATTGAAAAATTTTCATAAGACCTGTGAGGTTTTCATTCAACATTATCATCAAATATGAATGTAAGGATGATCGATTATTTAATGTCTTAAAACCAAGTCATTAAAGTGAATTATCAATTGGTGGTATTAGTAGATATTAATAATTCATTATATGGGATATCAATGTGAATATGGATATTATATTTAGCCATCAACCGTATGGATTTTGATACGAAAATATAAATGGAATTCAAAATAAATTATAAAAACCATATCGATAAGAATATGAGTCTTCCATTATAATAATTGTTTGAGAGGAAACATGGGGAAATGGAATTAAAAGAACAAGTAAATGAATCATGTATAGAAAAAAAGATCATAGGTTAATTGAATGCTGAATTTAGAAGAATAAGTTTGGTGATGATGTGAATAGAGAGAAAGATCAATGAGATACACAAAAAACACTCCATTGTTTTAAATACAAGAAGTATGGAAATTAGGATAACCAGTTACCGAATATGAATGTTATAGATTATTATCAATGTTAAAAACTTCTTAAGACCAGAGACAGAGGGAAATATAATGTAATAATTATTACTTATGAGGGGTAAAATAACAACATGTAGGAAGGTATACTTATCATTCACTATTGAACATTTAATGTATTATTTGATTTTTGATCAACCAACTCGTTGATATCTAAATTATTTTTGAATGGTATCATAGTACCACCTAATGAAATTTGATGTTATGTTATCATTAAATACCCCTATTGATATGATGATCACATCCAAAGTCTATGATTATATTCTTTTTGATGTCCGTGGGAATGTGTTCCTTGAAAATATTGTCATTCTCCCTATGAATAAATTCAATTTTAGTTTGGTAATATAATGGGTCTCACTTCATAAATCCAAAATCAGTTATTAAGGATGTGTAGTTTTGTCATATATTATGAGTAAACCAATGATCAACTATTATTTGTGGTGAACAAAATGAAATTATGATAGAAATTGAATCTCTAATATGGGTCATGATTCCTGTTAAAAAGGGGAATTTATCTCCAATTTTTTTAGAGAAACTCAATGTCAATGATATTCCAATGGTTTGAGAGTTTTATTTATTTCTTTATGAAGGAGTTTTCTAGCCAAACCCTGAGTCATGAAGTTGATATTTCAACATAACTAATACATAGTGATAAAATAATTTACAAGATTCTATATAGAATGGGATCTATTGAGTTTAAAGAATTATATAATAAAACCTAATAGAATAATAAAAATGTATTCATTCAGTAATTTCTATCACCTGGGGTGAACCAGTCTTGTTTATTAAGAAATAAGATTATTCAATATTTGTGAGGATGTTAAGTGTCTTGAGTTCAGCATTCATTCTAGGGAATCCAGTGATCGTGTGGCGGCTGACGAATCCATACACCAGGACATTGAATACAATTTTCTTACTTGGTACATAATAACATAACTTCAATGAGTTTTGTAAATGTTTTTATCTTGATTGCTCTTGATTCATCTAACCAGTTATAACTTATTGGTTGTGGAGCATCTGTTTCCTTTGAAGATTCCTCCACAAAGATAGCCATCCAGGATTCCAATGAGAGATCACGACCATGGTCCACCGAGATATTAGGTGTCAGATCACGGACCACTTATTCCTATAGAACCTTTGGGTGGTGCACCTATAGCAATGACACTCGGAGAGTAATAGTTGCTACCAACCCCACCAACAAATATTGCATGCTATCTGGGCAAGCTGCACGAGTTCAAGAGATAGAGGCCTCTAATATTTCTAGGAATCAAAGATTATCAGGAAGCTACGGATTGGCTAGAGGTAGTTACATGAATTTTTCTCTTGGTAGAGACACCAACAACAGGGCATCATAACTGTGGCCCAGTACTCATCAAGTTTTAACAGCCTCTCATACTTCTCCATCGACATTGTATGAGAACCTTTGTTTAGGGCCCAGACCATTGATCTGGGAGATGGATGGGAGATTAAACCATTGATGATTTCTCTCAACATTCTGATGCTTGCTGTAGTGAAATAGTGAGCCCTACTGGTGGAGATCTTCGTAACCGAGTAGCCACTGAGAGTGAGATCCAGCACTGAATGATAGGTGGTTGAGTCATCTATAGTAGGCAATAAAAGGATGATGCAGAGGCATAACTGGGCCAGACCATTCAGAGGATGCCCCCGGGATGTAGGGTCAGAGGTGGGGAGCTCATGAGGTTGATGAGGACATCTGATGGCTAGATTTTGTCAATCATGTGGCATACATGGGATCATGCCTCGGGACTATCTGACATCCCGCATGGATGGCCAGTATGTGGTCGAAGGAAAGTCGACACAACGACAGAGGTTCAAGAGAGGAGGTCCACATGGCGTTGAACTTGGAAGGGTAGCAGGCTGAGCGGAAGTCAATGGACGATAGTTTGAGGTACTTCCACCATCACCCCCAGGAGGTCCAATACCAGCTCCGAGAGAATGTGGATAGGGGTGAAGAAGCTTTTGGAAATGGATTCCAAAGACCATTATTCTCCAATGATGATTAGAGGTATAGTTTTTGTATCCACCACCATAGATTTAGTTTTTATAGTCACAGGTTCAAGTCACTCATTCCTTTCTATGGACCTTGTTTTTATCTCAAGGATGGTGGAGCCGTTGGCATGATAATTCTGATTATATACACATACATTAGAGGATTCAAATATTAAACATTGTTTCTAGTAGTGTAAGATTAATCTATAAGGTCAGATCTTTGGAAATGATCTCCTTATAGCAGCATCGATGCCTTACGATATAATAATGGGTATGGACTGGTTATCTATAGTCCATGCTCAGATCGACTATTTTAGGAGCAAGGTGTAGTTTTTCCATGAGGCTGGGACAATGTTTTCCTTCACCAGTGAGAAGGGATTCACTGTAGCATAGTATAAACATCATTGGAGGAGGATATAGAAGATCACTCACCAGTTTTCTGGCCTCATCATCTGTGGGGTGGATGGGAGGATTCCGAATATTCCTGAAGTGGTGGATGAGTATGAGTATGTCTATGTTGAAGGTGTCCTAGGACTACCTCCTCATAGAGAGTATTGCATCATCAGTGACTTGTACCCTGGTTTCACACTGATATTTACACCTACATATCAGATTCCCCCTATGGACCTCTGGGATCTAAGGGTAGGACTGGAGGACTTACAGAGGAAGGGGTTTTTAAGACCCAATGTATCTCAATGGGAAACCCCAATGTTGTTTTCCATGAAGGTAGATGGGGGCATGAATTTATGTGTGGACATCTGGAGCCTAAAATAGGTGACTTTGAAGAACATGTATACACTAATGATGATTTATAACCTATTTGATTTTCCAAAGGGGGTGAGGTGGTTCTTGAAGATCGAACTCAGATCAGGATATCATCAGCTTCAGGAATAGGATGAGGATCATCGAAGAAAGCCTTTAGATGTCGATATAACAATGATAAGTATTTGGTGATGCCTTTTAGAGTCATTAAATCCCTAATAGTGTTCATAGGACTTATGAACATGATCTTACAACCTTACCTCAATCATTTTGGAGTAGTCATTATTGAGGACATCTTGGTGTACTCAGTGTAAGCGGAGGAGCAGACTACACAAGTGTGGATAGTCCTAGATGCACTCTGAGAGCACCAGATTAATGGTATGCTCTCAATGTGCTAGTTATTGATTCATGAGGTCCACTTTCTGAGACACATCATCTTAGTGGCAGGTGTTTCTATGGATCCGACAATGATAGGGGTCGTGTTAATTGGGATCCACCCAGAAGTGTGAATGTGTTGCGTCATTTATTAAGGTTGGTCTGATACTAAAAGAGGATCGTGCCAGACATTTTTAGAGATAAAAAACCCCTGTAAACATTTTTAAATAAGGGACAACCTTTCATGAGGATGGATAGGTGACAACAGTGTTTACAGAGGCTAAGGTGGAGAATGACCAGTTCTCCCATTTGTAGGTTTCTGGAGTAGGGAATCAACTACGTGGTATAATATGACACATCAGGGACCAGAATGATTTTTTTCCTGATGTAAGAGTGAGAATTTATCACCTAAGGCTCATGGAAGTTTAGGCCACATGAGAATAACTATGATACCAATGACATAGAGGTGGCACCAATGGTCTTTTCCTTGATGATGTTGTGACACTACTTGATGGGTGAATGGTTTGTTATCTACACTAACCATAATAACCTCATGTATATCTTCTAATAAAAGGACCTGAACATGAGATAGTGGTGATGGATATAGTTCCTCCCAAACTATTATGTTGAGATAGTCTATAATCTTGAGAAGGGTAAGGTGGTGGCAGACACACTCAGTAGGAGGTGTGGTTTACAACTACTGAGTAAGGTGAATGAGCTTCTAATTGTGATGTCGATAACCATCATGGATATTTATGGAGTAGCTTACCTCTAATCTATGACAATCACTTCCCCAATATTACAGTGAGTTAGGGAGGAACATCTTGTGGTTGTTTATATCATGACCTTACAGGCTCAGATACCCTCATGGCACGCTCCTAATAGATTTCGATAGGTAGGTAGCACGCCATCCTTTTAAGAGGACTCATTCTAGTAGCAGTGACATTATGGGAGGAGGTGTTGAAATACTTTCATAAATCCCACAATGGTGGTACATCCTAGTTTGGAAAAGATGTACCAGGACATCCAACATCAGTACTTATGGTCATGGATGATGAAAGGGGTGGTGGAGTTTGTTTCGTGATGCCTCACTTGTCAGTAAGTGAAGGCTGGGCATCAGGTCCTGGAAGTCTTCTCACGTCCAAATGAGGTACTGAATTGGAAATGGAACAATATCTCCATGGAATTCATGATGGGGTCACCAGGCACGTCCAAGGTCCACGATTATATCATAGTGATTGTTGGCCGACTCACCCAGTCGGCTCACTTTCTACCCATCTGGGAGAATTGATCGGTTGAGGGATTGGGATGCCCTTATGTCCAAGAGATAGTGTGACATCCAAGGATTCCTTCAATGATCATCTCAGACCATGATTCACGCTTTACATTCCATTTGTGAAAGGGGTTTAGGAGGCGTTTGTTACTCAGCTACGCTTGAGAATTGCTTTTCTCTCTCAGATAGATGGTTAGATAGATAATACCATACAAAATGTGGGGAAATGATTCGTGCTTGTTTCCTAGATTTTGGTCACATTTTAGGGGACCACATACCACTGGTGGAGTTTGCGTACAATAAAAACTATAACTCGACCATGGAATGACGTAGTTTGGGGCCTTGTACGGGAGGTCATGCAGATCACCTCTATGCTGGACAGACCAAGGGGAGTCAGCACTCATGGAACTAGATTAATACGAGTTACCATAGAGAAGATGAAGACCATCCAAGAGTGGACGAGGACTTCAAAAAGTAAGCATAATTCATATGTCTATTAGATATGGAGACCCTTGGTGTTCGAGGAGAGATACCATGTTTTCCTTTGGTTCTCTCCCGGTGGGGATCATAGATATTTATTCTGGGTGTAAAGCTATCATCGAGGTTCATGAGACCTTTCCAGATCCCAAGAAATGGTGGAGTGGTGGCATACCACAATGCTCTTCCACCACAAACGCATTAGGGGCATGATGTTTTCCACAGGTTGCAAATGAGGTGGTACGTGCATGATCCATCACAAGTCATTGACTAGGGGAGCTGGATATTGATGATGGGGTGATGTTTGTGGGGTTCGGGGTGTAGATAGACGATTGATATGAGTGGGTCTTTCATGGATGGTCAATTCCTCAATTGTGCATTCAGTGGCAACATAAAAACCTCCAAGAGAGAACATTGGAGCGGGATGCGTGTATTCATACTCAGTACCACCAATTGTTTGATTCTCCCATGTTTTGGATTTTCAAGACATAAATCCATAATGTGGGGAGAATTATAGGTCTCAGAATTTCAGTGTAATTTTTTTAAATTATAGGCAATTATTTTGAGATTTTACGCTTTGATAGCACGTAATTATGAGGCCCAGAGTGCCCAAAATTTAATTTTGAACTTTTTTTAAAGTATGTTACATAAACATGTGAGTGGATTTTTCTAACTTTTTAACCGGTGCTCAGATCAAATATTTGTGGGCAACGTTTAACTCGGTATTCCTGGATTCTCATAGAATGGACTAAACATTGACTGGAAAGAATCGGATGGAATAGACATTTTTTTGGAATTTTTGGAAAAATTATAAAGTAACATTAAAAGGTTATTTTATATTTCATTCACATCATTGAGTGGTAGAAGGTGACACTGTGGTACGACGACGAGGTGATGATGCGGCACAATTAAGGAATCCCATTAATGAATCATTTTGCATGAGTAACTACTAGGTTGTTTCATAATTGAAATAGCATAATGATGTAATGTCACATCATTAAAAAAATGTTATGACGTGTTAGTTTTTTATAAACTAACATATTGGATATTGGAGAATAAATTGTGGGAAAATATCGGACGAACATCTAGTAATATTTCTCTCCAACGATGAATGATGAACTCTAGTGAAACGTCATCAAATTCGATGTACCAAGAAGAAAAAAGACGTAAACTGAAGAATGACATTGACCCCTTGAACCCTCAAGGTCTGAACACTATGGAAACGAATTATAAAAAGATAGGGGTGTAATATATTTAATTTTTTCCCATTCTTATTCCAAACAATGAACACAGAATAACCCACGAATAGGTTAATCCAAGGATTGTGCATTCTTGCAGGAGGGTGAATTAATTTGGATTTAGCTATCTAGGATTATATTATCAATTTTTTTGTTGAATTAAAATCCTCAAACCTCCCAATGTTTTTAAACATTTAACATAAATAGTGAGTGATGACATGATCAAGGCATTAGCCCCTTCTAATGTTCCTTATTCGTGGATGATTTCTAAAAATGGCTTCAAAGTGAGTTTGTTGTCATCCCAGGGATGGTGACAAACAAACGATTCTGTAGATGTAGACGGATTGGGAAATGGACCATCGGAGCAAACCCATTGGCCCGGAAAAGAAACTATCGGTGTGCCGCGGTGGAGTGGAAATGGAATCCCACGTCCGGGCCACCTTGGAATCCCGAGGGGACGAAAGAGGTAGTGGTGGCTTGACCATAGTGATGGAGATCTGAGATGCCACATCGGCACTATGTGGACTGATTTAATCCACAAACTCAGACCATAGGTGAAGATATGGATGTAGTTGCTCGACTACGTCGAAGGCAGCATGCAACGGCCCGCGATTGCTATACCGCAGTAGTAGAGGAGATGGACGCGGCTCCTAGCTATGTCATGGCTAGGATGAATGATGGTCCACATCTGGGGGACTGGTTGAACTCACATGATGGACCCGCACTACCAGGTCAGGCCCAGGACATACCTAGTCAGGTCAGTTTGGTTCGACAAGGTTGGACTAGAACAAGACCCCACTGACCCCTATTTTACTAAATTGTCGGTATATCTCAAACCAAGTGTCTGATTCATGCTTTGTCAGTGGATTACATGTTTTATAAATTACATTCAAAATGTATAGAAGTACATGTTTTATAAATTAGAATTTTTAGTTCATATAGATTCATTCAAACATTTACATTGGATTTCATAATGTAACGAAATATATTTAATATGATTGGACAATATGAATAATACTTCTCAATTTATAAAGGTATATTAATTCAGAAAATTAAAAATTACATTCATGTATTCAAAATAATCTAATGTTCTAGTCTATGTAATGTGAGTTATAAAACATAAAAATGTTATAATTGGTTAGTTAATGTGTTATTATCAACATATATAAGAAACACCATTTATATTGATATATTCAATTTAATAACAAATTATAAAATTCCCTTTTTTGATAGGAATATTAGATGCATGATAGATATTTCACTCAAGGAACATATAAAATGAATCACGAAGATAAGAAATGAACCTACATGGTATAGAATAATACATGATATATTAATCCTATAAGTTTCCTAAAATGATGCATGATCAGTGCTTCATTACTAGACCATGCCAAGATAAAATTTAATCTAAATTATAATAAAAACATAAACATATATCATATGGGTCACCAAACAATGTAATCAATACAATTGTAACAAGTATAATCCAAAACATTAAGTCTCAACCCAAAAAACATGGTTTTTTTCCTATATATGTGTAAGATAATACCTAAAACAGAATCATTTCAATATTCCTACATTTCATTGTATACTTTATTCCATCACAAAATTTAATGGAAAATAAAATAATCCTTTGATACCAACTTGTATCATCCTGACCCGGAAGCCACTATGTTTTGCCCATGCCAGTTGGTCACTTATCCTAAAGCATGCCTTCTTATACACCTGAGGCTTTTGATTAGAAGAATGTTTCTATGGTGTTATTTTGCGGTGAACATAACCTCATAATATGAGTATAGAAATGGTGAAATAAATAGATAATAGTAGAAGAAACATATCTGGTATCTAGAATAGTATAAGTGAGATCTTCGATATTAAATAAATAGCCACCAGTTCATTATCAAGTACCATATATAAAATGATGTAATGTAATGTATCTTACAAAAAGGAAGAGGTATACATGGAATATTCACACACATAGATAGCTATATCCAATGATTTATAAATAATTAAACACTACCACCAATACCATAATGATATATATATCTGTTTTGTTCCCCCCCACTCCCATGCTAAAACTAATCATGTATCAGTAATCGGACACTTTCCCATATCCCTACATGCATCAATTCAGTTTATTGGGTACCAATTGGAATCCCGATATGGGTATGAAGAAATACTTAGCATTCCCACACTAATTGTTTCTAAAAAAATTCTATACTCTTTAAATAAATTATAAACACATGCATGTATAATAGGTAATCTATGAAGAATATCATATATAGAAAATCCATGAGAATGGCCAGAAATAAGAACATGCTATAACAGATGAGTGTCAATATAAATATTAAATTTCAAAATCGTGTATGTACTATATTGGCATACACAACATGTGAAAAAACTAATATAACTACATGGGCCAGATCCCAAGGCATATAATAATAGAATCCTATATCGAAATATTGGAAGGTATATAGAATTAATAGGTTCCATACCATGACCCTAATCATCAGTCCGATAATGAAATTAATCATACCAATGAGAATAGGTTCAATACATCAATTTCTTAGTAGGAGTCTTACCATTATACAACAAGTTCCATACATTCAAATGAATTTATTCCCATATCAGTATATAAAAAGTTCCATAACCTTATAATAAGTCATTTTCGTCCCGATATGTAATAGGTCCCCCACCATCTCATGAAATTGGTTTCATACCAATATGTGACATGTTTCGTACCATTATAAGAATTTGGTGCCATACCAATATGTCCCACATTAGGAAAGTCCAATAAAATGACAAGGGCTATGATATTTTCCATAACCAATTAAAATTATTAATATAATATAGTGCAAGCTAAGATATTATCCATATAATTCCATGTTTTCTTTCTTAAAACCATTTAACCGTTTAGTAATATTAAATAACAAGGAAATAGATAAATATCCATCTTCAACTAACCCATTTAATTTTGAATAGGCTCCACTGATATATGGTGATATTGTGCACCCAAATATGTGTCTTTGTCATAGGGAAGACAAAATAACACACCTAGTGGGTGGCATAGTTTGAGGTTGACCATCTCCAACAAGGATTAGGTTCTTAAAGGGAAACTATTCAGGTCATAAAAAAATATAATTCAGATATTTTATTAATTTAAGAGAAATATCCAGAAGGACTCATTTTTGGTGCAATAGAAATAATATATTAAATTAAAAAACCATAGTCAGACGATATACACGACCTACCTAAATCTGGTGGTAAAACAGTCATCTAGTATTATCCTTTAGTTTAGCCTAAATATGAAGAAAGTGAATGAATAAATGAATACCCAAAAATATGGCATATTATTTTCGAAAAAAACTATATAAGAGGGATGAAAATAATAATAAAAATAAATGAATGAAGATGTTACCGGTGAAAACCCAACATGAATACAGTGTTTTAACAAAAGTTCGTACATAGAGAAAAATTCAATGTTGAGGTTGGGGAGGGATAAGATCATTACTGAGATATGATAGGGTTATTCACACATTATAAAAGAACATACGATTGTTCTTAAAAAATATGGAAAATGATATTTTTGATAAAATTTTAAGGGACTCATGGTTTGGTCGCATAGTTGGCCTAAGCATGTTCTAACGATGTGAAACCTTTTTTCCAGGGGACACACCCCACACGACATATAGCACATAGTTAGATAATCCATGTGTGACCCATGTGTACCCTCTGTCTTATCCTTTCATGGCCTAATCCCTATATTGTTGCATAGACTAACCGTGTGGAATTCATATAGGTCTAAATGGTTTGAGGTTCATGGTTAGAACTAAACAAGCGCTAACCATGTGACTCTCTTGCTTCTCCATTAATCAAATATCTAAACTCTCAACAATCCATAGACACTTTCAAATCCACCACTAAGAGATTAAGAATTTTTTGAAGAATAAAATATAGGATTAAAATTGAAATTAAAAGGATCCATAGCTCATATAAAATTGGGTATCCTAGAAATGTTACTAATGGTTTATTGGGAATATTATCTAATGATTCCATCCATATTATTTATCTGGATGGTTTAGGATTATGATGGTCAAATATTTATGAATCCCATTCCTTTTTTATGGGATATGAAATAATGAAATGTTTATGAAAACCTTTTCTTTTCATGTTCTCTGATATTATGAATGGTTTATAATCTTTTAGAACACATCTGTATGATTTTAATTATAGCCTGCATCAGAAAAATATCTATTTTCAATGCATTCAATAAAATATAAAATATAATGAGATAGAAAATAATGTAATGAGGAATGAACCTAGTTTTTCATGGGGAGTTTTCCACTAATATAGAATTAGGAGTGAACCATGATTGTTATAATGATTTGGGGATTTAACCCATTACACTATGAATGTCCTTGAAAAAATCCTTCATTACCATGAATATTATTATCTATGAAACATTCTATTCCAAAATAAAATGTCTTATTCTAATTTTTTTATCTTTTTCATCGTGTATTTTATGAATTTATGATTCATGAATTATAAACAACCATGATTTATTCCATGACTCGTGATTTTGACCTATAACATATAGGGTATGGTTCTCAAATGTTAAAATCATGTTTTAATAACCTTACTCTCATTTTATTAATATATAATCATTGATGTCACAATTATTTACCCTTACTTATAATAATATCCTATCCACTATTATACTTCCTTTCCTAGGTTATGATGAATGTTTTTTTGTTTGATATGTCTAATAATGGTGATAGTCATGATGATCTATGTGGGAGATGATGGAGAATTATTATGAGTGATTTTTTATGCTTCTTGGTTTCCAATGAGACAATACCAATATGATTCTATCATGGATCATTATTTTATATAATTTATATTATTATATTTAAGTTTAATATCTATATATGAAAATTATTTTTCCAAAGGCCTTCAATTTTTTTATAAATGAAAAAAAGTGCCTCATTTGGAAAAAAATTATTTTAAGAGATCTCGTAAAAATTAAATCACGTAAAAATGACTTTAAACCCTCATAAAAGAATATTTTAAAAAATCATTAAAGATGTTTCTTAAAACACATAGATTGAATAAATACAATTCGATGGAAGGGATAAATAAATCCATATTTGTATAAAAATAATATTTTGGCCTCTTATGTACTAAAAGTAAAGAAAATAGAAAATAAAATATGTATTATACATAAATAATTGAATCATAATAAATTTTATTGAATTATTATGATTTATATTAATAAAATTCATCATGAAAAACAAAATAATAAATTATCATGATAGACACTAAGATTGTTACATAAAACCCTTACCTCAAGTTTGAATTGCTCCAAAAGCATTGTATCCTCTTTTAAAATAAATTTAAATTTATCATAATTTTGTAATATAGTCATATAAAGACATATAAAATAATATATGATCCTTTTATAACATTTTGATACCCAATCACTAATAATTACTTATAAAAATAACCATTTTATGGTTTTAATTGCATAATTTCTCCAGAGATTTTAACATAAATAATTTTGATCCTTGTACTATTATCATGGTCAAATAAGAATAAAATAATTTTTAATGATATAAATTTCATTAATATTTATTATATATATATATTTTAAAATTCATCCATATAATATGGAGATAGAAAAATGTATTGCACCGTTCATGTATATGGTAGGACGTACACCCTCATGGATATTGTTTTAACTATCCAATGGATGTAAAAAAGGAAATTTAAATAAAATATTAAATTTTTAAAAGTAATAATTAAATCATATAAATCCAATATATTAATTAAATAATTTATAATTACAATTCTATTAAAATATCAATGAAAACACATCACCTAGCTCTGTGGGGGTGGTTGTCCACATGTACGTACGAGTGAAATCATAGATTTTAAAATGATTGAAAGGTAAGAAGTTAGATGTGGTATTATAATTCCATAAGAATTATAATTTCATAAAATAATATATAAACATTTCACCCATAATAATAATTCTCCTAGAAATATTTTGAATGAAAATGAATTAGATCGCTACATGGATGTCGTAGTTAACACGTATGCACAAGTGTTACATTAAATTCACATTTATTTGAATAGAGGGTATATAATGGAGGTTTCATGGTCATAATAGAATTTTTGTATATATTGTATACATAAATTATTATTTTATAACTAAAAATATATATTTATAGGATGTATAATAAGAAATAAATTAAAATATCACAGGTAGGATGGTTAATAATTATTCAATTAGCCACTTTTAGATCTTTCCTTAAGGAACCTTGTAATGGTGTTTTAGGAATACTAGATCCTATAATTACTATAAATACAATTTATAAATATAATTTTCTATATAATGGTTGATATAGAATTATAAAAGTGTTGTAATGAAGTGAAAGGATTTGGTGTCCTTTTACAAGGGTTGGAAAGGACACATTTGGAATTACAAAACATTTTAAAATATAAACAATTAATTTTCAATATAAATTCATTAAAATAGTTATAGATTCAAATAAAAATGAGATATAGTATAAATATCATAATCCAATGAAATTTGGAATTGTTTTTATTTACTTTTATACGTTATATATTTTATTAACGACTTTGCCAACCATATTTTACCTAAACCGTTGAAACAATTATTTCAGTCATAAATGGTATGTAACGATACCATAAATGGAATAGTAAATATTATATTTTCCATTATTGATAAGTTAAAACATATAACATTCACTTGGAAATGTTATATTTTTTATGATATTTATTTCATTTAATAAAAATTATTAATTATAAAAAATCATTAATGTCATTTTTTAATTTTTTAAATTATTTCACATTCAATGTAAACATAGAATCAATGAAAATTGAATATAAACCATAAACACTACCGAAATATGTTATATTTATCTAAAATATTTAGTTAACAAAATAATTTTCCAAAATTGTTTTACATTTTTTTAAATATTATTAAATTTATTTTTATATTATTTTAAAAATAATTTGTTGATGTTTCATAAGCCTTTAAGATAATTTTTCTGTCACAAAAAATTAAAAATATATTAATAAGAAAAAACATAATTTTTATTAAAAATAATAATTTAGAATTTAACTTATCATTTTTTAACATAATGAAAAAAATTAATGAGATTGATGTTTGGAAGGAAACATTTTGTATTTATTTTTTATTAAATTCATAAAATGTTAATATTTAAATAAAAATTAAAAAATTAACCATATAATGTATTATTTTATATAAATGGCTGAACTAGAGTCATCCAATAGTATAATGGTAAGTGTTATAGAAACTTTAAATATTTATCCCAAAATTTTAAACCTATTTTAACCATTTTTCCTTCACCTAGTTTGAAAAATATTATCTGTTATTATTATTAATAGTGACAATAAATAAAAGGTAAATATTTACATTATTTTATCCACATTATTCAAAATATAAATCCATTTTTCAATATTCAATTTTGATAAGTAACACAAATTTATTTCAAAATAATTGTGAAATATGTGATGAAATTAATTTTTTAAATAAATACATTTTTTATATTAAAAAATATTCACTTATTATCCCATTAATTTAAAAACTATTTGATTCATTTTTTTATTGAATATAAAATATGTTAATTCATTAAAATAATTCATCAATAGTGATAAATTTAATTTATCAACACAATGTCTTGTTACATGAATAAAAAATAGTTTTTTTTGAATCACATCTATTTTACTATAAAATGATTGTATTTGTGTTTTTTTAAATTGATAACAAATGATTTCAATTTTATACATGTATAAAAATATTATTTTTTTATAATTAATTAATAAAATTCATAACCACTAATTTAATAGCTTTCTTATTTAAATATTCAATATTATGTTTCATTTTGACTTGAAAATTCATGTATCACTAGATTTCTGGGAAAAAATATTTAAAGGGAAACTTATCATAAAATATAAAGGTGTTACAATATAACCCATTTAAAAAAAATTCCCTTATAAATTTTTAATCTCTAATAAAAATAAATTCATATTTTTTTTATCACATCCTCAGGTTCCCTAGTATCTTTTCTAATTTTATGATTCCTCCATAGGACATTATCCATCTTACTTGTCATATTTAATGGAACTTTATCTCTACAATAGATAATTTATATTGGTTATTATTTATAGGATAAATCAAGATCAAAATTTAAAAAATAGAGTTCATTATATGGGATGGTTGTGGTATATAATTCATCAATATATAAATATATATATATATATATGGAACTCATCATGAACCTAGGAGATATTTGATGGAACTGCTAACAGATAAGATATCCTCTATACTTGATAAATAATCAAGAAGGATCGAAAATACCTAGTTATTTTCTTTTTCTTATTTATGAATCACATAACCTTCTTCCATAGATAAATGTATTGCAAAAAATTCTCACAAAATTATTTTTCCTTATGATGACGAAGATTATTGGTATAACTTCTCTATCAACTCTGAGCATCTTTGACGTGCTAAAGAATGTCTCTAACCATCTATGAAATTTACACAGCTAACTAAAATCCCAATAGAATTAATTTTTCCAGTTTCAACCTAGTTGATTAGTATTAAACACTTATTTCAATATAAATCATCATAAAGAACCTTATTAATTCTCAAATGAAAACTATTACTCTATGAAAATTCTATTAGATGATGGTTTTTATCCAAACTACAATTAAAATACATTTAATATTATCATTGAATACCCTCTAGGATTTTAATGGTTCTCTTATACTAACCATATATCTTATGTTAAAAATAATTTTTGAAACCCATATAACTGTCTAGATATTATTACATATTTTTATAGAACATCGAGTCAAACCTTGGTTCCCGATCAGATACAGTAGAATATGGTACTCCATGAAACCTTAAAACATAACTAATAAATATCCTAGAAATGTGATCAATGTAATAATTCTCTAAGAGAGTAATAAGGTATGTTTACTGAAAAAGGTGGTCAACAGGAATCTAAATAGATATATGGCCTTTAGATATTTTTTGTATTCCATTGAAATAATAAATGGTGGTGTTTTTTCATTTCCTTTCTTGTGTGGGTAATAGTTGTAATATCCACTTAGATTTCTTTCCTCTCAAACATAACTTTTTGAAATTACACGAGAAATATATACAAACTCTTCAATGTCTCCTTTCATATTTTCCTAGTATAAATACTCAATATCTCTATAAATCTTCAAACATTGAGGATGAATAGATAGTGATGAATCATTAGCTTCAACTAATAACTCCTTCATAAAATCTAGTTTTGACAGGCCACATACATAGTTCTTGAACCTTATAAATCAATAATAATCTTGATTATAATCTAGAACACTTATCACTATCTTTTTTTTCTCAAGATATTCCTCCTGGCCCTCTTTAATATTCACAGGGATATGTGGTTGAAAATTCATTTGACAAATATATGATATTTAACCCTACATAAGAATTTATGTATCCATTATTTGAAAATCCATAAATACTGGATCATGTGTGATTCACATACATGTTATCAAACATGAACCTTTTGACTCAAATAATTGGCTACCTTGTTATCATTCTTTATGTGGAAATGTATTGATTAGTTATAATCATTGTTCTGGTATAACCATATACACTGGTGAATATTTATCTCTTTGTTAATGAATATATAATTTTATCTTTTCTGATAACTATATATATCATTCCATTCTATGTCAAGATGTAACCTATATATATTAAATGGAAAAATTATCACAACTAAATCCAAATCCTGATTTGGTCAATTTTCTCATGAAACTATACGTTTTGTGAGACATAATTTATCACCATATCATTTTGTATGAGGAATAATCTCTATCCTTTATTCATTTTATTACTATAGTTCTATAAATATTATCCACTATAGGGTAGATAAATCATAGGTGAACTAATTGGCCTTCTATTTAGTTCCTTGAAATATTCCCAACATTCATCTATCCAAAGTATGTTGGATCAGATCTTAGTTAACATGGTGAGTGGATTAGATAGTCATGAGTAATTTTCCACAACACATCAATAATATCCATCCCAACCAATAATACTATGAATATCATTAATATAGGAATCATCTCAAAAGTTTTCAATAACATTCATTTTTGATGGATCCATTGATATACCCTATCTTTATTTGTATGACCTAAAATGAAGGTTTTTATAGTTAAAATTTAGACTTAGTGAAGCTTTCAAAAATATTATCATTCCAAAAGTCCTTCAGAACAATCCTCAAAAGATCTTCATGGTCATCTTTCTCTTTTAATATATGTGAATATAATCTATAAATATCACACAAAATAGATCAAGGTAATCACAATAGACTCAATTCATTTAATCCATGATGAAAATAGAGTAATTAGAAAGATTGAATGTAATGATGTTAAGTTCAGATTTTCTATACCATATAACAAATTATATTCTATGAATTTATTCACTTTTACCCTCAAATATTATTATCTACATTGATGTTGATTCTTATAAAAAATAATCATCTCCTCATAATTGATCAAACAAATCAACAATATAGGGTAAAAAATAATAATTCTGGATTGAGATTTTGATAACATCTTGATAATCAATACAGAGGCACATATATCAAGATTTCTTCTTTAATAAAAAATTGTATCAACCATATTGATGCACATGGTTTAATTAATCCATTTTTAACATTCTCTAGGATTTTCTTCTAAAATTATTTTAATGGAATCGAGGGTATTATATTTGGATTCTTTGATATTAATGTGACATTTTGAATGGGTTTAATTGAGAAATCAACTTCTTGATTTTGTGAAATGCTATTTCTATCTTCTAGAACGACTAAAAGAAACTATTCCACAATAAGAATATCATGGATGTTGGGTGTCTCCTCTACCCTAACATATAAACAACCCTTTTAATCGGAATGGAGGCCCATAAAATATATTTAATTTCTATTTGAGGTTCATATTTATCATCTCCCTAATAGACAGTCATAGTTTTCTGTGGAATATCAAACATGGCATCCCATATTTATAAATTGATGTTGGATTTTTGAAATAAAATACAGTTCACACCTAATATATCATTGAATTATACTATATGGAGAGTAATGAGATTCACTTGAATCACATTCCCAAAATCATTAATCAGAGATGATTTCTAGAACTGAGAAGCAATCATTTTACTAATGGGAGTTTTCAATACAAATCCAATATATATTCATTGGGATGTTAATATGATTCCCATAAAATATTACACACATAACAAATAGTTGGTAGAACTAGAATCAAAAAATGAAATTAGTTATTCTAGAGTGGATAGTAAATGTAACTTGCACCACATAATTATAATAATCCATATAATCAAATGTGATCATGTGGGATTTGCCTTTGTTCTAGGATTAAGTGGTTGCGGAAATTGATCATCATCATTAACCATTTTATTTCGGAACTAGTTATCATAATTCACATACCCCATTCATTTAAAACACGAGAGTGTGGGTGGAGAATTATATGGTTCTTACTCTCCATGAACATCATTAAAAAGTTTCATTCCATCAATTTAGAATTTTATTTCAGGATGATCTTCCCTTCCACACTAATATCTTCTAGCCTTCCCTTTAAGAAAATCTCAAACATGTTTCCATCCACAATCGAATCATATAAGAAATATTATATTCTTCTCTCCATGTATTTTATAATTACCTATTAATTCCATCTTTCATTTCCTATCAAAACCTTGTGTTTCATTGGTAAATCCAATCTCAATTTTTACCTAATAACCTATGAATTCTCTCTTTATTACAAATTAATTCCCTTATCAATTATTCACTTTAGATACATGTATTTAATCTATTGAAGAAATGAATAACCTTACCGTTTGGTATGATAATAATATGAAAAGTGTACATTTCATGTCCTTTAAGATGTTCATCATAGGTACTAATGGATTCATCATCCCATTAATTTATCATAAATAATTCTTTCTCCATTTTTCAATTAAGAATATGAATAAATTACAAATTTAAAAATAGTCTCATAAACTCATCCCATTCCATAGAGTAAATTTAATTTCATTTCCTCATGCTCTTGATATGATTCCACCATTACTTTTCTTCACCATTAAATGATGAAAAACTAAACTATCTTTTTCAATATCTAAATACAATATAATCTAAAATATATATTCAATGGTACTGATCCATTAAAAAACTAGTATATTAGTAAACCCACTAAAATAAAGGGGACATTTCCTTATGAAAAACTAAACAAAACATTATTCCCTCCATTTCTCATTTGGAATATCATCATGATTCATAGTATGAGAAAGATTCATAATAATTGTAAAAACATTTTTCGATTAATCTCCCAAAATATTTAGCTTCTTAGGAGAAAATGATTGAACTATCCATCACATTTAGCATTAACATGATTCGTTATAGTCCACCCATTTAATGAAACCAAAAATCAATGTTTGAGATACAGTAATCATAGTGGGATACCATATAATCATAAAAAATCATTTAATGGATATCTAAACCATGACACGTTCCACTATTTTATGGAAAACTTGTGTTTAACCTATGTGGACCATGATCATCATTTCATCAATCCATTAATCATAGTTCATAATGAAATAGTGAGTTGACCACAAAATATCATCTGAGAGTTTCAAACTAGGTGTGTAGTAAGGGCACAATCACTTTTCTCCAAATTGATGACATACATATACACGACCAATTTTTATAAGGTTATTACGCCTAAATGTATCTATTCAAAAATCACATCCATTTTAGTGTCTACACTGTTAGGATTTACTAAGAAAATCATACCCACCTCATTACTATTACATAAGAAATTTTCTATACATGGTATAGTCCTAAGGGTCTCACTAATTTTTTTACATCATAGATTCTAATGGGTCACAAAACCTTATATTATACTAAATATAGTGACCAATATATTTTATATTTAGATTTTATTGAGGAATATTACTTAAAAAATATTTATATCCATGCTTGAATCATATATATATAGTTCCTTTAGAGACATAGATAAATAAAAATATTCATATGATATATACATCATCTCTAACTATGTTATTTCTAGTTATCACCCATATTAGAACTATCAAGTAACAAGCCATTCTTCATAACCTGGTGAAACAAAATATAAGAATGGGTGAGCTCATATGCTATGAAAGGGTAAATAAGGGAGATACTAATGATTAGCATAAGAGTATGAGAAAATGACCTTAACATTTGAAAATCAAGACTATCATATCATTGGTCATATTCTAGATTCATGGTATAAATATTGATTTTTTATAACTAATGAATTATAAAAAAATTAAAAAACCTGAGCTATGATGGAATAATATTTTAATAAAACATATATTTGTGTCCAACACATAAGCAATACAAATATTTTACATTATAGTTGTGGATCAATACCAAGACTATTAGAGTGGATTTAGTTCACTCCCCATTCAATCATATTAGGCATGTTTCACTCCCAAGACCATTATCGTACTCCAATTCCATTACTAAACTAAGTTTAATCCACATTGCAGTCCTAATTATCGAATGAGATATCCATATTTTCCCAAGGCATTTTAGGGAAATATTATTCTGGTCCAAACCATCACATAATAAAAATCATATATGTGTGTTCAATAATTTCATAAATAATTCATCATATCATAACCCATGTGAAGGAAACATTTTTTATAAACATTTCATGATACCATAACCTCTGTAAAAAAATAATTTTTATAAACCATTCATAATAGAGTCACCCCTAGAAAAGAAATGTGTTTCATAAAAATATTTTCATCGTAATCATAAACCATCAATAGATAAAATAAGGATATTATTAATCAATCATATCCCTAGTAATGTGTATCTAAAATCCAGGGATATTATCATAGATACAAATAAATTAAGAATATTACTAAAATATTTCTCGTGGAAAATACCATTTTCACTTCGAAATCAGCTTTTAAAAAATTGTATAATTAAAAAATATTATATAAACATTTCAATTTAAAATACCCTTCGAAACATTTATATTATAATTAAAATCATTGATAGGTCTTCTTGATTAGATATTTTATTCATCTAGTATATATTAAAAAAGATATTCTTTTCACATTTTTTATAAAAGTAAAAAAGTACCCCATCTGGAATACTACAAGAAGATTCATTCTGAATCATTTGTTAAAAAACATAAAGGATGGGTAAAAATGAATATAAAAAATAATAGGATAATATAATAAGACTCTTGAAAAAATTTGAAAACATGGACATCAAAGAAAATGATATTTAATTGAAGAGTGAAATAAATTTATTTTTCCATAAAAACATTCTTTCAGTGATTTAAGTATATAAGTTATTGAACAAGAATTTAAATATTTATATTCTAAAAATACATGAGGGTAAAAAATTCATGGGATTTTTGAGAGGTATATCATAAAATTTCATCAACAGAAACAAAATCATAAACAATCCTGATAAATACTGATATTTTTACATAAAACCCTTACATCGAGTTTAACATGATTCAAAATTCATATAAAATCAAGTATAATATATTTAAATTTAATATAATACTATATCATACTTATATAAAGAATAATAATATCTTTTACGGCCCCCTTATAAAACATAAATCCCCATATATTTATAATTCCTCATGGAAATAACCTCCTCTAGGAGTTAACTACTTCGTTTTTCAAGAGAATTTGGATTAGGTAGTTCTAATACTTTTACATTGATAAGGGTTATATCATCACCAAAATATAATGAATAATATAAATATAATAATTATTCTTTATATATATATTTAGAGTCATCTAAATATATATTCATTGACAATGAGTATATCATATATTTCACATATATTAATTAATTGTTTTCTTATTTTAATTTAAGTAATATAGAAATGAATAACATAACACATCACTTTGTGGATGTGGTAGTCCAGATGTACGTACGAGAAACATTAACATTTTTCAAACGAGATTATCATTTGTAGTTATATGTGATTATATAATTATATAAGAATAATTATTTCATAAATATCATATATAAACATTAAATAAATGAAAATAACCATCCCTGAAATATTTTTCATGATAATTAATTTATTCTCTGCGTGGAGGTGGTCACCCACACGTACACACGAGAAATACATTCACTTACCTTTTTATAAAAATATATGGTTTGAAATAGTGTATTCACGATGAGAAAAACATTTTAGTATATTTTGGATAAATAATTTATTATTTTACAATTAATAAAAAATATTTATAGTAATTATAAGAAGAATGGATTTGAATGAGGTTTGGTAAGTTGATTACTAGTCTTTCAGTTGGCCTACATTAGATCCTTCCTCAAGGACCCTCATAATGGTATGTCAAGAAGATAAAATCATCTAATTAAAATGTGGGGATTCTTTTAATGGAATTTGGTAGGTTTTATCTAATATATAAATCTCAATGTGGTGTAAAGAAGTTAATTAAAGGGAGTTATTTTATAATGGCCAAAAAGAATGCACATAAAATTACTAAAAATATTAAATAGATGTAAGTAATTCTCAAAAAAATGGTTTAGTAGTGATATATATTTGAATAAAAATATTATAAGGTCTAAACCATATCCCATTCAATAGGAATAATACAATATTTTTTTTAATTTTAAATATCTTAATAAAATATTATTTATTATAAAATATCATTAATGTCATTTTTGGAATGATTTATTTAATTTGACATTGAAAACCACATGAAAACGAAATATTTAAAATATAAACCTTTTACACGTCCATATAATATAATATTTATATAAAAAATTCAGATAAAATTATAAATTAACCATGTTTTATTCATTTTTTTATTTTGATAATTATTAATTTTTTTGATCTTTTAAATGAATGAATATTATTTTCGCATTTCATATGCGTTTATGGTAATTATTCAATCACTAAAAATTTAAAATTCAATTACTATGATACAAAATTATTTTATATTTCATTTAAACATTTATAACTAAACTTATACTCATTTTATCCTTAAGTAAAAAATTAGATATATTGAAGTCAAGAGTGTGTCATTTTTAAATGATTATTTTCTTAAATTGATATTAATGTAATATTCAATAAAAAATATAAAAAATTCAGCATATAATGAATAATTGAATTCTAATTTCTATACTCCTTTAATACAATAGTTTAATGTAATGTTTTATTAAAAAATTTAAATTTTTATCAAGTAAATATATCCCTATTTTACCTATTTTTCCCTTACAGAGGTGAAAATGATTGTTGTGGTTACTATTCATATTGACGAAAAATAAGAGGGAAAATTTTTAAAAATATCATCTTGATTCTAGATATGGAATCCATTTTAAATATATAATCATGATATGTGGAAGAAATTAAATTTAAAATATAGGCATAAAACAAGACAAACATTGTGTTATAATAAAAATCATATTTAAGAATAAAATTGGATTTATTCTTATCTCATAAATAGAGAAAATATAGATGAATATTTTATTTTATATATAATATATATTTAAGTAAAATAATTCACTGATAGTGACCAATTTAATATTTAATAAAATCCATATTTCATACATAAATTAGTTTTTTATAAATACATATCTTTTAATTTAATATAACATCATTTTTATTTCGAATAAATTTACAACCATTTTTATTATTTTTTACATGCTTACACCATACATTTTTTGAAATTAATTTAGTCATATGTATATAATACAATTTAATGTATTGTTATAATAGTATAATATGTCACTGTTTATTTTGACTCGGGGTTGGGAATATCACAAGCTCTCGAAAAATATGATTTAAAGGGAAATATATCATAAAATATCAAATTTTTTGATAGAAATTTTCAATGAAAACATATTATATCTGATCAATGTTCTATTCATTGTTGGTAAAAATCATAAAAGTTGGTTTTATTCTAAGTCATGCATGTACACTCCACTTAAATATTTAGTATGCCTCACACTATATCACTCGTAGACATACTGGAACTCTTTTGGAATTCAATGAAACCTGATAATAAATAATATCAATTACATGTCAATGTGTTTATCCATTATGATGAAAAAAATTAATTTTCACTAGTTTGAAGAGGTATGTTCAATAAATCATCTTTATATATAATTTCATCACATCCCAAGACTCCCTAAGACAAATATATTCAAACCACATTGAATGAAGGGTTAAAAATATTAATATTAAGTGCCTTGACTATTTATGTGAAAAGTTAAAACTCTATAAATAAAACACCACCACTCATTAAATAGGAGTTAAATCTCTTGGATTTTTTAAACTAATTTATCTTAAAATTCTAATTTGGATAACATTAAACTAAAAAATAATAAAACTATAATTAATAACCATAGAATCTCCGCACATTTTTTATTTTATATAAAAGACTTAAATCTTCAAAAATTTAAAAAAAAATTCTTTACACAATAAATGAATCCTATGATTTTAACATTAACATAAGGTAAACAATTCAATGTTATGTCAAATTTTGATAGTATCATAGTATTAAACAGAAAATCATTATAAAATCACCAAATAAATAACACACATAAAAATTTATCATTAATCAAGGAATCCAAAATTAAGATCCTTATTATGAACATGTGGTTTTATCCGTTAATGAACACTTTGAGAAGATTAAACCCAAACTTTCATATGAGTAGATGCCAATTCCAAGTTCATATAGAAAACATTTTACTCTATGGTCATGTTATTATCTCCACATTACTCTAATATTATTAATGATTCATCAAGATCTATGACTAAACATTAAATAAAAAATGTTGATATTAATTTAAAACATGTTGAATCAAATTTTCAATATCAATAATCATTATGGTAACTTATTTTTTCCACTAAGAACATTGATCAAGATTTTCCTAATAAGTGGGTTATTTTACAATCAATCAATTATTACTCAGTTGGTTTAAGTCCAATTTATCTATTAATTAAACAAATTATCTCTTTAAATCAATTTTTTTAAATAGATCTGCATGGTTTTTACATGAAATTACATAGACAACTTTTATGGTACTTCCTTGTAATAATGTTCTCACACAATCATGTCCTAATCTTATATGTCTATGCTTTCTATTATAAAAGTGAAAATATGATCATGATAGTATTTATTCACTACAATAATGAATATAAATGTTAGGCCTTTCATTAGGAAAATAATTAATATTGGGAAGTATATCCGTAATCCACTCATCCTATATCACATATTCCTCTAAGAAAATAAATTTTGGCTCTATGGTCCAATGCAAATTTCAAGTTTATTCTATTTTCTCACAATATATAACACTACCTCTAAGCATAATCAACCATCCAAATATGGAGTTATTATCTTTAATACTAGTCTTCCAATATTCATTGGTGCATCCTTCTAATACACCAAGATATTAACTATAGTATATAAAATGTATTTAATATTCATTATGTATCCAACGATATTGATTATAAATTTTCAATGATCCACAATATGATAACTATAAAATATAATCATTTTACAAACATAAAAGGAAAGATTAATTCTAGTAAAATTCATTTCCTATATTAATGAACTAATTACAATAATATATTCTAGTATTCCTATGGATTTTCTCATATTCATAAATAATTTAACAATATTATCTAATGTAATATAAAAATATTTGTAATGAAGATGATAAAATTTAATTAAAAATTTTTAACATAGTTTCACTAACTTGAAGAACAAACCCAAAATGATATCTAACATTAAAACATATATTAATAACAAATATTCTTATACCATTAATTTTTAACATTATGTATAAATATTTATTTGTCTTATTTACAAAAAAACATTGGTTAAAAACATTAACATATCATCTACACATGCCAGACCCCAGATTTTCACTCAGGTATGAATCCTTTAAATTCTAATCTAATCATTTTCATAGGATATAATATGGATTATTAATGAGATAGAAAAGGTTTTAGGGGTTTTGTGGCATTTCTAGAGCCTGGAACACATCTTTTGGGGTAAACTAGACATGTTGTATGGTTATGAAATGGTTGGCACACAATTTGGAAAACCATGTAGACTATAATTTTTGGATAGAACCAAATCACATAGTTTTCATAAAAAATCATGTGGCCAAACTGGGAAATGTTCCATTCTACAAGGGCAGCTTTTCATAGTTTGTCAAACCATGAACAAAACCTATACACATGTGTTCTTCATAAGAAAGTTTCCAGTTTTTCACTAAACAATCTTTTAACCCCCCCCCCCTCTTCCACATTATATAATAACTAGAAGGGTTAAAAATATTCCTCTAATTTTTATTATTTTGGAATAACTAAGGTAGAAATCAAGATATCTCTTTCTTCCAGAATCCGATCGAGCTTATATTCATCATGTTGGATGTAAAACGATATTTACTCGAGTCCTTTTAATCCCTTACTCTTCTCATTTTCTTTAATCCTAGATATCAGGGTATGATAATTTTTCTTCTTTTCATAGATATACTGCAATCCACTATAAATAAAGGGCCAATACCAATGGAGTATATTCATAAAATCCTAAGGTGTGTGGTCTATAACTTATCCATATAGTTAGTTGACTTTGTATTCGTTGTATAGGCCCCACCAATTTCTTCAGGTATTGTTCATGGAAGTTATATTCCATATTAATAATCATTAGAACTCTATTGTTAATCTATTTAAAAATATGTGATTATTTGTTAGTGGTTACACTCACAACTGCATCCCTTCCATGTTGAAGTTAATAGAATAATTTTTTACTATTTTGGCATGTTTGTGCCACCATTCCAATATGCCTTATCTTTACCATTATAAGGGTAATAATATTTCTATTAAATAACCTGATTATAATGAGAATTGTATAATGTAATGTACATGTATACTAACTTCTTAACCCATCTATGGTAAGTTCATCAATTTGACAATGAAATGTTAATTGTGAATTGGAATGTATACTAAGTACATGATTTTCCATAAAATGTGAATGAATAATATGTTACATATCTGTATCACCCCCTACCACATAAAATTAAGGTAGAAGAATGAAATATTCAATAAAAAATCATGTGGCCAAACTGGGAAATGTTCCATTCTACAAGGGCAGTTTTTCATAGTTTGTCAAACCATGAACAAAACCTATACACATGTGTTCTTCATAAGAAAGTTTCCAGTTTTTCACTAAACAATCTTTTAACCCCCCCCCCTCTTCCACATTATATAATAACTAGAAGGGTTAAAAATATTCCTCTAATTTTTATTATTTTGGAATAACTAAGGTAGAAATCAAGATATCTCTTTCTTCCAGAATCCGATCGAGCTTATATTCATCATGTTGGATGTACAACGATATTTACTCGAGTCCTTTTAATCCCTTACTCTTCTCATTTTCTTTAATCCTAGATATCAGGGGATGATAATTTTTCTTCTTTTCATAGATCTACTGCAATCCACTATAAATAAAGGGCCAATACCAATGGAGTATATTCATAAAATCCTAAGGTGTGTGGTCTATAACTTATCCCTATAGTTAGTTGATTTTGTATTCGTCGTATAGGCCCCACCAATTTCTTCAGGTATTGTTCATGGAAGTTATATTCCATATTAATAATCATTAGAACTCTATTGTTAATCTATTTAAAAATATGTGATTATTTGTTAGTGGTTACACTCACAACTGCATCCCTTCCATGTTGAAGTTAATAGAATAATTTTTTACTATTTTGGCATGTTTGTGCCACCATTCCAATATGCCTTATCTTTACCATTATAAGGGTAATAATATTTCTATTAAATAACCTGATTATAATGAGAATTGTATAATGTAATGTACATGTATACTAACTGCTTAACCCATCTATGGTAAGTTCATCAATTTGACAATGAAATGTTAATTGTGAATTGGAATGTATACTAAGTACATGATTTTCCATAAAATGTGAATGAATAATATGTTACATATCTGTATCACCCCCTACCACATAAAATTAAGGTAGAAGAATGAACCTTTGTTATGGATTATTCTATAATGAATTAAATTAATGGTTATAATCTACTTGACCTTATCACAGTAATGAAAGACAACGATTGAAAAAATGACTTGATTATATGGTTTCATGATATATGAAATTATCACACTAATGAAAGGAATTTCTTGAACCAAATGAAATGTTACATGACTTTATACTTAAACAGAAATGGCCTGAATCGAGCTCACCTTGGATTCTGATAAGAGAATGACTTGAGAACTCAAGAACCCAATTTCAATTCAAGGAAATGGCTAGCTTAGGTAAAGACCCACAAAGATCCATATCCTTTTGTATTTGAATGCCCAATGTGACACTATCAGAACCTTCAATATCATTAAAGGAGGCTTTGGATGCACTCATTGGATTGATCACTAACATGTAGGTTCTATGGTTACAGCCAATATAGCCATGTCTCTTCATACCCCTATTTTACCTTGGATGATCACCATGGACTCAGTAGGTGCCTCAGTGTGGAATGAATTAGATTATGCTCCTTGGATTACACTCTTACCCCATGCTTGGCTACAGTTACTACTTAGTTGGTGTCCCTTGAGTTCTACATATCTTGGGTTATTAAATTTGGAATTTATTATGAAATTTCAATACAAGTTTCCCTATCACAACCTAGAACCTTTTAAAATGATAACTTGTGACTTATTAATAATCTAGTGACAATCAAATAGTGAAATGATTACATGTTTATAAACTAGTCAGGGGATAAAGTAGGTTCTTGTGTATTTAGTTGCACTATACTTATTTACATTATATATATGTGCTTTCACACAGTTACTTTTCAATTAATTGGATATTATATACACCCTTGGTGGTGTCCCACAGAGATTTATCTCACACCCCCTCTATGCGCCTTTTGGTGCCCGGAGTTGATTACAAGGTTGCATGTTTTGAAAAAGGGAAGCATACAGCTTCAAACACTTGATTTCTTGCTATTTAGTGAGGATATTGATAGCAGATGATCTAGCTTGAGATCTGGATGCGTAGGATAGTATTTTATTTTCTTCATACATATGTATAACATGTAATGCTTTTTTCCATGCTTCCATGTTTTCCATTGTTCAAGTGACATGACATATCATCAATTGTTGAATTCAATTCTTGTTATTTCAGTTATTTTTTCTGTTTTCTCTATTTTTTTATGCCTTCTAACTACATATATTTCTTCAGTAATTTTTCCATATTTTTATATTCACCCAATACACTACAAAGTGGTACTGAGGCCATAGTATCCTCATTGACACACCCTAGGCCATCACTGCTAGTCGGCAGCCTCTAGCGTTTGGGGAGATGTGCTTGAGGCCATGTGGCCCACTAGCCACAGGGAATGCATTAAATGGAATTTGAATCTAGGAATTCACAAAATGATATAAAAGGTGGTTTCATTTTTTATTTAAAATTTGGAGACAATATTTTAGATATTTAGAACACATTTTACATGGTAATAATCTATGCTTGGGAGTCACGAACCCATCCTCAAGGTAAAAACTATGTTCCGTAAACTATAATTGTTGTTTTACATTTTCCTTTTATAGTTGGTATTATTTCACTATTGGCCAATGCACGTGTTGTGTCGTTTTTATTATTATTACTCCATTGGAGTATTTTCTATCATCCATGTCCCGCTGATTTGAGGGCAAGGAGAATTGTTACATGCATCATTATAGGCACTTAGAATTTTCTTGTCCAGCATATTTCCATGTAATATAGGTGAATTTCACTACTTTTCATTTCATAATCTGTCTTTGGTGGTTGATTTATGATGTGATAGTTATCTTATTATTTTATTACTCTTGGTTGTGATTGAGTGATTTCAATTCACAATTCACGAGGTGTATGGGCCCTCATGTTTTGGGATGACTTATTCACCATGTCGAGCCATTATGCTATAAATAAATGGGTGTCATTTCTTGTGATAGATGTATTGGAACTGATTCACCTAGAATGGATATACATTATATTTTAAAATATGAATTCGTAAATTAATCGGTTGCACATCCTTATCCAACCATGTCATTTTTATGAACGTTAATGGACATAACATAGTAAATAAATGAAAAATGAAATGAAACTTATAATTGAGAACTTACTGATAAATTGTTGTCTATGCAGGTAGTTGTGGTAGATTTCTTTAGGTGGTGAGTTTTCTTAGGTTCAACTTTTGTTAGTGATTCTATCATTCTTCTTAAGCATTCATTGAGGTGCGTGCTTGTAAATTATAGACCAATACCACCATGGCATCGTTGTCTCGTATTCATGGAGGGTGGAGACGACCATGATCCATACATGGTGTGTGTCGAGCATCCAATGTTGCCTCCTAGAGTTCCAAATAAGGCACTACCTATTTTACCTATTTTGGGAACTCACACCCAATATCAAGATAGTTTCCTACATCTAATGGAGCCCATGTATTGTGCTCGAATGATTCCACCTATGACATATGATCTGACTTAGGAGTTCCTACAACAGTATCCTCATACTTTCTCAGGGGATGGTGGTCTGTAGGATGCTAGGTATTAGACAAAAGCAACCCTATCTGTCTATGAGAATCTAGAAATTCCAGTAGAGTAGAGATTCATGCATTCTACACACATGATTTGGGATTCATACAAGCATTGGTGGGACGAGATTACCAAGGTCGGTCATTATTAAGTCACATTATAGGATACTTTGTAGACTAAATTCTATGATTATTTCTTTCCTATGAATTAGAGATCTGATAGAGCCATATATTTTAGGCATCTTGAATAGGGTTCTATGTTAGTTTTGGAATATTCATCATGTTTCATGGATTTACAATGCTTCGCAACACATCTAGCTGGAGATGAACATTCATGTGTTTGACTTTTCAAGGATGGGATCTAGTATGCAATCCATATCCAGGTGAATGTATTTTGCCTATCTACTTTTTCTGAAGTAGTAAATCAGTCTTTTATCACTGAGCGTAACCTAAGGGATGTAAATAGTATCTAGTGTAAAGGATAAGTACCAAAACATTATATTAGTTCTTCTTGTGTCAAGAAGTATTACCTTTTGGTTTCTCATTAGGGGAGTGACAATAAGAGTTCATGTTTCAATAGTTTGAAAGTGTGTCATCAGTGTGGACTATGGGGGCATTTGCAGCCTTAGTGGGATAAATACCCACTGGAGAGTTGATATTATGTCAGTATAAGTAATATTAACCCTTTGGTTGGAAATTTCAACTAGCTTTTAGTGGAAACGGATCCACACCAGCTCCAACTTTAGGGGAGAGTTCTTTTATACCATGTCTGGAAGGGAGTTGGAATAGCACCAGAAGGTCTGGCTGAGGAGGTGGTCATGGTCATGGTTGTCAGACCCTGATCATTGGTAGTTGTAGAAGAGTATTTAAGATCATTTAATTCCATATGTTTCATAGGGTTATAGATCAATCCAGTTGAATGCACTACAGCTGATACCCAAGGATCAGGCTGCAGGACCATCTACAGTTCGAGGTATTACTCTTGTGGAATACAATATATTATCTGCTTTATATGACAGAGGTTCATTGATATATTTTATATCTATATCCATCATGGAATGTCTCAAACTATACGTACAAAATTATTATGGTTTAATGAGCCTATACACTATTAGGGTTACTAATAGAGGGTATACACCAGTGTAGGGACTATCCCCTTGAGGTAGGCATTTACCCATTCTAATAGAACCTTTATATTCTCGAAATGATCGGATATGATTTCACACACTGGATGGACCGGTTGGTTCACTATCATGATTGTGTAGACTTATATCATCATAGGTTGTCTTTTACATCACCAAAGGGAAAAAATAATCAATATAATGGTGAGTGGGATGTCCATACTAGTAGATATAGAGCATATCATCATTGCATAGGTGGAGTGACCACCCATATTGTAAATCGATTCATGGAGGATTAGGGTCTACACCAATGTGTGTCTCCTAAATTAGTGTGTCTCCTAAATTAGTGTATCATTTCCTGGATGACATTCCCAATGATTTTTTAGGATTACCTCCAAAAATATAGGTAGAGTTTTCTATTGATCCTGTTCTAGGATAATCTGTACTGTTCGTTCCTCCATATTGGATGGCACGAACATAGCTTCAAGAGATCAAGCAGTAGGTATTGTATTTTGTGTCAAAAGGCTTTTACAGCCAAGTACATACTCTTGGGATTTTCTCATCCTTTTATCCAAGAAGTCAGATGGAACACTATGTCTATTCATAGATTATAGAAGACTGAACAAGCTCACGGTCATGAACCAATATCCACTTCCTTGAATGGATGATATCTTTAAACTGATCTAAGGAGAAAAGTTCTTGTCCAAGATTGACCTGAGATCAGGTTGTCATCAGGTGTGAGTCAATCCATAAGACATACCTCATACAATTTTTCATAGCTTGTATAGTCTATATGAGTACCTTATTATGTTGTTCGATCTTATGAACACGCCCTCCGTTTTCAGGGCTCTAATGAATAGGGTGTTCCAACCCGATTTGGATTCTTTTTTCATAGTATTTTTGGATGAAATCTTGGGATATTCTACCACTCATATGAACCATGATAAACATCATGATATTGTTTTGAGTACACTATATGATCATCATCTTCATGCCTAGCTAGCTAACTTCCACTTATGGATCGACAAATTTCACTTCTTGGGTCATATTATCTAAGAATCAGGCATATCGGTTGACTTAAATAGTATTTGTTATTTATTTTCTTAAGAGTATACCAAGCACATGTTTGACATATAGAGTTTCCCGGGGGTGGATAGATATTACAGATGTCTCATACAAGATATCTCACATCTTGCTTCACCTCTTACTGGTCTTACGATGAAGGGTGTTAAAGTCATTTGCTCAGAGGTATGTGATAATTCCTTTCAGGGGTTGAAATGGAGGCCTGTATGAGAACCAATTCTGACACATTTTGATCTTTTTATTGGTTATACTATCTTCAGTGATGCATCAAGATTTTTCCTGGGAGTCATGATGATGCAGGAGGATAGATTTGTTGTGTACAGATCTTAGCAGTTGAGGCCTCATGACAAAAATTACCAAATGCATGACCTTTAGCTAGTAGCAGTTGTCCATGGCTTACACAGCTAGAATCATTATCTGTTGGGCGAGTGTTTGAGGTGTAAATGAACCTTAAGAGCCTCAAATATATCTTTTCATTGCATGAGTTGAACATTAAATAGTGAAGATGGATCAAGTATCTATAATCCTTTGATATTGAGATTTCCTATATATCAGGTAAGGGCAATGTGGTTGTCGATGCATTATGTCTGCAAAATAAACAACAGTCTTAATGGGAAGATAGTGATGAATGGAATTTAATGTCCCTATTTTCTAAGATGCATCTAGAGTTCCATGGTCATCATGAGCAGTCTAACCCATCATCCTTGATAGTTACCTCTTCCCTCCTTGAGAAGTTGAAGAGTAGGTAATTTTTATATATAGATGGCTTAGTTCTCTCTAAGAGTATATCAGGAGATAACCCACCCCTGGACTAGACTATAGATAGAGACAACGTCCTATGTCTACATGGACGTATATGGGTTTCTACATATTTGATAGAGGAGTTGATGAGATATTCCCACACTTCTAGTGCACAGTTCATCCAAGAATCTCCAATATGTTTTGGGATATGTGACACCAGTATTGGTGGCTTGGAATGAAATGTTAGATAGGAGGATTTATGATTAAGTGGTCCACCTTTCAGTAGGTGAAGGTGGAGCACCAAAATATTTTGGGCTTGCTACAACCACTTCCTATCCGTTAATAGAAATGAGAAGATGTTACCTTGTATTTTTCATTAATCATACCTTGGTCATCGAGGGGTGGAAATTCTATAAGGGATATCATTGACCTACTAATTACATCATACCACTTTATACCTATTCAAGAGACCTTCTAAGTTGATGATTTAAGAAGACTATATATTTGTGAGATCATATTTCTAAATAAGGTTACACATACTATCGTTTCATATAGGGATTCTCATTTCACTTCATTGTTTTAGTCCAGTTTGTAAAAGGCTATGAGAAAACATGTTCTTTAATGGATTGCTTTTAACACTCATACCAGTATAAAATCATAACATAAATTACATGTCCGAGAATACATTCTCTGAGCATGTGTACTTGATTTTGGTGGTTCTTGGGAGAAACATATCCCTCTTGACATGTTAACCTTTAATAACAGGTTTTAAGTAACAGTTTAGATGGATCATTTTGAGCCCTTATATGGTAAGTTATGTCATTTAACCCTGTGATGTCTAGTGGCTAGTGAGGCAGCCCAACAAGGTCGTCATCCCATTTAGGAGACTTTCGAGAATTTTATGCTGCTCAAAAAGCATATGACTACTGCATAGTCTAAACAAAAATCATAAGCTAATCACCATTGATGACCTCTTGAGTTCATGGTTTGGGATCTTGAGTTATTTCAAGTATCGCCTAGCCTAGACAATAGATTGTTACGAAAGTAGGGAATGCTGCCTTTGCATTATGTAGGTCTGTGTGAGATTCTAGAGAGATTCTAGGAAGTAGCCTATCGGTTAATATTATATTACATGTATTGTACCATGCATGACATCTTACATGTTTTTTAGCTTCTCCATAATCATGTTGATCTATCTCATAATTTTTACCCCAAGGATGTTGAGTTACATGCCAATGATACCTTTGGGGAGTATCTTGTATGCATCGTTTACTGATGCATGAAGGCTCTACGGGTCTAGTCTTTCCCTCTAGTAAGGGTGTTATGGTAGCATGGTTACATGATGGATGAGACTTGGGAGTGGGAGGCTGATGTACATTACCAATGGCTAGAGTCGTTCTCAGACATTGTTTCTCCACATGTGAAAGGTGAACGTGGGGATGAGTTCTTTAAATAGAGAAGACTATAAGAACTCAGTTTTCCTCTCATGTATGGATACATTAAATTCAGGTCTAAATCTTTACTTCGGACCTAATATGAATTCTTAATGATTTATCAATTGTTTCATGGAATTCTAGGGAATTTTCAGATCTCGAAACACATCTTTTAGGGGAAATATGTCATGTTTCAAGGGTAACTTACAATTGGATGATGGTGTCGCTAACTATGTAGACTGAAATTTCTATACAGAAACACATCTCATGGTTTTCACATAGCCATCTGGATGAACCTTAAAAGGTTCCCTTCTTCCTAATTAATCTTGCACAATATTAACATAGTTCATCAAACCTTGAAGAAAACCATGCACAAGCCTTTTTATGGTAATTTTCCAATCATTCCATTAATGATCTATTAACCCACCTTCTTTCTCTAATATGAGAAGAAGTGTGATAAACCCCTTTTCCTTTAATTTTTGATCTTTTTGAATACCTACTCTTGGAGTAGTGATATCTCCTTCATCCAATATATGATCTAGCTTGACTTTATCTCATTGGATGCGCAAGGGTGAGTAGTCGAGTCCATTTCTGCATTTCCCCTTCTCTCTTTCTCTCGACCTAGATATCATGGTATGACCATTTTTCTCCTTTTCTAATATCTACTCCGATCCAAGCCAAATCAATGGCCAATATAGTAGGACGAGTGTCATACAACAATGAGGTGTGAAATCTATAACTCATCAATATATTTCATTCATTTTGGATTCATCGTGTGGGGCCCATCGATTTCATTGGGTTCCATTTATGGAATTTATATACTATTTTTATAATAATTAGAACAATATTTGTTATGATATTTCAGAATATGTGATTAGATGTTAGTGGTTACACCCACAAATCCATCCCTTCCATGTTGAAGGTTATTCTATAATTGGGGTTTAGTGTTTTTGCATGTTTTCACCACTATTTGGGTGTGCCTTTGATTGAATATTCAAAAGGTAATATTATCTGTATTAAATGTATTTTTTATAATGAGAACTTTTTAATGGAATGTACCAGGTTTGATCACTAACTTATCCAACTAGGGTAAGTACTTCAGTTTGACAATGAAATGGGAAATGTGAATTTGAAAGTATACTAAGTATATGACTTGGCCTTAACTGTGAATGAATAGTGGGTTTCATATCTATATCACACATTACCACATTAATGGAAGATAGAGGAATTAACCTTGAATATGGAATATGATTTAAATGGATTAAATGAGTGGTTGCATGTTACATGAACTTATCACACTATTTAAAGGAATGACTTGAACCAAATGACTTGATTAAAAGGTATCAAGTTATGTGACCTTATCACACCAATTAATGGAAAGGAATTAACCAAATTAAATGTAACATGACTTTATACTTAAACAATAATTACATGACTCAAGCTCTCATTGGATTCTGATAGGAGAATTCCATGAGAACTCGAGAACCCCATTATGATCAAAGGATACGACTTACTTAGGTTGAGACCCACCTATATATCGATCTCTGTATATTACTCGGATGCCCTGTATAATACCATATAATCCTTCCATGTCAATAATTAATGACTCTTATATACTCATTAGATCCATCATTGAAAAGTGGGTTCCATGGTTACATCCCATAGGGACCTGTATTTTCTTAGCCTAGTTTTACATAGGACGATCACCTTGGACTCAGTAGGTGCCTCATTGTAGAATTCCTTGAACTATGGTCCTTAGATGACAATATTACCCTATGTCAGGCGATATCAATTAATGAGTTGGAGACCCATGAAGGCTACATCGCCTTGATTATTAACATGGGAATTCACTGTGAAATATCTTTACAGGTTTCCTTTTTACAGCATGGAACCTTTGAAAATAATAACATGTGACTTATGTATGAACTAGTAATAATAAAATAATGAATTGATCGCATTATCAGACACGAGTTGAGGACTAGAGCAGGTAATTGGGTATTTATTTACATTGTACCTATTTACATTATATATGAATTATTTTACACTATTACTTATCCATTACATGAGACATATATTATAGACTTAGTTGGAGTTGGCCCACTGATATTTATCTCAGGCCATATTTGTGCATTGTTTGGTAGCAAGAGTAGATTATATTATTGTAGGGTTATGACAAAGGGATTAATACGAATTCAAACACATGATTTAATTCTATTTAGAGTAAAGCATGATAGAAGGTTACCGAGCCATATCTCGATATGCTTAGGATAATATTTTATTACATTTATACTTATGTGGAACATGTTTTGACTACTTTTTGGTATCCATGTTTTCTAGTTTTCTTGTGACATAGAATATCATCATTTGTTGAATGCCATTATCGTTATTTTAGTTGTTTTTATTGTTTTGTATATGTTTTGACGTGCCTTCTATTTACTTATACTACTTACACTATTTTCTCATATGTTTATATTCACCTATTGTGATCTACTTTGGTAATGAGGGAATAGTCTCCCCACGAACACACCCTAGGCCCTCTCTTTTAGTCACCAGCATATGGCATTCAAGGAGATGTGCTTGAGGTCATGTGGCCTACCGATCTCGGGGCGCCCATTAAGTGGCATTTAGGTCCGGGATGCCACAAAACATATAATAAAAATAACACTATATTAAATTATTAACAATGAATAAAGATATTTATCCACAATTATATGAATTAATTAATTAGGTAATATAATAGAATCAAATAAACCATGTCATTGCTTTCTAGATTGATTAAGGTAATAAAAAGATTTAACTAGTTTTTAGATTTTCCTTATATTACATTATAATATAAATCTGTATGGTTATTACATGTAAATATATTTATTTAAATATAAATTTAAAAAATTATATTTAACATCCATTTCATGGAGATTTAGAGGATTAATTGCAGCTAAAAAACTATAGTATTATTAAATTAAATTGAAATATATGAGTAAATGTCTCAAAAAAACCATAATTTTTTTATAAAACCATTGGAAACTAAGACGGTTTTAAAATATTTAATTATATTATTTGAATCATTGTTATTTCTAAAAACACATTTACAACTATTAAGATTGGAATATTTTGGAAAGTCCATAATCTTCAAAGGGTGATTCCACGAAATAGAATCTATTTCATCATTAATTAGTTCTTTCAAAAATGTAACATCCCAAGAATACATACCATATTAATATGTCATTGAGACATCCAATATAGTTAATATAATTGAAAACTGATTGAGAATATGATTGTTACGATCACCCATAATAATTAAAACTATAGAATAAAGTGAAATGAAATTTAGATGTATATGTTTCTCCTTCTCACGTTTTATAATCCGTTTAGGCTCAACTCCTGAATCATCATTATTATCCTCTATTTTATTTTGAATAATGTAGAGTTAAATTGATATAAGAATGTTTAATAACTATATTTTCATCACTATTATAAAATATTTTTTCAAAAAACATTACATTCCTTGTTTAAATATTGGAATTGTCTTCAAAAAAATTATATTCCTTGATATTATTTTCATAACCAAAAAGTACATTAATTTTACATGAAATTTTTTAGTTATTTTAGGATTAGGAACGCTATATTAGGATAAAATCCCCCAAAAATTAAAATTTTAAATATCAGGTCATCATCCTTTCTAAACATTATAAGGTGGTAATTTAGATTTTATATATGGAATTATTTTATAAATATGAAAAAAAAGTAAAAAATCTTCACTCCATAAATTAAAAGTAATATTATATTTATTAATATCTCTATTTACTATTTAAACTAAAGTATGATTTTACATTTCATCTTAAATATTCCAATAAGGATTATTAGAGGAAGTAATTAGATCAATTATATAGTTTTCATTAGAAAACTCATTAAATTCATTAATAAAATATGCACCACCTCTATATGACCATAATAATTCAATCCTATAGTATAATTGGTTTTCAAATTTTTTTAAATTTATTAATCTTGTTAATGAATTTAAAATCCTTTTTAAAAATATATAGAAATTAAAAATGTTAAAGACATTATATTATTTTCTAGGAATATATACTTATATATATCTATTTCTATTATCACCAAAACTAATAAAATTTACTTTCCATTGATAAGGTAATAACCAATTTAATCAAACAATATATGAAAATACTATATTAGATATATAAAAAATACTCTAAATGATTTGAAATGGGTTATTTAACATTTTATATTCTAAAAATGTTTCCTATTATTGAATTCAATTAATAAATTAATTAATTTCATCCTATTCATTACATTTCTTGAGTTATAATTAACATGTTCCAAATGATAATTACATAAAATTGATGACTGAGTCAAATAATTGGATGATTCAATCATATTAATAGTATATTGTTAAGAAATTCAATCACTTTAATACGCCTACCCCAAAACATGCATCCCTTAAGAAGAACGCCATTTCAGATTGGAATGAAACATGAATCCCATTATTACATTAAAGATATAAAAAGATGAATTATTTTGAAGAATATCAAGGGATAATGAATTTGTTTGTGTCTTGGGTGCATATAGCACAACTAGAAGAGTCAAATTCTTCTATGAAGAAAAATATATTTCCATATTTCATTGACCAGTGACTTTGATGCACCCATTATTTTTATGGTTTACATCCTTCATGATAGTACTTTCATCAAATGTTTTAAATATTCAATGATCCTTTTACACATGAACCATATATCAAGAATCATGTGACCATACAATATAATTTTATATCAGATTGACTTCTAATATCATCACCGCAATTTTTTCATTATTCGTCATATTTATCTCGGGTATGTTCACTATATTTTCATTATAATATTCCATTTATAAATTCCCCTTCTTTCATAGATATATCATTCATTATTTTTTTCTTCAAGGGTTTTCTTTATTATTGAATCATTGTGTTTTTAGTGGCATATAAGTAAAATAAGTTGGATAATTTTCTTTAATGATATTGACCTTGTTAAAATTTTTGAAGTGATACACACATCTCAAAATATGGATTCTTCATCAATGTTATGGATATATTGTAAAAATTAGTATAAAATATGATCTCCCTTTTTATGATTCATTTAAAAATATATTTCCACATAGGTTAAAAAATATCAATGATTCCACCTACTTGGATAGTTTTTAGTACATTAATTTTCTGTGGAAATATTTTTTTGTGATTACATTGATATCATGAACTTGCATATACAATGTCTCACTACAAGAAAACATACAGTTAAGATATTTTACAATAATAAAATATTATGTACCTACATCTATTGATTTATAAATAAATTCATGTACTTACCTGTTCTCTTTATAGAAGTTTATTAAGAGAAATTTTTTATATAATCGATTAGGTAATTTATAGATAATATGTCCTTGATATCAAACCACTTATTCTTCTTGCTTTGTTATCATTCCATGAATGTGTTTGAATTGTTTCAAATAAAATATATTTCCATTGGGATTTGGAATGGGCTATTTATTGCTATGAGGAATATTTAGTTCCAGTATTTAAGTTATATTTAGCACTATAATGGGGAAATTCGTCTATACATTCCACTGTGAGAGGTTATCATCAAACTAACCAAGCTTTATCATGTACTGATTCATGACTTTAATGGTCTAGAAAAACATTTGTGTGTTACTAAACCATAATAATTGTTGGAATTTTATTTAAAATATGGTTATGTTTTGATTTGTAAAATTTCTATATCTTTATGGCTTTTTTATTCCCCACCCTATGTTGCTAGTAGTAAAAAAAATCTCTATCAATATAAGAAACTATATAAGAAATAAAAATTATGACAAGACTTGGTTTTTCTTCTTCGAAATGAGGGGAAATGGAGATTTTTACTAGGTCAAAAATGTGTATTTATTTAATTTAATATATAAAGGTGTTCTATGGATCCCAAAATTCCCCAACAGATAAATTATCACCCCACTTTGAATGCACTGTTACAACTACTTAAAATGTGGAGGTACAACTCTTTAAATAAAGAGTTGACTCTATTTAAATTAAGAGGAATAACTCTTTAAACGAGTGTTACAACTCTTGAGATTATTCAAATCCTATTGATTTAAATTCCAATGGAAATAATATTTAACAAATAAATAATAAATATTATAATTAATAAAAATATCATTCATTATGGCCACCATAGCTATTATCCTCCCCATTACCCCTAATAGATACCACCACTATCGTCACTAAACTAACCTAGACTTAACCTATCATTGAAGCTCATATTATTATGTGAGGGGCCACCTTCATCCACCAATTCGTGGAAGATAAATGGTTGGTATCACCACCACCGGGAACTAAAGTTGAACACAAACTGAATCTTTCCCACTTGTATCATCAGATTCCAAAGGAGAGACATCCCCATTATCCCCTCTCCTTTGACCACCATGGATTTTTGAGGATGTCCAATAGATATATAATTTATATATATATGAGAATAAATGTATATGGATTACATATATAAATAAAATTACATTGTACAATTATATATGATAATATAAGAAAGTTTCCCACCAGTGCTCTTTAATCAATGTCCCTCCAAAATGATGAAATACAATGCATTTAAAAAATAAAAAAAAAAAAAAATAAATTAAATAAAAATATAATTACCATGATAAGAATAACTATACCAAATTCACTATACAAATTCCTGAACTAGTGAACTAACTGGATTATTACCATAGTTTTTAATACTGGGGTATTCATCCTTTCCTCTAATTAGATAGAGTAAAATATTTTTTTAGTCTATTTTAATTGCAAAATTCGACATGAATTCTATATATTTAAAATTATAATGGAATTATTCCGCAATAATAAACTGAAAAATATTCCCACTTTATCCTATAGTAATCTTTCTTATTTGTAGGGATTTTGATCGTTCCTTTAGGCCAGTTGTCCATTTTTTAACAATGATTATAATTCTGAAAACAGTTTTCATTCTTTGTAATTAAAATATATAGACCTAAAAAATTAAACAAATACACCCAGTAGTTAATAATCATCAAAAAAAATAAATGAACACAATAAAAATGAGCATAAATAATGAAAAATATCAATTTAAAATTTTTTATAAAATATTTAAAATTATATTTAGTATTTAAGATTAATTTATAAAATAAATTGATACTTTTTAGAAATATAATTAATAAAAAAAATAAAAAACACTCATTGAAAAATATATAATATAAGAAAAGTAACAAATCTTAGATCATAAATGGAAAATTAAAAAATCAACCCATAATAATTGGTGTTAAGGGAGAGATCATTGTTGTAGTAGAAATCAATAACAAAACCAGAAAATAAAATGGTTCTACCTAAGCATAATCCACTAAAGAAATATAAAATTTTATTATCATACTAAAATTATAATTATATATTCGATATATCATCTCTCAAACACGAATAATCTCTCACACCTAAAGGAATCTTACCACTCTCACCCATGATCTATACATCTTATATACCAATGATTTTTATAATTAGAAAACATGATCATATTACCACTATCAGAAGATTAAATTTCAGTATCAATCGATTTAACCCTTAGATTCATTTTATGTTATACCATTTAAAATATTGATAAAACTCATTTTTTTACTGGGATTTTCATGATATGTTGAATGAATAATTTCAGGGGGCACACATACATAATGTTTAAGATTATGAAATGGTTGAGGTCCTATATAGATATCCAATGCATTGTTTAATGTTTTATATATGATGAGATAATAAAATTACAAATGAAATAAATATTTTTCACTAATTTATTCATGGATTTGTTTGTTTTTAGAAATTCTAAAAATTCTACATGATATCTTGATTTCATGCCCATATATTTACAAATAGACTTATTGGGGTTTCATAATGTTTACAAATTTTTATGAATATTTTTATGACACATTTAAATGTTATATGTCAGTGTTATACTCCATGTATCTTGTATATATTTGATCAGTTGAGGTTATATTCCCTTCTATGATAGATTTTGGATAACATTGATGATTTCATGTTATTTAAATCAATATTTTCTCCCATGTTCATGTTTTATCACCTTCATATGATTTAACACAATATAACCTATTGAAAAGATTATCCTTTACTATTATTTTGATCTGTAACACCCCAAAATTTTATGGTACGCTTCTCTTTGAATAATGCAATAGCGTTTGTTTTACGCAACATCGAGTTCTAACACACAACACAACCGATCAAACTAGCCGTTATGAATAGTAATACATAATTTTTAAAATTTTATACATTTTATCTCTCAAAATGTACTTCATTTTAGGATTAGAAGTATCGAATTTAGCCTAAGGTGAAATTTTGGTACTTTTCGGATAACTTTAATATTTTGATGAATAGTGAAAATTAGTAAATTTTAATTAAAAACAACTTTTTTAATCAAAATAATTAATAGTGATAAATTATGAATTTGAGTGGTTTTAATGTATATTTAGAATATATTTATACCATTTAATACAATGTTGTTCATTGGACATAATTTCACTATTAAACCGAACATAAACAAGTATCAATCTTTTGATAGTTATTACATATTAAAAACACACTTTTTGTTTTGACAGCTGGAATTAATTTTAAATTAAATTCTGCCACTTCTGTGTTTTGAATATGGGAAAATGGATTCCATATTTGGAATTAGGATTTTCAAATTCTGTAAATAGGTAAATTTTATTTTTAGATATTTTGAATAATTACTTCGGTAAATATTTTATTTACCATGGTTAAAGGGTAAATCCGGTAAATAAGGGTTAAAAAATAATATTATAATAATAAAAAATTACCCTAAAACGTTTCATAACCTTATTGGTTGATACATGTCCGACCATGGGCATCTTTGGGTCGATTTTGGGACCCCATGGCGCCACTTGTAATTGATAGGGACACTTTATTTTAATTATGTTAAAATGAATACAATAATGACAAAATCATATATCTTTTAGAAAAACAATTTTTACATAGGGTTATATATGTTGGAGTTTCGACTATAAATACTAATTAGAAAGATAAAAATATTTCCTACATAATGGTATTTTATTTATAATTTTTAGACATTAAATAATTTAATTTATTTATGACACAATGGTGATGGAGAAATTACCATAATATTGAAGAATTAAAATGATTGAAATTGTAGATACCCAAATAAATATAATTTCAGACTTTTTATGAATTACACTAACTTTATAGGTTAATATGACTTGTTAGGAATTATGTAATTAACTTTGTTCGAAGTTATAATTCTGTTATGATTTTTAAAAATTCATTTATTGAATAGTGTCAAAATTGACATAAAAGAGTTTTTTAAAACAAATATTATATTATTAATTGATATTAAATTCCTAAAAATCTATGGTTCATCCAAGAGACTTATATCATGATAGGTGTATCATTAATGTACCACTTGAGGGTCTCTTGAATGTATATAGTATGTTTTTTAACCATATAATATAAAAATACAAAGAGAAATTGTAAAAGTGAAACTAATTAGCTAAGAGTTAATACTTAATGATAAGGTTAATATAGTAACCCAAACCAGTATAAATTCTATTAGTTGAGTGGTTTTCGACCCATCCCCACCTTATCCTTTAAATAATCTACTTCGGATCTATTAGAAACCGAATATGAATTTATTATAAAATAATATTTCTAGCTTTTACAAAGGTGCCCCTCACCCCTCTTATAAAAAGGCACCCCCTTCTCATTAATTAACTCCTTAAAAGCCTTTTGGATCGGTCAATCTCTGACCAAATACTCTCTCAACTTCCCTAAATTCATCCTAGTGGCCTTCATTTAGTCAGAAAGCCAATCTATGAGCCATTTTGATCAAATCAAAAGGAAGAACCAGAAGAAGAGATAATGTTCTCACCACCCTCTTTCAAGTTCATTTCTTCTTCAACAACTTCTTTCTTTGTTATTTATATTCTAAAATAATAAATCTCATATCTTCTATATACTGTGATGTTATTACAAATATGGTACAACCATATTTAGTATTCTATCCATTTTTTGAATGGCATGTCACCGTATGTGCGTACGTACGGCTTACTGTCTCCATGTCGTGGTGTAATTGTCATTCAATAAATTATTATTTGGATGGGTATAATAATGATATGTAATACATTTAAATAATAAATGTAACATGATAATTATTCTGTATTTATGATATACCATCCAATTATATATTATTTTAATATCAAAAGAATGATACTGCCGCTCGTGCGTACGTACGGACTACCGTCTCCATGAACGCGTTGAGATTCATTCTCCATTGTATCCATTAAAGTATAATTCACATTTTATGATTAATAATAGTATCTATGGACTTGATATCATTCTGGATATGATTATGATACATGTTATCCATTACAAACATATCTTACGTAACAAAACATACAAAAGAAAACAAGTAAGTTAACACCCGAAACAACGATAATACTAAGATATTATTAACAAATAAATTATAAAAGATCATATCATATTAATGTATATGATTCTTGTATAATTTGATAAAAATTATTTCTCCATTATACAGGAGGTTAACCTACCCCAACTAAGGAAAAGTACAAGGTAATGGGATTTCATCTCACTCTTTATTCCCATGAGATTCATGCCATATTGCCACTATTACCTTTTTTGTGGTGTATGTACTGCCCATAATTGTATTCTTTGTGTAATACACATTAATTTATATGTATTTACATATTAATTGTATAATATCTATTTCAAGGGGTGTATTATTCCTAATTTATCAAATTGGTAAGGTTTTATTTCACAATCTCTTCATTATCCGAGGTTGTTTATTCAAAATAATATACTGGGATCTCTTTATCATCCACATTCATGTTTCTTAAAAATGTATTTCAAAACATTTTTACTATATACAACAATATGGGTTAAAGTAATTTATACCATGGTCTGACTTTTTATAAGAGTTTTATAAAGTAAGCTTTCCATCATTTTCCAAACAAGGTACCTTTTATCCTTTTGGACAGAATTAATGTAAGAATGTTTTTATTAACTTATACAGTAGGTGCGACTATTTTCCGCCGTTATAAAATTTTCAAAGCTTACCTTACAAGCTTATAAGAATATTTTCAAAGAAGATGTTTCATTTTATAAATATATGACTCTTATGTGATTTCAAAATAGAAATAGATATTTCTCTAAAAAGAGTTTTGATTTCATCTATGTCAACATCCTTTGATGGATTTTACGCTTATTTGTAGTTGATTTATTATGATACAAAACTTTTATATTGTATTGAAGGTTTTGTGATATGATTGACTATGGATGTGTTATTTTTATACCACTCATGGTTTATGTATGAAGTATTTACATTTCGTATGCTAGTTTTAATACGAATTTTTATGTTATGTTTAAGCCTGTTCACATGAGGAATGCATTGGACTTAATAAGTGACAGGTGGAGCCCACTATAGCTCCTCGATGCATCGGAAGGTCTCATGAGACAAACTACTATCTTGGCACAAGGCCTTGTAAAAATATTATTTGTAGTCTTGGCACGAGGACTTCGCTATGTGGTTATGATAGTCTGGCATTTTTCATTCCATCATAATGAAAGTGGTTATTGATATTGCAAGTGATTATTCGATTAGTAGAATATCCATGTGAATAAGTAAATGGAATTATTTCATTTTTTCCATACTATGTTCAATTTCATGTTTAAAAGGCTTTTGTTTTAGTTATATATTTCCTTAAATGTTTATTCTTATTTATGAATGTTTCTGCTATATTGTAGTCCTCACTGGGCATTTGAGCTCACCCCTTTCAATGATTTATTTTTCCCATGATGTGAAGATGTAAATTATGAATGACCTGTAGGGATAGTATGAGGGGATAAGAGTGTGTATATGGAGACTATTTTGTTGTAGTTTTCATTTTTATGATTTAATGTAATACTTATGAATATATCTAGTGTTTCCAAGGTTACTAAACCAATTAGTTTCGAGATTTGATCGTTCTTGTGATCATGCCAATGTTATGTAATAATGCACTGACTCTGAGTAACTAGGGCCGGGGCATTACATGATCTGTATCTCTATATTTATCATTTTTGTAGGAAATTATCTGCGAGATTACATGTACAATTTTGACCTATGTAGGTATGTTAGTAGAAGAAGATGAAGAAATATTCAATAATAAAACTTCTATGCAATGATGATTAAAAAACACAAGAAAATAGGTCTAAAAATGAAGGATTTTTATGAAATATAATACTTATATATATTGTGTAAAATTTATGATTGAACAACTTGATTCATTCCACCATACATCTAGTCCAATCAATTGTAGTGGCCTAACATTATTTATACATTATACATACTGTCTGAAATGGAAATATTGGAGTTTTGGTTGATGGTTAAATAATAACACCCTATATGGATTGAGATACAACCCCAAATTGCATGAAAGGGATAAATAATATGAAATGAGGCATTACCCCAACCGATATGTTTTGAAATTTGATGAAACATTAACAAAATTGGTACAACCACGTTAATTAGCATGCCACTTAATGGTTTTAGGAAATAACTAAAGTGGTTAATCCCATGCCAAATTAAGAAAAAAATTCAAATTATTTGGATTTCATGTTATATATATATTTTTCAACACTAGAATCCAATTGACTTGATCATAACATGTAATTAATAATAAATTTATATATATTTATAATCACTTTATATTGGAATTATTTCTTTACTTAATATTTGTAATACTACTTATTGGAATACCTTCATTAAGGGTAGAGGATTAAAGTGTACAATTTCCTTAGTGGTTTTCTACACATTCGTCTCAAGCCTTTGACTGTTTTCATAAAAATCTTTTGGTTCTAGTGTATAATTCTATAACTCTTTTATTGTTCATTTTTAATCACCATAAGAATCTCTTCATGGAGGGGGGATAATTATTTTCCTTTCTAGACTCGAGAACATGGTGATGGAGGAATTATATATATCACTAAGAGATCTCTTGGTATTATGAGGAATCTATCTAGGAATCATTATGTTCTAGGATTTGAAATCCTAGGGTACTGTTAAAAAATGATATAACCTGGTTTTTATTTACCTTGTCTATGAGAATGAATGATCACACATTACTCGTGATTATTATCTTAATCCTTAGTAATACCCCTGTCAAAATGTTTGTATTATTATTATTATTCATATTATTATTTACATGACATGTTCTAAACTCATAGGTAAATTAATATTTTTTTCTAATAAATAAATTAAAAAATTTTCAAATAATTTTTAATAAATAATTTCTCACCAAACCATTAACTTATCATGTCATTCCTCATTGGTTTTTACCAAACCATGACTAATTATTATTTAAATAAATAAATATCCCTATAATATTAATTGATAAATAGATGGATATTATATTCACTAAAATATTGAAGAAATATTTATTAAATATTAAACACACATATATTTAACTTAAATAATTGATGAAAAAACATTTAGATCAACAAAATGTGAAAATTTATTAATCCACTTATGTGAATAATATTAATTCAACATTTTAGAATCATATTGAATATAACTGTGTATATGTAATCATTTTATGTGTGACCCTTTAGTTCACTTCCATTTGGTAATTAGGTAGAAATTCATAAGGTCCATCCTTAGCCTATGAAAATGTGATATCAAAACCACAAATAAAATAGTTATTGTTGCAATGGTCAGGACTTTATACCTCCCAATATACCCTATTTAGTGGAGTGGGATGATGACCCACACCCCACGCCCACCGAGTATAACCTCTAGTAGGCCCAGGGATGGTAAATAGAACTAAGAGTATGATAATATCATCTATGGGAGGCCATACTCTCTATAAAATAAATTATATTGGTAGATAAGATGAATCAGCGTTAGGAAACTCAATGAAATATTAAAAAGAAGAAAAAACAATCCCATAACACATTAATAAAGACACAATACAGGTAAATGTCGCCAAATTAAATTCCAAGAAGTAATGATAAAGTATTGACACATCAACTAACAAAATATCTGAGCTAGTAATGTCTAACATGGTCCATATAGTCCTCATGGAAGACTAAAAATAGTTTTATATACATAGGGTTACTATATAAGTATACTTATTAGGAAAATTGAAGTTTCTCATGAATATTTGAAAAGAGGATATTAATTCACAGATGAGAAAATTGTAGAACAAAACTGTATCAATACAGATATTCTAACAGAACCCTTCCACACCATAACCAACTCAACCAATAATGTATCTACGTATAATGACACAAAATGAATCATATTTATTCAAGGGTACATTACACATATTTCCCACTAATTTTACACTATCACACCCCAATGACAAATGTCTTCTAGCTCCCACCACTTCCATATAATATCACATCACATATCTCCTATAGACACCTATTCCATAAAAGCACATCACATCTCACATAATGATAATTGGTCCATGACATCTCATAACCTATATAATAGGGTATCGTGAACATGAAGAACATCAACCTCCGCCCGTCCTACTTCAATGAATGGCCCCCACAGAAATCCATCTCATCACATATCACCCAAAGACTACTATTCCATCATATCTCATCACATCACATCTTAATAGTGGAATTTTTTTATTTAGGCCATCAATGAATGTGCATGTCATCTTCACCTGTAATATGGCGAATGGAAGAGTGGGTGGCCATCCATCCATCCTTGACACTTGGATGTTTGAAAAAACACCCCAAAAAACATTTGGTTTGATGGAACTAAGATATCCAATTGGGTGGGGAATTTATAGAATATAAAAATAATATACAATTTATATACATATAGAGTCACATCGAACAATCCCCATAATAAGGGATCAAAACTGATGAACTAACCACATCACATTGTATCCACATCTCCCTACAATGTATTAGACTTTTACGGCCACTTTTAACATCACAACATCACCCAATAAGACACAAAGACACATCCAAAAATCCAAACCCCATTTATAAATAAGTAATTTTTTATATTTCATATTATAATCCAATTTCATTCAAAAATCCAATTCATTCAATTATTTCCTACTCATTTAATTTATATTAAATAGCCCACCATTTAAACACATAGCCTCTTACAATTCATTCCAATTCATTTTTTTATTTCCATCCCATTAGACATACCATTTAAATTCTAATACTACTCTGGAAACTATAGCAACACATAACAACAAGAATACACTAAAATTAAAATAGAACTATCATCCTCCACCTCATGCCAACAATCACATGCAACACCATTGTCGCATTTCCAACAATGTGTGATGACATGACACAAATTTTTTCAACTTTAATCATCACAACTTTCATAACCACAACCACATCTCATCATATATGAATCATCACAACTTCTCATTCATATTGTCACACGAACCACTATCCACACATACTGCAACCACACATCACACATTCACATATTCCACAAAATGTTTTCATATAAACCAAATAACAATTTTTTTTTATTTTTTAAAGGGGAATTATAACTTTTAACTTTACATTTAAGGGTATCCTAAAACAATCCATATATATAAATGTGAAAACAATTATTTATCTGAGTATACATAAATAATTTTTTCCATTTAGGGTGAGGTCAAATAATCAAAAAAATCAGGGATCCATAGTTTCACCACTATAGTGAAAAAACATCCAATAATGATCAATATTTTATTCAAGTCCATACCCCTCTAAAAAATATCAAATCTAATAATAGATCATGCAAAAACATTGTAATCACACTCCCCATAAATTTTATAAATTATTTTAACCAATTAATTTATCTCTATATATTTGGATGTAACCATATCCCAATAGATAATCAAAATAAACCATCCCATAACGATACATGTAAGATGAAATGAAGGGTATTTCTCTACCAACATGATATAAGATTTAGAGAATTTGTTAAACATGAAACTAGGGACGTGCCAAATGGGGGAAACCACCAACAGGAAAATTGATCCAACTACACTGATAGTGTTTTATAACGCTAAGGGAAATGCCTTTGTAACCACCCATATCAAGAGAATGACATTTGAAATAAATAAGGAATTATCTTCACTTTAGAATGATCATATCCATTACTAGTGAGATTTTATACAGTTTAGTTTACCAATGGAAGTGGATCTTATCAGTTCCATACAATATAATAATTTAAAAAATATATATGCGATGTGATTAGATAAGAGATATAACTGTCCTACATTAAAATTGAATTAATATCCATTTACTAAAGAAATGAAACAATCTTTCTTCAATGAAAATTAAAAAATGGAAAAAACTAGAAATTTATAGAATACTAGATTTAGTAAAGATCTAACATTGGTTATCTACCACCAATTATCTCTCATTAGTGATAAAACACCCGAATGAATTGTGTTTCGTTTTATAAAACCATTATGATCTATAATTGGTGATATGATGTTGCTGATCTACTAAGAGAATAATATACCATTGAAGATCTTCCACCAAATGTGATCAACTACTATAGATCAATCATTTGTGATAATCAACTAGAATGATTTGATATTTTTGATATACAGCCATGATGATCTGTCATTGGTGATTTATTGCCAAAGATCAATCATTGGTGATCTATCATGGTCATATATCACAAAATATATACTGTTCTAAATCTACTTACAAAATTATATACCGATGGCGATCTTCAACAAGTATCTACCATCATTATCTAAGCCCCCCTTATTATCTAAATGATCATGAAACACCTCCATTCATTCACCATACACCTGTAGACATTCCCCCATAACCTAAAAAACCAAATCTCAGACAATTTTATGGGAATAAAGGTTTAGTAAATTATATAATATTCGTCTCAAGCTATTATTTACATTGAGAATTTAAAACAAATTAACAATTGATTGAGATAAATGGTCTAAATTGCCTTCTCTCAAGATTCCTATCAAGGAACTCATTGCATCCAAAACACAACCACAAACAGAACATTCCAACCAAATATATGAAAAAATTAAAAACATATATACTTATATAATATTAGGAATTTAGACATTACAAGGTCCATGTCAAGATAATATCTTATCTAGGTGGCATCGTCTCTACCAAATAGATTTATTAACATCGTAGTGCAATGCATCTCAGTTGGGAATCACGTCCTCACCTTTTAAAACACCAGAAAACTTATCACATTTCACATATTAATAAATAAGAACATATCATATTAAACAAAGGTCTAAACATCACATCTGATAACAAAAAAATACAAAGCTTAAGACAACTCAAAAAACTCTGGTTCCTGGGTACGCGTCTTTGTCACATGATCCCAAGTACTCTCTTCCAAGGAACCTTGCCCCCCCCCCTCAGATCACATAAAACAATGGAATGGTCCATACTCATGATTCCATATCTCAATGGTTAGGGATATCTTCTAGATACTCCACAAATTTCATACAATCATCGGTATCTGACACCCCCAACAAATGACAATGGATTCATCGTGAAGATACTATCAGACATGAGAGACATGGAATAAGTCATGAACATAGCCTAGTTATGTAGGAAGTGCCAACTAGTAGTCCACATCACTAATGCACACCGACACTGTAACACCCTGACCCAAAAATTTCAGAGCCAGTACATTATTTTAATACATTACCATTATTACAAGGAACCAAATCCCGAAGGACCAATTAGTTTAGCATACTTATAAAATATATTATATACATGTACATTACATTACAATTCAACACATAAAATATAACATATATATTCCTTTTAGAATGTCGTTATTCCTCTGGATTAATATGGTATATGAGTCATAAAACACATCTTGGAATCCTAGGAATATAAAACATATGAATGGGGTGATCTCAGATGAAAAATAAGGTTAAACAATATATGATAATCATTCATAAATAACCATAATAATTTAGGAAACTACAACACTAAAACATGATCCTTATAAAAATAATATTCCTAATAAGATAGAAATAATAAATCAAATAATTCTATTTTAACGTTCACATAAATATTCTACTAGTAGAATAATCACAAGAAATATCAATAATTAATCTCATAATAAGGAAATTCATATTTTTGGACATCAAAACAATACCTTCAGGGCCTCGTGCCAACACCATTACCATGCATTCAAGGCCTTGTTCCAAGAAACTATTTTTTCTCATAGGACCTACTGATGAATTGAGGGGTTATAATGGTCCCCACCCGTCACTTACTATGACTAATGCATTCCTCATATGAAAAGGTTGAAACATAACATAAATATTCATATTAAAACTATCATAAGAAAAACTAATATTTTAACCATAAATTGTGATTGGTATAAAAATAAAACATACCATGTCAAAAAAATCAAAAACACTTCAATACAAAATGGGCGATTGTATAATAATAAATCAACCTGAATTAATAATAAATTTCAACATATGATATTGAAATGGGTGAAAATAATATAATAATTTCATTAAAAATTATTTAATAGAAATATCCATTTTTAATTTAAATCAATTAATATCCATGCAAGTATAAAAGAAAACCTTTATTTTAAAAATCACCTTGTATAATAGAAGGGAATCTTAAAAATGTTGAGGCACCATAATGTCATAAAATAGCCTCTTTCAACATATAAGATAAAAAACATTCCTTATTTAAATGATTATAAATTAGCTCGTTTGGAATACGGTGGAATAATTCCTTTAAAAACATATTATAAAAATTAAATCATGTGTAAAATGACTATAAAGAAATTTCAATAATATTTTGAAAGACATTTTATGAAACATGTCACGAACCAACCCGGGTCGACCCTAAACTGGTCACACGATCCGGTCTGCGACATGACCCGAGAGGCGTTCCCGATCCTCCCAGGCTGGCGACAAGCACAAGGGCATTAACAGGGAGCAAGTGGGAACAATTTCGCCCAATAAAAATAAATAGAGTATTGGAAAGAAATAAAACATGAAATAAATAAATGACAATGAAAATAATGAGCAGCCAACAAAACACACTAACCTCGTCTCAACCAAAAACTCCTAGCGACTCCAAGAGTCGTTCACCAGACAACAACTAACTCTCACACCCAGCGAGCAAGCTCGAGCCAACCTGCAACAAAACTAAAAATAGGAAAACACTATAGGCGTGAGTATTAAAACTCAGTAGGCATGCCCAAAAAACAATTTCCAATGCACTTACTTCAAATGAAGTATTTACCAATTACAGGTTTGAACTAAATATACAGAAATATTGGTTTTCACACACACATACACTTTAATTTCTAAAACAAGTATCAGTCGATTTCCCTTTTTAATTTGAAAACAAGTTTAATGTCTGAAAGGATTATTTTTATTTCTTTTTAAAACATTTTCTACAAACCATTTAGAAGAAAAATCTTCAATTGTTAGCCAAAATGGTGAGACCACACATAATACACAACACACACCAAGGGCAAAGGAAAAAGTGGCACACATGGGCCGACAACCATACTAGACCTCTCAATTGCATGCGACATACAAATAAACACTAAAGGAAACATGGATCGAACCTAGGAGATCGTGAACAATCCAGAACTCACTATACATATGACTCATCCGGAAGGCATGCCCTAACTCGATGACGTTATAATGCCCTAACGCCCGGCATAGCCCTCCATGGCCTAACTGAGGGGCCCAATCCCCATAGCAGTAATAACTCATTATTCCCCTGCTATGGGGCCACTAGCCAGTGTGTAATCTAAACTAGGGAATCAATCATTCTCAAAAGATTCACTAACTATTCCAGGTTCCTATGTCAGCACATACAATAAAAAGGGGTTCATCCGCAATGTAATTCAGTCATGCACAAATACCACACACAGTTCACGCAATCAACACACACCAAAGAACACCCCTTACTAACCCCCAAGTGAGTTTTTCCAAAATAATTTATTTTATTAAAGTGCCAAATGGGCCTTCAACAACTTTAATGAAAATCCTCATTTCTCAAGAAAACCCAAAATGCTTGTTCAGAAGAAACCATTTATCATTAAATCCAGAACCACATTTGAAATTCTTTGAATTATGTTTAAAGACTAAATTGGCATTCCTTCAATACTGGGTGTTCGCTCGACATGAAAATTTTTCAAGAGTTGTGTATAAAATAAACGGCTCTTTTTACACCAAACAATCATTTAAAAATTATTTATCATATATTGTTTATCATTCATTAAAATTAATAAAATGACAAGCAATTAATAAATTATAAATTTAAAGGTGAGTGAAGTGGGTTAACTACCTCAATTTGCATCTTGAACACGACGACACGACACTCCTCGCATAGGCGTGCAAGAACGCACAAGCCAAAGATCGTAGTATTGCGGTTTTCCTCAGCGCCCCGCTACAACAACCGCACAAACAACTACAAACACATCGACATGAACTTAAAACAACCCAATGAGAAAACAGTGCAAAAAGGACCAGCTCGACATGTTTTCAAAACATAATTCACACCACACCAATAAATATCAAAAATATGCCAAATAAACAATTTAGGTGAAACAAATAACCAAATAAAATTTATCTATAATATCACAAAATTTATTCTAAAAATAAATATACTAAAAAATGTAATTAATTATTATTAAATGAAATTAAGTCATATAAGAGTTCAAGTACCTCTAAATTTGAAGGGGTAGAAGTTGATGCGGAATGCGCCCGATCAGCGGAGTCACGCGACCATAGGGAAGCAGCGACATGCACCGGTAGGGGCTGGCCGGACAGCGGGTGCAAAGAGAGGCTGCCCTAGAGGGTGAAGATGAGCTGAACGAGAATGGGGCGACCCGAGGCGGACACCGGCCAGGAAAATCCAGAAAAACGAGGGCTGCAACCTATTCGAAGGGAATGGTGCGTGCGGGTGCTGCAGGACAGGGAACAACTGGAGGCCGGTGCTAGAGCAGTAGCTGGAGGGGAGTCGTCGCGCTGAACCGGAGGTGTCGCTGGGGCGCTAAAAGGTATAGGCACAGGTATTGGCTGAACATGAGTCCAGCTGGGCTGGATTCATGTGGGGTGGAAGGAAGGAGGATAGGGGGCATCGGGTAGCAGGTGTTGTGCGCAAACCAGATCAGGAGGAGGGTTGGCATGCAGGTGGTGCTGGGACACGGCTGTAGGGAGCAAGGCGGAAAGCAGGTGTAGGGGGTGATGGGGAGCGTCAGGGCTGCTGCAAGGAAGAGGCGCCAGAGCTCTGGTCGCGGGTTGGTGAAACCGAGTAAGGGTGTGCAACATGGGCCGAGCAGGGCAGGACACTTTGCAACTGATGCGGGAGTTGGGGCGCAGCGTTAGGGAGCTCGGATGTAGGTCTGTGCGTATATTATCTTGATCAAAGGTGTGCTTGCCCAGGTGAGTCCAGCCGACCGATGTTCGAGGAAGCACTGGATCGAGTATTCCATAGGGAGGAGCGACCCACGAAGCCGGTGGCAGCCTGAAAACATCAGAGGATGGCTATCGTGCTATCGGAGCATGGGCGGTGCAAGTGGAACTCCAACGAATGGATGAGGCCGAAGCAGGCTGGTGCGTGTGGGTGGCTGGGCGTGAGGTGCTGTCGCATGGCAGCGATCAGGAGGGCAGAGGGAGAGGCCATGCAGGATGTTAGCAGACAGGGGAAGCTGGGCAATGGGATTGGAGGAGCTGGGCGCGATAGGTCGGGGGGTGCGGTTGTTGGGCTGCGACAAGGAGAGGGTGGGGAGACAGAGGAGGAGCGGCTGGCAATGGCTGGGGGTGGATGGCGGGAAAAGCAGACAAGGCGGGGTCTGGGGGTCACTAGCAGGCACGTCTCCTTTTTCAATCAAGTAAACCGGTGGAACCGAATACAAACAATGATGAAGGGCGAGGCGCGCTGCATCCAGGGCTGGCGGGTGTGGTGCTGTGTAGGGCAAGCTGGGCAGCAGCGGCGGCCTGGGAAAACAAGAGGTGGAGCGAGCTGCTACGGGAAGAAGGGGAAAAATGAAAAAAAAGAGAAGAATGCAGTCGGCTGCAAGGCGGGGGACACCCGCGTGGAATAAAAAAAGGGAAAGAAGAATAAGTAAAAATAAAGAATAAAATAAAAGTACATGTAAATAAATAATAAAATAATTAAATAATAATAATAACCATAATTATAACAAAAATAACAATAAAAAAAACAAAATCTTATTCGTTTAATTTTTTTCTGAAGACCGGCGGACAGTGCCACTACATGGCATGAAGCCGTGCTGGGTTTCCAAAACGCGCTCCACCTATGTGCTTCATGACGTCAACTCAAAAACATTCATTTTCGATTAAACATAAAAATTGTTGTTCGGTGTTCAACCCGAACCTCGACTGAAATTTTTAAAACCAACAAAATAATAAAATAAAATAGAAATTATGGAAAGGTCGGGGCGTGACAATTCTCCCCACCATAATGCATCCCGTCCCCGGGAAGCCACAACAAGAACATGAAACGAGAATAAACTTTGTAAGTGTCACTCACCCCCAAAAGTATAAGCACCTCCAATTGGTCGATCCACACAAAAAACAAACTCTCATAAAGTGCAACTAATCCTGAAAACATGAACAATTTAAACGCCACAAAAACGAATCCCGAAATGAAACTCTAATACTGACACGGGGAGGCCCGAACGTACTCCCCACTATAAGAGACAATTCAACTGAATTCAACGAGTCCTACGATGGGTCTCCCCACCATAAGGACTGGCGAGGCTAACCGAGCTTCATGATTTTCCACACGGTTTAAAAACCCCCCACCACGAGGGGGAGAAGGGAAGGGGCCTATGGGTAGAGCATCAAAACTATCCTCACCGAGACTCCAATGATACCACAACTCAGAAGAACACAAACCATACCACACTAAGGATGAAGATTAAACCAAGGCCCTTCTTCACCCCTGGTGTTCACCTGACTACGCGCCAGCTACACTCCGGGACCTATGGCTGGAGCTCTGATGATTGAAGCATCTCCTTCCTCGCAGTCAGACTTCAAAAATTCTCAATCACAACACACGAACAAGAATTTTACCAAACACACATCTGTTAGAACAAATGTTTCAAAGAGGTTCAGCAACAACCATTATTACAACTGAAAGAAAAGAGACACCACAAAACGGTATAGGTGACGACTACTATATCCAAGAAACACTATAAAGAGAAAACCCCAAAATGATCTCTAAACACCATCCTACTCCTGCAGACGGGCTGAGGTGACCTTCAACGAGCCAGGTATGACTTTAGCGTGCTTCATGAAAACACCTTGACAGAATCGCTGTAAGTGGCCCAGACGTCCACAGGTGTGGCAAGGTTTCGGAGCATTCAGGCACATCAGCCTCTTGTGCCCCCGCTTACCGCACTAGTGAAAGATCAAGGCATTGTCTTGTGATGAAGTCAACTGAAGGTCTGAAGGCCTCTTGATTCCTCTACTAGTTCCAGCACCATTATTCCTCTTCCCATTTTTCTTATCGCTATCTTCTGCACTACATCCCAAAGCTGGAAAAGGATTCGTCACCTCATGTCCTCCTGCTAACTCATATTCAACGAGGAAAGCTTGTCTCACCACATCAGGGAATGTGGTCACGTTGAATTCTCCCACCTTTGACTGTACCTTAGGACGTAATACAAGCTCAAAATGCCGAGCTTTCATGGGATCATTTCCAACATACCCCGGTTCATACGGAGCCAGGTCCAGGAAACGATGAAAGAATTCCAACACCGATCTGACACCTTGCTGGAGACCGCACAACTCCATCCTCTTCCTCACCTTTGTCACTTCAGAGAAGTATTGTTGAATGAATGACGACATGAAGAACTCCCATGTGAGATCTTTCCAAAGTTTATTCTGAGACACGGACTTCCACCATTTCCAGGTTGGACCTTCAAGCATAAAGGTAGCCAACTTCACCTTTGACGACTCAGGCATCCCAATGAAACTGAACTTCCTCTCAATCATCCGTAACCACTCATCTGCCTCAAGAGGATCTGCCTACCGATAATAGAGAGGAGGGTTCAACTTCCGAAAATCGAGGACGTAATCTTTAGGATGATCAAATAGAGTATTTTCTATGGATGTGTCACCCGAAGCTGCACCTTGGGCATTTTTCGAACCTTCATGGGGGAAAACACTAAAGAACAAGAAAACAAAAAGATGGGTCAAGCATGGTCATTGCCTTTTCAAATACCAAAATAACACTTTTCATAATGATTTTTTTCAGTAATAAGTAACACCCAGACGCTTCACTAGAGGGAAACTATTGATGATGGATGACTTGACCATATGGTTGGCGGCCATACTCCAGTCACACCACCGTCACTGAGAGCATTCTCGGGTAAAGTCTCCGGCTCCACATGGCTTGCTAGACCATGCGAGCTCACGGAGGTCACTTCCCCAACTCACATTTTATTTCCCAATACCAAAAAAACCATAAGAATCAAAAGACATTGACAACCCTAACATCCCATGGTAACCGGAGGTTCGGAACGAGAAAGGGTTCATGAAATCCTTCTTTTCCATATACCTCGAGTGCCGACAATTGTAATCCATCTACCATCACAACCCCAAATAACAATGGGCGCTCTGAAAAACAATGTACGCTCAGGAGCCAACCTCCTCTGATACCATTTTTTCACAAACCAACCTGGTTCGACCCTAAACTGGTCACCCAATCCGGTCTGCAACATGACCCAAGAGGCGTTCCCGATCCCCCCGAGCTGGGGACAAGCACCGGGGCATCAACAGGGAGCAAGTGGGAACGATTTTGCCCAATAAAAATAAATAGAGCAGCAGAAAGAAATAAAACACAAAGTAAATAAATGACACATAAAAGAAAGAGCAGTCAACAAAACACACTAACCTAGTCTCAACCAAAAATTCCTCGTGACTCCGAGATTCGCTCACCAGACCACAACCAACTCTCGCCCACGGCGAGCAAGCTCGAGCCAACCTGCACCAAAACAAAAAAAAACAGGATAAAACTATAGGCGTGAGTATTAAAAATCAGTAGGCATTCCCAACAAACTATTCCCAATGCACTGCCTTTTTATGAAGAATTTACGAATTACATGTTTGAACTAAATATACAAAAATACTGGTTTTCAAAGACACACACTTTAATTTCTAAAACAAGTGTCAGTATATTGCCCTTTTAAATTTGAAAACAATTTTAATGTCTAAAAGGATTAATTATGTTTCCTTTTAAAACATTTTCTGCGAATCATTTAGAAGACCAAACTTCAATTGTTAGCCAAAATGGGGAAACCGCACATAATACACAACACACACCAAGGGAAATGGAAAAGGTGGCACACATGGGCCAGCAACCAAACTAGACCTCTCAATCATATGCGACATACAAATAAATACTAAAGAAATAATGGGTCGAACATAGGAGATCGTGAACAATCGAGAATGTACTATACATCTATCTCATCCTGAAGGCATGCCCTAACTCGATGACGTCATAACGCCCTAACACCCGGCATAGCCCTGCATGGTTTAACCGAGGGGCCCAATCCCCATAGCAGCAATAACTCAGTATTCCCCTGCTATAGGACCACTAGCTAGTGTGTAATCTAAACTAGTGCAACAATCGTTCTCAAAAGATTCACTCACTATGCCAGGTTCCCATGTCAACACAGACAATAAAAAGGGGTGTGTCCGCAATGTAAATCAGTCATGCAAAAATATCACACACAATTCACGCAATCATCGCACACCAAAGAACACCCCTTACTAACCCCAAAGTGATTTTTTCCAAAATAATTTATTTTATTAAAATGCCTAACGGGCCTTCACCAAATTTAAATAAAAACCACGTTTCTCAAGAAAACCCAAAATGCTTCTTCAGAAGAAACCATTTATCATTAAAACTAGAAACGCATTTGAAATTTCATGAATTATGTTTAAATTTCAAAAGGGAATTCTTTCAATACTGGGTGTCCGCTCATCAAGAAAATATTTCAGGAGACGTGTATAAAATAAACGGCTCTTTTTTACACCAAATAATCATTTAAAAATTAACTATCTTATATTGTTTATCATTCATTAAAATTAATAAAATGACAATAAATTAATAAATTCTAAATTTAAAGGTGAGTGTAGTGGGGGACCTACCTCAATTTTCAGCTTGAACACGACGACGCGACACTCCTCGAATAGGCGCGTAAGCACGCACAAGACAAAGATTGTAGTATTGCGGTTTTCCTCAGCGACACACTGCATCAACCGCACAAACTACTAGAATCACATAGACATGTACATAAAACAACCCCAATGAGCAAACAGTGCAAAAAGGACCAGATCGACATGTTTTCAAAACGTAATTCGCACCACACCAATAAATCAAAAAAAATTGGCAAATTAACCATTTAGGTGAAACAAATAACCAAATAAAATTTATCTATAATATCCCATAATTTATTCTAAAAATAAATATACTCAAAACAAAATGTAATTATTTAATATTAAATAAAATTAAGTCATATAAGAGTTCATGTACCTCTAAATTTGAAGGGGTAGATATCGGCATGGAATGCGCCCGATCAGCGGAGTCACGCGACCATTGGGAAGCATCGACGTGCACTGGTAGGGGCTGGCCGGACAGCGGGTGAAAAGCGAGGGTGCACCATAGGGTGAAGATGAGCATAACTGGAATGGGGCGACCAGAGGCGGAAAATGGGCTGGAAATTCCGGAAAAAGGAGGGCTGCAACCTATTCGAAGGGAAAGGGGCGTGAGGGTACTGTAGGATAGGGAACAACTGGAGGCCGATGCTAGAGCAGCAGCTGGAGGAGAGTCGTTGCGCTGAACTGAAGGTGTGGCTAGGGATCTTCAAGGTAGAGGCACAAGTGTTAGCCGAACAGGAGTCCCACTGTACTGGTTGCATTTGGGGTAGAAGGCAGGAGGAGAGGGGGAACCGGGTATCAGGTGTTGTGCGAAAACCAGATCGGGAGGGGGGTTGGCATGCAGGTGGTGCTGGGATGCGGCTGTAGGGAGAAAGGCGGAAACCAGGTGTATGGGGTGATGGACGGCGTCAGGGCTGCTGCAAGGAAGAAGCACCACAGCTCTGGTCGCGGGTTGGTGCAACCGGGAAAGGATGTGAATCATGGGCCAAGCAGGGCAGGACACTTTGCAATCGATGCGGGAGTTGGGGCGCAGTGTTAGGGAGCTCAGATGCAGGACAGTGCGTATATTATCTTGGGCAGAGGTGTGCTAGCCCAGTTATGTCCGGCCGACGGATGTTCAAGGAAGCACTAGATCCAGTATTCCATAGGGAGGAGCGACCCACGAAGTCGATGGCAGCCTAGAACCCATCGGAGGATGGATGTGGTGTTATCGGAGCGTGGGCGGTGCAAGAGGCACTCCAACGAAGGGAGGAGGCCGAAGCAGGCTGGTGCGTGTGGGTGGCTGTGCATGAGGTGCTGTCACAGGGCATCGATCTGGAGGGCGGAGGGAGAGGCCACGCAGGAAGTCGGCAGACAGGGAAGCTGGGCAACGGGATTGGAGGAGGTGGGCGTGACAGGTCGGGGGGGGGTGCGGTTGCTGGGCTACAACATGGAGAAGGTAGGGAGACAGAGCAGGAGCGGCTGGCCAAGGTTGGGGATGACATGCGGGAAAAGCAGATAAGGCGGGGTCAGGGGATCATTAGCAGGCAGGACGCCTTTTGCAGTCAAGTAAACCGGTGGAACAGAATACAAACAATGATAAAGGGCTAGGCGCGCTGCAGGCAGGGACGGCAGGTGTGGTGCTGTGCAGGGTAAACTGGGCAGCAGCGGCGGCCTGGGAAAACAGGAGGCGGAGCGAGCTGCTGCGGGAAGAAGGGGGAAAAAAGAGAGAAGGAGGCAGTCGGCTACAAGGCGGGGGACACCCGCGTGGAATAAAAAAAGGGAACGAAGAATAAGTAAAAAAGAAATAATAAAACAAAAGTACAAATAAATAAATAATAAAATAATAATAATTTTAATTTTAATTATAAAAAAAATAATTATTAAAATTATTAACCATAACCGCAATAAAAAAACAAAGTCTTATTCGTTTAATTTTTTTTCTGAAGACCAGTGGCCATTACCGCTGCATGGCGCGAAGCCGCACTGGGTTTCTGAAACGCGCTCCACTCGTGCACTCCCTGAAGTCAATTCAAAAACACGCATTTTCGATAAAACATAAAAATTGTTGTTCGGTGTTCAACCCGAACCTCAATAGAACTTTTTAAAACCAAGAAAATAATAGAATAAAATAGAAATTGTGGAAAGGTCGGGGCGTGAAAAAACATATATATGGTTGACAAATATGTCCCAGAAGATACTTACATATAAACAATCTCAGATAAAAAATTTGATTAAAATATTTACCCTTACATTATACTTTCCTTTACCCAGGAGAGATTTATCCTATTATATAACGGTTAAAACATTTTATTAAATTATACTATGATCATATAAATATTTATGATATCATATATTATCCTCTAGTATCATTTGGTATTAATATTATCGTATTACCATTGTTTTCGGTGTTAAATGATTCATTTTCTAATTCCTATTTTATCAGGTTAGTCAAAACATTTATGGGAAGGGTATATTTTATTAAAATAAATAATGACAATTGGATCATAATTATTATTTTTACTCACCATATAAATTTTATAATCATTCATTAATGGTTAAAATGGAGAATTAATCTCATCTTATCATGGAGACGGTAGGCCATACATACACATGAGCGACAGTATCATTCATGTAAGGATTATATGGTATGGAATTGGATGGTATATTAATTATATATAATAATTATCATGTTGTATTAATTATTTATATCCATTATACTCATCACTATACCCATATAAATAATGTAGTGTTGAATAAAAAAATTACACCACGATGTGGATATGGTAAGTCATACGTACGCACAGATGATGATATAATTATTTGTAGGATGAATAAAATGAGGTATAAAGTTTTCCGATAATTATAATAACATATCAGTGTATTGATGATACTCTAGTTATTATTTTTATATGTAACATACATTTAATGAGGATTTAGAATAAGAAAACACTATTGAAAGAGGTGATAAAACAATTACCTCTTTTTTTAGGTGTCTCATTTTGATTTTAAGAAAAGGGCTCCTTAGGATGGATTTATTTCAAATGTGTGACCAATAGAATGAATTGATGGATGTTGGTTGAGGAAATTGGTAGGGTTTTACTGAACTAAATGTCTTTATAGGTTTTAATTAAATAGAATAATAATTACCCCTTTATAAGAGAAGGGAGGGGCACCCTTGGAAACAAAAACAATATTAATTTACTTTAAATTGATTTTATATTTAAAATATCTTAAAAGTGAGTTATTTAAATGATAAGATGAGGATGTTTCTAAATCCTATAAACCAATAAATTTTATACATGTTTTGGATTTATTCTAAACATTATCATTATTATTTTACATTATTTAATCTATTTAATTTTAGTTGTTGTAATAATAAAGTAAATATAAAATGTGTATAAATATTTAATTATGTGGTTTATATTTTCCTAATTATAGGATTTATTAAATTTTAGACCTTATAATTTTCAATTTTTAAATTTGAAATATTTGTATGACTTTTAAATAATTTATTAGAATTTTATATTTATAAAAAAAGTCCATAATGTCATTTTTGACACTACTAATTTATTAGACATTATATAAATTCTACATAGAAGTTAAATTTCTAAAATATTAATACACTTATAAAATTTAATATTAATATATAATGTTTTGGGATCCAATTAATTAGCTAATATTATATTTCTTTTAATATTTTTAAAACCATTAATTTGATATTTTGATTAATAAAATAAATTTTCCATCACTATTTTGTCATTATTAACGGAAATTATTTAATATCTAAAATAAGAAATAAATTATTTTGATGTAGGTAATTATTTTTTATAATCATATACAACCTATAGTTTATGTTATCTCGTGGTTATTCATATATTAAAATTAATAAACTTATATAAAATGAGATTGTAACATTTTGTCACATTCAATAATGTTTATTATATTCATGCCATATTCTTGGGAAAGTCGTCATTAAGTGATTCCATTTTTAAATATAGATTATGAGGTTTAAATTTAGTGAACCAATAAAAATTTTACAGTTGTTTAGGTAATTTTATACTATTATTTTTACCATTAATTTCAAGATTTACAATAAACCATGTTAATAAAAATAATTACTAAATTTACTACTCTTAATGACAAAAAATAAAAGTATCATATTAAAATAACTTGAACCATCTAATTATAAATATGGATAATTTTTTAATGATTTAAAACATATACATATCAAAAATTAATTTAAAATAAATTCCCATTGTCAAAATGATAAAATGGGTTTTTCAAATGAAAAACCCATTAAAAGATTGACAGTTGTTTATATCTAATTTTAATTTGAAAATAATTCCATTGAGATAGATTATATTATATGATAAAAAATATAATATAATATTACTTTAAAACCATTCAAACTTATAATTTGCATCTATATATTATTTTGATTAAAAAAATTTTTTCAATTAAAATTTAGAATTTTTCATTAGTCATTAAAATATGAATGTCCTTAAAAAACGGAAAATAATTATCCAAAACAAATTTTGATTTTCCATTTGAAAATAATAAGAATATTTTTTAAAATTTAATATATAAAATCATAAAATATTTTATTTAAAATTGGTTCTACATAAAAAGGTGGTAAAATAGCTTTTCTGAGTAATAGTATTTCTTAATTAAAAAAATTGAGTATGTTCTTATATAATTTCTAAGGAAAAAATGAGATTAATATTATAATTATGTATAATATATATATGTTAAAAAAATTAATATTCATAACATCAAATTTAATGTCTATTTTATATAGTAATATTTTATTATTATACTTTTGTTTTTTATAACTGGGTCTTGTGTGTAATACAAGCCCACTCATTGTTGTGTGTAGCATTAGCATAACATGTTATTGTATAAATAGAATGAAAAAATAATTATTTTTATTAATAAATGATTATATCGTGTAAATTATTTGGGTGTTAAAATTCTCCTCTCCTTTAATAAATTGCATCCTCGTAATTTGAACTCATAATTGAAGAAATGGGATGCACATTTAAAAAATATCTTTATTGGAACCCCACATCAGAAAATGGATGAATGAAACCACCATTTTAAAATAAATAAAGGGATGAACAGAGGTCACAAGAGATAATTCATATTGGGGTTACATATTGTAAATCATGGACTTGAAAGAAAATGTGACCATCATGTTCTCATGGATAATGATAGAGGACATTATTAAGAGAATGTTAACAACCAAAAATCTATACATTTGTGAAGATACAAGGAAACATTTGATTCATCACAAAAGAAATTACTAAGAAATTATTTTTGGTTTTTTTATTTGATCCCTAGTGTTCAATAATTAATTTACTTAATGGACTATGAAAACAATGAAGCATACTTAATTGACATTTATAGTCTCATCCTTTAACTAATTCCAACCACAAGCAAATTTTTATCTTAAAAAAGATAATAAACTCAAAAATATTATATTTATCTAAATCGTATAAAATTACAAATATAAACTTCTACCATTTAAATAATGAAAACTATTTTATACTAACAAGGGAATTCATATTGGCTAGTGGAAGGTGATAAATCCTTGTCGCACTTCGGTTGTGGGTTTGATTCTCATAGCCTTGTCGGATGCGACGAGTTGTCACCTGACCTGTCAGTCTTCATTTTTTTAAATATATATTATTATAACATTCAAAAAATCATCATATGAAATGTTTAACCCTTAAATGATAATATCTAAAATCTAATTTAATTCATTCCAACCTTTAGGCTTATCCAAAATACTTCTATCCCAACTCACGTGCCAAAAATTTCTAAGGAATGTCATATGAAATAATTCATATTTCTATGGTCACATAAAAAACATATTAATACCATCATCATGTATTCTCTTAAAGAATCTTAGTACACTAAATTACTATAAAACCTTGTAATATATAGAACATTAGATAAACTCTTTAAAAGAAAAAATGTTGTGAACTCCAATAATGATGGACTAAAAAACCCATTAATCACTTCCAATGTATTCAATAATATCAAATATACTTTATAAAAATAAATCATAAATTTATTCCAAACTCATTATCTCATTATCAAAAACTTATTAAGGGTAATATTTCCTTTAGCCTTTTATTTTCCAAAAGGCCAAACATGCAATCGTGTCACATTACATGGTACCATACGATCTCAAGTCCTTTATGAAGTACTATTGTTGTACAATTTTTAATTACATTCATAATTCATATAACACGTACATCATTGATACAATACTCTAATGACAAAATTATTCAATAATGAAATAATATCATTAATTATTCATCTTCAATTGTGATAGTATAATAATATGATTATTATCCAATATCATCATTTGGGGGTACACTCTGATGATTGGGAGATTGATTCTCATTGTGCCCCATATACATGAACATAAAGCATTGTACGTATGAATCCTTTTTGTTAACCATTAAATAAAGAACATTGTGTCCTTTTTCTCCACACATATAAGAAACCACCATTCCATTAAAGAATTAACCACGATGATTCTTTTCACATTTATCACATGTGGGAAAATCCTTATTTCCCTTATTCTATTTATCCATATTTTTCTATTCCATATTCTCCTTTTATTACTTCCCTTTAAATCCATATGACTTGGAGATTTATTTACATAACTTATTGACAAATGATACTATTTAATCATATTATGTAAATACATGGAATATTATTTCCCTTCAAAATTTGTGATAAATACCATGAAATATATGATCCTTCTAACTCTTTGGATCCTCTGTATTGTTGGAGTTATCATTCCTTCTACTGGGTTCCATTTCTAAATGATTACATACACTACGTAAGATCATATCATAATTTATAATCCAAAATCATGGAAAATTATAAGCATTAATTGAATATTTACAACTATCTAGTCTCATAATCATAAAAATGGTCTCCGTGGGAAACATTTTACACAAAAATCATTCATAAAAATATGTAATGAAAATGTGAATTTTCCTAAGCATATACCCTAGGTGTGTTAAAGAAGGTGGGATATAAGGATTTTTGTCATGTACCAGGTTACCCATAGTGAAGCTTCGAACACTTTGTCGGAGTTAGTACTTCTAGGTACATCTGTTCTAGAACCATGTCCACTTTTAGTATCCAGGCATGGATTTATTTCCTAGGAATTCCCAAATTATATTTAAACTAATAAAATTCAATGATGTTCATATATACTTATCCTCAATTTAAATCTTTGGGTAATGATTTATTATCTATGTTTTCAAAATCAATTTCAATGGTTGTATCTAATCTTCATCTAATACCAAATGTAACTTCCTAACACTAAAATTTTGTGTCTGGTTCATTATTTTAAAACATTGGCATTATTACATGGAATAAAATCCCAAAGGTCCTACTATTTTAGCATTATTTTAAAATAGATTACATATATAAACACTACAATATAATTCCTAATATAAAATACAACATAGCTAATAATTTGGGAATTAAAATATTCCCCTTTATTAACCCTAAATATCAGTCATAAAACACTTCTTGGCATCCTAGGAAAATAAAACATCAGAATCATTTTGGCTCAGATGCTCATTAAGGTTAAAAAATACATTAGAATCATTCTTTAATAATCATAATCATTAAAATAAGTATAAAACAGAATCACACACCATATAAACATAATATTCAGAATAGAATGGCAAGAATAAATCAAATAAAGTCATTTCATCTTTCACATGGATATTCTACATGTTGAATAATCACATGCAATGTTAATAACTAATCTCATAATGAAGAAATGCATAATTAAGGACATCAGAACCATACCGTTAAGGCCTCATTCCCAAACCAATAACGTACTTTCCAAGCCTTATGCCAAGACACTAGTTTGACTCATGAGATCTACCGATGCATTGAGGGGATATACTGGTCCCCTCCCATCACTTACTATGCCCAATTCATTTCCCATATGAAACAGGTGAACATAACATACACATTATTATTAAAACTAGCATATGAAATGCTAATACTTTAACCATAACCCATGAATTGTATAAACATAGAACATTTATAGTCAAAAATATCATAAACCCTTAAATAAAATATGGATGATTGTATCATATTAATCCATCCTAAATTAAGTATAATATTCAAAAATGGATATTTACATCATTGGAAATACTATAATAAATTAATTAAAACCCTTTGAGAGAAATATCCATTTTTACAAAAATCATTTAAAAGCCATGCAATTATAAATTATTTTTTTATATAAATAACCTTGTAATATTCTAAGGGAATATTCAAAATTTTAACACATTATAACAGTGTAAAATAGTTTCTTTCTCTGTATAAGTTAAAAAAAATTCATTACTTTTTTTGAATATATTATAAAGTACCTCATTTGGAATATGATGGAAAACTTTTTTTCAAAACATTTTATAAAAATTAAAACATGGGTATTAAATAATTTAAAAAAAATTCAATAATATTTCAAAACACATTTTATGAAACATGGATAATATGACAAAGATATCCCAATGGATGCCTATGTAAAAGCAATCTCGCATAAAAAAATGAGTTTGTGAAATTAACCCTTACATTATATTTTCCTTTAGTAGATGGTGAGTCGGCCTCCTATATAATTGTTTAAATAGTTATTAAATTATAAAATTACTATATACATATTTATGATATAATATATTATCCTATTATATCATTTTGGTAATAACATTTATGTATTACTGTTGTGTTGGTTGTTAACTGCTTCATTTTCCCATTCCTATTTTATCATGTAAGTCATGATTGTTATGTGTCAGATGTTTTTTTTTGATATCCAAAATGAGATTAAGTTCCTAATTATTATTTTTACTCACCTTATAAATTTTATAATCATTCGTTAATGGATAATATAGATAATGAATCTCATCATGTTGTGGAGACAGGAGGTTGTACATACACACGAGCGATGGTTTTGTACCCTTAATGATTTGATGGTATGAATTTTAATGGTATATTAATTATAAAAAATCATTATAATACTATATAAATTATTTATATACATTATAATCATCATTATACACATCCAAATAATGTATTTTTAACTAAAATATTACACCGCGATGTGGAGACGGTAAGCTGTACGTACACACACAAGGTGATATTGGTATTCCTAGGATGGATAAATGGTGGAATAATGTTTCCCCATAATTATAATAATATATCAATATATTTATAATAATGTTATTATTATTTTGATATGGAAACAAAATAGAAATAGTAAGTATATAAAGAAAAGAACTTTTAAATATGTGATAAAACAATTACCTCTTTTTCAGGTATATCCATTTGATTTTTAGAAAAGGACTACATTGGATGGATTTATGCCCAAATTTTGGCCTCTAGGATGAATTTATGGATTTTGGGAGAGTAATTGTCTAAGTTTTTTCCAATCTAAAAGTTTATAGAGGTGTTAATTAAATAGAAATTGAATTTTCCTTTTAAAAGAGAGTGGAGGGTCACCCTTGGAAAAACAAAAACTGTTAATTTATTATTTTCCAATTTTTGATTTCAAATACCTCCAAAGTGAGTTATTTAAAAGATATGATTACTACGGTTATAAATCATCTCATAAAATAATATTTAGATATGTTTTTATTTTAATTTAAACCTTATCATTTTGATTTATCCATATATAATCTATTTAATTTTAATTATGGTAATAATATTCTAAATATTAAATTTTTATAAATATTTATTTACATAGTGTTAATTGTTTATAATTGGACACTTTATAAAATTCTAGACATTCTAATTTTTAATTTTTTTTTCAAATATTTTTATGTCTTAAATTATTTAGTAAAATGTTATTTTTATAAAAATATCAATAGTGTCAATTTTGACACTATTCATTTATTTGACTTTAAATAAAATCCACATCAAAGATAAATTAGAACCAAAATATTTAATACACTTACAAAATTAAAAAATCACCTTGAAAATTTGTGTATCATATTAATTAGTTAATATTATATTTTTTTTATTATTTGTAAAACCATTTATTTGATATTTGTGTTACTAATATAATTTATGCATCACTATTGTATCATTATTAATGGTAACTATTTAATCTCTAAAAATATAAATAAATTTATATGATGTAGTTAATTATTTTATATTTTTATATACTACGTATACTATATGAAATATTTTTGTTATCCCTATATTAAAATTAATATAATTATATAAAATGAGATTGTGACATTTTGTCACATTCATAAATTTATATTATATTCATGTAATATTCTTAGGAACGTGGCAAATAATTGATTATATTTATAACCATATATGATAACTGCTTAATTTATTCCCCTAATAGAATTTTTACACTTGTTAAGGTAATTTTATAGTAATATTTTTACCATTAATTACCCAATTTACCTTAAACCATGGTAATAAAAATTAATAATATGTTTCTATTCATAATGTCCAAAAATAAAAGTATACTATTAACATAATTTGGACACACTAATTAAAATTTTGAATACATTTTTCATGATTTAAAACAAACTATTTTTGTTAATTAATTTAAATTAATTCTCGTTGTCAAAATGAGAAAACGTGTTTCTCAAAATAAAAAACCATCCAAATATTGACATGTCTTTATATCTAATTTTAATGAGAAAATAATTCCAATGAATTAAATTATATTAAATGATAAATCTAACTAATGTTTAAAAATATTAAAATATATATTTTGAAAATATAAATTATACCTATTAAAAAGGTTTTTTAATTAAAATTTAGTATTTTTCACTATTCATTAAACTGTGAAAGTTATCCAAAAAACAACAATAATTGATCCAAAATAAATTTTGAATTTAATATTCCAAAGAATATGTTTATTTTTTTAAAATTTAATATATAAAAGTATCAAATTTTCGATTTAAAATGGGTTCTCCATTTAAAGGGAGTAAAACTGCATTTTTTAATAATACTTATTTTATTCGGAAAATATAGTTTGTTCTTATTTAATTTATATAAAACAGATGATATGAATATAAAAATTATATGGAATATATATAATTCAAAGTTTTTTAATACCATATATAACCTCTAATTTAATGGTAATTTATATGATAATATTTTATTAATATATCGTTGTTCGGTAAAACTGGGTCATGCAAGTAACTCACGATAACTCTTTGTTATTTTTAGTGTAAGCTTAACATAGAGATTCTTAAAAATAAACAAAGAAAATAAATTATGATTATTAAGAAATCAAAATATTTCAATGTCTTGAGGTGTTATAAGCGCCTTGAAGGGTCCAACAACCCGAGGATATAGCTTACTCCCCTTTTAAAAACTCATCTACCCACTTTAAGGGAAAACCTTCAAGAGGATGTGATATCCAAACACTAAATCCAAGGGCCCCATCCAAAAATTATCATAAGACTTATTGATTTCTTATGTTTCATTATTACTCTCTAAACCCATATGGATATTTTCTAGGATTCTCTACACCACATCGGGACTAAAAACTACAGACTTCCCAACCTCATCCCAGCACAATAGAGAAGGATATGGCCACCCTTTATAAGCCTCATACAGGGCCATGTTAATGGATGAGTGATAGATGTTATTATAATAAAATTCAAACAATGGTAGGTTTCATTCCCACAATTTTCTTGTTGTCCAAGACACACACCCACAAGATGACCTCCAACATCTCGATTGTCTTCTCTATCTCCTCACCCGTCTGATGATGGGAAGTAATGTTCTACTATAGATCAATTATAAAAGCATCATTAAATCTCCTCCCTGATCATGATGTAAAAAATACACCCTAACCAAATAAAATAGACCTCGAGACTCCTTCCATCCACAACACCTCATCTACATAATTGTTTTCGAAAACATATACTACTCTCGACTACTTGGTTTCTTGTAAGTGAGATGATTTTTTCAACTGATCAACAATTATCCAATTAAAAACAAAACATTATTGAGCTCATGGTAACCTAGTGACAAAATAAATTAACATATTTTCCCACTTCCACTTGAGAACATCTAATAGATGCAAAAACCCGTCGGGAACATAGTACTCAATCTTTCCCTATTGGAAAACCAGACACCAAGTTGCAAACTCAACCATATATCGTCCATTTCAAGGCCAACAAAACTATATCTCGAAGAAAAAATAACTATTATCATCTAACATTTATCTTAAAAAGGTTGAGTTACTAAAATCCATAAGGGATCTCTCACTCATTGCTACCAAAACAAATAACCTCCCATGAAACATCATTTGCTTCCAACCATACTTTGACCATTCCTCTAAAGCATCTCCATTGAAAAAACGATCATGTAACCCCACTACATTTGAGTATACCCACTGAGACTCTGTGTAACACCTGAGACTTTTATGAGAAATATTTAATTTTTATGTTATATAAATCATCAAATGAATATTTCACTATACACAACACAAGCTTGGCTTTCATTGCACGCAACCACGACCTTCCTCGATAGCTTGCATCGTACGCAATACCGAGATTCACAAAACAACGATAGGCTATTAAAATATTATTAAAAATGGCCATTATGAATAGTAGTAACCACTTTTTGTAATTTCTTAAATTTCATCTTTCAAAATGGACTTCATTTTTGGATTTGAAATTTCTAAATTAGACAAGGGTGAAATTTTGGTATTTTTTTGAAATCATTCAATTTTTTATGAATAGTAAAAATACTAGGTTACTATTTAAAAACGGACTTTTATTAAAATAATTATTTATTTTATTTTAATTTATTTTAGTTCAAAATTGATACATAATACTTATATAAGTTCAATGCAATTCATTGGAGTCATTTTATAATAATTTTAGATATATAAAAATTTTATTGAACTTTTCATCTTCTTTTACCCACCTCCAAGGAGAATTTCAAAATTTACATAAAACATAATTTTACCACTTCTGTGAGTGGAATTTCATAAATCTGGGAGACACAGTTAATATCAAGGACTAAAATGTGGTTCAATGAGATGAAAATAATGTTTGGTCAATAGTTACTTTTTACTTTTTTTACCACGGTTAAAAGTAAATAGGGAAATTAAGGGTAAAAATGTTATTATTATTACCCTAAAACATGTCCTAATTCAGTTGGTTAAGTTTAATTCGATCAAAATAACCTTAGTAATAAAATATGACGATTTAGGACCACATGGATTAGATTAGGACATTTATTATAAATTTATTTAAAGAAGGGTCAAAATAGTTAAAATCAATGTTTAAAAACTAAATTATTTTTAATATAGGGTTATACATAATATAAATTCAACAATAAATATTCATTAGAAAGATAAAACGATTTCCTACATAATGGTATTTTATTTCTAATTCTCAGACATTAAATAATTTAATTTATTTATGACACAATGATGATGCAGTAATTATCTTATTAATGAAATATTGACATAATTGATGTTATAAATACCCAAATAAATGTAATTTGGGACTTTTTATGAATTCAAATAATTTTCTATGGTTAATATTACATATTAGTACGGATTTAATTAACTTTTTTCGAACTAATATTTCTTTTATGATATTCACAAAAATCAATTACCAAATTGTGTCAAAATTGACATAAAATTGTTTTTAAAACAAATATTATATTACTAATTTCTATTTTATACCTAAAAATATAAGGTTCAGCCAAATGAGTTAGCTCATGTTATTTAGATTAAAAATAAACAACTTGGGGTTTGTTTGGCTAGTTATAGTAAGTTTATTAACCTTATAGTGTATGAAAACAAGAAGACATAGTAAAAGTAAAATTATTTAACATAATGTTAAATCTAGATGATAAGGTTAAAATAGATACCTAAACATGTCTAAATTCTATTGTATGATATGATTTCGACCCATCCTCAACTTATATTTGAAATAAATCAATTTTTAGCTATTAATACCAAATATGTCTTTATAATAAAATAATATTTTTAGATTTTGCAAAGGTGCCCCTCTCCTCCCTCATAAAAAGGAACCTCCTCCCTCTCTTCCTCAAATCACTTTGTGCCTTCAATATCGGAAAAACCCTGCTAAATTATCTTCTCCACTTCACTAGAAACATCCTATATGTCCTGGTCTTCTTCATAGGCCATTTTTGTGCGTTTAGTGGAGGTCTCAAGGAGGCGCTTCAAACAAGAGGTAATGTTCGTTACCGATTCTTTCAAATTTATTTCTTCTTCCACTTCTTCTTATTTAGTTGTTTCATTATGAAGTAATAACATCAGTATCACTCGTATAATATTATGTTATTATTATTATGAAACAACCCTATTTCACTATCTATCAATCCTACGGAAAACGAAATCACCGCGCGTGCGTACGTACGGAATACCGTCTCCACGCCGTGGTGTAATCTATTTTCCACCACCACCTTACTTGAATGGGTATAATGGTGTAAATAATAACTATATATGATTATTGTAAATTTATATTGATTCTGAAATAGTATACATACACTCCAACACAATTCCACGATCATGGGAACGATATCATCGCTCGTGCGTACGTATGGAATACCGTCTCCACGATGTGATGCGACTCGTTATACATGATATTAATTTCATAATGATTATATTAATGAATTGAATGAATTAATATGATATATATAGAAATAATATAATTCTGGAAATGAGATATCTATAACCTAAAGAGAAGAATAAGAATTTATTCGACAAAACACGCATAAGAACAAAAAGTAATATACAACAGAATAACAAGTAGCAATGAAATATTACTAATAAGAAGCTAAGAATATGACCATTATTGATATCATAAAAATAATCATGATTCTGTAATAAGTCAATGACATTATTTAAATCATTATACAGGAGGATCAGACACTTACGAAGCAAATCAGACCTAAGGTAAGGGAAAATATCACAATCTCATTTTTATCTGAGATTGTTTGTACTATGGTATTTACTTGGGTGGATTTTATCATCCACATCAATGTTTCCTCAATATGTAATATAATTTCCATCCACCTACAATTGTTTAAATCCAATTTTACCCTTCGGTGAGTTTTTAGTAGCAGATATGAAATGAATCTTTTGTCGTTTTTTGTACGAGGTACTTTTTGAATTTTCCAACAAAAGTACGAGAAGAATGTTTTTTTAACTTATAGGGCATGAATGGATTTTTAAAATATTATTTCCAAGAAGAATCCTTTACAAGTTTTCATGTTTATTTTAAATCATCTTCTTTTAGTTTCAAATTATATGCCATGTTAAGAAAGGAAAATGTTATTGAAGTCGAAAGGATATTTTCCTCGAGAATGGAGTTCAAGTGTTTGATCAAAATTATTTTCCATCTAAGATAATATCAGGTTAAATTTCTATCCCAATTATTACATTGATTTGATTATGTTGTGATGGAATTATTTTTATGAATTCCTTTATCTTATATGAATTGTTTTATGATGTCATAATGTTTAAGAATCCCATTTTTATTACATGGGTTATTCTATGATGTATAATTTGTGATTTTGTGGCACACATAAAAATGATGTCATTATGAGATGGGTGGGGCCTATATCTCCCTCCAATGCATTGGGTAAATATTTATATCTCCTGAAATAGACATGGCTGGAACGACAGGTTAATTTGGTTCAGTGAAACAAGACTGAAATGAGGAGTGAACTCGGTTTAGAAATGGACTTTGTTCGCTAAGATAGTCTTGGCTATGAGTCTTGTCTACTAAGAAATGATTCTCTATGATTACGTGTGTATGCCACAAAGTTTCCTGTTTTATGATATGATTATTGGGATTACATTTCACTTCTATGATTTATCCCATGTTATGATTTCTTTTGCAGGTTACGATTTCCTTAATGTTATGTTCTTATGAATATGATGTGATTGATTTTTTATGTTTACCCTTACTGAGAATTTGAGCTCACCCTTTTGTATGTTTTCATTCCCCCAAGTCAGGAACAAGGTTATTAAGTAGGATATTCAAAAAGGGACTCTAGATATGATGAAATAAATGGGAGACAATGTAGATGCTTTATGAACCAGTTGTTTATGTTTCCAAATTTCTAAAGACACGATACCTATACGGTCCTTTTATGGTTTTGTTATAGGTTGTAATAAGTGTGCCTCAATTTTGAAGTATTAACAGTGTATGTAAAGTATGGGTCATTGTAGTTGGTATCAGTGGAAAGGTATAGTCAACCACTTGAAACTAGGATGTGAAAGCCTTAGTAAGAAACCTAAGGATATGTCTAATCATAGAACACAATCTTAGTGTTTTAGAAATGGTCATTAATAACCTATTATAAGACCTTATGTGTAAAATTTTATTCTTGATTATGTGGTTTTCCTATTTCTATTAGTGTTGCTCACACTATTATTTTTGGTTTTAGTTAATGGCTGGAACCTGAAGGAACTGTGTTAATGTGGAATGCGATGGGCAATGCAATGATTTCTCCCCAGAGCAACCAAACATTATCGGAGATGGAATGAAAAATCTTGTAGCCATGATCACACAACTTTCTCAAGCTATGAATCATACAGGACTTCCAAACGAGCAAAGAAAGGAGCAACATTCTGTTGAATCCTTCATGAGGCAGTGACCATTTTCATTCAACAGGTCATCTGATTTATTAGTGGCTGAACAATGGATCAGTACCACTAAAAAGATATTTTTAGTTCTTCTATGTTCTGTACATGATAAATTCATCTTAGCAGTGTATCGTTTGAAAGGTGATGCTGATAAACAGTGGAATCTGATTAAGAATACTAGGCAAAGGGATGAAATTGAGTCCATATCATGGGACAAGTTCAAGAACTTATTTTTCAATAAGTACATCCCTCGTATTCTTCGAACAAAGATGGAGAAGGAGTTTCTTTAACTGAAGCAAAATGATGATGAATCTGTTGGTACCTTTGAAGCAAATTTTACAAGACTTGCAAGGTATACTTCAGGAATTATTATCCAACCTAAGAGTGATATCGATTGATTCTTTAGTGGCTTAAAAACAAGTCTTCGATGGTCTTTAGCCATAAGGGACTTCAATAGCTACGAGGAAATCATTCGATGTGCTCTCAAAGTTGAAATGGAGATTGGAGTAACCCATCAGTCATATGGGTTTGATAGGAAGAGGAAAATGGAATTCAAAGTAAAATATATAGAGCGCACTGAAAAGAAGATGATTTTTCCCTTATGCTCAATGTGTGGAAACAAACATGGAGGAAATTGTCATTAGGGGACAATAAAATGTTATAAGTGTGGAAAATAAGGTCATCGGGTGATTGAATGTCAAAATAATTGGATGAAAATGTCTAATGATTCAAACAAAGGAAGGGATACCCATAATGAACCTAATACACTTCAATGTTTCAAGTGCAAGGAAATGGGGTATTATTCCAATCAATGCCCAAATCCAAGGGTTGATGATGATTATTGACGTCAAAAAAGTCTTAAGGCCAAAGACAAAGGAATGTCACATGAAATTTCTATCAGCGATGTGGAGTACGATAACGAAGCGGTGAAAGGTACACTTACCATCCACTCTAAAGTAGCAAATGTTTTATTTGATTCTGGATCCACCCACACTATTATTTATGAAGAATTTTATAGGGTTATCACTGTATTACCTCAACAATTAGATGTTGAGTTAGCTATGACAACCCCTAATGGCACAACAGTCACATCAAAAGTTTATAATTCTTCTCCGATTGATGTTTATGGGAAAGTGCTTCCTGCAAATCTTGTGATACTCTTTATAGTGGAATTTGATGTGATTCATGGAATGGATTGTATTTTTTTATGTAGAGCTCATATCAATTGCCAAATAAGGGAAGTCACATTTCCGATTTCAGATCAATCTATGATCTTCTATCGATGCAAGGATGAACATAACCTTCCAGTGGAAATTTCTTCCATCTTATGGGTTTTGATTCCACTAAATGAAGGTTATTTATCTAAAATGGTTGTGAGAAACTCACGATTAAGAATATTCCCATTTTACGGGAGTTTGATTCTGTCTTTCCGGAGGAATTTCCTGGTCTTCCACGTAATCGTGATGTTGAGTTTTCAATAGAACTCATACCAGGTGGTTTGCCTATTTCAAAGACACCTTATAGAATTGACCCAATTGAGTTGCAGGAATTGAAGAATCAACTCCAAGACAATCTTGATAAAGGATTCATACGACCTAGTGCGTCACATTGGGGATCAGCTGTTCTATTTGTTAAGAAGAAAGATGGATAAATGAGACTCGGTATTGATTATCGGGAACTTAACAAGATCACTATCAAGAACAAATATCATCTCCCATGCATTGATAACTTATTTGAAAAACTACGTGGAGATGAAAACTTTTCCAAGATTGATCTTCGTTCAGGGTATCATCAATTAAGATTAAAAAGGGATAATATACCAATTATGACTTTCTGTACAAGTTATGGACACTATGAATTTATAGTAATGCCATTTGGTCTTACTAATTCCCCTGCTATATTCATGGAACTGATGAATAGAGTCTTTAGAGACTATCTTGATCAGTTTATGGTAGTCTTTATAGACGATATTCTTGTCTATTCAAAGAGCAAGGAATAACATGAAGATAACTTGATAATTATATTGAAGACCCTGAGAAAGGATAAGCTTTATTCCAAATTTACCAAGTGTGAATTTTGGCTTAAAAAAGATTCATCTTTGTGTCACATAATCTCAAAAGAGGGGATATCTGTTGATCCAGCCAAAACAAAGGTTATCGAAAGATTGTCGAGACCAACAACAGTAACTGAGATCTGATGTTTTTTTGATTTGGCTGGATATTATCGGCGTTTTGTGAATGAATTTTCACGATTATCTAATCCACTCACCAAGTTGACTTGGAAAGTAGTTATGTTTGTTTGGATAGAGGAATGTGAAGTGAATTTTAGGGAGTTGAAAAGAAGGTTATCTTGTGCACCTGTGCTCACACTTCGTTGTAGTGGATAATGGTTTGTGATATACAGTGATGCATACAAGAATGGATTGGGGTGTGTTCTTATGCAAAATGATTTGGTGATAGCTTATGACTCTCGATAGTTGAAAATCCATGATCAAAATTAACCAACTCATGATTTGGAGTTAGCTGCAGTAATAATTGAATTAAATATTTGGAGGTATTATCTTTATGGAGAAAGGTGTGATATTTATACTGATCATAAAAGTTTAAAGTATATTTTCACACAAATGGAGGTTAATATGCTCCAAAGAAGATGGTTGGAGATGATTAAGGATTACGACTGCTCAATTCATTTCCACCTTGGGAAAGCAAACAAGTTGGTAGATACATTAATTCGACAAGACCATGCTGGCTTATCCATGATTAGGATCACAAAAGATCCAATATTTATGGATTTACAAATAATGGATCTTAGAATTATAATGAAAGGGGAAAAATAGTATCTTTCTCAATTGACTATTCAACCATCTATACATGTGATGTTTAAAGAGGTACAAAAATAAGATGTAGAGTTACAAAAGAAGGTGAGAAATATTCCTGAATTCAACCTTGATTGTGATGGGATAATAAAGTTCAGGAATCAGGCTTGTGTTCCTCCCATCCTAGAATTAATGAAGGAGCTACTGGATGAGGCTCATAATTCTTCATTATATATTCATCCTAGAAGCACGGAGATGTATAAGAACCTAAAAGAGTACTTCTGGTGGGATGGCATGAAAAGAGATGTTGCTGAATATGTCTCTCGATTCTGGGTTTGTCAGCAAGTTAAAGCTGAGAGACAGAAGTCCAAGGGGATATTACAACCAATACCCATACCAGAATGGAAATGGGAAAACATCACTATGGACTTTGTCACAGGACTTCCTAAAACATCCAAAGGAAATAATGCTATCTGGGTCATAGTTGATCGTCTTATAAAGTCTGCACACATCATTGCTATTAGAGATGATTTCTCTCTGGATCATGTTTCTAGGATATATGTAAAAGAAGTGGTAAGATTGCATGGAGTACCACTTTCCATTATATCTGATTGAGATCTGAGGTTTACCTCAATGTTCTGGAAAAGTCTTCAGCATACTCTTGATACATAGTTGAGTTTCAGCACTGCTTATCATCCTCAGACAGATGGTCAGTCTGAGAGGACAATTCAAAATCTAGAAGAAATGTTGAGATCTTTCTCTATAGATTTCAAAGGTGGTTGGGATCAACACCTACCTTTGGTGGAATTTTGTTATAATAATAGCTTTCACTCCAGTATTCAGATGGCTCCTTATGAAGCTCTCTATGGAAAGAAATGCAGGACTCCAACTTACTGGGATGATGTTGGGTAATGAAATATATTAGGACCTGATCTTGTTGATGAGATGGCAGAAATGTTCAGATCTATTCAACAAAACATAAGAGTAGCTCAGAGTCGACAAAAAAGTTATGCAGATAACCAAAGAAAAGACCTAGAGTTTGAAGTGGGTGATAAAGTGTTCTTACGAATATCTCCTTGGAAGAGAGTAATGAGATTTGGAAAGAAGGGAAAGCTGAGCCCTAGCTATATCAGTCCCTTCAAAATATTGGATGGTGTTGGGAAGGTAGCTTACCGATTGGCGCTCCCACCGAATATATCACAAGTTCGTGATGTGTTCCATGTATCTTTCCTGAGAAAGTACATACTTGATCCTTCACATGTACCCAACTCAGAAGTTGTACCGCTAGAAAAAGATCTTTCTTATGAAGAAGAGCCGATAGAGATTTTGGATCGTAGCGAAAAAGTCCTACGAAACAAGAACACTCCCTTGGTGAAAGTTTTATGGAGGAACCACCAATTAGAGGAAGCTACATGGGAGCTTGAAGATATGATGAGGGAAATGTATACTCATCTATTTGTTTCAAAGTGACGAATTTCAAGGGAGAAATTAATTTTAAGGGGGTAGAATGTAACTCCCGAGACTTTTATGAGAAATATTTTGTTTTTATGTTATATAAATCATCAAAGTAATCTTTCACTACACACAACACTAGCTTGGCTTGCTTTACACACAACCGCAGCCTTCCTTGATAGCTTGCGTCGTACGTAATACCGAGTTTCACTAAACAACGATATGCTATTAAAATATTATTAAAACTAGCCGTTATGAATAGTAATAACAACTTTTTGAAATTTTGTAAATTTCAACTTGCAAAATGGACTTCATTTTTGGATTCGGAATATTGAAATTTTCCTAGGGTGAAATTTTGGTATTTTTCTGAAAACTTTCAATTTTTGATGATTAGTGAAAACACTGGGTTATAATTTAAAAACCGACTTTTTATTTAAATAATTATTTATTTTATTTAAATTTATTTTAGGTCAAAATTGATACATAATACCTATATAAGTTCAATGAAATTCATTGGAGTCATTTTATAATAATGTTAGATATATAAAAATTTTATTGAACTTTTCACCGACTTTTACCCACCTCCTTGGAGAATTTGAAAATTTACATTAAACATAATTTTACCGCTTCTGTGAGTGGAATTTAAAAAATCCAAGAGACATGGTTAATATCAAGGACTTAAATGTGGTTCAATAAGATGAAAATAATTTTTGGTGAATAGTAACTTTTTACTTTTTTTTACCACGATTAAAAGTAAATAGAGAAATTAAGGGTATAAATGTTATTATTATTACCCTAAAACATTTCCTAGTTCTATTGGATAAGTGTAATTCGACAAATAACAACCTTAGGATTAAAATATGACTATTTAGGCCCACATGGATTAGATTAGGACATTTAATATTAATTTATTTAGAGAAGGGTTAAAATAGTTAAAATCAAAGTTTAATAACTAATGAATTTTTAATATAGGTTTATACATAAGATAAATTAGACTATAAATATTCATTAGAAAGATAAAAATATTTTTTACATAATTGTATTTTATTTGTAATTTTTAGACATTAAAAAATTTAATTTATTTATGACATAATGATGATGTAGTAATTATCTTATTAATGAAATATTGACATAATTGACGTTATAAATACCCAAATAAATGTAATTTAAGACTTTTATGAATTCCAATTATTTTCTTGGTTGATATTACATATTAGTACTGATTTTATAGTCTTTTTTTAACTAATATTTGTGTTATGATTTTCACAAAAATCAATTACAAAATAGTGTCAAAATTGACATAAAATTGTTTTTAAAACAAATATTATATTATTAATTGTTATTTTATTCCTAAAAATCTATTGTTCGGAAAAATGACTTATATAAAGTTATATATATTAACAATAAACAACTTGGGGTTCTTTTGGCTTGTTATAGTAAGTTTATTAACCTTATAGTGCAAGAAAACAAGAAGACACGGTAAAAGTAAAATTATTTAACTTAAAGTTAAATCTAAATGATAAGGTTAAAATAGATACCTAAACTTGTCTAAATTATATTGGATGAGAGGATTTAGAACCATCGCCACCTTAGCTTCGAAATAAATCAATTTTGAGCTATTAAAAACCGAATATGACTTTATAATAAAATAATATTTTTAGTTTTTCCAAAGGTGCCCCTCTCCTCCCTTATAAAAGAGAACCTCCTCCCTCTCTTCCTCACATCACGTTGAGCCTTCATGCTTGGCCGACCCTGGAAAAATTATCTTCTCCACTTTCTCAAGAAACATCCTAGAGTTCCTGGTCTTCTTCAAAGACCAATTTTAGTGCCCTAAGTGGAGGTCTCCAAGAGGTGCTTCAAAGAAGAGGTAATGCCCATTACCGATTCATTCAACTTTATTTCTTCTTCCAATTCTTATTATTTAGTTGTTTCATTATGAAGTAATAACATCAAACTCACTCATATACTGGTATGTTATTATAAGTATGAAACAACCCTATTTCACCATCTATCCATCCTACAGAAAATGAAATCACCGCGCGTGCGTACGTACAAAATACCGTCTCCACACCGTGGTGTAATCTATTTTACACCACCACCTTACTTGGATGGGTATAATTGTGTAAATAATAACTATATATGATTATTGTAAAGTGACATTGATTCTGAAATAGTATACATACACTCCAATACAATTCCATGATCATGGGAACGATATCGTCGCTCGTGCGTACGTACGGAATACCATCTCCATGATGTGATGCGACTCGTTATACATGATCTTCATTGAATAATGATTATATAAATGAATTGAATGAATTAATATGATATATATTACACTAATACCATTCTGTAAATGAGGTATCTATAACCTAAAGAGAAGAATAATAATTTATTCGACAAAACACGCCTAAGAACAAAAAGTAATAAACACCCGAATAACAAGTAGCAATGAAATATTACTAATAAAAAGCTAATAATATGACCATATATGATATCATGAAAATATGTATGATTATTTAATAAGTCAATGACATTATTTAAATCAATATACATGAGGTTCGGACACTTACGAAGAAAATCAGACCTATGGTAAGGGAAAATATCACAATCTCATTTTTATCTGAGATTGTTTATACTTTGGTATTTACTAGGGTGTATTTTATCATACACATCCATGTTTCCTCAATAGGTAATATTATTTCCATCCACCTACAATAGTTTAAATCCTATTTTTCCCTTCGGTTAGTTTTTAGTAAAATATATGAAATGAATCTTTTGTCATTTTTTGTACGAGGTACTTTTTGACTTTTCTGACAATAGTATGAGAATAATGTTTTTTTAACTTATACAGCATGAATGGATTTTTAAAACATTATTTAAAAGAATCATAATTTAAATGTTTTCAAGTTTATTTTTAATCAATTCCTTTTAGTTTAAATTGTATGACATGTTGATAAAGGAAAATGTTTTTGAAGTAGAAAGGATATTTTCTTCATGAATGGAGTTTAAGTGTTTTATCAAAACTATTTTCAATATAAGATAATATAGGGTTCTGTTTCTATCCCTATTATTACATTGATTTGATTATGTTGTTATGGAATTATTTTTATTAATTCTTTTGTCTTATATGAATTGTTTTATGATTTCATGATGTTTAAGAATCCCATTTTTATTACATGGGTTATGCTATGATGTATGATATATGATTTTGTGGCACACATAAGAATGGTATCATTATGAGATGGGTGGGACCTATATCTCCCTCCAATACATTAGGTGAAGTTTTATATCTCATGAGATAGACATGGATGGAACAGAAGGTTAATCAAGTTCAGTAAAAGAGGACTGAAACGAGGAGTGAACTCGGTTCAGAAATGGACTTTGTCCGCTAAGATAGTCTTGGCTATGAGTCTTGACTACTAAGAAATAATTCTCTATGATTATGTGTGTATGCTACAAAGTTTCATGTTTTATGTTTTGATTATTGGGATTACATTTCACTTCTATGATTGTCCCCATGATATGAAATTATGATTTCTTTTGCAGGTTATGTATTCCTAAATTTTATGTTCATATGAATATGATGTGATTGATTTTTCTTTTGTTTACCCTTAATGAGCATTTGAGCTCACCCTTTTTTATGTTATCTTTCCCCTAGGTCAGGAAAAAGGTTATTAAGTAGGATATTCCAAAAGGGAATCTAGATATGATGAAATAAATGGGAGACAATGTAGATGCTTTATGAACCAGTTGTTTATGTTTCCCAGTTTCTAAAGACACTATACCTATACGGTCCTTTAATGGTTTTGTTATATGTTGTAACAAGTGTGCTTCAAATTTGATTTATTAACAATGTATGTAAAGTAAGGGTCATTATACACTACAACCTTCTATATAAAATAAGACTACCCCATCATCTAGAACAATAATATTTCTTGATTGGTGAACCTTTCATCGAAGTGTAAGGATGAAAACTCCGTCATCATTCTACAAGTATCCCCTGACTCCTAGAATAAAACCCTTCACAGTTTTCTACTCAAATCATCGGCCACAAAATTTCATTTTCCAAAGTTATGTTAGATCCCAGAATTATATTCCTTAAGAAAGTACATCTATCTCTATTGTATTAGATTTATATCCCACTGAGAAAAGATATACCTCATGTTATTTGGATATCATAATACCATAGAGAACTCTCTAATGAGGTGAAGTCACCACAAATTATATGAAAATACTAGCACATATAACTCCAAATAATGTGTGGAGTACTTTTTTCATGGGGGTGAAACTTCCTAGACACATATGAAATCAGAATATTTTGATTCATCTACACACATCCCATTCTTAGATAGTCAGCATCATAAAACACCAGAAACATCACACCCTCCCCGAGAAAATGAAGCATTGGAGCACTGTCCAATATCCTCTTTAGATAGATGAACGCTACCTGGAACTGATTCTTAATCACATAATTATATTATTTATCTTTATGTTTTGTTAATGGGGGTGTAACTTAAGATAAATATTGAATTAACCATTAATAATTGCATCTAAGACAATTGAAGCTATGTACCTCCCCTATGTTCTTGGGTGTTCTCCAAGAAAATACTACCTCTCCCGTCAATGGGTCTACTACCACAGATTGTTGAGACACCAAATTCCTGATGAAATTCACCAATCATTTCCAAGAAATAAACTTGTAAATCATTCTATATAATAGCTGTAGTTAATGAAGATATAAAATATCATTGACATTCTCTGTAGGCTTCTCTTCTGACTTTTGGTATATCAATATATCATTCATGGAAAATTATACAAACTAGACCACGAATTCATGAAACATGAATACCTTGATCCCCATAAACAAATCTAGGGTTTTTCGTGATACTAAAAGAAAATAACATCAACTCAATGTTCACATACCCACATTTAATCAAATCTTCTAGGTGTATCCATCCTTAATCCTCAACTGGTGATATCCCACCAATTGAACAGTCTTAAGGAATTAACTATATCCCCTAAACTGTTTCCAAATATCATAGATCCTTGTAATAAGATTAAATTTTTTGTGGTAACACGATTCAACCATTAGTAGTTTATACACATCCTTAGACTTCCATATGACTTCTTGAAGATCAACACTAGGGGACCCCATGATGACATATTAGGCTTGATAAAACTCTTCTATATTAGATGAATTTTATGAATACTCTACTCCCACACCTCATAAGGATATATTTAAAAGGGATAATAAATCAGAGATGTACTAGGATGAAAGCCTATCTCAAAATCAACATCTCATCGAGGTGTAGAATCACAACCTCCTAAGAGAAAACATGCAGAAATTCCTCAATGACTATAGGGACCCCAACTATCCTTATGTCCACTAGTTACACAAAAAAAATCATTTATCAGAGAAATTATGGACTCAATAAACTAACATCCCAATAGAAAACCCTATAACCTAGTGAAAACCACACATTGGAAATGAAAATATGAGAAAAAGATGCTCCTCCAAAATAATTCAATAATAGCATGCCAAAATTACAACATGTAAATTATTTGGATGACATCGTATGACTATGTCTAAAGAAAAAAAAGGTCTACATGGGACTGATATAATGACCCATACTTTACATACATTGTTAATACTTCAAAATTGAAGCACACTTATTACAACATATGACAAAACCACAAAGGACCGTATAGGTATAGTGTCTTTAGAAACTGGGAAACATAAACAACTGGTTCATAAATCTTCTACAGTGTCTCCCATTTATTTCATAATATCTAGGGTCCCTTTTAGCATATTCTACTTAATATCCATCTTCCTGACCTGGGGAAAAGAAAACATAAAAGGGTGAGCTCAAATGCTCAGCAAGGGCAAATAAAGGAAATAAAAATCATATCATATATTTTTGAAAATCATAACCTGCAAAAGAGATCATAATATCTTAACATGGAATAAATCATAGATGTGAAAATGATATCACCATAATCATAACATGAAACTTGAAACTTTGTGTCATGCACACATAATCATGGAAAATCATTTCTTGTTAGTCATGACTCATTGCCAAGACTATCTTAGTGGACAAAGTCCCTTTCTGAATCGAGTAACCCTCGTTTCAGTCCTGTTTCACTGAACCAGTATAACCTACCGTTCCAGCCCTGTCTATCTCATGAGATATAAAATCTTTACCCAATGCATTAGAGGGAGATATATGTCCCACCCATCTTATAATGAATCCTTTCTTATGTGTGCCACATAATTATAAATCATACATCATCGCATAACCCATGTAATAAAAATGGGATTCTTAAACAACATGACATCATAAAACAATTCATATAAGATAACGGAATTCATAAAAATGTTTCCATCACAACATAATCAAATCCATGTAATAATAGGGATAAAAACATAACCCTTTTATTATCTTAGATGGAAAATAATTTTGATAAAATACTTGAACTTCATTCTTGAGGAAAATATCCTTTCTACTTCAAAAACACTTTTCCTTTCTTAACATGTCATACAATTTTAAAATAAAAGAAGTTGATTAAAAATAAACTTGAATACTTGTAAAGGAAGCTTCTTGTAAATAATTTTTTAGAAATCCATTCATGCCGTATAAGTTAAAAAAAACATTCTTCGTACTTTTTTTCGGAAAAGTCAAAAAGTACCTCGTACGAAAAACGACAAAAGATTCCTTTCATACATATTACTAAAAACTCACCGAAGGGTAAAAATAGATTTAAAAAATTTTAAGTGGATAGAAATAATATTACATATTGATGAAACATGGATGTGGATGATAAAATACACCCCAGTAAATACTTACGAATAAACAATCTCGGATAAAAATGAGATTGTGATATTTCCCTTACCTTAGGTCCGATTTGCTTTGTACGTGTCCGAAGCTCCTGTATAATGGTTTAAATAATGTTATTGACTTATTCCAGAATAATAAATATTGATATGATATCATATATGGTCATATTCTTAGCTTCTTGTTAGTAACATTTCATTGTTACTTGTTACTCGGGTCTTTATTGCCTTTTGTTCTTATGCGTGTTTTGCCGAATAAATTCTTATTCTTATTTTAAGGTTATATATAGCTTATATCCAGAATGGTATTAGTGTAACATATATCATATATATTCATTCAATTCATTTATATAATTACTATGTAATGATGATCATGTAGAACGAGTCGCTTCACATCGTGGAGACAGTATTCCGTACGTACGCACGAGTGATGATATCGTTCCTATGATCGTGGAATTGTATTGGAGTATATATAAATATTATTTCAGTATCAATATTACTTTATAATAATCATAAATAGTTACTCATTACACCATTATACCCATCCTTGTAAAGTGATGGTGGAAAATAGATTACACCATGGCGTGGAGACGGTATTCCGTACGTACGCACGCGCGGTGATTTCATTTTTCCGTAGGATGGATAGAAGGTGAATTAGGGTTGTTTCATAATTATAATAACATATCAGTATGTAATTAATACTGATGTTATTACTTTATCATGAATCAAATAAAGAATAAGAAGTTGAAGAAGAAAGAAATTGAAAAGATCGGTAATGGATATTACCTCTTCTTTGGAACGCTTCTTTGAATCCTCCACTTAGGGAACTAAGATTTGTCTTTGAAGAAGACCAGGACATCTAGGATTATTCTAGGGAAGTGGAGAGGAGAAAATGGTAGGGGTTTCCCGAGCATGACTGCTCAATTTGGTGTGAGGTGGAGGGGGAGGAGGTGCCCTTTTATAAGGGAGGAGAGGGGCACCTTAGGAATATCTCAAAATATTATTTTATATTAAAGTCAAAATCGGTTTATAATGGTTCCAAAGGGTCTTATTTTGAAGCTAATGTGGGGAAGGGTCTAAATCCTATCAACCAATAGGATTTAGACAAGTTTAGGATATTATTTTAACCTTATCAATTAGATTTAACTCTAAGTTAAATAATTTAACTTTTACCGTGTCTTTTTGTTTTCTTTCACTATATGGTTAATACACTTACTATAACATGCCAAAAGAACACCAAATTGTTTATTATTAATATATATATACTTATATAAGTCATTTGGACGAACCTTAGATTTTTAGGAATAAAATAACAATTAATAATATAATATTTGATTTAAAAACTATTTTGTGTCAATTTTGACACTATTTGATATATGATTTTTCTGAAAGTCATAACAGAATTATATGTTCGAACCAAGTTGATTAAATCAACACTAATATATCATAGTAACCTAGAAAATTTTTGTAATTCATAAAAAGTCTCAAATTACATTTATTTTGGTGTTTATAACATCAATTATGTCAATATTTCATAAATAAGATAATTACTGCATCATCATTGTGTCATAAATAAATTAAATTATTTAATGTCTAAAAATTACAAATAAAATACCATTATGTAGGAAATATTTTTAGATTTCTAATGAATATTTATAGTCGAATTTATCTTATGTATAACCCCATATTAAAAATGATTTACTTATTAAACTTTGATTTTAACTATATTAACCCTTCTTTAAATAAATTAATAATAAATGTCCTAATCTAATCCAAGTGGGCCTAAATGGTCATATTTTATTCATAAGGTTGTTTTTGGTCGAATTAAACTTGTACAATAGAATTAGGACATGTGTTAGGGTAATAGTAATATCATATTTACCCTTAGTTACCCTATTTACTATTAACCGCGGTAAAAAAAGTAAAAAGTTACTATTCACCAAAAAAATATTTTTATCTCATTGAACCACATTTTACTTACTGATATCAACCGTGTCTGTCGTATTTTCGAAATTCCATTCAGAGAAGCGGTAAAATTATGTTTTATGCAAATTTCAGTTTTTAACCTACCACTTAGTGGTTTCACTATTCATCAAAAATTGAAAGTTTTCAGAAAAAATACCAAAATTTTACCCTAGGCTAATTTCGGTATTCCGAATCCAAAAATGAAGTCCATTTTGAAAAATAAAATTTATAAAATTTCAAAAAGTGGTTATTACTATTCATAACGGCTAGTTTTAATAGAATATTGTTATTTAGTGAAACTCGGTATTGCGTACGACGCAAGCTATCGAGGAAGGTCGCGATTGCGTGTAAAGCAATCCAAGCAAGTGTTGTGTAGAAAAAGATTCCTTTGATGATTTATATAACATAAAAGTCTCGGGTGTTACATTCTACCCCCCTTAAAAATAATTTCGCCCTCGAAATTCGTCACTTTGTAACAAACAGATGAGGATACTTCTCCCTCATCATATCCTCAAGCTCCCATGTAGCTTCTTCAAATTGGTGGTTCCTCCATAAAACTTTTACCAAGCGAGTGGTCTTGTTTCGTAGGACGTTTTCTCTACGATCCAGAATCTCTATCGGCTGTTCTTCATAAGAAAGATCTTGCTCCAGCGGTACAACTTCTGAGCTGAGTACATGTGAAGGATCAGATATGTACTTTCTCAGGAGAGATACATGGAACACATCGTGAACTTTAGAGAGATTCGGTGGAAGCGCCAATCAGTAAGCTACCTTCCCAACACGATCCAGTATTTCAAAAGGACCGATATATCTAGGGCTCAACTTCCCCTTCTTTCCAAATCTCATAACCCTCTTCCAGGGAGATATTCGTAAGAACACTTTATCACCCATTTCAAACTCTAGGTCTTTTCTTCGGTTGTCGGCATAACTTTTCTGTCGACTCTGAGCTGCTCTTATTTGTTGTTGAATAGATCTGACCTTTTCTGCCATTTCATCAACGAGATCAGGTCCTAATAGTTTTCTTTCCCCAACTTCATCCCAGCAAGTTGGAGTCCTGCATTTCTTTCCATAGAGAGCTTCATAAGGAGCCATCTGAATACTGGAGTGAAAGCTATTATTATAAGAAAATTCCACCAAAGGTAGGTGTTGATCCCAACCTCCCTTGAAATCCATAGAGCAAGCTCTCAACATATCTTCTAGGGTTTGAATTGTTCTTTCAGACTGACCGTCTGTCTGGGGATGATAAGCAGTACTAAAACTCAACTCTGTATCCAGAGTATGCTGAAGACTTTTCCAGAACTTCGAGGTAAATCTCGGATCCCGATCAGATATAATAGAAAGTGGTACTCCATGAAATCTTACCACTTCCTTTACATATATCCTGGCAAGCTGATCTAGAGAGAAATCCTCTCTAATAGGAATGAAGTGTGCAGAATTTGTAAGACGATCAACTATGACCCAGATAGAATTATTGCCTTTGGATGTTTTAGGAAGTCCTGTGACAAAATCCATAGTGATGTTTTCCCATTTCCATTCAATTATGGGTAATGGTTGTAACATCCACTTAGACTTCTGTCTCTCAGCTTTAACTTGTTGACAAACCAAGCATCGAGAGACATATTCAGCAACATCTCTTTTCATGCCATCCCACCAGAAGTACTCTTTCAGGTCCCTATACATCTTCGTGCTTCCAGGATGAATAGAGAACGATGAACTATGAGCCTCATCCAGCAACTCCTTCTTTAATTCGGGGATTGGAGGAACACAAACCCGATTCCTGAACTTTATTATCCCATCACAATCAAGGTTGAATTCAGGAACATTTCTCACCTTCTTTTGTAACTCTACATCTTCTTTCTGTGCCTCTTTAATCTTCACATGTATAGATGGTTTAACATTCATTTGAGAAAGATAAGATTTTTCCCCTTCCATTATAATTCCAAGATCCATCCTTTGTAAATCCATAAATATTGGATCATTTGTGATCCTCATCATGGATAAACTAGCATGGTCTTGTCGACTTAATGCATCTGCCACCTTGTTTGCTTTCCTAGGGTGGTAATGGATTGAGCAGTCATAATCCTTAATCAGCTCCAACCATCTTCTTTGACGCATATTCAGCTCCTTTTGTGTGAAAATATACTTTAAACTTTTATGATCAGTATAAATATCACACCTTTCACCATAAAGGTAATGCCTCCAAATCTTTAATGCAAAGATTACCGCAGCCAACTCCAAATCATGTGTTGGGTAATTTTGCTCATGGATTTTCAACTGTCGTGAGGCATAAGCTATCACCATATCATTTTGCATAAGAAAACACCCCAATCCCTTCTTGGATGCATCACTGTAGATCACAAACCTTTCTCCACTACAAGGCAGTGTGAGCACAGGTGCACTGGATAACCTTCTTTTCAACTCCTTGAAATTCTCTTCACATTCCTCTGTCCAGACAAACTTAACTCCTTTCCTTGTCAACATGGTGAGTGGATTAGATAACCGTGAAAAATAATTTACAAAACGTCGATAATATCCATCCAAACCAAGAAAACTTCGGATCTCAGTTACTGTTGTTGGTCTCGACCATCTTTCGATAACCTCTGTTTTTGCTGGATCCACAGATATCCCCTCTTTTGAGATCATGTGACCAAAAAATGCAACTTTTTGAAGCCAAAATTCACACTTGGTAAATTTGGAAAAAAGCTTCTCCTTTCTCAGGGGCTTCAATATAATTCTCAAGTGATCTTCATGCTCTTCCTTGCTCTTTGAATAGACAAGAATATCGTCTATAAAGACTACCACAAATTGATAAATATAGTCTCTAAAGACTCTATTCAATAGATCCATGAAGATAGCAGGGGCATTAGTAAGACCAAATGGCATCACTATAAATTCATAGTGTCCATACCTTGTACGAAAAGTCGTCTTTGGTATATCCTCCGTTTTGACCCTTAATTGATGATACCCTGAACGAAGATCAATCTTGGAAAAGTATTGAGCTCCGCGTAGTTGGTCAAATAAGTCATCAATGCGTGGGAGAGGATATTTGTTCTTGATAGTGATCTTGTTAAGTTCTCGATAACCAATGCAGAGTCTCATTGATCCATCTTTCTTCTTAACAAATAGAACATGTGATCCCCAAGGTAACGCACTAGGGCGTATGAATCCCTTATCAAGATTCTCTTGGAGTTGCTTCTTCAATTCCTGCAACCCAATTGGGGCCATTCTATAAGGTGTCTTTGAAATAGGCAAAGCACCCGGTATGAGTTCTATTGAAAACTCAACTTCACGATTTGGTGGAAGACCCGGTAATTCCTCCGGAAAGACATCATCAAACTCTCGTACAATGGGCATATTCTTAATCGTGAGTTTCTCACCAACCATTTGAGATAAATAACCTTCATTTAGTGGAATCAATACCCATAAGATGGAAGAAATTTCCACTGGAAGGTTATGTTCATCCCTGCATTGATAGACGATCGTAGATTGATCTGGAATATGAAATGTGACTTCCCTTCTTTGGCAATTGATATGAGCTCCATGTAGAGAAAGCCAATCCATGCCAAGAATCACATCAAATTCCACTAAAGGAAGGATCACAAGATTTGCAGGAAGCACTTTCCCACAAACTTCGATCGGAGAAGAATTATAAACTTTTTATGCGACTGTTGTGCCATTAGGTGTTGTCACAGCTAACTCAACATCTAATTGTTGAGGTAATATGGTGATACCCTTATAAAATTTTTCAGAAATAAAAGAGTGGGTGGATCCAGAATCAAATAAAACATTTGCCACTTTAGAGTGGATGGTAAGTGTACCTTTCACCACTTCGTTATCGTACTCCACATCGCTGATAGAAATTGCATGTGACTTTCCTTTGTCTTTAGCCTTATGATTTTGTTGACGTCGACCATCATCATCAACCCTTGGATTTGGGCATTGATTGGCATAATGATCCATCTCCTTGCACTTGAAACATTGAAGTGTAGTAGGTTCATTCTGTGTATCCCTTCCTTTTTTTGAGTCATTAGACATCTTCTTCCCATTATCACGGCATTCAAATGCCCGATGACCTTCCTTTCCACATTTAAAACATTTACTTGTCCCTTTAAGACAACTCCCTCCATGTTTCTTTCCACACTTTGAGCATAAGGGAAAGCTCATCTTCTTTTCAGTGTGCTCTTTAGATTTTCCTTTGAATTCCATCTTCCTCTTCTTATCAAACCCATGTGACTGATGGGTTACTCCAATCTCCATCTCGACTTTGAGAGCACATCGAACGATTTCCTCGTAGCTATTGAAGTCCCTTATGGCTAACGCCCTTCGAAGACTTGGTTTTAAGCCACTAAAGAATCGATCGATCTTACTCTCAGGTTGGATAATAATACCAGAAGCGTACCTTGCAAGTCTTGTAAAATTTGCTTCATAGGTACCAACAGATTCATCATCCCTTTGCTTCAGTTCAAGAAACTCTTTCTCCATCTTTGTTCGGAGAATACGAGGGAAGTACTTATTGAAAAATAAGTTCTTGAACTCGTCCCATTCCATAGACTCAATTTCATCCCTTTGCCTCGTATTCTTAATAAGATTCCACCATTGATCAGCATCTTCTTCCAAACGATACACTGCTAGGATGACTTTATCATGTTCAGAACATTGAAGAACTGAAAATATCTTTTCAGTAGTACTAATCCATTGTTCATCAACTAATGGATCAGTAGACCCACTGAAAGAAGGTGGACGCTGCCTCATGAAGGATTCAACATAATGTTGCTCCTTCCTTTGCTCATTTGGAAGTCCTGCATGATTCATAGCTTGAGAAAGTTGTGTGAGCATGGCTACAAGATTTTTCATTCCAGTTCCATATCGTTTGGTTGCTCAGGGGGACAACCATTGCATTGCCCATCGCATTCCGCATTAACACGGTTCCTTCGGGTTCCAGCCATTGACTAAAACCAAGAAGAATAGAGTGAGCAACACTAATTATAATAGGAAAACCACATAATTCAAGAATAAAATTTTACACTTAAGGTTTTATCCTAGGTTATTCATGGCCAATTCTAAAACACTAAGATTGTGTTCTATGCTTAGACTTATCCTTAGGGTTCTTACTAAGGCTTTCATATCCTAGTTTCCAAAGGTTGACTATACCTTTCCTCTGATACCAACTATAACGACCCATACTTTACATACATTGTTAATTCTTCAAAATTGAAGCACACTTATTACAACATATGACAAAACCACAAAGGATCGTATAGGTATAGTGTCTTTAGAAACTGGGAAACATAAACAACTGGTTCATAAATCTTCTACAGTGTCTCCCATTTATTTCATCATATCTAGGGTCCCTTTTAGCATATTCTACTTAATATTCATCTTCCTGACCTGGGGAAAAGAAAACATAAAAGGGTGAGCTCAAATGCTCAGCAAGGGCAAATAAAGGAAATAAAAATCATATCATATCTTTTTGAAAATCATAACCTGCAAAAGAGATCATAATATCTTAACATGGAATAAATCATAGATGTTAAAATGATATCACCATAATCATAACATGAAACTTGAAACTTTGTGGCATGCACACATAATCATGGAAAATCATTTCTTGTTAGTCATGACTCATTGCCAAGACTATCTTAGTGGACAAAGTCCCTTTCTGAATCGAGTAACCCTCGTTTCAGTCCTGTTTCACTGAACCAGTATAACCTACCATTCCAGCCCTGTCTATCTCATGAGATATAAAATCTTTACCCAATGCATTGGAGAAAGATATAGGTCCCACCCATCTTATAATGAATCCTTTCTTATGTGTGCCACATAATCATAAATCATACATCATCGCATAATCCATGTAATAAAAATGGGATTCTTAAACAACATGACATCATAAAACAATTCATATAAGATAAAGGAATTCATAAAAATGTTTCCATCACAACATAATCAAATCCATGTAATAATAGGGATAAAAACAGAACCCTTTTTATTATCTTAGATGGAAAATAATTTTGATAAAATACTTGAACTTCATTCTTGAGGAAAATATCCTTTCTACTTCAAAAACACTTTTCCTTTCTTAACATGTCATACAATTTTAAAATAAAAGAATTTGTTTAAAAATAAACATGAATACTTGTAAAGGAAGCTTCTTGGAAATAATTTTTTAGAAATCCATTCATGCCGTATAAGTTAAAAAAAACTTTCTTCGTACTTTTGTCGGAAAAGTCAAAAAGTACCTCGTACGAAAAACGACAAAAGATTCCTTTCATACATATTACTAAAAACTCACCGAAGGGTAAAAATGGATTTAAACAATTGTAAGTGGATAGAAATAATATTATACATTGATGAAACATGGATGTGGATGATAAAATACACCCCAGTAAATACTTACGAATAAACAATCTCGGATAAAAATGAGATTGTGATATTTCCCTTACCTTAGGTCCGATTTGCTTTGTACGTGTCCGAAGATCCTGTATAATGGTTTAAATAATGTTATTGAATTATTCCAGAATCATACATAATGATATGATATCATATATGGTCATATTATTAGCTTCTTGTTAGTAACATTTCATTGTTACTTGTTACTCGGGTCTTTATTGCCTTTTGTTCTTATGCGTGTTTTGCCGAATAAATTCTTATTATTATTTTAAGGTTATATATAGCTTATATCCAGAATGGTATTAGTGTAACATATATCATATTTATTCATTCAATTCATTTATATAATTACTATGTAATGATGATCATGTAGAACGAGTCGCTTCACATCGTGGAGACGGTATTCCGTACGTACGCACGAGTGATGATATCGTTCCTATGATCATGGAATTGTATTGGAGTATATATATATATTATTTCAGTATCAATATTACTTTATAATAATCATAAATAGTTACTCATTACACCATTATACCCATCCTTGTAAAGTGATGGTGGAAAATAGATTACACCACGGCGTGGAGACGGTATTCCGTACGTACGCACGCGCGGTGATTTCATTTTTCCGTAGGATGGATAGAAGGTGAATTAGGGTTGTTTCATAATTATAATAACATATCAGTATGTAATTAATACTGATGTTATTACTTTATCATGAATCAAATAAAGAATAAGAAGTTGAAGAAGAAAGAAATTGAAAAGATCGGTAATGGATATTACCTCTTCTTTGGAACGCTTATTTGAATCCTCCACTTAAGGAACTAATATTGGTCTTTGAAGAAGACCAGGACCTCTAGGATTATTCTAGGGAAGTGTAGAGGAGAAAATGGAAGGGGTTGTCCGAGCTTGAGTGCTCAATTTGGTGTGAGGAGGAGGGGGAGGAGGTGCCCTTTTATAAGGGAGGAGAGGGGCACCTTAGGAATATCTCAAAATATTATTTTATATTAAAGTCAAAATCGGTTTATAATGGTTCCAAAGGGTATTATTTCGAATCTAATGTGGGGAAGGGTCGAAATCCTATCAACCAATAGGATTTATACAAGTTTAGGATATTATTTTAACCTTATCAATTAGATTTAACTCTAAGTTAAATAATTTAACTTTTACCGTGTATTTTTGTTTTCTTTCACTATATGGCTAATACACTTACTATAACATGCCAAACGAACCCCAAATTGTTTATTATTAATATATATATCCTTATCTAAGTCATTTGGCCGAACCTTAGATTTTTAGGAATAAAATAACAATTAATAATATAATATTTGATTTAAAAACAATTTTGTGTCAATTTTGACACTATTTGATATATGATTTTTCTGAAAGTCATAACAGAATTATATGTTCGAACCAAGTTTATTAAATCAACACTAATATATCATAGTAACCTAGAAAATTTTTGTAATTCATAAAAAGTCTCAAATTACATTTATTTTTGTGTTTATAAAATCAATTATGTCAATATTTCATAAATAAGATAATTACTGCATCATCATTGTGTCATAAATAAATTAATTTATTTAATGTATAAAAATTACAAATAAAATACCATTATGTAGGAAATATTTTTAGCTTTTTAATGAATATTTATAGTAGAATTTATCTTATGTATAACCCCATATTAAAAATGATTTACTTATTAAACTTTGATTTTAACTATATTAACCCTTCTTTAAATAAATTAATAATAAATGTCCTAATCTGATCCAAGTGGGCCTAAATGGTCATATTTTATTCATAAGGTTGTTTTTGGTCGAATTACACTTGTCCAATAGAATTATAACATGTGTTAGGGTAATAGTAAGATCATATTTACCCTTAGTTACCCTATTTACTATTAACCGTGGTAAAAAAAGTAAAAAGTTACTATTCACCAAAAAATTATTTTTATCTCATTGAACCACATTTTACTTACTGATATCAACCGTGTCTGTCGGATTTTCGAAATTCCATTCACAGAAGCGGTAAAATTATGTTTTATGCAAAATTCAGTTTTTAACGTACCACTTAGTGGTTTCACTATTCATCAAAAATTGAAAGTTTTCAGAAAAAATACCAAAATTTCACCCTAGGCTAATTTCGGTATTCCGAATCCAAAAATGAAGTCCATTTTGAAAAATAAAATTTATAAAATTTCAAAAAGTGGTTATTACTATTCATAACGGCTAGTTTTAATAGCATATTGTTATTTAGTGAAACTCAGTATTGCGTACGACGCAAGCTATCGAGGAAGGTCGCGATTGCATGTAAAGCAAGCCAAGCAAGTGTTGTGTAGAAAAAGATTCCTTTGATGATTTATATAACATAAAAGTCTCGGGTGTTACAAATGATGTGTCTTAATAATCAGTCTACACTCCCGATACACAATAATCAAGATAGCCTGGCCTTCAACCAGTGTAGTTTATAGTAGGGGAACATGAAATATCTCTAAATCAATTAACATAACACTAAAAAAAGTTTTTTAAACAATGGAGTGAGTAAGTCCTGAATAAAAAAGTTCCAAAAGTGGAATATGATAAACTAAACATAACACAAATTATCTCTATCCCCATTGGTGTTCATTCCTCCACTACCTATAACTAACCATGGTATGCACATCAACCTCCCTATAGATAAAAAACTCTACGACCATTCATGGGTCATGATCTCTGAGGCCAAGGGGCTTCTTGAGATTTCTCTTTACCTACCACATATTATCTATAATGAGAATAAGCCTTCTTCCACTATTACTAGAATGGACTCACAAGTAAATTTTGACGAGTTTGATGTTGAATCTATCCACCCCTACTAAACTATGTTGAATATCCACTCGGAACTGATCCTGATGATGACCATGAATCCAAAATAAAAAATGCACTATTTTTATGTCCTTAGAAAGAGAACAAAAACCATTAGCTCCAGAAGTCCAAAAGGAATGCCGATGAGGTCAACTCCATGCTTGTGAACCCATTAAACGTTGTGGAATATGTGGCCTACCATAGACAACTCTACTCCTAAAGGAAGCCTGATGGTTCACTCTCGACATAAACCTCTTTGTGAGTGTGTTTTCATGGTCACCTATTTCTTATTCATTACCTCTTGATACATTGATAATGTAAAAATTGTAACAATATACTCGATCGAAGGATGGAGTTCATCCAAAAATATCATGTCAATATTCTCCTCTTTAGGAAAATGATTTTTGTAAAAACATAGAAGGTCCCTGATGTTGATATCAAACTCTCACAAATACATTCTCTCAAACTAAATAGAGTGTAGCTCCAACTTCTATAAATAATTCATTTTCTAATAATTGATCTCTAATTATAACTCAATATAAATCTTAACCCAAGAATCATATTCCCCCTTCCACTCACCATGGAAAAGTGTCCACCAGTGATGCATAGTTCCTTGCATCTTACTATCGACCAAGGATAATTGTGTTTCACTGGGGCTCAGATCAAACTGAAAGTTATCTATTGCTCCTCTTGCAAGATATCTATCTCTACATTAGAATCATTTTTGTCCTACTTCCCAAAATTCTTCTTCAGAAAATCTCACAATTTGATCTACCACTGATCATCATCCTCAACCAGATCAACTATATAAAGATCAATCGAGTCAGTGTACTAAACCTCAATTAGGTAATCCACAAGTGGACAATGACCAGGATACAAGGATAAAAATGAAAATATTATTACCAATTCCTCGGTAGTATGGAATTTTATTTTCCGTAATTTTATTCATAATATTAATTATAGAATTCCTGAAAAACCCAATTAGAAATATAACACAAGTCATTATGATGTACATACACCTCCTTAGTCCCTACCCTTCCAATAGATCTACCTCACTTGGTTATACAATAATACCAGAGTCCATGCATTGGATCAGAGAGGTCCATAAAATCATGTTTCCTTGCTAGTCTCCCTAGCCTTTGTCATGTAACATCATATACCAGCACTGCCACCACACCATCCCATGAAATAATCACTTTACCTAACTCAAAACATCATCATATCCCCCAACTATGATCTAATGAAAACACTACGTCATGACCCCTTCCTCTAAATATACCGCAATGATGGGAGATAGATAATTACCCACTAAGTCCAACCTCAAATATGCCCTGAGTTTGTGACTAACACATATGGTATAAGAATATCGCATATGGGAGGCATTAACCACTATAATATAAATCAAATAGGGAGATAGTATGAATCAACCCCAAAAAATTCAATGATATAATATCATGTAAAGACAAGAACCATCCCATAATGATTGTATAAATACAACTGAAATAGATAAAAGTATTCAATGTAAATACCCAAAAGTAACAATAAATTAGTGATACAAAAACTATAAAAGGATCTTAGCTAGTAAAGTCTAACAAAATCCATATAGTCCTTTGGAGAACCAAAAACCAGTTCTATATATTTTGGGTGACCATATAAGTATAATTAGTAGGGAAACAAAATTCTCTTCTGCACTTATGAAAATTGAATAATAATTTACCCATTAGAAAATAGAAGAACCTAACAACACCTATAAAGGTATACTAACTATAACCATCCTCACTATGGCTCCCTTAATAAATAATTCATCCATTTATCATAACATAATATGAAGCATATCAACGAAATGGCGCCCCTCACCTACTTCCTGATAATTTCCACTTTCACACCCAAAAGATGAATGTCATGGATCTCCCACGCCTTCTATATAACATCACAACATATCACATGAAATACAACCCATAGAAACATGGTCCATCACAACACACCACATCTTACCCAAATCCACCTAGGCCATCACATCTCATAAACATTGTAGTAGGGTATTTTCAACATTATGGGAGTTAACCTTGTTCCCTCCTCCTAGCTAGCACGACCCACACAATAGAAAATCTCATCACATATCACCTGTAGACTCATGGTCCATCACTTCTCATTACATCACATCTAAATAGTGGAATTATTAACTTCTGGACATTACATCCCATGTATTTAATCATCATCTAGGAGAGGGAGTGGTGAAGTGCGGGTGGCCATTCATCTATCATCATCACCGGCATGTTGGGAAAACACCCCCAAAACATTTTTTTATTGGAACTAGGTGGTTGAAATGGGAAGGGATCATATATAATATCATAATAACATACAATGAATATATATATAGAGTCATTTTATGACATCCATATCCGAAGGATCTCCATCTTAGGCACCAACCATATCACAATACCACCACATCACCTCACCACCACCAAAACTTATGTTCCCACTTCTAAATGTACAACACCACACAACAAGCCACAAGACACATTCAATAATCTAGTAACCCTATCTAATTAATATATTCTATTTATTTAATTTTATAATAAAAATTCATTCATAAAACTAAGGCATTCCATTTTTTATACCATTAAATGTATACTTATAATCCAACTACTTAAACACATAACCTTTTATAGTTCATTACAATTTGTTTAATTATTTTATCCCCATTATCCAAACCTTGTTAATTACAACAGAGCATGGAAAACAATAACAACACATAATAGCCATTATACAAAAAAATTAAAACAAAAATATCTCCATCATCCTAATCCCAACAATCCCACAGAACATCATTACCACATTCCCATCCACATAGCACAACATCCACCACATCGCCAACACTTTCCATATCACCAATTCCATAACCACAACCACATCTCATTTAAAATTCCTCATTACAAATACCCCATAACATTGTGACACATCCCATCATCCTCACATTTTACCCCCACACATCGCATGTTTACAAATTCCATTAAGCATATTCACATAAATCACCGAGCATGTTTTTTTTATTTTTTAAGGGGATTAATTATGTTTCATTATACATTTAATGGTATTGTCACACAATGTTTATATATCATATTGAAATTAAGTCATTAGTCATATCTAACTGTTAAACCATTTCCATTTATGGTGATAACAAACAATAAATAAATGAATGTACCATAACATCACTTCTACATCACAAAAAATCCACCAACATCCATTATTATCATCAAGTAATTATGCCTATATATTCAAAATATTAATTATAATAATAATAATTCTTATAAAACCATGTTATTTATATTCCCCTTCCCATTTTAAAATCCATTTAACCAATTAATTTATCTTTATTAATTTGGATACAACAGTTTCCATATTTGGAAGAAAGAAACACTCCTTAAATAATATGTATAATGAGAAATTATGGGGAATTACACACTTATATAAATAATATTTACATAATTCTTTTCTCTTGAATGAAGGGGTGTGTACAGTGAAAGAAACTACTTATAGAAAACCCTATCAAAATATAGTGTTCGCTTTCCATGACTCCGTGTAGAAAATAATCCAAAATCACACATCTCAAGATAAATCAATATGAAAATAATAATGGAATAATATTCTATATTGAATTATATTATCAGAAAACCAATGAGTTTTGATATGGTTTATTTGACCATTAATGTTGAATCACATCATTTCCAAGTCATTTAAAATAATTCCTATCATTTAATAAATATAATATATAATTATTAATCTTTAAAACAACACAAAAATCCATTATTTAAGGAATTGAAATAATTTTTTTCAAATAAAATACCAAAAGGGAAAAACTCTAAATTTATGGAACACTGGTTTCTTTTTAGATCTACCATTGGTGATCTACGGCCAGATATCTTTCATTACTGATCTACCACCATCGTGATCTACCACTGGTTATCTACTATCATGATGATATACTATTTTTAGTTCACCATAATAGATCTACTATTGGCGATCTACCACCAAAATGATCTACTACTGGTGATCTGCATCTGGAGTGATCTCTTGTTGGTGGACTACTGTCTGATATCTACTATTGGTGATATACATTCAAAATAATATACCATTGAAGATATACTACTAGGATGATCTAATATTTTTGATATAACTCCATATATCAACCATGGTTTATCTACAACTAAAATTATATACTATTGGTGATATATCCTCATAGATCTATCGTTGGTGAATTGCTACCATAATGATCTAACATTGGTGATCTACTGCTAGAGATCAACTGTCACAAACCGAATCAGGTCGCAACTAAAATCGACACCAAATCTGGAATATGACAAGGCCATAAGGGCATTACTTATCCCCAAGAGATTGCATAAGTGTTTTAGTATCAATAGGTTATGGTTGGGAAAGATTTACCTGAGTAAGAAAGCATAAAACATTAAAAAACAATAAAAAACATTTGAAAAACTAAATCTAAAAAATTCATATTAAACAAGGTCTATAGAAAAAATACAGAACATAATAAATATGTTAAAACATAATAAAATATGTCCAATGAAACAAATAAACAGTATAAAAACATCCCCAAGGACTCCACACAAAAAGGAGTCATCACCCACAAGTCGTCTCCACAACTCCGCACCAATGATGGAAACTGACACCCCGAACCACCATCACCGAAAGCCATTTTCTTACCTGAGTCAAACATAACCAACTATACTTACACCCAAGGGGTGTAAGTAGGGCACTATCCTAAGACCAATAGGTTACCACCAAATGGTTTCATATTTCATGCAATAGAAGGTGAGAAAACAAGTAGTTTTAATACACATAGAAATGTGGTGACAAATTCCGAGAAATCTAACTTTCTATGGAAAATATTTTTCAAGCTAAAATATTAAGAATGTTAATATATTTAAATCTTCATGTTATCTGTGTAATATATTTCCAAAAACACACTAATAAAATTTAAAATACCACAATTCTAATGAGAAACAAAATAGTATACACCCCTGGGAACTAGATTGTATCGGGCCTTATGTACCTCGTACCTCAGTGTAATGTAACCATAGAAAAATTTGTTCTCATGAACGAGCCACTAGTAGGTAACATACCCATAACCTAGTAGTCCCAAATAAGCATCCATATAGTTTATTTATAGTTTTATTTATCCAAATTCTAAGTGAAATAGGGACACAACCCATCTGATTCACTAGCAGTACTGGTACCAATCACACCCCATAAGTATCGGGGCTTACCCCTTTGTAATCAAACAATATTAGCATGATACATATATACATTTTCATATAAAACATCACTAATGGTAAAATATAAATATTAAAGTATCTATACACACTTTATACAACTTAAAACACTCAAAAAAACATGTTGATTTTTAATAAAACAATTTCTCAAAAATCCCACATTGTTTGGCACCCAAAACACTTTGAAATCCCCACTTTTCTTGCCATGTGAATATTTACAAGTCACCTAAACAGAATTGGCAGCCCATATATATTTAAAAAAAACAAACAAATAAATTTTAGGGCATCCCCATGTGAAAAAAGAAATTATATTTTTGTAAAACCTACATTTTCCCACGAACATGGAACTAATAACTCACAAGTTCCACAAACACCATTAAAACCAATATTCGAAGCAACTACCAAAGGGGATAAAATTTAAAAACTGTATTTTCATCCCTATTAAATTAAAATAATATCAACTAATTATTTATAGGGAAGCACCAATTGAACCATTAAACGATTTTTAGGAAAACCTCCACAATTTCAAATACAATTGGCACTTAAAATTAATTCTCATTGCAACCACCACAAAAATCAGTTTTCAAAGAAATAATCAAATTCAATAAACATGAATATATAATAAACATAGAAATACATTTCACAAAAAATTCCTACACATGTAATCACCTACCAAATTAGTGAAAACCCTTGAATATTTGTGCGAAAATCAAGTCGCACCACCGCTGCACCAAGAGGTACCTAGATCAAGCATAAATCCAAAATAATAGACCTGGAAATATAAACTAAAATCCTCGGTTCAAAACCCTATTTTTTGAAATTATTAACCTCAATTATAAGGGAAGAAACCCTAATAAAGTAGAATTAAACCCTATGAAAATAGAAAGAAAAATGAAGGAGACCAACTTACTGGAGGGATCTTGAAGAAAATGCCCAAATACACAAGCAGTTGAATATTAAAACATCCAAAAATGAAATTATGATTTGAATAAGAAATATAAAATCATGTAGGAACTAGAATGGGTGAAAAGAGTAATAATTGAATGATTTATGAAGGATATAATTTACCTCTTGAAATCTGGCCGATTTGAGAAACCTTATAAAGTTCTTCCCTAATTCACAATGCACATGAGCTCCAAAGAGGGGGGAAAGATAATGGGTGCGTGTATGGGTTTAGTGGCATTGGTGGAAACTTTTAATCAACAAAAAATAATAAAAATATATATGTTATTAAATTAACATTTTTTTAAAAATGGAAATGAGTTTCCGGGCTGACCCAATTCCTTAAATAAAAGGCCAAATACACCATTATTATGGATTAATAAAGAGTCTATATTGAAATGGTGGTATTAATAGGTTAGGGGAGGCCATTTAAGAACTGTGATAGATGAATTTTTTTGAAAATGAATTAGTTAAAAAAGAAAAAAAGAAATTAGTTTTAAATCTAGAATTGGGCTCCCGGTTTGGCCCAAATTATGAAAACTAACATTTTCCACCAAAATGCATGAGAAACAACCAAAAAAAATTAATGGAAATTAAATGTTAAATAACATTAAAATAATTCATGTATGTGACATCTAAAACTGATTATCTGGAACCAAAATGATCTAACTTTTTTGATATATCATAAGGATTTTACTTCATACTCTAAAACACACATTTTTTTCAAATAAAACTCCTCAAAACTCATCACTTGTATCACCCAACACCCCCCTTACATTACCCAACACCTCTGGATATTCATCAGGCACTATAAAAACTAGATTTCTCAAAAGGTAAATGTTTGAAAGGTCTATTATATTATATAAACTATACAAAACCACTAAAATTTTCCAATATGTAATTTAATTCTTTATCTCTATATATCTAATCAATTATGTTTCAAACTGGTGTTATCATCTGATTTTCTCAATTCCTCTTTCTCCGAATATATAAAATTTAACTTACATAAAAAAACCATGGCCATTGAATTAATCTAGTTGTTCCACTTCCATAAAAGGCTCAAATAAATGAACTTCCATTAAAGAATAATAAATAAAAATCATTCCCCACATTATTCAAAAATTTAATATCACTCATAATGCAGCCAATGTATCTTACCCTAACGTGATCATATATTATCATTGATTTTATCAATACATCAAAGAAAAAAAAAACTCACAATATTATTTAATAATAATCACTATTTCTGAGGATCATTACATATATCCACATATAGGAACATCCAATGAAAAAATAATATGGATTTCTTATTGATGGGTTATGTTATCAAAACCTCCATTATTTATATTACCAAGGATGGAATTCAGGATAAGAAATCATGATGTATTATTATCAAGTTAACCCTTATTACCTATATCACCTATGTCCCATCAATCAATATCTTATGTTCATTGAAGATATATTTATGAATTATTTTCATTTCACTTCTAGGTTCCCAACATAGTAGGGAAATGTTATGACCTTAAAGTGTGATTTGTACCCTTAGAACTTTATCAGATATATTTTATAGATAAGAACAACAATTATCTGAAAAGAAATAAATTAATATTCAAGAATACAAATATAATGAAAATTATTATTTAAAGTAGTTTGATCGAGGGATAGAACTCCAATCAACTCCCACTAATTAGGAAGTGGACTTTATTAGGATGTTACATTCCCATAAAAGGGATTGATATGTTATATTATGTTGAATAAGTGAAGATAAATTTCATTCCTTTCATTATTAATTAATTCAATATAACTCATAATAAACGAAATATATCACACCTCACTACAATCATGGATCATCGTGGTTTTCAGTAATTCCTCAAAATACTTAACTCATGATATTCATTATTAATAATCCTAATGACTAAATATCATTATAGATTTCCAAAAATAAAAATATCTTATGAAATATATTAATATGGATTTCCTACTATTTTTTAGGTCCTAATAATTTCCATTATTATGATTACAATGGTTGAGCATAACGAGAATAAGTCTCAATATCTTATGAGCCTCCAACCTCTAATAGACTATATTATATGTGTCCCATTAAGAAAATTATCCATCCATAGAACATTTTTTTAAGAGTACATATCATAGAACTTGTAGGATCACATCATAGTGGGGATATTTTGTGTCCTTTAGGTGTGATAGGTACCCTTTAACATTATTACATAGATATCATGCATATGAGAAATCATCAATTTTTTATGTAGTCAATATTTCTAGTAACATCATATAGAAATTTTCTATGGAGTTAACTCCAAGGGAAGTGTCCTAGACAGAGGATTCCTATTATAATCATCATAGTCTCTATAAAAAGAATAATTCAAATGGATTTACACATGATGGTTTGGGTAAAAAGTAATGATTTATTGGTATCCCTCTTATCATATCCATGTATACTTTTTTTAATATACAATAACGAATTTACATTATCCATAATAATATAGAATGATCCCTTTTATATAGAATCCATTTCTAATTCATGTGATGTTTTCAATCATAGATAATTTTAACATAGTAATTTATCCATGATTTATTATTTTCAAATTATATATCTCAAAATGAATTAAATATAAACCACCATTACATTTTTAAATATCCTCTATTTTATGTTCCTTTGGAAAATTTTATCCCACAAAAAAAATTTATAGTTTAATTTTCAAATAAAAACATCTGTGACTAGAGTCAAGATTTAGCGAAATTATTACTTTCGATCACATTCTCAAAACTGATTTATTTCCCTTATGAAAATAAAAATTTATGTTTCATACCTTCTCAATACTAGGGATTACAATATCTTTAGTAATAATAGTATCACTAATTGATATTGAAATTATCTTTTTCAAGATGTAAATTTGAATATTTCGCAGTTTTAATAAATGGATCCCATAAAAATATATGACGTTGAGACATAATGGATTATTTTTACATTTTAACTTACCTAAAATTAATTAGTCATTATAGTTTGCAAACGGTTAGTTATTAAAATAATTATTTTGGAAACATATCATAAAACAACTCATGAAATAATAAAATACATATATATGACTCACAATTAATCTAACTTATATTTAATATGTGAATAAAAGTGAGACATTGGGAAAACCCTCACTAGAAATTGTTTGATTTATGAACACTTGGTTAATATGTATTCCAACATACCATCCTCAGGGATTCTATATTTTTTTGCAAGTGTATTAATTACTTTACTGAGTACTCCAAATAATTTTTAATGGAACCTCTTAAAGTATATGAATTTACCACTATCTTTACTTTAGAAGAGTTTACACTATCTCAATGAACTATCTTTAGATGAATTTTGGCTTATATATAATGGTTTATTAATCCAAAAAAAATTATTTCATCTATATAAAATATTTAAATTTAATGATTCTAATAATCATACTTGATATATATATATAAAATTATAGTTTTACATGACTAAGATATACCATTCCATGATTGGATATGAGTTATATACATTTATATTCTTCATAAACATTCCAATTTTTATTATTTATTACTAAATTTATTTTGAAATATTAATTATATGTTGTTTACTATAATAACCACATTTTTAAAAGAAATAATATATCAATGCTTCCAATAGAACATGAAGATAAGTTTTTGTTAACTCTTTATAAAAATAATAATTTGACTAGAATTTATCTAGTGGTAAATCTAAATTAATGCGATTCTAATTGTTGATACAGTAATCAACCATTATCATACTCTAGGTGAATTAACCACATTTATGAAGTAATGTACTTCTCATTACAAACTGAGGAATCATCTTCTGGGATATATCAACATACTTCCTATAATGTTTTTGTATTCTTCTCACTACTAACAAATAAATTATCCATTATTAGTAACAAAGAGAGGACATATTACTTAAATATATATTGTATTAAAATAATGATGTATTGAATGCCACATATGTGAGATAGAAACATAATAAAACAAATATATTCCTGAAGTAGACACCATAGATTACATTTTATTTGATTCATTGTATTTTCTTTTGAAATGAATCTACTACTAAATTGGGAATCAAATAACCTTCCATGAATCATACTACGACGATGTTTTTTATATTTAATAACATTTTGTGGACACCATTGAAAAATATTTGATCTTAGGATTTTCACCCCTTCATTTTTAATCTCATTCACAATAAAGGTTGTGTAATCAAGTTCCCCACAACTCATATTTACTGAATGAATCTCTATTAAAATATTCTTCATCGTCTTATTCATGTCTTATATTTTTTAATTATTGATAAATAAGGATAATGTGGAATATAATTATGATTTATAGAGGCTAATTGATATTATTATATATATATTGAATATAGGATTCTCTAACCAATAAATTAACATTCGCATACTGAATAAGATATCTATATATATATACCCTCTTCTAATTTGAACTAGTATATTTTAGTGATAATATCATTTATCTAAATCCAATCATTCTCCTTATCAATTCATAACTAGTGTTATGTGAGGGTATTGACATCCCTGTCCTTAATATTCATTTTCAATTCATTATAAATACCTGATATAATGATGATAAAAGAGGTTATGGAATTCACAAGAATCTTCAGTAGGAATCCTTCATAAATTTTCTTTCCCTAATAGGTCGCTGAGGAAGAATATGTAATTATAGTAAATATATAAATTTTCATATTATAGTAAAATTTATAACATATTTTACTACCCATGAAAATATGTATCAAACAGGAAATTCTATGTGTCATTATGTATCATAGTGTAATAATGTATTTATTTCCTTACACTACATTAATTAATATTATATTTTAATTTTTATCTATACTACAAAAAGATGTCCTGTTAAGAAGTTTATTTATTAATATAACATTACTTTATTAAAACCCAATATCACTAACCATTGGAAATATTCATATGAGACCACATCCATTTTAACATTTCCATATTTTTTATGATTTCACAATCTTGTCTCAATAAGAAATATTCCTTGTAATTCAACCATACCCTCAAATGATTCCTTCGAAAAAATTGGTTGAACCAAAAGGTGACAATTATGAATAAGTATGACATTGACCATTGATAAGAAAAATCTCCAAGAAAAATATTTCATATGATGTTAAATATTTTAAAATAGGTCTCGAACACATGAACATAAAATGATTTTCACGTGTTCATGCATGTGTGACCTTAAAAGGGAGTATAGTATTCATTTCCATGTAACCATAAAAAGTATGATGTGTCCTATTAAGTGAAATCCAAAAAAATGGGTTTTGATTTCCTACAATTTAATATATAGGAATCCCTTATCATTGGAATGATCTAAATTTAGAGCACTAACCACCTCCTTGGATGGAGAAAAATTTCGAAGGACCCCATCATGTAGATTAAAACCATATATTAACCATGTTTTCATTATATGGAGATATTTAGAACCTCAAATACATGAATTTTTGTTCTCATCAGTTCATGAAAACAATCGATCATTTCCTTAAGGATAACAGTTTGTATTACTACCATCCCTTGGAATGATTCACAAATATGACTTAAATCTATAATAGAGGAAAATAATAGGGAATATTTCCACCCATAAATTACATATGATCCAAATTTATCCTCAAATCAATAAAATTAATTAACCATTGTGTTTTTGGTATTTCCTCATGACACGTTCAATCAAAAAGCAGGATCCCAACAGACACAAAATATCTTGGGGTGTTTTACAAGTCAAAACAAAATAGCAACAATATAAATTTATTACATTTGAAGATTCATAGAAATGTTCTTAATAAATTAAGTATATTCAATTTTATAATTCCTAAAATCATTAATCAAAATAAATTAACAAATCATGTCATACCATGCCCATGAGGATTATTTATATCCATAAAGAGATTCTAAAAGCATATGCACATTATAAAATTTCATTATATACTCAAAACTAGGTGGATGTTTAACATAAAATTAATAAAAAATAATTACATTCATAAATTCACTTTTCACATCCATTTATTTAAAAATTAAACCAAGAAAAGAATTATAAGATAATGAATTCAAATTTCTTCTAATATTGAAATTGGTGAAAATGATTATCCATATTTAGTAACTTTTTAATGGTAATATCCCAAAATAATTGATCTATTGTTCTCAATTATATTCTACCTCGTTCCATTACATTTATTCTTAATAATACATGTAATACAAATAATTTTCTGATATTCTTGTGGAACAACAAATTCCCACACATAATTCCTAGAAAACTGGTTAACCTCAACTTTAATATGTAAAATATATTTTGAATCATTAAAATATTCTAAATTATCTTTAAGAAAAATCTTAGAACTAAATGAAAAAGTGTGTAAAAAAATTAATTATTGGTCTTCTTCTTAGAACTCTGGAATAAAAATTATCAATTACTATTTAAATGGAGTGATCTATATAAGTATTCCCAAATCAGTGTTTAGGACAATGATCCATCTCAATAGTTTACCCTTTCACTTTATCTAATGTTGAATTCTATAAATTATTTTTCTATATTATCCCATTCAAACATTTTAACCTATAAATTCTTCTTATAAAACACATTTTGTACTGATTCTTTAATAAACATTGTCCTTTTATTATAAACTCAGTAACATTAAAGAAATTTAGAATATCATAAAAATGTTATTTCATCATAATTCACATTAAATTTATACAAACTATCCTCAGATATAAAGATAAAGATAATTTATTGAAAAGTTATAAAACAATTCATTTTTAGTATCTTTATATTCAATAATTCATTACGAACATTGTTAAAAAGATGTAAAACAATGCTATTATTTAAAATTTAACAATATATATGAACAAAATCATCACAAAAGTACTCAGGTAAACTCTTCTCATTTAGAATAGTTCTTTATATTAATGGATAATTTCAATTCATATTAATTACACTATATTGGTGATGAGTTCTAGGGGTAGGAATATTGTCAGAATAGCAACTCTTATAAGAAGAAATATAAACCTCCAAATTCTAAATTTCTCATTGTCTATCATATGGAATATAAATAATCAAAGACCATTTTTTCTTTGGGAATGATATTGAAATATACAAAAAATAGATAATGTTTCATCATTATGATTAAAAAATTAAACTATTCAAATATACTAAAATTATCAATAGTAATAAAAGACAATTTATTTCCACTATGTCATGTTGTTTGAATATAACAGAATTATTAAAAATGAACCAGTCTTAATGTATTGACAATGTTCACATATTTAATCTATCTAATGGTTTATTTGTGTTTTTTTCTCTTCATGCATGAATCGTAGAAATCATTTCAATCCAATTTAATTTGGTTGACCACATAACTTGTTTATGTTCATAATGTTTTTGTACATTAAAAAAAAATAAAAGGACAAATCCACATATCCAGTAAAATATTATCAATCTAAAAAATATTGATACACTTCACATGTTTTCCCATTAGATCAAACTGTTAAATATAATATATATTATCCTTTTTCTTTTCATAAAATAATATAGAATTATCTTTAAAGATGGTTTAATTATTATTTGAATTTAATAAAATATTTCATAATCATATAACTGATATATAACAATCATATTATTATTTAAACCATAAATACATAAAAATTATTAATATTAACTGATATAGAAATACCAACTTCACCAAATCTATTCACTTTTCTATTTGAGTTTTTCCTAAATGTTACACTACCTCCATCAAGTCTTTTATATGAGGAAAAATTAGGCTCATCTCCCATTTATTAATATATTATAAATTTCCCATGTAAAAATATAATTATTAGGAATTACAATATTTTTTTAAAAAAAATTATAACATACTTTTGGAATCCATTAAACATTGGGATTAATGGAATTATTCAAACAATATTTGGGAACAAAAATAGATTTTAAATAGGTATTAACAAGTAATATAGCTATGAATGACATTAAAATTAATTTTTTAATTTTTTCTAATGATGGTTAAAATATATGAGATAATTCACTCCCATAATGACCAAGTGTTCTACATCTAAGACGTATAACAGTATAAAAACTAATTGTTGTGCTCTTCACAAAGAAATTTTCATACATTTATGTTAGTTATAAATCCCCACCATCTCCGATTTTATTTCTATTTACATTTTTCATCAATATCATTTTTTCATAATTTACCTTACCTTGAATAAAGGTGTATATATTTACTCTCAAATTTAAATCAGATTTATGAAATTTGATTTCTAATTTTTTTTATCAAAAAATCATTACAAACCATTTAATTTTTTTGAAAGATTTATTCTTGATTTTATAACTATATTATGAATAAATACTATTTTTAGACCTAGTATTTTTATTTCTTTATTTATTTCCATACACAAAATTGATATTCTAATTATACCCATTTATTATTTCTCATTATTTTAATTCATATAATTAGTACTATTATTTTAAAATTCATAATCAATGTTATAATGAAAAACTATATAAAAATTGTATTCTTAATTAGCTTTATTTATAGTATCCATAAAATATAGATTTATATGACTCCCTCTTTGTACCAGATTCCTCACATGAATCTGAGTCCTCAATATAACATAAACATTCGACTGAATATCATTTCTATTCCTTTTGATAATATTTATCCTTTCATTAAATATTTAAATTTATACAATTTTTATTAACATGGAAGATATTTTTTACATTAAAATAATGTTATATCAGAATTACCATAAAAAAATTATAATTTTCTTTTTTTCATACTTTTTAATCATCCATTCAGAAATAATTCCTACAACATCTATAAATTCATTCCTTTCAATTATAATCCTTCTAGTGTCTATTTACTATCATAGTAAATTCATCAATTAAAAATCCATGGATTTAATAATAAATTTAATAACAAATAGATTATAAATATTTAAAATATAAAACATTAATTTTGGTATAATTTTCTTCAATAACATTATTCAAAAGCATTTCATATTTAAAAAGTCATATGATGATTTCCTCCTGTTTATATTCCTTGAAATTTTTACTTTTGTATATATAAACCATTATTCATGCCCCTTATTTGGTAAAGATAGAAAAAATCATCCAATAGAGAGAATATATTTCATTTAATATACTTTTCAATTTGTGTAATTTTGGGTTAACAGTTTAGTCTTCCTCTATATTTATGTTTCTGTATTCATCTCACAACAATCTGATCATGGTTTTATTTTTTTTCTAAACCATATTGAGAGGAAAGAAAAATACCTCATATGTCATGATATATTTTAAAAACCAATATCTAACGATATATATTCATACAAATAGAAAAATAGAAAATATACATAACCTTATAAATTAACAAATACATAGCAACTTCATTACCAACTAAATAATTTTTGTGATTCTCATGTAATATGTATGGTTTCCCATAATTTTCTTGTTTTTAATTCAATGGTTATTAAGTAATAAATCAATTCTATATTTCAAGTATCCATAATAATCAATATCAAATTAATGTGGTCTTTTAGGAACCCATCCATCATTCTAAATAATATCTACTATCAAGGATTGTTCAATCCCTTATGTTGTTTGAACTCTGATAAAAGGTTATTGGCATAAAATGTAAATAATAACACTATTATAAAAAATGATATACCGGTGGTTTAGAACAATTAACACCCCCATGGAATAATTTTTGTAGCCTATACTAATTCATTGATTGAAATTTTTTTTATTTTTTTTGATATTGACCAAAACTAATGGTTTTGAACCACTTGTGTATGTGGTCTATACCAATGGTTCATGAAACATTGTTATATGTAATTTTATAATAAATACCAATTAAAATGGTATAGGGAAACTATTTTTATAGGTTCTAGGAAAAAATAAATGTTGGTGGTTATTGAACTCGAGACCTCTCTCTTACAACTAAACGACATAACCACTAACCTATGACCCATTTTGTGTATATAACTAGATATATATATATATATATGTATAAAAATAAATATAAATTTTTAGGAATTTAATTTTATTATATAAAAAATGTATAATTTTTTTTATTATACTAAATGTTTTATAAAACATTTTATCAAGTCTTTACAAAACCTTTTTGAAAACTTTTGGTATGGGTTCAAGTAATTTTTTGGGCTTGTACTAAAGGTTTGGAAAAATCATTGGTATATGTACCCATGTGACACCAATACCAATTGTTCAACAAAACCATTTGAATATTTTCCAAAAATAAGTGTAACAAATACCAATAATTTTTGAAAACCATTGGTATAGGTCCCTATTGAATACATATACAAATGGTTCCCAAAAATGTTGTTATATGTATCAATTATACACATTGTTTGATAAAACAATTAGTCTAAACACACTATAAAAATGTTTTCCATACCATTGGTATAGGTATATTGGTACATAAAACATTTCCAGTGGCATCTCCAAGTGATTAAAAGTGGTATAGATCTGATGATAACTTTTAGTCCCAAATTTTAATTGTTGAAAGGCCTTGATGGGGTGAATTGGAATATAGAATAATTTTACATAATCATATTAAAAAATATAAGGGATTAAAATTGTTCATTTGATAATTTTAATGAATTTTAGACCCATAATATCATGTGTTTACTCTTGAAACCTCTCTAGTAAGAAATCGATATGGAAACCATTAAAATATGACTTTTTTGGGGAGTAATTACCCAATTACACCATGCTTTTTATTTTAGATGGAAAAAATAAATCCCTAACTTCTCAAGGGTTGTAACAACCCAAAACAACGTTTTCTTCATAGTGTAGTCATAACAAAAAATAATCATGACATTTAAATGGAATTCAAAAGACATTATAAACATTCTTTTCTAGTGGAGTCACAACCAACACAATGTGTACCTTTTAAGGAGACCAAACTAACAGGACATTCATTTTATAGTAGTGGGAAAACCAAATACACATATAGAAAAAAATAAATTATATATGAAGACAATTATATAAAAAATATTTGGTTATAGTTTTAGTATATTGGAACAAATTATTATTGTAGTTCTGTACGTTGAAGTTATTCTCAAACAATTTCAGATATAGTGATTAGATATATTTATATAGTCTATTTCTTTATCTTAGTATCTCGCATGAGTTTATATTAGCATTGGAATTTTTATCCTTCTATTTTTTTATCTTAAAATATCATTGAACAAGTTTCATCCAAAAAAATATTTAATGATGAACCTTCTTCTTCTTCACTGATAGTAACTATTGGAAAATACAATCCCTCTAATATAAAAAAACTACTTCCATGAGGAGAAATTAATTATTCAAATATTAAATTTCATTAGAACATATATTTTTAATAAACTAATATTCTAATAAGCATTATATATTTAGACACATCAAATCCAAATATAATCATCACGGAAATATTTCATTATTCATTATAAATAAACTTATATAAATATGAAAGATAATTAATATAAAAATTTTAAATAATGACATAGTAAAAAAAATGTCATCACAATGAATTCAATAAGGTAATTCTATAAAACCATAAGAGTAACACACTTAGGGAAATTTCCACCTGGAAATATAATATAAAGAGATATTCATTAGTGTAGTAGACTTAATGAATTAATAAAAATCAATATATCATACAGAATAATTATGTGTGAAATAAATGAAATGTAAAAATATTTTAAAAATTTATAAATGTCTTTCCATAAACCATTTGAGTAAATACATAATTTCCAAGAGATAATGATCAAAACATTTGGGTAAATATTAAATTAATAAAATTCATTGATTTACATAGAAAATATAATGTAAAATTTAATCATCATTTTTTGTAAGATTACAAATGTCCCAATAATTTTGGAAATAGAAAAAGTAAGTGTAAAATATTTAATATGTGATGGTAAATCCCGATAGGTAGTTAAATATATAAGGGTCAATTATTTACCAAATATTTGGATATAAATTAACTCTATTACTAAAGTAAGAATCCATACTCTGAAAAAAACATCAATATCATAATAAATAATAAGAAACAAGTAAAAAGGTGGATTTTTTGTTATAAAACTATTAAATCAAAAAAGGGTAAAGGGAACACTGAATAAATATTCAAATGATTTTCATAGCCAACCTCCCCTTTTTCATAATTATAAAATGTTAAAAAAAACATAAATTATAAATCATTCTAACTCACCCTAACTCCCCTTAAAAAAATTACTCCCCCTTTATGTAGAAATCATAGTGATGATAGAAATATATAAATTCATTGATATAATAATTGAAATGAATGAATAAGATTTAATAATTTAGACATATAGATTACAATATGCTCAAAAGAAAAATAATCCAACCAATTTAAGATTATATCTCCTGCTAAACTAATGTATTGGTATCACAATAATAATAATAAATAAGGAAATTGGTAATAACATTCATTCTTAACAAGGTTTTTTCTTTCTAAATTAATATAGTGAACGTGGATTGAACCTACACATAGATAATAATTATTATAATAAAAGGATCTGTTATAGTAATTATTAATATCAATTCAACAAACAAATATAATGAAATTTACAAGTAAATATTTCAGTGTGTATACAACAGCCTCAAATAGTAATATCTGACATATGTTATTCTATATAGTTTAAAAATAAGGCATATATAATTATAAATACAGATTTATTCATATTAAACTTTTTTATATCCAATTATTTTGTAAAAAAACAACAAGTTGTTCATCTATTGAAAAAAACAATAATATGATATCTGATTTCTGAAAAAGACATCAATAAAATGATAATTCTCTTCAATATTCTTAGCATTGAAATGTTGAATTGGATTGATGAAAATAAAAATTTAATAAATTTTATCAGACATATTATGTGTCATTGTAAATTTTTGAATGGATTATTACATTTAATATTTCAATTTATATATTTTTATTTATCCTCAGACATTGAATGGAGATTGGGTGTGTTGGGACCCTGAAATTAATATATTAAATTTTATTAATTTATTTTAATACACAAACACAAATCATTTTACAGTTAATGTTTTCCCAAAGATAGGGACCTTAGATGAGCAATCTGAGACCACTGTTGAATTCAGAATGTGAGGTTTACCTTGGACCCTATATAAGGTTGTCATGTACTAGATGTTCTATGTGATGGGATCATTGGGAGGTGTGTTTAATAAAATAAACAAATTAATTTTTTTATTTGAATTACATGAACCAAACTACCCTTCCTCTATAATTATATCATTATGATTTTTCTATAGGCTTATCCACATATTTGAAGGATTATTTTAGTGGACATGTGATTATTATCTAATGGTATATTGAGATAATAGAATTTTAATGATTAGATCAAGGTGGATTGAGAGGTTGGTTAAGAAAAAAGTGGGTCTCCATGATCACTAGAAGATGATATCTTCACTAATGATCAATCCATAATCAAGGTAGGGCTCGTTATTTTTTATTTCTATCATATTTGATTGATGAGCATGAATTTTATTATTTTTATATTTTGATCTATGATTAGACCCCATTTTCAATAACTCACTGTGATAAATTTTATTTTTTAGATCAATTTTTATTTTTAATTCCATGATATCAACCATCATCCATCCCGATAGGATCATTTCCAGAGTCACATAGTCCAACAGCTCTCATCTAAATTTTCCATGTACTTTTCTTCATTGTTCGTCACATTCTTCTTCGTTGACCCATAATGTCATATTTTGACATTTTCAGGGTGGGTTATGGCAAGATAAAACCCTTGGATTCTTTATTTTTTAAAAAAATGTAATGATTGGTGAAATGTGGATTTATTGTGTAGGTACTGTGATTTTTCGGTGATGGATTTCAGATTCAAAACCTCAAGCAGCATTAAACACATGGCAGACTCCTCTATGGGTGATTAGATTCTGATTTATGTCCACCAAAGGCAAAGTGTCTATGGATTGAGATGTTTTTGGGTGCTCAAATGATGTTATTCTTAGTGGATGTATAAGATCCTAACATTGTATAATGATAACGATTTAGTTCCTATGATTAACCCTACAAAAACATGTGAGGTCTGGAAGAACATGTGTCATGTAGTCCCTAGGCTATAGTATCTAGGGTTTTGAAATGATAAAAAAATCATATTCCAAGTGTGTAATCTATAGTCTATGTAAAAATGTTATAGTGGCTTAGAGTGTACACTTGGATTAAATGGGAATGAACACAACCAGACACATAGTAATTACAATATTATATAAGCAAGGGTGTGTAATCAGACTCATCTCGGATTCTATAACATTTCCAGGTACATTTTCAAGGGCCAATGTACGTGGGAGTAGGCTAGAAGGGCATTGGAAATTCTTGGGTGGAAATGAAATTCCATGTACCACTTATATAGATCATCTCTAATGACATGACCCCATTATACATTTTCTAGGGAGAAGACGACCAGGCGATGGGGAGAGGTCCCACATCATTTAACTGTAAGTACAATTCATGTAACTCCTCCATACATTTATAACTTCTATATCACCTATATTGATACTCATATGTTGGCCCACAAGTATACTTTTTTTATTTCTTTGTTTAAAAATTTATTGAAATTTGTTTCTTGTTTTTGAGATTCAATATGAGGGGTTGTGAGCGTGAATCCTCTTCAGGTGAAACTTGACCAATAGTTATGATATGGAAATACCATCATATATATTTTTGGTTTGTAGAAACCCATGTCATACAGAGGTGTGGGTCCCCCATACTCACTATCTACTGAGTTAAACATCCCTATCGCACCATGGTCCAGATTTTCTATATAAAAAGTTTTACCCCCTTTTCATAGTCGGGTGTGGGTATTTTATCAACAAAGTGGTACCACCCCATCACACTAATTAATGGATCCCATATCTATTAAGTGGAGCTCCCGTTTACAATAGAGTGTCGTTCCCCTTTCTACTAATTATAACCTCCATAACACACTAGGGCACGAGGCCTCTACATAAACAGTGGAACCCCCTATCGCACTAGGGTGTGGGTCCTATATCTACTATGTTTAACCATCTACCATACCATGGAATGATTCCTCCATATTTTATGTTTCACCCCTATGATACCTGGTCTTTTGTCCACTAAATACTAATTTTAACCCCCTATTACACTAGGGAATGGGTCATATACTATTGATTATGGCCCATCAACTATAGTGTGTAGTGGCGAGGTGCAGGTCCTCAAACTAGTTTTCTTATATGGTCATGTGAGATGCCAGGCATCTATGATAGACCAATGGAGAGGTTGGAAGAATCAAAATCTGTGTTTGGTCTATTGAAATAGGGATCCCCTTTCCCTCTCATCTCAGTTTCTTTATGAGTATATATTTTTGGGATTTTCCACTTTCATTAGGATGAACTAATTAATGTTTAATTTTTTTATTTATCCATTTTTATTTTTTAGGGCATCCAAATAGGTATGTATAAACTCACCCATGCATGGGATTTTACCATATGTTTCTTGTCTTAATCATATGATAGGCAGATCAATGGGGACATTAGTGTAGCATACTGATACTTGGGCACATTTACAATGTTTGGTGGTCTAACATTGAGATCAAGAGTCAGGATCTATTCAGTTTTCATTATTCCTCTTATTGTCATGTTGTTACTACATTTATTATTAGAATTTTATTTTTTTCCATTATATTTTGACTCGCATTTATTTACTCTGGTGTATTCCCAAGATTTTATTGCATGCATGTTTTTACTCTAGGTGTTATAGTATTTATTATATTCCATCTCAATTTCTCATGGAGATGGTTGTGTGCATTCATATATGTACATAGGATAAAAACATCCATTTCATTTATGCCTTCTCAATGATTATCACCATCCCCTAGCTTATTTGTGTCAAAATTAGGGTGGTCACATAAGGATTGCATTCACCTATGTTATCCCCAGTGGGTAGGGTCACGATAGAGTGGAATAAGAGGTTATTTGTACTTAGGTTAATGTACTTGGGGACCTATGGTGGGGAATGGTTGGGAAAATTGGGAAAGACTAGCAGGGTTTTTTAGTGAGAAATTCAGGTCTGGGAACCTAGTATCTATGCAGTAGTGGATGTATACATACATCACTACTTTGACTACCAATTTGTGATCTCAGCATCCCAAGGAATTAGTTTTAGAAAACATTGGTACATGCATCATATAGGATTGATTTATCAACTGTGATTCCTGATTCACCTACACATATATATAAACAGATAATAATTGTATTTTTTGATCACATTATAGATGCCTCCTTGAAGGAAAATCACCAGGTTTCTGATATAGAATCGGAATGACGATTCATTGAGCGATGAAACCTTAGTTTCTGGGTAATCATTGAGGTACTTCCTCCCGGAGGATAGGTAGAATTTCCCCCACCATTCATGAATTAGATAGTACTATATGGATAGGATAAGAATGTACATAGTCTTATAATTCTACAAAATATCTAGGGTAAGAGACCACTGTGGTTCCCGATCAATCTAGATCCTTAGGTAGTAGAAGAATGTCTTAATTCAGTGATATGATTCCTTATACTTTTTCAGACCCCAACAGATCATATCGTTGCACTAGAAGCCATATTATTCGAGGACCGAGAGGGCCCTAATGGATTTTGATTATGTAGAACCATGATGAAATCATTACCTCATGGTAATATTTTCCAATAGTTGTTTCTTGATGATTATGACCCTTCATATTTGTTCTCTGTATAGATTCAGTATATTATTAAGTTGCATAAGGGTGATATGATAGTTGTGTATTATGTCAGGACGTACACTGGACTCATGTGTGAAACACTCGAAATAGTGTGATATGTTTTATTTTGAGTGTGATTTTTTGAGAATAGCCTCCTTAGAGACATCTGGGAAAGCACAGTCTCCCTAGGCATTCACATACATTTAGTAGTATAGAACTGATATATAGTGAAATATAGATTCTTGGTAGTGGGATAGTGATTGGCTTGTACTAGAATTGGTGATCATGGGGATGAGATTTCTATAATAACTAGACGAAAAAGTTCATTATGGTCTTTGTATTAGAGACCTTCATATAGTAGGACTTATGCACACGACGTGCATAAAGTATCCAGCCATCTAGGAGTGGTTTTATGCGATGACCAAAACATGTGAGATCACATGGAATGTGATTACCCCACCTGATGTGGTGAGGTGGCCATGCAGTAATTAGATTCACAACCATTATAGAGGAAGTACTGTGACCACATAATTCCTAGGTGTGGAAAGGGAGGCCCACTAGGAGTCAATGATAATAGAGGATTTGATGGAGCTCATAATGGAGGATATGCCATTGAAGGGTGACAATACACGATACGTCCACCACAATCCCTAGATTTCCCACACGGTGCTCAAATATCTTGTTTTCAAGGCTATAGGAAGCGTCAGAATATAGAGAGATGTGAACAGGAAGACCACGATATGATCCAATGTATGACCAATGTGTTTTCTATTATGGATATAGTTCATATAGACATGGGTAAAATTCATTATGTTATCTCTATATTCATCATGTGAGAGCTAGAGATCCCCATTGGGGAATTAGCATATCAACTACTATTATAGGTTTCTTCCAAGAGTGATTCTTTGATATTTCTTATCTACCAATAGTATGAGCTGGTTATTGAGGGGGAGATTTTTCTTGTGGGACCTTTTAGTCTTCATGATGAAACCATATAACATCAACATGGTCATGGATAGTCCATACGTCCGTTTATTATATGAAAATTGTCTTTTATAACCCATGAATTTCTGTATAAAATAGAATTGTATTTAGGTAGTGAGAATCAATATATAGGAAACCCACAACTTCAATACATGTTTTTGTGTTGTAGTTGTTTTTTATTGTGATATTCTAATGATAGTGAAGTGATATATTTTACAATACATGATAAAAATAAAAAATATTTTATGATATGTATTAAAAACAATAATAAAAGGATAGATTCTAAAAATTGAAAAACAAATCGAGACCAGACATATATCTATAAAATAATAAAAAACTAAATATGTATATCTAGGTCCGTGTTTTTTAATTCCTTCCATAACAGTCTCATATTTTATGAATTGAACTCACTCACTCAAAAAACATTTTCTTTTTTTAGTGGTATGATTTTTGTAATTGAAATTTTAAATTAATATATTCTTAAATCTAAGAGTAATTGTGAAAAACTTTTGAAAAAAATATATAGATTTATAAGATGTGAACCTATATCATTATTTATTTAAAGATAATCTGAAATTGAATGAAATATATGATAAATAATAACTAATATATTTGTTTTCTTAATCCTAAATATTGAAATTCCTTAAGAAATATCTCTATAAGTTTTTTATATAATTACATTTAAATATGTATCTAATTATATAAAATTAAGATATATTGGAATTTATCATTAAAGTACTCCATGTTGTTATCATAATTCCACCAAAATATTATATAGTGTTCATTAACTTATATCATTTTTTCCATACCTTGATGTTATATAAAATATTTTTCCATCAAAATAATACTTTATTTGTAATGATACTATTAAAATTTATTTTTTAAAAAAATTTATTCATTTCTAAATTACTTTAAATATATATAGTAATTTATATTTTAATTGAAATAAAAATTTTTATATAAATATTAAACAATAATATTTATTTATAAATTAATTTTAAAAAATAATATTAAAATTAAATGAGTATAATATTAGAAAATTTTACCCAAAATAAATCATAAAATATTAAGTGTATCTGTAGATTTCAGTCCATACTAGATATAATCTCATTTGAATAATAAAAATAAACTTTATTTTCCAAATGAGTTATTAATCATTTGGATGAAAATACAAACATAAAAAATGCTTTTTGATTTTTCAACAAATTACAAACACATTTAAAGTCTAGTTTTTATCAATCTATATGTCTTGGAAAATAAAATTAGCCTTTTTCCAAACGAGCTAAGTTTTAATTTTAATGGTGTGAGGTCATTATGTTTTTTGTGACATATGTTTTTCTTAATTACCTATACCAAAATCAGCCCCATTTTATATAATGACACATGAAGATAAATTTTTTTTAAGAAAAGTAGAAATTAGATTCATTTTAATTTTAATATCATTAATTGTTACAAAAAAATCATATAAAAATCAATGGAAAACAATGAAATTAAAATGTATAAATATTATTTTATATGGAAAACCCAAATCAGTGAAACCTACTAGTATACGTGGGGTAATGTTTCAGGATAAGATGTAGTTTTTACAGAATTCCTCACAATTATAAAAAATAAAATATATAAAAATTAATATTTTTAAATATTCAAGGAGGTATTATACCAATAGTGATAGAGGGTTTATTAATGACATTAATGGATTTAATAAATGAAAATTGGACGCATTTTTCTCATGGGTGAACTATTTATTGATAGATTTGGGTCATGAAACTAATAATTTCCACCTTCATCAAATTCCTCTACATGAAGAAATATACCTGTAATATCATGAATAAATCAAACTCCACATCTTCCACTGAATCCTATTTAATAAAAAATCAATATGATAGACCGACCATGTCCAATAAACACTTCAACATAAAAATTATTTGTTAATTTTTAATCATATCTATTGGATTATCATGAGTAATAACCATTCCCATAAAAATATATCAACGAGAAATAAAATCTCTCACAAACAATATCACACATCATTTTGGTTTGTCCACCCCTGAAACATTGGATCCTTTGTGTGATATATTTCCCATTGAATATCATAAAAAATTTAATAAATTTGTATACATGTATTGAGATCACCAATTATCCCCCTTAACCAAATATATTCTTTAATAAAATCTATAGTATCCACATACCTATCCTTTGTGATAGATAATTCCACAATATACTATCATATTTTTTCCAATTAATAGTATACCATCATATGGTAATGAAAAAACACATCAAAGATATTCTCCTGTCATGTTTTCTAAAAAATCAATGTCTAGAAGCTAATCACGCAATCTTATGATCTCTCAAAATCCAAGAAAACTTCAATAGACTTATATAGATATCATTAGATCCACCAGAATGCCTTCCAATGTAATTTTCTGAGATTACACATATATATGAGAACTATATAAAATTTATGAACTATATTAGTATGGTTGTACACTATAGAATACATCGTGGAACCAACTACACTAGAATATATAACGTGACTCATATATTAATCCTCATCATCAGATTGGGTACAAAAGTCAAATGAGATTATAAAATTGAAAACTAATGGATTACATACAAGAATAATATTATTTACATTAATATTATAAGTTGATTTATCAATGTATAGTTTCTAAATCAAATAAAATATGCACAAATTTTTGTCCCTATATATCTATTTTCTAATAATTTTCATTTCAGATCTGAAATAATTCCTTTAAAATTTTGAATTCAACATATATTTGACCTATCTAATCACTCCTTTATCTTTATAAATAATCAACATGTCATAAATATTTATAAATTGATAAATAAAATATTCATCAAAAAATTTATTAACATAAATGAAACTATCATAATTTCACCTTTTAAAACATTGAGAGGTTTTAAAAGATTCAAACCTCATATAACACTACCTATGTGATTGTAGTAGGCCATAAAGAGATTTCTTCAGTAAAAGAACATAGGCTTCCTTACCTGAAACTATAAACCCCTTATGATTTTACATATAGATATCCTCTATAATCTCTCCATGAATTTTTTTTCTTCATGTCCAACTCCTCCAGCTCAATATTATTCAAATCAACAATAACAAATAGACCATTAATGGAGTTATAATTTTCAACTACGTAGAATAAGTATATGAATTAAACTCATGGAACATGATTGAATCCTTTAGACACTGACTTTTGTTTATATCTCACTCATTTAACTCCTAGAGTGACTTCTTGCTTATCGAAAACCCATTTGTAGAGAATAAATTTATTACCATTAGGTAATTTCACCCATAAAAATGTTTATTTTTATGAAGATAATACATATATTCCTAAATAGTATGAACTCATCTACCAAAATCATTATAAGTAACTATATTTGAATAAACCATAAGTTCTTAATTCGAATCAATACTTTCGGTCACATTTATTGAAAAAGATACTCATTCAGCCTCATAAAAACTCTGTTAGGGGTATAAAATTTCTCCTAGGTAAAAATTTACCAATAAAATATAATGATGTTGGTAGAGAAATAGAATTATAACATGACATCTTAGAATCCTCAGATTATGAATAATTCATTTTATAATCTAAATAAATATCAACATTAACATGAGTGTTAGATTTACATTGTCTCAAATCATTTGAAGGTGTGGGGACTAGCATGGAATTCACATCACATATTATACTTCTAATGAAAATTATTTTTTTGATGTCAAATTAACACAACTTTTATCCTTTAACCCTTCATTTATAATCAATAAAGATAAACTATCTACAGTTGGGTTCTAATTTTATGTTATCTTCATGAGTATTAATAGAACATCCCAATATTTAGAAATGATAGTATGACTTAGGATATCCAATAAGTCCCAATTCAAGATTCATCTTTAAAGTATCATTTTAGGGCTTCTGTTTAATTAGAAGACAAGGGGTTATAGTGGCTTTAGTGTAGAATTATATTGGTTAATGAGAGTTGGAGAGCATATATTATACCTTGTCCTACAATGTTAGGTTCATGCATTATGTTGCTCTATTTTACTATAGAGTACAGTGTACTATCAAATTCTTCTAAATTCATTTTTATTTTCAATGTGATTTAAATTAATTAAAAAATAATTCATGACCATTATCTCTATGAGAATACTTCAATTGTATATCAATTTTATTTTCAAAAGAAATCTTCCACAACTTAAATGATTCAAAGACAACATATTTCTACTTTGAGAAGAAAACCAACAACATAGATAAATAATTTATAATGGATAATGTGTTGCTTTCATATCAATCATAATGACCTATATTTTGAACCAAAATAATAGAATTAATATATTTGAGTTTCACCATTTGAATTGGGAGTACCCCTTCTGAAGATAACATTTTCCAAATCCCACATATAGTGTGTTCATAAGGTTTCAATTTATTTATACCCTCTTCAAAAAAAGTCATCTCTAGATCAATTAAATCATTCATTTGTACTCATATTCTTATGTTTCACATGATATTATTTATAAATATCATAATAAGATAAAGGATTATAAATTGTTTCACCACTAATGATAGTAAAACCATGAATTAACCTACAACCTTCCAAAAATTTCATCACTTTCGTCATTATAAGTGATACTTTACTAACATTAAAATTAAAACATGAAAAATGTATTATAACCATTTGATTCAATATCACTCTAATATGTAACTTTTTTCCAATCTTGGACATGGCTAAATCAATAAGAGTTCTTGCAATTCAATCAAAACATTTTAATTATGATGGTTCTAATTCTAGCGATATTTTAGGAAATATTATTTCCCATCATCACATCACATTTTGTCTTATATTCATATGTTAAGATCTATTCTAGATTATTATACATATGAAAATTAACTGATAAATCAATAAATCTATCATTATCCAATATTTATTCACTTTTAGAAACAACCAGGACTCCCCTCATCACTATTATTATCCTTTTTTACACATCCATTATATGAAATTTTTTCTTACCTTCCTTTATAATTCTCATGTATCTTATTCTTATTTTTACTTTTTATCTTGATGTATTTAGATATAATATGCCCTTACTTCTTACAGTAATCATAGGATTTATTTTTAATTCACCGTATTATAAAAAAAAATTGGAGCTAATTTTTTATCAATTTATGGTTCTCAAAATTATAGATAAACCATTCCATACTGGTTTTTTTTTTATTTTATTTTTTAAAAAAAATATTTAATATTTGTCTACTTATGATCTGTAGAAATGCATCATATATGTGATGGCTTGTATTTGAAACTTTTAGTGCATGGTTATTTTGCTAAGACAAAACCAATTTTGGAATCTCTTCATATGTTGACTAAATAGAAATTAATATGATTATATATATATAATTGGAATATAAAAAATAAAAAATAAAAAATAATAATATATGTTTAATGATTTATAATAAAATAATAAAACAATTATAGGTTCCAAAAAATTCTTCCATGGGATAAAAATACTCCCACAATCAATATGTATAAGGAATAATGTACTTCTACAAGTCTAACATAGTGAATGAACTCAAATTGAGTTACAAATTTTACAAGAAACTAGATGAAACTAATTTTTTCAAATAATTAATTGTGTCCTACATACCATCACCATGAAGGGTTCACGGACTTCCTAGATCGTGAAGCACCAGTACGCAAAATGAATTACAAGGTGTTGTCCCATAGATCGATGGATAGCGAACACGGTGGACCATGAACTGTGTTGCCAAAGTACTCATGTGTTTGAATGACATCTGCATACACAATCATGAACTCAATGGTTTTTGGGTGATGCAAACTTGCAGCGTTCCATAAACCATGATCGTGAATCGTAGCCTCGGCAAACCCCATTTGACCGAGTCTTCCATGGGTTGGGATATCTCTTCATGGGACTCCAAAAATGGTGCTACATGACCATAGATATGATTGCCCCAATTCTTTATAAAATTCTCATATAAAGAATTTAGAATGGATGGAAAATAAATGTATGAATGGAGAGGTTGGAAAAAGAACTCGGAGTAGATTCTTGCTTTAGTCTTGAACCAGTAGTGGAGCCCGAATTGTGAATCATACTCTCCGTAGGTATAACCTGCCATGAACCATAAAACAATGGAACATAGTAATATGAAGAGATCTGTGAACCTAAATGGTGAAACCACGAACCACATATTTCTCAAGGTTGAACTCCCCGCGAACTAGAGTCCCCCAGACCCTCCATCCATATGGTGTTCCATGTTGTGTATCACTGTGAGGATTTAACTCAGCTCCGCGTACTACATCAATAAATAGATGGAACCCAAAGCGGAGTGCCGAAATGTGTTCCACTATAGTGCATGATGGTCCATACCCATGCCCACGTACTACTTAATTACGTGGACAACCCCTCTGCATGCATACCACTACGGTATGCAGATCTTCCCCCATCCTGTATAAGAAAACAGTATGCGTAATGGGCTGTTGTCAGTTATTTATTACTCCAGTTCCATTCTATCCCAGCCATTATCATCCAACCCTCCATAATACCTCTCCAAACCAGTCCAATGGAATCAGGGCAAATCCTCCACCAAATCCATCGAACCTATATAATTAGATCATTGTGTGCATCAGCGCGCCTCTTTGAGTCTATATACACATGGTAAGAGGAATTATGAAGTCTCTCCCCATGATTGTTTGGGATCCATGGATTTCTGTGGGTATCCATTCCCATGGTAACCTAGGGACCAACCATGGGATGCCAATGTGAAGCTCCCTGTTCAAGGAATTATGGGTGATCACCTACATTTCATTTCAATGAGGAATAGTGATCTGTTAAATCTGTTATGATCAATTCCCCTTTTGACGAGGACAAAACTCCTCCCCTTTCTAGAACACGTTCTGAGGTGATCCCATTGAGGTAAGTCAACAATCTTTTGAGGCCGAGTTGTATGACCTTTAATGTCATTTCACATAAAAATTTTTATCACTTCATACCCTCTCCCACCATTTCCCCGACCTCTTCCTTCATTGTCTTATCCTTTCCCGCTAGCAGGAGAGGAATCATGAGGTTTTATGATCTCTCACATCCACTTATTTATCACACCGATCATGACTCACATGGCCTTAGAAGATTGTTGTAATTACAACATCCACAAAATTTTGAACTACACGAACTCTGATTCCTAATTAAACTAGGATACATAGGATGCCTAATTTATTGCCAGTTCTCAAAAGGGTTCCCATCCAAAAGGGTTCACCCAAAATTTCCCCCCAAATGGGCATCGTCCATGTGTATGCCCCAGACAATACAAACTACATGGGTTCTGATACGTATTTTTAGGATAAGTATGAAACCCATCTTATGGGTTTCATCCCAACATCAAGTAAACTTCCATCTCCCCTGGTTGACGATAAACATCAGAGTGCCTTAATTTATGGCTCAAATCAGCATCACCTTTGTAGCATCAAATCTATATGTGCTTATAATGATCCAGCAAACTATGGGTATCCCATGGATAAGTGATGAAGTGGTGATTTGTCACAGATCCATGATCAAAATATTATTTACCTAAGAATGAAATATAGTGCACTCCCAGGGTCGGTCTCAAGGAGGCAACTTACACAACACCAAAATTCTATTGTCACTATTTATTTTCTAATTAATATATAATATAAAGATGAGTTTTAAATATGAATAAAATATTAATATATATATATATATATATATATGTAATGAAAAAAATATGATGATAAAAAGAAGAAAGAAGACATTTGTTCTTGGAGGATCATAATGGTTGATGTCATTGTTTATTAAAATATTCTCAATATCAATTCAATGTAGTGATCAAAATCTATCACACTACACCCTCTTATTTGAAATGTTATTTCCCCAACACTGAGATCTCTGCATGTGGGGAAATACATTTCCTAAATTCTTCTAGGAGATCTCTTTGCCGACCATCGCTATACAAGTCATACTCCATCGTATGCATTACTTATATAGTGAAGGGAAGGATAGATGATGAATGAGAAGAAGAACATGGTGATAGAGAAAATGGGGCAATCGCACATCATAATCAATTTAACCACCACAAAAATTCTCAAAATTAAATAAAGATATTTAAATTGAAGCACAATAAAACTCAAACAACCATCATTTTCCTCCTCAAACAAACATCGAGGTTAGTTCCCCATTTTCATGGAGTTAGAAGAGAATACGGTGGGAGAAACACATAAAAGTTAAAATGGAAGAATGATGTATGAATAAGAAGAATAAAGTAATGTATATTAAAAATATGAATAAAAATTACAGAAATATGCTCCACCTTATCCCCCCTGGAATGGATATATCATAAACTAGGAGAAGGGACACATATTTATAGGGGGAAGGGGTGACAAATTCACACACAAAACAATTAATCCAAAACAATCCGCGTAGAGAAGCCCTTAAATGACCGAATATGTAATAGGTTTCTTCATTAATGTTGTTCCCTAATGTATCCTCTGTTTCATATCCAAATAGTAGCTTCATTGGACACGCCTAGAAGGAGTTATGAATTTAATATTGGAGGTTTCCTTTTTCGGAGGCAGCTTCCAGGCAGCTTCCTTCAAATGTATGTCGTTCAATGCCCCTCATAATGGATTCCAAACGACTTTAAATTTATTGTATAAACGTTACCATGAGTCTTCGTACATATACAATCAGAATCATCTAATTTGGAGTTGTGTAGACCTAATTGGGTTTCGGTTATGGAAGTGGGGTCCGTTCTGTCCGCCCGGAAAACACTTCAACTTCATTGAATTTTTACATCTACTAGGGGATCGAATCAGATCCTGGTACAGAAGACAAAAATGAAGGAAATGAAATATGGATTCTAACAAAATTTGAATCAGTAAATTTGGAATTATAGTTTTCAGTAAATGACTAAAATACCCTTGATGTAAAAATCTGTCAAAAATCCAGAATTTGTCATTTTTCACATTTACGCTCAAAATAACACTAAAACCTAAAAACGTGACAATTAGTCATTCAATAAAACTATGGTGGAATTATAAACAATGATTTACAATATCAAATATAGGAAAATGTAAGCTTAATCACTCCCCCCCACTTAAACATTTCACTCCTGGGCAATTATCATACATCCAAATCAATTTCCACACAACAATCAAAAATGAGAAAATATCAATGATTTTATCCAAAATAGAATTCCATCATTTCTCATATATGAAAAACAATACTCTCTAATCATCATTTAAATCATTAAAATTTATTCAACCTCATAAATAAATCCATGGCCCAATCACAACCTACCTCACATTTAATTTTATATCACTCTTCACTCAAGAGAAATTGAATCTAGAGTTATACTCATACTTGAAAATTTCATGTATCACCATAGGTTTGTGAAAAATCTCATTTCTCCAAAGCGGGAAACATGAAAATCAATTTAATCAAGGGGGCTTTAATTAAGGGTTCAAATGGTTCTGTGGTTTAGGGTTGGTGGAAAAATTATTGAAAAATGTTCCAGTCTAGAAAGAGGAGGTTGGACTTTTAAGTAAAATGCATGATTAAATCAAGTGAAAACACATGAAATTTCTCACTCAATCCAGCTTGAAAATATGAAAAACAACACCACCCCATTTTATGACATGTTACATGATCCAAGAAGTGATTATAATGAATGATATAATCTCAGTTCTCCCCTTTTTTTTAAAGCTTCAGAAAGGCACAACTTTGTTTTCTTTGTATTCTTTTTTTTCATAGAGGATGAGCTGAAAATTGAATACAATGAATGAATGATAATTCATGCCCTTGATTTTTGAGAGGGACATGAGTCATAAAAGAATGTACAATGATGAATCCAAACTCATCTCCATTTTTTTCTTTTTTTTGAAGGAGAAATGGATGAAACAAATGGAGCACAATGAAATGATGACACATGCCCAATTCTATTATTATCCATAGCACAAAATATTGACACACACTTCAAAATACCCATAAATGATACACATCCCAATGAACACACACGAAAGGCCCTTCCCCCACACTCAAACTTGAAATAACCATGCAAAAATACTTAAAGTGCAGGTAGGTAAGGAAAAATTGGCTTGTAATGTGGCTTAAACCTATAAGGAAATTCATGGTATCTATGGGCTTACGAAGGATAAATGTAAAGTTGGGTCTTAGGATAAAATGTTGCTAGCCAAAGAGATGCCTCAATCATTTCAAATACATTCCATGATATCCAATGCTTCAAAAGAGAATATTCACAAATTCTAGTTCTCACACAATATTCAAGTTTCCCTCAAGAAAGTGTGGGTATTAGGAAGAATATGTAAAAGTGGTTTAGAATACCTCACAGGATTGAAAAAATATTTTTAGCCAGTGTTTTATGGACATGGATTTCAAAAATCAGTCAATATCATAAAAATGATTGATAATCCAATTCAAGAAAAAAAAAATTCACATCAACAATCATTTAAAATCCATTATTTCAAAAATCATTTCAACTCTTTTGGAATCAATTGATGTGTGAAAAGTGATAAGAATAGTCATTAAAGCTCAAAAATCCTAAAAATATAATAAAAAAATGAAAAGAACACAAGAAGAACTAAGAAGGTTTACACTCCCCCACACTTAAATTTAACTACCCCTTATTTCAACTCAAAAAAATATAAATATAATGGTAGAAAATCAAAGGGAAGGAAAGATACAACCTGATATTATTTTAGAAGTGGATTCCTTGACTTAAGCTCCTAGAAGCAGCCACTTTAAGACTACAAGAAAGTAATAAAAATAAATAAGAAAAATAAATAAAATTAATGAGAAAATGAAAATAAAAGAGATAATGCTTGGTTTAGGCCCCCAAGCGGGTGCTAGGTTTTTACTTCCCCTAGTCAGTAAGTTTCAGTGGATTATCCCGAATCAGAAGGTGGGTGTGGTTTCTTTGAGATGAACCTCCACATGTGAGTTTTCCTGATATCCATGAGTAAAACCTGAAAGTAGATAACCCCAAATAATATTATAATGTTCCAAACCCCCTAGAAAGAATAAATAATAAATTTGAGGTTCGATGTGGGAGGGAATAAAATATAAGGGTGCTCCCTGTTAACTTCGGTGGTGTCCTCCTCCATATGGTGTGCAAATTTTTGTTGAGGAGGTAGTCGCACCACCGCCACCTTCTCCGGATCTTCTTCCTTGATTACCACCACTTGGGTGGTCTCATCATCAACATCCAAGGCCCGATCCATTTGTGCTATATCTGAAATTTCAGGAAACGAGAAGTAAGAAAACAATTCAGTTTGAATAAAATTAAAACATGACGAATCAATAAAGAAATATTCCCTTTCAAGTAAGTCAGCTTGAAAATTGATTTCTTCTGATAGGACCATTGGCAACTCCATCTCAGCAGGTGCATCATCTTCTTCATCTTCCAAAGCAAGAGTGAGGTCAAAAGGTACTGATTGTTCAATATCAAGCATGGGAAGATCATGTTTTATGTTATCTTCGAAAAAGTTATTCCAAGATTTATCCAAAAAATGTTGACCTCCCATCAGTGCATCAGATGGAATGTGTACTTCTGGGACCTCCTTGAGCATTGGTTGAGTGCGGGATGATGTGATAAGTTCCTTTAAAAGTTCTTTCTCACTCGCCTCAGGTTCTTTAACATAAAATGTCATTGGTGAAATCAATTTCACCACTCGTTCTGGTTTAGGTTCGGGTTCAGTTTCAGATTGCTCTTGGGATGTGCGTACATATTCAGCAATCCATTCAATTTGGCTCTCTAGTTTTTGAACATTATCACTAATCCGATGAAATTGAGCATCAATTTTATTGCAAACATTTTCTGGCACCTGAGATTGGTCAGTCCATGTAGAATAATCAACATTGAAATACATCATGAAAAATAAGATTTTTTTTAGTTTTTGTAATATATGAATTTTTTTTGTTTTTTATGAATAACGGTGTGTGAAAGTGTTGCGCCTCCCCGGAAACGGCGCCAATTTGATGAAGCAGGGATTTATCATAGATCCCTGATAAAAATATTATTTACCTAAGAAAATAATATAGTGCACTCCCAGGGTCGGTCTCAAGGAGGCAACTTACACAACACCAAAATTCTATTGTCACTATTTATTTTCTAATTAATATATAATATAATGATGAGTTTGAAATATGCATAAAATATGAATATATATATATATATGTAATGCAGACAATATAATGTTAAAAAGAAGAAAGAATACATTTGTTCTTGGAGGATCATAATGGTTGATATCATTGTTTATTAAAATATTATCTATATCAATTCAATGTAGTGATCAAAATCTATCACACTACACCCTCTTATTTGAAATGTTATTTCCCCAACACCGAGATCTCTGCATGTGGGGAAATACTCTTCCTAAATTAGGCTATGAGATCTCTTTGCCGACCATCGCTATACAAGCCATACTCTATCGTAGGCATGACTTATATAGTGAAGGGAAGGATAAATGATGAATGAGAAGAAAAACATGGTGATAGAGAAAATGGGGAAATCGCACATCATAATCAATTTAACCACCACCAAAATTATTAGAATTAAATAAAGAAATTTAAATTGAAGCACAATAAAACTCAAACAACCATCATTCTCCTCCTCAAACAAACATCGAGGTTAGTTCCCCATTTTCATGGAGTTAGAAGAGAATACGGTGGGAGAAACACATAAAAGTAAAAATGGAAGAATGAGATATGAATAAGAAGAATAAAGTAATGTATATTAAAAATATGAATAAATATTACAGAAATATGCTCCACCATATCCCCCCTGGAATGGATATATCATAAACGGGGAGAACAGACACATATTTATAGGGAGAAGGGGTGACAAATTCACACACAAAACAATTAATCCAAAAGAATCCACGAGAGAATTCCTTAAATGACCGAATCTGTAATAGGTGTCTTCATAAATGTTGTTCCCTAATGTCTCCTCCGTTGCATCTCTAAATTGTAGCTTCATTGGACGCTCCTATAAGGAGTTATGAATTTAATATTGGAGGTTTCCTTTTTGGGAGGCAGCTTCCAGGAAGCTTCCTTCAAATGTATGTCGTTAAATGTCCCTCATAATGGATTCCAAACGACTTGAAATTTATTTTATAAACGCTCCCATGAGTCCTAGTACATATCCAAGTGGAATCATCTAATTAGGAGTTGTGTAGACCGAATTGGGTTTCCGTTATGGAAGTGGGGTCCGTTCTGTCCGCCCGGAAAACTCTTCAACTTCATTGAATTTGTACGGCTACTAGGGGATCGAATCAGCTCCTGGTCCAGAAGACAAAAATGAAGGAAATAAAATATGGATTCTAAAAACAATTTAATCAGTAAATTTGGAATTATATTTTTCAGTAAATGACCAAAATACCCTTGATGTAAAAATCTGTCAAAAATCCAGAATTTGTCATTTTTCACATTTATGCTCAAAATAACACTAAAACCTAAAAACGTGACAATTAATCATTCAATAACACTATGGTAGGATTATAAACAATGATTTACATTATAAAATAGAGGAAAATGTAAGCTTCATCAATAATATCATTTGGAATGAACCAAGGATTCAAAATCATATGAACATGAAATAAATATATAAGATTGTCTTAGAACAGGGAATAGTCCTCCCCCCAAAAGGGTGTAGTCAGTTCGACTTCCCATCCTCTTAACCAATGGAGTCCTTATGTGTCGTAGGCTAAATCATCATCTGACAAGTTCTTTCCTTTTGAAATAAGGATTGTGAATCCTAGATATTTTTGATGTTGGGTGATTTTGGATACATGAATAAACTCATTAGAGACTATCTGGGGATGTAATATCCAAGGAGGACCGATTGCATGAGTGCTTGACCCAAGAAAATATCTTTCTGGGACCATATGAATGCAGCAACTTTTTCATATTATAGAAGGGACAGATTTTCCACTCCCCATGGTGTAAATCCAACCACCCATTAAAGTAAAATGACACATAATGGGTTGAAACAACATAAATGATGAATTTGATGAGGACCCGTCTCTACCAAAATAGGAAGGTGATGATTATTGTTACACCATTTCCTCATAGAACCAAATGTGCCACCTCTATGGTGGAAAAAAATGGTGAACCTGACGTGAGTCCTTAACAATGGGGGTGGTTCTACCCCAGTTATAAATGAAAAAAATGATATTGCATGTCGGACCATATTGTTTACCCATGTATATGCCAAATTCCACACCTTGGAGGAAGAACAAAAATTGTGAACCCAATGTATATCCTTAACCGAGGTGGTGGTTAAACCCCAATTATAATAGACATAGAAGGATATTGCACGTCACACCATTTTTTCCTCCAATATACACTCCAAATGTTCCACCTCAGAGGTGGAATTAAAATGGGGAACCAGATGTGAATTCTTATCTAGGGTGGTGATCTTATCCCACTTAATCCCCTTTACCCGAAAATAGAAAAAAAGAGGGAAGGGGGACAAGATGGATCTTTAAATATGAATATGTTTAATGAACTACTACTTTGATGGGGTTTTGTTGTCTGTATGTCATATATGTATATTTTAGTTTCCTAAAGAGATAACTTCAATCCAAATGACATACCGACAACCAATTCAAACACACGCATCAGCAACCCTGTAGACGGCTAGGTTCCCAACGAAGAGGATGACCCCCTCACCTACCAAGGGTCTTCAACATTGAATGTTCAACAAACTGATCCTAAATTACCACTGAAAATGGTACTCTCCGCATGGAAGAGGCCGCATGGAGAGCCCTCCAGTCTGCAAAGACTCGCCAGCCGCCTCTTTAATAGTGGTCGGTATCCCAGCACGAGGCGTCCCCGGTGGTTGTCTCAAACTATTTCTAGAGCCTGTCCCCTGAACATGAAAATGAGTACCTCCCTTATATTAGGGAGGCAGATGAGGTATATGATGACATCTTCATCTCAACTGCATAAGGATCCTACTGATGGGGCCACGCCAGAGAGCATTACCACTGACACCAGATGACTAGGCCTCTTCATGCTGATGAGGAAATTCTTCCAAGGGAACATGTTGAAGTCTAGGAGACCCATACCCCTCAGGATGCCTTCCATGGGTATAAAACATATAATTAAAAACATGCAATCACCCTGGTTCCCAAGGAGAAACTCCCCCACACTAACGTTGTGGTATTCAACGAGTAGACATAACACTCTTCCACCTCCACTCAATCCTGCAAAAAAATATGGTGGAACAACATGAGGACATGCACATTAATACTAATGATTGTCGGTCTCACCATCTAGAAAGAGTGAAAAAATACAGGCATATAAGGATACATGTTGATGCAAGATAAGCATGCTATCCAAATAGGTTGACAACCATCTACACATGGTCACAAATACATGATGACTCATTTCAAGACTACCATCCAAATATGGAGGCAACCAGCTACACATGAGGACAAATACTTGTTCACACATTTCAAGCCTGCCATCCATATAGGGTGGCAACCAGCTACATACGGGCGAAAATATATGCTACCATATTTCTATCATACCATCCATATAGGATGGAATCCTACAATACGCAGGCACAAATACCTAGGTATGTATATCAAGCCCTCCATCCAAATAGGAAGGCATGAAAATATGAGCAGAGTCAAATTTATGTGGATGCATACAAAGCTTGTGAGATATGTAATGTAGAAAGGGAGCAATTGGAATTTCCCACTCATAAATATGAAGCCCACAATTCAAGTACGGTTTAAACCGGAGAAGGAAATAGGTATCATGCTCGTTCCTCAATCCTAGAATAGAGAACTACCAATATCTACTAGAAACCCATGGGGGACCAGAGTAGGCACAAACTCCTACCTCGATCTTGGAACGGGCCTTCATACCAGTTCCCGCGAAATATATATCTCAACACATCAATGAAATTATGGAAGATCAAATGTCGATTCCAGACTATATCCTGCAAACATGAAAAAATATAATTTCATTGGTGGTAAAATTAAAAAACCAAGGCCTCAACATGGTTTCCTTGAATGGAATGACTTACTCGTGAAATTATTTAGTCACTATAGGGTAGTTATGCATCCCTACATCATTCTAGGAGGGTCGATGGCTATATCTATTGATACATGGAATACTAGATCAAGAAAAATACATGTTCCAACTGGGGTATGTGGGTCCAATGTGGTGGCTGCTCCAGGGTAGGCATATATCCTTGAAAAAAATCAAGACTCCCATCGACATATCTCGGCGGCATCACAAGACTCAGCCAAACTGGAACACATATATTAATGTCGTTACCAACAACAGAAGACCCCATTGTCCCATAAGAGAGTGATCAAAAATGAAATGAGCCAAAGATAACCAAAAAAATGGAGAGAACAAACATGATCCTACTCTACTGGAATCTAGGGTTCTTGAATCCCTAAAACATAAATCAAATATGGCTCATGCCCATGTTAATCCATTACTAAATTATGGATGTGGCAGTATTAGTTGTAAAGTACCTCCCTGTAATGTCACTACCAGCAACTCTAAAGGTCATCCCCAAAGAACCCATGGGGTCTTACTCCTTGAGCCAAGAATGATCGATCATGAGAGCCTATATCCTGATTCTCTTCAGGGTATCCCTCCCCTTGACCTAAATATGAGACAACCAGAAGGTCCTCCTCTTCCTATCGTCTACCCTAATGCTCCTCCTCAGGGTATCTACTATGGATATTCTTCTCCCTGTAGTTGGACATCAAGTCATGATGATATTCCTACCCCTGATGACAGTCATTGCAAAGGCCCTCCCCACAATGGCAGTTGCAGGGAAGGCCTTCCATATCGTAACCTCAAGAAATGAAAAGGTCCTCCCCTCCTTGTAGTATATATTAAATGCCCTCCCCAAGATGTGTACTTTAGAAATTATCTTTGCATCAAGATATCAATTTGTGATGGTAGTACTCACCATCATAGTAGTCACTAAGAAGCTCTTCCCCTCAGTGACATCAAGCAGCAAGAAGTTCCTCTCTTTGCTGTAGACCACCCTGAAGTTTCTGCTAGGTTATATTATATTAAACATTTCCCTCAGTTGTGTGTCAAGTGGCATTAATATTCCTCATCGTTGCTGCACCAATCACAATGGTCCTCCATGAAACCAAAAGTAATACTGGTAAGAAGGTCCTCCACTGTTAGAAAAAACATGATAAAACCCTCTTATGTTGAGATGATCGGAATGATAAAGTCAGACATATCAGGAACTCCATCTGTAAGGACTGATATCTTTTCTAAATCAGAGGAAGGGTCAGGGCTGCAGTCATCTTCATATCCACCCCTCACTATTTTCATATCAATGTGTCACCCACCGGCTTTGATTATAAGAAAGGAATTATTAAGATGTAGTCGAGCTGGGCATATCAAGTAGAGGATCCTCCGGAGGAAAAATAGTAGGATATGTTTCTTATGAGAATAAAACGAACAATGAATAATATACCGGTGATGTATTTGCCAATAGGCACTTCGCACTTCAACATAGAAGAAGACTTGTTTGGGGAATGTATACATGACATTTGCCTCAATATATGGACGACTCTTTTTTAGTTGAAAGAAAAATTATTACCCTACAAATGGTTTTCAAACCACATCAACAATATAGGGGAGATTTTCCATCTAAACAACGTAGAAGACCTCTAGTCCACACGACAGCAACAATAAGAAAGGTGGAAGAAAAACCTTAAATTGGATTACCTCCATGCACTGAAAAAGTTGTGCCACCACATTAGCGACGCCTCGACTGGAATTCACATTTGGGGATGAGGAGAACATGGATCTTGACACTTCTCCCATCATCCCATCCAAAAAACATCAATAGAAATGAAATATTTCAATTTCATCACCGAAAGGCACCAATCGAGTTATACCCAGACTCAATATAGATGGTATACTCAACAAAAACTGGCCCAGAATAAGTCTCAAAACCATCAGGACTGAATAGATCAAGCCATCAAAAAGATTCTATGTCAGGAAACCAAGGACATCCATAAGGATTTCTACCTATTGGAATCTAACTAAAAAGTAGTACTTATGTATTAAAAACACCATAGAATCCATGAAATCCCAATTCCTTACTCGGATCATTCCATGAGAAATTGAAACTGTGGCAATAGCAGTGGCTACCACTGCGCTGCAGGAACAACCCCATCCAATATGGTTGGGGACATTTTTAAATAAAAGTGCCTCCATGTGGGCAACCAATACATGTCGTAATGCATCAATAGAAGAATGAGAACAACCCCACCCCGTTGGTCTAGGGGAATTTTTACCACAATTCCCCACACATCAGACATCTATCCTCTCCCATCTAGGAATAACCAAGTACAAAGGAGTCACCAGTTCCACCTCTTGTCCTGGTTTGCACCCTCTGAGACATAAGCGCATTACAAGGTCAGATCAGGAATACCTTAGGGTCAACATTCTCCATGAAACTAGAAGAATATCACATAATAGAAGTAGAAAATCCATCAAAGGAAGCAGAAAGCCTTATTACAATTCAGCACTGGGTACACCACCCCCAATGCGTATCCCTCACTAATGTTTTATACATCAACCCCACGGTTCTCATGGTAAATGACATAGAGGGAGAGGTCTCAATGGAATATGGTTCCGTCCAAGAGTCATTCCACACTGAGACTAATGGTGTGCATTCTTGATACCAGAAAATGGTGCTATATTTGGGCACCCCCTCTATTAATCCGACACTACCTACCTTGTGAAACCCCAATGAGGAGAATAATAAATCCAAGGTTGTATAAGACTCGCCTCAACATCCCCATAATAATGTTCCCCCCATTCTTGTGGAATGGTTATCCAATCTAGAGAATGATATGAAAAAGGTCATGCGAATTAATGCCAAGTTTCATTGCAGAAACTACCTCGCCAGATGTGTTTCCCCTCCAGAACGTTATCAGATATTCCTAGAAGAGGTTCCTTTTACATAGGAACTCATCCATGTGAGTGAATACAAGCTCAGAGGCCCACCCAATCTTGCACCATGATTGGAAAACTACTTAAACCCGGACTTGGAAGGACATCAAGACTTCCCCCTACTAGGAAGGAAACCAGAGAATATTGAGGTAAACCCACTAAGCATACCCCCGACTGGGTATCAACCCCAAATTCCAATAGCACTGACATGAACAATTTTGGCCACTTCCACTGTAGCCCAAGATCAATCCCAACAACATATGTATCACGGTTTCTTGAAAACCATTGACTAACTAACAAGTTGATTAGCATCCATGAGGGGGAAACACACTCTGATACAACCGGAGTGCAAACCCTACCTTAAGTGTGTTAGTAATGTTACACCATATACAAATTTCCGAAACCCTATATTCCTAGTATTAAAAAGCTCAGGGGACCTGGAACAAAAATTAATGCACACAACCTCTTATTTTGACCCCATGATGGGAACTCTGGAGAAGCAAGAAGCAGTAAAACATAAGTACATTTGACGAACCATGTAGGGCTTAGCCTTTGTATGGTATACTAGCCTTCCAACTAACTCAATCATACGGTGGGAGGACCCCTGACTATATATTCTCTTCCATTTTAATTCAACACTTCCTAATATGATGGTTAGTGATCTCATTAACTGAAATTGTCAAGAGAACGAAAGAGTATCAAAATTTATTTCTAGATGGAAGGGCCTAACTTACTCCCTAAACCGGCCACTCCCCCAAGATGAAATAATCTCGATGTGCATTGACAATCTTTAGAATAAATTGCGAACACCTCTCATCCCTGTGAAGTACACATGTGGGTTCTATGAATTATCTTCCATTCCCCAAAGAATAGAGGAATCTTTTCAATAGACCAATCTCAGGTCCCGAGTGGCCCCATTAGTCCCATGGAAATAGATGGGAAAAGCAGAAGTGTCATCTTTCATGCTTAAGCCACCCCAACACCAGATCCAGTTGTGTGGACCCCACTGAACCATATAGGTCCCCCTGGATGCCAATAGCCACCCCCACCTCAGAAAGATGAGTGAAGGCGTGATAAAATAAATAAGTTCGAAGAAAAAATAAATAAATTCTACTCATTCTGAGATGAACAGGTCCGCAGATAATTAATAGCTTACATGAATTTCAATTTTCTCTGGCTTCAATAGCCAAAAAGAGACGATGATGTGTGTCTCGATGACCATCCTAAGTATTGTCCCTATCATCAGATACTGGGACACACCATCCTGAAATGCTTCATTTTCAAGGATTTCCATTAATAGATGGTGGATTTCGGGCATGTTATGTTGGGCCTTCCACCATCAGAGGTGGTGTATGATTCCACCTCAGACTCAAGAGAGGACGGGGAAAAAAATAAATTCTAGTAATAAGCATAAAAACCTGAAAATTGGACGTCTTGAAAGATAGTCAATCAAGTCTATGGAATCCTCATAGAACAGTTGAAACAACCAACTGTGCCCCAAAAAGTTCTTGATACAAAAGAGTTGTCCTTCTCTTCCCCATTGTCCTCTAAAAGCCAATAGGTAATAAAGAAAGAGTAAGAAGAATGGATTAAACCAAATATGAAGTCAATGTTATCACTGGAGGATTTCATAACAACAGAGTTGGCACAACGGGCACTGCCCCACCAAATGGTACAATGGGAACACCGTGCCAAACAACACCCTTATAAAAAGGAAGTCAGAAAGAAATAGTTTCAAATCAATAATTGTTCTTCATCTCTATTAATGTCATTTACTAGATGGACCCCTTCTTGGATGAAGACTATGACCATGAAACTGAATTCCCCCTCCCAATCAGAGAGTCAGAGAAAGTGGTCATAGAGGACATAGGTTTTGTGGAAGGCACAATCATTGAAGGTGTCCAATTCCCAGCCACAACATAAGTCAAATAGTTAACATCATGGAAACTCATGTAAGGACCCTCCGGAGCTCACAAAAGGAAACATAATTCTCCTCCACCCCTATAAAAAATACACTACCAATTATCTTTTTATATCTATCTGGGTATGAAAAAATAAAAAATATCCCAAGGAATACCGGCAAAATAGTTCGGCCAAACCTGGAAAGGACAACATCGCCAACAGCTCCTGTCATAGGGACAAAACCACTTGCATATAAATCCCAATCCGTTGAAGTGTCTTTTAAAAAGAAACCCCATGCTAGAAAGTGCCGACCATTATAGTAGAAATATGTTATTCTAAAGAATATGGCTTCAGTACCAGCAAATATGGTAATCCTGGATGTGTTAAGCATATTCACATATCATAGGGAGGCACTCATCAAAGCCTTACCATGTCCCTAGGAGTTCGAGGCCAAAGTAGTAGCTGCCAAAGTCTATCGGACAGAGACCAACCCCAAAATATTTCATTCCGTTAACTCATCCACAGATAAGGATAAGGAAATCATCATGCATTGTCACATAAAACCCTTATATGTGTCCGACTAGATAAATTTTATTGATGTCCATAGGATCATTATCGACAATGACTCTGGAGTAAACCACCTCTTACTGTGTACGCTTCTCCATTTGGTTCATGATGAATACCGCTTTACAACCTACACCACAACAATGTTGGAATATGAAAAAAGAGAGCAGAATCCATTGGGATAAATCAAGGTTAAAACTCGACTTGGAGACCTCACGTCAGATTCCGAGTTTCTGGTTGTTTAGAAAAGTACGACCCACAACATCCTATTAGGGAGGACTTGGCTGCCTCAATACACTGCAATTCCATAATCATACCAACAATGTGTTAAATATTGTACTAATTGGAAAATTGAACATTTCACACCAATAAATCCCCATTTGAGTCCTCTTAGTTTTATAATATCAACGCAAGGTTAAATGATTTGGATGAAAAATTTCCATTATCTTACAACATTGATTGGATTACTTCCCCAAATGGGTTGGAAATGGTTCACGCCTACCACCTCCAACATCTTGGGGATGAGTATGTGTTACCCATCAACCGAGTTGAATGCTTATGTCCAGGTCCGGATGTAGAATTAAATATCTTCATGATCTTCGTTACAGACACCAATTCCAATTATACTGGAGAATGGGTTGGCCTCTATGATGACATGAAAGGCCATACCAAATATGCTCCCAACCCATCCATGGGACCCCAAACTACCCTCTCATCACTCATTAAGGCGATAGAATATTCACTCACAACATTGTAAAACTCGTCTTGAAAGTACACTCCTCATCAAAAGAGGATAAATGTGTATAAGATGGTCAAGAAGAAGAAGATGACCCCCAAGATTCACCTCCTATGTTCAAATAAGGTGACTCCACCACAATCAATAAACATAACGAGAAAAACCTGGGCACCAAATACAACCCACAACCCAACCTGATCAGTGTGGTTATGCCTATCATTGAGCAGGAGAAATATACCTCATTCTTAATGAAAAATCAAGATGTGTTTTCCTAGAACTACACAAAAATAAGAGGCCTTGATACTAAGGTTCCCACTCATCATCTGGGCTAACCAAAATATCATTGGGGCTATAAGAAAGCAACCAGAAGGACCAAACAGATGCATGCTACCAAAATAGAGGTTGAAGTCGACAAGCTAATCAAAGACAAATTCATACAAGAAGTCCAGTATCTGATCTAGATGGGAAACATAATCCTTGTCAAAAATCAGAAGAGACAGTTTAAAATCTATATTGACTTCATGGGCCTTAATTGACAATGCTCAAAAGATGATATCTCAGTCCCGATCACAGAATGGTTGACTAATGAAATCAGTAGATAAAAAGTCTTCTCTTTCATGGATGGAAATTATAGATACAATCATGACCCGGATGTCCTAGGGGATGAAGAAGATACTGCTTTTAGGGCCCCTTGAGGAGTGTTTTGTTATAAGGATATGCCCTTTGGTCTAAAAAATGCTGGTGCCACATATTAGCATGTCAAGCATCACATCTTCAAGCCCTTATTGAAAAAGTTCTTCGAGTGTTTTTTCGATAATCAGATGGTTAAAATAAGATAGTACTCAAAACGTCTAGTTTATCTTCAAATTTTCTTCAACAGACTATGAAAGCACTATTTTAAGATGAAATCCCTAAAGTGAACCTCTGGAGTTACCTCTGGAAAATTTCTTGGCTTCGTCGTACACCATCACGGCATCGAAGTAAACCCTGAGAAGACAAAGCCATCATTAGAATGTCCCCACCTCTCACACTCACCATATTGAGTGGTCTCCAAGGTCCCCTGACCTATATCTGGAACTTTGTATCCAACAAGGTTGGTTAATGTATACCTTTTACAAGGTTAATAAAAAAATGGGTTACATACAATTGGGATAATGATTTCCAAGAAGAGTTTTGAAAATACCAAAAGATATCTCCAAAGACCACTGTTTTTTATGCTTCCTGTTAAGGGAAGGAAACTCCTTTTTATGTAACTACCCTAGAACAGTCATTAGGCACCTTCTTCATGTAGAAGAATGATTATGGAAGCAAGAACAACCACTCTTACCTCAGTCGAAAAATGGTTGATAGTGAAACTCGGGATTCAAAAATTGAAAAGAATTTCCTAGCACTAAGATTTATGTCTTAGAAAACCAAAAATTACATGTAGCACCATGAGTTTCATCTAGTTTCTTGATAAAACCCACTCAAATATATCCTCAATTGTCCCATGCTAAATGGAAGCTTATCGTGATGGGATGTCATCCTACAACAGTTTTACAAATGATATGTACCGCAGAAGACCATCAAAGGCCAGTCGTTAGTAGACATACTGTCCAAGCACCTCTCAAAATAAATAACACCATTGGATCCCGAAATTATGGATAATGAATTTTTCTCTATCCAAGAGGACCCCCAAACATGGGAAATTTACTTTGATGGTGCTTCCAAAATCTCAACAGGGAAATGGATGGAGGATCCTATGCTCAACAATGTGGAGCTGGGAATTATACTTGTATCCCCTGAAAAGTTAGTCCTTACTTATTCTTTCAAACATTCTTAAGGGTGTACAAATATTTTAGTAGAATATAAGGTCCTCATTACGAGCCTGGAACTAGCACTTCATATGTAGGCCAAACAATTATAGATAAAGGGTGATTCAGAGCTAGTCATCATATAGGTCAATGGTGCCTTTTCCATTAAGAAAGAAGTATTGGCCCCCTTTTTGAACCATGTTCGAGAAATAATTGCAGGATTCACATCAGAACTGATGTTGACTTATGTCCCTATGTCTCAAAATTCCCCATCCACTGCTTTGGTAAATGTAGCCACAACCTTGTATGATCAAGACCATGATGAAATGGTCATTAGCATTGACCACTACTGGATGGTTTTTCAATTTATATAATGTAATATGAACTAAAGTGATGAAATTATCCCCTTTTTCTAAGACGTATGGTCACACCACCGATTGGATGAGTCCCATTGCAAATTACCTTCAGAACGGGGAACTCCCACCAGATAGGGCTGGAAGGGAATAGGTCCAAAGACGGGTGGTCAACTTTTCCTTGTATAGTGGTTTAAACCGAGAAAGGATTCTCTAAAAATGAGTCTCATACAAAGTCCTTATTATGTGTATTGATAGAGAAGAGATTGATGTTTTCATGAAAGAAGTGCACACGAGAGCTTGTACAGTGCACCAATCAGCAACAACGGTCCCTCACCAAATCTGAAGGCTTGGGTATTAATTTCCCACTATGATACAGGATTGTTCCATATTCTCCAAGAAGTTATATTCCTTCTTTGTTCAAGCCAATTTTATACCCTGATACCCAGAGTTAATTCATACCGCTAGTTACTCCTAGCCATTTTTGGCCTGGGGGATGAATGTTGTCAAACCATATCCTCATGCCACAGCTAGAAAATTCGGTTTCACAATCATAGCGACCGACTTCTTTTTAAAATGGCCCGATGCCATACCCTTTAATGAATTTAGGGAAAAAATGTCATTTTCATTGTGAAGTCCAACTCATTACTAGATTTGTTGTCCCTCATACAATACTAACAGAACAACGACCCCAAATTCTGATCTACTGAGTTGGAAAAGCTATAGAAAGAGTATGGAATCAAAGACAACCATCCACCAAGTGGTGGACAATGTGAATATAGAAGGTTTAAACAAAAATCGGTCCATCATACTCCAACGGATGGATAGTAAGGATAAAAAATTGTGGCCAAACAAGCTTCTCCGTGCTTTGTGGGCTTACCAGACTATGAATTGTTCTACCACCCAGGAGATCCTGTACTCACTAGTATACAATGTAGAGGAATTTCGACATATCAAAAAAAGGTCCATCACCTCATGTGGCCATTTGGGATCAAATATCCATGAAAGAGAAATCCCATAGACGGTTTGATGAGTTTGAGTAGCTAGATGAAAAAAGGTTTCACACTTTACACCATTTGGAAATATACCAAAAATGGATTGCATGAGCCTTCAATAAAAAGGTTCTACATCTATCTTTCATCGAAGAAGAAATGGTGTTAGTCTTTAGAACCCCAATGATACTCATGATGAATCCCCCAAACGTGAACTAAAATAGGAAGGAGCATATTTAATACATAGTGTCTATTCCAATAGAGCATACACTCTGATATCAATTGAGGGACAGCCCATCACTACTCCTACAAATGAAATGTTCCTGAAGAAGTAATTAATGTAATACCAACACCCATGACATGGTCTAAACACTGAGACCTTAAACTATGATTTGTAGAAAATGAATTCATGGCCCAAAGTCTAAGACCTTAAAATATGAGTAGTAATACCCATAAGTCATGGTCCAAACTCTATAACCCTAAAAAATGAGTTGTTTTCCTGACCAACATGGTGAAAAAATCTATTGTATTATCCCCATTGTTCAAGATCCTAGACCATAAACTATGATTAGTAATACTATGAAGTCATGGACCAAACACTATGACTATAAACTATGAGTTGTAATACCACCAATCCATGTTCAAAACTCTATGACCATAAACTATGAGTTGTAGAAACATGATGTCATGGTCCAAACTCTACGACCTTAAACTTTCAGTTGTAATACCTTGAATCCATTGTCCAAACATGATGACCCTAAACTATGAGTTGTTGTACTAACCAATATGAATATAAAATGTGTGGTATTAACCCCATACTACAAGCAATAAGACCTTAAACTATGAGTAGTAATACTGCGAAGCCACGGTCTAAACTCTATGACCCTAAAATATGAGTAGTTGTCCTGGACAGCATGATTATAAAATGTATGGTATTATCCCAATGGTCCATGGTCTATGACTAAAAAATATGAGTAGTAATATCATGGAGTCATGGTCCAAACTCTAAACCATAAACTATGATTCATATTCCTTTCCACAAGATGTTAAACTATAAGGAACTCATCCTTGAATCATGACATTAAACGGTGACTCATGTCCTTGGTGTAAGATGTTAAACTGCATGGCAAAAATCATCATAACGAAATGACGATAAACTACATTATCTTTCACAGAACTACACATGGCCTGATTCCCACCCTCGTAGGATATGTAGCGATGCCTCGATATTCTATCTTAAACCACCCCATTGAAAATTCATCTATTATATCCTCGATTTCCCCAAACAGGCATAGGGAACCCTTTTCAATTATTGTTTCCCATGTCGAGTATAACTCACATGATCTTAAGATCAGCGGGGAGGATTCCCTTACAAAAAAAATTATTGAAAAGTATGGTAGACCTGGAACCTATAGTGAATGAAATAAGAATATTTTTATCCCCATGTCTGAGCCAAATCGGTACAGGGGAAATTCAGAACAATGTGTTCCTTGATTCCTGCCCTTTCAAGATACGTAGTGATGCCCGGATTCTGTATCCCGGCCGAGCCATTGAAACAGTTCTCTCATAAGTCCTTAAACTTGGACCAAGCTAGATCAGTATAGTGAATGTTTAGAACTAAGTGCCTCTTTATTCCTTCTCTTATAAGACATGTAGTGACACTTGGATTTGGTGTCCCAGTCGAGACACCAAAAAAACCCCCCTTACCTCATGCGTAGGTTAGACATGTATGGTGATTTCATGAAATGTTATAACTTCATGATAACAAAATGTGAAATTCATCAATAATTATGTGTGTCCCAATTATCAGTTTTACAATATCCCCTACTTTCCCCCAACTCATAAGAAGTCAAAAGATCCTACTTTCCCCTATACATATGATTCTGACCTATGTGGAAGCTCTAATAGATCCCAGTCAATGACTATTTGGGTATTCTTTACATTCTGAGACATATCATTATCGTTTTTCAAACTATATATTCTGAGATAAATTGGAAAACCATAATCATTCAAGGCCATCTGAGATGGAAGGATAGTGTCCTGCAGACACTTTTGTTTTGGCAATGCACATCATGCACTAGTGGCCCTGCATTTGTTTCCCCCAAAAACGACTGTCAATCAAAGGAAAATAAGTCCCATTGAATGTACTCTCCAATCTCCATATGCCCAATGGCTTCCAAGTCCCACATCATCCTTCCTGATTCAAGTTTCCCAGGGGACTATGGTTTACACCTTATATCATCACTCACATCTAAGGAATGCCCGATCATCTTGATTGAAACTAACTAAAATCTATTAAAGATCTTTATGGTAGCATAATCATCCTCACTAGATGACTATAAACTGGACGGCATCATGTCCTCACCGCACGACAATAAACTTCAAGGCCAAAATTCTACAAGTTGTATGAAGTTAAACTGCATATCATTGGTTTAAGCCAAAAGTGCTCTCGGATGTTGATTTTTTAATTCTTAGGTGGTGATCTAGGACCCTCATAATCGCTTTTTTTTTCACACTGATCATAGGTAAAGTGAGCTTAGGGATCTCATCAAGATATCCACCATGAAATTATAGTAAAAATGTCATGGAATTTGATCCTAGTAGCATGACCCAAAAAGCATGCCAGGGTTCCCTTCCCCGTAAGGATGCTTAGGTCCTTTCCATAAGATGTTAAATGATGGGGTTCCCCAAAGATGAGACAAATGTGTTGCCCTACATACAAGTTAGATTTTCATAAGGGATACCTAATTCCAGAAGTAAATCCTAGCCCAAATATCTCTAATGTATCCAGATACACTTCTTCCATAACTCAATATTTGTGCTCTGTGTGATTTTAAATCCCAATAGTCTTCCATGGCCATCTGAGATAGAAGGCCAGTGTCCTACAGACACCATTGTTTTGGCTATGCACATCATTACTCGGTGTCTCTACATATGTTTCCTAAAAAAATAGCCATCAATAAAAGGAAAATTCAAGCCCAGGAGAGTCCTCTCCAATCTCAGTATGCCCAATGGCTTCCATGCCTCGTACTATCCATCCAAATTCAAGGACCTCCAAAGTCATGGTTTAAATTTTCCTTCCTACACACATCCAGGATATATCATAGCATACGGTCATGATTAATCTCTTGTCTAATTTGATGATTCTAAATATACCCCATTTGTATGCGTAAAGATGATCTGCATTCAAAAAATGAGTTCCCCCACTCAGTTTTGGGTTTCCCCAAAGAATTTCAGTTAAAATTCCCCCTATTTGCATTTAGGTTCACCCCTTATCAAAGATCACATATCGTATTCTGAAATATCCCAATCTCCATAATCCATCACAACAATCGGATATAGAAGACCAGTGTCCTCAGGACACCTTTGTTTGACTATACACATCATTACCTTAAGGATCATCATATACCACCTACAAAACAGTATTCAATCAAAGGGAAATTCGTTATTATGATAGTTTTTTCTAGTTTTCGTATTCATGAATGAAATCCACGTCCTATCACACCATCATGTTGGAAAACCCCAATATAATGGCTTACATAACTTTCTCTTCCCAAATTCCCTTGACATAAAAAATTATTTCTATATGAACTGACCATTCACCAGATCACCCTTACTCGAGTAAGAACCATGCGAGAATGGTTTCCTTCTCAATACCGATATGAATGCCCCTAATATTTTTGGATGCCATTACTCAGACCAACCACCCACTATGGCTCCCTACATAAAAAAATCAATGTGTTGCAAACCCCACCAGACCATCGGATATGGAATGCCAGTGTCATGAGAACGCCATTGTTTGACAATTCACATCATGCCCTTTTGTCTCTGCATATGTAACCTAAAAAAGAGCCATAATCAAAGGAAAATCCATCCCCAAGATAGTCATTTCCTAGCTTCAAACACCTGAAACAGATTCTTAGCCTCATTCATGTATAAAATTCACAAATTAGCAGTAAAGAGAAATCCCTAATCCAAATATGAAGGATATTAAAACATTATCAGCTCACAAATCCTGAATAATGGCCACATCCCTGTTAAGATTGGTAAAAAATATTCAACCTAAAACATCAGTAATAGGTTTGATTGGTAGGACTGTGAGATGCCAACAAAAAAGACGCCATAATTTCCAAATAAAAAATCAGCAGAAAAAACCTTTGGGTAATATACGAGTATTAGATCATTAGAATGGTTGAGAAATCAAAAGATATGTAATGATTGCTAAAAACCTGCCAAGGGTGGGAATAGAAAAAGTCAATTTATGCCTGCTAAGCTTGTGTCTAGAAGGGATAGGAAAAAATTCGGGTAATAAGGAAAAAAATAAAAGAATTTTCATGAGGTCGTTCCATAAAACCTCAGTAATAGTCAAACTACACTCGTTGAGTACCACGTATCCGGAAAAAATTAGAGCCCAATTCAATTATTTCAATTTACTAGTTTTGAATCATGGCTCAAAATTTTGACCAGGTTGAACTGATGTTTATATGATTAATTATAATCAATTGACATGACAGGAAAAGTAAATGAAGAGGCATTAAAAGTAAAATTGGTTCCATCATATGTCATAAAAATATATACTGGGAATCCATTGTCTGGAGCTTCTCCTTATAAGATAGAAAGTATCATTACAAGAGAGGTTGAACAGAGTCATAGATTTTCATAAATGATTGATGCAACTCCGAAATTTATTGGAGAAGCATAAATAAATTCCTGGTCTCATCCTTTGCACTCTCCTTCGGTGCCTTTTCATCCCTCATGGATTAAGGGCTTGTCATTTCTCTTTCATGAATTTGACATTGCCCCTCCTCAATAGAGGCTACGGCCCGGAGCTGTTCATGTTTATGATGCACCATTTTCCAGATTGGTTTCTCCACTTCTTGGTTTGGTTGTTCTATCAAATACTCTTTCTTCCTAATATTGCTTTTCAACCTTGAAACTAATCTAGAAATAGTATCAGCTTCCTCATAAATAATTTTACATGTTGTATCAAGATAAGTCAGCGACTCTACTGCAGAAAGGTAAGACTCCAACATACCAGTTTTTTTTCTTAAAAACAATAACCTACATTACTATATCATAAATACTATAATATTGAAATCCACTAAAACCCAGGACCAAAAACTGGTTGTGTAACTTTGGAAATTTCATGGGAATTACAACCAATGGGGTCTGACAAATTAATATCCAAATGTTCCTTCATTCCTTTTCTCAAATGGGACAATGATCGACCATGAATCCTTTGTCAGTCCTGGAGTCCCTTCCTGATTATAGAATATAGTCCGGATTGAATGTCACAATATAGGGACTACAACTAGATACTACAATGCAGCTCTACCTTGAAACGACCTCATCTTTGGTAATTTCAATGGAGGACAGAATAGGGGCATCCACTACCATTGCCAAGGATTGCGGTTGTGATTTTTAGAAATGGGGGGAGGCGGATTCAGTACCTCACATCCCTATAGCCATACCTCTATCTAAAACAGGTGGCCCTAAATCTTCAATCATGAGTTGCACTCTATGATAACTTAGAAATACTGAAGGCCCAGGGCCCTGCTCGGCCAAATTAGTAGACCTCAAGGTGGACCTCAAAAGTTTTCTAATTAATATAATCCATGAAGGGGGTTTTAGTCTAGATAAGGGTACTGAAATCATGATCATGGGGGTCAAAAACCAAAATCATCATAGAATCAGAAAAAAAGGAATGATAGCCAGCTCTATATTTTTAGGGGTCAGAAAATTAGACTCCCCGATTATGACATATCCATAGCTACCATGAGCAAGAAAAATATCCTTATCTAAAGTGACTTACTCTATAGGGGAAAATTAGTTCGATTTAGAATGATTTTCTCCTTGAGATTTGAATCCCCTCCAAAATAAAATAGGGCTTGGGGTTCACCCCTGGACTGGAATCCTACCACTGATACTACCACATCTATTTCCATGAGAGTGAACTCAACATGGTCAAATGACCCCTCGACTTATGGATGTCCTTCTAATATTGGGTAATAGAATGTTTGAGTGGGATCATGCACACCTAAGGGGTCAATAGCTGCCCAGTTCTCTTCAAATGGTTGTGTTTCCCTGTTTTAGTTAGCTGGAAATGATGGAGACCCTTCCTCTTCCCTAAAAGGGATAGAAGCTATACATTACTAAGCGATCCCCATTTAATTACCAATAGTCCCTACGTCAAATTACATATATGTACTAGATATTTTATGAGAAAATGGTACATGGTTCAATCACAAGGTGAAAAAAATTAATTGAGGTCCCCCTCCAAATAAGCTTTGACAATTGGGAGAATTTCTTGTGCTTCTTTGATTGTCCGGGGATGGCTCCTGAATGAGATCATCGAGAGGGGATGGAGGAGGAAATTCCCTATAAATGACTACAATGACTGCTTCAATGTGATCTTGGGCTCAAGGAAATCCTTCCACAGTACACCCCACCATTGATAGGGCAGACTCCCTAGCCACAGTACCTCCAAGAGAATAAATCGGGGAAAATATGTTTCCTATGATCCTGCAGACCCCTACAAAATAAAAAGGGGAGGGGGGATTTTAGCATCTCTTCCTTAAAAGAAGTTATGGTTAAAGGTGATATACAAAACCTCACCCATTATCTACAGGAGTACTACCATCAATTCCACATTGTATGACCAGTAATGCATGTCTAGAAAATCATGGAGACAGTTCCCCATTTCATTCAAGTTGGCAGCCACCTCCTCACATTCATCGTGGGCCAAAATTCTGGTAGGAAAAATGGATCCCCAAAACCAAAAATGTCAAAACTTCCCTCTTAATGATGCCTATATATGTCTTCATTTTAGGCGCTCTCCCTCAATTAATCCCAGACACTCTAGGAATCTGGTAATATAGCCGTAATTGGAATGGCCAGTTCTGGAGGGTTGGTAAAAGGGAGTATAGTGGGTTTCAATAATTGAAATTGTTTTCAAGGTGTACTAGAAAACTCAATACATCGAGAAGATGGAAATTTTTGTGACATCGGGGGAATGTAATAATCTTTTCCTATGGAATCCATAATAGGTGATCCAATGACGATATGATCCTCATAATCGATCTCTGATCGCAGAATGTTAAGTACCTGATGCGAGCATTTTTGGTGACCACTTCGAAAATGGATGAGGGTCTCAAGGTATTCGGATTAACAACCCACCCTATTTGGATCCTCATTTACATAAATGTGAGTAGGTGTTGACATATAGCCAATGCTAGAAATAGTAACTTACCTAGTTCAGAGGAGCTTCCATAAATAATTATGGAACCAGTCGTGAGTATATTGATATCCTTTTAAAAGGTCTCATTGCCTCCATTCCACTGGAAAATCGGCCTCTGGGGATGGATGGGAGACTCTAGGCATCATCTTCAATGGCTCTTTCAGCCACCCATGGGGTTATGACCTTATCATTCACAATTTTCCTTGGGGGGGGGGGGGGAGTGGCCTTATTAGGACTTTTCATGGACGAAGTTGCTAAACAAATATTTTTTTTCTCCTTTAAATTTTCCCCATATGCCTAGGATGTTGTCACGATAGGATCTAGGATGGAAAATTGGCCATAGAAATATGATTTTACCCATGATTCATCATAGTTTTTGGTGAGGAAGGGAACAGAATCCCTATCATCTGTAATCCTTCCCTAGAACTGGGTGTCTTCCTGGGTGAACATTACCCATAGGTGCAGGCTATCAATAATATTATTCTCCTAATGAGAACTGTTGGCAGTAGGAGTCAAAAACATCTGGACACAATTAAATTGACCACTAAATCGGTAGGGTGTATATCCCTCACAAATAAGCTCCCCTCCAATATGGGTGACCAGGACACATTCTCTCACTAAAAATAAATAACATTGGTTGAAAAATTCTTCAAATGCATTATTTTTAATATTACTAGTAGGGGAATCATAAGGGTGATAAGAGAAACGTTTCTAAATGTTGAGATAATCCATTAAGTCTTTCTCTTTCTTTTCAGTTTTCATTACTTGCTTATCCCATGAAACCCAAGCCGTTGTCTTGACACCGCTGGTACTCTGAAGATATGATCGGAGGGTGGAATGCATAATTGGTAAGGAATTGGTGAAACAATAACCTCCTATGTGGATCCCCATCTAGCCTCAAAGAATTTGGAGATGCCAAGTCATCTGATACGGTCCCCCCCCCCATCGCTGATTCGATTCGGTTGGTGGTAAATCATAGCCAACAATGGGATAGATAAATTGATAAACCTTTAAGTGGCCAACCTAGTAGCCATGATAAAAGTTTTGGCTCTTACACAACTAGAATCCCACACATGTAATATTCACCCACTCAGAAACATAGGAAAGAATGTTACTAGTTGAAATAATTGATCGATGTTAGGGATGACCCCCCATCCCCATTTCTGAAAATTCCTCTCTTCAAGGGTGGTCCGTTAAGTAGCTGCTCACCACCAGGTGTTTTTTGTTGGAAAGGCCCTAGTTCTCCATGGATTAGTCTCAAGACCATTATTTTTATCAAAATCACCAAACCATTCATCAAAAAGAATTACCTTCTTTAGATAGGGATCGATTTCCATTAGAAGAATCTTCTCCTGAATGTTGAGTTTCCTTGCTAAAGAGGGGGTTCTTTCCTCATTAACCCAAACAAAGGAGGGAGAAAGGAATTCATCATAGATGTCCCTGAATATAGGGACCCCTAAAATTAGGTGGATTCCCCAAAGACTGATGCCCGCATCCCCATGGATCAAATGGAAGGTATTGGTGTCTGGATTCCACCTGCATAGAAGCTGTGAAATAAGGGTAGTAGGATGATGGGTTTATGTCTGAGAAACCCATGTGGCCTCGTATAGTCCCACAGTCTGTAGCTCAGTTCGAAATTCTTTGCAAATCTAGGGAACAGAAAAAAGACACCACTAGTCTAAGACAATTGAGCATCCAGAGTGATGATCCTACTGAGATGACCAACCATGTGGCTAGTTCACTATAGCTTTCCACACAATGCTCTTGTAAAAGTGGGTCATCTGGTCAATATTCCACTACACTCCCTCTAATGTTCAAGGTGTGTAGTTTAGCAAGGATACACGGGTAGTATCTCTCTGATGGTCCTGCCCCATGGAAGAAATCAAGGTTTTCGAAATAGAATTATTAATAGTCTAGGAAGTAGTTTGATCATTTTGAATAGGAACTGGGATCGCTGTATCGGACAACAGATCAAAACCATATAAAGGAAGATTACTTTTAGTTAGGTACTCTCATTGGATCTCTATAAGCATATTATACATAGATTGGTTAAATGGAACGATAAAAAAATTCATAGACCAAATCCACCATGTTGTTTAGTTTTTCATTAGTAATAGAAAGAGGGGTAGTAGTAGTATCCCCAGAAGAAGTAGTGACATAAACAGATGCCTGTGGGGTAGCCATTTTAGCCTACACATGAAGATCTAAAAGCTGATAAAAATTATTCCAATAAAAGTTGGTGGAAAAAGTCTACTAATTAATGGATAAAGGATTAAAAATATGTCCACATAAGGCTCCCTAATCTATTCGGGGAAATGGTATGAAGCAAGAACACTCTGTTTAATGCATGATGTGTGGAAGCAAAGATCATGTACTACTACAGTACATGCCAATGTTACACTACGTACACCCATGGAACACAAACCAATTGTGAGGTGCCGACCCTAGGAGCATTGTCTGGCAAACAGAAGGGTTTGCGAAAGGTGGATACCGTGAACCTAGGCATCATTATGTTCATTTTCAAGTATTTCGGATTAAGATTATATGTCCAGATTAATTATTAATGTTTGTTTCACCGGTTTAAGCTCAGCATGCAGGCACACAAGTAGTAAAGCAATATCCAATGTGGAATCTTGATTTTAGTTTTAAAATCCCACAATTCCACTCATGAAATATAAATTTCAGTTTGTGGCATGAATGAAGTGATTCATGAAATGATGTTTTCAAGAAGCACTGTATGCAAAAGCATAGGAGGTTGGGGAAGTCAATAACACTTTCCACCAAGAGAATCATTAAAAGAAAAATGACATGGGCCCCTATATATTGGTGTGGTCCCCTCTAACCAGGGCTATTTGCCTAACCGCAAACCATTTACGTTCAGGACCTCTTCTACATCATAATATTCCCCTTTTCATTCCAAATAGATCCCATTCCAATGGGGGGCATTAGCAGGTTCCTGAAAATTATGCCAAGGGAAGAAAACACTCCCAAAATCACTTTTCATAAGGATGAAAGTGCTCCAATAAGCCTAATAAGGTGAATTAACTCAAATTTAGTTACAAATTTCAGAAGAAACACGAAGGAATTCATGTTTTCAAAACATTTTAAATGGAAAATGAACTATCATTGAGAAGGGTTCATGATCTACCTCAATCTTGAACAACCGGTACGCAGAATGATCTGTGAGGCATTGGCCCACAAAGTGATGTCTAGCGAACATGGTGGACTGTGAACTACGTCGCCTAAGGACTCATGTGCACGAAGGCCATCCGCATACCATCTCTTGAACTAAATGTTATGTGGGTGAAGCAAATATTAAGGGTTCCGTAAACCATGATCACGAACACTTGCCTCTACAAACCCCAGTTCACCAAGTCTTCCACAGGTCAGGATATCTCTTCCCAGGCCTCGGAAAATGGTGCTACATGCCCCTTGATATGATTGCCCAGATGCTCTATAAAAGGAGAGCATAAGTTATTTAGAAATTACGGATAACAAAATCTTAATGGGATAGGATGGAAGAAAGAACTCTGAGAATATTTCTGCTTTATTCTTGAACTAATGGCGAAGATAGAATTTTGAATCACGCTCTCCACTGGTACATCAAGCCACAAACCATAAAAAAAGGAACACAATATTAATTAGAGAACCGCCAAACTAAATGGTGAAACCACGAACCATTTATTTTTTCGCGAATGAACTACATGTAAACAATAGTCCCCCATACCCTCCATCAATATTTTTTTCGTTGTGTATCACTACGAAGATTTAACTAGATGTTTTTTACAACATCAGTACGCAGATGGAACCCAATGTGGCATGTCAGACTGCGTACCGCTGTGCTACGCGACGGTCTATACCCATGCCCATGTACCAATTTGGTATACAGATGACCCATATTCTCACATAACACTATGGTATTCCGAGCTTCCCACATCCGGGATAAGAAAACATTAAATGAAATGGGGTTTTCGGGGATTCTTTCCTCCAGTTCCAATCCCAACCCACTAATACCGTCTAATCATCCATAATCCCTCCACGAACCATTCCCTTGGAATCAGGCCAAAGCCTCCTCTAAATCCACCTCAACTATACGATCAGACCATTGGGTGCATCAGTGTGCCCCTTTGAGTGTAAATTACCATGGAAAGCGGAGTCACTAAGGCTCTCCCCAAAACGTTTTTGGATCCAGGGATGTCTGTGGGTCCACATTTCAATGGTAACCTGCGGTCCAACCATGGGATGCCAAAGTGAACCTCCCCATTCCAGGGATTAAGGGTGATCACCTACTTTTCTAATAAATGTGGAATGGTAGTCAGTCAAAGGGGTTATTTTAGATTACCCTTTTGACAAGTACAAAAGTCCTCCCCTTCCCAGAATGCGTTGCAGAGTGCTCCCACTAAGGTAAGTCCCGAATATTCTGAGGCTGAGTTATATGACCATTAAATTAAATACACATTAAAAGTTTCACCGCTTCGCGCCATTGCCCACCGTCACCTTATCCTCTTCCATCGTAGTCTCACCATCTCCCACCAGTAGGAGAGAAAGCATGTTGTTTGTTGGATCTCTCACATCCTCTTTTTTTCACACATCGAGCATGACTCATGTGGGATTAGAAGTTTGTAATGATTACAAAATCCACAAGATGACAAACTATGAGAACACTAATTTCTAATAAAACTGGGATACGTAGAATTCATTCTTGAAGGCCTGAGCTTTAAAGGGTTCCCATCCAAAAGGTTTGACCCCTAATATATCCCCAAATGGGCACCGTCAATGTGTAAGCCCCAGCCAATCCAAAATATGTGGGTTCTGATTCCACTCTCGATATTGCATAGGAAATCCATCTTATGCGTTCGATCCCAAAATCAAGCCACCTTCCACCCCCTAGATGATGATAAACTCTTGTGCGCCTTATTGTATGGCTCATGTTAGCATCACCTATGTAGCGTTAAATCCATGCGTTCTTACGATGATCCAACAAAGTAGGGTTAAACCGTCAACACACTCTTCAAAATGAAGCAAGGATTCATGAACATATGAACATGAATTAATTCTATAAGAGACTCTAGGGATAAGAAATAGAACTCCCCCAAAAAGGGTGTGGTGAGCCCGACTTCCCATACTCTTGACAAATTGAGTCCTTATGTTTTTTTTGTTGAATCATCGTCCGAAGAGTTCATGTGCTTGTAAAGAAAGTCAATGAATCATGGATACCAAGGTCGTTGGGTGTTTATGACTCCATAAATAAACCCATTGGAGACCATCTGAGGAAGTTATATTCGAGGAAGACCAATTGCAAGAGTGCATGACCCCATGAAATCACCCAATAGTACTATTTGACTGTGGCATCTCCTTCATAGTATAGAAGGGATAAATTTACCAGTCCCCGTTGGGATAATCCAACCCTAATTTAAAGGATAATGATGTAGAATGGGTCAAACCCAAAGAAATGATGAATTTGATGAGTACCCATCTCTATGGAAAGAGGCAGGTGATGATTCTCATCGTACCATTTCCTCATCGCTCGAAACACACCACCACGGAGGTGGAACAATACTAAATAGAATATAAAAAATGAAAAATAAAAAAAATAATTAATAATAAATAAAAAAAATTCTATAATATATAAATAATAAATATTTCATAATTAGTTACTATTAAATAAATAAAAATTCAATAATAAATAAATAAAAAATATATATTAGATATATAAAAAATAAGTAATAAATAATGATTACATATTGATTACATTAAAATTAAATAAATAATGAATAAATATAAAATAGATAATAAATAAATAATAAATAATAAATAGTGAATAATAAATAAATAATTAATAATTAATAAGATTATATAAATAGACAGATAATAAATAAAATTTACCATTAACAAATAAAAAATAAAAATAAAAATATTAATTAATAATATTGAACAAATAATATATTTTAAATAATAAAAAATTATTTATAAATAATAATTATTAAATTTAAAAAATTAATTAATAAATAAATAATAAACAAAATAAAAATGAATTCATAAAAAATTCGTTAAATATTAATAAATATTTACACATAAAAAATAATTCATTTATGATTAATTATTAATGAGTAAATAATATTTGAATAAATAGATTACATTAAGTTAATTATTGTAAATAAATTATGACAAATAACTAAGTATATCAAAAATAATAAATAAATAATAATTTATATTTTTACATATAAATTTATTTAAATACTTTTATAAATCTTTAAATATATATCAATATATATTAATATCTTATAAAAATATATAAATATAAATAAATTTACCTAAATGTATATAATTTCATACACAAATTTAAAAATATATAACAACACTACATTTATAAGTAAATATATATTTATTTATATGTATGTAAATATAAAAAACTATATATATTTTATAAATATAAATATATATAAAAATATATATATTTATTTATATATATGCACACACATTAAATATGAATATATATAAACACATATAAATTTACATAAAAATGAATAATTATAAATATACTTAGATCACCGAACATCTATAAGATGAACATCTTATATGAAGATAAAATTTAATTGAAGGCTCAAGAATAAATGTAAAATAAGTATAAAATTATTTTTGTAGGCCTTCATTTTGTAAAATTCAATTTGACATGTCATAAAAAAAATGGACACCCAGATCCGAATATATGGTCTTATATGATTGAAATGTGATTTTCAGATTCTTTTAGAACATTTGTTATAAAGGATGAGTTCTACTTGAAACAAATATGTGTGTGTGTGTGTTTGTGAATGTATGTATGTATGTATGTATGTATGTATGTAAAGGTATATTAATTATGAATTATTAAAAGATAATAATAAATTTTTTACTTATAAAACATAATAACTATAACAAATTAATTACCGTTAATTATTATTAGTTATTGATAATTTTTATTTATATATATGAATTTTTTGATAAATAAAATATTATTATTATTTTATTTTATAATAAATTTTAATATACTTCGCAATAATTTTAATAAAAAAGATAAAATTAAAATAAAATATAAATAAATGGTGGGATTTAATGAGTGTTTTTTTAAAAAATAAACAAATATTCATTAGAAGTAAAATTCACTATTTATTTCTAGTTTAAATTATATTTATGTGATGGCTTATTTTATAAAAACATGTAGTCGATAGAATCATTTCATCATAATCACTGAAAAAACCTGAATATTTAGTTATGGTTTTTAAATCTACTGTTTTAGGTCAATTGTGCCACAGATCTAAGATTTTGACTTGCCGCATTCAGAAATAAAAAAAATTACATTCACTTATTCTTTCTCTGACAACCAAACGTCTTCTGGTGATTTGGAACCAACCGCAGGCCCTTTTATTTTATTATTTGAAAAAATAATCCTCAAAAAAAGAGTGATTTTTTCAAGATTATAGAGAATCATAACTCTAAATGTCATGTACGAAGGATGAAAATAGCATAAAAATTTTAAAAATATATTATTAATTATATTTCACCTCTATATTTTCTAGATCAAAAACAAATTATTAAAAAACTTCTAATTGATCTGTAATAAATGTGCCATATATCATGTAGTGTAATTATTATCTTAGCTTCATATGAAATTTTCTTGTTAGGCTCTTCTTTGAACAATTATCCTCCAATTTCATCCGTAATAGGGTAACAATTTTATCTTTCAAAACATCCAATAAAATGGGATTTGAGTTATTTTATGGGATTTTTTATACGGCCTTATGATCACTCTGTCACATCTCCCCCACTACAAAAAAATATCCATATTCTTGAATCCCAACAATACATCATCCATATCTATCAATGTGAAAAAAACATTCATCATAATCTCCAATAATTTAATTTTTTTCTTTCGATCCAAAATTGAAATATCAAACTTCATAGATTCCATCACATGAATGTGAAATATGATCATGAAAGTATATTGGACAGTCAATGTTATTCTGATCATGGAAACCAGATAGAATATGGGGTTAACAAAACTATAATATTTTATCCAATTTCTTAGTAAAAAAATAAATAAAAAACATTAATATAAATTAATTAATAGGGAACACCAAAATTTTACATAGAAAATCGAAATATGAAAAAACCATGGATATAGGTTTTGCTAAAGTTCACTATGAGGTGGATTTTGTTTAGAATTCCTCGGAATAAAAATTATTTATTTAAAGAGGAATATTTTTCAACATTATGGGAGATATTTTATTAACATTAATAGAGGATTTATTGTCAAAATTTATAGAAATAATAAAGGCTCATTAACCACATTTATTGTATCATTTTTAGCCATTCAAAAAAATATTCGGGTCATGACACAAATGGTAATTAAAATAACAAAAATGAATTTACTTGGCTAATTTACATAAATATACAATAAATTTATAGATGAATTAATTAAACCATACAATTAAAATATATTTGTTTATAATAATTATTATACAAATTATATTATTAATTGATTTTAATTTTTTTTATAATGAATGAATGTGAAAAATGATTCTATGGAGTTATATTGAAATTGTAATAAATAGTCTGTCAATTAATAGAGATTTTAATAAATTATGGTCTAATTAATTCTTGTATATAAAATTAATTTGGTACATTTTCATTAAAAATAATAAATTAGTGTCTATTTATGTAAGGTATTATATTTTGTCCATTGTTTTTATTGATTATTTGATGGAAATTATTCTCACATGAATTAACACTCTGTGATGATAGAGTAAAATGGGGTGTGTTATTGATGGTAGAACCCACTATAAAAATTAATCCCCATTCACTCATTGAATTTAAGGTAACATAAAACATTTTTACCCACCATGAAAAGTGTAAAAAAAATTCTGGTTTGGATTCCTGAATTTTATCTATCTTCTAATGGATATAATTATATAATTAATTCATTAGTTTTAAATAAATTTAAAATATTTTTGAATATTTTTTATCAAATATGTCTTAAATTTGGAATCAGAGCGAGTATATACCTTTAACATATATTATAATGTTCCACACTCTATTTAAATAAAACCATATCATATTATCAGGTTTAGATATGATTAATTCTTTTTCTATTATTATCCTCTTCATTTATGTATCTTTAGTTGTTATTGATGTTTCTTACACATATTTGAATCCTTATTCCAATACTTATTTAATTGTAATTTTTTGTATGTTTTAATAAAATTTTGAATTTCCAAATTATTCCTAATTAAATAATATTTACATATTAAATAAAATCACATTGAATAATACATGTACTTATTACATTTTCAACAATTAAATATATATATATAATTTAATATTTGTAAAATTATTTTTCTTAATGTTGGTTTTTGTAAATTTTATTAAAACATTTTCCTCTCCATAACATTCATAATAAAATTTGTAAGTGCCTTGTCTCTCAATCATTTGAAATTTATAAGATGATCTCAAAATTGAATTGGTTGAGGGGATATGTTTTTAACAACTAATCTGAATGATTTTTTTGATCTTATAACATGTTAAAAGTTGTGTTTTAGATAAGGGAATAAGTTCTGGCATAATCCTTAGGGTTTGGGGTTTCAATTAAAAAATTTAGCGAGAGATGCCCAGGGTGAACGGTTAGAAAATAGTAAGTGCTATCCATTCACCCCAACTATGTTTCCAAGTTTGTGTAGACATATAGTTTCTTAAAACTATTTTTAGGGTGATGAGGATAATGAGTGAAGGCCTATAATAAGTTGTTTATCCATTCTACATGGTTGGCTCATGACTTTTTATGTCATGCACCGCCTTGTGTGTAATGGATTGTTTCAGACAGAGGGATATGAATGTGTGGCACGCAATTTGTAAAATCTTGTTTGTAAACCATGTACCTCTTTAAAAGTGAGAAAATTAAAAAATTATCCCTCAAACCTTTTGATTTTTAATTATTTTTTATCCTTCCCTTTTGCTAGAACCTCACACACACTCCCTCCTCTTTCTCCTCACTTCACATAGATCTATATCTGTTTACATTGTCTAATTTCAGTGCATAAGGATGTTTTAGATAGAACTTGTGATTCTACCACTCCTCTTCCTCTATTTATATTTTAATCCACTTTTCTATAGTGTTCCACTTGTATGATAAAATATTCCATATTTCCAAATCATTTTTTGGTTTCTCAATTTCTCCTAACATAAAGCATAACTAGATGGATGTATTTGATGTGTGGTTTCATCTAAGATTAAATTATATTTTCTCTATTCCTAGCACATAGCTTATATTTTTTTATCAAAATTGATATCATTATATATCTGTTTCGGCCTTTTTAAGTGTTTTTATAATCCTTATAGTTTAGCGTTGTTGAGGTTTTCCTCTATTTAATGTCTCATTTAACATGTATTTAACCACATAAAAGGTAGTTTTGAAGGTAATGTCTTTAGTTTTGTATTGACCATAAATAGTATTTGGGTGAGAAATTATTATCTAAATTAAATTGTTCAATGGTTTTTATTTATTTCAACTTATGGTTTTGAATGGAATATTTTGAAGAATCTGTAATTTGGGAACGTGTTGGACCTTTGATTTAGACATATTGGATTGTGATCACTGAATTGTAAATTTTAATTGACTCTTTGGATTATTCTAAGAGAATGACAAGTGTAGTTTCTATAAATGATGAGTTATGATTGAATGTATTTTTTTTGATAAGATGATGGGATTAGGATTGAGTCTATTTTTGAGTAAAATTGTATACTATGGTTATCAAACATTATCTAAATATTATAAATAGAGTGTTTTAATTGTGAGTCGAAGTTATATGTTAAATTATTCAACTGGTTAAAATAGAGGCAATAATAAACCTATATACATTTTCTATTATATCTACTGAATGAAAACCTATTTAATCAAGACAAGGTAAAAGATAAGTATTTTACGAAATTAAATGTGTTATCTATTAATGAAATTGGATTTAATATTTATATTTATTTGATAAAAAATTTATACTTTGTAAACAAGGATATTTTAATTGAGTTTTCTTATCTAAATTGTGTTTAGGGGTGGAATGTCTCTAGTGTCATCCCTTGGGATCAGTTCTGTATGTGAAATGGTTGAAATTCCTTGGGTGATCATGGATTCCATTAAATGAATCACATGAAATACATGATAGGATTCCACTATTATTTCATGTTTGTCCAACTGGAAGGAATACTATTAGATCATGCGGATTCTAGACCAATTCACGAGTGAAAATTCTTTAGGGTAAATCCTCATTGGATTCAGGTGAAATCTTATATGATTAATTCCATATAATAATTCCATGGATTCCCTCACGATGCCCTTTTTAATTTCATGGGATGATCTCACTATATTCGACTTGGTTATCAGAGAGGAAATTCCATCAGTGTGGAAGAGGATATCGGTAATGGTCGTCACTCTAAATACCTTATACATGTTGTTACTTAGATTCAGATTATACAATTATAAGGATGGATTCCTTAGATTTCACATGGATTTTTGTGGAGAAGAATGTCATGGATTACATCCATGGATTTTATATTAGTGGTTATTTTAGGGACATTATTGGTAGTGGCCTACATAGTTTTCTTAACACATTGAGTAGGAATCCATGGAACATGGGTACCTGAGGATAACACTATATGTTTTCTAGTTACATGTTTAGGGAAATATCCCATTACATAATATTTTAATTTTCATTCTATAGTAGAGTATGGATGATTATACAGGGTTTGAGTCAATATTTGTTTGGGATGTGTTCTTAGTTTCTGTTTAATTATAGGTATTTGTATTCCTCTAAATTTATGATCTCCCATGAGGGATACTTTTATTGTATATTATAGTAATTACTATTATAGAATTTTATTTTTTAATTATTAATTGAAACATTCATTATTTGTTTATAATTGTTATTTGGACAATTTTATATGATTACTATTATTCTATCTACATTGGAAACTCAATGAATAGGGTATACTCTCTCCATGATCCTTATATAAACTTCTCACTAGTTGGATGCCTTTTCTATATGGGGAGGAATGCTTGATTCCATGTGGAATACCATCTTAGAGATGAGGTTTAGTGGATTCTGGATTGAGGAATTAGAAAATAGTACTATATCTTTGTCCATTGTCTTATTTTTGGGGCATGGTAAATAGGAGGAGAAGAATGTGTCTTAAACATTGTAATGATATCATTATTGGGTGTAATCAACACATGTACAAGGAAAAACCCAAGGTTTTTATTTGAATTCATGGGTTACAGTGGAATTTTATTTTCACCTTGTGTGAGGCACTTTATTTAAAATGTTAATGATTTATAGTATTTATTTCTCTTGTACTTACATGGAATGAGAGTGTGCATGTGTTCATTCATCTTTCTAGGAACATATGAATTTTATATCATTTTTATGTTTGATGAGATTGAATATTATATTTCCAGAGATTTATATTGACCTATATTTTAATAATTTTTCTGATTTATATCTTCTTTTGGTTCTTGATTATTTACTAGAAAAAGGGGTAAGTTATTTCATGTATCATTTGCACAATATATGCCATTTGATTATATAGGGAAATGGTGGAATAATAATTAACCAATTCCAAGGATATTCCTTCAAATGTATGTAGGAATATATAAATATCTTGATAATAATCATGATTAAATAATGTACTAGTAAGATACTAAAAAATAATTTTTCTTTAGAGCCTATAAATATTACACTATTTAATCATTCCTTGATAAATGGTGTAATGTTTTGAATTATTTTGGAATGACTATATTTAAAGAGTAGAATTTAAAATATTGTAAATATCATAAAATTTTTATCTCTATGGATTATTTAGTAATGGAAATCCATTATTAATGATGGAAATTATTATTATTCATGCTGTCATAGACCCTTTATGTATATGTTTTGACCCTATGAATGGTAATTTTGGGATACTTAGAGCACTCAAGTTATGTGGTTTTGGTGTTATGTGTTGAGATAATCCCCATAGAAGTATTGTGACCTCATAAATGATATAATGACCCTAGTGAGGGTAGTGAGTCTAGAAAAACAATTAAATATTATAGAACCTACATGAAGTGTTGTGGTGTCATGAGACCCTTGTGACTTTCATTGGACCGAGTAGTGGTATGGAAGATTGTATTTGTGTTGTAGTATGAGATCTTGAGTTGTGTGTTTGATCATTCTAGATTTATTTTATCCTTTATACATTGATTAGTGTTATCCTGTGTGTAGTGATTCTTTTTATGATAGGCTTATTGTATAAGTGGTGGGACATTGTGACACTTGAGAGTGACTGAGGAGCGGGGATTTTAGTTCATGAGACCTCATATTTGGAGTGTGTAATCCCTTCAGTTGTGGCTTTGGTGGGACCATGAAGGGTACACTAGGTGGGAGGACCTAAAGACCCTTCTTACGTGACACGGTACTTTTAATGATTCTATATCTATCGATAACTGAGGGTGACTAGTGATATGATTAGCCAATTATTATAAATTATTTTTTTGGTGTAAAAATTGGTACATATCATTGTCATTTGTATTTGGAGAAAGATTGTTAATACATATTTTATGATTAGTTGTGGTCAAGAATCCTAAGTGTTAGTCCACATCATATAGGATTATTGGGAAGGATATATCATTTCGATACCTAGCCATGGTAGTGGTGGATGTTATTTTATTACATAGTGGAAGAATATGTAGAAACCTTGGGTTCCTAAAATCATCCTAGGGTGATGGGTGGTCATGTACATAGCATTGTTTAAAATAGAATATGGTATATCTTTAGTTGGTGGAAGAGAAATTCTATGAGTGTGATAATATTCTGGTTTATGAATGAGAAACTAGGATCATTAATTATTGACTCGTGTTCAATGAGTATGGTTACCTATGTGGGTGATATTTGATCATGTGACACCTTGGTTTCAAGATGTTTAGATGATATAAGAGAATGATATCAAGGATAAATGTAATCTATGTGATTATTGGATCTTTAATTGATCCATGAGAGGTGTTACATGGTCTAAATCATAAGAGTGTTTATTCTTTTTATAGTTTTAAGAAGGATATATCATATGGTACCAATGCATGGTACCAAGGTTTGGGTAGAGGGAAGGACCAGTCAAGTGCATAGCCCTATAGAGGTTATGATGTGCTTCCTACAACCTTGTGAGAGTAGAGATATATGCTTGACATTTTGTAACAACTCGGGTAGTTGGGTGATTGTGTGTTATATATTAGTAAAACTAATGTTATCATTTATGGGGTGGAGTACAGAGGACACTCTTTATTAATAAAGCATGACCTGTGTGTGGGAATGGACAATTGTTTAGGAATGCGGTAATTGTTCAGAAGTGATGTGGCTCATATGATCGTGATCCATGTAATATGATCTCATGATGAAATAGTGATAAACTATTTTTGAACTATGGATTCAAGCTAGTGTGCATTAATCCTATTGGACTTGGATCAAAAGGGAAACCTTTTTGAAGTTGAATTTAAAATTTTTCTAACCATTTAATTTCGCAAACGATACTATAGGGAAAAATAATAAAATTTTAGGGAAAAAATGTGGGTAGAAATTCATGGATCTATAATGGGTTTTATTTATAAGTTACCCTAGGATTATGGTTGCCTAAAATTTGTTGTAGATTTTAGGTTGATAGAAACAATATTTTTATAATGGTTATAAGGTCTTTATGATAAGGAATTATGTTTTTGTATGGATATAGATTTCATGGAATACTGAATATGATATTATCCTAGGATACAATTTTCATTGATTTAATTAGTGATCATGGATCATAAGGAGTTGGAAATTTTCCAATGAAATTGAACCTATTCAGGTTATTATCAGGAAGAGGTATAAGTTGAATCAATATATCATGTAGAAAAACATTTTCCCAATGGGGGATTGAACCTTACATTGAGATGAGTTTAGTGAATATTAATGCTGACATTTTAGTTAGGTTGGAATATGTTCTTGTTGATGTTGGTCAAGTCCACTGGTGGGAACATAATTAATAATGTAATTGGTGTGTTTTTTGGCCATATTATCACATCATGGGTTATTTTAGAACTTCATGTGTGACATTATGATCATTACATTCCTTCGGTGATCAAATAATCATGTTTTAGTACCTTAAAGATGTTTCATTGATGTAAATATGGAATCCATGAAATATGTCTTCCAATTAATGTCCAAATTTGTAGTCATTTATGTATGGATGTTGTGGGATGATGACCACGCAATGAATGTCATTTGATATGAAGGGGAGAGGGGTTTGGAAATGGTTGGAGTTTTTTTGAAAACATTTCATGTTTAGGTTATTCTTGGATGGGGGAGGTACATCCACAGAGTTCGTGATTTTGAAATTAAAAAAACCCATCTTTGTATTTGTGTTCTCATGTGTTTATGAATGTATTTTATTGGACACTACACAAGGTGAATTTTTAAAATATCTTAAGGTGTTTTTGATAAATAGTTATACTGGTGGGTGAACTGTGCATAAGAAATCATTTCAAAAGAAACATTTTATAGTTGGGTAAAACTTATGTTGGCTGTTAAATGAGTGATATAAAATGCATTTTTTAAGAAATAAGTTCTCATGAATGTTCTATAATAGTGGTTATAAATTAAAAATATAATGATGTATTGTGTTTTTATAAATTGAAGCTTGGTTTTATGGAGATATGATTTCAAATCACATTAGGTCTTCAATAATGGAATGCACCATTGGTATAAATTGAATATTTTTCTAGGTTAGATTATGTAGTTGGATAACCATCAAGACTTCTACAGACATGATGTGTTATAGTGGGGATTTTTTAGTTCCCTTATCTATCATGATTTTGAAATTTTGAGGAGGATCTTTAATTTGAATTTATTAAAGGGGAATATTTTAAACATGTAGTAAAAAATATGATATGAATCAAAAAAACTCCAAAAAGTGGTGTTCCAGAATGAGGATAAATGTAGGGAGCATCATAGGGGATTAAGGATTGAAACATTATTTTTGAGGAGAGAAACGTGGGGTGAACGATTAGTTCTAATCATTCAACCCAACAATGCAGCTCCATTTTTATAAGAACATGATTCTCTCAAACCATGAATGGGGCTCTATGATACCATGTAGGGCTTCTACGTAAGTTATATGTCTATTATTCATAGTTGATAAATTATTTATTTAACTATACAGACAACCTCTATATATGGGAGTATTCGAGATAGTAGGATTTTCAGGGGTCGTGCATTGTTTGTTAAATTGTATCATCATACCTTGCTCCTTTTTAAAAGTGTGGAAATTTTGAAAATATCCCATTAACCTCTTTAGATTTAAATGCCTGTTTCTAATTAACATAATCTAAGACCCCTCACACTCTCCCCCATATTTCTATCCCCATCACATGGATGGATCCCCCTCATCATCTTTCTGAATTGAGTGTTACTAGATAAGTTTGAGATCCCATTGTGATTCTACCACTCCAATTCCTCCCTTCCATCATTTAATATATTGTTAAGTCTTATTCACCTTATTTTATCTAATATACACAACTTCAATGTTCTTTTTTTGGTTTCAATATTTTTCCCATCTAATGATAAATTGGTGTTCTTTATAATACATGAATTATCATATATGGTTTTGTTAGGTGGTCCTTATGTATAACCTGTAGTCTTTCCTTTTCCACAAATGATGTCTTTGTGCATCCATTTTAACCATGTTATGTTTTTTTAATAATTCTAATTATGTTTATTTATGTTTTACTTAGTGTAATGTCTCATTAAACATATCATGATCAATTATAAATTGATAGATCATTACGGAAAGAACATATTATGGTTTTGTAAGTGAATGGTCCTGGGGTGAGAAATGATTATTTTTATTTTAATGTTAAATGATAAGTTATAATTTTAATGGATTATTGTGAATTGGAATTTCACAACCATCAATAATATGGGAATGTGTTGTAACTTTATTTTTACTTATTAGTTTATGAGGATTGAATTGTAAAATGGGGTATACCCGTGAGATGTTTCGAAGGGAATCAATGTTATTTTCAAGAAAATGATGAATTATTCTTGAATATATTTTTCATGAAAGGAATGTGAGATTATAGGATGATCCTAATTTTTTTAAAAATGATGAACCATGGATTTGAAAATTATACTGGATGTTATAACGAGATTTCTAAACATTAGAGTTGAATTGAAATGTTAAATGGTGGTGTTTGTTAGAAAGAGTATCTATATGAAACCTATAAATTGTTTTACATTATATCTTGGGAATGAAACCCTATCTAATAAATCCATTGGACATGGATAAAGATTTCATTAAAGGAATATTAGGATCACATATTTACAAGGGATATAATAATGATATGGAATTAATATAAAATTATAACATTATAATTAAGGAATTTTTTATTGAGTTTTCCTATATAAATGGTTGTTATACATAGAATTACATTGGTTTCATCCCATGGATTCTATTTCAGATATTAAATTGATGGAATTCCATAAGTAAAATTTTATTTCACTTTATGAATCTCTTGAAATAAATAGGAGGATTTCATCCTTGGATTCAGTAATTTCAGAAACTAAGATACTTCATGAGATTCCTTGGATTTTACACCAAATCATAACATTGAAGTAATTGGAGTAGAAACACCTTATATTAAAGAAATTAATTAGGTGAATAATGATAATATTTCCCTCGGGCTACCATTGAGAGTGTCGTAATAGGATATTAACATATTATTCTTAATTATATGAAATAGAATACCATGGGTGTGGACCTAGATTCTAGTCAATAATATCACTATGAATGTCATGGAAATGTGGCTCCTTAGATTCAATTTACATAATCACATGGTTTAATTTCATGGATGGTTCATATGATTTAGTATAGAATAACTTCATTAATGTATTCCATGTATTATAGATCACTATTATAAAAGGGAATGCTCGGTGGATCCCCCAAGGATTCCCTTTAGTTATCATTGACATTTTTTCTTTGGACGCATACCTTCAAACTATCCTAGAATATGATACTTATCACTTTATTCAGAGATATCTTGCACTAGAAAAAGTGGGTAGGTTTAACCCCATTTGTCATCACAGAACATGATATTAGACAATGTGTTTAATTAATTAGTTCATATATTTAGGATGTATGATAATCTATTACCAATTACAGTTTTGTATGCATTATTCATATATGCATTGAATATTTTTTGAATTTTTTGGTAGTTTCCTATTAAGTTACACTAACACACTACTTTTACTATCTTGGATCTTTGGTACCTCAGAAGAAGATTATTTTTTCAGGTTATTAATCAAGGGAGTTTATCCTTTACTTGATGTTTTACTAAGAATTATAAGGTGGAGAATGGATGATGCGACCCGAAAGGACTCAAAACAAAATTTTGTTGAGTTCTTAGTTTTTGTTTACATTTGGTTATATTAGTCTCCCCCTGTATCTGATCCACCATAGGATATCTTGGAATTGTAAATCATACCCATTACTATTGTAGCAATGATGTTATTATTTATTGCAACATTCATTCTTGGCTTCTGATGGTGATGTGGACTAAATTTTATGTTCACTATTATATTGGTTATTTTGAATACTCTTGTAAGAGGTTATAGTCTCCCGATGATCATTATATATTATCTCCACTAGTTGGAATCCCCTAGTATTTGGGGAGGTGTGATTGAGTCCATGTGGTGTAGTAGATCAAAGCACTAGTTCAGTGGTTTACATTTTGGGGTGTTACAAAATAAATTATAAATATACATTGAATTTTGTTAAATAATATATATATATATATATGTAATAAATTTTACCCCAAGGAAATTTTATTATATTTTCATATGATTAAATATTAAATTAATTTTTCATAATTTTCACATATTTATTATTAGTGTTACTAATTTTATATTTTTTATATGATTTTTGGAGTTATCAAAATATAATTCATCAATTTATGAATAAAAATATTAATTTATAATTATTAATTAATTTCAAGAATCTTTTCAATTTAATATTTCTTCCATGATAAATATTTTATTTTAGGGTCATGTTTATATAATTTACAATGTATATTATGTGATTTGGAATAATAAGGATCAATATAATTTTATGTTATTCCATGGTTTTTTTGGTATTCAATGTACATTTCTAAATTGAAGGATGATAACTATAAAATATAGAAGGAGATAATTTGTCTCCATCTGGGATATAAGGACAATGGTCACACCATTTTTATTAGTGAACCACCTATAGATAATAGTAAAATCCCACTAGATTATACAACCTTATATGAACATTATGAGTGGTCAAACCATTTCAGTATAATATTCATAAAAAAAATTATGTGATGGCATTCATGGTTTAGCTGATGAGCATAAAAATGTTCATAACGTGGTAAAAGATATAGATGATATGTTCTTCCGTTAAGATAAATAATTAGTAAGAAAATTAATCGTGGATTTATCATTTACGAGACTCTACATCATAAAAAATTTATGTGATAAAATCATATAGGTGAGAGATGCCTTGTTTTTACTTAAGAATATTGAGGTTGATAAATCTAGGCCATTTTTAAGGCGTTATATTCATAAAAATATTCCACATGAATACAGGCCATATAAAATCTCTTAAGATACACATATTGATAAATATTAATTTAATGAATTAATGAACATGTGTGTTTAATATGACGAAAGGCATATTGTAGAAATTAGAGTAACCAATCTTCTAACAATGCACAAGAAACACAATGATTATAAATTTAAATTAAAAAAATGGAAAAGAAACCTTTCTACATCAACCTAATATTAATAAATAACTCATTTGTTTTTTAAAGACCCTGAAATTCTGTGGATTTTTTTTAAAATTCATGGGATTTTTATGAGTCTGCAAAAATTTATGGAACTTGATTTTGAGGCACAGTGAGCCTGGAATCAATTTCAGATGTTTTTCTTGGGTACGTTTAGTAAACGTGCGAGCGAGATTTAATAACTTTTGAACCGGTGCTCTTAATTGAAATTTGAGGGCACCGTTGATCTCGTAGCATTGGTGATTTCTTAGTGAGACCTTCACCGCAGTTGCGTTCTAGCGAGAGCTAAAGTTAGTTTTTGGAGTTCTTAAGAATAAAGTTAAATAAAAATAAGTGTGGATTATTTTTATTTTGGCAGTTAAAATATCTAAATGGAGGATAGAGGTGGGGTCCATCACACAATAACCTCCCATGAGATGTTATGGTGGTCGGGCCCACCCACAAAAAACCTCCCTTGGGAGGATAATTAACATCGAGACCACATGGGCTTTAACCCCCTGTAACTCTTGGACATCCCCCATAATTGTGCCAAACCTATCTTCATTTATTTCTAACCCTTCCACTCCCCTATTCAAATTTTTCAATCCATTCCACCCCATTTAATTAGATGAGTTTTGTAATTTAATTAAACACATCTCTTTGTGTGGTTGTTCCAACATCTAATAGAATTTTCCTCTATTATTTTTGGTTGGCAGCTTGGTAGAGCCTGGAGAACCCATGAAGAAACATCTCAACGGATAACCATTATTCAAATTAAAAACGTGAAAAACATGAAGAATGCAAAGAAAGTCGTCGAATATCTTCTTATGTCTTCAGCTGAATCAAAGGAAGGAGCCGACCACGAAGAATTTCCATGATGCTTCTTCCTCAGTCTCCTATCTTGGATGCTTCCCGGCATCAACGAATAAACGTCCGCCTTTCTTCTTCTTACACCATTAACAAACAACAATAGAGGTAGGGGTTTGACTTGTTTTTTTCCATTCAACGTCATAAGATATTTTGGAATACGTTATGTCGATTGTTAACAACATAACATTGGAGATTTGGACCGCTTGAACATGGTCTGACACTCCCCCCTTTGATATTATTTATTGTTGAAGATGGAAGCGATGAACAACGACCGACATTAGGGTGGCTGCAATGAAACGAATAGCGCAAGACCACCAGGTCACCAGAATGGTGTGGCACCATGGTGTAGTGCGGATAAAAACCGGCCCACAGAGAAGGTGGTGCGGCGCCGTCACGCCGTGCGGTAGAGCATGGGGTCGTGGCCAGGCCGAGCCGCGGAGGAGGTGGCGAGGCGCCGTCGCGCCACGCCGGAGAAGGACCCCGGTCCTATGCTGTGGAGGACTGGGGAGGGTTTCCAGCCGAGCCGGCCACCGGTGTGCGCTACATAATGGACCCGAAGGATCCTGTGGTAACCATAACTGCAATAGGCGCTAGTTCCATTACAGATAATAGGGGGTGCGACACCCCACCCCCCCACCCCCCCACGACATGGTCTACAGGGCCACACGGCCAACCAGTTGCGCCCCACTACCAGCCAGCATGCGGCCATCCAGAGGGGCCCCACTGCTAACCTGCACGCAGCCATCCGGGCCCCACCTTCGGGCTGGGCCACGCCTTTGGGTCAGGCAGCGCCTTAGGGCTGGGTCGTGCCTTCGGTTTAGGCCGCACCTTCATGCCGGTCAGCCCCTTCGGGTTGGCTGGAACATTTGGGATGGGCCGCCCCTTTGGATTGGGTCGTACTCACGGACTGGGTTGAACTCGGGTCCAGACCCGGGTCAGGCCGGGTCGGTCCGACTGGGTCAAACCGGACCCGGACCCATTAGACCCGAATACATCTATTCGCCCATAACTCGGGCTATGGGTGTTCCATTGACTAACCGTCTATGGAGAAGGAAATATTAGAGCGATATAGTTCCTTTGGCATACCCCACTCGAGGTTTGAACACCGTTGGTTTATGGTCGGGTTGGTTTGAACCTAAAATCTAACCGGGCCCCTGGAATGGAAATGCCAATAACTCACAGATCGGGCGTCCGATTGACGCGTCGTCTATTGCATTGAGACCCCTATGATGTGGCGGTACTTTGAAATACTTCCACATGAGACTTCATGAAACTTGGAGTATCAACCACTAGCTCGTGTAGCGGATCCTTTCAAAGACGAGCAGAAAAAGTGCGGAGACCTAGTAGCTGACAGACCTGACAACTGCTTGATCTGTTTGACTCGGAGTGATTCGACTAGCCCAGTGGGGAGCGCATGGTAGTTGGCAAGAGACCCTTGGTGGAGGAGAGCCTGGTAGTTGGCCACAGTCCTGCGGTACTCGACATGAGGAGTACCTCTGCAGGGGACCGCCTGATAGTTGGTGGCAGACCCACAACGGAGGAGCGCCTGGTAGTTGGCAGAAGACCCGCGGTACTCGATAGGATTATTACCTCAGTATTCCAAGGTTAGTTTGAAGCTCCTCGATGTTGCAACATGCCCACTGTACTGGATAGATAATGATTTCTCCAGCAGTTGTGGTTTCAATAGTGAAAATCCTAGTTTGATCTGAGTCAATGACTTTTGTGTTTACCTCAGGAATGAGATGGGTTACTTGATAACTTAGGTATATGTATGGGTATATTCCTATGTAGTGGTTATCTGTTGAAATCATACTTTTTGGTTTATCCTTGTTGGATTTTGTGTGACCTTAAGGGTCTCGGGGCCCCTACTGAGTATCGTTATACTCACCCCTGCACGGGCTATGCCCGCACCTCATTGTGTTGGACGCAGACGACGGACAACGCTGACGGAGGCCAAGAGCACCAGGACTGGTCGGTACCTGGAGGAGGACCTTACGACGTATCAGTACATGGTGGAGTCAGACGGACGTTGAGTGCTGAGGAGGCCATCTGTACCTACCCGTCAGGTAGGAACCCCGGAGGACGAACCAGGAGATGCTTTCACCATCCAGCTGTTTGTCCCTTTTTCAGTTCTAAATACTTTCAGTTGTACTTGTACTTTACTATTGGGCTTGTATTCTGGCCCCAATTTCATTCATCATACTTGTTATATAGTTTTTACATTGTGTTTTATTCTGCTTGTACTATGGTTGTGTTTTTTGACAGTTATTAAGTCAATGCCTTCACAGTTTTAGGGATTTACGCCTTTGGTTATAGTCACCAACCCCTGGCCTATGGAAGGCATGCTTGGGGTAGTCACGATACGAGCCCCAGGGGACGGGTTGTGAAAAATTGGTATCAGAGGTTTTGTTTCTACCACTGAACTTAGGACTCTGATATTTCATTCTTTGAAGTAATAGTTTTAAGGGTGATGAGTGTGGTTTTTAGTTCAGGGAGTCCAGTGTTGGTGCGGTGGCCGAAGTATCCATACAACATGACCCTAACTTTAGATTTCTGACTGAGTACATGAAAACACTGATTGTGTCAGTGTTTTCAAAAGTTTTTCTTTATGTCAGCTCAACCATGTTATCTCACCAGGTATAGTCTTTTGACCATGTCACATCTTTTTATTTCATGATTCCTCCCCACAGATGACCAGATAGAGCCCCAAGATTTGTACGCACTCTGAGCGATAAGGCCTCAGTAAAAGGCCATCTTCATGTTCGGGCGCCAGTGGACGCATCAGCGGTACTAATTACCATTGGGCCACCGATTCCACCAGCCCCATTAGAAGAGAGTGCACACCGCATCAGCACGCTGCACGAGTTCTTGCGCTGGAGGCCACATAGGTTCAGGGGAGAGACAGACCCGCATGCGGCTGCAGATTGGTTGGAGGTTGTGGTGAGAGTCTTCAGATAGGTATGGACACAATCCGACTTCATGGTGATCCTTGCTGCCATCCTCCTTCAGGAAGCATCGGGTAGATGGTGGAGCCTGATGTTCCAGATGCATGACGAGGCTACACATCTATGGGAAGACTTCGAGGCCCTATTCAAGGAAGAGTTTGTAATAGCCACCTTTCGATCAATGCAGATACAGGAGCTACTTCATCTGCAGTAGGGAAACATGAGTGTAGCTCAGTACTCAGCGAGGTTCACCGACCTCTTGCGCTACTCCACTGCTATGGTACGAGACTCATTACTTAGGGCCCTTACCCTTGAGCAATAACTTAGGTGAGATATCATAGATTCATTTATTTCCCACAGCATCCCGACGCATAAGGGGTGTTTTAGCGAGCCCACATAGTTGAGAGTTTCCATGCTGAGCAGTCTCCAGCAACGAGACCCACCTCTAGTCGACTTGCAGCAGAGTCTTCTATAACTGGCAGTAGACTGATGACACAGAGGTCCAAGAGGACCAGACCAATAGGTGATCAACTGCATGACTCGAGATTGGTTGTGTGGGACACCTAGAGTGGAGATATAGCCAGACATGCCAGGAGGGGACATTGTTTCTCCTACGATTGGCTTGGTCACATGGATCGTGACTGTCTGACCCTCCATACTGATGATCAGAAGACAGTTGAGGGACCTCCCAAGCAGAGGCAGAGGTTCGATCGAGGTGTTCTGCAGGGCGGATGCAGACATGGTAGGGGAGATGGATATGCAGATGGTTGTAGACGACGATACGAGGTGCTACCACCACCACCACCAGGAGTTCAACCCCAACCGCAGGGAGTGAGTGGATAGGGGAGATCAAAGCTTCAGGCAGCTAAGGCCTATGACCATGGAACTCCGGAGATGATACGAGGTACAATCTGTGTATTATCCACCATAACTACAATTCTTATAGACACAGGTTCCAGTCACTCTTTCATTACCGCTGCCCTTGTTCGAAGATCAGAGATTCTGACGGAGCCGTTGGCTCTATCCTTCCGGCTGGATACTCCTACGGGAGCAGAATCGACGATTGGGTACTAGTGTCAGTAGTGTGAGCATACTCTAAAAGGTGGGAGATTCAGCTGGGATCCCCTCATAGCGGCGTTGAGGCCTTACGACGTCATCTTGGGTATGGACTGGTTATATACAGTCCATGCTCAGATCGACTGTATTAGGAACAAAGTGCGGTGTGTCTGGATGGATGAGACGAGGGTCACCTTCACCAGTGAGAAGGGACCTTTTCAGCATATGAAGGACTTACTCAGTCGAGTGTGCAGCCGATCACTCACCAGTTATCTTTCCTTACCCTTAGAGCAGTTGATGTAGAGATTCCAACATATCCTGTAGTGGTGGACCAGTACGCGGATGTTTTCCCAGACGATGTTCTATGAGTACCTCCTCATAGTGAGGTGGGCATCTACAATGACATGTACCCTAGGACGACACTGATATATAATCCATAATATCGTATGGCTCCCCCCGAGGTTCGTGTGCTGTAGGTACATTTGGAGGACTTGCAGGGGAAGGGATTCATCAGGCCCAGTGGTTCTTTCTGGGCAGCCTCGATTTTCATTGCCAAGAAGGTGGATAGAAGCTTGAGGCTCTATGTCAACTATCATCGCCTGAACCAGGTGACCTTGAAGAACACGTACCCACTCCCGAGGATTGACGACCTCTTTAATTAGCTCATGGGAGAACGATGGTTCAGGAAGATAGAACTTAGATCATGCTATCACCAGCTCAGAGATTGAGATGAGGATGTGTAGAAGGTGGACTTCAGGTGTCGGTACAACCACTATGAGTTCTTGGTAATGCCCATCAGCATAACCAATGCTCCAGCAGTGTTCATGGGTCTCATGAACATGATCTTACTGCCTTACCTCGATAGCTTTTCCATGGTATTCATTGACGACATTTTGATATACTCAACTACTAAGGAAGAGAATGCCTACCATTTGCAGGTAGTGCTGGACACAATCTGAGTGAATCAGCTTTATGGTAAGCTCTAAAAGTTCCAGTTCTGGATTAGACAGGTTCACTTCTTGGGACACAACATCTCGGAGGCTAGTGTTGCAGTGGATCCAATAAAGATCGAAGTGGTACTTGCTTTGGAGCCACTGAGGAGTGTGACAGAGGTACGGTGTTTCCTGGGATTGGTTGGGTACTACAATAGATTCGTTCCAGAATTCTCCAGAGTTTCAGTGCCACTATCAGCATTGAAAACGAAGGGTAAACCCTTCGTGTGATCAGAGAGATTCCAGCTGAGCTTTCAGGAGCTGACACACAGACTAACATGTGCTCACATTTTGAGGCTTCTAGAGGAAGGTGTAGGGTACATAGATTACTGCGATGCATCAGGGACCAGACTCGGGTGTGTCCTGATGCAGGAGAAAGAAGTGATCGCATATGGTTCTTAGAAAATGAGACAACAGGAGTATAACAATGCTACTGATGGCCTAGAGTTAGCAGCAGTGGTCTTCACCATGAAGATGTGGTGGCACTATCTGATGAGATAACATTTTTCCATGTACTATGATCTTAAGAGACTCAAGTATATCTTCTATTAGAATGACCTGAACTGGAGACATCGCCATTTACTTGAGTTCCTCTAAGACTATGACTTCGAGATAGTCAATACTCTTAGGAAGGGGAACGTAGAAGCAGATGCACTAAGTAGGTGGTCTGGTATACTGCTTCTAGGAGAGGCGACAGAGCAGCTGGCTTCCTTTCAAATATCTTTTGTGGGTAGGGATAGAGCAGCCTATCTACAGTCTCTTACAGTCACTCTCCCACTTTTTCAGCGAGTCAGGGAGGCACATCATGGGGACGCTGACTGTAAGATGTGACATGCTCAGATATCCATAGGGCAAGCACCTGATGGATTTTTTGAAGGTGGGGAGCACGCTATCTTAATCAGAGGATGTACCATGGTAGCAATTACACTTTAGGAGGAAGTCTTCATGGAGTTCCACAATTCCCATCTAGCGGTACATCCAAGAGTCCCGAAGATGTATCAGGACTTTTGACGAAAGCACTGGTGGCCAGGTATGAAGAAGGTAGTAGCAGAGTTTGTCACACGATGCCTCACTTGTCAGCAAGTGAAGGCAGAGAACCAGGTACCAGAAGAATTGGTTCAGCCCTCAGAGGAACCAGGGTGCAAGTGGGATGGGATATCCATGGACTTCATGATGGGTCTTCAACGTACATCCAGGGGTCGTGACTCGATTTGGGTGATCATGGACTGACTCACCAAGTCGGCCCACTTCCTCCCAATCATATAGTAGGTCTCAGTAGTGATCTTGGGATGCCTCTACGTCTAGGTTATTGTTCTTCTACATAGAGTACTTTTGTCTATTCTCTCTAACCATGATGCACGATTTACTTCCAGGCTATGGAAGGGGTTGCGGGACGCTTTTGGGACATAGCTATGCTTGTTCACTGCCTTCCATCCTCAGATGGATGGTCAGATTGAGAGGACCATCCAGACCCTCGAGGACATACTACGTGCATGCTTACTCGACATCGGTCACAGTTGGGAGAATCATTTTCCTTTGGTGGAGTTTTCCTACAACAATAGATTTCACTCCACCATCAGTACAACACCCTTTGAGGCCTTGTATGGTTGACCTTTCATATCACCCCTGTGCTGGACAGACCCAGTGGAGTCAGTACTAGTGGGACCAGAGATAGTACGAGCTACCATAGAGAAGGTGCAGATCATCCAGGAGTGGATGAAGACTGCACAGAGTAGGAAGAAGTCTTATGCTGATAGGAGACGGAGACCTCTGGAGTTCGAAGATGGCAACCACATATTCTTACGGGTCTCACCTTGATGAGATCTATGGAGATTTGGCCGAGGAAGAAATTTTTCTCCGTGATTCTTCTGACCATTCCATGTCCTCAACATAGTTGGAGAGGTGGCTTACTTCTTACCTCTTCCACCTCAGTTGTACCGGGTGCATGACATCTTCCACGTATCTCAGGTGAGGAGATACGTGCACGACCCATCCCACATCACCAACCACGAGGAGCTGGACATCGATAACAGGGAAACATTAAAAGATGTTCCAGTGGAGATTTAGGATCAACAAGAACAGGTCATACGTGGACGGTCGATATCTCTAGTCTGCGTACGCTGGCAGCAAGGGAACCTCTAGGAGAGCACATGGGAGTGGGAGGATCTGATGCGGTCTCAGTACCCCCATTTATTCCCTTAGTGTTAGTTGTAGCTTATGAGTGCATAAATCCCTGAGGTTGGGAGAATGTAAAGACACAGAAATTATGTGCATATTTTTTTCAGAAATTCGTGGGACTTTTACATGTTTGCATGCAACACCCCGAGATTTTATGAGAACAATTGTTATTTTTAATGTCTTTGATGTCTTGTGTTGTATGCTAAACCAATATTATCTTGTACTATATGAAACACTGTATTATCTTGAAATATACACAACACTATTCTTGTCTTACATTACTCACAATCGAGACCTTCCACAATAACTTGTGTAGTACCCAATATCGGCTTTCACTAAACAACGATATATGGTTATAAAATTAGTATGAACTAGCTGTAATGAATATTATTAGCTAAATTATTTATTTTATTACATGATTATTCATTTTACACATTTTCTAGTATATGGTATGAGAACAAAATAATTTTTTTTGGGTAAAATATGTATTTTAAAAAAAATGCATTTTCCACCATGTGATGGCGCACCCACATTAAATATAGTTTTTGACATGTTTCTAAGTTCAATTTAACAAAATAAAATTCTTCTCTTGAATAAGGATATAAAAATTTACTTTGGATAAATTTTTCATACTATTCTGATAACTTCCATATTTTAATAAATAGTAAAAACACGATATATTTTAATTAAAAAGAACCTTTTTCATCACAATAATTTATATGGTTAAATTATAATATTGAATGGTTTTAAAGTTTAAATAGAATTTATTTTTACCATTTAATATAATGAATTTCATTACGATTTATTTTACATTGAATTAATATGTAAAAACTTTTCAGTCTTTGGCAATGTTTTAACTTTTAAAACCCATTTTCTTAATAATGGGATTAATTTCAAATTAATTACTCCAAATTCTGTGTTTTGAATTTTGAAAAATGGATTCCATATTTTGATTCAGTGGTTCCAAATTATGTTAATAGGTTACTTTTATTTTTTTGATATTATGAATAGTAACAATGATAATTTTTATTTACTGCAGTTGAAGGTAAATTGGGTAATTAAGTGTAAAAATAAGTTTATAAAATTACCCTAACACCTTCCAAAATTATATTGGATTACTAAAAGTCGACCATTATCACCTAAGGGTCGGAATAAATTTATTTTATGGACTTTTGACCATTAAAATAATTTAATAATTATTAAAACTAAAAAAAAGTGACAACATATCACTCTCTTAAATATTATATGTATAATAATTTTAATTTAGTGATAAACATCATGAAACTTATAAAATTAATAGTCTCCAGAAATATAATAAAATTATCTACCTCATGTGAATTTATTTATAATTTTTCATTCTTAAATAATTATCATTAATTATGACACAATATTGATGTTGAAATTATTTTGTTGATTTAATTATCAAATAAATGATTTTAAATGTATTAAAATAAATATTATATGAACTATTTAAGGTGCTCCACTAATATTCTAGATAAATATGACATGTTATGAATCTATTAAAGCTTTTAGTTCGAACATATATTCTGTGTATATTTTATTTAAATTCAAATAAATGAATAGTGTCAAAATTGACACTATTGTTATTTTATAAAAATTACATTTTATAAAATTGCTTAAAAATCAAAAAAAAAATATTCGAAATTTATAAATTAAAATTTATATGGTCTAAAATATAATAAATTATTCAATTATTGACAATTAACAACATATAAGTAATTATTTATAATGATTTAAAATTTAGAGTATTATTACAACAAATAAAATTAAATAGATTATATAAGGATAAATCATGTTGATAATGTTTAAAATAAATTCCCAAATTGTCTGAATTTTATTTTTTGAAGATATTAAAACCCTATCCCATATAATCATCAGATTTGAGTCATTTTTGGTGGTTTTTAAGTGGGTTTGGAATTTATTATAAATTAACATTTCTTAACATTCCAAAGGTTCCCCTCTCCTCCCTTATAAAAGGGAACCTCCTCCCTCTCCTCGACACACTAGTTTGAACCTTCAAGCTCGGAAAACCCCTAGAAATTTCTCTAATAAACTTCCCTATAAACATACTAGAGGTCCTGGTCTTTTTCAAAGACCTACTTTAGTTCCCTAAGAGGAGGTTAAGAAGATGCGCGTCAAAGAAGAGGTAATATCCTTTACCGATTATTTATAATTTAGTTATTCTTCTACTTGTTCTTATTTATTTGTTTAATCATATATTAATAAGATCAGTATCACTCATATACTGATATGTCATTATATATATAAAACAACTGTATTTCACCTTCTATCCAAACTACAGAAAATGAAATCACCGCGCGTGCGTACGTATGGAATACCTTCTCCACGACGTGGTGTAATCTGTTTTCCACCACCACCTTACATGGATGGGTATAATGATGTAAATACTATCTATATATGAATATTATAACATGATACTATTTCGGAGATATTCCATCTTCCACTCCAATACCATTCAATAGTTATGGGAACAATATCATCGCTCGTGCGTACGTATGGCCTACCGTCTCAACGATGTGATGCGACTCGTTCTACATGATCTTCATTGAATAATGATTATATAAATGAATTGAATGAATAAAAATGATATATATTACAGTAATACCATTTGGTAAATATGATATCTATAACCTAAAAGGAAGAATAAGAATTTAATCAACAAGACATGTGTAAGAACATAAAGCAATGAACACCCGAATAACAAGTAGCAATGAAATATTACTAATAAGAAGATAAGAATATAACCATGTATGATATAATAACAATGAATATGATTCTGTAATAAGTAAATGAAAATATTTAAATCATTCTACAAGAGGTTCGGATATGTACGAATCATATCGGGCCTAAGGTAAGGGAAAATCTAAAAATTTCATTTTTTTCCGAGATTGTTTATACTTTAGAATTTACTAGGGAATATTTATCATATGCATTAATTTTTCCTCAATATGTAATATTATTTCTATCCTCATTAAATTTTTTAAATCCTATTTTTCCAATTGGTGAATTTTTAGTAAAAGATATGAATGGAATCTTTTTTCATTTTCAGTATGAGATACTTTTTGACTTTTCTGGCAAAAGTATGAAAATAGTGTTTTTTTAACTCATACGGTATGAATGGATTTTTATAGATTCATAACGGATCATTTTCATGAAGCTTACTCAACAATATTTAATGGCTATTTTCAACAGAATAATTTTCTTTTAAAATTGCACGACATTTTGTAAAAAGAAAATGATTTTGAAGAAGAAAGGATATTTTCCCCAAGAATTCATTTCAAGTGTTTTAACAAAACCATTTTTCATATAAGATCAAATTATTTAATATTTGTATGTTTCAAGTATAATGTTTCTATTATTTACGTGTTTTCACTTTTCTTATGATGAAATGATATCCATTTTTTTATGGATTATGTTGTGATGGGAAGATGCTTATGAAACCCATTTTATACTTTTGGTAATGATGAATGATTTATGTTCATGTTGTGGAACAAGTACGAATGATTTCATTATGAGATGGGTGGGACGTATATCTCCCTCTAATGAATTGGGTTATGATTTATATCTCATGAGATAGACATGGCTGGAACGGTAAGTTAATATGTTTCACTGTTACTGGACAGGAATGAGGAGTGAACTCGATTCAGAAAGGGACTTTGTCCACTAAGATAGTCTTGGCAGCAATGTCTTGTATACTATGGAAAACATATCATGTAATTAATGGTTTTTCCACAATTACATGATTTATTCCCAAGATATTATATGATGATTAATGTTCCATTATGATCTATGCCTAACGTACTACCATGTTTTATGTCATTGCTAAAGATTTTGATGTTTAGACGTTATGTTACTGTTTTTAAGTTCAAATGTATATGGTTTGTTTTATTTTATTCTTGAGTACCCTTACTGAGCATTTGATCTCACCATTTATATGTTTTCTTTTCCCTAGGATATAAAGAATGGTTTTAGGTAAGAAAACCAAAGGGGAAGATCTTTATGGGAGATGCTGAAATTATTTCACCATGATTAGAAGATTATGTTCTGAGTTTCAAAAGACACTAAACTATTAAGGTTCTGGAGTGCTAGTTCTTGTTATGTATTTATTATTACACAAAAGTAATGTAATGTCCATGTACGTCATGTACGGGTCTCTACAGTTGGTATCAGAGGAATGGTTTAGTCATCCTTTGGAAACTAGGATGTGAAAACTATAGTGAGATCCCTAGAGATATTTGTAAGGTATGTCTTGGGATGTCTCGAAGGATAAGTATAACTATATGTTATAGTCCTAGGATTACAGTAACGATCATTGAATTAAACCTAAGATGTTAGATATTGATGGTACTCCCACTTTATTATGTTGTTTTCCTAACATGATGTTTGCCTCTCACGCTATTGTTTTTTGGTTTTAAATGATGGATGGAACCTGAAAGAACTATGTAGATCAATGTAATGGACAATGCAATGATTGTCCTATTGAACAAACAAATTTTATCGGAGATGTAGTAAAAAATCTTTTTTATATACTTACACAATCTATGAATCATTCTGGACTTCCAAATGACCAGAGAATGGAACAATATTCTATTTAGTATTTCATGAGGCAACACCCACCTTCATTAAGTGGGTATTCTGAACCACTTATTTTTGAACAATAGAAAAATACCAATGAAGTGATATTTTCCATAATTTTCTGTTCAGAGATTGAAAAATTCATTTTGGTTGTTTACCATTTAGAAGGTGAAGCAGACTAGTGGTGGACTATAATTAAGAATAAAAGTCCCCAAGATGAAATTGAATCCATGGAATGAGATGAGTTCAATAACGTGTTTTTCAATAAGTACTTCCCTCGTATTCTTAGAACAAATATGGAAAAGGTTTTCCTGGAGCTTAAGAAAAAGTATGATAAATTTGTTGGCATAATCGAGGTGAAGTTTACATGGCTCACAAGGTATGCATCTGAATTTATCATCAAACATGAAAGAAAAGTTGATCGATTCTTCAGTGGATTAAAAACAAGTCGTCGAAAGTCATTAGCTATAAGAGACTTCAGTATTTATGAAGAAATTTTGCGTTGTGCAATCAAGGTAGAACTGGAAGTTGGTGTTACATATCCATGTCATGGTTTTGACAAAAAACAAAAGATGGTGTTCATGGAAAAATCATAGAACAATGGTGAAAAGAGGATGAATGTTTCTTTACAATCAATGTGTGGAAAAAACCATGGTGGAGATTTCCTAAGAGGTACTAGAAAATGTTTTAAGTATGAAAAAGATGGTCATCGAGTAGTTGAGTGTCGAAGTAATGAAAAAAAGGTAGTTAATGATGTGAATATAGAATATACTATAGTGAATGCTCCACTAACACTTCAATGCTTCAAGTGCAAGGAAATGGGGTTTTATGCTAATCAATGCCCTAATCCAAGGGTTAATGATGATCAACATGAGCAACCTCTTAAAAAAAAGATAAAGGGAAGTCACATGTGATCACTATTTATGATGTTGAGTATGACAACGATGTGGTAGAATGAATAAGAGTTTATGTAATGGGATTCTGAGATAATGTTGTGGAATCTCCTTTAAAGTATCATGGAATATTGGAATATCAATGTATTGGATCTTTGTGGTTTTTAATAATTTTATGGTACCAGTATCCATGAAAAGTGATTGAAATATTTTTTGAAAGCAGGTTAAATACACATAATGAAGGGATAAGGAGAAAATAATATGTATGATAATATTCATGAGACCATGACTGATATAAGGACAAAGTTAAAACATGGTTTCAGTATATAGAAATTTTGGTATTTTGGTATGTGGAAAGAGTAACCTTTTGACAACATTCATGTTTCCACTAAGGTTCTATGGTAGTTTATGTTTCAAGAGAATATATGATTAAGGTATTTACATGTTTGGAATGCGATCAATAAAATATATATGGGATAAATGATGGTATTCACATGCTCGGTAGATGATATTTTGAGAAATTGTTTTCTTTCTACTATGAGCTTGGAAAGAAGTATTTTTCATATGCCTAAACATTAGAATGGACTATTTTTGTATTGTATAAGGCTATAAATTTTCCGATATTATTGATGAGATGTTATAATAATGTAGTTTTAGAAAAAAAGGAAAACTTGCAGGACGTGCAACAACCCGTCGCGTTGGACAAGGCTGTGGAAATCGAACCCACAACGAAGTGCGAGAGGCCATTATCACATACCACTAGACTACAAGAAGTCCCTAGTTAGTAGAAAATAGTTTTATTTTATTAATTGGTACGATAGATGATGTATAAGTCCGTTTTTTGAATCATATACGATTAAACTCACCATAGATGGACTTGTTTATATTTGATAACATTATCTATCCTTTTGTTAGAGACAGATGGAATGACCCATCATTTTATCACATGATTTTATAAAACTTCAAAAATGATAATTTCTACTTCATTTTATTAAGAGATGAAGTGGAAATTGTTCAAGGCACGAACAACGGTGAGATTGTACTGAAATAAAGTAAGTATTTTTTCTAATTCAAATTCGTAAACATTAGGGAAATGATCTTAAAAAACAAAAATATTATCCTAATGTCCTCATATATGATAAATCAGATGGTACATTAGATAATAAATAATATATGGCTTTGTGATTTTTGGATTTTTCATAGCCATGTTCTCTACCACTCTCCATCATACCTTGATGGATAGATTTCTCTTCCATATCCATATTTTCCCTTATGTTATCCTATTTGGAAACCCAGTGATGAGTAAATTTTGGTAATCATTATGTTTCATACTACACTTTTTAAAATTCGGTTTTAGTATTCTTTTTTACGTTGTGGGTTTTTATGAAAGAAACATTCATGTATTAAACCATTTATAACCCTGACGAATTTCATGGTCAAAATTCATTTTAAGGGGGGTAGAATGTAACACCCTGAGATTTTATGAGAAAAATTATTATTTTTAATTTATTTGATATCTTGTGTTGTACGCTACACCAAGATTAGATTGTAATATATGAAACATTGTATTAGGTTGATGTATACACAACACTATTCTTGGCTTGCATTACACGCAATCGCAACCTTTCTCGACAACGTGTGTAGTACGCAATTTCGGGTTTCACAAAACAACAATATATAGTTATTATATTATTATGAACTAGATTTCATGAATATTATTAACCACATTTTTAGTTTTATAACATTATTAGTCATCTTACACATTTTCTAGAACATGGTATGAGAACAAAATATTTTTTTTGGGTAAAATAAATATTTTTCAAAAAATGCAGTTTTGCCACCTTTTGATGGCGCACCCACTTTAATCTAGTTTTGACATGTTTATAAGTTAAATTTGAAAAAATAAAATTATTCTTTTGAATCATGATATAAAAATTTACTTTGGATAAATTTTTCATATTATTAAGAAAATTTCCATATTTTAATGAATAGTAAAAGCACGCTATATTTTAATTAAAAACAAGTTTTTTCATCGAAATAATTTATATGGTTAAATTATAAAATTGAGTTGTTTTAAAGTATAAATATAATATATTTTTACCATTTAATATAATTTATGTCATTACCATTAATTTTACATTGAATTCATAGGTAAAAACATTGCAATCTTTGGCAATGTTTTAACTTTTAAATCCTGTTTTCTTAACAACAAGATTAATTTTAAATTAATTACCGCAACTTATGTGTTTTGAATATTGAAAAATGGATTTCATATTTGGATTTAGTGGGTCCAAATTATGTTAATAGGTTACTTTTATTTTTTTTTTGATATTATGAATACTAACTACGGTAATTTTTATTAACTGTAGTTAAAGGTAAATTGGGTAATTAAAGGTAAAAATAAGATTATAAATTTACTCTAACACATGAAAAAATTCTATTCAATGACTAAATGTTGACCCGTATCACCTAGAGGTCGGAATAAATTCATTTAATGGTCTTTTGACCATTAAAATAATATAATTATTATTAAAATCAAAGAAAGTGACAACATGTCACTCTCTTAAATCTTATAAGTTTAATAATTTTAATTTAGTTATAAAATTCATTAAACATCAAACATTAATAGTCTCCCGAAATATAATAAAATTATATACATCATTTGAATTTATTTATAATTTTTATGGATTAAATAATTATCATTAACTATGACACAATTGTGATGTTGAAATTATTTTATTGATTGAATTATCAAATATATGATTTTAAAAGTATTAAAATAAATATTATATGAACTATTTAATGTGATACACATATTTTCTAGATAAATATGACATGCTATGAATCTATTAAATCTTATAGTTTTAACATATATACTGTGTATATTTTATTTAAATTCAAATAAATGAATAGTGTCAAAATTGACACTATTGTTATTTTATAAAAATTACATAGTATAAAATTGGTGAAAAATCAAAAAAATATTTAAAATTTATAAAATAAAATTTCTATGGTCTCAAATGTAGTAATGTATACAATTATTGAAAATTCAAAAAATATAAAAAATTATTTATAATGTTTTACAATTTAGAATATTATTACCAAAAATAAAATTAAATAGAATATATAAGGATAAATCAAGTTGATAATTTTTAAAATAAATTCCAAACATGTCTAAATTTTATTGTTTGATGATATTACAACCCTAACTAATATAATCATAGAATTTTAGTTATTTTTGGATGTTTTTATGTGGGGTTGTAATTTATTATAAATTAATATTTCTTATAATTCCAAAGGTGCCCCTCACCACCCTTATCAAAGGGCACCTCCTCCCTCTAATCCTCACACAACTTTGAGCCTTAAATCTTGGCCAACCCCTAAAATTTTCTATTCCCCACTTCCCTAGAAACATACTAGTGGTCCTGGTCATCTTCAAATACCAACTTTAGTGCCCTAAGAGGAGGTTAAGAAGAGGCTAGTCAACGAAGAGGTAATATCCGTTACCGATTCTTTCCAATTTATTTCTTTTTATACTTCTTCTTCTTTATTTGTTTAATAATACATTAATGAAAACTATATAACTAATATACTGATATTTTATTATAAATATGAAACAACAATATTTCATATTCTATCCGTCCTACGAAAAATGAAATCACCGTGCATGGGTGTGTACGGAATACCGTCTCCACGCCGTGGTGTAATCTGTTTTCCACCACCACCTTACATGGATGGTATAATGGTGTAAAGAATAACTATATATGATTATTATAACATGATACTAATTCTGAGACATTCCATCTTCCACTCCAATACAATTCAATTGTTATGGGAACGATATCATTTCTCGTGCGTACGTACGGCCTACCGTCTCCACGATGTGATGCGACTCATTCTACATGATCTTAATTGAGTAATGATTATATAAATGAATTGAATGAATAAATATGATATATATTACAAAAATACCATTCTCTAAATAATTTATCAATAACCTAAAAAGGGGAATAAGAATTTATTCGACAAGACTTGCATAATAACATAAAGTAATGATCACCAGAATAACAAGTAGTAATGAAATATTACTAATAAGAAGATAATAATATGACCATGTATCATATCATAACAATGAATTTGATTCTGTAATAATTCAATGACATTATTTAAATCATTATAAAATATTTTCGGATACGTACGAAGCATATCAGATTTAAGTTAAGGGAAAATCTCACAATCTCATTTTGATCTGAGATTGTTTATACTTTAGAATTTAATTGGGAATATTTATCATCCACATCCATATTTCTTCAATATGTAATATTATTTCTTTCCTCCTAAAAATTTTTTATTATAATTTTATCAATTGGTGAATTTTTAGTAATAGATATGAAAGGAATCTTTTTTCATTTTCAGTACGAGATACTTTTTGACGTTTTAGGCAAATGTACGAGAAGACTGTTTTTTTTACTCATATGGCATGAACGGATATTTACGGTTTCATAACACCTTATTTTCATGATGCTTACTCTACAAGATTTAATTAATATTTTCAACAAAAATCCTTTTCTTTTAAAATTACATGGAATATTGTGAAAAGAAAATGATATTGAAGAAGAAAAGATATTTTCCTCAAAAACACATTTCAAGTGTTTTCTCAAAACCATTTTCCATATAAGATGGAATTATTTCATATGTGTATATTTCAAGTATAATGTCTCTATGATTTACATGGTTTCAAATTTCATATGATGAAATGATATCCATTTTATTTGTATGGATTATGTTATGATGGGATGATGTTTATGAAACCCATTTTATACTTTGGGTAACGATGAATGATTTATGTTCATGTTGTGGCACAAGTAAGAATGATATCATTATGATATGGGTGGGACCTATATATCCATACAATGAAATGGGTAAATATTTATATCTCATGAGATATACATGGATGGAACGGTAAGTTAATCCGGTTCAGTGTTATACTAATGGAACGAGGAGTGAACTCGATTTAGAAATGGACTTTGTCCACTAACATGGTCTTGGAATCATTTTTTTTGCCTACTATGGAAATAACATCATGTGATTAATGGTTTTCCACAATTAGATGATTTCTTCCCATGCTATTTTATGATTATTTAAATTCCATTATGATATATGACTTATATACTGCCATGTTTTTTTTCATTGCTCAAGACATTGATGTTTAAACATTATGTTTAGGTTTTTAAGTTCAAATGAATATGGTTTGTTTTATTTTCTCCATGATTACCCTTACTGAGAATTTGATCTCACCATTTATATGTTTTTTTCCCCAGGATATAAAGAAATGTTTTAGGTAAGAAAGAAAAAGGGGATGATCTTTATGGGAGATGTTGAAGATCTTTCAACACGTTTAGAAGATTATGTTCCGAGTTTCCAAAGACACTAAAATATTACAGTATTTGTGTGTTGGTTCTTTTTATGTATTAATTATTCCTAAAAAGTAATGTAATGTCCATGTACGTCAAGTACGGGTCTCTACACTGTAAAAAATTTACGGTACTTGATTCTGAGGCCTGGTGTTCCCAGAATCAATTTCTATGGTTTTTCTTAGGTACGTTCATTAAACATGCGTGCAAGATTTTAAAACATTTTAACCAGTGCACAGAATTGAAATCTGAGGGCACCATTGAGCTTGCAGCATCGGTGATTACTTAGTGATACCTTCACCGAAGTAACATTCTCGCGAGAATGGAAGTTAGTTTTCGGAGTTTTTAAGAATAAAGTTAAATAAAAATAAGTGTGGATTATTTTTATTTTGGTGGTTAAAATCTCCATGTGGAGGTTGGAGGTGGGGGCCACCACACCATAACCTCCCATGAGAGGTTATGGTGGTGGGTCACACCAGCACATAACCTCCCTTGGGAGGATAATTAACATGGGGACCACACGGGCTTCAACCCCCTGTAGCTCTTGGACTTCCCCCATAATTGTGCCAACCCACTATTCATTTATTTCTAACTCTCCCCCTACCCAATTCGAATTTTTGAGTGCATTCAAACACAATTAATTAAATGAGTTTTCTCATTTAATTAAACACAACTCTTTGTGTTGTTGTGCCAACAAATAATAGACTTTTCCTCTATTATTTTTGGTTGGAAACATGGTAAAGATTGGAGAACCCTTAGAGAAAGCTCTCAATGGAGGAACATTATTCCAACGAAGAACGTGAAGAATGTGAAGAACGTCATCGAAAAACTTCTTCCTTCTTTACCCAGATCAAAGGAAGGAGCCGACCGGGAAGAACACCGATGACACTTCTTCCTTGGTCTCTTATCCAGGATTCTTCCCGACGTCAATGAATCGACGTCCGCCTTTCCTCTTCTTCCACCATAAACAAATGAAAAGAGGGATAGGGGTTTGAGTTGATATCTTTTTGTTATATGTCGCACAATATTTTGGAATACATTATGTAGATTGTTAACAACATAACATGTAGGGTTCGGACTGCCCGAACATGGGCCGACCCTCCCCCCTTGTATCTTGTTTGTTTTTGATGATAGAAGCGGAGAATGACGGTCAACATTGTTCCAGCTGTGAAGAAACCAGTGGCGCAAGACAGCTGGGTCACCAGAAAGGCGTGGAACCGTTATGCCGCACAGATTAAAGTTGGGCCACGACCGATCCGGGCCGTGGCCAAGGTAGCACGATGTCATCGCACTGTGCAGTAGTGCATGGGGTCATGGCCAGCATGGTCCATAACAGAGAAGATGGACATGGTGTCATCGTGCTGTGCCAGAGATGGACCACAGCCTTAGGCTGTGGCAGATAGGGGAGGGCAGCCGGCTGAGTCGGCCACTGGTGCATGCTACAGGTGGGACCTGAAGGGTCCCACGGTTACCAGAACTAGAGCTAGGTTCTAGTTCTTTTACTGACAAAATGGGGGCGCGACACCCTACCCCCCCCCAAATCATGGCCAAGTGGGCCCTGTGGCTGGCCGGCCGGGCCACACGGCCAGCCCGCACGTGGCCAGCTGGCTGGGCTACACGGCCAGCCGGCCGAGCCACGTGGCCAGACGACTGGGTGGTGCCTTCAGGCCCGACCGTGCCTTCGAGATGGGTTGGACATGTGGACCTGGTCGGGCCCTAGTCTAGTCCTGTGTCATGTTGGGTATGTCCGACTGGGTCGGACCGGACCCGGACCTGTCAGACTCGAATACACCTATTCTCCCATAACTCAGGCTACGAGTGTCCTATCAACAAACCGTATATGGAGATAAAAATATTAAAGCGAGACAGATCCTTAGGAATACCCCACTTGAGGTTTGGACATAGTTGGGGTACGTTTGGGTTGGTTTGAACCTAAAATCCAACCATTCCCCTCAAACGAAAATGCAAATAACTCCCAGACTGGGCGTCTGATTGATGTGCCATCTATTTCATTGAGACCTCTATGATGTGGCTATCCCTTGAGATACATCCACATGAGACTTCATGAAACATGGAGTATCAACCATTAGATACTGGAGTGGATACTTCTGGAGACGAGCATCTAGAGTGCGGAGACCTAATAGCTAACAGACCTGACGGTAGCTTGACCGATTTGACTCGGAGTGATTCGACTAGCCTAGTGCAGAGCGCCTCGTAGTTGGCGGAATACCCATGGTGGAGTAGCGCCATGTAGTCGGCAACAGACCCATGGTACTCGATAGAAGGAGTACCTATACAAGATATTAGGGGGACCGTCTAGTAGTTGGCAACAGACCTACATTGGAGGAGCGCCTGGTTGTTGTCAGCAGACCCGCGGTACTTGAAATGAAGAGTACTACAGAAATAAAAGGTTAGTGAGAAGTGCCTGGGTGTGGTGACAGGCCCACTGTACTTGGTAGAGGAGGAGTTCTCCAACCGCAGTGGTTTCGATAGTGAAAATCCCGGTTTCAGCTGAGTCAATGACTTTTGTGTTTACCTCATGATTGAGATGGGTTACATGATAACATAGGTATATGTATGGTCATATATCTAATTATGTGTTATCTGTTGAAAGAATACATTGTTTTTTATCCTTGTTGGATTTTTTGAGACCTTGACGGTCTCGGGGTCCCTATTGCATATCGTTATACTCACCCCTGCACAGGCTATGCATGCACATCATTTTGTTGGATGTAGACGACAGACAATGCTGACGGAGGCCAAGAGCGCCAGGACTGGTCGGTACCCATAGGAGGACCTTACGACGTATCGGTACACGATGGAGTCTGACGGACATGGAATGCTGAGGAGGCCATCTGTACCTACCCTTCAGGTAGGAACCCTAGAGGACAAAACAAGAGCCGCTTTCACCTTCATGTTGTTTGTCCATTTTTCAGTTGTACATGCTTTCATTTGTACTTGTACTTTACAGTTGAGATTGTATTCTGGCCCCCCTTTACATTCAGTATACTTTTTAAACATTTTTTACTTAGTGTTTTCTTCCACTTATACTCTGGATGTTTTTGTTTATAGTCATAAATCCAATGCCTTCCCAGTTTTAGGAATTTACCCCTTTGGTGGTAGTTGCCAGCCACTGGAATATGGAAGGAGAGCTTGGGGTAGTCACGATAGGAGCCTCGGGGGATGGGTCGTGTCATTTTTCCTTTAAATTTGAATTTATCATGTAAATAATAGTTGTTCAAAATTTCATAATTGGCCTCAAATAAAATGAATTTCAATTTCATTAGGTTATTAGGAGAAAAATATCATTGATATAATTTCTAAGACATTATCAATTTATTCTATATATACTATCCATATTTTTAATACCTCAAATGTTTTTTAAACCTAAAGAAACCAATGAAAATTTACCATAGTTTATATTCATGAAACAAGATTTTATCACATTGGGATTCCATGATGACAGACAATCTAGTCATTAAAACTGTATTTATTTTTTTGTTTGAAAATTGTTTTATTATTCCATGTTTCTCAAGAATCCTGATTTTAGTATTTAGACTTGTACCATTAGGGTTTTCATTTAGTTTATGTAAAATTAATTTATTTTCTTTAATATATAGAAATGAAATATTTTGATGTGGTACATTAAAGGATTGGGTTTTCTCCATTAATTTGGAAAGTAAAATTGATAACGATAACATGTATCTTCCTCATGGTACATTAAGAAATGTTATAAATGAAAATTTATTTCTATTGTGGCACCATATTTTTTTCATATCTCAAAATAAAATATTCCAATATTAGTTTCAAATGGGGTACTTAGTACTCTTGATTTCAGTGATTTTGAAACCTGTACTGATTTCAATAATGGAATTATGTCCATGAAATAAATAAAAGGTTTTAATATAGGGTCATATATATTTTAAATCTTAGATACACACATATATATATATAACATGTATTTTTAGAACCATTACTTATTTATTCTATTCATTAATGACTATTCATGATATATGTTCCACTATTTTCTTCATAATAAAAATAATTCACACAAAACCACTAATATTTTATTGGATGAAGTTGAAATACAATGTGATAAAAAAATTAATATCATGAAATTAAATTGATGTGAAAAATATGATAAGAGTTACAGTATGGATGGAAAATTATATGGTCCATCTACATGGTTTCACCAAAAAATTGAATAGTTTCACAATACACTATTATAGGTTCACCAGACCAAAATGGTGAAGATGAAAGAAGAAACCAAAATAAAATGGACATGGTAAAAAATATTAGTTATTCTAAATTACCTAAGATAAAATGTACTAAATCACATAAAGAGGTAAATTTATAATCAGGTTCCAATATTTCAAAAAATCATTTTAATTGATATTAAGTTGGAAAATATGTATGAGAAATGTACATAGTTTGGGATTTCCTTGAGAATCATGTGTTTTTTAATCTCTATGAATGTAAGTTTGATCTTGGGACCCTAATAGGCCACTTTATTTAACATTTTGAATGTTATAAAGTATACTATTTTAATTTCTAATAATTATATTATAGAATTGTGGAATCAAGAAAGGAAAATTTATTGAAAATGATATATTTATGAGGATTGATCTCATTGAATAAAATATGATGATGAATATTTAGAAGGTCAACCCTATAACTGAGGTTATATATTGGTAATTTATCATAAGAAACCTCATTTATCATTGGATTTATAATCAAATATCCTTCAAAAAATGATTAATAATAATATATTTGATGAAATGTTTCATTAATATGAATCTCTTGACCAACTAGTTGAAAAGAAAATTTCTCTATAAAATTATGGTGAAACATTGAGAAGATCCACAATGATGGGAAAATAATCAATTTCTCGTGATTATATAATGTTTATATAAGAATCCAATTATTATATTTTAGTATAAAGTGAACCTAAAATATTTTCAAAGGATATGATTTGTAAAGATTCAAATATCTGCTTGGATTACATGATTGAGGATATAAATTCCATGAAAAGTAATATTTTTTGGACCTTGTTGTGTTTCAAATTTCTGTAAAATCTATTTGATGTAAAAAAGGATTTTAAAACTATCAAAAAAGTTATTAGAAAACATTAAGAGATACAAGATCATACTAGTTGCTAAAGGGTTCACTAAAATTGTAGGGAACGATTGTACTACTACAATTTCTCCAATATCCCAAAACAAATTTTAACACATAATATTTCCATTATTATCTTGTCTTTACATAAAATTAAAACAAATAGATATGAAAAATACATTTATAAAGAATAATTTGTATATGAAGGTTTACAAGAAACATCCTTAAGGATTCCTCTCTATTAATGGTGATAGTTTATAATTTATGATCTAAAGAGCTATCAATAGTTTAAAAAGTTTTTTGACAGTTTTATTTATGATTTCTTATTGTAATTAATTATTTGTTTTTGAATACAATTTTGTTGATAAATGTATATACCAAAATATCACTGAGACGAAAAATGAATTATTTTTATAATATTAATGAAAATTTACTGATAATAATGTTAAGGGTCTTCTATCTGAGGATAAATAATTTCTAAAAAATCAATTACATGTAAGATATGGGTGAATTACCAAATATAATTGGCCTAAAGATTCATATAGATGGGTAGAGAGGAATTTTGGTCCTGTCTCAAGAAACCTATATTAATAAATGTTTTGATAGAATTGATAGGAAAGAATGTGTACCATGTATAGAACCCACTGATAAAATAAATAAATTTAGGTTGATCAAAATCCATAAAATTGTTTTTGAATGAGAAAGAATGGAAACCATCTTATATGGTTCAATTATCTGTAGCTTAAGGTATGATAATGTTTTCATAAGGAGTAACATTTGATTAATAGAGGGAATATTAGGGTGATATCAACATTATCCATGTCTAAATACCTGGAAGACTATAAATAAGATATTTGGATAAATTGAGGGGTATAAATACTAAATGCTTGAATATAAATATACTCATAATTTGGAAGTTATTGGAGACTTAGATGTATTATTTTTTGTTACTTTGATTCATACATCTCAACCTGATGAAACAGATTTCTCGTGGTTGGTGAATCCATGTCATGGATATGTATCAAATAAATACTAATAGGGGATTCTATTATTGAAGCTAATTTTGTTTCATGTTTTTAGGTGACATGCTATGGTTTATGGATAAGAAGTTTCATTTTGGTCCATTAAATTATAGTTTATATTTTTAGGTTGTTGATTATATATTGAGAAAATTTAGATTCTATTATTATGGATTAGAATAAAAAAGTCAGAGTCAATGTAAACACAGTTATAGTAAGTATGTGTACATAAGGTAACATGTAAAAGATACAAAAGTTGTCATTCGACATATCATTAATAAATTGATGATTATAAATACTTTCTCTCAACACTTGCCTCTATTTGAATTTAAGGATCATATAACATGTATGATATTAAGTTATAATTTGTTAGTTTGTGAAATAAAAGAAATTCATTTGAAACTCCTGATATTGAAATATTTCTCTCTTCTTATTATGTCTACACATTCATTACTTGAAAATATTTAGGGGAAAGATAATAAACCTTGTGTTTAAGGAATATTTATAGGGATAATAAACCAAGTGGTCAATTTTAATTCGTTTGGTTATTTAATATATTTGACTAATTGAGATACATGGAAGAGAATAATCATTATTTAGAGGAAATACCATTATGATTCATGTTTTATGTTTATTACTATATAGGTATTATAAATTCATTCTGATTACATGGTTTGGACTTGGTTGGATAATGTGATAAATGGTCCGTAAATTAATTGTTAATGTGATAGCTAATGTTTCAAAAATTATAGTGAAAAAAATTAATGAGATGCTGTAACACCCCGAGCTTCCACGATACGCTTCTCATTCAATAATGCAATAGCTTGCATTGTACGCAACTTCAAGTTCTAAATCACTGCGACTAATCAATGTAGCCGTTATGAATAGTAATAACCACTCTCTAAAATTATAGAAATTTTATATTTCAAAATGGACTTCATTTTTGTATTCGTAATTATCCTAAGTTGAATTTTTTGTAACTTTCTGAGAACTTCCATTTTTTTTATGAATAGTGAAAAATACTTAAAAAAACTTTTTTAATCAAAATAATTTATTGTGATAAATTATACTATTTATTGGTTTTAAAGTATAATTATAATATATTTTTACCATTTTATCCAATGTTGGTCATTAGAATTAATTTAACATTGAAATTGGACATAAACAATTGCCAATCTTTTGATATAAATTGTTTCTTAAAAACACGCTATTTGTTGTGACAGCGGGAATTAATTATAAAATTAACTAATGCAACTTATATGTTTGGAATTTTGTAAAATAGACATAATTTTTGAATTTGGAATATCAATTATATCTTAGGGTTAAATTTTGGCATTGTTCTGAAAAACTTCAATTTTTGATGAATAGTGAAACCACTATGTGGTAGTTAAATAACTGATTTTTCGTTTAAATGAAATATTACCACTTCTGTGATTTGATTTTCAAAAATCCGACATACATGGTTGTCATTAAGAAGTAAAATGTGGTTCAATGAGATTAAAATAATTTTTTTGGTGAATAGTAACTTTTAAGTTCTTAATCGCGATTAGAGGTAATTAGTGTAGTTTAAGGTACAAATAATGTTTTAATAATATGAGATGAGCATGAAACTTGTCCTAATCCTATTGGATGAGTCATGGCCGACCAAGACAACCCATGAGTCAACTTGGGGACCCCATGGAGCCACTTTAGTTGGAAAATGACATTAATATATATTTATTTAATGTTAAAATTAAATTGACACAAACATGAGTTGTTTTACTAAAATAGTTTTTAAGTGGGTTTACACAAGTCAAAATTTTGATTATAAATATTCATTAGAAATCTAAAAAGATTTCCTACATCATAGTATTTTTTTATAATTTTTAGACATTAAATAAATTAAATTAATTATGACATCATTATGATGCAGCGATGACCTCATTATTTAACGATTTAAATAAAATGAGAAGATAATGCAAAATCCAAGGCTTACACTTCTCCAAAGCCTATTGAATGAGGAGATTTAGAACCCTTATCACCTTAGCCACGAATTATATAAGTGTGGGACCTTTAGAATCCTAAAAGCATTGTATAATAATGTAACATTTCAATCTTTCCAAAAGAGCCCCTCCTCTCCACTTATAAAAGGCCCCCACCTCTCCCACCTTATTCACACCTTCAAGCCATTTGGCTCCGCCAAACACTTCCCAAATACTCTCCCAACTTCCCCCTCTTACTCCTAGAAGCCTCACTTTGGGCAGAACTCTCCTCAAGGAAGTCTTTGGATCAAATCAAAAAGAATTACCCGATTTTGAGGTAATGTCTTCTCTAATGTTGTTTTGTTTTATTTTTCTTCTCAAACCCCCTAAACTCTTTTTATTCATTTCTTTTGTAACAACACCAGTATAATCAATATACTATGATGTTTTTATAAGAAGGATTAGAGTTACACTTACACACACATACATCTAATGGTTAAAGAACATACGGTTTCTGTGGATGGCGAATTTCTGCCTCACGAAACGATGATTGTTCAACACTCATATAACACCTTCAAAGGTGGCCATTAAGATATCACTATATTTATATATGATCTATAATGTCTTTATGTTTTACTTATGCTTCTGTATTTCTTATTTATGGCATACTTTATGATTTCTATTATGGGTAAAACGCGATAATTTCATTTTAGGAAGTGCGGACTACCGCCCCCTCAAAGTGATTTGAATCGTTAATGCCATATGTGGGATGTATAAAGGATGGATTAAATGATATTATACACTATATTATACTGTAATTATATTATACATTTATATCAATATGATTTCGTTCCATTAAATATGAAATTGAAATGAAAGTAGCGTTCATGCGTACGTACGGCTTACCGTCCTCATGAACGGTGCATTTCATTTCTTACCTCTAAATGTTACGTAATATTATAAATGAATGTATATAATGGATATATAAGATATATATGGCATCTAAATCATGAATATAATTCTGGAGATAATGGATATTCTACCACATAAACAACTTGTAATTATAAAAAGTTTATTGTTGACTCAAGTACCAAAGATCGACAAAACGACCGTTATTAACTTAAATAATTACATAATGTTCTTATCATTGTAATAAGTGATATAATAAGGATAATGAAATTGAAAATGGTTCTTAATAAGGTATATATTAACTCTAGTTTATTATTCAGGAGGTTAAAGAACGGTTGAGTCAAGTCAGACATGAGGTAAGGGAACTTCTTAACCCAACTTCCATTCTTTGGGTTAATCTCCTACATTCCAATTATGTCATGATATTATTATGTATTATTTTGTATTTTTACTTAATTTATGTGTACCAATAGTGAATACACATAATAGATCTATTTTATTTTAAAAATGAACTTTTTAAGGACTTCGTCTCAATCTCCTTTCATTGAGGAATATTTTGTTTTATACACAATTTTCTTTTATACGGTGTATAAACCCCTTTGAATTTTATGTTTATTTAAAAGGAATATTTTTTATACGAAGTGTTTTACTAAACGAAAAAAAGGGAATGTTTTCCTTTCCGTACTTATGCGGCGACAACGACTTCTCCGCCGCCGTGACCATTATTTGAGTTTTGGCTTCCTCTACAAGCCATCATTTTTTTAATGAAAAATAAATACCAAGTTTTAACTTTCTTTTATTTTGGTATTGAAAATGGTTTTGAAAGCATTTTATCAATGTGTTGTATTGATATCTTGTGATTGAATTGTGGAAATTTTATGTTTCCTTTATGCATGTTTTATGTGATACGATTATGTTATGGTTTATGATATGATTAAACCTATTCATATGAGGAATGTATTGGACTTAATAAGTGACGGGTGGAGCCTGCTATAGCTCCTCGATGCATCGGTAGGTCTCATGAGACAACTAGACGTGGAATTGGCCGAGGCCCTTTCCCAATTTGATTTATGGTTTTGGTCGAGGCCTTAATCATTTGAGACGTCTTGGCCGAGGCCTTGACAAAGTGTTTCAGAATGTCTGGCATTATACATTCCCTCATTATGAAAGTGGTTATTGATATTGCATGTGATTATTCGACCAGTAGAATATCCATGTGAATAAGTAAATGGCATTATCTCATTTTACTTTTTCCATATTTTGTTGAAGTTCATGTTTAAAAGGATTTTGTTTTAGTTATACATTGCCTTAAAAGTTAATGTTTATTTATGAAAGCTTCCGCAATATTTTTATCCTTACTGAGCATTTGAGATCACCCCTTTCAATGTTTTAATATTTTCTAGGATGTGAAGATGTATTTTATGAATGACCTGCAGGGATAGTCAGAAGAGGATATGAGTGTGGACTATGAAGACTTTGTTATTAGTTTTTCACTTTATGATGTAATGTAAGATTTATGAATGTATCTAGTGTTTCCAAGGCTACTAAACTAATTGGTCTTTCGAGACTTTATCTTTTGTGATCATGCCAATGTTACGAAGTAATGCACCGACTCTGGGTAGCTGGGGTCGGGGCGTTACAGTTGGTATCAGAGGCAGTTTAGTACTAACCTTGGAAGCTAGATTTAGATAAACTCTGATTAGAGCACATAGCCCAAAGATAGAATTTGAGGATTAGTATAGAAGAACTTCCTAGAATTTTGTTATTGTAGAGATTTTGTGAGTTTTCCGAGCAATACATCTCTATCTGGATACGAGCAGGTAGAGGCAGCTCTGGCACAGATGTACCTAGGGGTAAAACCTGAAAACACTGCTTTGAGCTAGACTCGAACGGGAACTGGTGCACGACAACGGGCCTTGCTGCACTCTTGGTTACGACACTCCCGGCAGATATGCTTAGGATAATTCCCATTTTCTTTACAAACCACTATGAAGGGTAACGAGTATATACTTCCTCAAAGAAAACATTTTTATAATTATGGATTATATCCAAAATTAGTTCAATTTATGTTAAGTGTTTTATTAGTATGGGATTATGTATTTTGATTCATAAACTGATCTAGTTTATGCAATTGTTTAGAAATGGCGCCTAGTGGAAGAAATGGAAACCGTATCAATGCGCGCACTCCGTGTAGGGATTGCCCTCCTGCTCAAGATAATTATTGTGGATCTGGAGATACAACTGGTGCTGATCAACTTATTACCATACTGGGACAACTCACTCAGGTTATGAATAATAACCTTACTCGTATGGAGCACCCTAATCCGCAATGTGGAGGATCAATGTTAGACCACTTCATGAGGCAACAACCACCAACCTTCAATGGGAGTACAAATCCTATAGTAGCTGAGCAATGGATAAATTCCTTAGAGAAAATATTCCATGCCTTGGGGAGTAGTGAAAGGGAGAAGGTTTTCATGGAAGTTTACCGCCTCACTGGAGATGCCGATCAGTGGTGGTCGCTGATTCAAAACACAAAGGAAGATGATGAAGTATCGAATATGGAATGGAGGGAGTTCAAAGAGATTTTCTTAGAAAAATACTTTCCTCGTGACCATCGAGCAGATATGGAAAGGCAATTTCTGAGTCTGAGGCAGAAGGAGGATGAGAATGTCGCAAAGTATGAGGCCAACTTTACAAGGTTAGCGAGGTATGCTGCAGATTATATACGTAACCCAAGGAGTAATATTGATCGTTTCTTTGATGGGTTAAAACCATTTCTCCGTCGAGCTTTAGTATCACAATCCTTCTCATCATACGAAGATATTGTCTCGTGTGCTATCAAGACAGAAAAGGAATTCTCTAAGTCTTACGACAACAAAGTAAAGCAAGAGAAGAAGAGAATGGTGGAACAAGAGACAGATAAAGGTAAAAAGGGAAAGAAGGATTTTCCATTATGTGATAATTGTGGGAAGAATCACCCTGGTACTTGCCTAAAAGGAATGGGACTTTGTTATAAATGTGGAGAAAAGGGTCACCAGGCTCGTGATTGCAAGGGAAAGAAAGAGGCTGTCAAAGTTGAATGCTACAATTGTAGGGAAATGGGGCATTATGAAAATGAATGTCCTAAGCGTCAATGAAACTTACCTCAGAAAAGGCCAAGGGATCAAGGCCAATCTTATGCTGTGACTAAAGTCGAGGAGGAATAATTAATGTATTGGTGCTTTTGAACTCAAGGATTATATTCTGGTTATAAGAATAATGTGATATATGTAAATATTGTACTGCAGTACTTTTTGATTAAGGTAATATGATTAAGGTAATCATATTTTTAGTATGTGACAATAAGAGAATCTTTTTTCGTTTGGGGAATCTGATGTTACAATTGATTTTGGAATTTAGATACCTTTTAGAGAAAGTCTGGACGGAGGTATTTTGGATAACTATTATGGTTGGATTGGATTAAGTTGAACCATGGATAGTATTGTTTAAGGTTAAAGCATTTATGAAGATTATTTTTGGAATATTATGATACTATAGTTTTAGGAAAAGGACAACCTGCAGGGTGGGGCATAACCCATCGCGTCGGACAAAGCTGTAGGAATCGAACCCACAATCATAGTGCGACAGGCCTTTATTTCCTACCACTAGCCTACAGGAAGTCCCTGGTTATTACAAAATAATTTTACTAATCTAAATGGTATGTGTTAATATTTGGAACCTTATACAATTAGGATAAGTATAATATTTTTGAGTTCTATTATCTTTTTGAGTGAAAGATGAGTTGAAGGTTGAAACTCTAATTGTCAAGCATAAATATATATATACCTATCTCTTATTCAATGAATAAATTAATTCCTAAACTTTAGTAAAGGGATATTAAAACAAAAAAAATGTGTTATCCTAATACCTTATGTCTTGTTGAACTGATGATATTTTAAATCAACATAGATTGAAGGCTTTGAGGCCCTCAATTTGACAGTTGATTGTGATTGATAACCTCAATCACTCCCTACAAATATTTACGTTTTTCCTCCAATTATATGTCTCTAATTGCCACCAATGTTCTCCTAATCGAGATCATAATTGGTTGGTGACTTTTTCATTTCCCTTTCCCTTTTATTAAGGCTAAATTTTATTAATCTTATTTCTGATGTGGGTTTTCCTCAAAGGTATTTTCTCTTTTCAACCTTTTACTTTCAAAGAAAATATTGAAATTGCGAGGATGAAATTTATTGATGGAGGGGAGAATGTAACACCCCGAGCTTCCACGATACGCTTCTCATTCAATAATGCAATAGCTTGCATTGTACGCAACTTCGAGTTCTAAAACACCGCGACTAATCAAAGTAGCCGTTATGAATAGTAATAACCACTTTTTAAAATTATAGAAATTTTATATTTCAAAATGGACTTCATTTTTGTATTCGTAATTATCCTAAGTTGAATTTTTTGTAACTTTCTGAGAACTTCCAATTTTTTTATGAATAGTGAAAAATACTTAAAACAACTTTTTTAATCAAAATAATTTATTGTGATAAATTATACTATTTAGTGGTTTTAAAGTATAATTATAATATATTTTTACCATTTTATCCAATGGTGGTCATTAGAATTAATTTAACATTGAAATTGGACATAAACAATTGCCAATCTTTTGATATAAATTGTTTCTTAAAAACACGCTATTTGTTGTGACAGCGGGAATTAATTATAAAATTAACTAATGCAACTTATATGTTTGGAATTTTGTAAAATAGACATCATTTTTGAATTTGGAATATCAATTATATCTTAGGATGAAATTTTGGCATTGTTCTGAAAAACTTCAATTTTTGATGAATAGTGAAACCACTAAGTGGTAGTTAAATAACTGATTTTTCGTTTAAATGAAATATTACCACTTCTGTGATTTGATTTTAAAAAATCCGACATACATGGTTGTCATTAAGAAGTAAAATGTGGTTAAATGAGATTAAAATAATTTTTTTGGTGAATAGTAACTTTTAAGTTCTTAATCGCGATTAGAGGTAATTAGTGTAGTTTAAGGTACAAATAATGTTTTAATAATATGAGATGAGCATGACACTTGTCCTAATCCTATTGGATGAGTCATGGCCGACCAAGACAACGCATGGGTCAACTTGGGGACCCTATGCAGCCACTTTAGTTGGAAAATGACATTAATATATATTTATTTAATGTTAAAATTAAATTGACACAAACATGAGTTGTTTTACTAAAACAGTTTTTAAGTGGGGTTACACAAGTCCAAATTTTGATTATAAATATTCATTAGAAATATAAAAATATTTCCTACATCATAGTATTTTTTTATAATTTTTAGACATTAAATAAATTAAATTAATTATGACATCATTATGATGCAGCGATGACCTCATTATTTAACGATTTAAATAAAATGAGAAGATAATGCAAAATCCAAGGCTTAAACTTGTCCAAAGCCTATTGTATGAGGAGATTTAGAACCCTTATCACCTTATCCACGAATTATATAAGTGTGGGACCTTTAGAATCCGAAAAGCATTGTATAATAATGTAACATTTCAATCTTCCCAAAAGAGCCCCTCCTCTCCACTTATAAAAGGCCCCCACCTCTCCCACCTTATTCACACCATCAAGCCATTTGGCTCGGCCAACCTCTGCCCAAATACTCTACCAACTTCTCCCTCTTACTCTTAGAAGCCTCAATTTGGGCATAACTCTTCTCAAGGAAGCCTTTGGATCAAATCAAAAAGAGTTACCTGATTTTGAGGTAATGTCTTCTCTAATGTTGTTTTGTTTTATTTTTCTTCTCAAACCCCCTAAACTCTTTTTATTCATTTCTTTTGTAATAACACCAGTATCCTCAATATACTAGGATGTTTTTATAAGAAGGATTATATCTACAATTACACACACATACATCTAATGGTTAAAGAACATACGGTTTCTGTGGATGGCGAATTTCTGCCTCACGAAACGATGATTGTTCAACACTCATATAACACCTTCAAAGGTGGCCATTAAGATGACACTATATTTATATATGATATATAATGTCTTTATGTTTTACTTATGCTTCTGTATTTCTCATTTAAGGCATACTTTATGATTTCCATTATGGGTAAAACGCGATAATTTCATTTTAGGAAGTGCGGACTACCGCCCCCTCAAAGTGATTTGAATCGTTAATTCCATATGTGGGATGTATAAAGGATGGATTAAATGGTATTATACACTATATTATACAGTAATTATATTATACATTTATATCAATATGATTTCGTTCCATTAAATATGAAATTGAAATGAAACTAGCGTTCATGCGTACGTACGGCTTATCGTCTCCACGAACGGTGCATTTCATTTCTTACCTCTAAATGTTACGTAATATTATAAATGAATGTATATACTGGATATATAAGATATATATGACATATAAATCATGAATATAATTCTGGAGATAATGTATATTCTACCACATAAACAACTTGTAATTATAAGAAGTTTATTGTTGACTCAAGTACCAAAGATCGACAAAATGACCGTTATTAACTTAAATAATTACATAATGTTCTTATCATTGTAATAAGTGATATAATAAGGATAATGAAATTGAAAATGGTTCTTAATAAGGTATATATTAACTCTAGTTTATTATTCAGGAGGTTAAAGAATGGTTGAGTCAAGTCAGACATGAGGTAAGGGAACTTCTTAACCCAACTTCCATTCTTTGGGTTAATCTCCTACTTTCCAATTATGTCATGATATTATTATGTATTATTTTGTATTTTTACTTTATTTATCTGTACCTATAGTGAATACACATAATATATCTATTTTATTTTAAAAATGATCTTTTTAAGGACTTCGTCTCAATCTCCTTTCATTGAGGAATATTTGGTTTTATACACAATTTTCTTTTATATGGTGTATAAACCCCTTTGACTTTTATGTTTATTTAAAAGGAATATTTTTTATACGAAGCGTTTTACTAAACGAAAAAAAAGGGAATGTTATGCTTTCCGTAATTATGCGGCGACAACGACTTCTCCGCCGCCGTGACCATTATTTGAGTTTTGGCTTCCTCTACAAGCCATCATTTTTTTAATGAAAAATAAATACAAAGTTTTAACTTTCTTTAATTTTGGTATTGAAAATGGTTTTGAAAGCGTTTTTATCAATGTTTTGTATTGATATCTTGTGATTGAAATGTGGAAATTTTATGTTTCCTTTATGCATGTTTTATGTGATACGATTATGTTATGGTTTATGATATGTTTAAACCTATTCATATGAGGAATGTATTGGACTTAATAAGTGACGGGTGGAGCCCGCTATAGCTCCTCGATGCATCGATAGGTCTCATGAGACAACTAGACGTGGAATTGGCCGAGGCCCTTTCCCAATTGGATTTATGGTTTTGGCCGAGGCCTTAATCATTTTAGACGTCTTGGCCGAGGCCTTGACAAAGTGTTTCAGAATGTCTGGCATTATACATTCCCTCATTATGAAAGTGGTTATTGATATTGCATGTGATTATTCGACCAATAGAATATCCATGTGAATAAGTAAATGGAATTATCTCATTTTACTTTTTCCATATTATGTTGAAGTTCATGTTTAAAAGGCTTTTGTTTTAGTTATACATTGCCTTAAAAGTTAATGTTTATTTATGAAAGCTTCCACGATATTTTTATCCTTACTGAGCATTTGAGCTCACCCCTTTCAATGTTTAAATATTTTCCAGGATGTGAAGATGTATTTTATGAATGACCTGCAGGGATAGTCAGAAGAGGATATGAGTGTGGACTATGAAGACTTTGTTATTAGTTTTTCACTTTATGATGTAATGTAAGATTTATGAATGTATCTAGTGTTTCCAAGGCTACTAAACTAATTGGTCTTTCGAGACTTGATATTTTGTGATCATGCCAATGTTACGAAGTAATGCACCGACTATGGGTAGCTGGGGTCGGGGCGTTATAGATGCATAATATGAAATATAATAAATTATCATCTATAACACTAATGTATTAATTTAGATGTATAATATTTTGTGATTATTTAATTGAAAATAATCTATCATGCATTAATTCTAATTAATGACATAGTTAATTGGTATGGATTTATGATCATTAAACTCACAATAAATTTTAATCCTCGTACACTCAACAATTATAAGGGAACAAACACCATCTATAAATACTACGCAGAGGGCAGATGGAATTTCGGTTTTTATTTCTAAATTTCTCAAATTTGGTAACGACTGGAAGTAAAAAGTTTTTTCTTTTGTTATAAGGAAATTAAAAATATTCTTGAATTAATTTGAATCCAAATTTCTTAAAAAATTTCTATATGATGTGATTTGAACTCAATAAAAACTATTGAATTCAAGTTCAAGGTGGATATCACGAAATTTTAACCTAATCTAACAATATGTGCAAATGAATTTAAACACAATATATTTAATTTATCTAAATTTATTGTAAAATTTAAAACATTTGAAATCATGATCATGTATTTATTGAGTATTAACATAAATAAATTTAAAAAAATTAGAAAAAAAATATTTTTATTTTATAATTTGATCATATAAAATCATATATTCTATGAAAAACAAAATATTAAATTCTTGCATAACATTTTATATATCAAAAAAATTATATATTCCATCATTTAATATCTTTATAAAAGGTATATTATATCAATAATTACACATAAAAAGGGTAATTTATATATATGAAAAACTAATTACATGGACTGGAAATCCCAATATAATTAGAATATATTTTGGCCTCTTAAACATGTTAATGAGAATTTGATCCCAAATTTTTAGTATGAAAGAAACAATTATTGAAATGTATTAAAATTATTTTGATGATATCTCTATCTCAAAAGATATTAATCTATAATTCATTACTAGAGTATATATTTAGTACAAAAAAATAATAAACTAATTAATTAAAGCAGGATAAAACTCAGTAATTGTGTTTGAAATTATAATAGTTATATAATCCAAAATTTTAAAATTTAAATATATATATTTTTTTGACTTTTTGGATCATGAATAATTTAAAACAAATAATAAAGAACATTAAATCAACTCTTCAAACCAATATCTAATATTTTCTAAACTAATGAAGGGAAAATTCTGAATGTCAATCTAGATTTGGAGTGTGTAAGATAGATTCCGGAGTAATAATTTTTTTATGCTAACCATGTTGATACGACATAGAATATTTATATTTAATTAATAATTTTACATCAATTTATCAAAATTTAATTCAAAATTAATTTTTTATATTAATACAGGGAACAACATATCGATTTAGTATATTAACCATCCTATCCACATATTCTATTTTTTTATTTATTATTTAGTATAAATTTATATATTTTATTATATTATGTGTCTAGGTGTTGAATTACATTCAAACACACACACACACAAGCTAGAAAGTCTTGTAAAATCCCCCCCCCCCAACAAAAGATATCCCACCCAACCAATAGCTTTGTTAAATTATATATTTTTGACTCAAAGGATCAGTGGGCATGAAGCCTGTTACATGGCACGTAGGCCCACAATTGGATGGCTTGAAGGCCATTCTGGCATAATGCATATGTCAACACCAGCAAGTCATGCCTGTGTCACCATCATGGTGATAAACTAAATGCCCAATGGCTGGAAATCCAACTTGGAAAAAATAGTGCTACTGCTGCAGTAACCTCCTATAGTGTCACTATAATACATGTGGAAATTTACTCTCACTAATATTTGAATTACGTGGTAAAATCTATATTATAACAAGTTTACACTTATTAAAAAATAATTAATTTGTGAATTATATTAGCATTTATGAATTTATAAAAATAAAAATAAATTAATAAAATAAATATATTCATCATATTTTAAAAATAAAAAAATTATTAAAAATCTTAAAATTATAAAATTTATGAAAACTACAAAATGATAAACATTAAGAAATGAATAGAGTTTTATAATATAAAAAATAATATTTTTTAGAAAATATTAATTTGTCTAAAATGAATATACTCAATTTTTTATTTATTTTTTCAGTTATTATAATATGGTAGTGTTGGTAACATAAGAATATGTGTAATTGATTTTATTTTATTCTGGATATTAATGACCTACCAAACTAATGGAAACTGATTGAGAAAAAACACAACTACATACTTGATTTATCTCCATCATTGATAATCATCTTCCATGGAAGAAAATATTATATACCATAAAGTATTATAAGGTCAATTACATCTACCACTACATAACACAATGAAAAGAATCAAAATTGTATTAAAAACACAAAAACAACTATTTGGTTCAAAAATAATTATCCCTTCAGTGGGGTGATAATTTCAAGATAAAAATAATGTCTCAAATGAAGAAATAAAAAAATAATCACCAGATATAATGTGGAAACCCCCCCCCCCCAAATAAAAGGGGTAAAATCAATTTGAGAATATAATGATATTAATAAGGTAAAAATACAGTTAAAGAATATCTCTCATTTGAAAATAGAGAAAACTAAAAACATTCTCTCTTGAATAAATGGAGGGATACCTCAAAAAATACCACACTCAATTATAAAACAAAGTGATAATGTTTATTGTGAGATTTAAATGATCAAAATTATTGCAGGGACATCCCATTTTATAAGATTACATCAACCTCCTTTGGTCTCTCCTCCTTTGAAAAAAAATAATTTTCTTTTTAAAAAACGAATTGGGGGAAATAAAGCTATGGATCCTCCCACTATGAACAAATTAAATGGGGGTTCCATTATTATTATTGTTTTTATTATTTTTATTGTTATTTTATATTCCCAAAATACTCTTGATATATATCTACGTGGATATATTTTTTAGAACTAATCATATATCCACACATCCTTTATATATTCCAAACATGCTAATCATGTCTCTATAAATCTCCTTGATGATCTAAAATATTTGAACATATAAAAGATAATCACATTTATTAGTAAATATTCCATATTTCCATTTTTTGAATTTCATGTATATACTCAAATCCTTCCTCCAGTACATATTAAACAAAATGAAAATTTACACCAAAATTATTCATCATGGAAGGAAAAAATGGATTTCATACCATGTGAAAGGAACTCTGAGTATCAAAAAGTAATGAAATATTCTCATGTATATGTTTGAGATCCTACAAAAAATCATTTAAATGACCTATTTTCAATCTCGTGTAGAAATAATGTACCCCAACTCAATCATGGATAACGCCACAATATAATAAAATTTTCAAATCCAACTCACTACTCCTCCTACATGAATAAACACATAACCAACTGTGGATTTTCTCTTATCAGAATCATCAAAAAATATGAATAAACATTGACATTGATAGTGATATCGAATTATATATATTGTAATGTACCTTCCAAGGCCACCATGATGTATCTTTGGATCCTCTTAACTGTGTTCTAATGCTTATGTCCCAGATTTTCCATGTATCAGATAACTACCTGCGCAACATATGGAATGTCCTTTTTAATTCAACCCATAGTGAACATCAGAATCCACATTACTGATGAATATGAAACTCAATACATTTATACTCACTCTTCTACACTGTTAGGACTCATCATAGAGTATATCTTGAAATTAATGGTTATATGGTTATATATTGTATTACAATCTTTCATGTTGAGGATATTCAAGAAATTCTCATGTAATTATTATATGATAGACAAATCTTCCAATTATTTTTGTTTCAGAGGATCTACAACCAAAAAAATATTTTTTTAGTCCAATGTTTTTCTAGTTTATATGGTTTTCCTTATGACTTTTCCATTCCTCGATTCTTGGGGGAGATTGTCAAGTCATTAAGTTGTCCTTATGACTTTACTCCTCCTTCTTGTTTTGAAAATCACAAAGACCTTATCTTAAGGAAAATCTTTTTTTACCCTATGCTTTGCCACTATAAGGAATAATTTCTTTCCCCAAGAAAATTTATCCATACCATTTTTTCATTGACCATATCATAAATTTAATAACATAAAAATTTTTATTGTAACCAAAACCTCGGAATCCAATAATTACCTAGATATGAAGCATTCTGTTCTAGAATCTGAATTCTCAGAATTCTGGTTGCGAACATTGTTGATTTCTACCTCCGAATTCTAATGTAGAATTCTAGTTACAAACTTCATTGAGTTCTAATTCCAATTTCTGATTATGAATTCTAGATACGAACTTCTCTAAGTTCTGACTCCGATGTTATCTGAATTCAGACTCCGAAATCTTAGGAGTTCTGACTCCGAATTCCCATCTACTTCGAATCCGAACATTGTATGTTCAGGTTCCGAATACCTGTGAATTCATGTTGCGAATTTCCTTGAAATTCAGACTCTGGAATTCCATAGAATTCATGTCTTGAATTCCTAGAAAACAGAATTTGAATATCTCTATATTATAGACTCTGAATTCATTTTTTTAGACTCCAAAATTTCATTTACAGATATTCTAAATATCAATTTTTAGTTATGCTTACACATGTTATAAAATGATGTAGTTCTTTTAGTTATCAACTAACTGTTGTTTGAGTGACACCTGTATAGGTCCCTCTGAAATTCAAAGAAAATATGACCATTCGAGGTTGGTGCTGACCATTATATGTTTTTCCAATAAATAATAGATCTTTCGGAATAGATCATCAGGGTTCTGTGACTCTAGAGACCACATACTGTTGAAGTGATTTCTAGAGAGAGAATTTCGTTTCTTTGTGTGTACTAAACTACTTGTTCAGATTTTCTTCGTGCGACTCCGATTGTTGCTATGTACAATCGAGAGAATCTGGGGATAGGATGATAGAGGTGCTGACTACCTTGATGTTGAGGTATTTCTTGCTCAGGAAGACAGAGGTACCTACTACCTGGTAGTTGAGGGCTTTCGGGGATAGTAAGACAGACTCTGATCTTCATATTGAGGGCCTATCCCGGTGTGGGTAAGATAGAATTTTTTGAATGTACAAATCAAGGGACCTTTATCCAGGTTGTTGGATACCCTTCTCTTTGGGTTAAAAGATTTACTACTTGTAATTTGTTTTGTTACAAGTTTTCCACTGCATTTGTATTTTAGAGGAAATTATAACTATCTTATACTTCTTTATAATTTTACTCTGATTTAGTTAGATTCTATATGCTTTAAGGTAGAAACTTAGTTGTTGTAAACTATTGTTAAGATTCATTTTCAGAATCACTTTTCTAGAATCAAGCAAGTTATTAGAACATAGAGGTGTTATAAATTTTTGTTATTAAAAATTTCCTTACGGATTTTTAAAGTATAAGATTCACCCCCCTATTGTATTTGAGCATATCATGTTTACATATTCAATCCTACAATTGGTATTATAGCGTATATCATACTCACATTCCATCTCAACAATTGGTATCAGAGCGATTGGTTCAATCTGAATTAATATGAAGATTAGATTAATAAGAGAAATCTACTTCTTATTAATTTCAAAATTGAATATTCGGAATATCATTTTCAGGATTCATACTTTTTTGGAATCTGTTTTTCAGAATCTTGTAGTTCAGGATCATATTTTTTTTCTTATAGATACTATTGTTCTATATTTTTCTGGCTTGGGAATATTTTCCTTGTTTACAAAATTTTACTATTAACATATTTTTTGTGTAAAGGCTTTTCATAAAGATAATAGGAATCAATGTTGGTTCCATAGACAATCTCAATCCAACCAGAACACCTATCTTTGATGGAAATGATTAAGAATGTTGGAGAGATTGAATAAAGACTTTAATTATCTACACTGGTGTTGGTAATTTTGTTATGAATATTGGAGGATATAAAATCCCTAACAAAGAAGTTAGTACCATTACCAATAACAAAAATCATGAATATCAACTGAATTATAAGGTATGCAATACTTTTCTTTGTTCTATGACTAGAAACATATATAGCCAAATTTCAGCTTGTGAACCAGCAAATTCTATATGGAAGAAACATGATGTTACTCACATTGGAACTTCCAAATTCATTGAAACAAGAAGATCCATGCTTAGAGATGAATATCATGGTTTCTGCTTTCCTTATGGGGAACCCATATGTAATGTAAAACAAAGATTCATGACTATTGTGAATAGTTTACAATCCATGGGTGAGAGAGTATTAGATGTTGAATCTCTTGTTGATAAGATCATAGACATCATGCCAAATGACTGGGAATCTAAGAGAAATGCTATTGATGAGAACAGAAAGGTTACTCAGATTTCCTTAGATGAATTGTTTGGAACTTTTCTTCAACATGAGACTAGAATGAAGAGAGATGCAGATAACATAAAAAAGAAGAATGAAAATGGCAGTGTTGCTTTTACTACAACTTCTAATCATATGATAGCCAAGACGCCTAGGAGAGTTACTAGATCCAAATATAAGAAAGTTGTTATCCAATCCGAATATTGTAGAAGTGACTCCTCAAGAAATGAATTTGAAAATCCTTCTCGAAGGATGAACAAGATAGTTGGACAGAAGAACTTTCATTCCAGATATAATAAAAAGGAAAAGATAGATAATAAAGATTCATAAGTCACATTTTACAAATGCAAGAGAGATGGACACATAACACCTGATTGTCATATTCTTAAGAGAAAAAAATGAAAGGAAATACATTTTGAGAGAACCATAAATAAGTATAACAAGGCTAATGCTAAGAAATTCATGATAGAAAATGACACTTGATCTTCTAGTGGAAGTGGCAGAAGTCATTCTGGAAAATGCTGAAAAAGATAAACCATCAAAGAATGCTGGAAAGAAAAGAAAGATGAAGGAATTGGAAGTAGAAGGAAAAACCCCTAAGTCTAAGGAATTCCAATCCACACCTCCTAAACCCAAGAAGCAGAAAGCCTACCCAGATGAGGTGGTAGCAAAATAGAGGGAGGATAAGAAGAATAGGAAATCAGGGGAGCCACAGTTTGGTTTGGATCCTGCTGAGGCTAAGCCCTTAAAAGAATAAACTATGGAAGAGCTTGAGATGCAATCCAAAGAGAAGAAGAAAAATAATAATATGATAGAGGTAGAAATTTTTCAATGCCTTCCGAGAGATACCAAAGTAGCATCAGAGAAAATTCCAGTGCCACAATCATTCTTGACGGATCCTTTACTTGAGACTCCAGGGAATAATTTCTTCACCCAGGAAAAAGCTAATGAAAATCTTGTTGAATAAGTGGAAGAAGTGGAAGAGGTGGAATAGTAATAAAAAGGAAAATAAGAGAGTTCTAACATAAGTGACCATATAAAGCAAGTTGAAGATTATCAAGACAAGGGAACCCCATCTGAAAAATTGTCACTCCAAACTTCTGTAGCGGAATCCTCTAAGCTTGTCACTCCAGAGAAAGATGAAGAGAAGGATGGAAGGAAGGGTGAATAGAAAGGTGAAGAAGAATTAGAAAAATTTTCTGAAGAAGTAATTCTAAATCATGATTTCAATCATCCTGAGGATGTTGAGGCTAGAAATCAGAAAGAAGAAGTTGATAAAGATAGAGTTCTGAAACTGTCTGATAGCGAGAATGAATCCTCTGATGAGGAAGCCATACCAAGAATTGATAAGGGAAAACAAGTGTCAGTTGATACTCCTAGAAAATCAACATTGAAGAAGAAGGTGGTTTGTTGGAACTTCAAATAGGAAGCTTTTTGAGATAGAAAAATATGACTCACCAAGCAGAGTCTCAGATTCTGAATCATCTTCGGTTAGTCAGGATTTTGTTAAACAATCCTTGAAGAATCTTTTTGACTCCATTCTGACTTTTTCAAGCATAGACTCTAGGTGCCAGATGCTTCAACATTCTCTTAATTAGAAATAAAAATTGGTGTCCATAGTGATGGACATGTGTGTAAAAAAGGAATCATATTTCAAAACTTTCCTCATAGGCTATGAAGCTCACAGGAAGTCATGTAAGAAGATAACCAGCTGGTCAAAGAGGTCAATTCAAGAAATGGGTGAGCTTGATCAATTTCAAGAAGATTTCAAGGATGCTTTTGATGCCGAAGACACCAAAATCAAGGATCATAGAAACAGATTTATGGAAAAGCTAAATCCTGAACAAAATTCACAGATCCATGATGTAAAAGATATGAATGGAGTGTTGATTTAGGTTTTCCAAAGGCAGAAAATAGATAGGCATCTCCAGATTGAGTGCGAATAGAAGCTTGTGAAGCAAGTTGAGCTGCTGAAGGCTCAAGAAAAATTTATTAAGGCATAGGAAGAGATAATAAAAGCTCTAGATATGAAAGATGAGGAAAATCACAAGGAATTCAAAAAGCTAAAGAACATAGTTAAGAAGATGATGCCCAAAGAAAAAGAAGAAAAATAGACCAAATATGATCTTTTATTGTATCTGTTTTTCCTTGTACAAATTCTTCCAGTTATAATGAAATTGTGGTTTCTTATTTTGTTCAGTTGTTTGTACTAATATTTCAAGTACCATATTTTTTCCATTCCCTCAATCTCTTTTTGTAAATCACAGAGGGGGAGAAGGAAAAATAATTCTAAAGGGGATAAGGTAAAATATTTATAAGTATGTAAGAATTTTCTCTAAGTAAGGGGGAGTTTATCTAAGAAGAGTTTTTTCATTATGAATATTTTCTCATTCAAATAAAAACTCCCATTCCAGAAATCTAAGAACATGATCCTTATAGTTCCAAATCCAATATGGAAGATAGTCGTATTCATCTTTTCCAATGTGAAAAGGGAGATAAGCTTCATTTCAAAGTCTATATTTTTTTAAGACCTTATACTCCTTTTTGTAAGGTTTTTTGTGCTTTCAAAAAAGGGGGATATGGTTGAGTCAATAAGGTTTTCCTTATTACTTTTCTCTTCCATCATACTTGGGTGAGATTATCAATTCATTAAGGTGTCCTTATGACTTTACTCTTTCTTCTTGTTTTGAAAATCACAAACACCTTATCTTAAGGAAACTCATTTTTTACCCTATGTTTTACTTCAATAAGGAATATTTTCCTCCCCCAATAAAATTTATCCTTACCATGTTTTCATTTCTCATATCATAATTTAACTAAGTGTAAAATTCGAATTGTAACCAAAAACTCGGAATCCTATAATTACCTTGATATGAAGAATTATGTTCTAGGATCTGAATTCTTAGAATTCTGGTTACGAACTATGCTGAGTTCTAACTCCGAATTCTAAATCATAATTCTGGTTACGAACTTCTCTGAGTTCTATCTCCGAATTCTGATTATGAATTCTGGATATGAACTTCTCTATGTTCTGACTCCAATGTTCTCTAAACATAGACTCTGATCCCTTATGATTTCTGACTCTGAATTCTCATGAAATCTAACTCTGATCTTTGTAAGTTCAAGTTTGAATACGTGTGAATTAAGGTTCTGAATTTCATTGCAATTTAGACTCCAAAATTCTATAGAATTCAGGTTCTCAGTTCCTAGAAAATAGAATCTGAATATCCTTTTATTATAGACTCCAATTTCAATTTTGGTTAGACTCCGAAAATTCATTTATATTCATTCTGAATATCAGTTTTTGGTTATGGTTACACTTTTTATAAAACGATGACGTGCTTTCAGTTATCAACTAACCATTGTTTGAGTGACATGTGTATAGGTCCCTCCGAAATTCAAGGAAAATATGACCGTTGGAGGAGGGAGCAGACCGTTAGAATCTGTGCCTATAAAATAGGATCTCTTTTGAAAGTGCTCATGAGGGTTCTGTGACACTAGAGACCACATGATATTGAAGTGATTTATAGAGAGATAATTTCATTGCTTTGTGTGTAGTAAACTAATTGTTCAGTTTTGCTTCGTGCGACTCTGATTGTTGTTGTGTACAATCAAGGGCTTCTGGGTATAGGAAGACAGAGGTTCCCACTACCTTCAAGACGAGGGCCTCCTTGCTGAGGAAGATAGAGCTCCCAACTACCAGATAGTTGAAGGCTTATGGGGATAGCAAGATAGACTCTGATCATAAAATTGAGGGCTTACCCTGGTGTGGGTAAGACATAATTTCTTGAAAGTATAAATCAAGGGACCTTTATCCAAGGTTATTGGATACCATTATCTTTGGGTTAAAAGATTTACTACTTGTTACTTGTTTTGTTACAAGTTATCCGCTGCATTTGTATTGTTGAGGTAAGTATAACTATCTTATACTTCCTTATCAATGTACTCTGATTTAGTTAGATTATATACGCTTTAAGGTAGAATCTTAGTTGTTGTAAACTTTTGTTATGTTTCATTTCCGGAATCACTTTTCTGGAATACAGCATGTTTTTAGAACATAGAGGTGTTGTGAATTTTGGTTATTCAGAATTTCCGTAGGGATTTTTAAAGTATACAATTCACCCCCACCCTTTTATTTGAGCATCTCATGTTTACATATTCGATCCTACATTTGGTATTATAGATTATATCATACTCACAAACCATATCAACATTTTTAAATATCAAACTATTTTTTTCTGAATGTGCCTTTGTATCCCAAATTGGATAAGTTTTTGGGCTTACATCTAACATGCCAACCACATACAATATCAGAATCATAAAATCCTTACCATCTAGACCGTTATAATATCTCCAAGTATCTGAATGAGGTCTATCATATCCATGGCTTGTGATTTAAAAACGATTGGTTTACCAACACCTCAATAGAAATTTGAGACCATATATATATTTTTTCAACCTGTAAACTATATCCTCGTTACATTATTCCATAAAATTATATGCTTTGATAATATATATTTATTCCTAAAGTTCCCCAGGAAGAAAATCTATTTTCAAATTTATCTACTCTTCATATTGTCTACATGTAACACACATGTCCAAAAATAAACTAAGATTATTCATTCTAACAATAGGTGAAAATATTTTATTTTATTTAATACCTTCCTTTGGTGCATATCCCTTGACCAGTAGTCTTGCATGATATTTTTCAGCTATTCCTTTTCGTACCTCTTGATCTTGATGAACAATTTGATACCAATATCCATCCTTTTGTGTGGTAATGGGATAAGATCCAAATACTTATCCTTTTATAGTGAATCAAGTGCCTCCTCTGTCACCTCCATAAATGATTATATGTCCAATCTCTGGGTCGCCTCCATAAAAAATGATGGATATCCATCCTCTATTAATAATAAATTTGTATCATTACTCAAAATGTAATAATTTCAGTTCTATATTAGTGTTTTTTCTCATGATCTGACATTTCTAGTTTATGATAATCTTATACTTGATCATTCTGCTCTGGTAATGCCTTGGAAGAAATTAATTCATTGTTTTTTCAACCTCCACCTAGACTATTGTAGTTTTCTAACTCAATAAATATATATATCAATCAAAATATCCATATTTTCATTGGAAAAAATGACATCCCTATTGATGATATTTTTTTTGGAAGTGGGTCACACAAATGATACCCTTTTCTCGATCACCATATTGCAAGAAGATAAATTCCCTAGATCTATAGTCCATCTTCGATCATTCATGGAAATTAAAGAGCTCATACATAGGACATCCAATTGAATTAAACTGAGAATAGTTAGTGAGCTTACAATTCCACTAATTCATTAGTGTATTCATATAAATTTTCACTAAGGGAGATTGATTGATTATGTAGTATGTACTAATCAATTCTTCTTCCCAAAATAACTTTGAAATTCAAGAAATATTTAGCAACACCCATATCATATCCAATAAGGTTCTATGAATTAACTCTTTCGTACAATTCTTCTAAAGATTGTATGTCTATTGAATTTGAATGATTATTTTTACTTATGAATTTATAGTAGAAATTCACTATGTTTTTGATGTTTTATAAGGGAAAATCATTTAACATGCTAATTATCTCTCAACCCAAAAGGCATCAAACAACTTTTCCCACCCAAGAAGTGCTAGTTGGCCAAGCAAACCCAATTGGGAGAACCATCAGGGGTGGAAGGAGGAAGATCATTTTTTTCATAGTGATCGCATATAGAGGTTAGGCTAAATCCTGTTGGGGCTATGCGTGTCAACTTTGTCATATTTTTAGTGAGAGTGAGGATGTGGGGTCCCATCCTCGCTACTATATTTTGAGCAAAAGGGTCCACATAATGTATTATATGGGTGATATCACTCGTGTGAAACTTTGGCGTGGGATAAGAAGCATATATGTTTTTTTCACCACTAATATGTAAAATATAATATATAAGTAATGTATAAATAATAAATTTTTTAAAAATAAATTATTAAAGGATAAATAAATAATAAATAATATATAATCAATTATGAATAAATAAATAATAAATCAATAATAAATATATAATGAATAACTAATTGATAATATTTTAATAATAAATTAGTAACATAGTAAAATTTTAACGAAAATTAAATATAAATAAATAATGAAAAAATAAATAGGACATAAAAAATAATGGAAAATATATAAATATTAAACAGTATATAATAAATAATTATGATGTTAATAATAAATAGATAATAACATAATAATAAAATAAAATAAAATAAAAATAAATTAATAAATATCGTGTACATAACAACTAAATAATAAATACATAATAAATAATAAATAAATAATAAAAAAATAATAAAAAAATAATATATATATTTAATAAGTAAATATATATTAAATAATTCATAAATATTACATCAATAATAGATAAAAAATAAATAAAATAATTAAATAAATTTTAAATAAATAATAAATAAATTATAATATAATATTAAAAACATACTAATTAATTAATTAATAATTAATTAATAAAAAATACATAATAAGTAATTACTTATTTATTTTAATTTCTAATAAAAATTAAATAATAAATGATAAATGATATCAAATAAATAATAAATGAAATATAATAAATAATAAAGAACAAAATATAGTTATTTAGCAAATAATTTAATAAAAAAATAAATCAAAAAATATTCAAAAAATAAACAACAAATAACAATTCAATAAATAATAAATAATAAATAATAAATTCTTAAAAAATTATTTAAATATATATACATATAAAAAAGTTTATATAAATATATATAAACACAAATATATGTTATAAAAATATGTATAAGAACAATAATATATAAAACTATATATTAATATAAAGATATATAAAGGGAAGAAAATATAAATACCTTTATATATATATTTACCCATATATGGTATAAAAATTCATAAACATAAATATCTTTAAATATTTATAATTATATATGAATTTGAAAAAATATTCATAAATTTTTATAAATGGATATATATAATTGATAATAATTTAATAAATGGGGGAAAATCATAACAATTATAGCACCATAAAATCAATATGAATGTAAAACATTTGAATAAAATAATAAACGACATAAAAAGCATATTAAGACACTCTTAAACAAAGAAGAAATCTCATTGAATCTGTATGATATATATATATATATATATTTTTTAAATATATTTAAATAGATTATATATTATTATTCATTTACATATATTAAAATATAAGTATATATATATATATATGTGTGTTTATCGAAACACATGGATATTTATATATAAGCATTATTTATATATGATATATATATACATATTCATTTAGTTTTACTATGAATTCATTTATATACAATATTTAATGATAACGATATATTTACATAAAACTGAATTTATATATGACTTTATATATAGAAATATTTACATATATATTTATCTGCATATATTAGAATATACACAGAAATGTAATTTTTTTATTGACCCACACATGTTTATATATAATCATTACTTATATAGGAATATTATACATATTAATGCATTTCTATAAGGTAAATAAAATAGATAATTATTTACATTAAATGAAATGAATAATAAGTATTTATTTCAATATTGTTTATATATTTACAAAAATGTTTCTTTGTAAATATGTATTTAAAAAAGTGATTTTTTATAAGTAAATATAATACAATATGAATATATTTAATTAAAAAATTAATTGTGAAAAATGATAAAAATTCATAACCATAATGTCAATATTAATTTATTATATGTGAATAAATGCACTCCCTCACTAAAAAGGAAATAAGACCTACTTAAACAAGGCTGAAATTCCATAGTTGAAAAATAAGGATACCACAACATAAAACTAGGATTTAGAGGCCTTATGGGCCTTTTTTCCTTCAAAATTGTGATGGTGATTTCCCTAGTCACAAGGGCATAGAGCTGACCACATTTTTTATTTTGATATATGGTAGAGCCCAAGTAGACACCCATATCAGATGTTATTGTCATTTAACGTCAATGTTCGATTTCTAACTTTTCTTGAAACTATAATAAATTTTCATCATTTAATTATTATAAAATATAAATTTACTTTTTTTAATTCATTTCTTATGGTTTTACTTGACATGTTGTGGAGGTAAAACGGGTATTCAGATCAAAAGATAAATTCATTTGATTCAAATGACTTATTTTCAACTTATTAAAGATTTGTTTTATGTTTCAAATTATTATTAACTAATAATTATTAATATTTATTAATTGATACATAATAATTAATTAAAAATATAAGTAACAAAATATATTTGATAGTAAATAATAAATAATAAATAATAATTATATAATTTATTTAAACATTCCATTTAATTTAGAAGATGTTTTTGTTAAACCAACATTAAAAATGAATTTATCTTTTTTTAAAAAAATGGAAAATATATATTAAAAAATTTATTGGAGTTTTTCAGATCATTTTGTAAATCCCACCACTAAATATTATCTCAAATAAAATTTAATTTTTTTTATTCAAAAATACTGAAAAAAGATGCTAAATTAGTATTTTATATAATGTATATCCATGGAGTCCTCAATAACATGGAATAAGTACTATATGATGGAAGGAAAAACATGTGGTGGTTTAAATTGTGACACTCTTCCCACAATAAGAATATGGAAGATAAGTGGTACTTCTCATCAAGAGGTAGACAAATCCCATATCCCACTTTAGGGATCAATCCAAGACTTATCCGTATTTTATTTTATTTTTAGGAATTTTTCATTATTAGGAATTTGTTTAGGAATATATTATGATTCATCCCAATACACCTATATTTTTTTGATCACATTGAAATGGAAAATGGTTTATAATGACTTATTTTCTATTGTAGGCCCATGATGAAACCAGGAAGCACCGAACAACTAAGAGATGATTAAATATTCATATGGAAGGTGAGGAAATTATTAAGTTCATTAAGTTATATTGAATAAATATTTGTTGTAAAAACATATTTTTAAAAGGAAATTCCATTATCCATTTTAAACAATAAATTCATGACACATTTAAATTTTTTCTTGAATGAATTGAACTATAAGACTTGAATTTATTAAGACCCCTATAATTACCTATTTTAAATTTTGTATATGATTAGATTAAATTAGTAATATGGATAATTTAATGATAATAAAAAGTCATGGATGTTAATTTTAGGAATTTTAATTTGATGGAATTTGCTGATTCATGTAAATGAGATTTCCCTTCCATTTTTCATACTTAGAATTTTTAAAATTCATATTGATTTTTTAATATTATTATTCACTCCAGGAATGATTATCCAATTTCATGTGTTCCATTCATGATATTATTTCTAGACTACAGACTTCTCATTCTATCTTTCATATATTTCTTGAGTGTTCTTAGGGAATGTCTCCAAATAGAACATTCGTTGGAACATGTTGATGTTATAACTTTTAAATGTCACATTTAATCTTATTGATGAATTTTCATTAAAAGTGCCTTATCCTTGGTTCCAAAGTTTTACATTGATATCTTTCCTCTAAATGGAAAAATGGAATTAACCTTTATAGGAACTATCCACATTAGAATCCATTATATCCATTCCTATCATCCTATTATCATTTTCATTATGTTTTAATTTTGATGTGTGGTGGTGAGGGAGTTCATTGTAAAACATATGTATTAAATTTTAAGGGGACTGTGTGGTGTTGATATTTTGGGTATTTGGAAAGTATAATGATTTATCCATTGTACTTATCTTGCTTCCCCTCTTGAATAAAAAATAAACAAATAAAAAATGAAAAAAAACATGCATTGGGACTTGGGAGAACAAAAAGTCACCATTATTAGATAGATAATTTTTATCTTATGCTTTTGGTGGTGGATGTGGGATTCGTTTAAATAATAACATTAAATTAAGTAAAAAATCTATAAATTTTTTTTTAAATATTTTAAAAATAGAAATCAATTTAACAATGTTAACATTGTTAATAAGGATTTAATAATTCATAACCTTTATTTTGAATTATGTGAAGTGGGATTTATCACATTGAAGGGAATATTTTCATTGAGAATATAATTTTGATTTCATACACTTTGATTTAGAGACAATAGACAACTTTTGACTATTTCTATATTTCACCTCAATCTCTACCAACATTACCCCTCAAACTATTTAGAGTATTTATTACAATGTCCTCATGATTTCCTATTATTTTTATCTTTATAATGTGGATGATGTATATCCTTGGAAATATTATCTGTCGGTTATATATTAAAGGAATAAGGAAAACTATACTTCACTTTGTACATTAATGTGTGGTAGATCATGACTAGGAACGTTTAATATTTTTGAATTGAGGCCCTGTAAGGAATAAAAATTGTAGTTTCATAATATAAAATGGAAAATGTAAATTACTTGAATTTATTGTTACATTAAAAAATTGTAAGTTAAATTGGTGTTTTTGGTGGAAATTTAATTTTTTTTTCATTGATGATAATTTTTTAATTGTTTTCAAATATAAATATTGATAAATTTGTTTTCTTATTTAATTTATTTTAGTGATGTCTTCTTTAGGATAACTGTAATTCATGTGTGGGTGTATTTGATGCACTCATTTTTACATATACAAATCTAAGAGTTTGTTAAAGGATTTCAAATATTTTAAGAAAATTTAACTATCTAATTATTTGTTTATTTAAAATTTTGGAAATTACATTTTAATAAAAAATGAATGAAAATTAACAAAATACATTAATTTAGAACATTAATTTTACATATTAATTTATGGTTGAAATATTCTATGTGTTTGTTGTATTTAATGAAAAAATGGAAAATACCAACTATCCCTCAATCTATAGGGCTGCAGCCACTTATCCATCCCAAGAAGGTCCAAAAATCCAAGAAACCCAATAGAGAGAGCCTTCATGGTAGGTTAGAGGATGGCCATTTCATGTGAAATGAGTGCACCTAGAGGTTGGGCCAAAGCCTATCAGGCCCATTCATTACATCACGATCCCATGTGTTGGGTGAGGGTGTATATGGGTTCCCATCCCCATAGAAGGCTTCTAAGACAAGGGATCCATAGAACGTATTATATGGGGGATGTATCCCATTCAAGACTCTGATGTGGGATGGCTTTCAAATAGGTATTGTTCCGTAATAAAAAATGTTTTTTCCATAATTAAGTCTCAAAAACTTCTACCATAATATTTCTTTGATTCTACCCCCACCACCTATAACCCTCTACACCAATGGACTACAATCTAAACATTTCAAGAAATTACATATTTAATGGCTGGAAATCATAAGCTTCAGAGAAGAATAACTATCATGAAATTGGATCACCATGAATAATCATAAAATATTCAAGAATTATCAGTGAAACCTATTTCAATGATAATTATTTTCTGATTGAAAAACAAACTCGATTCAGCCACTGTGATGACTGGATGGCTTGTGGAATATGTATAGAAAACCGTTAAAATGTAGATATCTACACAATAGTTGAGTCAATATTATCATTAAAAGAATTTGTAGTAGAATATATACTGTGTCATGGAGATAATATATACTCTATATCCATAAATAAAAAGAAAAACGTGAGGATGGAATTATGTTTTAGTGTTTGTATTTCATTGTGGGGGTGCTCAATTCGATAGTTCCAATATTTTATGAAAAATAGACAATGGGTTGATAACCCGTGGAGAGTGGAGATATATCATTGAGATGTGAACATAGGAAGTGGCCAATGATTATGAATATATGGGTGATATGTCATAGATTACACACTACACAATATCCACTCAATTAAGGTACATGTTATGGTGAAGCAACCATACCCACACTGTAGGGGTTTGTTTCTCTATGATATTAAAATACTTATTATCTTTTCAGAATCTACACAATGATTTAAAATTGATATATAAGAATTTTAGATACAAATATAATGTTTAGTAGATGAATATATGAGTCAAAAAAAGATAAGAATAAATTTTAATGGAGAGATATTGGCTAATAATTTTCATATAAACAACCGGGGTGATGTGCCACATAAGAAAATATAGAGCTTCATTGTGAGTCTACTAAAGATTTTATTGATGTATTATATTATTTTTTCTTCATTTTTTGTAACTCATACATTTTGTTTAAAATTAATTTTCAATTCTATTTAATTATATATATCTCTTTTTTATCTATTTCACATTCTATTCCATTGTGATATCATATACTCACAATGTAGATCATCTAACCTAATGCTTATATTTTGGGTATATATACCGGGTTCTATAATTATGTTCTTTAATAATTTATATTTTAATTTATTTGTTGGTGAGTGATGTAGAGGTGTAAAATTGTGGTGAATTTCCATGGCAATATGAATATTTAACTAACCTATATTCCTTAGTTTATATCTATCACTCCATTATATGGATAAAAATAATAATAATATATATATGAGGTATTTAATTGATGAAACAACTTATGATAGATTTGGTTCATTAAAGGTTCCACACTCTTGATTATTGTGTGTTATTACACTCGATTATAGGGGAGGTACATTTTATTGTTCCATATGATTCTCCTAGGTAAGAAATATTTCACTCTCAATAAATTAAACGATATTAAATTTTGAAAGAGATTTCTGAAATGAATTATCAAATATAATTATAAAAAAATATATGAATAATTAAGGAACCTGGGAGACTAAACCCTAGTAATAAGACCAATTTTTCTGTCTTCATACTCTTTTACATAAATATGATTTGGATTTGGATTTTCATTCATTTTTTCACATGTTCTTTTATTTCATAAAATAATAAAACACAAGAAAGTAGATTATGTGAATTAGAATTAGTGTGTAAACAACTATAAATCTCTTTAAGTGAGATGACCTTTGTTATCCATTGTTCTACATGAGGAAAATAAATAATAGATTTTGTTACTTCCTATGATAGGCATGTAAATTCAATAACATTGTTAGTCCTCAAACACTTGATCCTCTTTCTAGATTCATGTTCCTTCCATGATTTGAATATTTTGAAGACTTTGAAGACATATTATTTCTTCTTGATCAGATACACCTAAAATCTATTTAAATAGTTATCAGTGAAAGATACAATGGACCTTACTACATGCAACGATACAACCTATTGTTAGAAAATATCATAATCGATCAACTCCAATATATTTGTGCCCCTAATTATAAATGTTATGAGCTATAACTTGTGTTTATTACTCTGAACAAAAATCATAGAAATAGATATGCACAAATTTATAATCCTAGACATCATCTTTTTATTATAAAAAGTCATTAGGCCTTTTCATGCATATTACCGATCTTTTGATTCTATAACATTTTCGAGGCATCTATTATGGTTATTGATGTGAAAACTATCACCACATCCTTGTATAATTTATCCATAAATATGTATAGGTTCATTGAGATCATTTTTTCCATCATCTCCATAAAAACACAATTCAATATATACATTATCCCTTTCATAGAGTGAGTCTTGCATCTAATACCTTCAAATTATCTAGAGGAAAAAATGATCCTCTTGAGGACCTTTACATGGAATACTACATGAATGTTTCAAACTATGCTATTGTGCATATTTAATTAGATGATTCTAAATCCAAAAATATTCAAGGTATGATCCTTACCTATGTAAAATATTCCATATTATATATTTTTATACTAATTACACTATTCCCCTTGAGTAACCATGTTTCATGTCTCTCCTAATTCAGTAATCCATGTATAGGTGAGATGTTTTCTAACGTCAGTAGTCACCATTGCTTCACAAACTATTATGTTCCAATTTCTAAAATTAATCACAACATTTCCTTATGATTTATGTTCCCCTAAATTCTTTTTACAATATTATTTGCTGACATTCCCCCTCTTACAACAATTTTAACATATGTTGTTTTTCATCTTTTTATTTTATTTTTACTATCTAGGATTCTAGATAGTACTTGAACTACACACTATTATTCTTCCTCATTCCATAAAAATGTTTCATTATTGTCTAATATTATATTTCTATCTTCTTTTCTCTTTCATAAAATTTCTTAGTGAAGAACCACAACTATAACATCACTAAAGAGAAACATAATCATTAGGATATTTTTGTTGATGTTGATGTTATGTTGATCCTAAAAATCTAGGAAAAATTAGAGTAGAATCCTCACATGTGTGGTACAAATTTATTTCGCAATTATATAATCTTGGTAATTGGATAATTCATGATGTTTTTGTAGTCTTTAATTACCTACTACTACTCCATTAGATGTGTGTATAATTTTTCCTTCATGAATAATTTGTTTTACTGTGACTTTGCTTAATATATCTTTTTCCGAGTATCCAAAATTTTCTATTCCATATTATTCTCCATAATATTTTATATGACTTCATCCTCTAAATCCAAATGGATATTGGTAATAAAATTCTCATCTATATCATTCCTTTTCTCCTACATCAGACCCACTATTTTTTTCAATATCATATATGCAATTATATTTCTACCGCACCACCATCATCTTCATTTTACAGAATGAAAAAATATTTATAGTAAAATTTTTGATAGTAAATTTCATATCTATATATTAACATTTTAAATCCATGACCTCTATATGATATAACCTTCCCTTTGATAAAATTTATTGGATTGAAAATATTTATCCCTTTAATGTGGAAAAAATTGCAACATAACAAATAAACTCTAATATATGGAAATAAAAAAACATCATATATAACATAGATAAATCCATAAAATGAAAAGGGTTAAACCCCACTGAAAAAATAGTAGGATCTCACTGTGGTAGAAGTGAGTTTATAGACTATATCTAAGTTACATGTTGAGAAAAATAATAAAATCCCCTTTTGAATAAATAGAGAAACACCTCAAAAAATACCACACTCAAATATGAAACTAGAAAATGATGTGTCATTGTGATGTTGAAAATGAAAACTATTAGGGGAGATTCCATTTTATAGGATAACCTCTCCCTCCATTAGCCTCCCCACTATTGACCAAAATAAATGTCTTCTTCCAAATTTAATGGGGGAATAAAGGTAGGTAACCATCGAATTTCCACAAATTAAATGGGGCGACCATTATTATTATTATTATTTCCTCTCCAAAAAAATTCTCTCGACACCATTGAATTGACCCCAGAACCCACCCCTCATCCCTTAAACCCAAACCACCCAACCATTAATAGTGGAGCAAATACTTTATTGTAATAATATATTCTTATAATATTTTTATTTATTTTTTTGAATGGAAATAAAAACATAATATTCATATAGAATATATATTTGTGAGTTTAAATAAATTCCCCTCAAAAGAATTTTATTTAATATTTATTAATGATTTCATACTACAAATTAGTAGCTACATTTATTAAATAATTTTATTGATGAAAATCATTATTAATTTTTTTTATAATTAGATATTTAAAAATATTTCAATAAAAATTTAAATTTTAAAAATAAATAGTATTCAGTTAGAAATTAAAATTACATTACTCAGGTAAAAAAATTCAAATACTAAAAATTATAAATAAAAATATTATTTAAAAATGTAGAAATAAATAAATTAACAGTTTAATTATCTTAAAATTTTAAAAATTAAATTACAATTTTTCTATTCATAATTCAAATAAGTAATTTAGTTTAAAATTAAATAAATATAGAAGTTCAAAAATATTTATTTTCAATAATTTAATAACTTGTTGACGTCTCGATATTTATTTATTTGAAAATGTAAAATACACTTTATTTTTTATAATAAATAAATAAAAAATTTATAAAAATTTATTATATATAAATTTATATAAATTTTATAAAATATTTAACAAAAAACATTGTTCTATAAGACGGTAAATTTGAATAACTAATAATGTCATATTTTCTAGCCATGTAGAAAACTCAACCCTAAAAAATTTCAATAGTAAAATACAAATAAATGATATTTAGAAAATATAAAAATGGAATTAATATGATATTAATATGCGAAATTGGAATATATTATTAATTATATAGTTTTCAGTATCTTGAAATTATTATTTGAATAAAAATTTTCAATTATATTACATAATTGAAATATTATTTTAGAAAATAACTCCATAAGAATAATTCCAATTGATTTTATATTATGAAATATTATATTTTTGTACTATAATATATAATAATAGATATAAAATAAAAATTAACATCTTTTTTGTTTTTTAAAATTTTATCCATAAATAATATTAATCTATGAATTTTTTTTGTCTAGTAGTGTACCCTTTAGATTTTCAATAGAAGCCGGAAGTGAAGTGCATAATGTTATCATGACATTACTAGTTTGTTATCAAAATTTAATTTACCACCAATTATTCTTAATAACATCATATTTACAGTATTAAAAAATTAAAAAACAAATTATATTATCATTGATTTTCATTTTTCATACAAATAAAAAAATGTACATGAGATTAACAAAAAATGGTAAATATAGTCAATTATTTGATTATACCATGTAGTTTTATCCTTTCATGTTAGTTTTATGATAATATTTTTAAAAATATTCAATTCAATGTGAAAAAATATATAAATTAATATATATAAATTATAAATTTGAAATAAAATATTTTGCATGTTTGAAATGCTATTTATTTTTCTAAACATGTTAATATACAATGGATTATTTAATATCATTTTCATTCAATATAATATAACTAATTTCAATACAATTTCATAATTAATTTTATATTATTTTCATATGAGATAATTTACCAAATTCAAATCAGTAGTTTAATAAAAAAAATTATATAGGATATTATTTTCTCAATAGATAATAATTTGATTATCCCAAAATCTTTTTACTAATTTTTTGTATAATTTTTATTTTGATTTATTTTTTAAAAGTTAATATTGTCATATTTCAATATAAATCATATTTATTTAGTGGATTTATAAGATGAATAAATATAATATATTTATTTTACTGAGTATGTAATTATGTTTTCCAAATAATATGTTGTGTTTCAATTATTTTATTGATGAGTTTTTAAATGATTTCAATATAATGGAAATTCAAAGAATTTGGGAAATAAAATAAGGAATTTAGTGAAAAAATGTGTGGTGATAGAGACTAAATGATAAAATACACAATGTTTAACAATTCAATATAATAATTTCCCCCAAATAGATTTTCAAACCAAGAGTTAACAAACATTCACTAGGGATTTAGAAATTTAATACAAGCTTGTTGATGGGTATGGGTCATCATCCTGTTTTTTGGCTATTGAAGGCCCTAAATGTTTTCCCTTAGCTTTAGAGAAGAAATATACTTGTAAAATAAATACATAATAATCAAAAATTGTATTAATTAAGGATAACTATTGTGAGGTTGCAAATTCAAATACATTTCATTTCATTTCCCTTCAAATAACAAATTCCAAAACCATTTTCTATCAAATTTCCTATGTTCTTATTTTTTTTATTAATCTAATCAAAGTTAATTTATTTTTAAGATTGAGTTATTTTTCCTTGATAATTCTTATTTTATAATTAATATTTTTTAAAAAGTTAATTTTAACTCAAAATAACGTTTAGAGAATATAAGGGTAATGAAACCTTAGAAACGTCTTTCCCAAATCCCTATGTTTTCTTGCATAAAATTATAATCTCAAAGATAATATAACAATTTTATAAACAAATTATCATAGTGTCATATAATTTTTCTTTTGATATGATTGGTCTAAAAATAATAGTTATAATTCTAGAAATATTTTTGAATAAATAGAAAATTTATAAATATCAATTTTATTTTTAAGTAACAAGTCATTTGCTAAAAAAATAAAAAATTTCAAAACATAAATCAATAACTTAAATATAATAGTCATAAAACAAAAGTTTCATGTTTTTTACAATAAAACTATATCAAAATGAAATATACTTTGATAATTTATCAACTTTACGAAATTAAAATGTTAAATAATTGTAAACATAAGTCAGTGAAGTTGATCATCGGTTGGAGAAATTGATTAGTGAAAGTGAGAAAGTGAATGAGATGAGTATGGCTAGGAATGTTTTCCCAAAACATTTTTCCTATTACTATACACATTATTAATTTTTTTAATTTGGATCAAGAGGTAGATGTTTGTCTTGAAAGAGAGAATAGGTTCGGAATATTCTAATCTAAACTAGATAAAAACAAAAATTGGGTGGGTTGGTTAGACATAGGTAGTAGATCACCTACTATATTAAGAAATACTTTTTTTATGAAAAACTATCCACTTATATGAAAATTATTTTTAAAAAAATCATAAATAATAAAACCCATCAAACATAATTTAACCATGATTCAAAATCATAAGCAAGGATTTAAATGAAATATTCATTAAAAAACCATATAAATTCTTTATTAAGGGTTAAAACAAAATAATTTCATATCAATTCTTTCTTCTGGATCAATTCAAATGATTCAATGATTCTGAGTCCATAATGTGAAATAGTAGGCATGTTGAGTTGTCATGCCTTTTTTATTTGTGAGTTTTCCCCTCACCAGAGTCATCGTATTAACATCCCATGAGGTTTTCCCTCACTAAAATAATCATAATCTACATCTCATAAGGTAGACTGTTGTTAAAGTTATATTAGTAATCCCTTGATGTGTCCCGTAACTAAAATGTTCTTACTTGTATCACATTTCAAATTAAGTGAAAATATTTATTTCAACCTTCAAGAATATAATATTTCTTTAAAGATATTCATTATCATATCATTTGAAAACCAATGAAACATCATTTAATTTCATTTATTTGGGTATAAATTAAATCTTATATCTTAAAATCATAATGTCATTAAATTATTATGGAATCCATAATTTATTCATTTAATTGACATCATGAATTTTACAATATCAGTCGAGAGAGAGTGAAAAAAATAAAGAAGTGGTTCTGTAAAAATATGTAAAATACAATGTAAACTTTTGTCACATTATGTTCCTTTTAATATTCTCTACTGATAATTTAATTTTTTTTAAAATATTTTTATATATATTTATTCATCTCAGAATAGAGGCATATATGTATATATATTGGATATAGAATTTTTATTATTATATATCTTTTCTCTTGTGGTGCTAAATTATAAGATTGATTGGTTCAAGCTTACCTCAATAATAATTAATGGTTGAATAATATTTGTATTATATTTTTATAGATTTTTTTAAATGGTTTCTTGATATAAAATAATAAATATGTGAATTGATTAAATTTTTGTAAAAAAATAGGTTCGAAAGACCTTAGGGCCACTAACACCATTTTCTCTAGGAATAAACATTAGGGGGTGTAACGACATTTCCATAAAACATTAAAAAAAGTTCTTACGGGACATTAAACCTTCTTAAAAGACCCCAATAAAACGAAATTTTCATTTTTTAAGACTTTTGTTTAATACTTTAAAATCCTTATTATTATTATTATTATTATTTTATATAAATATTTAATAAAAAAATTCCCGTTATTTGATTATTATTTTATTAAAAATTAGTTCTATTATTGTAATCATGAAATATATCATAAACCCTCATCTACGATCCCATTTTACGTGGGAGGGTCCACCAAAATTCTTATGGATTTCTAATGTGCATTCAAAATCTACTTTCCAAGTAATATATAAAAAATATCATACTACTAATAACACATTATTGATAATTCTTAATCAATAATTCAAATGTTGTCTAGTTAATAATTTTTTGTAATTTTTAATTAATTAATTATTATTAGTTAATTATAATTTCAAAAATAGATTATAATTGTAACACCCAATGATTTTTCACTACGTAACATTTAAAATAAATATAATCTTATTGTTGGCTTTTTATTTATACAACCCAGAGTTCATATAAATTGTGGTATATTATTATGCTCCCATTGTTATGTAGCTACTAAAAATAGCTGGTATGAATAGGACTAACAAAATTTGGGATATTTTAAGGTTTACACATTTATAAAACAATTAATTATAATGTTAAATTAAAATCACTTAAATGTAAAATAATTTTTTTTAGGGAAAACTATTCTTTTAGGTGTAATATAATTATATAAAATAATAAAAATTATTAACTGTTAGTGAATCATTTTAATTGAATTTATATATTATATATTTAATCAAATGTTTTAACATTCAACAATAGTTTTTACTCAGTATGGATAAGTGTAAATCATGTTTTCTTTTTAAAACTATATTTTTCTAAAAAATGATTATTATCATGTTTTTTTAACTTATTTTTAAATTAATTTCTGAATCATACAGAAATTGAATCTTGAAATTTTGATTCCCTATTTAGAAGCAATAGGTTAAAATTTAGTAAATAGGCCTCTATTATTTTTTGTCAATATGAATAGTAAATATGGTACAATTCATCACCTATATAAAAGGAAACTAAAGTTATAATGGGTTTAAACTAAGAGATAATCCTATAATATATCGTTTTAATTATTATTGGAGGAGTATAATTCAACTCCTATCATATTAGTGTTGATATTTTTTTCTTAGAAACATTTCAATGAAAATAACCAATATAATATTTAAATCAACAATAGATACAATATGTCACTGTTAATTTTAAAAATAAATAATGTATCCACATATGGGAAAGCAGTATATGAATGAATATAAATTTCATTTTATTGTAAAATGAAATTATATTCATTATGATAATTTATTTTTGAATTTTACTAATTATATAATTACTTTATTTTCATTTTCATTGCAAGTAAAATATTTATTCATTTAATAGATAACAAAAACAAATGATATTAGAAATATTAAAACTGATATAAATTGAGTGATTTATATTTTTCATATAGATCTTTAGATAAATGTGGCATATTGGTGATGTGTAAATGAATAATATTTTGAATCCAACTTTTCCTTGATGTATTTGATGTTAAATTAAATGAATAGTTCCAAATTTAATGATAATTTATCAAAAATAAAATACTATTAAATTATTTCAAAATCATTAAAATAATTAAATATGATGAGGGGGTAAGATATGGTATAAAATTGAATATATTGTCGATTTATGTGTCAGTAATAACCTTATTGGTAAAATTATAACCCTTTTTCAGTGAAAAGTATATTATCATAGTTAATGTTAAAATAGGTTAAATAAGGGTTTACACCAAAAGATAAGGTTCAAAAGACCACACAAACTTGTGAAAATTTTATTTTTTGATGATATGTTAACAAAATCTTACCATATTTTAAAATCCTTCTCCATTTTGAGGGATTTAGACTAGATAATGACTTTATATTTGTTTAATCTTTTTAAAAAAATCCAAAATTTATCCTCACACAAATTAGTAAAGGACATTGATTCATTCACTTATTGAATAAAATTTTATAAACATAGTTAAATGTCAAATAAAGATCTATGTGATTATCAAAAGATGTGAATCACTGATATATTTTTCATTTCTGTTTCCTTTCACATGAAACAATTTTCACCACCAGTTAAATAGTTTAAAATTTTCTAAAAAACAATCTCCCAAGAAAAAACAGACATACCAAATAATTTAGAAGGTTTACTACCAAATGAGAGTACCTATTCCTCGAAATAGTTTGTAAATAATCCATTACCAAAAATTCATCTAGAAAGAAATCCTTCAATGCGGTTATAGTAAGAATGGTGTATCTTTTCACTTTCATGGAACAATGATCAATACAATAATGCATGTTTTTCTTTTTCAGAAAAGATGTATTTAGGATTTTGTAACAATTTTAGAAACCTTAACCAATAGGTTTACAACATTGTCACTATGATTATTCTATAAACATGAAATTTTTAATTCTATCGAAATATCATATTCACTTTTACACCCCACATCAGATAATAACTTATTATCAAAACAATGTACAAAACATAGTATGTTCACTCCGTCTTATTTGTCTATCTATTTCTATTGCCTTATTCCCTCCATATGTTCTATCTTCCAAAAAAAATATTATGCCTAGAAAAAAGGACCTCTGATTTATCTAAAATAAACCAAAACCATTAGCTTTTCTTCATCATTCTTCATCCAGAATAGATATGTCCAATTATTATATCTGATATTGTTTTTCTGATGTGATCACCGATAAATTTTATCGGGTAAACCATGATCACTAATTCTCAATTCACTAAAAACTTATTCATTTCCTCAACAAAAATATTACTCGGTTGTGAATAACCATCTAAAAACTCTATCTAATAAAATTTAATATGATTACATATTTTTGTGTAATTGTAAAAAATAATATTGTGACACATAACCTTTTTCTCACACATGAACAATCACACCTTAAAACTCTCACTTGAACCCTTTATTTCAGTTTTCAAGATATAAAAAAATTGAGAACTCCAATTTATTTTCCCACAACAATTAAAACATAAATTCATAAACTTTTCTCGAACAATTTATAATTTAGTACATTCATTACATTAAATAAAACATCCATAAAATATAGATAGAATCACTAATTTTCATATAGATTTTTGATTTAATTAAATAAAAACTCATCATTATCACATTTTGACAACATTAGAATCATGAAAATATTCTTCATTTCATATCAATACCTATATCAGGAAAATAGTTTAATGGAAAATAATTTTCTAAAATATCTTTACAGTATTCTTATCTCCAAAAAAAATGTCTTCATGATTGAATTTTATCTTGTGTTTCCAAAAAGTTGAGTCTAAAACAACCTGAAAACTTCTGTATTTCTAAAACCTTTTCATTTCCTCAAAATTATATATTAAAATTTATCAATCATAAGTAATACATGGTCATTAATTATTTGTCTAAAACTCTGATGATCTCCCTTTTTATGTTTTTCCCAAATATTAAAACTCTTCTCTTACAGCTATATTGAAAAATTTTACCATTTTATACTTCTCACAGTCCCATGACCATTAAAAAACTAATCAACTTCTATGAATTCATATTTATCCATATAGATCTCTATATGTCATTAAATCTAAAAACATAGGTCTCTTCATCTGTCTAGAATATTATGTCTGATTGTTTGTACATAAACCTCAGTCCATAAACCATTCTATGAAATGTGTTGTATGAACTATGAAAATACCAAAAAATTTATCCCAATTTCAATAAATAAACAGAGATTGTAAACTATTAATGTTTGATGATTTTGACAACATTCATAAAGGGAATATATCACTAGACTTTTCTCACAAAACCAATGTCTGAAAAATAGAAATCAAAATATTGTTTCTAGAAATTTGGATACAAATAACATCAACTCTCCATCATTATCAAAAGTAAGTATCATGATAGTTTCTCTAATGATAAGAATTTTTTATATCGACATTGAATCTTATGACTTAATATTAAACATATCATCAGATACAATTTATCTAGAAAGGTATTTACTGATACTAGTTCAAGATTTAATTTATATTAAAATATTCATCCAATGAACAATGTTAAGAAAACTTCATATGATCTTATTAATTTGTTACTTTTTATATTAATAACTATATATAAGGACTAGTTCTTAAAACATATAAATGTGTGGTGTTTTTTGAGACAAAAAATACAATTTTTTTAGAATACTGTTTAAAAATAGCAACTGTAAATCATCATCATCTAATACAGTCCCAAAAGTGTACACCCATGAATATTATTTTCAACCATGAATCATAAATAATTTAAAATGTATAACTCAAAATTTAGACCACTTATCCAATAATTATTAACATATGTGAGTGAAATTGAGGTCCAAAAATATAATCACTGAATCAAAATACCATGTTGTCCATAAGTATTGACTAAATAATTTTTTCATTTTATAGAAATCTCTTAAGAAAAAATTCATGTTAACTTTCATAACATTTTCACAAAAACACGTGAGAACTATGTCTCCAGTATCCACTTTGAAAAACATTTAAAATTGTTCACACATGTTAAAACACAACTTACATCATTTATGAAGTCCCCCTGAATGAATTCTTTTCTTAAAAGGTATAGCACATACAAATAGACATATTTATAAAACATTATTAATCTCTCCACTCAAAAAACATTCCAAACACAAGATGAAATAGTGGAAAACGCATACCCAAACCTTATAAATAATGATATTGTGCATCCATGTTCAATCATAGACTATAAAATTTTCATTTAGAAAAGGATTTCTAAATATATCACCAACTTTTTTGGTTTTAGAATCATATTCCGGCTTCAGTTCATTCTTCTCTATATTCACTTTAATGGAGTGATATTTTATATCAATGTAAATTGAATGGGAATGTTTCACATTATTTTATGTGAGATTTATGGCACTTCTATTGTCACAATATTAGATAAGGGATAAATTCCCTACAACTAATAAATCTTCCAACTGAGACTTCATCCATATAAGTTGTGTTATATCTTGAGGGATAGTAACATATTTATCTTCAACAATACTTAGAGTTGTCAAATTTTAATTTTTTTGTATTTGAACTCAAAAAAAACTCTCCTAGAAATTAAACTCCTTAGAATATGGACATTTTATCATAAAAACATTCTTCCCATTCATTATCTATATAACCAAACTAATCAATCATTCCTAACCTATCATATTTTATACTAAATTCTATTGTGACTTTCATATATTTGATAATTCATTTTATAACAAAGAAATGATATTCCTCTATAGAAATATGAAATATTTCTTACAAGATAACAACAGATAAAATATCTAGTCTTCCAGACATCATGTATAATAAAATTCCAACGAATTTCCTAAACTCTTTAGGATCCCCTTCTTTACCATCTCTATATTTATACAAGTTGGTTCCCACTAAAATTCATGTGGAAACTATTTTTTATTCATCCATTAATAATTGAAAAAGACGTTATATAGAGTACTTACCATGAGAAAAGAAATATATTTATTCTTTTTGGATATTTGAAATCAAAGAAAGAATTTCATTTCTCCCAGTATGGTCATTTAAAAAAAATCATCACTTTATTAGAAAATTTTTAAAATGTATCTTCATCATTCCCAATAAAATATAATCAATGTAAACTATTTGAATGAGGGGAACCCCTTGATTTTATTTATTGTATATATTATTATCAACTCTTATTTTCTTCAAATTTAAATTCATTAAGTAGGTATCTAATTCAGAAAACCATGTTACAAGAGCTTTTTTTATATCATACAAATCATTATTCAACTAACACACAAATATTCCATCTTTACCAGTCACAAAACATATATACTTCTTCATCGAGATATTAATTAATAAATGATAAATTCATATCCATAAATAAAAATCATAACCTCATTGTGAAGTAATGAAAATAAATATTATTTTAGTTTCTAATCTCATTAATCTAGAAAAAGTGTCATTAAAATGATTTCCTTTAATTTATGAGTAACCTTTTCAAACCAATCATGATTTATTTAATATCACATCACTATCATTATTCAACTTGTTTTAAAACACCAAAAATTTATGAATAACCTTTTTTTGTTTGGTTGGGTTACATGGTCCCAAGTATTATTTTTTGTAATCTGATGTAACTCTTCATTCATATAATCAATCCACAACAGATGCTCAAAATATTCCATTAAATCTTTTAGATTAACCTTTTTTGTATAAGTATGTATGTAGAACTAACCCTTATATTCTAATCGATTAAAACTATTGTTATTTATCAGCAATGTTGTTTTCAGATTCCACCTATTTTTTCATCCTATGATAAGATATACCATGTTATTCTTCATCACTTGAAATAGGGGATTTCGAATCCTTAGTAATTGAAGCATCTCCATTGTTAGAAAGTTTTTCAATTTTCTCAATAGTAACTATATCATTTTACCAATATTTATTATAATCATATATTTGTAAAAACATTTCATCATAATTTTCATGAAATTTTAAATATAGTAAATCAACTATATTTAATGTTTCTTTGTTCCAATATATATATCCTCTACCATTAGGAGCATATCCAATAAAGATTCCATAAACACCTCTCTGGTCCAATTTTCCAATATTTTTATCTTTTAAATTTGTAAATTAGGGGATTTTGAAAACCCTCATGTGTATCAAACATTGAGTGTAATTGTAAAACATTTCATAATGGGTCTTATAATAGCTTATTATATATAAAAATTGGTTCTAAATTTAAACTTTTGTATGAATCACCTACCACAAGAAATAATGATAAGTATCAGGCTTGGTCAACATTCTTCTCCCCATGTCCACCAAATTTTTTTTAGAGAAAAAATTTAATAGGTGTGTAAGGATCCATGAACTCATCATGGGTGACACTTTTATCATGATATGATTTGAACTCTTCATTTTGTATTCTCCATCATTTTCATTTTTTAGCTTATCCATAGAATGTCCACATTATTTTTTTCACTTATACTAAAACTATTAAAATTTTGAGAGATCGTCATTTGTGTTTAAAATACATAATACATGTAATTGGAGTAAAAACATAAAATAAATAAATGAATTACATATATCTATTTTTATTTATTTTACTGATTAACATACAAATATCATAATGAATTATCTCCAAGCGATGAGTTGAAAAAATCTCAAGTTTCTTATTAACGGAATTTGTAATCTTCCCTTTATAAAAAATTTAACAATAACAATATCTTATTACTATAATATAATTAATATATTAAATACATTTCTACCTTTTTTAACATTCTCATATTTTTATTATGCATATCTCCAAATATTTTATTCCATATCTAATTTTCTTCAATTATCTTCGATATCGTGAATTTTGTTCACTAGAAATATGAAACATGTTCTCATTTATTCATTGTATTATTGTATCAAAATTTCCATATAATACTATTTTTAAAACAAACCCATATTTTTAGGGAAAACTTTTTACTTTCAAAATAAATTTGTGAAACAGTTAATAAGTTATGTTCCATCCCATGAAAAATGACTATTTGAGTTTCAATATTTTCTTCCCCAATTATAGAAGATATAAAAACTTTGATTATTCATGACTCACCATTTCCAAAACTAATTGTGACTCCATTAAAATAATTTAAATTCTTCAATAACTTCAAATCTCTTTTCAAATGTAAAGAGAACTCATAATCCAAAATCTAGTGTCATTCTCCTTTTATAGCTTTGTGAGTTTCTTCCACAACAAGAGCTTTTTTATTTTCCATTATCTTCCATCATATCCATGTTTTGGAAAATATTATAATGAAATTTTCTCAAATAAAAAAATACATCCTTTTTAATGGTGTCTATGATTTTCAAATCTTTCACTTATCGTTTCCAATAGTTGGGATATTTTTTCATCTTTCACACCAACTTTATTAGGTTTCCTTATTTGTGTTTGTTACTCCCACTCAATTATATCTTCTAGTTTCTCTTAGTATTATTGTGGTGTTGTTGATTGAAGGAAAAAATATTTTATATGTGACCAAATACACTCAAATACCAGTAGTATTCATAGAAATAATATATTAATATATAACATCTACACATACTGGAGTTGTAAACATAATTTCCCTTAATTTTCGTTCTTTTCACTCTAGAACATTGTTATTCACAAAAATTTCTGTTAACTTTAAAAAATATATTCATTGACTTGGACATCTTCTAAACATCAACATAATCACTAGAAGTAATGACATTTGATTCTAACTATGAAATTTTAGAAACTTTATATTATTAAAATATATTGTTTTGGGTAAATGCATGGTTTTATCAAAATTATTATCCTTATAAACACATTAATTCCTATTTTAAACCATTTAATATAATGTTTTTTGAAACTTCATAGGTTCACACATCTCAGAATATTCACCAGCTTTAGTAGATGAGTTTTTGACATTTGTAACTCATTTCTCATTTTTAGAATCATTTTTTTGAATAAGATAAATATATTCATCATTCATTTTTATCTTTACATCAAGGTGAGTATTGAAGTTATTGTATTTCTAAATATATTTCTTTAGGTGATCAATTAATAATAGAAACATTCATTTTTCATCAAGAAATATTATTGATTTTCATCTATTGAACATTCATTTTTTTAATTTATTGTATCCATTTCAATTCTTACATTATTTTAAATACATTATTTCTATTATGATATCAAAGAAATTTATAATTGAGTCTCTTATTCTTCATAACTATGAATTATATTATTATTAAACTTTTTATTATTCACTTTTGTGATCAAATAATTTTAAGAATAATTGTCACATGAATTTTTAGTTTCTACTTCACTATTTTCAAATACATAATATTTAGAAATAAATATTCTGATTTTTAGTTTAGAAAATTTTGTATCCTCTACATTTAAATAGGATATATATTTTTATCATTTTTATTAATGGATATTCTGGTATTTCTGTCATCCTCACCACTTTCACCATGTTCCTTTATTCAAGGGAAATTTACTATAAAATTATTAATAAATACACAAAAAAATAATTAATGTTTTAAATTGAATTTATAAATTTGAGTTCCTCTATTAATATATTTATAAAACTAGGACATAAATTCATCAAATTTTTTAATAACCTTGTATTGGGTGTAAGAGTCACTAGATTCCCCAAATTTGGGAACTTTCTTAAATTTTCATTTTCAGCTCTCTTTAAAGGATATTTCATATTCATATTTTACTTTTCATTTCATAAATTTCTATAATATCATTTCATATTTATGATATTTATATTTAAATCATCTGGATATATTGTTTTAGGATCTCTATACTTCTAGTGATGAATGATTTTCACTAAACATATATGAAAAAATTATTAATTTCTTTTCAATAATATTTTATTCTTCTAGCTTATCGTCATGACATATTATGGGGATTATAATATTATTAAACATTATAAAAAAGTCACTAATGTATTCATAATAATCCATTTTGAGATCGTCCAACTTTACCCCAATATTTTTAACATCACTTTTTTAACTTTCATATTTATGTTTATAGATGTTCTTCAACCTTTACCAGATAACTTTATTTCTACATAATCCTTTAAATAAATGAAACTCACTTTTAGAGTGTTAGGGAGGTATATCATATCTATCCGACCAATCGTTCCCCAAATTTTTCTTATCAATAGGTATTAGAGGATAATTCTTAGTATGAGGAGGAAAACCATCAGTCGCAGCATAAATAAATTCAGAACCAAGTGTCATAAGATATGAAAACATTATATCATCCTAGATTTGATAGATCTTCCATCCAAAAAAATATCCCTACTATTCACCGAATTATGAATTTTTTTTAAAACATCTCATTTTATCCAAATTAAGAAAAGGTAAAATGTAAGTAACTTACTTATGAAACCATTTGAGAATACCATGTAGTATATATGTGATCACTAAGTGGGGGTGAATTGGCGATCTCTTTTTCTTTTCTGTTTTCATTCTTATGAAATAGTAATTTCCTTCTATTAAATATTTCTTTATTTTTTGTAGAAAACACTCACAATCAGAAACCCATGAACACAGTAATTTACAATGTTCACTACTCAATAATATTGTATATTCATCAGAATGTCTTGCAAACAATACAATAATACAGAATCTATTACGAAAAAAACAACTTTCGGTGATTATAACAACATGAAATTTTCCATTCACTTACATTTCACTTGGTTAAATACAACAATGCTTGTGTTTCTTTAGCACAAAATATGTAATCATGATTTTATAACAAGTTTAGAATCATTAATCAATAGGTTTATAACATAATCACTACGTTGATTCTACAAATTTCACTTTTTTTTGTTCTTGAAAAATATGCCCTTCACGTTCATACCTAATAGAAAGTAATAAATTTTTATTTAGACACTATAAAAAAATCTTTGTTCACATTGTCTGATTACACTTTCCATTTCAACTATTTCTCTCCCTCTGTATATTCAATCTATATAAAAACATGTCTATCTTGAGAAATGGTCCATCTAGTTTTTTGTAGAGAATAATAACCCTAATCATTTCTTCTTCATTAATCACCCATAATTGGTCTGTCTAACTCTTATAAATGATCTTGTCTATCTAATGAGTTGATTAAGAATGTTCATCTGGAAAATGCTAATCATATCATTTTTTTTCACCATAAACTTCTTATTCACCTCAAATAAGATATTCCTTGATTGTAAACAGCCTTCTCAATAACTTTTAAACAAATTATTTCATATGATGATTTCAACTAACATTCCTATAAGAAAAAAAAATCTCCCAAATTTTGGCTATTTCACACACAAGAATAGTCGCACCTTTGAGGTATCACTTTCACACTTTATGTATGTGTGCCCTAAATAGAAAAGGTGGGAACTCTTATTTGTTTTCCAACATCAATGAATACTCAAATTAAAAACTCCATATAAAATAGATTTTATTTGCAGACCTTGACAACCTTCCTTGAAACATCCTTAAACCTCAAAGAGAATCACACTTTTCTTTCGTGATTTTTGGATCAATAAGAGGTGATCTTAGAATCAAAAAAATTTTCAAAATTTATAGACATTATAAAGGTAATCATTTCTTATAATGAAATCCTTCTAGAAAATTATTGTCTGAAAACAAATCAGGAAAATATTCAAAATATTCATTTGTCATGAAACTATGTCCTCTCAACAATGTCTGGTCATGTCTGTATAGAAAATGAATTCTAAAAAATAAAATTTATTTCTTCTATATTTTATAAACTTCATTGTATTCTCAACATTGTGACTAAAGGTTAAATAATATATAGTAAGAATATTTGAGGAAGTATATTCCTAGAACTTTGATGATATCCGTTTTTATGTTTTCATAGATATTAAAACCCTACTCTTGCAGCTTGACTAAAAACCAATTATATTTTCACCTATCAAAAAACCTATAAAAATTCACAAACATCTCAACATCAAATAATTCATAATTCATTATCAATATCACTGTCTAGTATTCTTTTTTGAATCCTCTATCCTTTCTTCTTTCTGAAAACCATTATCTGTTTATTTGTCCATATACCTCTATACATGATTATATCATAGAAAATCATAGTATGAACATTGTAAATACCAATTAATTTCTCTCATATTTATAAAAAATTATTATATCATGAGATTTTAATGATTAATTATATGGTAAACATTCCTAATAGAAAAGCATGAATAGATTATTCTTATCAAAATGTGTTCCAAAAAACATCGTTAAGAAAACTACATTCATGAATCTTATGAGTTATGAACATCTACTTCCATTATTTAAAAAAGAATATATCGTGATATTTCTATGATATTTAGTTTATTAAGATTGGCATAGAATTATCTTACTTAATTTCGATTATTCTATCTAATATACCTTATTCAGAAATTTATGTCTAAAAACTAGTTTGAGATAAGACATTTATAAAAATAAGTATAAATATTTGAAGGAAATTTTTTTGTTGGGTCACAACCCATCCAAACATACCTCATATCATAACTACCCCATTCCCACCATTAATTGGAAACAGGATGATGAGTATCATTGAGTAGTCCTGTCATTTTCCTAGGAGGCCTTCTCTTAATTTACATACACACACACAAATATATCTAGGACCATACATTACTAAATTGTAAAACAATGAATTAACATGGATGAATACATCTAAAATACCACCATCAGAGTATAAAAATATTTTCTAGAAAAATAGTTCCAAATACAATCCCAACACAAAGAAACTGAAAAAAATATATATCATGTAATGTGGATGAGGACTGATGTCAATGAAATCGTAGGAACACACCTCGTTCTATCAAGCTGGGTATGCTCTTCCCTGACCTAGTCCCTCTAATTCTCTATAAAATGTTCGATCGTTTACATAATCCATGACACGTGTGAGAAAATACCACGTAGTGGTGAATATATGAATACACTATAGGACTCCCAATGATCAATATCCTTATAACATCAACAATATCATTCAACTCATTAAAGAAATTTTTCAGCAGCACATATAACAACAATATCCCAATATACTCAACATATACACATAGTCTAATGAAAATTGTCAACTATAATACCAACCAAGTAATCCTTCTAAAAGTTTACATGTATAAATTTTTTGGGATAACTCCCTCTGTGAATCAAATAGCACTATTAGAGTCCATAAGTGATTCCATGCTCATCGTGCCTTTCCAAAAGAATTACACGCATGAATTTTAGAGAGAAAAATACATAGAAAGGGGATCAATCCCTCATCCATGGGGTGTAACAAAAAAACAAAATGTATTAACCTGCTAAGTAGGGGATCAACAACTTCATGTTGTTCATCAAGAATATCCCATGAACCCCCCCCCCCCCAAGGGAATAGATGATGATAGAGGATCTCACTACTACCCTCACAGAAGGACTCCTACAACACTAACCAAGACTAAATTCCCTCTGAATGTATATCCATCCTATATAGAAGACATGATTCTATACTATACCTTATGGAATGGATCAAGGGAACATTAAATAGTGGAACCTGTCCAAGAAGAAGTGGAAAGGGACCCTAAACTTTTTATGAAGGGATATACATTGTGTACTGGAAATACATAGTGGGTCCCTTCGACATCGGGTCCTACCAATTTATCGTGGCTACTGATTGTTTCCTTTTTTATGTTAGAGTACATTTAATGTCTAATACTAGGTACTCTTAACTTCATAAAAGTACATGGATATTCCCATGTACATCTAGCCGGGTGGTGTCTACTTCTGAGTACAGGGCATGTATGAGCCTTTTCACTCCTATCCGTGTATGTGTAAACTTCAAGGTACATTACTAGAAACATCATAAGGTTCTCATGAAATGTGATAGAATTCACATGTCTTTTGATATTTATCTTTCTCATAGAAATCCAAGTTCTATAGCCAGGTCCCCAAACACCATGTAATTATGGATTACATTCCATGTATATTACGATTTCTAGAACCCTCTAGTTAATCCTGCATTGTATTCCTTAACTAAATTCATTACAAGATCCACCAAACAACCCTTACATATATCATAGATATTTCTCATCTATGTTTTATTGTCTCTAGAGAATGATTATTGACCATACTGGTTACTCAGGAATCTTTCTACAGCCTTTTCATTATAGGATGTTCTAAAACATGCATGCACATGTCCTGCTCTGGTCTAGATCCAACGTCTCCATCATCATAGCTTGATCCCATCATCGATCTGAAACTAGATAATTGATAGTAATTCATTATGCTAATAATTGCGTGTGTAATGAATTTTTATCTCGTATTTCATGAACAACTATGAAAACCTAATTTTGGAAATTATAGAATGAAGAATAGTGGTAGAAATACAAGAAACACAAAATAGTAACATTACTCATCTGTGTTCAGATGGAATTTATAAGTTTCCATTTAAATGATTAATGAATATGAAAATTAAATAGTAATTCCTCCCAATAATCCTAATAGATAAACACATACCTACAATACAATCGATATGTGATTTAATTCATAGGTCGATTGATTCACATTCATGATTAGAATAACTAAATATGAAAAATCCATATAAATTAAACATCTTACATTGATTTGGACAACTTTTTAGTAAAGAATTATGTTGTTTCATTTTCGTTGGCTTTATCCTTGAGTTCCATCACACAGAGTTCGATGATCTAGAATCTATTCATCACTTTTCAATGGATGCTCCACCAATTATCTCTCACAAACCTCCAACATTATGTGTTTAACCCTGGGATGTTTTCATAACATCATATTTATAGAGTAGTAAATTATGTCATTGTGTCACATTGTAAAATAAACAATTCAATTTATTTATTTTACTGATTCACCTATGATGTAACATGACCCGAACATCTAATGTGCTCTAAAGATATGTCGCGCCCGGGGTAATACAAACACTCTAAACTCATTGGATACCTCAAATTTATAATACAATACACTGTTTAAGTGTTATTAAACTTTTTAGAATCAAATTTAATAAATGTTATATTATATGTTTTATATTTTTTTAAAAATAATTCTGGGAACACCAGGCCTCAGAATCTCATACCATCTCAACACCATTCTAATAAAATAGTCCACTTAATGTTCCGATAAAATAAATGGGCAAAAATTATAATCAGTACATTCTCCCCACTTATTAGATTTATGACCAATAAAACCAAAATAAAATAATATACAAAGAGATGAGGGTACTGAGAGTACATCTAGTTCTCCCCATCCCAGGTACCCTTCTAAAATATTCTTGTGCTCCCACAAGTCATGCACCAGTGTAAGCAGTCAATCACGAATGATCATCTTGTATTGATCCCTAATCTCAACCTGGTACATAGAAAAGGTAGCTCCATCCACGAGTCCCATCTCACCCTAGTCAATAATGTGTGATTGGTCATGAAAATACCTCCTTAGTTAAGACACATGGAAGACATCCTGTACCCGGTCCAACTATGGTGAAGATCTAAGTGCTATTCCGGCTCACCAAATCCACATTGTATCTGTAAAGGGACAATTAATCTCGGATACATCTCAGCAACACCTCCAAATCTCTATAATCCAGGTCATGGTGAAACCCTTATGGACATGTAATCTCCCTCCTTAAACACCAACAACCACCTTCATTGGTCCTCATATGACTTCTTATGGCTCTATAGAGACTGAATCTGCACCTGGATGATCTGCATCTTCTCTATAGTTTCTCAATCCAACTCTGGTCCCATACTCATTGACTCTCTTAGGTTAGTATAGCATAGTGAATACCTGTAGGTTCACCCATAAAAGTCCACAAATAGTTCCATTACAAAGGTGGAATGGATGTTATTTTTTTTACACAAACTCCACCAATTTAATTTCAACCAATCAAATATGCACAATGTTGAATAATAAATCCATTTGTGTATATTCTATGTCCAAAATGGCTCACTCAATATGGTTGTTAGTGTGGGGTAAAATGACATACTCAATTATAACTGATTCTCAAAGGAATTTTATAATCATCTCTATGACTGTGATGTGAAGTGCTCATCATAGTAATAAATGATCTTTAAGGGAACTCAATGGAGACAGACTATTTTTTAAATGTAGATATTTCCAAATATCTCTACTAAACTCTTCACTCAGTTGGCTATAAAGTTTTCTGACATGGTGAGTTTGTCTATGATCACCTAAATTTCATAATTCCCCCTATATGTATGTGGTAAAATAATCAAAAGTTTTATTTATATCCCATACCATATTCATTCTAGCACCTCAATGGTTGATCTAAACCCACTGGAACCTATTTCTCATCTTTTACCTACTAACAAGTAAGGCATTGAGATAAAATATAAATATCTTTTCATCACCCTTGGCTACCAAAACTATTGTAGAATATCTTGGTACAACATCACCAGACCTGGATGTACTACTAAGGGTGATGTATGAAACTCACTCAAATCATATTCTCTTAGAACAACTAGAACCATCATGCATCCTCTGAAAAAATGACAGGGCCCCACATTCAGAAAATTAATCATGAGAATCTCGAGTGAAAATCTGAGTATATAGGGTCTCATAGTTGGTATCCCCTAGTTGATCATCCTTTTATTTTTATTAATTTGTAGGGGTAGAATCCATCGACTAGAGGTAATCCTCTCCATCTCCAACCATAAATATAATGGTGAAGAGGCTAACTACTCTGATTCTTAACTTACCAACTGCAAATAATATCTCATGCTAAGGGAATATTCTACTATGTTCCCCTTAGATGGAGTATAGAAAATTCAAAGTCATAATCCTAAAAAAAACTAGAGACATCACCTCTATCACAAGTTAATATACCATTGATAGAATATATAATTGGGACTCTTATGTTCTGAATATATGATAATCTACTCTTTCGTCGGTTAGTGTCTCCATGTATTTAGTGTGATGACTACCATTGCTAACTCAAGATCATGGGTCACATAGATATTATCAATTGGAATCAACAAACATGAAAAATAATAAAATTACCACATTACTCTACATTTGAAAACAACCATTCATGGTCCTTGATGCATCATTGAACACTACATAATTGAAACCCTCCTTTGGAAATCTCATTATTGGGGCACACCTCAATCACTGCCTCAACTCCTAGAAAACTAGTTGGCATCTCTCTATCTAAATGAAAGGCTACCCATTTTTGTTCAAATTGGTCAATGATTCTTATATTCTAGTGACATTAGGTATGATTCTATGATATTAGACTTCCTACCCCCATGAATTTCCAAACCTCCATCACTCTCTTTGGTGTCTCCCAAGCTAATGCTACCTCGACCTTCTTCAGGTCCACCACAACACCTTCAATTGAGATATCATATCCTCCAAAGTATACCTCATTAATATAGAATTATAACTTCAAGATCCTTTGATAAATCTAATGCTCTCATGATATTTCTAAAACCATCATCATGTGTTCCGCGTACTCCTCCTCAAATGTCGAGTATAGTAGGATATTGTCAATGAAGAAAACCCCATACAGGTCTATTAAAGAAATAATTATTTTATTCATGTGCCCCATGAATAGTATTGGGGAATTCATCACATTAAAGGGAAATTACAACTACTAATAGTGACAGTAGAGACATCATAACATAATATTTAGTATATCATCATATCATACTCACATATTCAGATAGCCATATCTGATGTCCGTCATTGAGAACCATTGTACGCCCCTCAACTGATAAAAGGGATCATTAATTTTTATTAGTAGACTAATTTTATTTATTATCAAATAGTTTATGTTATGGGAATCCACATACAATCTCATTATCCCATCGACCAACATCGTGAAAATTCTATGTCTTCCAGGTGAACGATTTGGTCAAAAAAATCCCTGCCTTTGATAATCCAACAACTTCACCCTCATATCGTGAAGCTCTTCAGGAGCCATATGATATAATAGTGTTGATATAAGTTCGATACTGGGGTGTAGATAAATTCATAAGTTTGTCTCTTATTATAAAGGTGTGTTTGGTACATCTTTAGGAATGATGTCTACATACTCTACCACTGCTACAGAAAACTGAATACGCATAGAATTCACTACCCCAAGGGAAATTCTATCCAAATAAAAATTAATATTATTCACCTTCATGTGAATGAGCCCATCATACCCTTTGTGATCTTCCTTTTCACCCAATAATTAAAACATATTCACGTCTCTTCGTACACACTACATCCTCTTCCTGGTGCAGTCTATATAGGCATAAACTGTACATAGCCAATAAAAACATAAGATGAAGTCATATGGCCAAAAATATACTTAAAAAAGATCCCAAAAAAATATCACCTACAAGATTCAAGTCTCATTATTGGTTTGAGTGGTTAGTTGTTGATTTTTCTCTAGTATGACTCTCCAAGTGCAAGGGTTGAGCCAATGTCTCAATTGTAATCTCGAAGTCTCGAACTAGATAAGTTGTAATAATTGAATGACTCACAAATTTTCCTATTATTACAACATTTAGGTTTGAAAAAAGATATTATACCTTTTATCTTCCCTATTGTATGTAGGTTACATTCCTCGACTACCTACAACTGCCCTCACCCATGTCCCCCAACATCCTAAGCCTAGAGTGGAACATCTGTGGTGGTAGTGGCAACAAATAACAACCTCGACCACCTCCAACATCTCTCCCCAGTCCTCTACTAAATACATCACCCTCTAGAACATCTTTCTACTTCTAATACCTCTTCCTAGGTAGCCTATCCACTATCTATTTTTCATTCATACGATAGGTCATAAAGTATCATGTGTTATCCGCTACCATTATAAGAGGTTCACTGCCTCTCCCTAGGGGGACTATATCCATCATCTGATCACTGTACCATATACCCTCTATATTAGGACTACGTCATGAATCATCTCATTCATCCTAGTCCCTGTGTATGATGTCATATTCTTGTCACTAACGAATTATCTCCTTTTTTCCAACATCTGGCACTAAATATCTGCATTTTTGTAGCCAAGAAACTCTTGACCAACAAGGAACTCTCTAGAACCCCATAATCGGTAAAAATACATAGAGGTATCAAACTTGATCATATATAGCTACATAATCCTCACATGAATTTCTAGGACTAAAATAACTTATCACACACCTTATCCATCACGTACCAATAGAGGTCAGTCAACCTCAATGAATACTCATCCATAGTTGTACTACCCTACTAATGTTTTAGAAGATCCTAGATGCACACAATGTTTAGATTAGATATAGATAATTCCTCTCTAAATAGGTTCATAAACTCTAACCAGGATAGAGTCACCTCGTCAGGTGACTGGGCCACTGATCCCCTCCCTCATTCTGTAGAGCCATGAACAAGGCTCGCTACCAGGATCAACATCTATTTTTAATGTTCCCTTAAAAGATTCTAGACCTGCATAACTACCTCAACCTATACCTCATCAGAATAAAGGTCATAATCACCTCAAAATATAAGGGTTTTTTTATGAATCTCGTGAACGTTGATCATCATACACACCTCATCCATTGTTATTATCGATATCATATGCTGCTAGATAGGTGGTGGTAAGATTGGTTCACTACCCAAATGTAAAACCTATGGAATAGGTGAATGTATTGAAGAGTCATCAGTGAGGGGTCATCCTCATGATCTTGATATTGAATCCAAGCAATAGAATATCATAGATGAATACCCTAATAAAAAAATTTGTTCCATGGGCAATGAGTATTTCTAAAGATCCAACTAAATAAGGACATGGAAACCACAACCCATTCCTATATGATTCATCTAATTTTTTTTTCTTAAAACTAGTCTCTACATATACTGAGTCAGCAAGCAGGTTATTAGAGTCCTGGTTTATGGATATGTTGGTCTTTGCACAAACACTAGAGTCCCTAGACTAAGATCCAGACTACAATAACTTATCACTATTACCACAAACCAATCTCATGGAGTTTGGTTATAGGGTAGAAACAACTCATATGGAACCACTCTTTCACAACCTATCCAAATGGGTCAATTCTGTGACTACCCCATGACAAAATAAAATAGTTCAAAAGCTGGAGACTATAATTGAGTAGTAATATCACATATTAGAGGAATTATCACAATTTTATTATACACACACATGTATTCCCAAGAACATACAATGTTAAAATTTTAAAAAAAACAAATAATAATGTAATAATACATCTAAAATCCCACAATCATAATACAATAATAAGTACCTGAAAGAAAAATAAAAAAAAATACCACCACAAAAAATTGAAAACATGTACAACATTTAATGTGGGTGAGGACTTCTATAAAAATAGTTATAGTAACACACCATAGTTTGTCTTTCTCATGAAGCTCCTCTTGGTCTTGGTCCCTTCTGAACTCCCTCAAAAGGTTGGTCTTCGGCATAAGAAATGACATGAGTTGGAAAGTCCCATGTACGATTGAGTATAAAAACAACCTGTAGGATAGCCAGAAATCACTAAGTATGTGACATTCAAAATAACAATCAGGTCATCATAGGTATATGATTAGAGAACTTAAAAGAATCATGTCCATATATACTCAATATAGAATCATAGAATCAAGGTAAGTTCACAATAGTAATGTGAGCCTAGTATTTCTACAAATAGATTCCAAATAGAACACACTTAGAAGAACTCACTTCATGAGTAACATAACACAAATTTTTTTCAGCCATGATTTCATTCTCATTGGGTCTCACCATAAGAAGTACATGCTAAGAAATATGAAGAGAATGATTAATTGAAAGGGGATCACTCCCAGATCCATGGATTATACAAAAAACCTAATATGAATTAAAAATTTATGTATGGGATTTATTCTCACCTAATATTGGTCGATATGATACTAATGACCTGACACAAGTAAAATATGATGATTGAAGATCTCACTCTAGTCCTCATAGAAGGATTCCAACAGTTATATCCAATATCAAAGTCCCTCTAAAGGGATGTCCATCCTAGGTATAATATATGATTCCATACTAACCCTCAAGGAATTGTTCAGGGAAACAAACCCTAATGAATATTTACCTAACTAAATATGAAATGGAATCTAGGCCATGTTTTATTGAAAAAATAGTGTGTACTAGTAGTATAGTGTGTGTACCATCAGCACCGGGTCCTACCTGTATGTCATAGCCGATTCACGTGTTAGTGTCTATGTTAAGGTAAATGTAATGTCCAAGCCTATGTACTCTTATTCAATCCCAAGTACACAACTTTTCCCATGTACACTTGGCCTAGCCATGTCCATGTTTGAGTACATAGAGAGTTCATTCCTACATACTATTTGTAATTTGTATGTATCCATTCAGGTACAAATTTAGACACCATGTAAGGGTAACATGCTACATGATATATATCACATGTTGTATTACATTTATCTTTCTTTTGGAAACCCTGCCGCCATAGATAGGGCCCCACACACTATGTAATCCTAGATTAAACGATATAAATAACGTGATTTACAAAATCTCATGCTTCATTCCATGTTATCTTCCCCTACTTCTTTCGCCACTAGATCTACTACACATCCCATCTATGGAAGATAAATCATGGCTAACCAAGTTTGACATTCCATAGAAAACCATTTTCTAGTTGCCCCTATAGCTCAAGAATTAGCCTCTATCGTTTTCATCACTGAACATGTTGGATCATGTTATAGAAAATATGCACAAGAGGGGGTGAATTTTGATCTTACAATTTCTTTGAGAATCTTAATGATTTCTAAATATGTACATTAACTTTATCAGAACTTTTATGTAGTAGAAAATAAACAGATCGAAGAACGCATGGCGGTATAATGGTTTGGGGAACAAAAGGCCCCTAGTCCACTCTACCAACGCTCTATTCTATGTTCTTGGTGATTTTCACTGTCAGGAACTCTTATCAACAAACCATCCACAACTGAGTACATGAAGTTGAAACCTTTACATGATATGTCTAAAAAAGCCGTTTGGTTCATACACAAAACGAAATACACTTCTTAGTACGAGAATCTAGTTACTCAAAATGAAAATAGTATTTTTCCAAAAATACATTCCAATTATTCTTCACACTTTTAGTAGCACACAACCGACAGTAGATGGAACATCATCTTAAGAAAAGATGTTTTTCAGGTAATAACAGTTTTGAGTTGATCTAGTTTCAAATAGATCTTTATGTAAAATCAGCAACTTTAACAACAATAGACTCATGATAGATCTTCGATGTAAAATAAGAATCTTTAAGGCTCATCTTTTTCTTCAGAAAAACAGAGTCTAATAAATCTTGGTAGTAGAAGATCTTTATATCTTTGATTTATCTCTATATGAAAAATAAAACTAACACATATATATAATGAATAAATATGAGTGTTTTTCTTTTTTAATTTAGACCCACAAATTTCACCTTAATAATCGTGATATTCAAATGTTTGAATAACAGAGCAGTCGTAACTTTACTTAGTAATCAGTATGAAATACTCCTCTTAAATCAATACCTTGAATTTCAAATAAATAGATTTAAATTATTCAATGATGAGCTTTACTATCGGCCATTAAAACTGGCTTGAAATCAACCTCATCTTCCTCATATACACCATTGGACGATAATGTCGTATTTGAAATCTCTGATGCTAAACATAGGGCTGATCTCAAACATAAAGTTTATCGTAAATGTATGGATGATCATCCATATATTTCATTTCAACATTCAAATTTATGGTATATTATCCATACATTCCTCTTTAAAAAAATGTAAGATACATGATCCAATCTTATCAATAGAATGTAAGGTTCATTATAAAAGTTAGATTGATGATCCATAATTTTGTGAAGCAATCATAATGTTACATACTTACGTGAAGTTCTTCTTCCTTACTTTTCTTATATAACAAATGTAGGGTTCCTTCAAAACGTAACATTCTTTTACAATACTCTTTTTTTAATGTAAGGATGATTAACGATACTTTTCTGAACTCTTGTAATGTAAAAATAGGATTTAATTATTACACTATGCTCTTCAACGTAGGGTATGATCAGTGTTTCTAGAACACACTAAAATGATTTCTAAACAAATCGTCAAATATTCCATGTAGATTAAATGATTTAATATTATTACAAAATAGAAATATAAATAATATTAATTTCTTGAAATATATTCAAAGTAAAATTATTGGAATAATAAACAAGGGTATTTGTGACCATCAAAATCATCATAAAAATATAGAATATTTTTTAAAACAACACTTGCTCAACAATATCCCCGAATCATAATATCATAGAGTATTTTTGTAAACAACACATTCTCAACAATCTCCCCCTTTTTGATAATCACAAAACCAATGAAATAACCCATGAAATTAACTGCATATAATTTTTAATTTTGAAAGGATAAAATAATATTTATTTTAATATAATTATTTCAATAAGAAATAAATAAAGTTTTATCCATAGTTCTCCCATATAAAAATAAAATATATTTGAAAATTTCGTTAAAATTTATTTTAGAAATTTCACCCCCATTATAAAGTAAAATAAAGAAAATAATATATTGAGTTTATCAAAATTTCTCTCATGAAGGTTAAACATGAATACAATATAAAATGTTGTAATGTATCTAGATTTCTCCCCGTGAGAAAAATATTTATCAATTTACTTAAAATAAAATGTTGTTATTATCCAATTTATCCCCCTTTTTGTGATATCAAAAAGAATTACTGAATAAGGAAAAGAACACATTTAATGTATCACTGAAGTTATGTAAATAATATCACAAACTCATTATCAAAAATTGAATCTGAATTCTATCATTCTAACATATAAACAATAGTAAAACAAATTAAAAATAGATAATAATGAGATTTAAAAATATTTTATTGAAAATATAAGTACATAATTGATACATGAATCACGTTTGAGTTAAAAGGGTTGAAAACGAGTTTCAACCCCTCTGAATAACATTCCGTATCTCTTATAACTACATTATTAACCTCTTAATCTGTCCATCTACTAACTGAATTATTATATCTATTCCTTCTTGGGTCAAATGAATATCATCAATGAGGTTTACTTTGAAAAAATTCATGAAACTGTTCTTCCTTTTCCATAAACTGATTTAGATTCTCAGTGAATCAGTCCAGTAATTTCTTAATACATAGTTCACCTAAGGTATGATGATCAATAAGGAATTTCTAATTGTCCAACAAAAAAGATAGGGGATCATTATTACACTGTATGTCCTACAACCTTTCATTCATATTTCTCAATACAGTAGTAATGGCATGAAATATCTAGATTAAATAAGGTGAAGTACAAGATGTACTTGCTTGAATACACATGATAGTTTAAAAATGTTCCTCCATAATTTTTTTGAATTCTTCCAAATTATATTTCAATAAAATTCAGATTTTAATTTTTCAAATTCTGCTAACATGTACTTCTTAAAAACATCCTCTAGTTTCTTTAAAGATGAACTATCTTTAATGTTCTGAAACATCTGTCTCTCCTTCGATAATTATCTTCTCAAAGAGGGATTTTCAACTTGAATTAAATTAAATTTTCATATTAATTCCTCCAAATAATTTTTCACATAATCATAGGAACCCTGTTCTTTATTCTCATCATGATTTATCAAAATTAATGGAAATGATTTAGCATCAGATCTATGATCTGTAGCCTTCTCCACTAGTTTCTCAACTGATTTTTCTTCAGAGTCATGAACTGACTCATCCACACAAAAAATTATCATTTAAAACATCATTATTAATTTTATTTGGATAGTTTCCTCTATTTACATTTTCATCAGGTTGTTTCTCCCCATTAGCATATTTATTTAATTCCTTTAAAATATGTCCTTCTTGAAATGTTTCTTCTTGAATAACTTTAGGAGGTTATGGAGACCGTTTTTGAATAGATTCTTTTAGATCCACTTCAACATCTCTTGGATCTGCCTCTACCTGATGTACGAATTCTCTTTCAGTTTAAGGTACCACCACAATATGAGAAACAACTTCTCTTACATATCTAAATCTTAAAATATCTCCAGTGGTGACAAAATTTTTCTGAACAGGCTCCTCACCATCTTGAGTCACCCTGTGCGTTTTCCTCTAAAGTCACTCTTGACATCCCTCATCAACAGGAATATCAACTAATTTCAAATACAATTCTTCTTGAGGTTCTTGAAACATCATTGGTCCTTGATTCTGCTATTCCTTCTTTGATTTTCCCAGTTTTCTATCTCTGAGTAGATTCCTGATCTTCATCATCACCAATAGGAATAATCATTCATTTCATAGTGCTATAGAAAAATCATATTTTTCTATATGTTCCAGCATTGAACATGTTACTATGATGGCATCGTACTCTGGCATATACTAATCTCACCACACCTGACGTAATAAATAATTTTAAAATGAACCACCCATAGGGATAGAAGATCATTTTAGCCTCTGGGTGATAGCAGTAGTTTGAATAACATGAAATATAATGAGGAGAATTCAACATGATGTTACCAAAAAATAGAAATAACAAATACAAATACGGATATAAAATCTTCTCCATTTTAGACATCCTAGGGGAAATCCAGGTTTGAAAAAATTTTAATAGAATTTTCTGATCTGGCTCCAGATCCTTGACTAACATGTCTTTGATAATCGTAGAACCAAATAAAAATGAAAAAATGTCCATTGTATTTTGTTCACTATCTCTAATAGATTTCAAATCAAAATGATAATCTCCCACATGAGGGTAATTTTAGATTCTATCAAATTCCCTAGATGAAATAGAAAAATCAAAATCTTCAATTTTCACGAATATGGAGTCCATTGTATCTCCAAGACTAAACTGAATAGATTTAATGAAATTTTGTAACTCTAACTCATACATAAATTCTAATATTTTATTACAGAACAATTTTTCATGATTCTATAATCTAATAATTTCATCAGTGTTATATTAGTCTGTAATAGCAATTCCCAATCAATTACTATTCCTAATAATATCTTCCTTCCAACCGAATGTTGATGTTGGACATTACTAGCTTCTCCTTCCCCGATTCTCTTTGTCGTGTCATTTTCTATCATAGGGTTCTGAAGGTTCGAATGTTTATGCTATCAAAGGTTCAGTAAAAGGTAGACGAAGGCGCTAATGGTTTTAGTGTTTTGAAAGGTTTTAAAAAAAAGAATGGGTTTGGAATTTGAAATGGGTTCCAACAACCTTGATTTCCGTGTTATTACGCACATAATAGTTATTAAATTATTTACAATAATGTAAAAATGTATGCGGAAAAAATATTACATTAGTACATAAGAAATTTTAAATTATTCAAAAAATAATAATTAAATTATTTAAGACATTGAAGATTAAAATAAAATAATAATTAATTTAATTAAATAAGTAAAATTAAAAGTAAAATTTTATTTTAAATTAAATAAACCTAGATACCCCTTAATAAATTCAAAACATTCAGTGGGAAGTGGTTAGTAAATATAACAGCTAATTGAATTTTAGTACATAAAAATTATAAGAATATATCATTTTTATGAACATGATATCATAAAAAATGATGTATGATATCAATTTTCTTAGTCCTAGAAAGAATAATAGATTTTTTTAAAATATTTATTGTGCATGTATTAACTCATAAAATAGCTTTATCATTAAAATTTAATTTGAAGTCTATAAGAGTGTTTCTTATACACAAAACTTTTGTGCAGAAACTGCCTACAGAAACATATTCCACCTCAGATGTTGCTAAAGGAACTAAGTGTTGTTTCTTACTGGACCATCAAACTAAGTATATTCCTAAAAAGTGAATAGTTCATGCGATTATTTTTATATCTAATCTATATCTTCTGAAGTCTGCATCTTAATATAAAATTAAATTAAAATCATAAGTTTTTTGATAGAGAAGAGATGAAAAACATTTTCTTTTAAATATCTACAAATTCTTTTGATAGAACATAAGTGAGATTATTTATGATTTGATTGAAATCGAGAACAAAGACATACTGATTATATTATATCTATCATGCTAGTAGTATGATATAATAAACTACCAATCATACCTCTATATAACTTGTTGTCAATTGATTTTCTAGTTTCATCCAAATCAATTTTTATATTAGTAAAAATTGGATTTGTATATGACTTTCTCGTTTCATGTCCCATGTTATCATTTGATTCATATTCGTCAATTTGATATTTATTTTTCTCAAAGGAATTAGATTCATCAAATTTCACATGAATTGATTTTTCAACAAACCGTGAATTTTTTTAAAAAACATTATAAGCCTTGGAGGTAGCATAATATCCTAAGAAAGTGACTTAAACAGATTATGGATCAAACATACCAAATATTTCCTTGATTTTCAAGAAATAAACCTTGCATCCAAAAAAATAAAAGTATTTTACATTAGGTTTTTTGTTATTCCAATGTTTATAGGGTGTCTTTTTGGAAATTTTCCTAATTAAAACTATATTAATTATATAATAAGATGTTCTTATAGCTTTTTCCCACAAATAGGTAGAATGTCTATATTCATTTAGCATATTCCTTTCCATCTCCTGAATATTTCAATTTATTATTCAACAAGTTCATTCTGTTGAGGTGTTCTTCGTGCAAATAAGGTGTGTTTAATACCTAGATTTGGGTAAAAGGAATTGAATTCCTAATTCTCAAATTTTCTACCACGGTCACTTATTAATGAAATTATTTTAATATATTTTTCATTTTGAACAGATTTACAAAAACGTTCAAATATAGTAAAAGATTCATTTTTATATTTTAGAAAATATACCCATATTAATTCTGAATAGTCATTAACTAAAACATATACATATAACTTACCAGCTAGACTTGCTACTCTTGAAGTTCCAAATAAAACCATATGGATATGTTCTAAAGTTTTAGATGTAGTAATTTTGTTAATTGATTTGAAGTATGATTTACATAGATTTCCAATTTGACATGAATCACAGAATCATTCACCTTAAAATTTAAGACTAGGAAAATAAGAAACTAATTTTTTCCTAGATAATTTATGTAAAGAATAAATATTGCAACGTCTAAGTCTTCTATTCTAGATCTAGGATTAATTTATTTTAGTAGTTAAATAATTTACTTTTTTTACAAAAGGAATTTTTGTCTAGGGTATAAACATTGTTAGTTTTGGGTGATCTAAATTTAATCAATTTATCTTTAAAAATAGAACATCAGTTGTTAGAATAATCAACACAATAACCATCATCACAATGTTTAGAGATACTTAGCAGGTTGTGTTCCAAACCTTTTACATGGAATAATTTATTGATTAAGACAGCTTTTGGATCTCCAACAGTTCCAATTCCAATTATTTTACCATGTGCAATGTCACCAAATGTGACTAATCCTCCACCCTTTTGAGTTAAATTTTTAATGTTCGATGAGTTCCCACTCATATGCCTGGAGAAACCACTGTCCATATACCATATTTCAGTTTGGCTTCTATGACCTACTTCAGGAAAATACATTCAATAAAAAGTTTTTTTGGTACCCATATTATATTGGGTTAAGCATTGTTAGCTGGAAAAGATCTTGGAATCCAGACATTATTTGTTTTTCTATAATCAATAGGATCATATAAACTTCTTGCAACAAAGGATTTCTTAATCCCACTTATTTGATGTTTCCTTATATAAAAGTTTTTAGATATGTTACCTTTAGTTCCACAGTAGTGGCAAATTATACCTTTTTTATTTGGAACTATATAGTTCTTATATAGTTTGGGTTTCTCACCTTTACTGCCTATTCCATATCATTCATTTTTAATCACATTCTTTCCCAAAATTTCTTTTAGTGAATTTTCACTTTTTCTAAAAATAAGATCTGAATTTTGGTATGTCTATACTTCTGTTTGTATTTTTTTATTTTAGTTTCGTTATTGGTACAGTTTGTGTTTAATGAGTTGTATTTTTTAATTAACTCATGATGTTGATTTTGCAGAGTGTCTCTTTCTTCTAAAACAATACTGTGAATATTTTTTAGTGACTAATATTTCTTAAATAATGAATCATATTTCTCTTATAACAGATTTCAATGGGATGTAAGTTTATCATTTGAGAAAGTAGAACTATAAATGGAATTAGATGAGTAATAATATTTTAAATCATATTCTTTTACTATAAAGCAATTTGTTTTTTAATTCAATTCTTCTTTTTTTGGTTCAGACATTGATGAGATTCTGTAGTATTTATAAACACTCCAAGTAGCATTCATTTCTATTTTTTCGTTCTTCTCATAATCATTGTTTTGGAAAATTTTCTTTTTCTTTTGTCATTTTAAATGAGGACAGTCATGTCTTATGTGAACCATCATTTTTCATTCATATCACATGACTTCGTTCAGTTCTTTTTCATCTTTCTTGATGGATTTTCTGAATCCCTTATTCTTTTTGTAGAATTTACTGAATTTCAATCCTAACTGAGCCAACTCTATATCTGAATGAGATGAATCAGAACATTATGGTTTTCTCTTGATCTCTTATTTCATATTTCTACTCTTTTTTTGGGATGTAACATTCAAATAAGTATTATCTCTCTTGATCAAGACATTATGCTAATTTTCTTCATCTTTTATATCATCTACATACATCATCAAAGTTCCAATTAATTCTCTCATTGTTATTTCTTTGACATGTGTTTATTGCTCAATGGCTGCTAATATCCCAGTCTGTTGGGTTGGATATACTCTCAGAACATTTTAGGCTTGATCTGATTCTTTGATAGGATCTCTAATGGAGGTGGTGTTTTTGACTATATTTATAAGCCTTTAATTTATCTGAGTGATTCTTTCACCATCATGCATTCTAAATCAATCAAATTTTAGTTTTTCTATAAAATTCCTCATTTGTCTTCCATTTTCAGTTCCTTCATTGGAAAATGCAATTATCAACCACATATCATATGCATTAGGATATCGAGATACTCGATTAAATTCATATGGTATGAAACCATATATGATAGAATTGATAGCTTTTGAATTTATGTAATACTCTGCTTTAGTATCTTCAATCCATCTTTTAGGTTTCTCATGAATTTCATAATGAGTAAGAATTTTTGAGTAGACTCTATATACAAGATTATTCAGGTAGATAATCAACCTCGATTTCAAACATCCATAGATTTCTGCATTGAAGTACGGATCTCGAATCATTGAAATTTCTTCCCGTGTATCCGCCTTTTTGATATTTATGTAATCTTTCAGCTTCTTATAGATTTTACAAAATAAACCCCATATGATACCAATTGTTGGATCGTATTGTACAAAATATAAACAAGAGGGGAGTGAATTGTGGCTTTTACAATTTCATCGATAATCCTGATGATTTCAAAATTTCTCATTTAACATTATCAGAATGTTTATGCAGTGGAAAATAAACGGATTGAAGAATGCACAGATTTATAGTGGTTTGGGGAATAGAAGTCCCTTCGTCCACCCCACCAATTCTCTACTCAGTAGTTTGGTAATTTTCACTATCTTGTCCAATTATCAACAGACTATACACAATTGAGTGCAGGTAATTGACACCTTTACAAGTTAAGGATTAAACAAAGCCTTCTGAGAACCAAATACATTGCGTTGTACAGGAATCCAATTAATCTAAATGAATATATTATATGTCCAAAAATACTTTCCAATTATTCTTCACAGTTGCAGTAACACACAACTAACAGTAGATGGAATATCGTCTTCAATAAATATTTTTTCAGGTAATAAAATTCACGAGTCCATCTAGTTGAAAATAGATATTGAAATAAAATCAGAATCATTAACAACAATAGATTCATGATTTATCTTCAATGTAGAATTAAAATATTTAACGCTTTTCCTTTTCTTCATAAAAAAAAAGAGTCTGATAGATCTTGGTAGAAGAAGATATTTTTTGTGATGTCTCTTCTCTATTTAAAAATTAAATCCCGCACAGATATATAAAGAATAAAGGAGAGTGATTTTCTATTGAATTTAGATCGACAAATGTCTCCTTAAGAATCATGATTTTCAAATGCATGAATAACAGAGCAATCATAACATTCTTTAATAATCGGAATGAAATTCTCCTCTTAATGAAATGCTTTGAATTGAAAATAAACAGCTTTAAATTATTCCAATATGTGCTTTAATATCAGGCTTTAAAACTAGCATGAAATCATTCAGATATTCCTCATAAAGACCATTGCATGATAATGTCATATTTTAAATCTCTGATGCTAAATGTTGGGTTGATCTTAAACATAATGTTGATCTCAAACATAAGGTTGACCTTCCAGACTTTTCATTTCAACTTTCAAATATATGGTATATTATTCATACTTTTTTCTTTAGAAACAGATAAGATACACGATCCATATTTTAAATATAATGCAAGGATCATTATAAAAGTAATATTGATGATCCATACTTTTTTGAAGAAAATGTAAGGTTCCATACATACGTAAGGTTCTTCTTCCATACTTTTCTGATATAACCAATGTATGGTTCATTCCAAACATAATGTTTTTTCACAATAGTTTTCTGTTACCATAAGGTTGATTAACCATACTTTTTTTAACTCTCTTAAAGTAAATGTAGGCTCTAATCCTTACACTATTCTCTTCAATGTATGGTATGAACAGTGCTTCCAGAACACACTAAAATTATTTCCGAAATTTTTTTCAAATATTCCTTGTGGAATAAATGCTTTAATATTATTCCAAAATAGAAATATAAAGAATATTAATTTCCTAAAATAATCTCAAAGTAAAATATTTAGAATAACAAACAAGGGTATTTTTTAGCATTAAAATCATCATAAAAACGTAGAGTATTGTTGAAAAAGCACTTTCTCAACAATATCTGTTAATCATAAAGTAAATGTTTCATTTAATCATTACACTATGCTCTTCAATGTTGGGTATGAACATTGTTTCCAGAACACACTAAAATGATTTCTGAACACTTTTTCAAATATTCCATGCGGATTAAATGGTTTAATATTATTCCAAAATAAAAATATAAATAATAATAATTTTCTAAAATATACTCAAAGTAAAATAATTATAATAACAAAAAAGAGTATTTGGGAGCCTCAAATCATCATAAAAAGATAGATTATTGTTGAAAAAACACTTTCTCAATAATATCCCCTAATCATTATAGTATAGAGTATTGCTGAAAATAAAACCAGCTCAACAACACATTCCAAAACTCAGTCATGAATGTCCCATTATAGACCTGATCCATCATCAGTATCATCACAACTTAATCTCATCATTGATCTAAACCCAGATCATTGATAATAATTTTTTAACCAAGAAACAGTTGGAAACGATTGTTTATCCAGTATTTTTTTAAACTATAGGCAAACTGAATGTCAGTGATGATAACAGGAATAATAGTGGAAGAAATTCTAGAAACACCTAACATGTATGGTTCTCATCAATATTAGGTTATCATTGATCCCTTACCATTAAAATGATGAAAAATGATCAAAATTAAATAAACAGTTCCCCCCACAAATCCTCATATATAAAATTATACCAAAAATATAATTGTTCCATGAATCAATTAATTGGTCGATATATTCATGTTTCTTATAGAAAAAAAATCAACATGGAAAATAAACATCCCACCTTGATTTGGATCAATCTCGATAAATGAAATATTCTATATTATTTTCATTGGTGAGATCCTCATGTTTCATCGTACACTAATTGATGATCAACAATCTAGTCATCACTCATGAATGGAAGGTCCTCCAAACTCTCTCTCACAAATATCCAAGGATATGTGGCTAACCCTGGGTTTTTTTCAAAACTTCTTATTTATAGAGGAATTAATTAGGTCACTCTCTGACTTAATAAAATTAAAAATTCACCTTATTTACCTTATTAATTAATCTATATGAACACTCAACCTAAATGTCTGATTTGCTCTGAGGATAAGTAACACCTAGGGTAAAATCCACCCTTTTAACTCAATCATGGCCTCACTTGTTCAAAAAAAAAACGTGTTTAAGAGTTATTCCACATTTTTTTAGAAAACTGTGCAGGAGGTATTTTTATTATATTTAATATATTAAATATATTTCAAAAAAAATTCAGGAATAATGGACCTCAAAATATCATGATTTCTCATAACCTATATTTGAAAATAATCCATTTAATATTCCAAATCAATACGTGGAAAAAATCAGAGTCTTTACTTGTTGGATAATTTGAAGTGGTAAATTGCTGATTATGTATCAAGATTTTGGTGTGTCAATATGTAACACCCCATTCTTCAATGGTACGTTTTCCTTTGATTAATGCAGTAGCTTGAGTTTTACACAAATTGGAGTTATAAAAACCACGACCAATGAAATTAGCCATTATGAATAGTAATACCCACTTTTGAAATTTTATAAATTTTAATTTTCAAAATGGATTTCATTTTTGGATTCAGAATATCAAAATTATCTTAGTATGAATTTTTGGTATTTTTCTTAAAACATTCAATTTTTGATGAATAGTGAAAAACGCTACGTTATTGTTTAAAACCGACTTTTTATATAAATAATAATTTTTTATTTAAATTTATCTTAAGTCAAAATAGATACATAATACCTATATATGTTCAATGTAATTCATTTGAGTATTGTTTATAAAATGTTCATATATATATAAATTTTAATGAACTTTTTACTATCTTTTACCCACCTTCTAGGAGCATTTGCAAATTTTCATAAAACATAATTGTACTACTTCTGTGAATTGAATTTTAAAAATATGAGAGACACGGTTGATATCAATAAGTAAAATGTTGTTCTATAAGATGAAAATAATTTTATAAGAATAATAACATTTAACTTTTATTCACCACGGTTAAAAGTAAATAAGGTAATTAAAGGAAAAATGAAATTATTATTACCATAAAACATGTCCTAATTCTAATTGATAAGATTAATTCGACCAAAAAAACCATATAAATAAAATATGATCCTTTTGGTCCCCTTGTATTATATAAGGACATTCATTATTATTTTATTTAAAGAATAGTTAAAAGTGTTAAATTCTAAGTTTAATAACTAACCCATTTTTAATATAGGGTTACACAGAAGATAAATTCTACTTTAAATATTAATTAAAAAGATAAAATTATTCCCTATATAATGGTATTTTATTTACAGTTTTTAGACATTAAATAATTTAATTTATTTATGACCCAATGATGATGATGTAATTACCTTATTAATGAAATTTTAAAATAATTCATATTAAAAAGATCCAAAAAAATGTAAATTGGGAATTTTGATGAATTCCACTAATTTTCGAGGTCAATATGAAATGTTTGGGTTTATTAAATAATTTTTGTTCAATGTAATCGTGTTTTTATGATTCTCATAAAAACCAAATATAAAATTGTGTCAAAATTTATATTATTGAGTTCTTAAAACAAATACTATATTGTTAATTGATATAATATTCCTAAAAATCTAAGGTATAGAAAAAATACTTATATAAGGTTATATATATTAATAATGAACCACTTTGGGTTCTCTTGGCTTGTTATAGTACGTTTATTAACCATATAATATAAAAATACAAAGCGACATGGTAAAGATCAAACTATTTACCTAAGAGTTAAATCTAAAATATAAGGTCAATATGGTGAAATAAACCTATCTAAAACCTATTGGTTGAGATTTTTTCAACCCATCCCCACCATTACCTATAAATAAATCAATTTGGGTCCATTAGAAACCGAAAATGATTTTATTATAAAATATAATTTCAATCTTTTCTTAATGTGACCCTCATCTCTCTTATAGATGCGTACTTCCCCTTATCTTAATTTCACACCTCAAAAGCCATTTGGATCAGCCAAACCCTTCCCAAATATCCTCCCATCTTCCCTAACGTCAATCCATATTCCTTACTTGGATTAGAAATCCAACCTATGGAGCCCTTTTGATCATCTCAAAAGGAAACACTCGAAGAAGAGGTAATAGTTTCACCACCCTATTTCAAGTTCTTTTGTTCTTCCACTTACTCTTTCTCTGTTGTTTCCATACCAAAATAATAAATATAGTACCTTATATATACTGTGAAGTTTCTAAAAATATGGTATAACCATATTCTTTATTCTATTCATCCTATAAATGACAAAGTCACCATACGTGTGTACGTACGGATTGCCGTCTACACCTCATGGTGTAGTTTGTTATTCTAACACTTCATTAGTTGGATGGATATAATAATGAGTATAAATAATGTAAATAATAAATATAAAATTTTAATGATTATTTATATATGATATACCATCCAATTACATAATATTTCACACTCAATATAATGATATTTCCACTCATGCGTACGTACGGATTACCGTCTCCATGAACGCGTTGAGATTCATTCCCCATCGTAATCATTCATGAATAATTTTCATTTTATGATTAAAATTAATTTTTATGAACATATTATCATATTTTATATGAATCAAATACATCCTACCCATAACAAACATGGCTTATGTAACCATGCATATAAATGAAAATGAATTAGCGAACACCTGAAATGATGATACTACTAAAATATTAAAAACAAAGAAATATTAATCGTTCATATATGATATCATATTTTTTTACAGTTCCTTTATAATTTAATAATAATGTTTTTACTATTATACAAGAGGTTAACATACTATCGAATAAGGAAAAGTACATGTTACGGGTTAATTCCACAATCTCTTCATTATCCGAGGTTGTTTATACGTGAGTATCTACTGGGACATCTTTATCATCCACATCGGTGTTTCATAACAATATATTTCAAAACATTTTTCCAGAATATGGGTTAAATTCATTTATAACATTGTTTTACTTTTGATAAAAAAATTATAAAGTAATCCTTCGGTCATTTTCCAAAGAAGGTCATTTACGACCTTTTCGATAAAATTAAGGAAAGATTATTTTTTAACTTATACGGTGGGTACGACAGTTTTCTGCTATTATAAAACCTTCGAAGCTTCCATTACAAGATTTTAAGGTTATTATCAAAATAAATATTTTCTTTTATAATTACATGACTTCTAAATGATTTCTAAATAGTAAGAGATATTTCTCTCAATATATTTTGATTTCATCTATGTCAACATATTTTCGTGGATTTGAAACTTGTTTGAAGTTGATTTATTATGATACAAATCTTCCATATTGTAATGAAGGTTTTGTGATATATTTAATTATGGATGTGATAATTTTATACCATTCATGGATTATTGATAAAGTATTGACATTTCAAATGCTAGTTTTAAAATGAATGCTTATGTTATATTTAAACCATTTCATACGAGGAATGTATTGGACTTAGTAAGTGATATGTGGATCCCGCTATGGAATTTAAATGCATCGGTGTGTCTAATAAGACAAACTACTATCTTAGAACAAGGACCTGGAAAAATGATATTTGTAGTCTTGCCACAAGGCCTTGACTATGTGGTTATGAAGTTTGGCATTATGCATTCCCTCATTATGAAATTGGTTATTGATATTACAGGTGATTATTCGACTAGTACAATATCCATGTGAATAAGTAAATAAAATTATTTGTTTTATATTCTCCATATTATGTCGCAGTTTATGTTTAAAAGTCTTATGTTTTAGTCTTGTACATTTACTTAGTTGTTTATGCATATTTATGAATTTTTCTGCTATATTTTAATCCTTATTAAGCATCTGAGTTCACCCATTTCTATGATTTATTTTTCCCAAGATCTGAATAAATATATTATGGTTGACCAGAAGGGATAGCCTAAAGACATAAGTGTGGTCAATGGGGAAAAATGTTGTTGATTTTTTTATTTCATGATGTAATGTAAAACTTATGAATGTATCTAGTACTTCCAAAGATACTAAACTAATCAGTATTTCTGTATTTGATCCCTTGTGATCATACCAATGTTTTGTAATAATGCAATGACTCTGGGTAACTAGGGTTATGGCATTACAGTTGGTATCAGAGGATGTTTAGCAAAAACAATGGAAGCTAGATTTAGAAAATATCTGATTAATGAAAATTAGCCTAAGATAGACTTTGAGGATTAATATAGAAGAACTAGCATGAATTTTGGTAATGTATAGATTTTGTGTATTTTCTAAGTAGTACATCTCTTTCTAGATAAGAGCATGTAGAGGCAGCTCTGGCACATATGTGCCTAGGGGTAAAACCTAAAAACACTAATTTGAGCTAGACTCGAATGGGAACTGGCGCACCACAACGGTCTTTGCTGCACTCTTGGTTACAATACTCCTAGGGTATATGATTATGATAATTCACATTTTTCTTAAAAACAATTATGAAGGATTTATGAGTATATACCTCCTCAATGAAAACATTTTTATGATTATGGATTATATCGATAAACGATTCAATTTATGTTAATTGTTTTACATGTTTGAAATTATGTATTTCAATTCATAAACTAATATATTATATGCCATTGTTTAAAAATAGCACCCAGTGGAAGGAATGGAAACCATATCAACACACGTAATCCGTGCAGTGATTTCCCTCTTACTCAAGATAATCATTCTGGAGTTGGTGATGTAACTAGTACTGATTAGCTTATCACCATACCGGGACAACTCACTCAGGTTATCAACAATAACCATACCCATATGGAGTACCATGATCCACAACGAGGAAGATCAATGTTAGATATCTTTATGAGGCATAAACCAACAACATTCAATGGGTGTAAAAAATTCATTAGTAGATGAGAAATGGATAAATTTCTTAGAAAAAATGCTTCATTCTTTGCAGAGTCGCGAAAGGGAAAATGTAGTCATGGTAGTTTATCGCCTCACGGGATATGCTGATCAATGGTGGTCAGTAATCCAAAACAAAAAGAAAAATGATGAATTATCAAACATGGAATGGAAGAAGTTTAAAGATATTTTCTTAGAAAAATATCTTCGTAATGACCATCGAGCGGATATAGAAAGACAATTTCTGAGTCTATGGAAAAAGGTGGATGAAATTGTCGCAATGTATGAGGATATCAATATAAGGTTAGCAAGGCATGCAGAATATTATATACGTAACCCCAGGAGTAATATTGACTGGATCATTGATGGTTTAAAACCATTCCACCGTCAATAATTATTCTTAAAATCCTTATCATCATAAGAAGATATATTCTCATATGCTATCAAGACAGAAAATTAATTTTCTATGCCTCATGACATTAAAGCAAAGCAAGAGAAAAATAGATCTATTGAAAACTCTAGAAATGGAAATAAGGGGATGAAGGGAAAATTTGAGTATCCATCCTATGGTAAATGTGGGAAGAAACACTCTGGTACTTGCATAAAGGGAATGTGAGTCTGTTACAATTGTGGTGAAAAAGACCACCAAGATTGTGATTGTAAGGGGAAGAATGAGGCTATCAATGTTGAATTCTTTAGTGTTAGAGCAAAGGGGAATTATTCAAATGAATTTCCTAAGAACCAAGGGAATATACCTCCAAAAAGTACAAGGTATCAAGGCCAAGCTTATGCGATCACTACTGCTGAGGTTGAAGATTAGAAAGACGTGGTGGCATGTGATTTAATGGTTTCCTCAGGTTTACCCAATGATTTATTTCATTCTGGATCATCACATTGTTTTATATCTTCCTAGTTTGCTATGAAAATTATATATTTTCAATTTGACTTAACTTGGGTGTTATCAATCAAAACGCCTAAAGGAAGTATCATCACAAAAATATTTTTTGAATAAATTCCCATTAGGTCCTATAAATGTTCTTTATCTTAAGATTTCATCACCATACACATGATTGAATTTGATATAATCCTCAGAATTGATTTTATTTCGAACTATGATGTGAAAATTAATTTATGACGAATGAAGTTTCAATTTTCGAGGATGACAAATAGTACCTTATCTTTAGAGCAGAAACATCACCACCTGATTCTTATCTAGATTCGAACATAGTAGCTCTACTAAATTCAATTTTTGGTGATGAATAGAATGAAATAATGATGGGTGAGGAAAATAATGTTCTAATAGAGGACATAACTATTGTTCAAGAATATGTTGATGTGTTTCTAGAGGATTTAACTAGAAATCCTCTAGAATAATAGATTATGTTTTCCATTGACTTAATTCCTGGTTCAAGGCCCATAATGAAGATTCCTTATAGAGTGGCCACTATGGAATTAGTGGAACTAATGAAACAACTATAGGAATTGAGTAATAGGGGATTTATTTTCCCTATTGATTCTACATGGGGAGCCCATGTACCTTTTGTTTTGAAGAAAGATAGATCTATGAGGTTGTGAATTGACTACATGAAGATCAATGCTATAACAATAAAGAACAAGTATGCCCTGCATCGCATTGATGACATATTTGATCAACATCATGGACCTCAATTTTTTCAAAGATCGTCCTTCAATCAGGATACCATTAGTTGTCCATGAAGATGGAAGTAATTCTGAAGACATCATTTCGAACCAGGTAAGTGCATTACGAGTTTACAGTAATGCCTTCTAGATTTACTAATGCACCCTATTTCTTCATGGATCTAATGAATATAGATTTCAAGGAATATCATGATTACATTGTGGGGGTATTTATTTATGATATCTTGGTTTACTCCATAATCTATGAAGATCATGAAAATAAATTGTGCATTATTCTAAAGACTCTTAGAAGAAATGAATTCTATGGGAAGTTTAGAAGGTGTGAATTTCGGCTTTAAGAGATTGCTTTTCTTGTCCATATTGTCTCTAAGGAAGGAATCTCTGTTGATCCTTCAATGACCAAGGTAATCTAAGAATGGACAACACTGAGGAGTATAACTGAGGTACACAGTTTTGTAGGTTTAGGAGGTTATTATCAACATCTCCTCTATAATTTTTCACGGTTGGATAACCTATTAACCAAGATCACAGGTAATGGGGTTAAATTTGTTTGGAAAAAATAGTGTGAAGAATGTTTTGAAGAACGAAATAGAAGATAATCCAATGCTCCTTTATTGACTCTACCATTAGGGAATGATGGGCTTTTTAATTATAGCAATTCGTTAAAGGAAGGACTTGGTTGTGTCTTTATGCATAACGATAGAGTTATTGCCTATGCATCGCGAGAGCTAAAAATTCATGAGAAAAACTATCATACTCATTATCTTGAGTTAGCAGCTGTAATCTATTCTCTGAAAATAGAGAGACACTATATCTACATTGAAAAAATGTGAGATTTATACTGATCACAAGGGTTTGATGTATATTCTCTCACAAAAATAACTCAACATGTGGGAATGACTATGGATTGAACTACTCAAAGACTATGATTTCACTATACACTACCACCCGGGGAAGGAAAATAAGGTGGATGATTCATTGAGTGGAAATGATCATGTATTTTTTAATAAGATGAGAGTTGGAAGGGATCCTATTTTCATTGATCTAGTAAGATAGGCATGGGAATAACCATGGAATGTGAAGCATCAATACTTTTTCAAATAGTTCCAAACCATCTATTCTAGAAATGATAAAGAGTTCTAAAAGTGATGATGTGGAGTTTAAAAATAATATTAAAGATGTGAATGATGAGAGATTGAGTGAATTCATATATGAAGATGATTTTTTTGAATTTGGGAAGAGAGATTGCGTTCCTAACATACCTGATCTAAAAAGGGAATTATTGGATGATGCACATAGATCCAATTTCTCGATGCACCCTGGGATCAATATGATGTATAGAGATTTGAAGGAACATTTTTTGTGGGAAAACATGAAGAGGGAGATTGCTGATTTTTTGTCAAGATGTATGGTTTGTTAACAAGTGAATGTTGGAAACCAAAATCCTAGAAGGTTAATGGAACCTCTTCCCAAACCTGAGTGGAAATGAGATAATATTACGATGGACTTTGTGATGGGGCTACCAAAGAATCCTAGAAGGAATGATGTAATATGGGTCATTATTGATCTTTTTACCAAGTCAGCACAATTTATTGCTATAAGATAAGATTTACCACTTGAACATACGGCCAGACGTTGTTTTAATAAAGTGTTAAGAATTCATGGAGTTCCCTTATCGATTGTTTCTAATTGTGATCCCCGTTTTACATCATGATTTTGGAAAAGACATCAGAAGGCCCGGGATACTGAACTTCGTTTCGGCACTAACTACCATGCTCAAACTGATGCACAATCACAACGGACTATTAAAACCTTATAAGACATGTTGAGATCTTTCTCACTTGAATTTCAAGGTATGTGGGATCAATATTTTTCTCTGGTATAATTTTATTATAATACTAGCTTCCATTCATGTATTCAGAAGTCACCATATGAAACGTTATATGGAAAGAGATGTCGTATACCAACTTGTTGGGATGCTGTTGGTGAAAGAAGGCTCCTAGGCCCAAAACATGTTGATGAAACAATGGAATAGGTGAAGGATATCCCAACCTAAATCAAAGCAGTCCAAAGTCGGCAAAAGATCTATGTCGATAATAGAAGGAAGGATTTTGAATTTCAAGTAGGAGACCAAGTTTTCTTGAAGGTATCTCCTTGTAAGGGTGTTATACATTTTGATATAAAGGGTAAATTTAGTCCCAATTTAATTTGTCCTTTCGAAATTCTAGAATGAATTGGAGTTGTATCTTATCATTTGGAAATGCCTCCAAGTCTCTCCAAAGTACATGATGTGTTCCATGTATCACTGATAAGAAAATACATGCCTGACCCAATGCATGTACTCACCAATGAAGAAATTGAACTAGAACCTGATATGTCATATTGTGAAGTGCCTGTCAAAATTCATGATACAAGAGAATGAGTGAGGAGAAACTAGATGACTCCTCTAGTTAATGTTCTATGGAGAAACCATAAGATGGATGAGGTAATGTGGGAACCCAAGGAACTTATGATGAAGAACCACCCAAATCTTTTTCTGCAGTAATATTATAGAAATTTTGTGGAAGAAATTATTTTATATAGGGGATAATGTAACACCACAAGCTTCTAAGGTATGTTTCCCTTTGATTAATTTATTATCTTGCGTTGTACGGAACTATGAGTTTTAACACACCACTGCCAATGAAACTAGCCATTACGAAGAGTAATACCCAATTTTTGAAATTTTATAAATTTTATTATCAAAATGGACTTCGTTTTGGATTCAGAATATCAAAATTAACTTAGGTTGAATTTTTGGTATTTTTATAAAAATAATCAATTTTTGTTGAAGAGTGAAAAACACTGCGTTATTGTTTAAAACTGACTTATAATTTAAATAAATATTTATTTTATTTAAATTTATTTTTGGTCAAAATATATACATAATACCTATATATGTTCAATGTAATTAATTGGGGTCATTTTATAATAAGTTTAGATATATAAAAATTTTAATGAACTTTTTACCGTATTTAAACCACCTCCTAGGAGAATTTGAAAATTTGCATAAAAATTGATTTTACTACTTCTGTGAATTTAATTTCAAAAATTTGAGAGACACGGTTGATATAATTATATAAAATTTTGTTCAATAAGATGAGAATAATGTTTTGGTAAATAGTATCATTTAAATTTTATTTACCACGATAAAAAATAAATATGGTAATTAAAGGTAAAAATGTTATTTTTATTACCCTAAAACATGTCTAAATTCTATTGGATAAGTGTAATTCGACCAAAAACAACCATAATAATAAAATATGATTCTTTTGGTCCACATTGATTAGATTAGGAAATTTATTATTATTTTATTTATAGAAGAGTTAAAAGTATTAAATTCAATGTTTAATAACTAAACAATTTTTAATATAGGGTTACACACAATATAAATTCGACTATAAATAATCATTAGAAATATAATACTAGTTCATAAATATTGGTATTTTATTTATAATTTTTAGACTAAAAAACTATTTTATTTATGAAACAATGATAGTGCAGTAATTACCTTATTAATGAAATATTAAAATAATTGATATTATAAATTTCAAAATAAAAATAAATTGAGACTTATGATGAATTACACTAATTTTATAGGTTAATATGACAAGTTAATATTGATTAAATAATTTTTTTTCGATGTAATCATGTTAGGATTTTTACAAAACCCAAATACTAAATACTGTCAAAATTGACATAATTGAGTTTTTAAAACAAATAATATATTATTAATTGATATAATATTTATAAAAATATAAGGTTCAGCTGTAGGACATAGATAAGGTTATATATATTAATAATGCACCACTTGGGGTTCACTTGTCTTGTTATAGTATGTTTATAAACCATATAATATAAAAATACAAAGAGCAATGGTAAATGTCAAACTATTTTACAAAAAGTTATATAAAAAAGATAAGGTAAATATGGTGACTGAAACCTCTCTAAATCATATTTGTTGAGTTGTTTTGGACCCATCCTCACTGTATCCTCTAAATAAACCATTTTTCATCCATTAGAGACCGAAAATGATTTTATTATAAAATAATATTTCATGCTTTTCCAAAGTGACCCTAACCTCTCTTATAAAAGTGTATTTACCCTTCTCTTAATTTACCACATACAAAGCCATTTGGATCAGCCAAACCCTATCCAAATATCCTCCCAACATCATGAAAATCATCCCAGAGTCCTTACTTGTATAATAAATCCAACCTACGGAGCCCTTTTAATCAACTCAAAAGGAAACACCCAAAGAAGAGGTAATAATTTCACCACCCTCTTTCAAGTTCTCTTCTTCTTCCACTTCCTCTTTCGTTGTTGTTTCCATACCATAATAAAAAATCCAATACCTTCAACATACTGTTATGTTATTATAAATATGTTCCAACCATATTAATTATTCAATTAATCCTATAAATGACAAATTTACTATACATGTGTACGTACGGATTACCATCTCCATGTCGTTGTGTAGTTTGTTATTCAAACACTTCATTATTTGGATGAGTATAATAATGGTTATAACTGATATAAATAATAAATATAACATTTTATTGATTCTTTATATACTATACAACATCCAATTACATACGATTTCCCCATCAATATAATGATATTGTCGCTCGTGCGTACATTTGGGTTACCGTTTCCACAAACGTGATTAGATTCATTCCCCATCATAATAATTCAAGTATAGTTTTCATTTTATGATTAAAAATAATTTTTATGAACATAATATCATTATGTAAATTAATCAAATACATCCTACCCATCCCAAACATTTCTTACGTTATGAAGCATATAAAGGAAAAGGAATCAATTAACACCTGAAACGATGATACTAATGAAATATTATTAACAATCCCATATTAGAGGATCATATATGATATCATATTTATGTATATAGTTCTTGTATAACTTAATAACATTTTTTAACTATTATACAAGAGGATAAAAAACCATCGACTAAGGAAAAGTACAAGGTAAGGGTTAATTCCACAATCTCTTCATTATTCGAGGTTGTTTATATGCGAGTATCTACTAGGACCTCTTTATCATCTGCATCCATGTTTCTTAAAAATTTATTTCAAAACAATTTTCTAGAAGATGGGTTAATGTCATTCTTACCCTTGTTGAAATTTTTATAAAATTTTTATAAAGGGATCCTTCCGTTGTTTTCCAAACAAGGTCATTTATGACCATTTCCAAAAAATTAATGAATGAATGTGTTTTTAACTTATACGATGGGTGAGGCTATTTTCCATTGTTATAACACCTTCAAAGGTTCCCATACAATATTATAAGAATATTTTGAATATGAATGTTTTCTTTTATAATTTCAAGGCTTCTACATTATTTTAAAATATAAATAGATATTTCTCTCAAATTTTTTTGATTTCATCTATGTGAACATCGTTGGATAGATTTTAAACATGTATGAAGTTGATTTATTATGATACAAATCTTCCATATTATACTCAAGGTTTTGTGATATATTTGGCTGCAGATGTGTTATTTTTATACCATTTATGGTTTATAGATAATGTATTGACATTTCGTATCATATTTTCAATACTAATGTTTATGTTATGTTTATACCTTTTCATATGAGGAATGAATTGGACTTAGTAAGTGATAGTTGGAGCTCGATATAGCTCCTTGATGCATCAGTAGGTCTCATGAGGCAAACTAGTGTCTTTGCACAAGGCCTTGAAAAAATCTTATTTGTATTCTGGGCACAAGGCCTTGACTTTGTGGTTATGAAGTCGAGCATTATGCATTCCATCATTATGAAATTGGATATTGATACTTCTTGTCATTATTCGACTAGTATAATATTCTTGTGAATAAGTAAATGGTATTATTTGTTTTATATTTTCCATATTATACAAAAAATTAGGTTTAAAAGTCTTATGTTTTAGTCTTATTCATTTCCTTATTTGTTTAGGATTATTTATGAAATTTTATGATATACCATTATCCTTAACGAGCATCTGAGCACACACCTTTCTATGTTTTATTTTTCCCAGGATGTGAAGAAATATTTTATTGTTGACCTGCAGGGAATGGATATGGATATAATTGTGGTTAATGGGGAAAAATGTTGTTGATTTTTTTTATTTCATGATGAAATGTAAAACTTATGAATTTATCTAGTGCTTCTAAGGCTACTAAAATGATTAGTATTTCGGGATTTGATCCCTTGTGATCATGCCAATGTTTTTTAGTAATGCACCGACTCTGGGTAACTGGGGTTAGGGAATTACACAATAGGATAAGGCTAAGATAAATAATCATATATATGTTATGAAACCTCTTATTATTTCTACATGGAAATAAGATAAAATTACTTTTGTAAATATCATTATATTACAAAATAATTATAAAAATATTGGTTTGATATGGGTTATTATTGATGAAAATAAAAAATAAAATTTACACGCTATAAGAGATTATTTTATTAAAAAGAGACTTCCATGACTTTATATTAACAATGTTTTAAGAATTAATGGAAAACTTCTTTCAATTGTGCCTAATCATGATCAATGATTTACATCAAAATTATATAAAATTTCTCAGAAGGATCTTCATAATTGTAATGACTCGAACAATTATAAATAATATTCCCATTATTTTAATGACTTATGGACATTTAAAATGGTTGAATTTTTTTATTGGTTTTAAATGACTATTATGTATCATTTAGATTGATAATTTATCCATTTAATAGAGATCACATGACTAGAATAAATATAGGGTTTTAACTAATCTGTTTGACACAAACAAAGGATGTGATTCCCTCGACATGTAGGATTATAATATATGAAACCAATTAATCGGATCTTTTGATTGATATATCATTTATGGACTATTACCTAGACCATGTTTAGTCCTAGATCCAAAAAAATAAAGGATGATAGATACCGTTTATGGGAGAAGTTAAATCTCATCGAGATCACGGCCCAAACCATGTTCACCGAATGGCCCCAAGAAAGCCTCACCATCACACAACCTACTCTTGGGGTATAAACTGGTGTAATAAATGGATATGTAACAATACCCTATCATTATGATTTTGTGAATTATTTTTGTATAGAATAATTAATATACATTCCTTTAATTATTATTACATGGTAATTGGTTTTTAAAGCTCAAATAATATTTTTAGTCAATATTAAAATTCAATTAAGAAATATATTTTTATGAATTAATTGATTTTTTATTTAATTAATATTTTAATTAAATATTATTACTATGTTTCATTTATTAATAATAAATGACTTTATAATTTTTATGAATTCAAACGTAATTTCTATTAAGGTTTGAAAACTGTTTTTTCAAAACAAGTAAATTTTCAATAAATGAAGGTTTCCATTTTAAAAGTGAAAATTCACAAATTTAAAAAATAATTTAAATAAAAGGAATATTAGTTTTGGAATAAGGATTTTTAAATAATCTAATGGTTATTTTTTCATAATTTTCTGTGACAGACTAATGTTAGGGTAAAAATTAATTACTATATATAGTATATAATGTGTTTTAGGACATCAGAATGACACAATATTGATGTAATAAAATACTAAAAAATAGATATTTGGAAAATATTTTTTTAAAAATTATAATAATGTATTTTTAGATTTGTTTAATTAATTTTATAATGCGTTAGTGGACCCTCCAAGACTCATAAAATATTTTACCTTTTTAAAGTGATTTCATTAAGAGAGTGACTCACCTCTACATAAGAAAGGTTAATATTTTAATATTTTCGTCCATTTGACATATAAAAATTTTATTCCTCTGTCTTTTGGTAGAGACCATGGGAAAAAACCATGAAATTGCTTGTGGTTTTGCATATTTTAATGTGGAGTGCCCAAAACCAAAATAATAAATAATTCACTCTCTTTTCCTATATAAACCCACCCTATCTCCAATTCCTCTTCACTAAAACTATTTCAAGCTCAGCCAACCTCCACCCCATACTATCTACAGTCCTCCCCAAGCATCCTCAAGTTCCATATAAGCCTCTCCCAAGCCTTTTGTATCACACATCCAAGTAAGGGATCTTCCATCCTCCTCTTTTATCCAGCATTCATTCCATGTTTTTTATTTTAATTTATTTTTATTCAAATGTTGGGATATGATATTAAATGTCCTAATTAATCCCCTTTTGAATTATAAATGATTATAGACCCTTTCAATATCATTTATTACTCTTAATAGCCCTTATGTTCACCTGTTACCATGCTGAATTTTTGTAAGGGATCCTCTCCTTTCTCTCTTCATTTCAATTCAATAACCTTGTTTTCAATTAGTCTTTTAAATTTAAATTTGTAATATTTTATTCCTTTTATAATAAATTCAATACTTTAAATTTTATTTTATCTCAATGAGGGATCATTTATCCTCCCCCATATGGATTTATACCTAAGATGTTACTATGTAAAAATTCTGTAAGTTATTTTTCTCTTCTCAATTATATTCAACCTACTCTTTTATAATATGCTTCTTAACTTAAATAGTTATATGTTTGGGTATATTTTTTCATGACCCCAATACATTCAATTTGATTTATATATGAGATAAAATAATTTCACTCTCATTTACCCCCCAATGATCCTTTAATCACAATCGTTACTAGGATGAAATTCTGTAAGGGATTCCTTCCTTTCTCATTTTTATCCATTTTGTTTATGTTTTAATACCCTATTACATTCAATTAAAAATGTAGGCGAATGATTTATCACCTCCTGCATTGTTACCTACTTATTATTTATGTATTAGATAACACTTTCTCTCTCATTAATTCCTTCTATGTACACCTGTTACCATAAAAAAATTCCATCAGGGATTTCTCTCTTCTTATTTACATTCTTGTATTTATCCCATATTATGCATATAAATACTATTTCATATGTTGGGATATTATGTTACATGATCCCATTAAGGTCTATTTTATGTATAAATTATGATAGAACCATTTATCTCTCATCAACCCAACTTATGAATTTATATATGACGACGTTATGTTGCATAAATTGCACTGTGATTTTTCAAGCCAAAATCATCATGTAGTAAATACCATACCCATTTCTCTATCCATAGTATTAACCATTATGAACATATAAATATTTAATCGTATTTACATATATGTATTAAAAATTATTTAATCACATAATATCTTATGATTTTGAATTATTCCATGTTATGCGTTCCATGTGGCACACATATGCATGAAATGAAAAGTTTTTAATGGGTGTGCCCTGATAGCACTCCAGTGCATTGGGTAATGTTTAGTATCATGATATGCCATCTATAATGAGGGTTTTATCATACTAATTCATGTACAATGAGGGTTTACTCATGCTAATTCATGTGCAATGAGGGTTTACACATGCAAATTAATGTTCATTGAGGGTTTACTCAAGCTAATCCATGTGTAATGAGCCTTGGATCATTATAATATCATGTTGTATGTTTTTTACAAATTTCCATGTTATGATAATCATTATATATCATGCCTTTATGTTCATGTTTCCCTTGTGATCCATTGATGTTCATATTTCATAACATGTATTTTCTTCTTCAAGTTATGCCTCGGTTACTCCCTTACTGTGATTTATAGCTCACCCCATTATTATGTATATCCTCAGGTTATCTGATGAAATGTTAAGTACGATTGAATGAGTTATTCATGTCAAATATTTTTTAAATAAATATGTTGTATTTCATGATTTAAGATGTTATGTAATGTTACTAATTTCACATGACACTAGACCTCTCAATCCTCGCAGTCGTATTAATTGCATGTTTATTTAATAAATCATGTTTAAATGTGTATTAAAAACCAAGATTTATATAGTTGGTATATAATGATAGGTTTATTTTTTTCTGCGATTATTATTAGAACACCCGAGTGAAATCCTTTGGGATAATACTATGTATAATAAAAATATTCCAAAATATTGTTGATTATAGAGTAAGTTGTTTATCAAGCTAATACATCCTTGTTTGGATACGAATAAGTAGAGGTGGATACGAAATAGATGTATCTAGGGGTAAAACCCAAAAACACCGCTTTGATCTAGACTCGAACGGGAAATTGTGCACAACAAAAAGCTTTTCCGCACTCATGGTTTGAAACTCCAGGGGGATATGATTTGGTAAACTCATAAGCATAGTATGAACCATTATTAAGGGAGAAAAAATCCTATAAGAATATATGATTGGAGATAGATCATCGATAACATAGATTGAATCCTAGAAATTTATACGTTTATGAGATAAAGGTAATTTATAAGTTATTCCTTTAATTTCATTAGATTCCCAGTTATGTTTTAAAATGTTTAAGATACTCATCCCAAATTTTCTTTTTATTCTATAAAATGCATGGTAATATAAGGAATATAGCTAACCACCTATGGGAAGGGAATTGCGACTAATGTCCCAATAAGATTCCCAATCAAATTGGAGCTCAAGTAGGTAATATTGTGATTACACTAAACCGTCTATCAAAAATCATGATTAACAATTGGCACATTGTTGAATTCACAATTAAATCATTTAATATGAATGATACATATCACAAAATTTCATCTAATAAAGGTGATAAGGGAAGGAAGTCCCACTTTCCTTCATGCATCATGTGCGGGGAGAGGCACCATAGAAAATGAAACAATGGGACTAAGACATGTTTTATGTCTGTAATGGAATAGGAGAAATATCCAATTATCCTGAAATAATGCATAATGTTATGGATGGTAATAATGTTCCATCTAATCCATCTTATAGAGTTATATGTCCTAAATGTGGAGAATATAGGCATTATCCAAGGCAATTCTCTATTATAGGGGATGAGAAGCCTAAAGAGCATCAACAATCTCCATGATGAAGGGAGAATAGGAAGTCTTGTGATAAAATGGAAAATGGTGAATGAATTACATGTATCCACTACTTCAAAGTAGTGTATTTCATAATATATTTAATTTCATGTCCTATTAGTATATATTTTTTATTTTCAATGAACCTTGAGTCCCCATTATAAAAGATATTAAATCATTAGTGGAAAACATCAATAAGTCTTGTATCAAATGTTGATTTATGTTGGAATGTTCTTTCTGAAAATATTTTAATCCTACCTCTGGTGGAATTTGGGGAAAAAAGACAAGGTCATTGCCTATTCCCCAAGGCGGTTGAAAATTAATGAGCAGAACTATTCGTCACATGATCTGGAGTTGGTAGTAGTGATCCTTACATTGAAAATTTGGATACATTACCTTTTGGGGGAAATATTGAAATATATACGGATCAAAAAAAACCTCATGTATATATTCAACCAGAACAAGACAACTATGTGCCAATGAATATGGTCAGATCTGATCAGAGACTACAACTGCTCAACTTACTACCATCTGGGTAATGCAAATAAAATGGTAGATGCTCTATGTAAAATGAATATAGTAACTCTTTTATTTATGAGAATTTAAAAGGATCAAACCTTCTTAGATTTGTTGAATATGGGAATGGGAATCATAAAGAATGTAACATCATCAACCCTTTTAAAATGATTTCTCAACCGTCTCTTTTGGAATGGTTAAAAGATGCTCAATAAAATGATGTGGTAAATCCGAATAATGAGGAAAATGTTATAAAAAGGATATCCTTGGAGTTCAATAATAATTAAGAAGTAATTGTGATATTTGGAAAAGCCTCTTTGTTAAATCAAATCTAGAGTTAAAGAAATAACTTTTGGATGCTGCACATGGTTCAAATTTATCTATTCACCCAGGAAACACTATGATGTACAAGATCTCTGAGAGCATTATTGGTAGGATAAAATGATGAAGAATATTTCTAAATATACTTCCAGGATCCTAGAATTCTAGAATGTGATGCCTGGGAGTTATAAGTCTAAAGGTATGATGAAACCATTATCCATACTAACATGTAAATGGGAAAATGACACCATGTACTTTGTTACCATACATCCGAAGATATCCAAAGGAAAAAACACTATTTGAGTTGTTCTGGAACTTATTACAAATACTAAACACTTAATTGAAATTAGATATATTTATCATTGGATAAAATGGCATATATATACATCAAAGAAGTGTTAATGTTTCCTGGTGTTACACTATCGATTGTATCCGATTGAGATCCAATATTTAACTCTACGTTTTGGAAAAGTCTCTGACACGCTCTGAATACTGAGCTGAACATTAGTACGACTTATCATCCTAAAACTGATGTCCAATCTTAGCGGACTATCCAAAAACATTAGGGCATGTTGAGATAGCACTCAATGGAATTTAATAGAAGATCAGATCAACATCTTCCTCCAGTTGAGTTCTATTGCAACAATAGTTTCTACTCAAGAATCTAAATAGTACCTTATGAAGAAATTTATGGGAAGAGGTATAGAACACCATCATGTTGGGATGATGTTCTGTAGCGAAGACCATTATGTCCATAAATGGTCAAATAAATAGTGGAGAAGGTTAATTCCATCCAATAGCACATTAATAGTTCTCAGAGTTGACAAAAGATCCATGTTAACCATCATCAATGAGACCTATAATTTGATATTGAAGTCATGGTATTTCTCTATATATCACCATGGAAAAGGGTTATGAGATTTGGTAAGGAGGGACAGCTTAGTCCAAGTTACATCGGCCCTTTTTAGATCATTGATTGCTTTGGAGTATTGGAATATTGACTAGCACTCCCACCGAACCTATCTCATGTACATGATGTATTTCATGCATCACACTTGAGGTATAGACCATACCCATCACATGTTCTCAATATAGATGTGGTACCATTGGAGAATGTCCTCTCATATGAAGAGAAACTGGTGAAGATCTTAGATCATATAGAAAATGTTATACAATATAATAAAATGCCCCTCATAAAGGTTTTGTATTAAAACAACAAGTTTGAAGATGAAATTTGGGAACTAGAGGAGGTTATGTGGTAGAGCTGTCAACATCTATATTACTAAGGGAAAACGAATATTTGATTGTTCAATTTTTGAAGGGGGAATGTTGTAATGAGCAAAATGTTTTGGAATAAAATTCACATTCATTTAATGAATTATTGATATGAAAAAACAGTCATTTTTTATTGGGTCTAAATGACCATAAAGTATCATTTCTATAGATAATATAGCCATTGAACAGTGATTACAGGACAAGTATAAATATAGGGTTTTGACAAATCCTTTTGACATAGACAAATGATGTGATGGGATCAACAAGTAGGATATTTTCCTTTGAAGCCCATTTATTAGATGCTTCAAGGGAGATTGTATTTCTTCCATTTTCCCTAGACCAAGCCCATTCTGATATCCAATAACTTAAGAATTACAGAAACCATTTATGGGAAAAGTTAAATCTCATCGAGATCATGACCAAAACTATGTTCACCGAATGGCCCCAAGAAAGCCCCACCATCACACACCATACACTTAGGGAATATGCTAGTGTAATAAAGGGATATATAACAAGACCCTAGAATTATGAGTGAATGAATTATTTTTGTATAAAATAATTAATATACATTCATTTTATTAGTTTTACTTTGCAATTATTTTTAAAGCACAAATAGTATTTTTAGTTAATATTCAAATTCAATTATGAAATCTATTTTGAGGAATTATAGGATTTTATAATATAATAATATTTTAATAAAATATTATTACTGAGTTACTTTTATTAATAATAAATGAGTATATAATTTTTTTGAAGTCAAATGTAATTTTTTTGAGGATTGAAGACTATTTCTATCAAAACACGTGAATTTTCAATAAATGACAGTTTTCATTTTAAAAAATGAAATTCAAAGATTTTAGATATTATTTAGAAAAAAAGAATATTATTTTTGGAATTAGGATTTCGAAATTATCCAATGGTGATTTTTTCATAATTTTATGAGACAGTCAAATTGTTTGGTGAAAAATAAATAATGTATAAAGTATATAATGTGTTTTACGACATCATAATGACCCAATAGTGGTGTAATAAAATAATATAAAATGAAAATTAGCCCAATATATGTATTTCCTTTAAAATAATGTGATTTTATATTTTTTTTATTAATTTTATAATGCCTTAGTAGACCCCCCAAGACTTACTAAATATTTTAACTTTTTATAATGATTTCCTAGAGAGTGTGACTCACCCTCAAATAGACAAGGATAATATTTTAATATGGTAGATATTTGTACTTATAAAAATATTTTATACCAATACCCTTTTTCAGAAACCAGGGTATGGTTTGTGGTTTTGAATATTTTAATGCGTAGTGTCCAAAACCTATATAATAAATAATTTCCCCTCATTTCCTATATAAACCCACCCAATCTCCCATTCCTCCTCACTAAAAATATTTGGAGCTCGACCAACCTCTACCCAATACACATTAGAGTCCCCCAAGGGCTCGTCAAGTTCTCAAGAAGCATCTCTAAAGCCTTTGGGATCACACATCCAAGTAAGGGATTTTCCACCCTCCTCTTTTATCAGGCATTCTTTTCATGTTATGTATTTTAATCTCATTTATTCCTATATTTGGATATGTTATTATGTATCATACATACTTTACATTTTATTCATAAATTATAATATCCCCTTTAATGCTCATTTTTATTCATATGAACCATTTTTTACACTCATTATAATGCTGAATTTTCGTAAGGGGTCCCCTCCTTCCTCCCCTCATTTCAATTCAAGAACATTGTTTGAAATTAGGTTTTTTAATTTTAATTGGACATATTTTAATCATTTTTAACCAATTTAATACTATAAATTTTATTTTATCTCAATGAGCGGTCATTTATCCTCCCCTATTTTGACCCATACCAAAGCTATTATTATGTCAAAATTCTATAAGTGATTTTTCTCATTTCATTCTCATTCAAGATATTGTTTATATTATGCTTCTAAAGATCCATATATACATGTTGGGTTATGATTTTACATGACCCCCATAATTTCAATTTTTTTATAAATGATATAACTTTCTTTCACTATCATCAATCCCCATGTGATCCTTTATACATAGCCGTTACTAGGCTAAAATTCTGTAAGGGATTCCTTCCTTTCTAATTTTATCTAGCTATTTATGATGTAATAAAATTTTAATTTCAATTAAAAATGTTAGGATATGATTTTTAACCTCACCAATACTTCCCTCCATATTTTTCAGTTTCATATACCACTTTATCTCTCATTAATTTCTTCGTTGTATACCTGTTACCATGCCAAAATTCAATTAGAGATTTCATTATTCCTCTCTCCATTCAAGTATTTCTCCCATATTATTCAACTAAATTCCATTTCATATTTTGGGGTATTATGTTCCATGATCCCCTTACAGTCTATTTCATGTATAAATGATTATATAACCCTTTGTCACTCATCAACCCATCTTATGAATATCTATATGACGATGTTATGCTACCAAAATTGAATTGCATTTTTTCAAGCCAAAATCATCATGTATTGAATACCATTCCCATTTTTCTATCAAGTTTATTCAACTTTATACGCATATACATATTGAATTGTAATTAAAAAAATTTATTCCACATTCTTTAATCATGGAATAACTTATTATGTTTAATGATTTCATGTAATATGATCCATGTGGCACACATAGGTATGAAATGAAATATTTATAAAGTGTACTCCATGATAGCGGTCCAATGCATCGGGTAATATTTATTTCTCATGATGATTCATGTGTAATGAGGGTTTAATCATGCTAAATCATGTACAATAATTGTTTAATTATACTAATTCTTATGCATTTAGGTTTTACTCACGCTAATTCGCGTGTAATGAGGGTTTACTCATGATACTAAATGTGCAATGAGGGTTTAATCATGCTATTCCATGTGTAATGAGCCTTGGATCATGATAATATCATGTTGAATGTTTTTTACACATTTCCATATTATGATATTCATTCTATATCATGCCTTTATGTTCATTTTTATATTATGCTCCATTGATATGCCTATTTCCTAACATGTATTGTATTCTTCAAGTTATTCCTTGATTACTCCCTTATTGGGCTTTATAGATCGCCTTTATCTTATATATTTCCTCAGGTTATCTCATGCAGTGTTAGGTATAAAGAAATGAGTTGGTCATGTCAAAGAAGTTAGAAATAAAGAACTTTTATTTCTTGATTTAATTTGTTATGTAATGTTTCTAATTTCCCAAGACACTAGACCTCTCGATCCTCATAGTTGCCTTAAGTGAATGTTTATGTAATTAATGTTGTTTAATTTTGTATTAAAAAAGGGGTTTTATGATAATGATCTTCATTTTAGCACCACTTATCATCCTTGAACCGATTTTCAATCATAAAGAACTATGAAAACATTAAAATACATGTTGAGGTCTTATATACAAGACATTCATGGTGTGTGGGGTCATTATATAACTTTGGTAGATTTTTCTGAATATAATAGTTTACATTATCGTTTTCAAATGACATATTGTGAAGAATTATATAAAACGATATGTCATAATCCATCTTTTTGTGATGAAGTTGGTGAAATGAATATTTTATTCCCACAACTTGTGTAGAAGAAAATGGTAATGGTAAATACTATTCGAACCTGTATCAAAGAAGTTCAAAGAAATAAATAAAACAATATCGATAACTGTAAGAATGATTATGAAATTCAAGTGAGAGATCACATTTTCTTGAAGGTATCTCTGTGGAAGGGTGTTCTATGAATCGTTAATGAAGGAAAATTGTGCCCCATGTATATCAAAACCTTTTCAATATTAGAAATAATTTGAGTGGTGCCTTGCCAATTTTTAATTCCTCCTAGCCTTTCTAGATTACATGATGTGTTCCATATTTCATTATGAAGGAAATATATGGAGGACATGAGTCATGTTATAACATTTTAGGAAATATAATTGGAACATTATTCATATTACTATGATGTTCCTATCAAAATTATGGAAACTAGAAAATAATTTGAGTAATTGGATGACTCAGCTAGTAAAGGCACTTTGGAAATATCATAAAATGGAAGAGGTGATGTGGGAACCGTAGCAAATTACGATGTAAAACCACCGGAATATATTTATAAGGTGACATTCTATAAATATAGAGATTAGGGAATTTTTTATGTAATAAAAATGTAACACCCATGAAAATTTAAGTTACATATCTCTTTAAATAAATTTAATCTCTCTCATAGCTTTCATTGCATGCAACACTATGTTCAAAAAAATCATGATATATTATTATGAGACCATTATAACATAGAAATTAAAATATTTTGGCATTAATCATAATAACTGATTTGTGATACAGATATGTTATTAAAATTTATAAAATAATTCAATATTAATAAAAAAACATTTGAAACAAAGTTATATTTTTCATGAAGAACTATTTTTGTGTGCATAATATATTTATAAGATAATAAATTGAAATAGTCATTATTTGTGAATAATTATAATGATTTATATATATTTTTTATTCAATAAAATGTTTCAACATCTATATTGGTTTTTTAATAGGTATATTATTAGAAAAAACATAGTATTATTCTTAAAAATAATATTTTTCTAAAATTACATTTTTATCATGTTTTTTGAACTTATTGTAGATTTAATTAGTGAAACATATATAAATAGAATATTGGAAAATATATTCCATATTTAGAATCAAGTGGTTGAAATTTTCTATATAGGTACATTTTATTTTTTGTCAATATGAATATTGAATTTCCAAATACTTATCACCTCAGAAAAAGGTAAATCAGGTTAGCCTAGGTTAAAACTAAGTGATAAATTTATAATATTTTAATTTAAGTCTTATTTTAGGAAACAAATTAGACCATTCACATATTATTATCAATTATAATATGTTTATTGTAAAATTTTCCAGGAAAATAAACTATATATTATTTAACTCAAAGAATGTTATAAAATGTCACTCTCTTAGTTTTAAATATTTAATATGTGTCCACATAGGAACAAAAGATATTTATAAACAAATTACCTGTAAACATTAGGGGAAATTAAATTATATTAATGATGGAAATTTATTTAAATATAATATTAATAATAAAATTATATTGAATAATTGAGAAACACTGATACAATTTGTACCCAATTAATAGAAAACTAAAATTAATTATACTAAAACAATTCAAAGAGATATAATTTGATTGATTTTTATTGTTCGATGATATTTTTAAATGAATATGACATATTTTTTATTTGTAAATGAATAATATTCTAATTCAACTTTTAATAATGTATTTGAAGTCAAATTAATTAAATAGATTCGAAATTGACATTAATGATAATTTATCAAAAATAATATTTTTTTCTTAAAATTATATAGAAATAATTAAAATATTAAAAGGGTAATGGTCTAAAAATTCATATTTTTTCAATTTATGATTCATTATTTAATTTATATTTTAAATTCTAACCTTTTAAGAGTGAATAATATGTTGTCGTAGTTATGTTTAGAATAAAAATATAACGATTAAACCACCACAAAAACCTATCCAAATATAATTATCTGATTATATTTAAAAAATATACTACCCTAGGTTCTAATCCCAATACATTTTGAGTCATTTGGTATAAATAATGACTTTATTATAATTTAATCATTTTAGAAGATCCAAAAACGACCCCACCTCAATTAAAAATGGACTCTCATTCCGTCACTTATTTACACCATTCTGGGTAACCTAGATCAAAAAAACCATATTAATTAATATTTAAAACATCCTCATCTATTTTTTGAGGTTTTATTCTCCTTATGAGACCAAAATTAATTTTCTTTATAAAGGATCAGAATAAGGACTCCTGAAAGAGTTGAAATTGTCGAACCTGACCTATTTCATTTTATTGCTTCTTACACAATCTATTAATATATATAATTTAACATAAAATAATATATTTAATATCCTAAATATAAATAAATTTGTTTATAATTTTGAACCCACCATTAACCAAAATATTTCATAGCATATGAGAAATGAAATTATCACTCGTGTATACGTACAACTTACCGTCTCCATGTAGTAATACTATTCATTTTTCAACACTATATTTTATTAATGGGTATAATGATGGTTTTTTATATTTATGAATGATAATTATGATATTATTATACCTGTATAATTTTTTTGTCATATATACCTTCTTACCTTACAAACTATTGGGAAATGATAATGTTTCTGTTGTGCACGTGTCGAATACCACCTCCAAAAAGTGATGTGAAACATTTTTCATTTATATTTTACGTGGATAATAATAAGGCTGGATAAGAATAACATAAATGATATATATTTTGAGAATAATTTTTTTAACGTAATAATTTTGAATATTCCTAGGAATATTTTTGAATTTAAACACTGAGATGGTGCAGGATTCTGAGGCCCGTTGAGCCCAAAATTAATTTAATAAAAATATTAAATAAATTTCATATTATGTTCACCTAGTTTTTCAAATATAATTGAATAAATACCAAAAGAAGTATCTAATCAAAAATTTCATACAAATGTTTACTCTAGAACATGTGGTTTACCCTAGGTGTGGCCTAATGTTGGTCCGCATAGGGAATTCAGATGAGGCAGTTGGTGGTGGGTAGGTTAAACTAAAATAAAATAAATTATATTATTAAATTATCTCATTAATATCTTCTTTAAATATACTCTTATGATGGATTGTTGAGGATTATTTGCATAACCCTCTCCAGATCTGATAGGCAGAGGAGGGAATTCTTCATTGGTGGGTTGAAATTAAATGAAGAGGGGTGATCAGATAGATGATAATCATGAGTTGAATGATGTACAGAGCATGATAATCACATTAATCACTAATGGATGTGTTATTCATCAAATGATTGATCCATAACTGAGTTAGGACACATCGATTGTGGGTGTCTCCCCTTATGATTGAAATATTTAACCTAGATAATTAATCTTCTTTTGATTTCTAAATTATTTCTTTCTTCTCATGAGCCTTGCTTTGTATTGATTATATTGATCCAATATAATTCTTCTCTTGTTGCAAATTTTATCATCCTATTTATTTTATCATTCGACAATAACACCTTTCTAATGTGGTTTTACCTTTTTTATTGTTGGTTTCTTCCAACAATTCATTGTGTTCTCCATTGTTGGACCATGGGGTCACGATTAAACATTGTCGAGGAGAATTCGAGTGCGATCAAAACCCCATATTCATTAGGGTTTCATGGAAAAAAAGTGAATTGAATGATTGTAAATGATTTGTTAAATTATGGGGATGATGTTTTTTGGATGGATGAGATTGGTATCACTGGTTCTAGTTTTTTTATTAGAGGTGGTTTGAGATTGGATCAATGATACATGTTTTCTTGGTTGACACGCGGTGACGACTTGCGATGTTTCAGAGTTGATTTTGAGTTGGGGTCATGTTTTGGGTTTCATGGTGGGTGTTGATTGGCATGGATGACGTGGTGGTTGGAATCAAACCTCCCATTAGGATGTTAGATTTTTTAAAAACAGTGAGAATTAAAACTATTATTATTTTTACAATTGATTATTTAATAAATCTTAAATGAAATTTAATTATAATCAAAGATAATATGAATAGTTAAAACCGTATAATGGTTCCGAGAGTTCCTTGGTAATGATGGAAAAATAAATTAATATTTAAATATTAATATTTTAATTATTATAAAATGATGTGGAATTAAAATAATAAAAAAGGATTAATTAATGGTGAAATGGTGTGAGGATTCCACCTGGACACGTGTTGCGAATGAGAGGTGGTGAAGGAATTGAAGGTATCCCTCTCCCTTAAAAAGGTTTTTTAAAATTATAATATTATAATATTATTATTACAATTATTAAATCTTGTTTCTATAATAATTTCATCATATGGTTCCAAATTGATGAACCATAAACTTCAACATGACCCTGACTTTATGATGGCCATTTTAAGACCAATGTTGGATATTTAATTCGGGCTCCTCGTACAGGTTATTAGATTTACTGATATTATTATTATTATTATTATTAAGGAATATATTATCCTACATATATATTCCATACAGTGTTGAAATGATGAACCATCCATGGATTTGTGACCCCAGCCTAAGGAGGTAGGCTTGGGGTAGTTTCTGGTTGAGCCTAATTGGGTTGGGTCATGATAGATTGGTATAATATGTGGTTCTATCCTTGAGAAGGTGTTTGGAGTAGTCCCCTTATAAGTATTTGGTTGGGATATAGGGAAATAGTGTCAATGTTTCTCAATTGTGGCTTTCATAATGATAACCCATTATTGGTGCAGTGGAAAATGTATCCATACATCATGACAATACGCACCTTCTTGTCAAATCAGCATACTAAGACATTAGACGTAGAAAAAATAGTAAATTCATCATATATGATTGATTATTAGACTATCCTTCCTAATTAATCTCCCCATATATATATATTTGATCAATTTACTGTGGTACACCTTAATCGCTTTTGAGATGTCTCTGTGAAGAAGGGAAAACATGATACTAGTTTAGGATTGTGATGATGATCTGGTGAGGGATCAGGCCTCAGATCAGGGATCATCATGTGAGGTCTTTTCTCTAGGTGGGTTGGTAGTAACACCCCCACTTTTCCAGAAAAATATATTACAAGAATATAAGTTTGGGGATGTGAATAGGCTTAGCTCACTTTTTGAGTTCCATGGATGGAGAATGATGAAGTTCCATGACGATGAAGACCATCGAGAATTAGATGTTTGAATCATGGTAGTGGTCTAGGATTTCTGAATTTTTTGGACCCTAATAGATTGAATGGTTTCATTAGAACCAGTTCTATATTCTGAACATTTTATGGCTCCACAGGTACCAATATATTATCCACCATGATTTAGTGCACATATTGGGTTTTAGAGATAGAGATCGCCCAGGTTTCCTGGTGATCCTGACACTTCCTTCTCATATGGTGGAGGACATGACTGAGTCTATGGTGCGAATGTACTTCTTCGATAGGACCCCACCTTATGGTGGTCCTATTGGATATACATCTCCTTGGATACATGGGGTGTCAAAATATCCCAATGTTGGTGATGTTCGACAAGGTTTTATACATAAAATAAAGAGGGTCACTTCCACAACCAATACACATTCTTATGTTGTGATTTAAAGCTGTGTGGGTGAGTTAGTATAAACCCAAAGAGGATAGTATCGAGATGTAGTTGATGGGTTCTTTTGACATGTGTGTTGGATTTCTTTCTAAATTAAAAAGGTGTTGAAGTGGTCCTTGATTGAGTTGGGAATGATGGAATGGGGATGATTTCTTCAGGCCATAGGATCTTCTGGTGTATTGGCTTTGAGTATGGTTTGGGGTATGAAATGTTTCTCTACTGATCTAGTTACTCCTAATAAATAGAGTCATAAACCATGTTTCTGTAGAAATATCCCCTACTAGAGACCTAGAGATACCAATGGATTCCTTTTTTCTCAGCCCTTGTTTTGGAGGCTTCTGTAAATACAATCAGTCATCACCCATTTCTTCAAATAGTGTGACATTACTCTATGAGAAGAGAGTGCAAGAAATGAAATCCTAATTTTGTGGAACTGAGACCCTATGATGTTTTACTTAGTATGGATTTTTCATTGAATATCCATGCTCTGATTATTTCTACCAATGCGTATGTAAGTGCCTCCAGGTTGGGGATGGGTTTTTCCTCCATGGTGGGGAGTGATACCCATTTACGGTAGGATGAAAAAATTCATTGGAGGTTAAATTCACATCAATATCATTTAGATAGTGTTACCCTTAGAGTAGTGGATTCCAAGGGATTTCAATATCTAGCGATGTTGGAGGAGTATGATAAATCCTACTCGAGGACGTTTCGGGTTTACCTCACCATCAAGAGTTCATTTTTTCATTTGATTCTACTTGGGATGAACCAGTATCTATGATATCATATTGTATGACCCTATATAGATATGTTAGATTGAGGTGTTGTTATAGGATTCTACCTAGATGGGGATTCTTAAGACCTTGTGTGTTTCCCTAGGCATCCCTGTTTCATTATCCTAAGATGTTTATGAGAGCATGAGGAAATGTATGGAGTAGAGTAAAATAAACTGGGTCATGTGAGGATGAGTATCCACCATCAAAAATAATTTAGTATCCTTACCTATGGTTTTGGATGAAGTGGTTCTTAAAGTTTTACATCAAGATGCATTATAACCATCATTAGGTTTGTGGGGTGTATGTACCAAGCATTGATTCCAAGATTTGATGTGGTTTTTTTGTGTTCTCGATGATACCATATAGTGTGTTGAATTCTAAACAAGAGTTATCAATACATAATATCAAAATTCTTATCCTTTCATGGATTGGTTCATGGAAGTCTTCTGCCTTTGTACCCTCATGTCCTTGGAATTAGAGTTGGAGAATATGAAGCACATTAGGTTGGTGCAAGACAAGATCTAGGAGTACTAGTTTTATGAAAATTCTAGTAGAGTCAATTCTATACTATGAGATACACTTTTCAGGATATATATTCACATGTATGGGAGTAAAAATAGAAACTCTATAGGTTGAGGTGGTGTGATATTGAGGTCCACCTAGTGTATTTTTATGGAATAAGAATCTCATAGAAAGGTTTTCCATATATTGTTGTCGACAGATTTGATAGAACAATTGACCTCTTGGTGGTTAGATTGGGTGTTTGGTGTTCTCTACATGTTGTAGCGAGAAGGTATGTTCATGAATCATTATATGATACTGACATGGATTTGTTAGGCCATGAGAGAGGAGTTTCCTTTTTCAAGTAGTTGGCTATGTTGAGTAATAGTAGAGAAATACCATTAATAGAAAAGTGTTTTTCTTTGGTGTCTATCTGTTTGCGTCATTGGAAACCATCGTGGGGGTGGGAGAGTGGGATTTGAGCTTAGTATCGCCACCTTTTTTCATATCTTATTATTATATAGGATAAAAATCTTTGAAGAAGTGAATAATTTAGAGATTCATATTTTTTCATTTAAGACTTTGGAATATTCCTAGAAATATTTTCGGAGGCAAGCACTAAGATGGCACGCGATTCAGGGTCCCAGTGTGCCCTAAATTAATTTTTTAAAAATATTAAATATATTTTATAACATGTTTGCATTTTTTTAATAAATAGTTTAACTCCCAAAGGGTGACTCAGATCAGAAACTGAAAAGCATAGTTGATTCCAGAATGTAAGGTTTACACTAGGTATAGCCTATGATTGGTCATTGTTGGATTTTCATATTAGGCATTGGTCGATACGTCTAATTAAAATAAATAAACAATTTTTTTTGTTTTATTTAAAAAATAAATAATATCCTCTATAAATAACCTATAATGTATTGTTGTTAAGGGTATTCTGCATAACCCTTTCAATATCTTAGAGGAGTAAGAGATCATTATTCATTGGTGGATCAACATTGAGGGATGAATGATGATCAGATCGAGGATAATCATGAGATGAATTATGTACACATTAGGATCATCACTTTCACCACTTATGTATGAATTCTTCACCAACAATCGATCCATAATTGAGGTTAGATACATCAATTTTGGTCTTCAAATCATTTTATTAAAAGGATGAGCATGAATAAATAATATTATTTTGATCGGTGATTTTGTTTTTGCAGGTGCCTCAAGTTTTATTGATTATATTTATCTGGTATAATTATTCTCTTATTTTACATTTTATCAACCCATTTTTATAATAATTAACCATGTATTCATGGACATTTATGGTTCACCTTTGTTATTGGAGGTTTTACCGAACAGTGCATTACATTATTCATCAGTATACCATAGGTTCCTGATTCTACTTTTCTAAGGCTGGTACGAGTGTGATTGTACCCCCGGAATTGATTTAGTAGCATGAATGACATGCTTCTCACCAGTTTTTGGATATATTGATAAACAAACATTATGGTGTATTGTAAATGGATTAAAATGGTACCATGTGTGCGGGTTTTGTGTTCAGAGGTGGTTTGGAATCGGATCGGTGATCCCCATTTTCTATGTAAATGTGTGGTAAAAAAGGGGGGTGTGATGGAGTTGGTTCCAAGAATGGGTAGTGTATGGGACATCATAGTAAAGGCTTCACAGTGTGGACGAGATGGTGGCTAGATATAGATCCCCAATAAGGTGATTGGACATGGTCATGACGGTGAGTATTATTATTATTATTATTATTATTATTATTATTATTATTATTATTATTATTCGGGATTATTTAACAAAAATTAAATTTGATTTAATTTAAATGAGAGATAAAAAAATTAGAAGCCCCATGGTGGTTCAGGGTGCACGCTGGGCATGATTTCTAGAGAGATTCATATTATTTTACTATTATTATTATATATATTAAATGAAATTATGTGATAATAAAAATAAAAAATAATTAATTAATGGTGAAATGGTGTGAGGAGGCCACTCTGGAATGTGTTACGCATGAGAGGGGGTGGTTATTGAGCTTATCCCTCCCTGTTTAACTCTCTTTGAAAAAAATATAATAATATAAAATTACTATTATTTTTTTATCAAATATTTGTTCGGCCATAATTTCTTTATACGGTGTCAGATTGAAAAAAAATCAGCAGAATCTTGACCCAGACTACAATACGGTAATTTTAATGTCATGTTGGATGTTTAATTCAGTCTCATGATGTAGGTCCCTAGACTTCTCAATGGTTCCTCAACTATGAGAGTGGAACCCTCTAGCAATGCTAGGCATGGGTCCTCTATAAATTGTCAAAGGTGCCCTTCTACAGGGCATGGAATGGGTCCCCAATGACTAGAGTGGCACCCTTATGCCAGGATTGGCATGGGTCCTCGACTACTAGTTTTGAACCCTCCTTCCAGGCTAGTAATGGTTCCTCTAAATATAGATTATAAGTGGTACCCTCCTACTGAGTAGGGTCTGGGTCCTTGATGACTTGAGTGGCACCCTTTTGTTGGGCAGGGCATGGGCCCTTAACTACAAGATTGGAACCCTCAGTCTGGGATGGGCTTTGGTCCTCTATAGAATTTGAGTGGAACCCTCCTACTGGGTAGGGCATGGGTCCATAAGAAATAATTTAGAACCCTCTATCTAGGTTGGGAATCAATCCTTGAACATCATAGTGGCACCCTCTTGTTTTACGAGTGCATGGGTCCTCTACCTAAAGGTTGTTTCCCCTAAGCTATGCAGCACAGTGGTGAGGTGTGGGTTGACTTTATTTTTTTAGTCTATGCATATGTTCAAGAATTTTTGGCTCCATTTATGCACTTTTGGATCTGATGGATGGTATTTCCCTGGACTATTCTATGAGAGAGAGATCCCCTTCTCTCTTGTTTGGGTTTCTTTGGCTTGTGAATAAATATATATCCACGTTTTTGGATTTTGTTACTCCTTTTTTGTTGGTGGAAAAGACATTATGAGTACTATACATACACTTCATGTTGAGATACTTATGGTTGGATGAAGATACCATCTTTCTTTTCATTGATCTATTTACAATCTATTCATATCATGTCTCTTACTTCTCCCCATTTGCCTTTTGTTGTGTCCAACTAGGTATGTATATACTCACCTCTATATGGTATTTTCTCACATGTGTCTTTTCTTATGTTAATGATAGATAGGTAAGCATCAATTATAGGTGATATTAGAAATACATGGTGAATTTGATCACCTTCAGTGGTCAGATCATGAATATTTGGATTCAGGATCACTCATTAGTTTTATTTTCGAAATTTTATTAATTGTGACAAATTTTTGGATGGGATTGTATTTTTCACCCTTTTCCATTTAGTTTAAATTATCATAATATTTCATTCCCTAGATTTTATTTCACACATAGTTTACTCTCTAGTTATTTCATCTTTTAAAATTACTATTTTCCACTTCATTATTTATATGGTTGTGTTTTTTAGTATAAGTACTTAGGAAAATGCCTCCCATATTAATTATGACTTTTATAAGTGGTCGTGAGACCCTCACCTATGGAGGTAGGCTTGGGGTAGTCACAATATGGGCCCTTCTAGGTTGGTTAATGAAAAAATATTATATAATAATGATTATTAAAATTTAAATTATTATTTAACGTTATTTATTTCAATTTTTTGGATAATGAAAAAATATTTCATGCATATGTACGGACTACCATCTCTATGAAAAATATAATTCTATTTTATATCTTTAACATTGAAGGATTAATATAAATAAATATATAACGAATATATAAGATAATCATATCTCTATTAACATTATATACATGATGAACTATAATCAATATATAGTGACCAAAATTAGAAAACAAAAACATAGATGAAGAACAAAGCAGTTATCACCCCGAATAGTGATTGAAACAATGAATTGTTATTAAAATTGTGATAAAATATCATTATTATATCATATGTCACATTATACAAATGAGTATTATTATTGAAGTGATCTATATTATATATATATTTATTAAATATTAATATCAAACACATTTGAATAAAGTCAAACCTGAGTTAGTGGTTTATTTCACAATCTCGTCATTATTAGGGATTATTTTTTCTCACCTCTCTACTGGGGAATATTTTTCATCCATATCACTAAATATATTAAAATTATTTAAATAATATTTTTATTTTTATTTAATGATCTATAAATTAAATTTTTACCAGTATTTTAACTTTTACAAAACGGTTTTAAAGTAATCTTCTTGCCATTTTTGTAATGAGATGTTTTTTAACCTTCTTACAAGTGTTAATGGAATATATTTTTATCTTTTATTGAATGAACAGATTTTCTCACCATCAGAAGTAATATTTATGTTGATTCTTCAATTATAATTTTACAACATTATTTTCAATGAGAAATTTTTCCATTCATATTTGTGTACCTTTAAAAATAAGTTATTTCAATGTGAGAATGTTATTTACATACATCATATCTGAATGATCTTCTTAATGAATCTTCAACTATGTCAACATCCTTTATTGATTCTTATGATTTACTAAGGTTATTCAATTATGATTTCATCGACCATTTTTTTTTTGTATAAATATTCTGGGGATGTACTATTTTGATTCCACTTTCCATATTATTATGAATTGTTTAGGATTATGATTATTAGATGTGGCAATTATTAACAGTATGCATGGAAATTTATATAATATTTATTATGTGTATTATGTTTCACCCCTTTTATATGATTAATGCATTGGACTTAGTATGTGATGGGGGCCTGCTATATCCTCTCCATGCATTGGTAGGTCTCATGAGAAAAATAATTTTGGGTATTGGTTGAGAACTTACCAATTTATGTAAGATTTATTATCTTGATTCATTGATGATATATTTATGATATCTGTAATTATTCATTTCCCATTTTATGATATTAATTATCTTATTTTCATGTGATTGTTTGATTATATCTTATATCCAGGTATAAGGCTCAATATCTTGTTACTGTTTATATGGAATTATTTTGTCATCATTTATTCTAGTATCTTTATTCTTCATGATTATGTTATAAATTTAATGGAATTTGTTTTTAGATATTTATATTTTCATGTTGTTTATTACCTATTTAGTCATGTAATATTACGTTGTATGCATACCCTTACTAACCATTAGAGCTCACCACTTTCTTATGTTTATTTTCTCCCATGATTCCAATAAGTTTATTATGAATAATATTCATGGATTTTCTAAAGGGAATAATACTGTACTCAATTAAAATACTACATTTTGAAATTTTTTTATTTAATGTAATAATTGACTATATATCTTGTTTTTTCATGACTATACTACCATTCAAACTTTGCTGGACGTGATTTCATTTATCTAGTTCCAATAGAATAATGTAACCTCTGACTTAGATCTACTAGGGTTAGGGTATTTAAAATAACTTATAAATAATTAATTATAATTAAAAATTAGTATTTAATTTATAATAATAATAAATGAGTAACTAATTCATATTTAGAAAAAAATTAAAAAATAAATATAAAAATTAATAATTAGTAATCAGTAAATAATTATTTATAATAATTAATTCATAGTAATTATTTAATAATAATTAAAACATTTAAACTCGGTAACAAAAATTTCATTATAGGATAGGTCATGGATCAGTAAAACCAAACCCAAGGCCCTGGATAATTAGTTATAAAAAACACATGTGCACACACTAGTACAATGATAATAAAGTTAAAAAAGTGGCATAAAAATATCCATTAAAGAAAATAAAATAAAATAATGGAAAATAAATACATTTATCATTCTCACCATCTCAAAATGTGAGGAATCATTTTTATTCTTTATTGTCGACATCCACCCCCCCCCCCCCTTCGAGAACCACCCTAACTTATAGGGTTCCATTTTCTTCACCATTTAAGAGTTTTCAAAAAGATATTTTGATCATCCGGAGACTCTTCCTTTTGACCTAAATCCACTATAGATTCCACCTATAGAGAAATAGATGTGCCCTCATAATCAGTATAGTATTTATTCCTAGTTATATCCTGTTTGGATGAAAAATATGTTAATATGGAATACGCACAAGGGGTATCGTTCAATACCCAAATATTTAGAATAGCCTCCTTTGATTCCTATTTACCAATTATAAGGATGAAGTGGAAGGAAATTGTATATATATAGCCTCATGGTTATCCATTGTATAGGCTTTTATAGATTCTACATAGCCATTCATTAGTGTGTGCAGATCACCAAATGCTTCTGACGTAATATTGTCATAACTAATTCTAGAAATCAACCTATGTAAGATATCATGTTCCTATATCTAATACAATAACATCCCATATCTCAAGGTAAATCCTATCAAACATAGGATTAATAATTGATTCAAGAATCGAGAAATATTTATGGTCATAAACACCCTCAATATTTCAATTTGATCGAGAATCATGTTTTCCCAAATCATCCCTAGGAATAACATGAGAAATCAGTGGCATGTCATCCCCTGATTTTCCTAACATGACTTCATTAACCTGGTCATCTGACCCCATGGTTCTCCTACAATACTTTGGTTATATTCTCATTAAACCAAATTTTATTACCTACCAGGTTCACATAGTAGAATAATAAATTTCCCCACAATCCAACACATGTTATTTTAGTGTTCTTTTTCATGAGACATATACACCTTTGGAAACATCCCATGAGGTCACCTATCCTATCACTACTTAAGGACAATCCCACATAACTATGGAGTTCAAATATTGTAGACACCTAAAAATAAATATTCACATTGTTGACATGGGTAGTCAAATTTAGTATTTTATGTATCACTATTCCATGGGTGTAACATGCTAAACCCCATTAAAGAACAACATCCCTATTGTGGACCCAAAACCTCAAAACCAAGTAGTTTCTCCACACATTTAACTGAGTATCGACATTGATATTATTTATTAATGATTCGACCCCGGTCGATATGAAATTTCACCCAAGGTGGCCTAACACAAGGTAAAGAATAAAAAAATACAATAAAACATGTCTTCTGAATAAATGAAATTGATAAACACCATAGAATAAAACATAAGATAAGATAACACGAGCATATGGTATAAAAAATTACACCAAAAATGTCAAACTACAAAATGTAATCTCGATATGAACAAAAAAATGTCTCCATAGGACCAACGATCACCACGATCCAATCTTGTAAGGAATTCATCAACAAAAATGTAAATAAATAGAACTATATAATTTCTTTCCTTTACCAATTCCCTAAAAAATTATGTAAATAAATTTCCATGGAGAGGTGTAGGGTGTGAGAACTAATCCTATTAGGATACCACTAGATAATCTATGTAATGTATTACACCATGAAACCATTTTTATAGCTTTAAACCCCCATTTTATAAAGTAGTGTTGGATAAATTTTTTTTAAACATCATTTCATTTTATTTAAGTAATTTAATATTCAAAAACACCAGGAATATGAAAAATACATAAAATACGTTGTGAAGGATTAGATAGATTAATCAATGGAAAATAACATAATGAATAATTTGAGCAATAAAACATGAAATAATACCATCATAAATAAAACCAATCACAATTAGACTCTATCCTATGATAATATTGATTCATAAATATGAAGTAACAATAATCAAGGAATATCATGAATCCTTTTGATATCTAGTCCTTCTATAGTGTATCGATATCAATAGAATATCCCATAGCGGTGCCACAGTCAATGATGATTGTATATTTTCATAACGTTTAAATAATCCCTGATCAAAATTTATAGATAATTCTCACAATAAATAATCACTTCTTCCATGCTTCAAAACCCATTTAAATTTAAAAATCCTCTTTATGGAATTTCATCGAACTCATAATGTGCATGGACTATTTTATAATAAACACCCCCTTTAAAATCCCTTTTCCGGTCACAAAATATAAATTTCATAAAATAATTCTTCATTGACATAAAATAAATCAATTTCAATAAACAAACCAAGGAAATAATAAGAACATAAAGTAATTCAAGGGTTAACACTATTCTATAGAGACCCCTAACTTAATCCAAATCAATAATCACCTGACATGGGATCCACTAATGAAGAGTAGGAGGATAGAGTGATAGAGAAAGGATAATAGAATCAAAATTTATCAAGTATATTTATTGACCCACCAAATAATTGAGGATCCAATAGACTCATATAATGATATTGATAGAGGAAAAGAGAATTCCGGATCAAAAGAAATTACACTTACTGGAAGTGATCTTGCACATCAACTAGCACATAGATAAGTGAATAATCATGTTTGGAAGTGCCAAAAAATTTTCTTCAGAGGCTTTAATATGTGTAGCCATGAATTTCGTTTCATGGTGAAGAATTAGATGTAAAATGTAAATTAAAAAATGAAAATATGATACGACCTTATCGATTCTCATCCCTATCATCATCAATGACTCTCACTGGATTTCACTAGCTTTTCAATGCCACATATAACAAGTCTAGTGCTACAAAAATTCCCCATTGATTGATGGTGTCTCTAACCATTTATATAGTGGAACACCTATATCATTTCTTGCTATATAACAATGCTCATTCCCATTTTAAACCTCTCAACTATCACCATATACTCCAATAATGATCAAAACACACCGCCAACCCCCAAAAAGGATCAACCAAGCTAGATAAATACAATATTAAACAAGAATAACTAGAATGAAACGAGATAAATAAGAATGAAAAATTAAAACAAGGGTGATTACTAATATATAATGTCGGTATGTTATAATTTTCCCCAAAATAAATTCTTTATTCTCCAAGAAAGAAATCATGATTATAAAATCCAAAAAAGTGAAAGTCATTAGATCCTAATCAATGATTCTTTCTCCCATATATCAAATTTATCAATCCAAACATCCGAAATAAAAGAAAAATGGATTTATTTTATTGCACAATACCTTATATTTTAATTCCATATCAAATTTCTTTATCAAACATGGTGGTGTTAGGCTCAAGATCAACATATTTCCCTTTAATAAAATGGAAAGGGTCTAGAAGATACCTCCCCAAATAGAAAACATGAAACATGTAATGAATAAATATTATTTTAGATGTAAATTCCATCCAATAAAAAAAATTCGAGGATGTTCAACAATCTCAAATGGTCCAACAAAACATGGAGCCAACATAACTGGTTTACCAAATGGATGATGTCCCAAGAGAGGTGACATTATAAGAAATAATCAATCACAAACCTAAACCTTATAAGAGAATATAAAATAGACTACATGGTGTTTTTGATGAATTTTCTCTATCTTTATCCACTTTTAGATTAATTGTTCATTTTCTTCTATCTCTTGAACATGGCTCGGGCAACTAGAGACCACTATCCCAACTGCACATCGTAATGGAAGATCTACATTGTGGCATATAGAATTCTTGGAAACACAGGATTTTAATTAAATCATAATATCTAGTGTTATAAGTAAATTCAACCATGGGAATATTCTTTTACCATGAACCACTAAATTCAATTGCACACACCCAAAGCTTATCCTTAAGAATCTGAATAGCATTCTTAGTATTCCCATCTATCTAAGGTTTGTATATTGTTCTTGTCATCAATTGGGTATCTATAACTTCATGAAAAACATTCCAAATCCCAGATGTAAATCATGGGTCTTTTTCTAAGAAATTTACATAAGTAAGTCAATGATTCTTCAAAATATATTACAAATATAAGTTCCTAGTAACTTACCCATTCTTCGTCACATTAATAAGAAGAAAATGATCTTAGATTGTAACATGAACAATGATCAGTCAAATATAATCCTTCCCACTTGGAGTCTATAGAAAATTTATAATGAAGTCTCTAGATGTCTCATCGCACTTCCACAATGGAATTGGAAAAGGTTCAAAAAACAATAAAGTCTCTAGTTCTCCTCTTTAATCTTTTAAGAAGGAAGACATCATTACACAAAATCAACAATCGACCACCTTATCCCTGAATGAAGATAACATCATCTCAAATCATGATCTATCTTAGTAGTTCCAAGGTGGATGGACTTACAATACTAGTTTACACTATCCATAAAATCCACTTTTAGAGATATAGGAATGACCAAACGTCCATGAAAATAGAAATAACCAATATGAGATTGAGAATATTAACCTAAAGTCTCCCCACCATTAAGGTTTTTTCTAAAAAACCTACAATCAGTTCCTGATACCTGTTCAATATGAATACAAACATAAAATAATGATTCATCCTTCATAGATTCTAAGACCACCTATTCAGCAGTATCTTTCACTATCATGATCATGTTAGTGACTAAACACATTAGATACCACTCCTCTAATTACTCTTTCATGGATGAAATTGGTAATTTCATTCTCATTGTTTTGATAGCCACATTCACTTTTCTATGTGTAAGATAAATATAAAAGTCAAAATCCTAAAGATATTGAACCCAAAATATTTGTTCTTATTTTGGATCCCTCTGAGTAAAAATATACTTTTAAAGCTTATGATTAGAATAATTCATAGAAGTCTCCCAAAAGAGATAATGGAACTATTTTTTGAGAGTGTTCTTCACAACTATAAACTTGGTGTCATGGGTAGGATAATTTTTCTCAAGATAGAATAATTTTTGAGTTATATAGGTCATCACATACTTTACCTAAATCAATTAACAACCACATATTAATCTTGAGGAGTCAAAAAATACATCATATCCCAAAACTAGTTCCAAATTAATCAAAACTTGAGCTTATGTCAACATCACATTCAGTTCTTCAAAATATCTCCAACATTTACCATTCTTCTCATACATAACACCATTATGTAATAATTAAGATATCATTGATTCAATATGGTATAATTCTTGAACAAACATCTTATAATAACCATATAATCCTAAGAATCCCAAAAGATTAATCACATTTTTCAGTTGCTCCCATTAAATATACAAGCTGAGTCATTTCAAGGCCCCCTAACATTACCCACTCAAATATAACATTCCCATTAAACTTCACCTCTTTAATCCAAAATTCACATTTATAAAACTTTTTTCACAAGGGGGTTTCTTTAAAAAAATATGTATGGTATCCAAATGATCCTTGTGTTACTAGTCTAACTTATTGCACACCACAATATCATCCATAAAAATGATAATGGAAATGTCTAAGGACCAATGAATTATTTGGTTTGTTAACACCATAATCATCGCATGATAATTAGTGAGACCGGATTTCATAATCATGAAATCGAAAATACCATACCAGAACCTAAAAAATGTTTCATGTAAATCCTCTTTACAAAATCTCAACTGATGGTTCCCCAATCACATATCAATCATTGGAATCCATAAGTATCCTCTAAGTGGATCAAATGAATCATCAATTATAAGAAATGCTATTTTTTCGTAATGGTCATTTAATTTTGATTTTTTTAATCAATACACATTCTAAACCTTACATATACATTATTTATAAAGTGAAAAAGAGAAGCCAGAGGAGACACATTGAGATGAATATTTCCTTTATCCTAAATGTTTGTAAGTTATAATTTAAATTCTATTAACATAGCATATTACTTATGATATGATGGAATTGAAATGGGAATCATATGAGAGTGAATGTTAATAGTGAAACATACATCTCTTTAAAGTAGTAACCCAAAAAAGTTTATAAAGAAGACCTTGAGGGTAGGGAACCACCAATATAGGAAGCAGATAGCTTAGAATAGAATCAATGATATTAATAAATTTCTCTAACAACTTGTATGATATAGTTCTTGTATAAGGAACAATAATCCCCACTCTCCCAAATATATAATACCACTCACCATAAAAGACAATAATTGTCCAATCCATTCCAATAATACATTAAATTATATCAATATCAAAATATATGAAATCTTGCACTAGGTCGTTGTATGAAATTTTTACCAAACATGGGGGGCATTTAAAACATTGTTATGACATCTTTCCAAAATGAATGGAAACATAGAACATAATTGATGTAATCTTCATGCAAAATACCAACATGGAAGTTTATATATATGATATAAAAGCGTTAGTTACACCTATATCAAAAAAATACATAATCGTATAGGAAGAAATAATCTCACATATCTAATTGTATTTTACCTATTTCATATCATTCTAGTGTATATTTTACTGTATAAAGAAAATCATTACCATATCCTTTTTATATTTTTTATTTCATATAAATCCCCTTTCTCATGGGAATGAGATCCAAAACCCATTAATGTATCAAATCAAACCTAGGATCCTTTTTAAGGGTTGATATATATCTACATATTTGCGATATCCTTACAAAAAATGACTAAGATAACATGATTTTCCGAAACAATAACATGTCTTGAGTGCTTCCATACGGTATGGATTGGTATAACCAGGCCTCCAACACTTATAACAAAAACTTAATAGTTTCTCAAAAAAGCTTCAGAAACTAGTCCAGATGTATGCCGATAACCCTTATGCTTAATTTTTTTTATATGATACACTCTGGCTACCACATAATGAGAATGAATCTCTAGATATACATGTCTTCTTCGCTATATTTTTCATGGTCATAGATACTTTATCAACCACCTCTGTAAAGGTTGATGTACCAAAGAGTGTTTTCATAAACTGAATATTAGTCCTCAGACCCATCCTAACCCTAATAACTTTATGGTTGTCATTAGAAGTAAGATTGGGTGATAAGTGGACTTACTCAGTCAATCCATTTGAATACTCCCTAAAAATATGCTCCCCATTCTCTATGGTAAGAAATTACTTATTCTTTTCTCATCACAACATTTCAGGGTAAACCTCTTTTTTTAAAACCATCATGAATAATTCTAGGTAAGTTACAAACCAGAAATAGCTAATATAATGGAGTCCCACCATTTGTTTCTCTATCATTCAAGAATTTAAGTGGAAAAATATGACATAGATTCCTCTATATTTTAAAAAAATGGGTGCTCCTCTCGGTCTTCTTGAGACACTCTTCAAATTCATGGATCCCTTTTCCCCATATAAGACATGTGGATTATTCTTGGTAAAGTTTGATATGTGATATAGCTTTTAACCCCAAAGGAATCACCTACTAATTTTTTCTCATAGAATTCACTCTGGGATATAGAGGAGGTCTTATTAGATGGAATTTTGAGTGAACAAATAATAAAACAATTAATTTTTTAAGAGAAAATTATGAATTAAAAAATAACCTTTATGATTCCAAATTAAAGCCTTTAAACTATGAGAATTTAAAGCATGAAATGATTCAATACTTGAGATACTGAAACATTAAGAATGAATATGTTCATCTAAATAAACTCTAAGTTATGATTATTTAAATAATCTCAAAAATCATGCTCAACATTGAGTAAAATACTAGACCTTCCATGATAAATCAAGTTTAGTCAAGTGACCTGGCCTCGCCCCCTACTACTCTTACGACCCTAATTTTTATGTTATTGGCTCCTTTTGACCACAGACATTGAACTTGTATTTAAAAAAATTGGTTATCACACAACATCCTTTGGCCATGAACATGGAAATATGACTCCATGGGTCTCCTATGATACCATGGTTTTCCTCCTAGAACACCATAGGATATTCCCACTAGGGTCACATATCATACTAATGATTGCCCACATTAGCCAACATATGTTCTTTTAGTGTATGTTTTCCTCTCTCTCACATTCCCTAGGAAACACCAAATGAGGTCACATATCCTGAAAATTATCTGGGAAAATATTTCATAAAATCAGACTTCTAATCATGTAGGCTCTTAAAAAAATGGTTCACCTTGTTAAAATGGGTAGTAAAATTAATTCTTTATCTCTAGATATTTTTTGGACCCCAAACCTCAAACCCATGTAATGAAACATCACTTCTTTCTAGGTATTGAATATGATACCATTTTGTAGTGAACCAACCTAGGTTGAAATTACACGACACCCGAGGTGGCCCTCCATAAGTTTCACTATAGAAAAAAGATCTTGAAAAATAGTTATCATGTAAAACTAGAAGAGGGTAAAATCATAGAAAATCATATAATATTAGATAACACAACCATGTGGAATATATATTCATGCCAAAAAGGATGATCTAAAAAACAATACAAATAGGATCAAAACAATATCTTCATGTGACCAACTATCACCACCCACCCATGTCACATGAAATTCATCAATAAGGAGGTTAATCTAGAAAACTAAAATATTTCTTCCCTTTGTGTGATTCCTTCAAAATCAGGTACACAAATACCCAATTGAAATAAAGAAGGATATGAGCACTAATCCTAGTATAATACCACAATAGAATATAAATAATATAAAAAATCATGGAACTATTGGTTCTATCATTAAAACAAAATTGTTTCCTAAATAAATTTCAGATAAATTTTTTTTTTTTTAAATCCTTTGGTATTATTTATAGCGTTATATATTTACAAGAAACCTATAATATAATAAAATATAAATTATAGTATCGGGTAATAAATGTATTTATCCACAAATAACATCATATTGAGACTTGTGATAAATAAAACATGAAATAATAACATCACACATAAATCCAAGAACAATTGGGCTCCAGCCATTGAGAATATGTACTTAGACATGAAATGGAACAACAATCCAGGCATACCAAAAATCCTACCAATATTGATTTTATACCGAAATATATCAATATCAAAAAAATAATCCATAACGAGACCACACATATAATTGTTTTCATATGTCCATTAACTGAAACACCCATGGTTCCCAGTTTCATGTGTTTTAAAAAAACCATTCTCATAATTTATAAATCATTAATATAGAAAAGAATCACTGCTCGCATGCTGAAAAATTAATTTTAGAGTAAAAAAATAATCTTTGAGGTAGTTAATCATTAACATATTGTTTGTAAACTATTTTTAATGAAAATCCACTTTAATACCCCCATTCTTTCCCCCTAGTATGAATATTCATAAAAAAAATTATTCATTGATATCAAATCCATCAATTTCATAAAACCGACCAAAAAAATTTACAAGATCATCAATAAATTCATGAGTTAAAACTATTATATAGAGAAACATACCTAATAAAAGATAAATTACCACCCAAAAATAAACTACCAATAGAGAATTGGTGGCTAGAATGGTCAATATATGATCCTAGGATCATTATTCACGAAATCAATATTTGAGTCCACTAACAGAATGACAATCTACTACCCTAAAAGAAGTATCATTGTTGAGAAAAGTAGAATTCATGCACAAAACACATTACACATATCAGAAGAGACACTAGAGAACAAAAAAACCTTCGATCCATGAAGAATAAAGCTTGCGAAATCCAAATTCACATTTTGATAGACTCAAAGTTTTTTTCATGTAAAATCAACTTTGAGTGAGAAGAACTATATTTAAAATAGTGATTAAACAACATGAAAAGATTATATTATCCTATTATTTATTATCCCCATAGACATCAATTTCTTGCCACAGGAATCCATTGGATATATCGTGTAACTCATTTGAAATATTTGGCTAATAGAAGTCTCACTGGATGGAATGTTGTCCCTCCAGAATCCTTGTCTAGTTGACTGATAGAGATCCTATAATAACTCCCTACTTCCAACCTCACATGGGCTGGTAGGTGGTACTCACTGGCTATCCAAAGTGCCTCTTATATATTTTCTAGCTATAGGGACATTCCCATTCATGAGATAAAATTATCATCCATCTTAAAACCTCTCCAACAAGGATTAAAATATATCCTTGTCCCCTCCAATGTCTCAAAAATTCTGTATGAAACCAAGCTTCAATAAGCATAACCAGAAACCAGTGAGAGAAAAATGAAGGAAAAAGAAAACTAAGGGTCATACTAGAAAGATGATTTCAGGATGTTACACAGATGATGTCGCATTACTAAGGAAAACCAAAATATAAATATGTGATGAGGTTTTTACAAGATCTACAGAACCTTTATATAGTGGATGAGGATCACACAATGACTGTGGAGACTTATTAACAACATGAGTTTGTAAATATGACATGATAGAAGATGATATCATCTGATTTTTAACATTAGTGCTGTGAAGTATATCAAGGTAAATCTTATCAAACACGGTACTATTAATGGAGTCAAGTATAGATAAAAAATTTAGGGGCACCAACCATTATCCTTTTGTTTTTTCCTTTATGTGTACTATCATCTCCCATTTCATTATCCTCAGGGGTGTTAGTAGCTTGGGTAGTATTGTAAATTTTATCCCATAATGATTTCACTTCTAAATTACCATATTTTTTTATTTAATAAGAAGTTCCAACCAATGTAATTATATAATTTAACAAGAGATTATAGATAGTTTTACATTAACTTTAAGATGAATATTTTCTATTATCTCTTTGGTACTAGAAAATTAGTAGGATTAATAAACTATTTGTGAAACAAATAGATTCTGGTTGGTCCTTATGGGTAGTAGTAACTACATTATATTTTCGTGTTTCCTCTCTTAAGCTTCCCATTTTACATATATTGACCCAAATCAAATGTATGATTGATATGTTCTAAAATTAATGAATCTTATTTGGTGGGATTTAAAGCACAGTTAAAATACTTCCTCCAATACTCTTTAACAATAGATTATTTTAGGATCACGAGGTAGCTTCTAGGAAAAGTTGTGTATACTTTATGTGGGTCACCATTGGAAACAATAACAACCTTTAATTATATTATTCCAAGGGATGAAACATAACCATGTGTGTTATCGGATAATTAATATAGATAGAAAACATGATTATGGCATTTTAATTGAATGATGAATCTTTGTGAGATCCCCTCGGTAAATCATTTTTTTCTTTCTTTAACTATACCCCTGGTAATACTTCATTTCCCTTATTTTTATTCAAATTTTTGATTTAATCACAAATTGAATAATAAAAATCAATCTCATCATCAATATCATAGGTGAAAAATTTCTCATTTCCCTCCTAAATTGAAGCCTAAGAATACATCCCAACAAAGTTATCATCTCTAACAACCTATAGATATACCTTGTCTAGAAATTTAGTGATAATAATAAGATCTCTAGTAGACTACATCCAAGCTAATCCATTATTGAAATTCATTTTTTTGAAGCAAAATATCAATCTTAATCAATGTACTTATATGAATTAATTTAATTCTACATAATTGGAGTGTTTCTCCATCACTACAGCTTTATTCAATTCCCAATAACTTTAATTGGGTATTTATCAGTATACACACAAGTATGTACTCTCACATCAAGATGATAGAAATATCCATGATCCCAAATTCTAGTGAATTTAGAGGAAAACCCACCTTTTGTGACTTTCTTTATTTAAAATACTTAAGATATGGACCCACCACATTTCCATAACCATATGGGAATGATTCTTTGTTAACGGATAAACATATGGAAGCTTTGGTTCCATATCCTCTATTTGAATTAGGGAAGGGATAACAACACAATATTTTCCTTATGAGTATGTAGTAAGAATTTATAATTCTCAACAAAATTCACAACATTATTGTAGTTTTTTAGATCATGTTCTTGCATAATCTTTCATCTAAATGTCCAATGAAACCAAAAATATTATAGAATTTCGGAATCCACAAAAATTACACAATACGTTGAATCCAAAACTCATCTATTTCAAAACACACATTTTCAATAGGAAAAGATTAAAGTTTAACCTCTACAAATCCCTATAAATCATCAATAATTATAATATTTAGCTTCCTTGTAGATCTTAATGGTAATTCTAGTGGATATAAAATATCTTATAGTATATATGAGCTCTAGAAAAACCATTTCAATCAATAAATTCATATCCATTCCTGAGTAACTATGTTATTAAAATAGTCCAAACAAAATAAGGGATCTCATTCTTGGATTATTAAAACTCCTGAATTTTTCATAACTAAACCAAAATCCCATGCATTAAATTTTAATTCACTATTGGGGAAAACAATGTGGAATTCCCTTACCTAGAGTGGACATCATCCAATAGTCAATCCACCAAACATAGATTAAGTGGTTCATAATATCATCAATATTCAGTGATTATTTGCATGTAATAATGTGATCTAGACAGTGATGGAGTGTTGGCATTCCATGATACCATCCAAAAATATTTTAGGATTCCCTTCCATGAGGCCCAAATATTCATTCCATATGATTCTCTTGGGAGTAGAGGTAGAATCATAAATGGAAACCATGAAAATCACAATAATTGAGGCATGCACCACACCCAGTGCCTTATTCCCACTCAAAGTCTACATAAGGATTCAATGAATCATTTACCAATTTGTCAGGTTTTAATCCAATATGTGTCTTTGTTATCAAAAATTTGTTTTAATCCATCAGGGCCTTTAAAGATTAAAATATACTAAATCCATTACCAAAAAACCTATTTGAATAATTAACAACATCATCCAACTTCATATTAGAAAAATAATAAATCCTTTGTGTAAAAGAAATAATTTATCTAGAGCACCATGATTTCTCACTAATGGTTTAACATTGATAAATTCAATGTTATATTAGGATCCCATGGAAAAATGAGATATGGTTTTATCTACATTCATTATAAGGGGTTTCAAGATTTTATTTAATGTAATAAATTTTTGGAATTCAGTATAGTTGGGTCTAGGTATAGGGGGTATATAAAATATCATTATATAAAATCCTTTATAAATATGGACAAGGCCTTTATTAATGCTCATTCTCTTGATTATTTGGATTTTCTTATGGTATCACTCTCCCAAAGATCAAATATAACAACCATACTATAGTAAATAATATAGTTAAAAATATTTTAAAATTTCTATTTTTTCATTTTAGTAATTCTTTGGAAAATAATTTTCAATGTAATTGAATTGTAGCGAGTGTTGGGAACATAGTTTTTAATGGTAATGAATTTCTATTCACGTGTCTTGATATTGAAATTTTTTTATGTTCGGATTAATGCATCAAGAAAAGATTATTTTATGGATTTGATTTTAAAATTACCACCATAGAAGATAGACTAATTATACATCAAATTAGACAGGCTATTAATTACTTTGATAACATTGACTGTAGTGATAAGATAGAAATTGATAATAAGATCAATAAATTTCTCAAGATGAATTATTATCTTCAAAAATTAAACATTAAGGCTAGCGATATTAAATATTGTGAAAAATTTCATCATTATTGAACTCCCTTTAATGTGCTAAGAGGGTTTTCATACACCTATGTTAACATAACACCTAGGATATGATCTAATCATAGATAAAAACTATCATAACTCTAATTTTTCAATACTTTAAAACTATATTCATTGAATTTTAATAGACTGAAATTTAACTTAAAGAAATAATTATTTATAATCTAGTAAACTAATGACCATTTGTGATGTTTTTCACAACCAATTAGGTATTTCTTGAAAAATAATTTTTTAGAATGTTTTTTTAGTAGTTGATAAATAGTTGATGGTTTTATTGAAGAAAGTTTCTTATTTTTAGATATAGGTGGTTAATAATCTTCTTTATTAACATTTTTAGGAAAACATTCCTATAATTGGAAAATTCTATGGTGTTTTTTTGAATATATTAACCATCATAACGAATTCATGATCCAAGCTGAAAATTATATTAATCACTAATAGGAGACAGTTATAGACTTTGTAACTAGATGGACTAGAAATTAGTTTCCATAAAAACATATTATAATAATTTTTTATTATATATCACTAGATATATAATGTTTAGATCATATAAAAAACTGATTAGGTGAACAGAAAGAAGTGGTTTGTTTCTGAGTTTGTGTGGTTTTGAAAAAAAAAGAAATAATTAAATAGGGGGATATTTAAAAATGATAAATCCAACATTTTAATATAGATACCTTCCATGTAACCTATGTATTTATAATTTATAACAATGTAGTTCACCATTTTCAATGGCTCGAATCTTCCAAAAAGAATACGGACAAACATTCACGATGTCACAGAATGAACATTTTTTAGAGATAAGACAAAGTGAGTAGATAAAGAAATATTTATACATCAGATAGATATATATTATTTCAAATATACATTGGATATGTATGAATTTAACCAATTATGGAGATGTTAAATAAAATTGATCAAAAAAATAGGGTCATATGAAGTAGTTACAATGAATTCATCGGACAAACAAATCCTTGAACAATGTTTTTCTAATAAAATATACATATCATTATAATGTCTCATAGTCTAATGATTTTGAGCTTAATATACATTTCAATTGGTTTTTTTCATGTTAATATGATACATATCAATGAATTTACATAATAAATAAGTTACTGAAGTTTGAAGAATATTATGGTCACCGGAGAAATAATAAATATTCAATAATGTTCATGAATACTATATAAAATTCTAGAAGCATCTAATAAATTTAAATTAAGTGAGATATTTATTTTTTAAATTTCAGTGAGTGTGAAAGTGAATGTATATTTTCATCATTTCCGATTTCATCACACCTATACAAATGGTATACAATATTCAACCAAACCAAAACTGTTCAACAGTGAAAAAATCTAAAACATTGTAGATTTTGTGTCAAACTAAGTTTCTAGTTGATATTACTTTCAGGTTGAACAAAATAACCATATAGAGCATCAGTAAATAGGAATCCAATAGATAATACACTAAGATAAACACAACTAAGATTAATGGATAGAGTTTTTGAGCATAGTTTTAGGTGAACCATTTTTGATAATTAGAAAAAATGATTGTTAGAAATGTAGTGAATTTTAGTGAGGTTCAATAGATATAGATTCACATAATTAATAAAATTTTACTAGATATAAATTTACAGGATAGATAATATTGGATAGACTATTCCATATGAAGCTATTGGGAGTCGTTTTCCAATTTTTGACTACTTATGCAAGCTTAGTTTTGTATCAATTTTTTTTTTAAATTTATGAGATTCTTTATAATAATTATTATTAAAAGATATAATTTGTTTAGTGTGTGTTATCTCATGTTTTATTAACTTGTTAAGAATATTTTACTCTATAGATTGATGGGATTCAATATGTAAGGGATTTAGGTCCTCATATTGATGAAAAAAATTTAAAAATTTTCTTCCCTTCTTTACATTCCAATATTTTTATACTGGTGATATTCTTATCAAAAGTTGATAAGAATAAAATCCAAACATGTTTGGGGTTAATTAAATATATTTGTTAATTTTAAAAGATCTCTACTAATTCTCCCCCACCCATCTCAGTATTTATCATGATCCCAATAAATATTAATTGGTATCCGAGTGGAAGTAACCATATCAAATCCTTATCATAAAAAATCTCAACATCATTAACATTAGTGGTATTCCAAAATGAAAAGGAAAAATAATTAATGGATGGAAAAAATAATGACACCATATATTATGTTACATACCTTAGAGGTTATTGATGGACCTACATTTTTCTTTTCACCAACTGAGAAATATAGTGGATCAATGGAAAATATAGAAATTAAAATCTGGTGCCTTTTATTGAAAAAAAATTCATCAACCTGATGTGTCTCAAAATAGCCAATGAATCTTGCTACAGACTAGAGATTACCTTTGTGGAAAATTCCATTGTAAATATGTAAAATATAAAAATCTAGGTTAATAGGTTTGAAGATATTAAAAAAAATATGAAGAAAATATTGATGAATACTTCGCTATAGTTAATGAGGATGTTTGCAACATCAATGGATTTGGAGATGTATTGGAAGAATATATAATTATAAATAACGTCATGAGAAACTTATTAGAAATTTTTGACTTAAAATATCTACTTTATAAGGTAAATATGATTATATTTTGATGAATCTCATAACTTTATTATTGAATATGAGAGGAGGAATGATAGACAATTGAAAAATAAAATCATTGTTGAAATGGATTTTGAAGCTATGAGAAATCTAAAAATCCAAGATATTTATTATAAAATTGTTAGCAATATTAATTCAGAAGGAAAGGAATATGATGAAATGAATGAAAAAATATCTTATCTTATATCAAAATATTATCGAAGAGGTTGATGAAAATATACTAGAAAACCTCCACTATAATATTCGAAGTGGGGATTAATTATCCATGTTTCCATTAAATGGTATGAGAAGAATGATAGATAATATGTATTTAATTATGAATAAAAATACTAGTGGATAAAATGGGTTAATTCTTCCACATAAGGAGATTAATCTACCCTATGTAAGAAACTTTTCACTTATAAAACATAATAAGTTTGTTGAGTAAAAAATAAGAGTATTCCCAATCTAATAACAGTTCATCAGAAGATGAAGATTTAATTTTTTTTAGAAATTTCATTGTTAATTTTGATAAAAAAGAATATACTTCGAATAATAAATAAGAAGAAAAAGGTGAATAAACCTACATTGATTTTTAGCTGATATCATAACTTTTTTCATGTCATCATCAAAATAAAAATCTCCTGAAATAGATGAATTTTGAAGTATTATAGTGAAATGAATAATGAAGGAAGGAATTATTTCGTTAAATAAGAAGTTAAGTATATTGAGGAGATCAAAACCATAATCTGAAAGTATCTGAACAATTAAATATAGTGGAATAATGTTTTAAGAAACAATATTCTAAGGAAGATAATGTTTTTAAAACTCAATCAATATTTATAGATATTTACAGTACCATGAAAAAATTTCATGATAATTTAATACTTTCATTAGAGGTGAAAATAGAAACAATTCAATATACTAATAAAACACTTTCTATGACTCGAGTGGCATCATTACAATATAAACATAAAATTTCATCTGATTATTCTAACCATGCAAGTGTTAGAATTTTTTTTGTAAAAATTGGGGATGATAAAGGATGTGGAAAATCTTCCACATTAGTGAGGTTTAAAATAATATTCATAAGAAATATTTCACTCATCAATAAGACACTTATATTGAAATATATTTTGAACATTCATAAAGAGAATATAGGTAAAAACTATTTATCTATAGAATATTGAGAATTTGTTGAAAGTTTTGGTGTTGTGTTTTATATGGGCACAATATTATAGTTTTTTTTCTCACAACATATATCTCCTTATAATATGGAATAAATTTCTTGGGAGTTAAATCAAAATAAAAGAGTGAAAAATTATTAATATATAGATGAAAATAAAAGTAAAGGGAAGGGACATTGTTGTGGAGGAGGATCTAATAGATATTTTTTAGAATAAATCATGGATTATTTGACTTGGTTGTTCATTAAACATGATAGCTGATGTATATATCTTGAATGATGTTTGAAAAAATTAATGAGGATAAGTTACTTTTTCAAATGATATTTAAATAAAAATCATAGGAATTGGAAGAGATGATATTAAATCCTAAATACTAAAATTAAAATAAGATATATTAGTTTATGTGATTAAATGCAACTATTGTGTTTTATCCAATAGTGTGATGATGGTAAGGAAGTCATCTAAATGAAATATTCATTTATTATTAAACTTATGAAATATGGTAAAAAATATTTTAATTGGATAAAGAACTAGTGGAAACATATTTTAGATTAGAGATCTTGATAGTCAATGTTATGTAAGTTTTGAGGATGAAAATATGTTATGGAATAAAATTCTTTAGTATCTTTTCCATAAAATATTAAAAAATGATTAAAAAGTTGATGTTTACATAAACATTCCAAAATTGAGTAGGATACATGATGCAGTTTTCATAACATGTATGAATGGGAAAGTGGGTGGTAAAATAAATAAGAATATTAAAATCCAACACACCAAAACTGCTCGATCTTATTCACTGTAAAATTTAGAGCCCTTTGAGGCATAAATTGGTTAAAGGTGATTTAAACGTTATTACATTCATTGATTAATTCACTCAAATGAACAACATCATATTTAGGAAACATAAATAGAAGGCTACAGATGCATTCTGATATATCAAAAGTGTTTTTGAGATAGAAATGAGATTTTATATATTGAATATGGTAATAGATAATAGAAAGGAGGATGAAACCAATTCTTACGAATCATATCTCATGAAATAGGGAATCAATAATTAATATAGTACTCTATAAAATTCTTAACAAAATAGACTTACAGAGTGAAAAAATAGACAATTAAAAGAAAAAAGAAGAATTAATTTTGGTGATTACTAATATTCTATGATTTTATAGAGATATGATCTTAGTTATGTTGTTCATGTAAATAACATTTGTCTATTATGGCCAGAAGATAACATGGATTCATATAAAATTCATTTTAAAAAACATGTAGTGAATTATTCTAATGTTTTTGGGATTCTGTTCTTTCTAAAAATAAAAAATCTAGATCTTTTAGTTATTGATGAAAAATATAATGAATGAATTTTAATGGGATATTCATCTAAATGGAGAAGTTAAAAATATTGGAATAAATTTTAAAAAAAGTTGTTGGAATCTTATGATGTGAACGATTTTGAAAATGCCACTTAAAATATATTATTCTATATTTCTCAAAATACATTACAAGAAAAATAATTACGTATTACAATAAAGATAATAAAGAGGAAGGTGAATGTGTCCCAGTAAGTGAGCATGAAATATCAAATGAATCATGTGATGAATAAAGTTTGTTTGGGAGAAAATATTTAATGTTTTTAACTTTACAAAAAAAATTTAAAATAGATAACGTCATTAGAAATCATAAAGATCTAGTTTATGACAAAAGGAAGTAAAGGTCATATAATCCTACCTTGATTATCTCATATGGGGAACCACAATATGTTTTAGATGTTGTTGAATATATAGATTTTGTTATTTCAATGAATGAAGATTTAGATCAGATTGAAATAAATGACATATGGTAACTTGTTCCATGATCATCAGGAAATAATATTATAGGAAAAAAGTGGATTATCAAAATTAATCGTAAGGAAGTTATAGAAATATCAGGGAAAAAAATCTCGACTTTTTTACAAAGGTTACCCATAGGAAGAAGATTTTTATTTTGAAGAAAATTTTTACCTTATTGAGAGATTGGAAACTATATTAATGTTCTTAGAAGTTTCTATACATTGAATTTATAATTTATTTTATATGAATGTTAAGTAGTATTTCTTACATGGGGAAATTTAAAAAAGAAGTTTTAATTTATAAAACAGATGGATTTTTATATAACAATGATGGGACCATGGTGTCTCAGTTAAATTATAATTTGTATGGATTTAAATAATCTCTAGAGGTGTGGTAATAAAAACATGACAATTTCCTTAAGTAGATGAATTTTTATAATTAAAAAATTGATATCAACTTATAAGTGAAGGAAATGAGCACAGGTACCCTGATTTTCTTTATTACTATTTATTATATATTATTTTTCTGAGAATTGTATAAATTGTATGAAGAGTATGATAAGGAAATAAAGAAGAATCTTGATATCTCGATGCTCAAAAAATTAACATTCTTCATGGGTTTATAAGTTTATTAAATGAGTAGATACATATTCATTTATCAATAAAATTACTATAAGGAATTATTACAAATCTTTGGAATAGAATATTTCAAATAAGTTTCTACACCTATTTCTATAAGAGTAAATCTGATTGAAGGAAAATCTAGAAATTGTTTTAATAAAAAATAATTTCTAAAAGTTATATGAAACTGGTTATATATTACATATTCAAAGCTATAAATTATTTATGTTTTAAACTTATGTGAAATATATCTATGTGATCCTATGTAATAACAAATGTTTAAATCTAAAATAATTCTTTTGTGTCTTAATAGGACATCTTCTTATGTGCTATTGTATATCATAAGTGGAATCATGAAACTTCATATGTATACTGATACTAAATTGGATAGATATATTAGAGAAATAAGAGTAATATCATGATGTAATTTTTTCTTGAATGATGTTGTGTGAGATGGAATAATATGAAACAATTTTCAGTTACATTAATCATAGTGGAAAAATATTATTTTGCTTCAACCCAAGCAATTGCACAAATGATATGGAAGAAATTTTCGCTGAGATATTTGAGATCTAAAGTAAGAAAACCATTAAAGATACATTTTTATCATCATAATTCCATTTATAATTAAAAAATCCTTTATAAAATTCAAAACTAATTCCCAATAATATTAAGTTTCATTTTGTAAAATTGAAAGTTACTGGTGGACAAGTTATGCTGGATTATATTTCAAAAAATTACCAAATATATAATATTTTCACCCAATCTATACCAAGGGAAATATTTGACAAATAGATGAAGTGACATCAGGTTCATCCTCTACAAAATACTTCCTAAAATTATTAATCTATTCCTAAAATATTCTTTTAATTATTTTTTCAAAGGAATAGAGTTTGTATAACATTGAATGAAGAATTACAACTCATTATAAAATGAATTTGAATTTGTTGTAATCATAATTTGGGGGATAGAAATAAATATTTTTTAGAAGACAAATTTGAGGGAATATATATCTTACCATGAGAAAAAAATTCTTATCACTAAGGGATGTAACTCATTCAAAAAGATCGATTTATCTAGTAGTGTTCTATTTGGTCATTTTTAATGAGAAAGGTTATTATTTGATGGATATTTTGAAAAATGATATGTGAAATTTTTATGAGTTTATAAAAGTGTTAGAATTTATAATGTTTCCAAAAAATAAAATGGGGGAGACTAAATATACTTTATTAAATTTTTCATAAAATATTTTTTATTTTTTGAAAACATACATTTTGTTGATAAATTTTTGGTAAAATAGGTGAATAAGATTTCATATTATTTCTTCCAAGAAAGATTCTTATATTAATCTTGAGAACGATAAGAATTTTTTCCGTAATGTTGTTAGGGAAATATTTCATTAATCAAATGATTATATGTTTTTTGGTCAAGTTACAAAACATTATATATATGTCATGATACTATGTAAAATTTGTATTAATCAGTATGTAGGGTGATTTGTGGGATTTTTAAAAAAATGGACCTGGTCTATGTTTCTAAATGATGATTTTAAAAAAATCACAAAATGTGATCGAATATATGAGATGAATATCATTTAAAAAACTAGATATGGTTGAAGGAAAAAATAGAGAATTATTTTATATGTAATAAAAGGCTTTATAATTGGTAATAATTTAGTCAATCATCATAAAATGTTTATAATTTCGATGAAAACATTCATAATTTCATCAAATTTAATATTTAGAGAGATGAGGAAATGATTATGGAATGAGAAATTTTCATCCATTGGAAAAAAAATTCTTATTTCCAAAAAATATAAGAAATTTTTGAACAGTGCTAGTCAAATAAAAGAAAAGAAAATGTGATCGAACAAATAGGGATGGATGAAGAATTTATAATAAGTTCATCATAAAAAAAATTCACGGAATGATTTTTTCTAAGAAAAATCACATAACATTGTAAATTCCCAAAACATGATGATTATAATATAAATTTTTGTTTCAATTATTTTTTTATCTTGAAAAGATAATAAATATTGTAATAATTCCTTAACACTATTGTCGAGGTTGTTTTAATAAGGTTATGGTCATGGGAGAATTTGGGATACATTAATATTTTCCATGAATTATATAATATAGTTGAGAAGTATCTAGTGAATTTCAATTAAGAAAGATACTCAATTTTTGAAATTTAATGTTCAGGAAAGTGAAATTGGTTTCCTATCGTTTCTAATTAATGTGGACTTAGATAAAGGGGATTCAAAGTACAACTAAACCAGTATTGTTCACCTATGTAAAAAATATAAAGCATATTTGATTTTTTGTGAGTTTGTGTTTCCGATTAAGGTTAAATTTGTGTTATACAAAAGTAATGGTCATAGTTTCAATATAGTAGAGTCTAATAGAGAAGTTGTTCAGAGAAAAAAGATAGAGAGTAAAAGATTAATTTTCGAATAGGAGTTTGAGGAAAAATGATGGTGTTAATCAGAAAGAACACATGTTAGAAAAGTATTAAAATTTTAGTGAGGCTCACAAGACATATATTTAATTGATAAAGGTAGGTGCACCAAATTTACATTTACTAGATAGAGAATATCAGGTGGGCTATTCAATATTACGTTGTTGGGATATGTTTTCAAAAGATTCACTACATTTTTTAGAATAGTTTTGTATGATAAAATTTCGTATAATAATGGGTGTTAGTAAAATCATTCCAATAAAGTGATCGATGGTGTCTAATAAGATTTAGATCATGTTTTATTCATATTTTACAAATAGTTATTTTTCGTGGACTAACGGGAGTCACCATGGAATGGATGTATTTTCTCATACAGAGTTTGATACTTCTAAATATTGTGTTCCTGACCTTACATTCCTTTATTTTCCTGATTTTGGATTTTAATAAAATTATGATAAATATAATACTCTAAAAAGTTACCCTGATTAATTTCATATTTTTTAAAATTATAAAAGATTACCATTAATTCACCCCTCTCCCACTTAGTGGTTCCATGATCCCAATGAATATCATTAATAATGAAGACAATATCTTTTTGTATTGAATTACTAATGGATTAAATATTAATGATATGGTTTTACAACTATATTCAGGAAGTTCCTTATGAACTAATAGTTTCTTGAATTATTTTTCTAGGAATTCAGGTATATTTTTCACCATGATGCTGAGAAGTTGGATAGAATTTTTTTTACTTAGACATACCTTCTTAGAGGCATTAAATCTCAATTTTTAACACTAATTCATATATATGATCATGAATTTGAGAATTTCATATTCAATCTTATTAATTTTGGGAATAAAATTTTCAAAATCATTAGAATGATCTTCTATAATAGAATTGATGATATTTATGGAATGTTGATTGAACAAATCGGTATGGACTTTTTAGAAAGTGAATATTTTAAGAATACCTTATCGCATTCTATGAATTTATCAATTTTATTATGAATACATCTAGAGGACATATATTTTATCTAAAGAATTAAAAATTGATAGGGAAACACTCATATTTCATGAATATTTTCAAAACATATTGTATTGGTTTTTGATGTTTTCCATGGAATATATCCATGTTTTTAATTTTATTTAATAAATTATAGTAAATTTTAAATTATATTTTAAATATGAATTTAGAAGCTGGTTTGTATTAGATTATTTAATTAAAGAATATCTAATTGAATTTTTTGGTTGAAATTATCGTGTATATTTCGAATTTCAATTGTTTGGTATGTTCATATCATTTTAAGTGTTTAATTACTTTCATGTAAAAGAATGGGCCAATGTTTGCTATCACTTAACCACTTGTTGTCATCTGCATAGTCATGCCATAAGGGGCCAGCTAGCCGATCCATCACTAGGAGAACCAGATCAAGCTCTCTATGATAGAGGTGCATGTGGGGTTTCATTCCTATATAGTGCGTGGTCCACTATGACTTCCAGTGGGTTTATTAATTGGGATATATCCTACTAAGGCCTCACATGTGAGGTGTGGACCATATTTTTGTCCATGTCTATCTGGGTTCCAACCACAATGTAGGAATTTGATCCAAATATTTCACACCATACATTATTGACAGGCATGAATCATGTTCAGGTTTCCAATGTAAGACAAGGTGCAATGTTGTTACTATTCATCATTATAAAAACTGAAATTCCCCACTCAATTTTAGTTCTCCCTGACATTGGAAAGATCTCTTCACTCAACTCTATCAACCACTTCCATTTGAAGTTTCCATCCACCCATGAAATCACCAATTATCTCCATTATCAAAACCATTGAAGGCCAGTCTTGATTTCATTATCCACTACCAAAACTCCCAATTTCTGTGGATACACATTAGACCATATTCCAACCACTATGAATTCATTTCAAGTTTTCATCAAGCCACTATCAAGGCCAGATAAAAGATATGCCACTTCCTCCACTATCATAACCCATTCACTGTAATCATACCTTCTATATCCCCACCACCATGAATAGTCCCATTCATGGATAAAGGAAGTTGAGTTCTTCCCTAATGGGGACGAACCAAATTGAATGTTTTGAACTCCCTAAATATTTAGGTTTCTCCATTTAATCACCTAGGTCTCTCGAGATTATTTTAAAAGAATATGCCCATGAATATGGGAGACACTACCAAGGATCCTTATCCCCCTCTATAAATAGATTGTCTGACTATTGATAACCAGAGTTCGACCCACACGCTGGGAGAAGTCGCCGCATTCTGTCCAGGTCTAAGATGAATTTGTTTTTCTATTTTGTTTTAGTTTTATTTATTCATTAAATGGTTTATTTTTATTTATTATAATTAATTCATTCATTTAGTATTTAATGATTTTAATCCACCCAAATCCCATTATTCTTCATCTTCATCAACTTCTTATTTTTATTCTCCTTTTACTTGTATTTCATCAAAATTTGAAATAATGTCTATGTATTTTAAATATAAATTTTCTATGATTTTATTTTATTTTATTTCTTTTTTTATTATCTCGTCTTTATATATATTTTTGTTTTTGTACATCAAGTGTTTGTTTAATTCATCCTCTCACATCATTATTCGTTGAATATTATTTTTTATTCTTCTCTTCTTTCTATACACCATTGTAATATCTTACCCTCTAAGATTAACTACTGACTTGAGGCTCATCTTAAGAGTGGGTAGGTGTTCTCAAATACATTCTTATTGTTTATTTTTTGGTTTTAGTTGATGAGAGTGTAATGTATGGGTGTGATTATTGTCCCCCATGATATTCAAGTTAAATATACTTCTATTCTTTTATTTTATTATTTCCCCTCCCTTATATTGGATACATGCCCTTCAGTTGATGGATTTTATCCATTCAGTTGATGAAATGGAATTCTATAGAGCTAGGTCTTGGAATATGATGTGATCCCAATTGAGATATTCCATTAACCTTGATTAGAAGTGAAAGTGGAAGTTAGACTTATAAAGGAATTAGTCATTTCAAAAAATTTAATAAAATGATAGTAATCCATCAATTCTATTTCATAAATTGAATATCAAAATTTGATCTAAAAAAATAAATGAGAATAATGATAGAATAAAAAACCAAACATGTGACCAGTTTCATTATTTATAATCACATTCTATTTAATATTTCATGAATTTTTAGTTAAAATAATCATTATGCATGTCATTTGATTGTTTAGGAAATAAAAAAATGTAAAATCATATTTTATTTAATTAAAAAATAATATAATCAATTATAAATAAATAGTTCTGTTGAATTGGATTAATTAATTAAAAAAACAGAGATGCTCTTCAAGTGAGATGACCCTAGTTAGCCTATGTGCTTCATTATGAAATAATTTATAGATTTTATTTTTCTACACCTTTTGATAGTTGTGTCATCAAAACTAGTGTTGTTCCCAGGGCGTTAATCAATAGTTTATTTAATTCTTTTCTTTTCACATTGTATATTGTTTTTATTACATAAAAACCTAAAAATCCCATTATATTTTCAAATGTGTATTTAATTTATTTATGGAACATTCACTCTTAGGTTTATGTAAATGAAAACATATAGTAAGGAGGACTTCCAATAAAGGACTCATGTTGTTGTGATACTAGGAATGTTAATGAAATATCACATAGAGATCATCCTCTCACCTAAAGGATTCATGATAATTTTCCATAAACTTCAAATTGACATGAATAGACTCGAAGATAAAAGGTTGGTACCCCTAGAGCTCCCCACATTTACTAAATATTTCTATGAAGTTGAGCCCAAACTTGTTGACCATCAAAATCCTAACCATTTTATAAACCAGATCTTATATGAACATGAATATATAGATTGGCTTCAGGGAGAGAAATACATTCCAACAAAGATGCATGTGGGAGATCTATAAAATATGGATAATTTCTAGAACAATTATAAAGTACAACTTGATATCCTTATTACATATAAAGACGAAGGGCCAGAATGATTGAATACTTTTTTATCCATGCATAAATAAACCACTCATGTGATATAATTCTAAGAAAAGATAAATTTTATCAACTACCTTCTTCCATCAAATAAGAAAAAACATCAAGACGTACTCAACAATTAAGAATAGATTGAAACTAAAGCAACTGAGCGAGCTGATCCTATCCCAAACACTATTTAATTTTATTATATTCTATCAAAATTTAGAATTAATTCCCACTAAATTGAATTTTCGTATTTTTTTGAATACATAACTAGTATTAGAGATGATGAAATTGAACATGAACCACTTGGAAAACACATGGAGATCCCTAATTTGGATGAAAACTCATTTGATAAATCCCATGAACAAGTCTATGTAGTTGAGCCTACGGAAATAAATACACAATATTGTGAACATGAATGGGATAATTTTCTCCCTGATAATTCATATTTAGATTTTATTCATGTAAAAATACCTTCTTACTTTACCGTTGATCATTCAATCTATGCTTCCAAAATCAAGTCGGCACTAGGAAATAAAGAGGAGGTTACACAAGTAGAAACCAAAATGGGGGATGATCTATACATCATCTGATCCCCTATATGAATGTTTACCAAATCGTGAATGGGTAGGATTTGATAAAATCTATCCATTGATCATTCCTCACATAGAATGAAGTATTCCAAGATGGGAAGTTCTACGTATGGTGGTTCAAATCCCTGAATACTGACCATAAGAATATGGATAATTTTTTGTGGATACCTATGGAGGTATTAAAAATCAAGTCCCTTATTTGTGGATCATACAATGATTTATATTACTACATTATTTATATGATTTCATTTTTATTCTTTGAATTAGTTTACTATACATAACTACTCACAATTTTTTTTAGATCTAATTGAATGGCCCATGAATTTTAATGATTGGTAATATTTTTTAGGTCCATGATGGCACAAGGTAGATCCTAAAAAAATGGAGAAATATAAATTGAACTACATGAGTTCAAGGATTTTATTATTACAATATTTATATCCATTCTCCTGATATTTTTTTTTCTGAAAACATGTTTTGAGCTTTAGAACAAGAAATTGCATAACCATGCTTGAATTTTTTATTTACATAACATATATTAGAGACATTATTTTATTATGAATCCTATGATTACATGTTTAGTATTTCAATTATAATGATATTGAATACAAAAAATGGATAATTGAATGGTTAGATTAAATCATGGATATTAAAATGGGGATTAATGATTTAACTGAATTAGTTGTTTCTTGTAAGCAATATTTTTCTTAAATTTTTCTCATATTGAATTTCTGAAAATTATGTGGATTTATTTGTAATTATTATTCAGACCAAGAGTGATTGTCCCAAATAAATTCATCTATTCCTAATAGTATTCCTAGACAAATTAATTCTTATTATATCACGAGAATATTTCATGACAGATATTGGGGCATTCCACCTCCCAGAACATACATTAAAACTTGTCAAAGCTATTGAATATGCAATAACAGATTTAAAATTATTTATTCATTTTTTTGGTATTTCCTTATCATTTATACAAATTTTATATCAATCATTTATTATCTCATAGAGACCATGAATTACCTTATTTAGAATGAGACATGTTTCAATCTTTTTTTACCAATTCTTACCCTCCAATGAGTATCTTCCCGATATATTAATGTTGGAAAGTAGGGTGAATGGATTTATTAAGGAAAGTATAAGAAAATTATAGAAATAGTGTGAGGGTGCAAAATATTTTTAAAGATAAAGTTTATTTTTTTAATACATTGTACATTCACTTTTTTACCTTCATTGAAAATTAAAAAAAATTAGAATGAGTTGTGAATTAGAAGAATCAAAAATCCCCATCACTAAAATGATGATTTTTATCATATATGGTTTGGTGGGGGATGTGATATTCATTCCATGAATTATTTTCAATAATATAAAATAATGAAAAAGTACATTCAATAAAGGATTAAAATTATTGAAAATTCAATAAGGTTCCTAATTCATTTAGATGATTTATTTTTATCATTAGCATTAATTTCATTATCAATCGATGTGGGAGTTTCTACTTTTAAGGGGATAATTTCATTACCCTTTCACTTTTAGTATCTTTATTTAGGCATTAAGATATAAACCCTCTCTTTTAGACACAATTTTTAAAACATCAATTCCAAACCATAATCCTCAATGAAATTTGAAAATCTATTACAATTTTCTCATGATTTAATGTTCCTTTTTGTATTTTAAAATATGACAAATTGGTTTCTATACAAGGTTATGGATAAGAAGAAGGTTATCAGGATATGATCAAAAATATATTTTAATTTTATCATAATCGATTACTGAAAAGTTTCTATAGAGAGAAATGTGATTGTTTGAATGTTTGAAAAAAAATTAATTATGAAGCATGAATGGATGAAAATTTTGTTTTACATTAATAATTATTACATTTTTTTATTTAGAATTTTAAATTAAGGTAAAATTGGTTCCCTCTAAATTCCATGTTGAGATTTAGTAATTGAGAAAATCATGGTATACATATAAGGGTTTTTGACACAATCATATTTCTTGAACATTTTTTAAATTTTTCTATTAATTTTAAATTTATTTCAGTGAATAATTAAATATTTTTAAATATTTTAATAAATAATGGGAAATTTGAAATACATTTTTAGAATGAATTTGGTTGATGTTTTATAGAATTATATTTAATTAAAGATTATTTTATGGAATTTTGGGTTGATATTATCATGTGTATTTTTAATTTGAATGGATTTTTATGTTTAATTTTTTCTATGTGTTAAATTATTTAAGGTAAAATAAATGACAAATTTTGGCCAGCCCTCAACCAATGGAATTCAGCCAGATAGTCATCCCATAATGGTGTAGCCGTACAATCCATCACTTGGATAGCCAGCTCGAGCCAGAAATGGGTTAGTTGTATGGGGGTATTAGGACCATTTAGTGTAAGGCTGATAGTGAGAGCCCATGATTGCATAGGACATAGCTTGCTTAGTTCACGCATCTAAGGTGCATCCCATGTGTTTGTGTGTGTGTGTGCAGGATCCCACTAAAGTGCAGGTGTTTAAAATTTATTTTTCATACCTTACATTATAATAGTTCATGGACATTGATCTAGTTTTAAATGTCGGAAAAGGATTAATGAGGGTACAACTCATCATTAGAAAACAACATCATCCCACCCCATTTTAGTGCATCCCTCCCTCAGAAGATCCCTCCACCAAACTGAACCACCCTACTCCACTCAAAGTCATCATCTTCCCCCTAAAATCAACCAAAATCTCCATTTTTGATTCCCATGAATCTCGATCTCAAGTTCCTTTTCCACTATCAAGGCACTTGAATTCCATAGACCACATATAGACCCTTTACCAACCACTATAAATCCATTTCATGATTTTTAAGGCCACAATGATGTCCAAATAATAGAGAGGCCTTTGTGGACCCTGTCTCACCTCGTTCACCACTATAACACCTGACACGTCCCCACCACCATCAAAGGGTCCATACATCAATGAAGTAAGTTGGGTGCTACCCCACTAGAACCTGTCCACACTGAATGTTTTGAACACTCTAAATCATCATGTTTTTTCAATTTGTCACACAGTTCCCTTGTGGTGTTCTTGAAGGAGGATCCTCACAGATACTTGGGACACCACCATGGATGCATATCCCCCTCTATAAATGGAGGGGATTAAATGAAGAGAATGTGAGATTGACCCACACCCAGGATGGTGAGGCCTCATGATTTATCAGTTGAAACTATATTTTTTCTTTATTTTTAGTTTTATTACTTCATTAATTGTTATATGTTTCTTTGTTATAATTAATTCATGCATTTTTTGTTAAATAAGAGTTTTCCACACGAATGCCTTCCTTATTATTATTATTTTTATATTATTATTTTCTTCTCTTTTTTTAATTTTAACATTCATTCTAGATATTTTAGATATTTCAATTAATTATGTTTAGTTTATTTATTTCTATTTATTTCATCTCTATTTATCTTGTTTTTTTGTTTTTTTTCTTCATTTTTCTTATTCTTATTCTATCATCCTAATTATTTATATTTTATTTTCTCCTATTCTATTATTTCATTAAACCATTATAGTATTTTAACATTGATAATGTAGGGACTACCTAAGGATTGTCTAATGGGAGGTTAGGTGTTCTTGAATTCTTTCTTAAATTTTATTTTATGTTTCTTATGTATGTGAGTGGAAAGCATGTGTGTGTTGATTTACCACAATTAAATGGAACTCTAATTTACATATATTATTTTATATTATTCTTTTCTCTCCCAAATACTGGATACAATCTCTTTATATTATGGAGTTGATCCATTCAATGGATGAAATGGTGTACGATGGTGTCATGTCCAAGAATATTTCACGCTTCCAATTTAGGTGTGTCATTTACCTTGAATATCGGAGGAGGTGGAATTTAAAATGTTGATGTCATTCAATAGTTCACAAAACTAATTAAAATGATTTCGATCCATTATTTATATTTCATAAATGGATAATAAAACATACTTTTAAAATATAAAAGAGAATAATTATACAATACAAATTAAAATCTGGACTAGGATATTTATTTGTATTAAAATACTATTTATCACTACATGTTATTTTGGTTTAAATATTAATTCTTAATTTCTTTTACATTTATAATAAATAAATAAAATAATAAATTCATATTAAATTTATTTTCAAAAATAATAAAAACATCCAAAAATAAATAGTTTTGTTGAATTTGGTCAAGAATGTAAACAAACTGAGAATATCCTCAAGTGAGACGACCTAGGTCAGTCTCTGTTCTACATTAGAAAAAAAAGATATAAATTATATTCTATATTCCCTATGAGAGGCATTTTGTGAGAAGGACCTTGATACTATGATACATGGCTTCATTTTTTAGGTTCTCAAGTAGCTTATCATCAATGAATTCATGTAAAATTATATCAAATCACCATTATATACTAAAAATATTTTTATACATATTAGTGGAACACCAGAGGGATATTTATCATTCTAAATAGGTTTTTGATAAGGGGATACACTCTTAGTGATTAATTTTTTCTTAAAGAATATTATATCAAGATATATATTTTATAATATATTTGATTATAATAAACATAAAGTCATAATGATGGATCATACTACTTCTCTTTATCATCAGTTATATGTTGATCATTTGATCATTTGATATTCCTTCCATGTATATATATATAAAATATTCATTGTCTTGCTGAAATATTTGCTCATTATGGGAGGTTCCTAGGACCAAAAATTAATTGGAATAAGTTATATATCCTCCTTAGGAAAAAAATTTACCTTTTTGATGATGAGAATTTTAAATATTTGGGAGCTAAGGAGGGAGAATTGACTTTCCTGTACCTTCTCATTCATTGTTTTAGAGAATGCCCAATGTTAGTTATTTCTAATAAAATTCTAATAGAACTAAAAATGACATTGACACTTGATAATAAACATCATTATCTATAGCTATTATGGTGGTTCTTATCGGATTTATAATTATTATAAAATTTAATATTCGCTTTATAGTTTAAAAATAGAGTAATTCACTGATTATATTATTAACTAATTAAATGAGGAACGTTTTCAAGAAAATGAATATTATAGAGAAACAAATCATTTTTATATCATGGTATACTTGTTGTAAGACTATTGAATATGGGGGATTAGTATTAACAAACTCAAGGTCATCAATGGATTGCTTAAAGATCATTTCCTATGTAAGAAAAAAAGTAAACATTTTTATAATCCTCATTTATTAAAGGATGTGTTTTTGAAGATACATAAGGCTATGAATCTTCATTATAGATATTCTTTTAGATGTCCTACTAAGATGGGGTCCTTATCCACTATTATACACCAATCTAGATGTCTTTTTTCAAGTTCAACTTCTATTACATTATGGACTGATAATTGAACATTTACACCACTGATAAATTGAATCAAATATGATAATCTATTTGATCTTAAAACAGTTATTCAAGAATAATCACCACTAGATATTCCTTCATAAATTAAAAATATTATTTTTAATTATTGATTTCTTCTTTACGATAATCAAATATAAGAGACAGTAAGGAATGGTGTTTTAAATAAAAAATACTATTATCATTTTATACTAGGAAATCCTCTTGAAATGTTCTAAAATTTTATGAGTTTCATTAAAACATGGTATTGACCTTAAAAACATAGTTTATTTTTAAAATTTATCAAAATATTCTTCCTATGTAATATATATTTTATCATGTCATTTTTAATATTTTCTCCAGATGCGTTATGTTATATATATGAAAAACGATTTAGATTTTGTTTTTTAATCTTTCCCTTTTATTGTTTCTTTATGGGAGTATAATTTGTAATTTTTTGAACTACCTCAGCCAATTTTCAACTCTCTTAAAAAAATTAATTTATTATCCATGGTTTTAAAATATTGTTTTAGATTAAAAGGTGTTTGAATTCAATTAATTAAGAGGATTTGTATATGAAATGGAAGGCCCACAATTCCTTCATTTTTTTATGGGTATGAGTTATTACATGAACAAGATCTTATGAATATCATGCTTTCTATCAATGAACAAAAATAACGTCAAAAGGGGGTATTGTCATTATTTTATCTTTAATTTGATGATTTTTATAATGATTATGGCCTTAGGTAATTTCATATAATCTCTAACTACTATGGAAATCATTTGGATACCTACAAAAATTTGATGGGAAATAATTAATATGAATGGTATATATATATAACCCAAGTGTTCCGGTTAGTGGTGATGTTTTTAATGATAATAGAGATATCCAATTGAAAAATCCTATAACAGTTGTGGTGAAATATTTTTTCTTGAGGTAGGAATATAGGTGATCATCAAGATGGTTCTAGATATCAATAGAAATGGATGGAATAAAATTTTTATTGGTTTTGAATTTTTATTTCTTTTACTTGTTATAAATGATACTCTGTTTCAGCTTTTATGTTCATAAATGTAGTAATGGGTATTTTTTTTGAATGTATCGGTTTTATTAACATGGTGGTCAAACATATTTTCAAAGAAGGTAACATCTTGATAGATTAATTTACAAATAAAAATGTATCTTTTTATTTATTTACTTAGTATGATGGTCTCCCTCCATATTTAATTTGTATCAATGAAAAATAATTTTTCTATAAATCTTATCTTTGAGATTGTGTAGCTTTCATTGTTTTATGCGACATGGCCTTTCTACCATGATCAAATTTTTTTGAATAATAATTAATCATTAATAATTAATTTATAGTTGTTAATAAATTTATAGTTAAGAATCATTATTATCAATTATTAATTATGAATTAATCAGTAATTATTATTTAATTACTACTTATAAATTAATATTTAATTATTAAATTATCATTCACAAATTAAAAATTATTTATAATTACAAAAAACTATGTATAATATAACTATTATTGTTAATTATTTAGTATTTATTATTATTTATTTATTATGGCTTGGGTATTGGCTGTGTCATAAGGAAACCATGTCAGATTGCATAGAACATGAGTTCAAATCTAGGTAGAGGATTTTCCTGGTATTGTAGATGTATTGTATCATTGTAGTAGTGTAGAAACAATAGTATGTACTATACTAGGGTATTGCAGCAGCATTATTATTCATCTGATTAGGCCTTTCAGGGCATACATCTCAACTTTATGGCCACCATGATTTTAGGCCAATAATGATGGAAAAAGATTTATTGCTAAAGTTGTACCTGATCGGTGGAGAGTATAATATGAAAAGGTGGGACCTAATGATTTGTTACATGTGGAGCTTCATTCATGGAGTGGCTAGCACACACCAATTCGTGACCACAGATAGGGATGTGACGACTAACCACGAACTTCATATCGGGACTACAAGCTAGTATGACGGATGAATTAGACAAGGAATAGATTGTATTAGTGTGGGGTATTGTGCTTTGGGTGGAAAGGTTATGTATAAAACTATTGTTTTGCTGATCATACGTGTATTGTGGTGTCTTTTTTCCATTGTAATTTTGTTCCATAGAAGGTTTCCCTCTCAACCTAGTTTAAAATGGTCTTATCCGTAAACATAAAAAAATGTGGCCTTTGGGCCATTGCATGCGTACTCTTTATTATTAATTAATTAAAAAATATTAACTATTTTTTAAATTACAAATAATTAATTACTATAATTACTAATTATTAACCAATTTCCAAATATTATTAACTTATTATCAATTATTAAATATTATTAATTAATTGGTTATCATAAATTACATAATTATTATAAATTTATTACAAATTAATAGTTATTATAAATTAATTATTCATTATTAATTATTATTAACTAAATATTAAATATTAATTATTATGATGTAAATGCTAATGATAATTTTTAATTAGTTAATTAATAATTATTGATTAGTTACTAATTATTAATAATTAATAATTAATTACTATTATTTAATTAGCTATTATTAATTAAATAATAATAATTAATTACTGATTAAAAATTAATTAATACTTCCATAATTAAAACATACCAATTATTAATTAAGTATTCATTATATTTTTTTTAATTAGTTATTAATTATTAGTTATTAATAATGTGTTATTAATTGCACCCAGCATGAAATGAAATGGGAGATGGGTGGAATGCAAGAAATCTATGTGCCTCATCTCAATGTCAATTAGGGTTCATAGATTGTTCCTTCTTTCATTAGGGAAATGATGGATGAATATTTCCTCATACAAGGCTGGTTTAACTCCCACAAACCCATTGCTAATGATTCTCATACTCTGATTTACCCTAGGCATCGATTGGGTCCCCTAAAGGTTGAATCGATGAGTGTGTTTAATCTTCATGGCCCTACACATCTTGACAACATGATTTAAAATGAGATTTGATTGAGGATGCTTAATAAGGGAACATCGAGTGTTTCTACTTCTAGTGTCCCCACAGAGCGTGACAATTTTTTCCTTTTTTCGCTTTTGGAAATGACGGGGTAACAGATAGAATATTCAAATGAGGTAACTCAAATTATCCATGCCAATCAAGATTAAATTCTTAACATATTTATGATCTATTTGTTTTCATTTATTGTAATAATAGTTGTTCCATTGGTAACTAAAACATTGATTATTTAGAACTTGGTTTGATTGATTCATTTTCTCTTGGTTTATCAATGAATATAAATTTATTCTTATAGGATGATGATATAATCACATTTTATTCGTCATGTAATTTAGAGTAGAAAGAATGGGCATTCAATACGATCTCCCTCAACATAGTTATTGTATTATTTCATGATTAGTATCCTAGTTTTAATCCGTTTTTATCTAGAAACAATGACCCAGGTTTGGGTAGAAATTTATGGTTTGAACTAAATCTAGTGGCATTCTATCATTATTTTTGACATTTCCTCAATGATTTTAACAACTATCAAATTGTAATGAGAAACAAAGGAAGAAAAATTTGGATACATTAAATGATTCCTTGTTGGGGTAGACCACAGTGGTACCCTGATTGGCAATGTGACATTGTACATTGTGGAATAAAACATTGATCTAACCATCAGATATGTGAAGGGTCCTCTATTTTATTATGGTTGTAAATCTATTGCGGTACCATGTAGTGTTTCATGAAAGAGAAATATTGTGAATTCTGTAAGATCAAAGGAAATTCAAATTATGAATGAAAAAAAAGGAAATCCACAATGACTGCTAATGAACTAAATGTTGGGGCTGAAACTACCTCTCTTTTGGTCCTCTGAAAATTGAATGGATGGTTTCACCTGAAGTTACAAGTACTGAAGAAGATGATAATGATGGTTTTTTATCACTCATGTACAGGTAAAATGTAAAACCTAGGATGAAATAGTTGTTAAAGACATAGTTCATTTCTAACATGAAGATATCCTCCCTGAATCAAATGATAATAAACTGGTAAATTTTATTCGTGATAAAATGTCTCTTTCTTATACAGATATGATTTTTTGGTCTCATCAGGTTGTACATCATCATCCTAATGAGCGGCTGGTGTATCTACTATATAAAGGAGTGAGGGATTCACCCTAAACTTTTATTAAAAAGGCTATAATTTTCTATGATTTAAAAGACATGTCTTATTTGTTAGTTAATGTAGAAATGGGAAATCAATCAGATGATTAGGAAATCATTCAGGATCATTCTAACAATAAAATTAAAGATAAATAGATAATTTTTATGATAGAAAATAATGTTGTGAAAAACATGAACACTAAAGCACCTTGAAAATTAAAAATTGTAATAAGAACTAATTTTATATAGGATGAGGAGGGTTTCAAGATGATTTCTTATAAACAAAGAAACTATCATTTGAGTTTGGAAAAGTATCTGTATATTCGTTATGTAAAGAGTATATCATTCCCCCTATTTTAATTCACCCTACATTGGAGTATCCATCTCACAACTATAAAAATATTCTGACTGAAAACACGGTTTTGAATTTTCCACTACATTTTATTGATCTCATGGTGAATGCTTATTATTCATTTGGTTTGGCTTCTAATGAGTAAAATGAGGTTTTTTAAGCTCTAAATTAAAATTCTAGCATTCCAATAGAGTTTGTGGAAGGGAAAAGACTACCAAGAAGCCATTATTGTGAGGATGCTAAGTGGTATGCTTCACATATTTAATTTATTCATGTAAAAATGGTTCCAAAAACCTTCAATTTTAATGATTACATTTCTATGGTGAAATTTTTAACCATAAATATGGACGATAGATTTTGAAGTAACCAGGAATTTAACGTTTATGGTATATATTAGAAATCTATGAAATGAAATTCCTGAGAAAATGTTTCTGATTCACTTTCAGGTTAAAACCAAAAGACCTAGAAGAATCCCAAATAATCAATGCATGGGAGATATCTTCAAAGTAGAGGCAGGTACCCTAGGAACATGGGTTTCAGTGTGACCTTTTTATTGGTGTTTTTCTTTTCTATTTGAGTCATTCATGAAAAGTTTGAATCAACCATCTTCTTATACGAGTTTTTTATTTTTTAATAAATTATAGGGCATGCCCCATATTTCTAAAAAAATTAATTTCATCCATCCTGGTGGTTGAGTCATATGTACTTGGTTGAATCCTCAACATTTGACTGCGTGTGATCAATTCTTACCCACTTTAATTTCGACCCTAATGTGTTCTGACTATGGATGCTCTATTTTTTTTATATTAAGCTGTGGATATGGCCATGTGATAGGTGAGGGTAGGCGGAATTGGCTCATCTAGATAGAGATGTAATCTAGAGAGGTGACGGGGGATGACCTGTTAGCGATCGAAGCCCATACCAACAAGCATGGAACTTACTCCGGAAGATGCCCATGACTTTGTTGTCTACAACATGGAATTCCAGTCATGCCATCCACCACAACAAGTCACCCTTGCAACTGTTTCTGGTCCTCTAAAGGTCTTTATTCTGGGCAATGAAAAAAAGTACCCAATAAAAAAACATGCATTCAATAAAAATGTGTAAAACAATGCACAATGAGATTACATGGTTCTAACTCTCATTCTACATCCACTGTAGAACGGTGGCATTACTTAATTTCAATGAGGAGAAACTTCATGGTTATGAGAATTCCCGTCATTCTAAACTCTACATACATAACTAGATGATCTTCCCACAATATCGTTTGGTCATCTCATCTTCTGGATCCCTCTTTTTGGTCTCCTCACATTCAGTTCTCGACCTCCGCCATTGGCTCTGATGCCTTCGGTTTTTTTGTGCGCCCAGGTTGGCTTCATCAAAGGGGAGCCACCTCCATCTTTGTATGGCCGTGTCTTCTACTCATCAGTTATACACAACAAATGAAATTGCATCCATTTATATAGATCTCAAGTCCCTCTATCCAATTAATGAAGTTAATAATAAATTTTCTAACCATTAATATTGAGAATTAATTCTCAATTAATTTTGGTAGAAACTCCTCTATTAATGCTGAGGTAAATCTATCCATTAATTATTTTCTCTCTCTTTAATAAATGAGATTGACCAAAATCAATATTGTCTTGATAATCGTATTTGAAGGTTGCATCCAACAATATTCCACTCGATGACTATTCTCATTATCTCACCAATGTCGAAACTGGTCTAGCTTTTATTCAATGTTCCTATCTAGTGAATGTATGGTTCTCCACACGAAGATGCTTCTATCATCTAGGATTTGACTAAAGCAGTTTCTCCTCAGTCTTCTAGAATCATGAGTTGATCACTCCATAGTTTGTGTGAAACTCATCTAGATGCCTCCATGGAAAATTTCTCCAAAAAAATCAGGAATGAGTTGATATCCTCTACTTTTGTTGAAATTCCCAACAACAAGTTTAGTTGTGCACCATGTCCATTGTCTCACTATATTAGTCTTACATAAATTTTTGATGACTCTTATACCAATATTCCTCACCACCCAAGATCTTTTCTTATACACTAAAATCCGGCGACACCATTATAACTAACCTTCATCCTTTAACCAAAGCTTCCGGAATGTCTGATGTCATCAGAATGATGAACTCCCACAGAAACTTTGTTCAATGCGACCGTAGAAACTGATTACTTTTCACGAACTACTTCTAGAATGGTTCCGAATCTTTGATATCCCACCTTCATCACATATGGTCCTTTAGTTTCTCTATCAATCCCTTTAAGGATCATTGTCATAGAGACAAAAACGGGGAAAAACTCCATTCTCCATCTGCAACATCATGCAGAATAGGGTCACCAGCCAAATCTTCTGTCGATAGGAATTGACAACTATCATCTTCATATAACAACTATTCCTAAAGTCATTGATATCATGGTCATTTAGTTCTATTGCCTTCTATAATTTTAGTAGTCTTCCACCAGGTTATAAATATCACCCAATGAACTGAACATACCATAAGACACATACGAACAAGAAGACCTCCAATATTACAACAAAACCACTAATACCACTGCCATATTCAAATGACATTATTCCAAATGCCTGATAGACCACCTAACTCAAGGAACCCTAAAATTCTTCCACCATGTTCTGACTATCACTAATAATAGAACATGCCTATGTAAATTCAATATGCTATCTTATGAATTCTCTATTCCCTTTTTCAAATCACAAAGGGGGAGAAAAGTTTAAAAAGAATATCATATTAAGGAGAAGTTTTCTAAAAATAAAAAATTTATTATAAAAGGGGGAGCTTAACCTAAATAATAGTATCTTATGAAATGGAATTTCCTTCTCAAGAAAATTTCTTAAGAAATAAATATGATCCTTATGGTGAAAAAACCTAAGGGGGAGTTAGTCGTATTCACTAAGCCACAAATATAATGGAGATAGGCAAACATTCCAAACATATTATTCTTTATTAAAAAAAAGGTTTGTTCATTCCCAAAAGGGGATATTTTTATGTTAATAAGTTATCTTACGAATTTTCCATTCCTTTATGTTTTGAAAATCCCAAACACATTCTCCTTATTGATTATTTTATTTCTCAAATGAAATTTATTTAAATTAACCTAAACGTACTTTTCTAGGTTATTCTTAATGTTCTCTATCTATGATTAACCATATTTTTAATTAAGACCAAATTACATGTAGAATAATTGGATCCTTATATAAACCTCAGAACCTTACATATTCTTTGAATCTGAGCCTCAATATTTTTAGACTAAAATGTCATTGTTTTTTAAACTCTGTTTCATTTTTATATTAGACTCCGAATTCTATGAAAGTTAGACTCCAAATTCTTGAAAATTCAAAAACCGAATTCTCTAAAATTCAGACTCTAAATTATCTAAAATTCAAGAATCCAAATATTTCAAAATTCAGACTTCGAATTCTCTGAAATTCAGTCTCTGAATTCTCTAAAATTCATACTCTAAATTCTATAAAATTCATACTAGGAAGACTCTGAAATTTATAATCTGAAATATCTGAAATTAAAACTTTGAATTCTTTGAAAATCATACTCTATTTCTAGAAAAAATCAAAACATCATTACAATTTAAATTTAGACACTATTTACATTTAAATTTAGAATTATTTTCTATTAAAATCCAGACTCCAAATTTCTATTTTACCAAAATCTGTTTGTATTCATTATCATACTCAATTTACCACCGTTTTTAGAATCTGATTACTTATACTTGTTAATGTTACTTATTTTCCTGAAGATATTATTCCAATATTATCGGATCCTAGTTTAATTATGTTTCTTAAACTTATTAATGTTTTATTACATGAAACAATGTTTTACAAAATTTATTCAACTAACCATTATTTATGTGACATGTGTACAGGTCCCTCCAAAATTCAAGTAAAAAATGTCCATTGGAGGCGGAGATGATCGTTGGGTTTTTTCCAATAAATACCCCCTTAATTTGAAGAGTTCGAAAAACATGTCTGTTACACATTTGAGAAGTAAATATATGAATGTGTTTCAAGATAGATAGGCTCTCATGATTTCTATGATTTTTGAAATTCTTATTCATCCATCAATAACATGTTCATCCTAGTGAGAGTCTGATTGTGTCCATGTAAAATTTAGGTCTTTCGGGGATAGGAAGGAAGAGGTTTTGAATACCTTAAATTTCGAGGGATTTCAGGGATATCAAGACCGATCTTCATACTCTTATCGAGGGCTTACCCTGGTGTGGGTATGATATACATTCATGAAAGTATAAATCAAGGGACCTTTACCATGGTTTTTTTATACCAATCACTTTGGGTTAAAATATTTCCTACATATTCTTGTTTTTTTACAGGTTTATAATTAATTTCTATTTAGTTAAAGAAATAAACTATCACTTTCTTATACTTTTATTTTTTTGTATACCGTGTTATAATAAGTTTGTATGCACTATAAGGGAGAATATTTATTTAAGATAAATTTTCTTAAGTTTCATTAAGATAAAAAAATTTATGCTTAAATTCATTATAATTGGACTTAGGCCATTCTAATTATGCATGTGTTTAGGAACCAAAGAGGGGTTTAGAATTCACCTTGTTTAACTTTTTTTAACCTAAATTTTCTAATGGTTAAGACTAAAGTTTCTAAACATACAATTCACCCCCCTGCCCTTGTATTTGAGCATCTATATCTATATTTCAATCATATAGCCCCATGACTCTTGAAGGTTAATTTGACTTTCGATATCCCAAAGAAATCTTTGGTACTAACGTTTTCTTCTAGTAATGTATTTTGAGTCCATGATAAACTACTCCACTATATGCATTCCACTGTTCTATAGAATTGAACACTTTATCCTCCCTCTAAAATAATGTGTTAGGGATTGGAGCCTAAAGCAACATGTGTAGAACATGCTCCTTAAAATCCCCCATGACTTTGGGGTCTAGAATTAGGACGTCCAGGCACCCCAGCCACTACACCGAGTCATCTTTTCATCTGGTTCTGGTCCTCTCATGTTCTCCACTATGAGAAACGAACAAAACTACACAAAAGGAAAACACACATTCAAGCACAAATTATAAAACAATGTAAAATGAGATTACGTGGTTTGGAATTTTATTCTACACCCATAGGGTAATGGTGGAATCACATTAACTCAATGATGATAAATATAAAGGTTACAAGAAATTCCTTCATTCAGAATAGTACATAGATCACCGAAGGATGTGCCACCAATAATGTCCATTCGTCACATCTTCTAGCTCCCTCCTTCTGGTCTCTACCCTTGTAGGTCTTCACCTCCTCCATTGGATCAGATTTATTCGGCTCTTTGTGTGCACCTAGGTTGGCTTCTCCAAATGGGTTCCACCTCCATCATGGTTAGGACGTGCCTAATACTCATCAGTTACACTCGACAGATGTCGTTGCATCCATTTATATAGATCTCTTGTCTATATCTCCAATTAATGTAGTCAAAAAAAATTTTTCCATCTATTAATATTGATAATTAATTCTCCATTAATTTTGGTAGAAACTTCACTATAAAGTCTAAGATAAATCTCTCCTGTAATGATTTTCTCTCTCCCATAAATGGGCTATACCCAAATCAATTCTGTGGTGGGAATCATATTCACAGGTTGCATCCAACAATTGTTGGATGAAAAACCCAAACCCACATCGGTTTCCATAATGGTTTGTGTCACACATATAATCTTGTATGTTCAATTCCTCCAATCACCCTTGGGTTTTATGAAGTAACCCTAAAAGGTCCAATGTGTTAGGCCCCAAAAGGACCTAGGGCTACAGAAAATCGATCCTGACAATTTGTATCAGAGGGATTGTACATCGAAGATGTGATCTAGGGGATATATTACAAAAATTAGTTTTACAATGATATCAGTTTCGCATTTGAATATTTTGAATTCCTGGAACCTTGTGTCAAAAGTATTCCTGATAATTGACGGTCAGTTGGCAAGTCCAGGTGATTAGAAAATGGCGGTGAAATATGGTTGGATATGATGCAGTATCATGATTGTGTTGTCATGACACGTAAAATTTATTATGATTTGATGTTTGATTTTTAGTCTAGGGAAGACCCTAGGTTGTCTCTCGAGGAGTGTTGATAGGTTTCGAATGTGTATTTTTAATTAAGACTACTAAAAAAGGGGTGATTTTGAAAACAGCTCAAAGAATGAAACTTAATCAAAATATTATAAAAGATGAAGGGACAAGTGGACTTTGAAAAGTAAGAGATAAAAGGAAAAATGTGATTTCACTACACACATATCAAGTTCATTGTTCATAGAGATTCAATTTAGGTTTAGAGTAATTCTTTGGTTGGAACTAATTGGAATCCTGATTAATTCCAAAGCTCATATTTCAATGCTTGAAGAACCAAACCTTGACATAACAATCGTATTTCCATGGTCCAGAACATATGCATGGAATAAGATCTTCCAAAGAATATTTAAATCTCAATAAAGTGGGGAAGAAAATTATTCTTGTGTTTTACAATCGGAACAACACAAGTCACGCACTCAAAATGTCACACCGATCGGTTAGAAATTAAGAGCAGAACACTCACATGCATCAAATAAAGCATTCAAATATGAAATAAAATTAGATACATGTAATGGAATGTTTAAACACCCAATTTAATCCAAACCATTAGCTAGTGTATGCATTGGAACTCCCTTGACATGTGTGTAGTTCCCTCACAACGAACACCCAACTTTTAGATCGACATCGAGAGGAGGAGGAAGCTCGGGTGGAACTCCTTTTTCATCCTTGATTCCCCTATGAGGATTGTGGCCTCCAGAACCTCCATGGAGATTAGAAGACTCCTCTAGGACTCAAAAATGGCAGAGTATAGCATCTATTTCAAACTCCCAAATGAGGAGCCCTTTGTGCCTTTTTATTGACAAAATGGCACATGGTTTTGAGCACCCAGTTTTAAAGATACTAATTTTTCCATGGTTTTAGACTAGTTGAAAGTCATATTACGAATTGGAAAAAATATATATTTGTTGGAAAGCCTCTTTAATGTCTCCACGACAAATTTTTCATCCATTAGGCAACCGTATTTGGAGATATTTTCACACCACCAAACTGAACATTTGAATTCGGGCAGATTCTATACAATGGACAGAATGGTTTGGATGGGCCACCAGATGGATGAATGGGGCCTCAGTACTTTGAGAATAGTTGTATCCCATAATGTTTTGTAGAGTCTTACCAAATTTAACCCCATTTAAATTTACCGATTTCGCGCACTGTTCAAAACAGTGGACAAGTTTCCTTGGGATCCATGCAATTTTGGCCCATTTTCATTCTGGATCATCTTTAGGGACTCCAAATCACCTCCTCCTGCAATCAAATCCACAAAACAAGTAACAATTCCCATTTTAACAGTTATAAACACAAAATTAATTTTTCAAATATGGAATTAAATTTGGTGTTGTTTTTATAATATTCAATACAAAACTAGTTTACCACAGTGGTGTAGGGATGAAAATTAAATAGTGAATCGCGGTGCGATCACACCCCCACACCTAAACATTTGAACTCCTGGGAAAAGGGATATTTCAAAAAATTATTCATGGAGATATTCCAAACATCATGAAGATTTTACCTTCAATGAAAATTTAAAATTTGAAAGGAATGTGATCAAATCAAAAATCACACCATGGAATTATCCTCAATGACCATGCAAAAATGTGTCTCATAAATTGTATCAGCATGAAATTTAGGGAGATTAATGATACAAATTTGAGCAAGTAATCCTATATTCCACAATGTCACTAAATCTCCATGTGTGTTTTGCAACCAATTCATGCTATTCTACCCACATTCTATCCATTAAATATAGGTTATTTTAATATTTTTCATCTTAAATTATTACGTCCACCAAACCTGTCCTATAATCTGTGCAATCAAATATCAAGACCCACTCACTTGAGCATTCCCGAAAGTGAAACCTTAATCTCCTGACCATGATATCCACATATTATGTACATTTCATCACTCCACTAATTTATTTATTTATTTGAAATTTTGTGAAGGGAACAAATCTCACACCCTTCTCTCAACCCTTGTTTGATCTCCTCACAACACTAATTGTAATAGTTATAACTATATAAAATGTCATTGAAGAGTAGTATTTTTCACGACCCGTCCTCTGGACCTATTCCATGACTACCCCAAGCACACCTTCCATAGGCCAGGGGCTGACGACTAGCACCAAAGGCGTAAATCCTGATAAAAAGGGAAGTCATTACCTTTATAAAGTATACAAACACCACAGAGTAAACAAACTGAAATAAACACTAAGTAAACTGGGTACAACTGTAAGTGCTGGAAAGTAAATGGGCCAGAATAAAAACCCAACTGATGTAAAGTACAACTGAAAAGAAAGTACAACAACTGAAAAGTAAAGCAGCAGCGTCGAGCCGTCCACTGGGAATCACAGCTAGAGGGTTGGTACGGATACCCTCCTCAGCTCCTCAGGTCCAGTCGTCCGCTCTGTGTAAGTCCCGCCCAGTGGCCCGCCTCCAGGTACCGACTTTCTCCATAATCCTCAACCACGATCATCATTTTCTGTCATCTGTATCCAATACAACGTAGTACGGGCATAACCCGTGTAGGGGTGAGTATACGCTACTCAGTAGGGAACCCGATACCCCCAAAGGTCTCCAAGAATCCAGAATGGATAATCCACAAAGGAAAGATACAATCACAAAGTAACCACAAACTCAACATAGGTATATTCCCATACATATACCAAAGTCATCAATTCTAGTTCGGCTCCAACATCCGTGGCCAAGTTCGATCTAGTCCACACAGGATAGCACAACCAATCCACACTGGATAACACAACCCAATCCACTTAGGATTGCATGTCAATCATATCGAAGATAATGATTGAAAGTCAAGACTCAGCTCACACAGGTATACCTCTTCGTAAGATGAAAGAGATGATAAGATGTAGCCACTGATTCATCTAAAATATCGGACCCACATAGGATACAAGACCAGCTAAGCTGTCATACCCACAAAGGATACAAGACTAGCTTCTCTGCCGGACACATGTAGGATACAAGTACAGAGTCAAATTCTACCGGACCCACGTAGGATACAAGAACAGTAGTACTGCCAGACCCACATAGGATACAAGAACAGAATTCATCGCCGCCGAACCCAATGGGGATTATAGTACAGTCTTCGTCACTGTCGAACCCACGGAGGATCCTAGTAAAGTCGTCGTCACTACCGAACCCCTGGATGATTTCAGTATAGTCGCTGTCATCTTTGCAGTCGCATCCAACTCTAGGGTTCCAGCACGCAACATGCTCGATTTCGGGAGGGTCCGATCCACGAGGAAAGGGGTTTGATACATCAACTGACACATAGTTCGGAGTTTATGTACCCCAATGTTTCGTCTTGACAAAAGGAACTCAACTTGACAGACGACATGTCAATCAAACGACCTGTCTGAGAGTTATTGACATTTACGTTCTAGGGGACCGTTTGGTTTTTAAGTCAAAACCAACCCGACCGTACTCCAACTGCATCCAAACCTCGAGAAGAGTAATCTAAAAGGTCCATCTCACTAATAGAATCCAACAAAGTTGACGGCACATCAATCGGACATCTGGAGCTCAAGTTATAGGCGTTTCCGCTCCGATGGCCCGGTTGGTTTTGTGTTCGAACCAATCCGGCAATACCAAAGGTTCTCTGAAAACTGGAGTGTAATATATCTAAACATTCAGTTCGATCCAATGATCACATCTCAACTAATGGTGCATCGATCGGAGGTTTGTAGCCCATGTTACGGGCGTTTGAATGAACCTTTCTGTTTTAGGGGGTTTAGGGTTCGGACCGACCCGGCCTGAGACCCCCTAGGACTGCCCGAACTGGGTCGACCCGACCTGGTTCCCGGTCAGGACCACCAGGGTGCAGCCCAGCCTGGCAGGCGCGGCCCGACTCTGCTGGCATGGGTGGCCCGACATGGCACGGCCCGATCGGCCCGGCGCGGGCGCCGCACGCTGCGTGAGCACAAAATGGAGGGAACCGCCACCACCTTCGAACCGGACGCCGGACCCGCGGGGGGTCTACCCTGCTGCGTTGACCGGGGGTTCAAACCCTTGGTTTTCCAGATCTGGCCGGCCGTAACAGCTGGCCAGTGTGCCTCACGGGACCAACCGGTCCCGCCTCCAGAGCACCGGCGGCCGGTGGCTCCGGCCGCCCTCCCCTACTCCGCTGCGGGAAAAGGCCATGACCTTGGTCCGGCAGGAACCACGCCTCTCATTCGCGGTCCCGCTCTGGCCGTGACCTCTTTCGGCTTCCACGGCGTAGCGCGACGGCACATCGCTTCTTTGCCGTGTTCCTCCTTGTTTCTGCGCGGTGCCGTTGCAATGCGCCACCTTCATTCGAGCCACAAAAAATACAAAAAACAAAGGGGGAGGAGGGTCGTCCATGTTCGTGCGGTCTTTCCCCCTCCAGTTAATTCGATATCAAGCGACTAAATAATTTGACATTGGAAGGAAATGAATATTCATGAACAAAATCAAACCCCTACCTTGAGTAAGTCATCGAACGAGGATCGTCAAGGGAAAAAGACGTCGCGGATGACGGCGTCGCAGAAGGAGGCTCCGTCAGTGTCATCGGTGTTCTCCCGATGAAGGATGTGGTGCATCGTTATTCTCCGAAGAAGGCGTCTCTCACCGGCTGCGGAGAGGAGAGGAGATGGTATGACGATCTCCCCATGCCGTGAAGGAGTTCTTCATCGTAGACTCGGCGTTCTTCGCGAAGAAGATGATGTTCTTCAAGACTGTGAGAGTTCTCTCCTCTATTCCACACAACTAAACATCCAACAATAAAATAAGATCTTGTCTTATTTCATTCACACACACACATGCCAACATTAATTGGAAATGAATTCATCGAATTAATTAACGTGTTTCGTCCAATTATTGATGTGTTTTATTGGCATGTAATTTAAGTTGGCGGAGATACAATTTAATGGGGAGGTTTTCCAACATTAAGGGAGGTTTGAGGAAATTGAAATGTTTGGGCTCGTGTGGGGCCCACCTCACTAATATCCTATCAAGAGGAGTAAGGATTTAGTGGGTCCCACTTCAACATCCATACATAGGTTATAATTACACAGAGTAGAAATAAAATTGCAGCACGTATTTTATTTCACTATTTAATTAAACCACTTCATTTTTAATATCACCTCCCGAGCAAACGCAACTCCAGAGAAAGTCTCCTTTAGAAAAAACCGGCGATGCGGTTTCATCGGTGCCCTCAGATTTCGATTCCTTTCACTGGTGAAAAAGTTATAAATACCTGCTCATTCCTTTCACTGAACGTACCCGAGCTAAACATCGGATATTGATTCCAGGCACACCGGGCCTCAAAATCAGGTTCCTTCATAAACTGAGTACACGAAAAATCCCAAATAAAGTTAAGAAAAAAAATTTCCATTCAAATTTACGGGTCTTTACATTACTCCCACCTCAGGGCTTTACGTCCCTGTAAAGATACATCACAAACTAGGGAATCAAACGAGAGTACTGAGCACGCATCTGAGCCTCCCGCTCCCAAGTTCTCTCCTAGGGGTTCCCATGCTTCCATCTAATGCACACTAGAAGAATCGAACGCCCACGTAGGACCCACTCCAGTAAATCCTCGATCTTTACCAGGACATCCACAAATTTCGCCCCAACGTCAATGTATAGCTCCCCCTGGTCGATGATATGTGTCGGGTCATGCACATATCTCCTCAGCTGAAATACGTGGATGATGTCGTGAACCCGGTGCAACTGAGGTGGTAGAGCCAGGCGACAAGCCACCTCACCTATCCTGCTGAGAACCTGGAATGGCCCGATGAAGTGCGAAGATAACTTGCCGCCCCTGCCAAATCTTTGTAACACACGTCGAAGTGAGACCTGCAAGAAGACGTGGTCTCCATCCTCGAACTCTAGTGGTCTCCACCTCCTATCAGCATAAGACTTCTGTCGGCTCTGAACTATCCTCATCCGCTCCTGGATGACCTGGACCTCCTCTATCGTGGGCTGGACCATCTCTAGTCCAACATGTGCTGACTCCCCAGGGTCTGTCCAGCACATTGGTGATCTGCAAGGTCGGTCATTCAATACCTAGTATGGTGCCATCCCGATGGTGGAGTGGTAGTTGTTGTTGTACGCAAACTCCATAAAGGGTAGGTAATCCTCCCAGCTATGACCAAAGTCAAGGACACATGCGTAGAGCATGTCCTCGAGAATCTGAATGGTCCTCTCCATCTGACCATCCGTCTAAGTGTGAAAGTCGGTACTCAGACGTAGCTATGTGTCGAATGCCTCCTACAACCGCTTCCAAAGCCAGTAAGTAAAGCGATCATCCCGATCAGAGACGATATATGATTGCAAACCATGTATCCATACAATCGTTGGAATGTAGTGGCGTCCCAAGATCTCCACTGAGCCCTGCTCTCTGATGGGTAGAAAGTGGGCCGACATGGTGAGTCGGTCGACAATAACCCAAATGGAGTCGTGAACTCTGGAAGTACGTGGAATTCTAGTCATGAAATCCATATATATCATGACCCTCTTCCAATCCGGGACCTCCAAGGGATGTTCCAAGCCTGCTGGTACCTGGTGCTCTGCCTTCACCTGCAGGCAGGTGAGGCACCGAGAAATGAACTCTGCCACATCCTTTTTCATACCCGGCCACCAGTGCTGTCGTCTAAGATCCTAGTACATCTATGCCACTCATGGATGTACTGCTAAATTGGATGTGTGAAACTCTCTAAACACCTCCTCCTGTAGAGTAGTTGGTACCATGGTACGTCCTCTGAAAAGGACGACGTGCTCTCCCCCCATATAAAAACAATCAGGTTCTTGTTCTGTGGAAATCTGTGCATGTCACGTCTCAGAGTCGGCGTCCCCACACTGTGCCTCTATGACCCACTGAAGAAGTGGAGGAGTGACTATGAGTGATTGGAGAAAGGCTGCTCCATCTCTATCCATGAAGGATATCTTCAATTCGTCTAGCTGCTATGTCGCCTACCCAAGTAGCTGAATGACCGTTCTCCTGGTGATAGCATTGGCTACTACGTTCCCCTTTCCAGGATTATAGACTATCTCAAAGTTATAGTCCTGGAAGAACTAGATCCATCGCCGTTGTCTCAAGTTCAAGTCCTTCTGTGAGAGTATGTACCTGAGACTCTAGTGATCAGAGTAGACTGTAAAGCGGTCACCCATCTGATAATGTCACCACATCTTCAGAGTGAAGCCCACTGCTGCTAACTACAGGTCATGGGTGGCGTAGTTCAGCTCATGTTGCCTCAACTATCATGATCCATAAGCGATCACTGCCCTCTCCTGCATCAGGACACATCTGAGTCCGGTCCCTAATGCATCACAGTTGACTACGTACCCTAATCCCTCCTCAGGTAGCCTCAAGATTGGTTCACTGGTCCACCTATGCCTCATCTTCTGGAAGCTCTGCTGACATCTATCTAACCACACGAAGGGTTTCCCCTTCTTTGTCAAAGATGAAAAGGGTGCCACAATTCTGGAGAAGTCTGGAACGATCCTCCGGTAGTATCCAACCAAACCTAGGAAACTCCGCACTTACGTCACGCTCCTGGGTGGATCCCAAGTGAGCACTGCCTTGATCATCAAAGGATCCACCGCAAATCCCGCCTCATAGATGATGTGCCCTAATAAGTGGACCTCAAGTATCCAGAACTGAAACTTTGAGATCTTACCATAAAGCTGGTGCTATCGGAGTGTGTTCAACACAACCCACAACTGGTAGGTGTGGTCCTCCTCAGTAGTCGAGTATATCAAAATGTCGTCAATGAAGACCACGACAAATCAATCGAGGTAATGCTGAAAGATCCTGTTTATGAGACTCATGAACAATGCTGGAGCATTTGTTATGCCGAAAGGCATAACCAAGAAATCATAGTGGCTATACCAACATTTTAAGGCCATCTTCTGCACATCCTAATCCCAAACACTGAGCTGATGATATCCTGACCTGAGGTCTACCTTCGAGAACCACCTTTCTCCCTTGAGATGATCGAAGAGGTCGTCAATCCTCGTTAGCGGATAGTTGTTCCTCACGGTCACCTGTTTCAGGTGATGATAATCGACACACAGTCGCAAGCTCCCGTCCTCCTTCTTGTTGAACAAAATCAGGGAAGCCCTGGGTGAAACACTTGGTCGGATGAATCCCTTGCCCTGCAAGTCCTCCAGTTGTAACCGTAGCACTCGAAGCTCAGCGGGAGCCATCCTATATGCTAGAGTTGATATCAGGGTTGTACTGGGGTACAGGTCAATATAAAAGTCTACTTCTCTATGAGGAGGTAGTCCTGGAACGTTGTCAAGAAAAACGTATGCATACTGATCCACCACTATAGGAAAACTCGGACTCTACACGTCAACTACTCCTAGGATGAGGCTAGCCAACTAATGAGTGATCGGTTTTCTTCTCCTCTTCTAGAGTCCATAATGCATTGAAAAGGCTCCCTTATCACCGGTGATGGTGAACCTACTCCCATCGGTGCGGACACACTGCACCTTGTGCCTAATACAGTCGATCTGAGCATAGACTGTAGATAACCAATCCATGCATAAGATGACGTTGTAAGGCCTCGACGCCGCTACAAGAATATCCCAGCCGAAACTATCGCCTCCTAGAGTAATATCACACTTCCGGGACCAGTGCGTAATCGTCGAGTCTACTCCCGTTGAAGTCTCTATCCATAAGGATCGAGCCAACAGATCTGAAGGAATCTCCGAGATCTGAACAAGGGCAGCGACAATGAAAGAATGACTAGCTCTTGTGTCTATATGAACTGTAGAAAGGGTGGAGTAGACACAGATAGTATCTCGAATCATCTCTGGTGCACCATGGTTGTAGGACTCCGCTGCCTGAAGCTGAGCCTGCCTCTTCCCGCCAACTCCTTGTGGTCGGGGTGCACCTCTTGGTGGTTGTGGTGGTAGAGCCCCAATGGATCGCCCACCACCTGCTGCTCAGCCAGCTCCACTGCCTCATCCGCCTGCTCCCTATGGACCGCCATGGTTGACCCTCTACCTCTGCCTGGGTGGTCCCTTAACCATCTTATGCTCCTCTGCATGGTGGGTCGGGCAGTCACAAGCCATGTGGCCCTGCCCACTGCACGCATAGCATTGTCTGCTCCTCAGAAGGCCGACTCTGCGTCGTGTACCCCGCACCTCTGAGCCAGTTTCATGAGGTCATATGCCTGCTGGTCTAGTCCTCCTGGACCCCTATGATGTCCGTCGACTACCAGCTACATAAGACTCTACTACGTGCCGCCCTATGGTAGGTCTCATTACTGGTGTAGGCTCATCAAGAAAGCTCTCTATGAGAAGGTCTCTCTCCAGTACTCCTACCTGTGTCGGAATTCTGAGGGAGATCATTGATTCCCTAATCTCATGCCTCAATCCCTTCTTGATGGTCCAGGTCCAGAAGAATGGGTCCCATACCATGTCCGTGGAATAGCATGAGAGATCGTTAAATCTCGCCGAGTACTGGGCTACCATCATGCTGCCCTTCCGCAGTTGTAGTAGCTCCTGAATGCGCACCGCACAGAGGGTGGATGGGACGAACTCTGAGCGGAAGAGTCTCTCAAATTCCGACCAAAGGAGAGATGCCTCGTTGTGCACCTGGAACATCAGGATCCACCATCTTCCTACTATCGCGTGCTGGAGGATAGCTGCAAGGATCTCCCTGAGGTCAGCTGGTGTCCCCACTAACCTGAAAACTCAAACTACAGCCTACATCCAATCCTCGGCTGCCTGAGAGTCAGTCTCCCCAAAGAACCTAGGCGGTCTCTGATGTTAAAACTCATGCAATGCACTAATGAGATGTGCACTCTCAGCGGCTGGGGCTAGTGGCATCGGTGGATCGGCGGGTTGAGGTACCTCTGGTGCCTCCGCTGTAAAAGGGGCCATGTACCGAGGCCTCATCTCTGGGTGGGAGGTCGCCTCATACAAAGCTCAGAACCCTAGCTGGCTATCGTCATGGGGCCATCCTAAAATGAAACAGGTGCACCACGGTCAATATAATATACCTGGTGAGCTGACACAAAGTAAACAGAAAGAAATATTTTGAATCACACATGCAATGAATGTTTTCGTGTACTTGCTCGGAAATCAGATGTCAGGGTCCTAGTGTGTGGTTACGTCGTCCACCGCACAAACAGTAAACTCACTGGACAGATAACCACACTCAATACCCTTAACACTGTTTCTTCACAGAGAAGAAAGATCAGAGTCCAGAGTTCTTCAGTAAAACCCAACTCCTTTGATACCAATTCATCACGACCCATCCTCAGGACCCGTGATGTTACTACCACAAGCCCACCTTCCATAGGCCAGGGGCTGGAGACTAGCTCCAAAGGCGTAAATCATGATATAAAGGGAAGGCATTGACTTTATAAAGAATACAAACACCATAGAGTAAACAAGATGAAGTAAACACTAAGTAAACTGGGTACAACTCTAAGTGATAGAAAGTAAATGGGCCAGAATACAAACCTAACTGAAGTGAAGTACAACTGAAAAGAAAGTACATCAACTGAAAGGTAATGAAGCACCGCCGATCCATACACTGGAAATCCCACCTGAAGGGTGGGTACAGATAGCCTCCTCAGCTCCTCAGGTCTAGCCGTCTGCTCCGTGTATGTCTCGCCCAGTGGTCCGCCTCCAGGTACTGACTTACTCCACAAGCATCAACTATGATCAGCGTTCTCCGTCATCTGCATCCAACACAATGTAGTCCAATAATAGCCCTTGAAGGGGTGAGTATACACTACTCAGTAGGGACCCTGAGACCCCAGAAGTTCTCCCAGAATACATAAAGGATAATCTACAAAGGAAAGATACAATCACGAAGTAACCACAAACTCTACTTAAAAATATTCCCATATATATACCTAAGACATCAATTCTAGTTCGGCTCCAATATCCGATCCCATTTTCGATCTAGTCCACATAGGATAGCACAACCAATCCACACAGGATAACACAACCCAATCCACTTAGGATAGCAAGTCAATCATATCGAATATAATGATTGAAATTCAAGACTCATCTCACACAGGTATACTTCTTAGTAAGGTGAAAGAGATGATTAGATGTATCCACTGATTCATCTAAGCTATCAGACCCACGTAGGATACAAGACTTGCTATGCTGTCAGACCCACAAAGGATACAGGACCAGCTACTCTGCCGGACCCATGTAAGATACAAGTACAGAGTCAAATACTGCTAGAACCACGTAGGATACAAGAACAGTAGTACTGCCAGACCCACATAGGATACAAGAACATTAGTCATCGTCGTCGAACCCACGGAGGATTTTAGTATGGTCGTCGTCGCTGCCAAACCCTCGGAGGATCCTAGTACAGTCGTCATCACGGACGAACCCACAGATGATTTCAGTACAGTCATCGTCATCATCGCTGTCGCAACCAGCTCTAGGGTTCCCGCACACAGCATGCTTGATTCTGGGAGGGTCCACTCCATGAGCCAAGGGGGTCGATAAATCAACTAACACATAGTTCAGATTTGATGAACCCCAATGTTCCGTCTCGCCAAAAGGAACCCAATGTGATTGACGTCGCGTCAATCAGATGCCCGGTTTGAGAGTTATTGGCTTTTTTGTTCCATGGGCCCGGTTGGTTTTTAAGTCAAAACCAACCTGACTGTACTCCAACTACTTCCAAACCTCAATTGGAGTAATCCAAAAGGTCTGTCTCACTATGAGTAATCCAATAAAGTCGACGGCACATCAATCGGACGTCTAGAGCTCAAGTTAAAGGTGTTTCCGCTCCGAGGGCCCAGTTGGTTTCGTGTTCGAACCAATACGGTCGTACCCAAGGTTTTTGGAAACCTTGAGTGTAATATATCTAAAAGTCCGTCTCGATCAAAGGATTTCATCGCAACTGACGTTGCATCGACCATAGGTCCGTAGCCCAAGTTACGGGCGTTTGAACGAACCTGTCCATTTTTGGGGGGTTTTGGGCCCGGACCGACCCGGCCTGAGACCCCCTGGGTCGACCCGACCCGGGTCTACGTCCAACCCATCAGGGCATGGCCCGACCCGGATGGCACGGCCCGGTCCAGCTGGCACAGCCCTGCCCAACGCGGGCACCGCACGCCGCGTGAGCGCGGAAGGGGGGGAACCACCACCACCTTCGAACCTAACGGCGGACCCACTGGAGGTCTGCCCTGCTGCATTGACCGGGGGTTCAAACCCTCGGTTTTCGAGATCTAGACAGCTATGCGGGACCAACTGGTCCTGCCTCCTAAACACCGGAAGCTAGCAGCTCCGGCCGCCCTCCCCAACTCCACCGCGGCCAAAGTCTGCGGCCTTGGTCCGACCGGCGTCGCGCCCCTCTGTCACGGCCCCGCTCCGGCCACGACCTCTTTCGGCCTCAACAGTGCGGTGCAACGGCTCCATGCTTCTTCTCCATGTTCCTCCTTCTTTCCTCGTGGTTCCGTTGCACTGCGCCACCTTCGTTCGATCCGCAACTAATACAACAACAAAGGGGGAGGAGGGCCGGTCGTGTTCATGCAGTCCGGCCCCCTCCCGTTAATTTGATATCAAGCGGCTAAAGAATTTGACATTGGACGACAATGAATATTCAACAACAAAATCAAACCCATACCACAAAGAAGTCATCGAACAAGGATCTTCATGGGAAAAAGACATCGCGGAAGACGGCGTCGCGGAATGAGGCTTCGTAAGCGTCGTCGGTGTTCGCCCGATGAAGGATGTGGCGCTACGTCATTCTCCGAAGAAGGTGTCTCTCACTGGTTTCAGAGAGGAGAGGAGACTGTATGGTGATCACCCCTTACAGTTACAGAGTTCTTCATCATATACTCGGCGTTAATCGTGAAGAAGATGAAGTTCTTCAAGACCGTGAGTGTTCTCTCTTATATTCCACACAACGAATCCTCCAACAATAAAATAAGACCTTGTCTTATTTTATTCACACACACACATGCCATCATTAATTTGAAATGAATTCACTGAATTAATTAACATTCGTCATCCAATTAATGAGGCGGTTTATTGGCATACAATTTAAGGTGGAGGAGATACAAATTAATGGAGAGGGTTTCCAACTTTAAGGGAGGTTTGAGGAAATTGAAAAGGTGGGGATCGTGTGGGGCCCACCTCATTAATATCATATCAAGAGGAGTTAGGATTTAGTGGGTCCCACCTCAATTCCATATGTTGGTTATAATTACACAGAGTAGAAATAAAATTGGAGCACATATTTTATTTCACTCTTTAATTAAACCACATCATTTTTAACATAACCTCCCGATCAAACGCAACTCCAGAGAGAGTCTCCTTAAGCAAAAACCGGCATTGCGGTTTCATCGGTGCCCTCGAATTTCATTTCTGAGCACTGGTTCAAAAGTTATAAAAACCCACTCATTCATCTCACTAAACGTACCTGAGCTAAACTTCCTAAATTGATTCCAGGCACACCGGGCCTCGGAATCAGGTGCCATTAAAAACTGCGTACTCGTAAAATCCCAAAAAAAATTTAGAAAAAAAAATTCCCTTGAAATTTATGGGTCTTTATAGTTTTTGACCCACCCAAGACAAAACTATTTTTTTGAGGGCATACAACAGTCGGATAACAGATACACATGCGTAGGTCAATCCGGAATAGTAATGAAAAAGATCAGATAATGAATGAACGTATGGAAAAATCATTTGGAAAACAGATAAATATTAACCTAACTTATATTTACCTTCTATTGAGTAAGTAATAATCACACTTCTTTGTTGGGTGCAAAAATGTGTGGATAAATTACGTGCCACAATTTTACATTGAACTACACACGTAAAGGGTACTATTATTCTCAATGTTTTCAAAAATGATACAACCATTTATATCATCGAAAACAACTAATTTACAAGAGAAAGTCACACCACGATGTTAAATTCAAGATAAAACACACATTCCATTAGTGGTTTTTTTAAAATTTTGAAAACAACATAAAATAGGGAAATTCCTCATGCATTTTCAGTAACATTCATGATTCAATTCACGGGGCATCATTTTCCATGTTAAAATTAGCATTCCGGCACAAAATTAACGGGTGGAATGGGGGAGGGGTGGGCAAGTGACATTACCATTCATCAAGAAAAGAACAAATAAAGAAAGAAAAAGATGAAAATTCCTAACTAACCCAAGAATTTACCCATCCCCCCACACCTAGATTATTCAGTGTACTCACTATGGTAAAAGATAATGTGGGAAGGAAGGATAAAACTTGGTGGATTTCATGCGTAGTTTACTTCTTGAACTTAGAGTTCCTCCATCAGGGACTCCAGAATGGATTCATGAAAGTCCTTCATCCGCTACCGATTGACAGTGAAGGTTTTCTTGGATTATTCATTTTGAACCTGAACAACACCAAATGGAGAGACATTAGTAACAATGTATGGTCCAAACCAGCGGTAACGAAGCTTACTGGGATGACATTTCAGCCTTTCATTGTACAGGAGGACCATTTCCCATTGCCATTAATTGACTAAATGCTAGAGAGGCTAGAGGGGATGTCCCATTACTGTTTTCTGGATGGGAATTCTGGATACATTTAGATCCATATTGCCCCCGAGGATTAGGAAAAGACAACCGTCACTTTCCCCTTTGGAACATTTCCCTATAAGAGGTTTCGATTATGCTTGTGCAATGCTTCAGGTACTTTCCAGCATTGTATGGTTAGTATTTTTTCGGATTACCTGGAGAATAGCATGGAAGTTTTCAAGGATGATTTTATTGTTTATGGATCCTCTTTTGATAAATGTTTAAGTAGTCTTGGTTTTTCACTAAGTCACTGTATTGAAAATTATTTTGTATTAAATTATGTGAAATGCCATTTCATGGTGCGACAAGGTATTGTTTTGGGACATGTCATTTCTAGGGCTGGTATCCAAGTAGATAAATCGAATGTGGATGTCATTTCTTCTCTTCCATTCCCTAAAATTGTACGTGATGTGCGGACTTTCCTAGGTCATGCTGGATTTTACCGTCGTTTCATTCATGATTTTTTCACTTCCCCTCTCCAGTTTACTCCAAAAAGAAAAAGATTTTTTGTTTGATAAAGAATGTGAAGAAGCTTTTAAAAAATTAAAATGGAGTCTCACATCACCCCAAATAATCCAACCACCTCGGTGGGATTTACCATTGGAGCTCAAGTGTGATGCCTCTAACTATGCAGTTGGGGCAGTCTTGTCACAAAGGGTCGACCGAGCTCCCCATGTCATAGCCTATGCCTCACATACACTAGACCCTACCCAAGAAAACTACAACACAACTGAAAAATAATTCCCTGACATAGTGTTTTCCTTTGATAAATTCAGGTCATACCTTTTAGGGTCCAATGTCACTGTGTTCTCAGACCATGCAGCCCTCCAGTATCTTCTAAAGAAACTAGAAGAAAAACCATGCCTCATTCATTGGATTCTCCTCCATCATGAATTCAATCTAGAAATTAGAGATAAAAAATGAGCAGATAATGTGGTGGCAGGACATATCAGTATGATCCTCCCATCCTCAGACATTGTCTCATCCCCCTATATTCCCATTAATGACATGTTTCCTGATGAGCAATTGTACAAAGTAATTTGACCGCGTTGTCATGAAACGTCAAATTTATTATGCTTTTAAGGTTGATTTGTAGTCTATAGAATACCCTAGGTCATCTCTTAAGGAGCATTGATAGGTTTATATTGTATGTTTTTAATTAAGACTACAAAAAAGGGGGTGATTTTGAAATCATCTTAAAGAAAGTAACTTAATCAAAATAGTTTAGAAGATGAAAGACCAAGTAGATTTTGAAAAATATGAGATAAAAGGGTCAATTTTATTTCACTACACACATATAATGTTCATGTTCACAAGGATTCATTATAGGTTTAGTGTAATTCTTTGGTTGGTATTAATTGGAATCCCGATTAATTCCTAAGCACATATTTCAATGATTAAAGAACAAAACATTGACATAACAATTCTATTGCCAAGGTCCAGAACTTACACATGGAATAAGAGATTCCAAATCATATTTAAATCTCAATAATGTGTGGATGAAAATGATTCTGGTGTTGTCCAATCGGAACAACACAAGTCATGCACTCAAAACCTCACACCGATCAGTTAGAAATTTAGATCATAACACTCACATGAATCACATGAAGCATTCAAATATAAAATAAAATTAGATACATGGAATGAAATGTTTAAACAACCAAGTTACTCCAAACCAGTATCTATTGTATGCATCGGAACTCAGTTGACATCTGTGTAGCTCCCTCAAAACGAACACCCAACTTTTAGCTCGACATCGGGAGGAGGAGGAAGCTTGGGAGGAACTCGTTATTCATCCTTGATTACCCTATGAGGATAGGGGCCGCCAGAACCTCCAAGTTGATTAGGATACTCCTCTAGGACTCCAAAATGGCAGATTATATCTTCTGGTTCAAAATCCCAAATGATGAGCCCTTTGTGCCTTTTTATAGCCAAAATGGCACATGGTTTTGAGCACCCAGTTTTGAAGATACTACTTGTAACGACCCAAAGTTTCATTAATGAAAAATCCCTCTTGATCTAGTTAAATATCTCTTTATGAAAAATATTTTTATAAGATGTAAAATTCGTTGGTTTTATGTTAAGAATTTTGACTGTTGTTAATATAGTCGTTGAACAGTGATCACATGATTAGTATAAATATAGGTTTTTAACAAATCCAATTTATTCAGACAAAAGAAGCGATGGACTCATCCAATAGAATTTCCCCATACTAATCCCATTTGTCGGATCTTGAAAAAGTGGTGGAATCATTGGTCTTCACTCTTGACCAATCCCAAGATGAGCCTCACCATGTCAAACTCGAATTGGACCGTCTACGAGAAATGTGGAAGTTGATGAGGATTACCACTCGAGCGATGTTATCCCAGCCACCCCAAGAGACTGTCACCATCGCACACCTTAACCTTAGGTCTTATGAGGATGTTTTAAGGGGTTTTGTAACAAATAAGTAGTACTATGTTCATGTGCATTATTTTTGTATATAATAATGAATATAATTTCTAGTCATTTTTGATACATTGTATATAGTTTTTAAAGTACAAATTGTGATTTTAGTTATTATTTAATTAAGAAATATATTTTATTGAATTAAGGGATTTTTGAATTGAATAATATTTTAATAAAATAATATTATTATAATTAAATTAATTTTTATTAAAAATAAATGATCTTATAATTTTATGAATGCAATTACAATTTTTATAAAGGTTTGAAATCCATTTTTGTCAAAACCTGTGAATTTTCGATAAATGTATGTTTTTATTTTAAAAGTGAAAATTAACATCTTTAGGAAATTATTTAGATAAAATAAATGTTATTTCTGGAATCAGGATGTCGAAATTATCCAATGGTGAATTTTTCATAATTTTCTGAGACAGTCAAATGATTGGGTGAAAATTAAATACCGTTTTAATATATAATGTATTTTATGACATCATAATGACCCAATAGTGATGTAATAAACATACTATAATCTATATGTTCGGCCAATATATATTTTACCATTAAAATAATTTGATTTTGGGTTTTTTTTACTTACTTTTTAAAGCATTAATGGACCCCTCAAAACTTATTCAACACCTTGCCTTTTTAAATTAATTTCCATAGGTGTTTGACTCACCTCCCCATAAGAAACCCAAATATTTTAATAAGTTCGGACTTTGCCATATAAAATATTTTTTCCTATTCACTTTTTCAAAAACCAGGGTCAAAAACTGTGGGATGGTTTGTGGTTTGGATTAACTTAATGTAAGGGGTCCCAATCCTAAATAATAATGAATTCCCTCACCTTTCTTATATAAATCCACCAAAACTCCCACTTCCTCCCCACTCATAGACTTTAGAGTTCGTCCAAACTCTTCCATACTCTCTCTATAATCCTCCCAGGGTTCCCCAAGCTCCCAAGAAGCCTCTCACAAGCCTCTCTCTAGCCTTTGGAAGCACACTTCCAAGTAAGGGTTTTTTCTTCCATTCTCATTTTTGTCAATTTTCTTTAAGTGGTATTGCCCTTTTAATTTCAATTATGAATGTTGGGGTATGGTTTCGAACCTCCCCCATACTTACCTATTATATTTTGAATGATGGGAGACCCCTTTCTCGCTCATTAAATGCCTCCCATGTACACCCGTTACAATGCCGAAATTCCGAAAGGAACTTCTCTCTCTACTTTTACATTCAAGCAATAATTTTGTATCATGAATCTAAATTCCACTAAAATTGTTGGGACATGTATCTATATGACCTCCTTACAGTCCATTACATGTAAATATGATGACTAACCCATTTATCTCTGATCAACCCTTTTTATGAATTCCTATGTCACGATGTTATGCTGCCAAAACCGCACCGATTTTCAAAGCCAATTCCATTGTGTAGTGGATACAATGCCCATTTATCCATCAAGGGTATTCATCTTTATGAACATTTACATATTGATTAAAAAGTTTCATTTATTATTTCCACATTCCTTAATCGTGGAATAAATGATTATGTTTTATGAATCCATGTTTTATGATCCATGTGGCACACTTACGCATGAAATGAAATGTTTAAGAAGGGTGAACCCTTATAACGCTCCAATGAATTGGGTAAAGTATAGTATCATGATACGTCATGTGCAATGAGTTTTGACTCATGATAAATCATGTTCAATGACGATTTAATCATGATTTATGTGCAATTAAGATTACTCATGCTCCATGTGCAATGAGCCTTGGCTCATGCTAATTCCATGTTAAGTGTTGTTGCCACATATCAATGTTATGATTATCATGCTTTATCACACCTTTATGTTCATGTTTATTTTATGCATTATTGATATCACCATTGTATAACATGTATTTTACTCCTCATGTTATTCCATGTGTACTCCCTTATTGGGCTTTATAGCTCACCCTTTTCTTATGCATGTCCTCAGGTTATCCCATGCAATGCTAAGTACGAGGGAATGTAGTGGTCATGTAAAGGAAGTTTTTTATAATGATGTTGTATTTCATGTTTTATGTTTTTATGTAATGATCCTAAGCCCCAAAGATAGTAAACATCTTGATCTTCTTGTTGTATCAAGTGATGTTTTATGTAATAATTCATGTGTAAGTTTGTAATAAAAGCAGGGTTTTCATAGTTGGTATCAGAGGATAGGATTAGTTATTTTTTGGATTAGGAAACCCTATTAAAGCCTTAGATACAAGACTAAGTATAATAAAAACATCCCTATGTTTTGATAAGTACTGAGTATGTGATTTATCAAACAAATACATCCACGTCTGGATACGAGCAGGTAGAGGTTGCTCTGGCACAGATGTATCCTAGTGGTAAAACCCGAAAACACCGCTTTGATCTAGACTCGATCGGGAATTGGAGCACGACAACGGGCCTTGGTGCACTCTTGGTTACGGCACTCCTAGGGGATATGTTTTTATAAATTCACAAGGTTATTATGAACCTTATTAAGGGAATTAAAAAAATGCCCCTATGATTATATGTTAGAATGTAGATCATGAAAATCCTAGATTGAAGCCCATATACTCATGAGTTAAGGAAATAAAATCTTATTTATACATCATCAACTTTTTTCATTGGATTAACCTTTATGTGTTACACCTAAATTTCGTTTTATTCCAGCCAATGGCCGGTAATAAAAGGACTCAGTCTAACAACCGTTGTGAAGATCTGTGTGATGACTGTACTAATGAGATGCCCAATCCAATGGGAGCGGGAATCACGAACTTTGTCATGCTTCTCTCTTAGCTAAATCAAGTTTTGAATAGAAACATGGGTCAAGAGGAATGTTCAACCACCACCCCTATGAATGAACAAGTCGCTATCGAGAGCTTCCTGAGACAAATGCCTCCTACTTTTAGTGGATCATCTGATTCCACGATCACTGAACAATAGATCAACTCCATTGAAAAGATATTATCCATCCTCCAATGTTCTGAACAAGAGAAGGTTCTCCAAGAGGCTTATTGTATGGAGGGTGAAACTGATCAATGGTGTACGTTGATCAAAAATATGAAGCCTGAGGAGGAGATTGAGGCGTTGGAATGGAAGGATTTCCGGAAGATGTTTTTTTATAAATATTTTCTGCGAACCCTCCGGCTTAAGATGGAATGGGACATCCTTTCCCTCAAGAAAAAGATAATGATTATGTTGGATCGTACGAGGAAAACTTCACAAGGCTTGCACGATATGCTTCAGGCTTTGTCGTTACCCTTGAATGCAAGGTTGACCACTTATTTGGTGGGTTGAAGCCTAGCTTGCGGAAGGCATTAGCGATCCGTGACTTTGACAGCTATGAGGAAATTCTCCGATGTGCCCTTAAGGTCGAAATGGAGATCAGGGAATCACAGGGGTATCATGGGTACACGAAGCATAAGGTGGAATTCAATGCTGGTGGTCTGATGGATAAATCCAATGGTGATAAGAAGATCCATCACCCTACATGCCAAAAGTGCGGAAAGAAGAACCCTGGAAATTGCCTTAAAGGGATGAGAAAATGCTTCAGGTGTGGAAGAGAAGGGCACCTAGCTGTTAAATGTCTGCAAGAAAGACCCACGGGTGCGATAGAGGAGAGGAATTCTCTTTTCTAACCTCAACTCATTGTTCAATGCTTCAAATTCAAAGAATCGTGTCATTTTGCAAATCAGTGCCCTAATCCAAGGGTTTTCGAAGTCAACCAAAAACTTCCAAGGCATCAAGGAAGTGCTTTTTCCATCACATCTGCGAAAGTGAACCCCGAAAACGAAGTGGTGACAGGTATACTATTTATTCATTAAAGAATATCGAATGTACCTTTTGATTCAGGTTCTATGCAATCGTTTATATTTTGATATTTTAGTAGAACAATCCCAACACCAACACAAATCACGGAAGTAAAGATGTCGTAGAGTATGGAAAATGGGGGCAATCATTGCAACCCATGAATATTTGTCCTCCCATGTTGTAGTCCATGAATTGAATTTCCCAGAGAACCTCATCATACTCCCTCTTGTGGAATTTGATTCAATTCATGGCATGGATTGGATTTCCTTATATAGAGACAACATAAATTGTTGGGAGAGGGAAATCACATTCCATATGGAGAATCGACCCCCGATTCTTTACATGTGTCAGGAGGAAGATGAATCTCCTTTAGCTCTATCATCTCAATCATGGATATTAATGCCTTATGAGCTTGCATATCTGGCTCATATGATTGATTCCAAGGAATAAACCATCCTTGAAGAAAATTCCTATTGTGAGGTAATTCGCTGAAGTGTTTCCCGAGGAACTGTCTGGTCTTCCTCCAAGAATAAATGTTTAGTTCTCAATTGAACTTATACCTGGGGTGCTACCAATATCCACAGATCCATATAGAATGGATGTTGTAGAGCATGAAGAGCTGAAGAAACAACTACAGGATAATCTGGATAAAGGGTTTATATGCACAAGTGCTTCACCATGGGGTGAACCAGTCCTCTTCGTCAAGATGAAGGATGGGTCAATGCAGCTTTGCATCGATTATCGTGAACATAACAAAATCACAATAAAGAACAAGTATCCTCTCCCATGAATCGATGACTTGTTCGATCAGCTACGTGGAGAACAATACTTCTCCAAGGTGGATTTTCAGTCAGGATATTATCAATTAAGGGTGAAGAAAGAAAATATCCCCAAGACTGTGTTCCGTACAAGGTACGAGCACTATGAATTAATAGTAATGCCTTTTAGACTCACCAATGCTCCAACAATATTCATGGACCTGATGAATAGAGTCTTTAGAGATTACCTTGAAAAAATTTTGGTAGTATTTATAGATGATATTCTAATATACTCCAAAACCAAGGAGGATCATGAGAGGCATTTGAGAACTGTACTAGAGACTTTGAACAAAGAGAATCTCTATGAAAAGTACAGAAATTTTGAGTTTTGGTTGAAGGAGGTCTCATTCTTGTGCTATATCATCACAAGCAGTGGGATATATTTGGACCCCTCCAATTCAGATGCAATTGAGGGATCGCCGAAGCCAACATCTGTAACGGATATTCGTAGCTTCTTGGGGTTAGCTGGATATTATCGATGATTTGTGAGGAGTTTCTCACGATTTTCCAACCCTCTTACCAAGGTAACTCGAAAGGGAGTAATGTTTTCTTGGAGTTATGAATGCGAAGAATGATTCAAGGAGTTGAAAAGGAGGCTTATCACTGCGCCCGTGCTCACTTTACCCACAAGTGGGGAACATTTTGTGGTATTCAGTGTTTCTTCAAAGAAGTGCTTAGGATGTGTGCTGATGCAGAATGGTAAAGTGATATCCTATGTCTCAAGGCAGTAGAAAATCCATGAGTGAAACTATCCAACGCATGATCTGGAGATGGCTGTGGTGATATTTGCCTTAAAAATCTGGCAGCATTATCTCTATGGAGAGAAATGTGAGATATATACTGACCACAAGAGCCTTAAATATATATTCACATAGAAAGATCTTAATATGTGCCAGATAAGATGGATACAGCTCATCAAAGATTATGATTGTTCAATACATTACCACCCTGGGATAGAGAACAAGGTGGCTGATTCCCTAAGTAGAAATGACCCAGGAATTCTATCAATGATGAGAATTGAGAAGGATCCAATCTTCTTAGACTTGATGAAGATGGACGTGGGAATCATAAATAAGGGAAAATCATAAATCCTTTAACAAATTATTACTCAACCAACTCTTTTAGAAAGCATAATGGATGCTCAAAAAGATGATCTGGGAATTCAGGAAAAATTGGAAGCTATCAAAAAAGGGAAATCCCCAGAGTTTAATGTTAATAAAGAAGGAATTGTGCGGTTTGGGAAAAGATTGTGTGTTCCATCATGTCTGGAGCTGAAGAAGGAACTTTTGGATGATGCACATAGTTCAAATTTCTCTATTCACCCAGGGAGCACAAGGATGTATCGATATATCCCAGAAAACTTTTTGTGGGATAATATGTAGAAGGAGATCGCTGAATATACATCAAAGTGCATGGTGTGTCATCAAGTGAAGGAAGAGAGGCAGAAGTCTAAGGGGATGAAGCAACCATTTCCCATATCAGAATGAAATTGGTAGAACATCACCATGGACTTTGTCACCAGACATCCAAGGACATCCAAAGGTAACAATGAAATCTGGGATGTTGTGGATCGTCTTACAAAGACAACACAATTCATTGCTATTCAGGAGGATTTCTCTTTGGATCAACTGGCACGGATATATATCAGGGAAGTGGTAAGGTTTCATTGAGTACCACTATCTATTGTGTCTAACCGAGATCCAAGATTCACCTCTTAGTTTTGGAAAGGTCTTCAACATGCTCTGAATACTGAACTGAACTTCAGTATGGATTATCATCCTCAAACTGATGGCCAATCCGAGCGGACAATCCAAACACTTGAAGACATGTTGAGAGCATGGTCAATGGACTTTAAAGGAGTATGAGATCAACATCTTCCTCTGGTTGAGTTCTCTTATAAAAATAGTTTCCACTCGAGCATCCAAATGGCACCATATGATGCCCTGTATGTGAAAAGGTGCAGAATATCGACATGTTGGGATGAGGTCGGTGAACATAAGCTGCATGGACCAGAAATGGTCGATGAAATGGTGGAGAAGGTGAAAACCATTCAGCAACATATCAAGGAAGCACATAGTCGACCGAAGAATTATGCAGAAAATCATCGATGAGACCTTCAGTTTAAAGTCGGAGACATGGTGTTTCTATGCATATTTCTGTGGAATAAGGTCATGAGGTTTGGAAGGAAAGCGAAGTTAAGTCCAAGGGACATCGGCCCCTTCGAGATTCTTGATCATGTCGGGGCTGTGGCCTATCAACTAGCACTTCCACCTGCCATGGGCAAAGTACATGATGTCTTTAATGTATCCCTCTTAAGGATGTACATACCATACCCTTCACATGTACTCTCTTCTGAGGTGGTACAATTGGATGATGATCTTTCTTATGAGGAGAAACCATTGAAGATCATAGATTGTAGAGAAAAAGTTCTATGAAATAAGACAATTCCCCTCATCAAGGTGTTTTGGAGAAAACACAAGTTTGAAGAAGCGACATGGGAATCGGAGGATATGACGAAGCTGAGTTACCCACATTTGTTTTAGTGTGGGAAAAGGAAAATTTCTAGGGAGAAATTTCTTAAGGGGGGAATATTGAAATGACCCAAAGTTTTATTAATGAAAAATCCCTCTTGATCTAGTTAAATGTCTCTTTATGCAAAATATTTTTATAAGATGTCAACTTATTTGGTTTTATGTTAAGAATTTTGACCATTGTTAATATTGTCGTTGAACAGTGATCACATGATTAGTATAAATATACGACTTTAACAAATCCAATTTAATCAGACAAAAGAAGCGATGGACTCATCCAATAGAATTTCCCCATACGAAGCCCATTTTTTGGATCTCAAAAAAGAGGTGGCATCCATGGGATTCACTCTTGACCAAGCCCAAGCTGAGCTTCACCATGTCAAATTCAAATGGGACCGTCTACGGGAAAAGTGGAAGTTGATAGAGATTACCACTCGAGCGATGTTATCCGAGCCACCACAAGAGTTTGTCACCATCGCACACCTTACCCTTAGGTCTTATGCGGTTGTTTTAAGGGGTTATGTAACAAATAAGTAGTACTATGTTCATGTAAATTATTTTTGTATATAATAATGAATATAATTTCTAGTCATTTTTGATACATTGTAAATAGTTTTTAAAGTACAAATGGTGTTTAAGTTATTATTTAATTAAGAAATCTATTTTATTAAACTATGGGATTTTTGAATTAAAAAATATTTTAATAAAATAATATTGTTATTATTACATTATTTTTTATTAAATATAAATGATCTTATAATTTTATGAATGTAATTAAAAATTTTATTATGGTTTGAAAGCCATTTTTTTCAAAACCCGTGAATTTTCAATAAATATCGGTTTTTATTTTAAAAGTGAAAATTAACATATTTAGAAAAATATTTAGATAAAATATATTTTATTTCTGGAATCAGGACATCGATATTATCCAACGGTGAATGTTTCATAATTTTCTAAGACAGTCAAATTTTAGGGTAAAAATTTAATACAGTTTAAATATATAAAGTGTTTTATGACATCATAATGACCCAATAGTGATGTAATAAAATACTATAATCTTTATGTTCAGATAATATATGTTTTAACATTAAAATAATGTTATTTTGGGTTTGTTTGACTTTCTTTTCAAATCATTAATGGACCCCTCAAGACTTATTCAACACCTTCCCTTTTTAAATTAATTTTCATGGGAGTGTGACTCACCTCCACATAAGAAACCCTAATATTTTATGATTTTCAGACTTTGGCCTTATAAAATATTTTTTTCTTCTTCCCTTTTCCAAAAACCTTGGGGATAAAACCATGGGATGGTTTGTGGTTTGGATTAATTTAATGTAAGCGGTCCCAAACCTAAATAATAAATAATTCCCTCACCTTTCCTATATAAACCCACCCAAGCTCCCACTTCCTCCCCACTAAAAGACTTTGGAGTTCGTACAACCTCTACCATACTCTCTTGGGAATCCTCAAAAGGTTCCCCAAGCTCCCAAGAAGCCTCTCACAAGCCTATCTCTGGCCTTTTGAAGCACACTTCCAACTAACAGTTTTTTCTTCCTTTCTCGTTTTTTTCAATTTTTTTAAGTGGTATTGCCATTTTAATTTAAATTATGAATGTTGGGGTATGGTTTTGAACCTCCCCCACAATTACCTATTATTGTTTTAATGATGGGAGACCCCTTTCTCTCTTATTAAATGCCTCCCATGTACACCCGTTACTATGCCGAAATTCCGAAAGGAAGTTCTCTCTCTTCTTTTCAATTTAAGCAATAATTTTGTATCATGAATCTAAATTCCATTAAAATTGTTTGACATGTATAGATATGACCTCATTAAATTCCATTACATGTAAATATGTTGATGAACCCCTTTCTCTCCCATCAACCATTTTTATGAATTCTTATGTCACGCCGTTATGCAGCCGAAATCGCACCGATTTTCTATGCCAATCCCATTGTGTAGTGGATACCATGCCCATATCTCCATCAAGGGTATTAACCTTTATGCACATTTACATATTGATTAAAAAGATTCATATATGAATTTCACATTCCTTTTTCTTGGAATAAATGATTATGTTTTATGAATCCATGTTTTATGATCCATTTGGCACACTTATGCATGAAATGAAATGTTTAAGAAGGGTGCGCCCTTATAGCACTCCAATGCATTGGGTAAAGTATAGTATCATGATATGTCATGTGAAATTAGTGTTGAATAATGCTAAATCAAGTGCAAAGAGGGATTACTCGGGCTTTATGTGCAATGAGGATTTACTTATGCTCCATCTGCAATGAGCCTTGGCTCATGCAAATTCCATGTTATGTGTTGTTTCCATATTTCAATGTTATGATTATCATTATTTATCATGCATTTATGTTCATGTTTCATTTATTCTCTATTTATATGACCATTGTCTAACATGTATTTTACTCCTCATGTTATTCCATGTGTACTCCCTTACTGGGCTTTACAGCTCACCATTTTCTTATGCATGTCCTCAGGTTATCCCATGCAATGCTAAGTACAAGGGAATGTAGTGGTCATATAAAGGAAGTTTTCAATAAAGATGTTGTATTTCATGTTTTAAGTTTTTATGTAATGATCCTAATCCTCAAAGACACTAAACCTCTCGATCTTCTTGTTGTATCAAGTGAAGTTTTATGTAATAAATCATGTGTAAGTTTATAATAAAAGATGGGTTTTCTTACTACCTCTGCCTCTATTTTGGACTAGTAGAAAGTCATAATAAGACTTGGAAAAAAGGGATAAGTTGTTTACTGACCTCTTGACTATCTCCATGTCAAATTTGGCATCCATTAGGCAGCCAGATTTGGAGATATGTTCACACCACCAAACTGAACATTTGAATTCGGACAGATTCTGTCCCCTTGAGAGAATGGTTCGGATGGGCTGCCAGATTGACAAATGTGGCATAGGTAGTTTGAAAAGAGTTGTATCCCATGACGTTTTGGAAAGTCTTACATAATTTAATCCCATTTTCATTCAATTATTTCGAGCAATGTTCAAAACAGTGGACATGTGTCCTTGGGATCCATGCAATTTTGGCCCATTTTCCTTCTGGATCATCTTCAAGGCCGCCAAATCACCTCTTCCAACAATCAAATCCTAAAAAAAAGTAATTATGACCATTCTAACAGTGATAAACACAACATTAATGATTCAAATATGGAATGAAATTTGGTATTATTTTTATAATATTCAATACAAAACTAGTTTACTACAGTGGTGTAGGGATGAAAATGAAATAGTGAATCGTGGTGCGATCATATCATTGAAGGGGAGGCCCAATTATGTGGTATTTGTTTTGAGGAGATGATTTTTGTTGAAAAAAAAAATCCTAAATTGGATTCCCCAAATGATGGTTGCACAAATATAAGATTGGATGAGAAATTCCTCTTATCATCCATGGGTTTTAGGATGGAACCCTAGAAGTGCCTTTTAATTGGGGCCCAAAAGGACCTTCGTTTGGGGAAAATCGATCCTAACCTAACCTCCATACGAATGGTAGATCCATTTGTAGAGGGAAGGAGACTGATGATTTTGGATGTGGAAAAGGCCTTGCAATGGGTTAGGGCAGTCAGTAAGGGCTCGTCGAGATGAAGACACGATCTTTGAGGAAGCGATGTGGGATTGCTGTTGTAGGTAAGATCTATGGAAGGCAACTGATAGTGATCCTAATAAAGAATAATGATGGAGAATGATGGAGGGTCATCATGATGTGGACACTAAATCAATAACTGGTGGTGGTGACACTTCAACTAGTTCTTTTTTTCTAAAAATAAAAAGGGAACTCCCCCTACCTCTTAAAATAATAATGTGTTATAATTTTTTAATATAAATCTATGTTGAATCCCATGTTGGAAATGATCTAAGGTTCCCTGTATAATAAAATGAAGTCTCATGTTATATGGAGGGGGATATGGCCATTCTATGGGTGAGTTTAGGTGGTTAGGGCTCATTGAGACGGAGGAAAGATCTAGAGAGGTGATGAGAAATGATTGGTGTAGGAAAAGGAGATGCATCCGGCAGAGGGCATGAGACTGATGTCATCACCAGTAGAAAATACCTCAAAATGCATTAGGGAATTTGGGAGGGGATCCTTGAGATGGAGGCATGATCTCTTTGGAGGAGATGGTGGATAACCTTCAAAAGTGAGATTAAGGGAAGGTGATGACTACAATCCTAACGAATCTAGAAAAAGGGCAAGAGTTCATTGGGATGGTGATGCAATCTCTGTAACTAGTGGGGTGTGAGACATTGATGGATTCTCTCATTTCAATTAATAAAAATGGGTACTCCCCATACCTGTTAAAAACAATGTGTTATTAATTATATTATATTATTAGTCGACGATTAATCCCACATTGAAAATATCTTATGGAATTCGCCCTTAAAAATGAGAGTGAGATAGGGTGTTGTTATATTTTAAGATCAATTTAATAGAATTAATTGGGGATAAAATAATATTTATATTCAGTAAACCAATTACCTATATATACAATGAAAAAACTAAAAATTATAATTAAATTTTTTATTTTTTATTAAAAGTGAAATCAATTAGAGACATCAATACTTTTCCACCATAACCAAGGCCAATGGTACTGAAGGTATCACCAACTTTCACAATGTTGAATAGCAATGAATCCCTCAGGTAAATTCAAAAGAAATTTTTTTAGAAAAAAGTATAATAATTTCCATTATTTGTTTTCAAAAAAACAAAATTTAAAAAATCAACATTGTAGGGATACAAGAAGTTTTCCATGGAAACATCATTTTATTGTATTCCTATTACATAATCCTTACTTATCATGGGTACTATAGCTATAGAGGAAGAATTTAAATAGACTAATCAAATTCATAAATTATTCAATCCTTGAAAATCATTTTTTGTGGATGGATGAAATTATTTAAAAAAAATGTATTACCAATATAAATTTTTACCTGAAAATAATTTCCCTTTGCTCTTAAAGACCAACTACTATAAAAATAACTTTTTTAGTTTAGTCCACATAGGTTAAATGTTCGATGTGTAACTTCCTTTTCTTTTTTATTTTGAGACAACTCCACATTTCATAATTAGTTATAGAAAGAGAGAGGGTATTTTTGTTCATCTCTTAAATTCTATATGAAGCAATCTACAATAATAGAAGGAGAATCAATTGGTGAATTTACCAGAACAATAGAAGATTATTGCAATGATATCAATCAGGATTACCATGATCCTACTAAATTATAAAATCCTCTGTTGATTTGATATCTAAAATTTGTAACGTAATATATTTTTCATTTTAATAATAACGGTGGCTAAAATTGTTCTAGTGGAAACACACGTACTTTTCATGATTGTAATTAAATGATATATTCTAACATTATTGGAGTAACAAAACTTCTTATACATTGTAATAATAATAATTATTATTATATAAATAAAAAAATTATATTTTAATAATTTCCAAATAGAAATGGGTTATATCTCTAGTGGAGAGTATCAATCTCTAAAATTTAGTGGATATCATACTATAAATCTATTGAATTCTCTTATTTTTGAGAATGATTAATAGTATCTTGAAGTTATAGGTCACAGTGATCTCTTTTCCATCTATTTCCGATGCTATATGGCTGAGTTTATTATGGTTTATGATGTAACTGCTGTTGAGGATCACTCCTTGAGGTGGGATGATTTACTTAAGGGTTATTCTAGATAAAGGGAAAAGGATGACTCTATGAAGGATAAAAACCTTTGACCTCTAATTTTGGGTTCTTCATCTTACCGTTCAACTGCAAATTGTTGAAAGGATGAGCTAGTTGGGAGGCTTCTTCCAAATGTTTTGATCTGCGGGGAGCGACTTCTATTTTCCCCTAGCTTTTGGTCAGAAATGGCCTTGATTGTGAAATCGGTGTTCGGTTGCAGGTTGATGGTGGGGATAAGTGATGATATATTGCCTGAGATAAAATATCATGTTAGTCTTGGGTAGGTAGATAAATTCTAGTGGGTTTAATGATGAAGGTTTTCTCGTGAGCTTGTTCATGGTGATGGTGATAGTAGTTTTCAATGAGCATGCCATCATTTCCTTCACTTGTGATGGAAATCCAATCTATAGCTCTAGGTGTGGGATCTGAGAAACATAGTGACGTTGCAAGAATCCGACAAGACCTTGATTGGGATGTAGGAACCATGATCATTATGGTTGGATAATACCTTGGAATACGAGAGGGGAGTCGACATGGATTTTGACCTCAGTCATGGTGATTACAATGACGAATGCGATCATAAGCGCGTGACGTGTGGGTTAACCTTTGTACGGGATTTGAAGGTAGTTGATCTGATCCACATGTTGGACCTTAATTTTAGTCCATTATATTTTTATCTCTTCTCTATTGGTGTAATATTATTTATCCAAATTTTTAAGGGAATGAAGATTGCAGGATAACAAATGGTGTCACTGGTGACGGCGGAGATATTGGGTACCATGAGCTATCGATGGTATGGTAATTTGATAGTGAGATCCCCCATAGATGAGATTATTTCACAAAAACCTTAAGTGAAAGACATCTAGAATGACCTTCATCGCATGGGTGATGATACTCAAGGGAACACAAACATATTTGACATTATTGATTCATCATCCATGACGATGACCTCAGGTGGTGTGTTATCAGTGAGCCTTAATGAAGTGGTCGGGTGCACGAGAACTTCAAAGTCACAAGATTTCATTCGGTTCGTGGTTTCTTGTCATTGTTCGTGTTTGTGGGCCATTAGTCCATTTTTTGAGTCATAATGCCTTTTATTTGGGTCTTTCATCATTTTTTTTCTTTTGGGTGGTAAGATCACCACTTTCATGTTTGGTGGCACTTGATGTTCCACACTCTTTGTCTTTGTAACATTTTTAAATTTTTCAATAAATTTGTTGGGTTGGGTATGCTCAGTTCTTAAATATTCATGGTCAAGAGAAAAAAATAATGACTGATTATTTAATATCAACACTCATTTGGAAGAACAAGAAAAAAATAATTGGATGAGAAATGAAATTGATTACATGGTTGGGCATGAAAAATTTCATCCCTTGAATGTTGGGACGAAAAGATGAATGAATGAACCATCATGAGGCAAATTTTCAACCACTAACTTCTATCATATAAATTAATACATTGAATTTGATTTATATAATTTCAATTATGTTCATAATCATGGGTTTTTTAATGGGATTAATTTTTTAAAAGGAATTGGATTGGGGATATTTTAAAAAACTGGCCTCGATAAGCATTAATAGGGTTCACATATCCTCTATGAATTTTTTGAAGGAACAGGGAACAACGTTCGATATTCCTCTAGATTTTTTTAACAAAAAATATTAGTATATATATATTGACATCTAATGAAATATTCAAATAAATATTAATAAAGTGATAAAAATTATTTAAATATTAATAAATAATAATGAAATATATATAAATATTGATTAAAAACAGATCAATAATAATAAAATATCCATAAATATTAAATAAATATTTATAAATATTACAAAATTTTAATAAACATTCAATAAATATTCATTAATATTTTTAATACAAATAAATATTATTGAATATTAATTAACGTTTAAATAAATATTCCAAAATAATAATTAAATATTAATAAACATTAATGAATATAAAAATGTAGATAAATTTTAATAAAAAGTAGAAAATCATGAATAATAATTTATTAATATTAATTTATTATTCAAAAATATTAATTAAATATTAATAATGACTTATAAAGACTTCTAAATAATAAAAAAATATTAACAAATACTAGTAAGTATTATAAATTTTTAATAAATATTAAACGAATATTAGTAAATATTAATTAAATAATAATAAAAAATTCCTAAACACAAGTAATATATTTTAATTAAACATTAATAATTACAAATAAATACTAATTAATTGTCCATAAATTACAAAACATATCATTAAATATAAATAATTATTAATACATTTTAATTGAATATTCATAAATATAAATAAGACACAAAAAATATTAATAATTAGTTATGAAATGATTTTCAACATTTATAAATATTAAATAAAAATAATAAATATTAAAAATTCAAAATTAAATATTAATAAATATTAATGAAATACTAATTAAATATTAAATAATATTAATAATTATTAACGTATATAAATTGAAATTATTACATATTAACTAAATATTAATAAATATTAACAAAATATAAAAGCATTTAAATTAATATTAACAAATACTAGATATGTTTTAATAAATATTGATAAGTAGTAAAAATATTAGAAGTATGTTATTATATATGAATGAATATAAATTAATGATCCATAAATATATATCAATATTCATAATTATTAATAAACATTAATAAATATTCAAATTCGTGGAGCATTGGTTGAAAACCCATCAAAGAAGGTGTAATCTTATTCAGATGTAATAGGTGGATTCATAAAGCACTAATAATGAAGGGCTCATACAGTAAGAAAAGACATGGAGGAGGGTTCGACATCTAATAATTCAAGGTCATGGGTGCAATATAATAAATTGGAATGTAATATGTGATGAGGAGTTAAGGATATATGTTTAGATCAGGGAAAATCTCGGTCATTGATTGTTTTTTGTTGATATTGGTTGTATTGTCATATCTAACCTTGTACATTCCTTTTCTAGGTTTTTTTGTCATTTAAAAATGAGGTGTCCCAATATTTGAAAAAATATTACTAAATGTCAAGATATGCTCATAAATATTAATATTTACTTATATATATTAGGTACTTGGTTGGTACAATTACATTAAACACTCACACGCCACACACACATGCTGGAAAGGCTGACCATAACACCCCCAATGGATAGCCCACCCATCAATATTAAATTTATATTTATTAATATTGATGATTATTTAATTAATGTTTGATAATGTTTATTAACTTTTAATTAAATATTTATTTAATTTTTATTAATGTATATTATTTTTTAAATAATATTTATAAATATGTATAAATGTTGAAAAATATTTAGTTGATATTTATTAATATTTGTTAGCATTTTATTTATATTTTTGATTATTTAATTAACATCTATAAATATTTATATATATATATATATTGATATTCATTGGTATTTATAAGTATTTTTGAATATTTATTGAAATTTTATTACTTTTATTGAATATTCAATTAATATTTATTTATATTTGATAAATAATTATTTAATAATTATTTAATAATTATTTTATGTTTAATATGATCCTATATTATTTACTAGAGTTTATTAATATGTGTATTGTATTTATAAATATTTATCAATATTTTTTCATTTTAAATTAATATTTGTGGGTAATTAATTAATATTTATTAATTTTTCTTATTCTTTACTTTTTATTAATATTTATTATTATTTATTAGTATTTATTAATATTTATTTAAATTTGCTAATATTTATTATTATTTAGAAAATATTTAATGAATATTTAATGAATATTTATTAATATTTATATTTATTATAAATATTTATTTAATTTTTATAAATATTTTTTAATATTAATAATGTTTTAATTAATATTTCTTTTGATATTTTATTAATATTGATGAATTTTTAATTACTATTTATTTATATCTCATTTTTATTTATTATTATTTAATTAATTATTATTAATATTTTTTAATATTTATTTTTCTAGACTTATTTTTGAAAATATCTCCTACCCTATCTCTTTTTGAAATTTATTTAAATCCCATTTAATAAATTCATCCACAAAATTAATATGATATAAATACATAAGGTGAATGAACAATTTAGTTAATTTAAATTAAATAATTAAGTGCTTAATAAGTAATGTTTCAATAGAAGAAATAAATATGTGTTGCATTATTTTATAAGGAATACCTATAACTTGAATAACATTTTATATTTTTAAATAATTTTTAAACAGTAAAAAGAAACTATTCAATTTAATTCATAATCAATATTTAAAATTGGAATTGTAATTTTAACAAAATAACCCATAATTTTCATTACACCATTCAAGAAAATTAACATTACCTTCACTATAAAGAAAATGTGCATTATAGTTGTTTTGATATGCAATTCTTCTTGATTTTCTCTCTTAAATTAACTTTTTTATATTTGACACCTGAGTAATATTAATTTTACCAATTCTATTTAATTGTTTCTTCAAATAATATTAATTAATCTAATTTTTTTTTAATGTTCCAATAAAATTTAATAACCCCAAAATGCTTGTGATTTAGCCATTTAGTTGGGGAGTTTCATTTTTATTTATATGACTTTGTTTCACTTGTGATAAGAATACGGAAAAGTAAAACCTTAGTATTTTATGGGAGGTTTCTCTACACAAATCACAGATAAGAAAAGAATCTCATTGATAATGGTCAGAATGAATATAAATTTTGTCAGTTAATTAATCATAGTTGTCTAGTTTTCACCCTTTCATATATACTTTTAACTAAGAATCTCAATGACATTGTATTTAATATATATAACTTAATAAATTTATATTTTTTAAGGATAATATTATGAAAATAAAAAATTGTGCATAAAGAATTGGATAAATTGATATTATTCTAAGAAAAATTTGAAATGAAAAAAATAGAAGAAAAGTTGAAATAAAGAAAAAAATTATTTAATATAAATGAAAGTATATATTTATTATTTATTTTATTTCATCTCAGTTTTCTCATCATCCAAATATAAATAAATAATAATGTAATTTCTTATTTTCATCAATTCCTATTTTCTATGTAGTGAGATTTGAAAATTGTAGTAAATGAGTAAAGTGAATTAACTTACCAAAGTCATGAATAGGTTTCTAAGGTTAATGGAATGCATCAAAAACATATGATAATATCCAAGTCTTCCACTTGATTCCATGAATCCTTGTAACAATGAGACCTATGGAGACTTAAGGGAGGCTATTGATGGGAATGAAGAAAATTCGACATAATAGATTTTGTTTCACATTTTATCAAATGTAAATATGTGACAACTGAACATTAGAGACTATCATGTCTATATAATAATTTAAAAATTCATTAGTGGAAATGGTAGAGAGTATCCATGTGTTTTCAAACAAAATTACTAATAAACCCAAAAATTTGTTATTCCATATTGTGATTGAGGACCATTTAACATAGAGTACTTATTTTATTCCTTTTATGACCTCTTATTATTCATTTCAATAAGATCAATTATACTTGTACCACACACATAGACTTTATGTTTCCATTATAATACGTAGGACCTAAACGCTTCCCTAATTACCATATTCAATGACAAAAATAATATAAATAAGAAAGTAAAACCAATAATGGAAAAAATCAGTATAAAATGAAAATAATAATTGAAATTCTAGGAATACCAAAATTTAGAAAATATTTACCAATCTACGCATATTTTATCATATAAGGCTGGGTGCTGTCTTGGATAGTGCCTTCTTCCAATTTGTTTCATATGTTTTTATATATGTGTGTTTGTGTGTCTGTTTATATATATGTGTGTGTGTGTGTGTGTGTGTGTCTACATATATACATATATACATAGTCATTTGTGTTTATCTATATAGATATAAATATATTTATCTTTATTTACATATATTATATATTAATTTCTATTTACATATATTATAATATATTCATAAATATATTTTTGCATTTATACAAACACACACTCACACATTTATATATTTATAAGTTATATAAAATGGATAAATTTTTATTTTAAATAAAACAGATAACTGTTTATTTTAAAAACATTTATAAGTAAATATGTTCAATAAATTATTTATAAAAATTAATATTTATATTATGATATATAAATATATTAATATATATGTGTGTGTGTGTGTGTGTTTGTGTGTGTATATATAATTATAAATAATATTATAATATGAAAAATGATAAAATTTGAACACTATAATGTCAACATCAAAGTATTCCCAAGTGATAAATTATTCACCTTCAAAAAAGGAAAGAAGTACCTCATAAATTATGTTAAAATTCCCTCAAATATTAAACAATTAAGGGTATCCCAACAAAAAGTTAAGTTTTAGAAGTCTTTTGGCCATTTTTATCAAGAAAAATACAGCTCGGGTAACCCCAAGTACAAACAATATAGATCTTTTTTGAATCCTTTTATTTTACATCCTATAGACCCCAAATATACATTAGAATTAAAATTACAGTCATTTTATGTTCAATCTCTATTTTTAACTTTTCTTATTATTTTTTATTAATTTATTTCTCTCATGAAATTGTTGTTAAATTCTTATTACTAGAGACTAATTAGAAAAGTATTATTCAATTTTCATTTTAAATTATTTACAATAATGTTTTTCACTAAATATCTTATATATTTATAGAAAATATACATTTTGTATTATATAAATCATATTTAAGATAATATTATATAAATGTTCTTAATTTCAGGGAGGTTACAGAAAATTAAACACCATAAACACCTATGTTCTAGTGAATAAAAACCACACCCAAAGGATTGACCCAATACGTAGCTTGCACATTACATTATTAACGCCTAAATCGCCACCATTTTTTAGAACAAAGGCCTCTTCATCCCAATCTAAAGACTCTATGCCTATGTCATACATTGCACTAGCATCTTCCAAGTCCTGAACCCCTACATGAATCGCCACTAAATTCATCAGCCACAATAGAACCAAAACCCTATCTAGGAGGATAAAATGATTCATACCATGATTAGATAAAGAAATATATGGGGACTATTCCACTCAATAAAAATTAATATTTATATTAAAATGTGATTTTTACAAATATCGAATTTTTTATGAAGGTTTCACTTTTTTTGGTGAAAAATGAAAGTGATTTATTTATGATAAAGTGAACACATTATCACTACTAAGAAAAGCACTAATAATGGGAGGCCTTTATTTGGGGTTAAAAAAATAATTGAAAAGGGTGGCCTTTTTGAATACAAAAAAAAGTATCAATAAAGGTGAAATTTTACCTGTTATTTTTTATCATTAATATACTCACCCTCTATACCTACACTTTTTCAGAACTAACATAGGGTATCAAAAAATAATAATGATTTTAAAGTAGTGATAGGTCAATATTCATATGAAAAATATGGCATGTTCAAAAAATAGTTCCTTGATTTTTCATAATTTAATAAGGGATTAAAAACAATGATGAAATTAAAAAAATGAGAATATTCGTCCTATAAAATTATGTTTGTCTCCAATAAAAAAACTTAAGATCTACCAATGAGTTTTATGCTTTCTAAATTAATAAAAAACAAAAAAATGAAACTCTTGTTAGAACAGAACATGGGTAGTTTCATAATGATACAACCACACATATGATGCAATCACTAAATAATGTATACATGAGTAGTATCTAAAAATATTGAACAATAACTAGTGGGAATATATTATTATGTTATTAGTCTAATAGCCAATATTTAATTTATTTAAATAAAGAAAACATAATGGTATAAAATAAAATATATACATAGCGATAAAGAAAATTTAATTTATATTATCTTCATTGAAGTAAAATTTTAAAACCTATATACCCTAATATATATAAATCATAAATTTTATAACGGATTATGAGTGTGGTAAATATATTTATAAAATCATTAATAGTAAAAAAATCTGATAGGATGGTAAAACAAAACATCAAAGCCCCCCTTTTATTTCCCTTTATCCGTATCCTTTCAACCATTAATATAGTCCAAAATGAGTGGCACCATGTTTTAATCCCTAATAAACGTTATAATTTCAATATAAGGATCATATATTCATGTATTTAAATTACCTAAGGACAACATCATTAATAGTATCCCAATTATGTGTCAAATTCTTCACATAGACAACATTTATCCTAGTTAGGTTAAAATATATATAACATATCCCATGATAGGGTCAAATACCTCACCCAAAAAAATTCTCATGAAAATTTAGAGATTATAATTGCATCATGGATCCATATAACTCAATACCTTACAATAATTTATATTAAAAAAATTATTCACAATATATCTAAGCATTTCATAATAATAATATCAAAAATAATAAATCACATAATTATGTGAATATCAGTATTATAAAACTAATTTTATTAAGGGATTATCTTTCCAATAAATATAAAAAATATTCATAATATATCCCTCTATCCCATGGATGGTTTACATTCAAAATGTATTCACAATATAATATTTGAAAAAAATCCATAAAATAAAAACCATAATTATTTATATGATAATTATCATAAAATTATTTATAATCCTTATAACACATGTGAACATTGATTTAATGATATTTTATATTATTTTCCTTATTTATGATTATTATAAGTTATTAAAAGAGACCCCAAATTTTTTGATAAACTTCATTTAAATAATAATAATTTTTTTATTTTATATTGGGTTTAAAATAAAATTTCTCTAAAAATGAGGATTTAAAATATTGATTTTATATCTATAGGCCAAGTATAAATTTTAAAGGAATTATAGTGATCTTTAATAGTATTAGATCCTAAATAATACCACTTTGGATTTCATGAAATTTGAGTTATTTATATTTTAAAACAAACCATTCATAACTTAGAAGATAACACCAAAATTTTAATTTTTCTTCACAAAGGCCCCAAAACCTAAGTTTGACACAATTATTTTATAATAATTTAAACCCATTTGTCATTATTTATTTCAATAAAATGTTATTATAATATATGGTCTAAATTTTATAATTTATCATATCAAATGTTCCTTTACAAGGCTATTTTACATTATTAAACTATACATTTTTAATTTATCTTTTACCATCATCAAATATTTACATATTTAATATAATTTATCTCAATTGTTGAGTTATATTATCCCCAAAAACATTTATTAAAAATAATTCAATAACATCATAATTAACGAATCACAACCATCATAATCCTTTCCAAATTTAAAGCTAACTACATTAAGGTTACATTGTCATAAATTATCGCAATTTTTACTCTAATATGACAAATTCTAATCTGTTATTATTATTTAATATTTAATAATAATTAATGTAAAAATTATAAAATTAATTTAATTCACACATTTGACATTTAACATTATCAAAAAATTATGTACATAATACAATCTATAATTTTAACTTAAAATTTTCTAGAAACAATAGAATAACCAATTTCCAAATCAAACCAAAAAATTTCAATAATTTATTTGAATAAAATGAATTTAATAATTTTTTATGAATTTTTTTAGGTGGAATAATCTTTTTTTTTGGAAGATGGTTGGGGGGTTGTTAGTGTACGAATGTGGTGGGGTTTTCATTGTTATTGTTTTGGGGGTTTCCTATGTGTTGGAATGATATTGGATAGGGGAATCATGAACCATTCCATTTAATAGTTGGTTGTTGATGGTTTTGTTGGGTATTTAATGTTAAATAGTAAATGTGGTAGAAGTTGGGGTACGAATATTTATCAAGGAAAATTTTGTTGGATCTATTCAAGTTGGTCCTTAGGATGGTTAAGCTCGACCTTGAGATAATGATCGTCTTTAATGGAGTTCTTACTATTTCTTCACATCCTAATTACTATTCTTATTCTCCTCCTAGAATTTCTATTATTATTTCTTAAATATTTTATATTTTATATATTTGGTTTTTCAACTCTCTTTCTTGCACCTACTATTTTCCTTACAATCATTTTTAGGATAAAATTCTAATGTCTTTGTGCTTTCATTGATAAGAAGCTTTAATTTTTAGAGAAATTGACACCATTTAAATGATCAATTATAGTCATTCATGTATACATGTAATTTATAATTATAATAATCATAAGAAAAAATTGCATGACAATGAAAAAATATATGTTTACAGTTGAAGCAATTGTCTACTACTATTGATGGTGCGTGCACACTGTGGATGAATGTTCTGATTGTAAAGAGGATGAAAATGTGAGATGAACATAATGAATTGGAGTATAGAGTAGTAGTTAAGTGTCGTAGTTACTAAGAGAACTAATTACATATCGGTAAAATTATATTATCTGTAGACGATGATTTCACCACATAGGGAACTACAACTGGTTATTTTGTTAGGTTTAGGATTATTGGAGGGTGCTGACTAGAATAGAGTTAGAATTAGAGGGGTTGTTTTGTGAATAGATAGTTGAGATATGGGAGATTGTAAAATCTATAAATGTATTTATAATGGTAAAAATATAATTTATTTGTTGATGAATTCTTTGGGGAATAAGTATGGATGATTTTTGGGATATTTTATTAATTTCATACTATAGCTGATTTGAGAACATAGTGGAACATAGAAAAAAATTCTGATTTTGTAAAACATGTTATTAGATAAGTATAGAGTAAAAAAATTCTTCCATGTGTATAGGATTATCATGTACTAAATTTTTTTATCAGTTTACTCTTCTCTATGGCCATGTTTCCAAAAATCAAATTTATTTTATCAAAAGTGGACAGTATCATGTTTGGATCGTGATAAGTGAAAAAACCATAGTGAAGTTGGTAAGAAAAATATAATTAATAACATTGATGGATAAATTAAATGTATATAGGTAATTAAAAAATACCACTAACCATGTAGCTACTATATGAGCCACCATTGGTTGCAAAGAATATGGTGTAAGGTTACACAAAGGGTGTTGATTAAGATGGTTTACCTAGGTTATTAGGATTATAATTTGGGTTTGCGTACAACATGTGAAAAATAGGTATTGAATAGATGGATTTGGAATATTCTAATAGGAACATGAAAAAATATTATGGATCTATAATAATTTATTGTTGGAACTAGTGATAAAATAACAGACTGTTCATGTATAGTTGCATTGATTCTTTAGCCACTAAAAAATCCACAAACAGGGGATATTGATCCAGTGCTAAAGAGACACCACATTGGATTTAAGTTCCACCATAGGGAAAATGTGTAATTTCAATAGTTTTATAATGTTATGAATGTGGGTGATGTTGTAGTCTATTAGTTTTTAAATGTAGTGGGACTTTCATTATAAGAGCATGTGTTGGGTTGTTTGGGATTCTTGTGTGTGGGAATGCTAATTGGGAGAGGCAGTGTTGTACTTTTCCATTATTAGTTAATTTGTTCTAGTTGAAGAAAATTTTTAAAATTAAATAGAAACTCTATTAGAATATGGGTTATGGATATTCATTTGGAAAAATTCAAAAATAAATCTTGTGGTTGGTCTTTAAGAGTATTCAACTGTGTCTCGAGAGAGTGCTCAGGTTCCATGTAGTTCTTCTTCTTCATTTACCTCTTTATTTTTATTATTATTCTCCTATTGTAATTATTTTATTGATTCCTTTCACATAATATAATGTATAAACATTTTTATTTCACTATATTTCTACATTTTTTTATGTTGTGTAACAATTGATAGTTTATGAACCCCACACCCAGGAACCTAAAATAAATATAAAACATTCAATTTTATCCTCAGTAAAGTTTCCAATTAGCATCATTCATAAATATTTAATTTTCATATAATCTTATAGAGTCATGCAGAAAAATTTCATAAAGGTGGGATAACTTCTCACCATGATGTTGAAAAGGTGTGGAAAAAGTGTGGAGGAAAAATGAAAAATTTCCATAGATATCAGTAGGTAATAAATGTTTTCATTCTTTATCATTCAACGATGTTGGTGATTTCTATATTATTTCATCCATAATAATAATATGCTGTTTAATTTAGAGGTTTTTAAATGAATTATTTGTATCTAGATAATATTTTATGAAGTATTTCACTTTGAATAAATATAATTTCATTGATATAAAGAAATACATGAAACAATGCTTTTAAATAAACCATGGAGTACTGTAGAATTATAATTATTTAAGGTAATAGTTATATCGTATCATTTTCATTGGATTTTATGAGTAGTAAAAAATAAATTATGAAAAATTATTTTTTACGCATGTATTGAATGTATTCACTGGTTTTAAAATAATAAAATCATTTTAAAGTAAAAAAGGTGTTGTTTTTTAAAAACCAATATATACGCAGATAATATGTTTTTATCTTAAAAATTTAAAACAATTACTATTAAGGAATGATTAGAATGAAATTTATAAATTATATATTCAGTAAAGTGGTTTAACATTTTTCTATTGGGTTTTACATAGCATGAGATACGAATAAATATTGTGTTATGCTTAGAAACTAATTTATCTGAAAATGGTGTTGTTTTGTTTTGTGTGCTTATTTTAAAAAATTATGAAACCTATAGAAATTAAATATTTTGAAATAGATTCCATAGTTTTATTTATGAGGTTAAAATTTATAACTAGGTCCGTTTTATTTTTTGTCATTATGAATAGTCACCATTGTAAATACTTGTCACCTCGGTGAGCATAAAATAAGGAAAATGAGATTAACAAAATGGGGTAAGTTGTAGAAACATAAAAAATACTTGCCTTCATTGGATAGTTTCTTCTTACCATATGTATCTTCTCTACAATTTTTTGGAAATTTATTCCATCTTTCCATTGATAATGTCCTTGATATTATTTTAGGTAAATAATAAATACAAAATGCCACTCTCCTTATTTTAATATCCCAAATATTTTCCAATAGGTATAAAAAATATGTTATCCTATATTGTAAATGTTTATTTTAAATATGAATTATTTTTAATCATGGTAATTTTTTTAAAATAATAGCTTATGGACTGGTTACCTTAAATACATACGCATCACCGACATAGGACATGATCAAGTAAAAGAAATATTAAATAAAAAAATATTAAAATTAATATACTTTTGATGTATTATCAGGTTCCAGGAATTTTTTATATTAATATATCATTATATTAATGTGTTAAATATTTTTAATCAAACTCAATTTGTATTTTTTTCTTTATAGTCAAACTTTGTGAATAGTACAAAAATGACTTTAATTCTATCTTATATTAAATAATGTTTTATTATGTTCATTAAAATTAAAACAATAATTATATTTGTCCAAGTAAATCGGATATGATAGATCATATAATTTTTATCCACTTGTAGATCAATTATACTTATATAGTTACTTTCAAGACCAATAAATTGTAAAAACCTTTGATATCATGATAATGGGTTAATAGAAGGTAAAAAAAAATTGATAATGCTTAAAAACACCTCATCACCTATAAGTTTTATTATATAAGGGGATTTAAAATCATAATAATCCAGGATTAAAAATAAATCAATGTGTTTTACATGAACATGAAAATTAATTTATATTAATTTAATACATTTGGTAATTCCAAGGCTACACCTCAAAACACTTATGAATGGTCACATCAACTACACCCATATTCTCAATATTTAAGGCTTCAAGTCAGAAAATATCAATCCTAACACCATACTAGCTTCCTTATGCATATATTAAGAACTTCTGATTTTTCCAAAATAATATCCTTTCAAGGATTTTGGTGTAATTCAAAGGATTTTTCTCAACAATGCAGTATTACTCTTGAAGGGGTAATTTCAATTTTATTTCATCTTATACCTTCTATTAATATATGTCATCTATTATAAAATAATATATTTAATATCATAAATATACTAAGTTATGATGTTACAATAATTATCCACCCTTTCTTCAACCTATGGTTCTGGAATATATTCATAATAATTTTATATTTATTATGCAATAATTTTAATCTTTTACAAAACAATATGAGAATATAGGTATGGGTTTATGTTACAATCTAATTTTTTAGGATTTTTTATGTTAAATTTTTATTTTGAGATATTTTAAGGATATAATCCTTTAAATACCATCTATTTTCGTCTCCCTTGGGTATTCTTGTAATTTTCATGTATTTTTATCATTTTTTTAAATGAAAAAGTGACCTTATTTTTTCCTTATTCGATGAATCGTTTCTTCCTTTTAAATTCTCTTAAATATTGTCATATGAATGTTCATAACTATACATTATGTTCTTTATAAGTTTATTTTCACTATCTATTAATTTGTTTTTGAACATTTTAAAGGGATTCTTTCAATTCTTTTTTGGATAAGTAATATTTAAATCTTTATAAATGTGAGGAAAGAATGTTTTCATTCCAAGTATGTGACATGAATAAATTTTCCCACCTCTTTGAGAATTAATTACTATGAATATTAATTTACAATATACCATGGTAATTTAAAATATAATTATTTTCTAAATATTTTAGAATTCATTAGAAACAAAAAATCAAAGGAAAAGTATATGTTCTCATGTTTTCACAGAAATTGATGAATGATATTTTAAATATATTTTTAATCAATTTCAAAATAATTTTAATTTTAATTTTATTTAATGGGGATAAGATCAGATGATACCATCCAGGTAATTTATTTTAATCACTTATGGTTATGTGATGATGCTTTTTTGAAACATGTTACTTTTCCATATGTTATTTTATAATGAAAAGGTGATTTTTTTTATATTCTTGTGTGCATATATGAATGGATTTAATTATGTGATGAGTGGGTCCATTGTGTCCCTCCATGAAAATGGGTAAATATTTATATATCATGATATATTTATGGTAAATGAGTTTATGTGCTCTGTCCACTTTAGTAAATAAGTGGGGTTACCTAATCAACTATGATATAGAAAAAGGATGTAATGCCAGATTCTCAATGATATAGGAAATAAATGGTGACGCGAGATCCACAAGGATATGATGGTATTTATAGATAACATTTACATATGATTTAGTTTCTATGCCTATGGTGGTACCACACTATTATTTAATGTGCTTATGCTAATGATTTGAACTCATAGATCATGATTTATTTTTTGATTGTTCTAAAATCTTGTGCCATACAAATTTTTTATTCTATGACTAAAGATTATAATATATATAAATTGGGGGTATGATTTTTTATTAATAATCACATGGAATTATACCTATTTTCTCATGAAATTATTATATGTTATAATTGATTAACAATCTCTTTTTTATCCTTATTGAGGATCTAATCTCACCCCTTATTATAATTTATTATTTCCCCAGGTTATAATGAAGAGTATTATGTATGATAAGTCAGTGAGATTACCTTATATAAATAAGGTATATATTATAAATATTGTACTTAAATAATATTTTAATGTATCTGATCTCCATGTATACTAAACCTTCACGGTTCCTAAGCATGTTTATAATTGATTTATATTAAATATTCATTGAAAAGTTTTACTTTTTATGTATTTTATGCTTGGGTATTTATATTATTGTTTTTATTAGAGTTTTTAAGGGTGTAAATTCTAAAAATATATAATTATTAAGGTGTATCCTTCAATCAGTGAACTAATACTTACATTTGACTATTTGACTTCTTTTATGAAATAATATTCATCCAATGAAATGGTAGAAATGGTTGATTTATCACTCAAATTCTTGATGGGGTTTTATCATGATCTCAAGAAAAGTATAAATTTATTTTTTAATCTTTATATATATCACATAATATAAAAAATGATTTACAAAAAATATTTCAAATATAAAAAATTTCTATAAAATTTTTATATATTATGAAGTATTTGTTTTCTATTTTTTTATTTATAGGTTCTTCATTTCCCGTTTTGTTCGTATGATCTTTACTTATATTTCTATAACTATTTTAATTCCTTATTTTATAATTTTTGAGCTATCTCTCAATCCTTTTTTATTTTTTTAATAATTTTCCATCACTTTTCCCAATTTGTCTAAATTTTTCAGATAGATGATTCCCAAAACATACATTATATTTTTAATTTATACAATATATTTTGTACCATAGATTTTTTTTCAAAACATTATTTTTTATAAAAAATTTTTGTTTCTATTTTTTATAATTCAGGTACATTCAACTTAATATGAATAAAAAATAACTATATATTTTATAATATTATTATAATTATTTATTATGAAGAATACATGATAATATTATTTCACTGTGGAAAATTTCAAAAAATTATTTTCATCTAAAAACATGATAAAAATATATGACTTATTCTATTTCATGAATATCTGAATTTTATTTATTGGATTTTTTTATTCTCTGGACAAGATAAATCAATATTATTCTGAGTCCATTTAATGATTATTCTATTGGTCGTCAATAGTATTTCAATAGGATGACATTGAGTTCATGGTTGAACATTTTATAATCACTAGTGATGATGGATATATTGATATTCATTGGTGGGTGATGGAGACCAGATACATCACAACTTCTGGATTTGAAAGGCATGGGACTCAAGTAACTCCTACATGGGATTTATTCTTTGAAATACAACTTTTCAAAAAAAATTAAATTTAAATGTCAACAATGTGGAATTTTTTTATTATAGTGGTTTCTGTATTTGAATTGTGGATGTTTGAATATTCTCATCCAACATTAAAGTAGGTTTACTGAAAATTAAAAAATGTATTTGAGGAGGACTTGATTGGATCATTTAGTGGATGTATAAAAAATATTCTATATGATCATCCCATCTTTAAAAATTAAAATATGTCTTATAAATCCAAATATAAGATTAATAGTATGAAAAATGTTGGGATAAAAAATGATATATTTATGGTAATATGAACTTACATAGGTTCAAAATTTATTGACGATGTTTTTATATATCTAATATAGAGAGAAATCTTCTTATCCTGTTAATAATTCAAGAAAATAAATACATCTTTCACAATAACAAAACTTAATTCATATTTAATCTTATTGTAATTTGGTTAATATTTTTCAAGGACAAATATAGAAGATTCAAATTCAATTTTTAGGAAGATAAAGTACATATTTCATTAAAACTACACTACAATATATTGGGATTTTATAAACACTAAAAATTAATTTTATTTGTGAATGAATAGTGATGATATAATATGATCCTTTAAAATCCATTGGATTAGATGAGTGATAAATACTAACAAAGTTACTAGTTATTTGAATGTCATTTAGATCTGATAAATGGGTCCTTGATCAGTGTTTTTTTAGTGTTTATGAAGGGAAATTTTATCAGTTCTAATTCTAGAACATATAAAAGATATGTTGTAGTAGTGTGCAAGGAGAATTTATAGCACACTACAACAAAGAACTATATAATTTAATTTCATGTAAATATAAATCACAATATAAAACTCTATACAATTCTTACAAACATTACAATTCAAAAATTGGAATATAAAATAATATTGGAATGTATAATTTATTATAAAATTTATTCCAACAAATTCAATAAATATATAATCTATTATCATTGGGATCCCCAGTCAAAATAGCCAGATCATGATTATAGTTTCCAAAAAAACATCCCTAACTCAATAAAAATAAGATAATACACGTTCCAAAACATAATTATTATATTATCAAAAATTTAATGAAATATATAAAACATAAATATGATACAATAATTCATTTAATAAGAGAATATATGAATGATAAATTATATGAAATTAATAAAAATCATAACAAAATAAACAAATAAAACATATTAAACTGTAATATCAAGATAATTCGATTGTGTTTTCATATTTTGTAGTGACTGATGTACGTTTTGAAATTAGATTTCATTTTTAAACCTAAATCACACATGTTTAATTATACCAATCTCACCTTGTTTTAGATTGATGTAAGGTTTATTCCTAAACATAAGAAATGGATTATGGATTATTATCTATTAAAATCAAGACAAAGAATGTTTGTTTTCATAGTTTTGAGTATGTGATGTGTGTTTATAACTGAAATGTCAATTACAAATTAACATACACACTTTCAATCATATCAATCTCACTGTGTATCATACTGAAATGAGGTTGATTACTACATATTCAAAATGATTTATAGATAATTGTACTAAAAAAATACGACAATCCAACCATGCTCAATTGTTTTTTAGTATGTGAATGGTTTCGTGAACAAAAATAACATTTTTAAATGAAAACAAATGATTTTAGTCATTTAAACAACACTATGTGTTAGATTGAATTAAGGATGATTTGAATTTGTTAAATAGGATCAAAAATAATTGTACTAAATTATTATGAAAATATGAGTGTTTATTGTAATTTTTGGGTGAGTGATACATGATTAGAGACAAAATGTAATCATTAGACTGAAAGCATGCACTTTCCACCATAACAAATACAACATGTATCAGATTAACTTGTGGATGGTTCCTGTAAATATTGAATGACATATGGAAAATTTTTACATTGTATCAAGACATTATAATTGATTTTTTATGTTTCTAGTTTTTCATAGATGTTTTTAATTGAAATTTCACTTTTAAATTGAAAAGACATAATTTGAGTCATACCAGAAACATCATGTGTCAAAATTGAAATTTGATTGATTCATAATCATGAGAAATAGTTTTTAAATCATTTTACTAGTGCATCAATATAATAAGAGTCTATTTTCTTGAATCAGATTATGTGATGTGTGTTTTAAACTAAAATGTAAATTTTAAATAAAAAACACTTTCAGTCATACTGGGAAACTGTTTATCATATTTACATTTGGTTTATTTCAACACCTCAAAAAATTAATTATCAATCATTTTCCTTATTTATTAAGGTAGTATGAGTCTTTTCTTATTTTATTATTCAATGAGTGATGTATATTTTGAAAAAAAGTCACTTTTAGATTAAAAACATGCACTTTGATTCATACCAAGAATATCATGTGTTGGATACACATGAGGTTGATTCGTACAAATAAAAACAATTTATGGATAATTTAACTAAAGTATTAAAATAATACAAGTTTGTTATGTTAATATTATATTAGTGACTAATTTTTTTTAATAATAATTTCACTTTTAAAATCATAATAAACACGTTCAATTATATCAAGAACGCAATGTGTGTGGTTGACCTACTGTTTATTCTTACATGTCACAAAGGGTTTATATGTAATTTTATTAAATTATAAACATAATAAAATAATTTTTATTATTTTTTATTATGTATCGTCTGTTTTAAACTGAAGTTAAATTTTATGTAAAAACATTTACTTTCAGATATATAGAGAACATTGTGTGTTGGATTGGAATGTGGAAGATTTCTACACGTTATAAATTTGATATGGATCATTCTCAAAATCTATAAAGATAATGCAAGTTTTATTCTTAGTTTTTGTTATGTTATAGAAATTATTGAACTAAAATGTAACTTTTAAATTTAGAGAATTCACTATGAATAATATAGGGAACATCATGTGTCATATATATGTACGGCTGATTCTTATACATCACAAATTATTTATGGGTAATTTTTTCCTAAAGTGCCAAAAAAATATTAGTGTGTTCCCTTTTTTATCGATGAGTGATAGTTGTTTTGAACTGAATTTCCACTTTTAATTTGAAAACTGTCACGTTGAGTTATATTAGGAACACTATGTTTCAGATAAACATGTGGTCGATTACTACACATAAAAAATGATATATGTAACACCCCAAGAATTAATAGTGTGTTATTTCTTCAAAATAATTCAATAACTTGCACTACACGCAACACCGAGTTCAATTGCACTATGGATTACCAAAAATCCATTCAAAAGAGGTTATGAATAGTATTAACTAAATTTTAAACTTTATATAATCCTTATAATTTTAGAATCCATATTATGAGTATCTTAGACATAATGCAAGAACAAATTCATTTTCTGTATTGAACTTTTATAAACTTTTAATAGTGAACCCTTTTTAAATAAAATATTTTAAACTTTTTGACTAAATGGGGACATCAAAAATTTAAAATGAAACATCCCAAGCTTCCACGGTACGCTTTCTTTGAATAATACAGTAGTGTGTGTTGTACGCAACTTCGAGTTTTAACACACACCACAACCAATCAAACTAGCCCTTATGAATAGTAAAACCTACCTTTTAAAATTTTAGAAATTTTTCTCTCAAAATGGACATCATTTTAGTATTCGGAGTATCGAATTTAGCCTAAGGTGAAATTTTGGTACTTTTCGGATAACTTTCATATTTTTATGAATAGTGAAAATTACTAAATTTTAATTAAAACAACTTTTTTAATCAAAACAATTAATAGTGATAAATTATGAATTTGAGTGGTTTTAAAGTATATTTAGAATATATTTTTCTCATTTAATATAATTTTGGTCATTGGACATAATTTTACAATTAAACTGAACATAAACAAGTGTCAATCTTTTGATAGTTATTATCTCTTAAAAACACGCTTTTTGTTTTGACAGCGGGAATTAATTTTAAATTAATTTCTTCCACTTCTGTGTTTTGAATTTAGAAAAATGGATTCCATATTTGGAATCAGTATGTTAAAATTTTGTAAATAGGTAACTTTTATTTTTAGACATTTTGAATAATTACTGCGGTAAATATTTTATTACCATGGTTAAGGGTAAATCCGGTAAATAAGGGTTAAAAAATAATATTATAATAATACTAAATTACCCTAAAACGTGTCCTAGCATTATTGGTTGATACATGTTCGACCATAGGCATCTTTGGGTCGATTTGGGGACCCCATGGTGCCACTTGTAGGTGATAGGGACACTTTATTTTAATTAAGTTAAAATGAATACAAAAATGACACAAGCATATATCTTTTAGAAAAACAATTATTAAATAGGGTTATATATGTTGGATTTTAGATTATAAATATTCATTAGAAATATAAAACTATTTCATAAATAATGATATTTTATTTATAATTTTGAGACATTAAATGATTTAATTTATTTATGACACAATGATGATGTAATAATTACTATAATAGTGAAAAATTAAACTAATTGATATTATAAATACCCAAATAAATATAATATGAAACTTTTAATGAATTAAACTAATTTTCTAGGATAATATGATATATTAGTATTGATTTAATTGACTTTGTTAGAAGTAATCAATATTTTATGAGTTTCAAAAAAATCAACTATTGAATAGTGTCAAAATTGACATAAAAGAGTTCTTAAAACAAATATAATATTATTAATTGATATTAAATTCATAAAAATCTAAGGTTCGGCAAAGAGACTTATATAATGATAGGTTAATCATTAATGGACCACTTGGGGGTCTCTTGGTTGTATATAGTATGTTTATTAACCATATTATATAAAAATACAAAGAGACATTGTGAAATTGAAACTAATTAACTTAGAGTTAATACTTAAAGATAAGGATAATATAAGTACCCAAACCTGTATAAATTCTATTGGTTGAGTTTTTTTCGACCTATCCTCACAATAACATTTAAATAATAAACTTTGGAGCCATTGGAAACCGAATATGAATTTATTATAAACTAATATCTCTAGCTTTTCCAAAGGTGCCCCTCACCCTTCTTATAAAATGGCACTCCTCCTTCTCATTTCTTCACACCTTCAAAGCCTTTTGGTTCGGCCAAACTCTTCCCACATACTCTCCCGACATCCCTCACTACAACTTAGAGGCCTTAGTTTGATCAGAAATCCATCCTAAGGAGCCCTTTTGATCAAATCAAAAGGAAGAACCTGAAGAAGAGGTAATGATTTCACCACCCTTTTCCAAGTTCATTTCTTCTTCCACTTCTTCTTCCTTTGTTGTTACCATTCTAAAATAATAACTCCAGTATCATATAAATACTGTGATGTTATTATAAATATGGTACAACCATATTCAGTATTCTATCCACCCTTTGAATAACATGTCACCATACGTGCGTACGTACGGCTCACCGTCTCCACGTCGTGGTGTAATTGTTATTCAATATGATATTATTTGGATGGGTATAATAATGATGTTTAACTCAAGTAAATAATAAATATAACATGTTAATGATTCTGTATATATGATATACCATCCATTTATATATTATTTTAATATCAAAATAATGATATTGTCGCTCGTGCGTATGTACGGACTACCGTCTCCACGAACACGATGAGATTCATTCTCCATCGTATCCATTCAAGTATAATTATCATTTGATGATTTAAAAAATGATGTCTAAGGACTTGATATCATTCTGTATATGAATAATATACAACCTATTCTTTATAAACATGTCTTACGTAACAAAACATATAAAAGAAAACAAGTATGTTAACACCCGAAACAACGATAATACTAAGATATTATTATCAAATCAATATTAAAAGATCATATATGATATAATATTAATGTATATGATACTTGTATAATTTAATAACAATTATTTCACCATTATACAGGAGTTTAACCTACCCCAACCAAGGAAAAGTACAAGGTAAGGGTTATTTCACAATCTCTTCATTATCTGAGGTTGTTTATATGTAATAATCTACTGGGATCTCTTTATCATCCACATCCATGTTTCTTCAAAATGTATTTCAAAACATTTTTATTATTTACAAGAATATGGGTTAAAGTAATTTATAGCCTTGTTTGACTTTTTATAAGAGTAATCTTTCCATCGTTTTCAAAACATGGTCCTTTTTATCCTTTTCGACGGAATTAAGGTAAGAATGTTTTTTTTAACTTATACGGCGAGTGCAGTTATTTTCTACCATTATAAAATCTTCAAATTTTTCCTTACAAGATTATAAGAATATTTTCAAGAAAATGTTTTATTTTATATGGCTCTTAAATGATTTCAAAAATAGAAAGATATATTTCTCCAAAAAGAGTTTTGATTTCATCTATGTCAACATCCTTTGATGGATTTTACGCTTATTTGAAGTTGATTTATTATGATACAAAACTCCTATATTGTATTGAAGGATTTGTGATATGCTTGACTGTGGATGTGCTATTTTTATACCATTCATAGTTTATGGTGAAATTATTGAAATTTCGTATGCTAGTTTTAATATGAATGTTTATGTTATGTATAAACCTTTTCATATGGGAATGCATTGGACTTAATATGTGACGGGTGGAGCCCGCTATATCTCCTCGATGCATCGGTAGGTCTCATGAGACAAAATTGTGTCTTGGAACAAGGCCTTGACAAAATATTATTTGTAGTCTTGGCACGAAGCCGTGGCTATGTGGTTATGATAGTCTGGCATTATGCATTCCAACATTATGAAAGTGGTTAGTGATTTTTCATGTGATTATTCGATTAGTAGAATATCCATGTGAATGAGTAAATGGAATTATTTCATTTTACTTTTGCCATACTATGTTGAAGTTCAAGGTTAAAAGGCTTTTTTTTAGTTATACATAGCCTTAAATGTTTATTCTTATTTATGAAAGTTTCTGGTATATTGTTATCCTTACTGGGCATTTGAGCTCACCCCTTTTCTATGTTTTATTTTTCCCAGGATGTGAAGAAGTAAGTTATGAATGACCTGTAGGGATATTATGAGGGGATAATAGTGTGTAATGTGGAGACATTATGTTGTTGTAGTAGTTTTTCAATTTATGATGTAATGTAAATCTTATGAATATATCTAGTGTTTCCAAGGCTACTAAACCAATCGGTCTTTCGAGATTTCATCTTTCTTGTGATCATGCCAATGTTATGTAATAATGCACCGACTCTGGGTAACGAGGGTCGGGGCATTACAGTTGGTATCAGAGTAAGTTTAGTAAAAACCTTGGAAGCTATATTTAGATAAACTCTTATTAGAGAACGTAGACCTAAGATGAACTTTGAGGATTAGTGTAGAAGAACTTCCTAGAATTTTGGTATTGTAGAGATTTTGTGAGTTTTCCGAGCAATACATCCTTGTCTGGATACGAGTAGATAGAGGCGGCTCTGGCATAGATGTACCAAGGGGTATAACCCGAAAACACCGCTTTGAGCTAGACTCGAACGGGAACTGGTGCACGACAACGGGCCTTACTGCACTCTTGGTTACGACACTCCCGGGGGATATGCTTAGGATAATTCTCATTTTCTTTACAAACCATTATGAAGAGTTTATGAGTATATACATCCTCAAAGGAGACATTTTTATGATTATGGATTATATCCATAAATAGTTCAATTTATGTTAAGTGTTTTATAAGTATGGGATTATGTATTTTGATTCATAAACTGATCTAGTGTATGTCATTGTTTAGAAATGGCGCCCAGTAGAAGGAATGAGAATTCCAGAAATGCACATGATCCAAAGAGAAGGAAGGATCATATATTTCATGGTATTAAGATAGAATTTATAAGAGAAATAGTCTCCCATGTATTATCATCATATGAAGAAATAATATCATGTGTTGATAAGATAAGTAAAGAGTTTACTGAGTCATATGGCTTTGAAGGGAAGCAAGAGAAGAAAAGGATGGAAGAGAGAAAGATGGATAAAGGGAAGAGGGAAAAGAAGAATTTTCCCATATGTGGTAACTGTGGAAAGAAACACCCTGGAACTTGCCTGAAAGGAATGAGAGTTTGTTATAAGTGTGGAGGAAAAGGGCACAAAGTACGTGACTGCAAGGGTAAGAAAATGGTTTTAAATGTAGAATGCTTCATTTGCAAGGAGTTTGGACACTATGAAAACCTATGTCCCAGTCATCAGACTATGCCACAAATGATGTTATTGGATAATAATCAAGTTATGATACTACCACAGATTAAGAGGAATAATTATAGTTCTTAAGTATATTATGTCAATTGAGTGTTGTATCAACAATGTACTTGTTATAATAAATATGGAGTATATAAGGATTGTACTGCAATACTATTTCATTAAGGACTTGAGATTGTGTGGAACAAAGAAAAGTGACTCAATAGCAGGATAATTTTTTGGAAAATATATGGTTGAGAGAATGATAAATCATAATATAGTTCTGATATTGAGGTAGTGATTTTAGAATAATACATGATTTATTTGGATAAATTATATTGGATATTCTTGAATACCTTGAAGCTGATTAATGATTTGTATATTCCATCATTGTTGGGGTTTAAAACAATTTTGGATTGATGAAGTATATCCAGCCTTCTATATGGAATAAGGGATCATGAATGTAATCAATAAGGAATATGGTAATTCAGGATGTTTCAGTGTATTAAAAGAATACATGATAATGGTATTCATATGCTATTATGGGGTAAACAGATCTACATTATGTTTACCTTCCTTATAAATGTTGGACTGTGAGTTTGGACAGAATTATTTTGGATAGTTCTAGTTTGGATTATTTTGGATTGCCATAAAAGGACAACCCGAAGGTCGGGCGTCAACCCATCGCGTCCGGCAAGGCCGCGAGACTTGAACCCGCAACCGAAGGGCGACAAGGGTGTATCACCTACCACTGGCCCACGAGATGTCCTGGATTAAATAATTTAGTTTTTATTAAAACACCTTGTAGATGAATTATAAATTCATTTATTTTGGAACCCTATATTAATAGTGTAAATAAAAATTTTTTACTTTCTATTATCTTTTAGAGTGAAAAATGAGTTTCTGGTAGAAATTTATTAATGGATAAAACTCTAATTATAAAGTAAGTATATCTCCTCATGATCTTATCCAATCTCATAAATAAATTCCTCAACATTAAGAAAAGGAACTTAGAACAAAAATGATGTCGTAGATGGTACCTTAAATCATCACTAATTTATGGCTTTGGGATTGTTGGCCTTTTCATAGCCATGTTCTCTACCACTCTCCATCAGATAATTGATGGTTAGATTTTTCTTCCATATCCATATTTTCTTACATGGAACCCTAGTATGTGTTATTTTCGGTAATCTTCATACTTTCCACTCTTTAGTTTAAATAGAGGCCTCATTAATTCAATTTTCGATGTGGGATTTCAACTAAGATATTTTGAAACGTCAAAAATCCGTTATCCTAATACCCTATGTTTTGTTGAACCGATGGTATTTCAAATCATCATAGATTGATGAATTTAAGGACCTCAATTTTACACTTGTTTGTGATTGATGACCTCAATCACTACCTATAAATATTTACGTTTTTCCTCCAATTATATGTCTCTAATTGCCACCAATGTTCTCCTAATCGAGATCATAATTTGGTGGTGACCCTTTGATTTCTCTTTTCCTCATATTAAGACTAAATTTTAGTAACCCAATTTGCGTTGTGAGTTTTCCCACAAATATATTTTCTATTTTCAACCTTTTATTTTCGAAGAACAATTTCAAATTGCGAGGACGCAATTTATTGAAGGAGGGGAGAATGTAACACCCCAAGAATTCATAGTGTGTTATTTCTTCAAAATAATTCAATAACTTGCACTACACGCAACACCGAGTTCAATTGCACCATGACTTACCAAAAATCCATTCAAAAGAGGTTATGAATAGTATTAACTAAATTTTAAACTTTATATAATCCTTATAATTTTAGAATCCATATTATGAGTATCTTAGACATAATGCAAGAACAAATTCATTTTTTGTATTGAACTTTTATCAACTTTTAATAGTGAACCCGTTTTAAATAAAATATTTTAAACTTTTTGACTAAATGGGGACATCAAAAATTTAAAATGAAACATCTCAAGCTTCCACTATACGCTTTCTTTGAATAATACAGTAGTATGTGTTGTATGCAATTTCGAGTTTTAACACACACCACAACCAATCAAACTAGCCCTTATGAATAGTAATACCTACCTTTTAAAATTTTAGAAATTTTTTCTCTCAAAATGGACAACATTTTTGGATTCGGAGTATCTAATTTATCCTAAGGTGAAATTTTGGTACTTTTCGGATAACATTCATATTTTGATGAATAGTGAAAATTACTAAATTTTAATTAAAACAACTTTTTTAATCAAAATAATTAATAGTGATAAATTATGAATTTGAGTGGTTTTAAAGTATATTTATAATATATTTTTACCATTTAATATAATTTTGGTCATTGAAAATAATTTTACAATTAAACTGAACATAAACAAATGTCAATCTTTTGATAGTTATTATCTCTTAAAAACACGCTTTTTGTTTTGACAGCGGGAATTAATTTTAAATTAATTTCTGCCACTTCGGTGTTTTGAATTTATAAAAATGGATTCCATATTTGGAATCAGGATGTTCAAATTTTGTAAATAGATAACTTTTATTTTTAGACATTTTGAATAATTACTGCGGTAAATATTTTATTTACCATGGTTAAGGGTAAATCCGGTAAATATGGGTTAAAAAATAATATTATATTAATACTAAATTACCCTAAAACGTGTCCTTGCCTTATTGGTTGATACATGTTCGACCATAGGCATCTTTGGGTCGATTTGGGGACCCCATGGTGCCACTTGTAGGTGATAGGGACACTTTATTTTAATTAAGTTAAAATGAATACAAAAATGACACAAGCATATATCTTTTAGAAAAACAATTATTACATAGGGTTATATATGTTGGATTTTATATTATAAATATTAATTACAAATATAAAAAGATTTCCTACATAATGATATTTTATTTATATTTTTTAGACCTTAAATTATTTAATTTATTTAGGACACAATGATGATGTAGTAATTACTATAATAGTGAAAAATTAAACTAATTGATATTATAAATACCCAAATTAATATAATATAAAACTTTTAATGAATTAAACTAATTTTATAGGATAATATGATATATTAGGATTTATTTAATTGACTGTGTTCGAAGTAATCAATCTTTTATGAGTTTCAAAAAAATCAACTATTGAATAGTGTCAAAATTGACATAAAAGAGTTCTTAAAACAAATATTATATTATTAATTGAATTTAAATTCCTAAAAATCTAAGGTTCTGCCAAGAGACTTATATCATGATAGGTTCATCATTAATGGACCACCTGGCGGTTTCTTGGATGTATATAGTAAGTTTATTAACCATATTATATAAAAATACAAAGAGACATTGTAAAAGTGAAACTAATTAACTTAGAGTTAATACTTAAAGATAAGGTTAATATAAGTACCCAAACCTGTCTAAATTCTATTGGTTGAGTTGTTTTCGACCTATCCCCACCTTAACATTTAAATAATCAACATTGGAGCCATTGGAAACCGAATATGAATTTATTATAAACTAATATCTCTAGCTTTTCCAAAGGTGCCCCTCACCCCTCTTATAAAAGGGCACTCCTCCTTCTCATTTATTCACACCTTCAAAGACTTTTGGTTCGCCCAACCTCTTCCCAAATACTCTCCCAACATCCCTAACTACAACCTAGAGGCCTTAGTTTGATCAGAAAGCCAACCTAAGGAGCCCTTTTGATCAAATCAAAAGGAAGAACCCGAAGAAGAGGTAATGATTTCACCACCCTTTTCCAAGTTCATTTCTTCTTCCACTTCTTCTTCCTTTGTTGTTACCATTCTAAAATAATAACTCCAGTATCATATATATACTGTGATGTTATTATAAATATGGTACAACCATATTCAGTATTCTATCCACCCTTTTAATAACATGTCACCATACGTGCGTACGTACGGCTTACCGTCTCCACGTCGTGGTGTAATTGTTATTCAATATAATATTATTTGGATGGGTATAATAATGATGTTTAACTCAAGTAAATAATAAATATAACATGTTAATTATTCTGTATATATGATATACCATCCATTTATATATTATTTTAATATCAAAAGAATGATATTGTCGCTCGTGCGTACGTACGGACTATCGTCTCCACGAACGCGATGAGATTCATTCTCCATCATATCCATTCAAGTATAATTATCATTTGATGATTTAAAAAATGATTTTTAAGGACATGATATAATTCTGGATATGAATAATATACAACCTATCCTTTATAAACATGTCTTATGTAACAAAACATATAAAATAAAACAAGTAAGTTAACACCCGAAACAACGATAATACTAAGATATTATTATCAAATCAATATTAAAAGATCATATATGATATCATATTAATGTATATGATTCTTGTATAATTTAATAACAATTATTTCACCATTATACAGGAGGTTAACCTACCCCAACCAAGGAAAAGTACAAGGTAAGGGTTATTTCACAATCTCTTCATTATCCGAGGTTGTTTATATGTAATAATCTACTGGGATCTCTTTATCATCCACATAAATGTTTCTTCAAAATGTATTTCAAAACATTTTTATTATTTACAAGAATATGGGTTAAAGTCATTTATACCCTTGTATGACTTTTTATAAGAGGAATCTTTCCATCATTTTCAAAACAAGGTCCTTTTTAACCTTTTCGACAGAATTAAGGTAAGAATGTTTTTTTAACTTATACGACGAGTGCGGTTATTTTCTGCCGTTATAAAATCATCAACGATTTCCTTACAAGATTATAAGAATATTTTCAAGAAAATGTTTTATTTTATATGGCTCTTAAATGATTTCAAAAATAGAAAGAGATATTTCTCCAAAAAGTGTTTTGATTTCATCTATGTCAACATCCTTTGACGGATTTTACGCTTATTTGAAGTTGATTTATTATGATACAAAACTCCTATATTGTATTGATGGTTTTGTGATATGTTTGACTGTGGATGCGCTATTTTTATACCATTCATAGTTTATGGTGAAATTATTGACATTTCGTATGCTAGTTTTAATACGAATGTTTATGTTATGTTTAAACCTTTTCATATGGGAATACATTGGACTTAATATGTAACGGGTGGAGCCCGCTATAGCTCCTCGATACATCGGTAGGTCTCATGAGACAAACTAGTGTCTTGGCACAAGGCCTTCACAAAATCTTATTTGTAGTCTTGGCACGAGGCCTTGGCTCTGTGTTTATGATAGTCTGGCATTATGCATTCCAACATTATGAAAGTGGTTAGTGATTTTGCATGTGATTATTCAATTAGTAGAATATCCATGTGAATGAGTAAATGGCATTATTTCATTTTACTTTTTCCATACTATGTTGAAGTTCAAGTTTAAAAGGCTTTTGTTTTAGTTATACACAGCCTTAAATGTTTATTCTTATTTATGAAAGTTTCCGGTATATTGTTATCCTTACTGGGCATTTGAGCTCACCCCTTTTCTATGTTTTATTTTTCCCAGGATGTGAAGAAGTAAGTTATGAATGACCTGCAGGGATATTATGAGGGGATAATACTGTGGACTGTGTAGACATTATGTTGTTGTAGTAGTTTTTCAATTTATGATGTAATGTAAAACTTATGAATATATCTACTCATTCCAAGGCTACTAAACCAATCGGTCTTTCGAGATTTGATCTTTCTTGTGATCATGCCAATGTTATGTAATAATGCACCGACTCTGGGTAACTAGGGTCGGGGCGTTACAATATATAGAACATTTTCATAATGTTTCAAGAGAATATGAGTGTGTTTTATTGGTTTGGAGTTTGTAGAATGTGTTTTGAACAAAAATATCAATTTTAAATATAAATTTATACTTTTGATCACACTACAAACACAATGTGTCAAATTTTCATGTATTTGATTCTTATACATCATGAATAATTAATGGATCACTTTTATATGGTTTCAAGACAATTTGATGTATTTAGGGTGGCACCTGAGTGGTAAACCCTAAAATACTCTATCCAAAAGACCCATGATAAAAAACAAAGAATGTTATAATTTTCCAGGGTATGGTAGAAGATATTCCAGTAGTATTGTTCACCTAATTTTGTCCATTATGTCCAAATTTGGGCTTTTGGTATATAGGATCTTCAGTCCATTATTTGGCATCTGATAAAAATATCTTAATGCCTTTTACGATATAAAGAAGCGTAGTGCCTGGCTAAGTAGATAAAACCCATGTTTATGGATCGGATTAGAATAAATCACTATGTGGATCTAACTAAACATGGAACTAATTGATGGATATGGAATACATTCCATTACCCCATATATCAGCACATGGGAACTTCTAGATGATAATGGCACCTAATGGATGAGATGATGAAAACCTAGAGTGGAATAGGGGATGGGTTCGTCCACTATAGTCAATGTTAAATATATTGTAAAGAGCATGTTACCTTGGGCCTCTAGGTTATATAAATTAGGATATGTTCCTTTGGACCTCTGGGTCATGATAGGTTTCCCCTAAACCTAATTAAAAAGGATATTATCCACATGCCAAAATTTGATTCCATCGTTACATTCCTTCTATACATACAATCCAAGTGTGTTTTATTGCTTTTCAATGTGCGATGGATTATTTGACCTAAAATATCACTTTTAAAACTAAAAAATTCACATAGAGTGATACTGGTAACATCATGTGTTAAATTGATATGTAGTTGATTCCTACACATCAAAATACATTTATGGGGAAATTTCCAAAAGTATTAAGCTAATATTTTCAAATTTTATAATATTATTATATTTAAATCATGAAGAATGTAGTCATAGATTTTATTAAGTACCCAAAAAATATTAGAGAAATGTTTTTACAACTTTACTTTATAAATATCATTAAAAATAAAACTTGTCTCACTATATTTCTATTAAAATGAACTGGACCAAAAAGGGCATTCATTGTATCACTACTAAACATAAAAAATATATTAAATAACAAACATTTCACTAGAGATAAAATTAAATTTTACATAAGCACATTGTCATTATTGAATCCTTTATTGATAATTTTTTTGTATCCAATCATTATGTTCCTATAAATTGGAAAAAATAATTGTATACAGTGTTCCAGTTCAATCTTTATATCTAAAATAATTTCCCCTTTTGATAAAAAATTAATTTTAACTAATCATTCCTTCTTTATAATTCTAGGTTCTTCTCCATGGAAATGATTTTATCCTCCAATATGGATCCTCTTAACTATATAAAGGCCTTTTTTCACTTGATTGGAAAAAAAATTCTTAGAGTAAAACGAGCAGGAAGTCACCTATTTATGATCTTTGTAATAAAATAACTGAATATAAAGTAGATAAATTTATGAGTAAATTAACTAAATAAGCATAATATAATCCAACTCTTCATGAAATCCTTGAAATAACCAAAATTATAAATTTTATATAAAATCATATTTTTAGGATGTTTGCAAATATTATAACATAATTTTAATCTTTCAACTCATTTCTAAACAAATATAAATCCTCTTTTGAAAATTTATTTTGATTACAGTCTTCATAATACAAGAAAAAAATAAATAAACAAACAATAAATAAATATCATAAATAAAAATATAAATTTAATCATAAATACCACATCAGGGTTTTTATTCTATTTATGGATTATGAAATATATCATAAATTTAAAAATGTAATATCCATAATAATTATCATTACGATGTTCTAGACACAATATTAGTATTGGAAAAGATGCTTAATCTGTTTTGATATATGTTTTGATATTGAAATCTTATTATATATAACCTAGTACGTATCCATTTTTGTAATTGAAGTGCCCAGATCAGTGTGAATCACTGAGAGGGGGAGGGGGTGAATCAGTGATCCCTTAAAACTTTTTTACTAATTGATTCTTAATCAATTAAACCTCTATGGCTGGTTAAAGCCTCGATCCACTCTTCTTGTATCTCTCAACCTTTCCCGGATAATGCAGTAATGAAAAGGCACAGGACACAAGGATTTACAAGGTTCGGCACCAAAGGCCTACATCCTTGCCATGCTCTCTCAGCATGGATTCTCCCATTATAATCTGTTAGTATTACAATGGTTGATACAGAGTCCCACTGTATCTCTCCTGAGTCCCACAGGAGGGTCTTTATACTGCGTCCCACAGTGTTACCAGAGTCCCACTGGCCTGCTCCAGAATCCCACTGAAGACTTCTTCTCCCTGAGTCCCACAGGGTCTTCTCCTGGCTCCTCGAGTCACACGAGTAGCTCTTCTTCTCTTTAAGCTTCTTCAAGTATCCTCAGCAGTCTGGGATAAAGTCTGCTGGCCTTGCTCTGTACCTCTGATCACTTGAGTTGATCAGGTCTTCTCGTCTTGCTCAGGCTTTATCACCTTCTTCTAAGGATGACCTGGCCTTCTCTCTAATTACTGAATACACAGACAAATAATATCTTTAACTTCAGTCTGGTCCAGTCTCAGTCCTGGTCTTGGACAACTCAAATGCACACCACTGATTTGGCTCTATTCACGTGTGCACGTGCATGCATGCATGCATGCACTTCTCCTGTCCTCTTCTTGGTGCAGTAGACCCACAGAGGGTGTAATCATTTATAGCACACACCTTTTCGAACTTCACACACTTTATCCAATTTGTTTACACACTTAGAGTGTGTTCTACTTTAGTGTGGATGTCCTCCTTTCAACTTCTTCTAAGTGTGTTCACTTTTAGTGCACACCTAGGTTCGGCCTCCTTTGTCACTTGTTCATGTACACATAAATTGTTCTTTGTTTTGCACACACTTGACTTTGGCCTCTTCCCTCTTCTTGTTGCACACCCTTAACCCGTAGGTTGTTCTTCAATTATGTACACACAAAATGTGTCTTCACTTGGTGCACACACAAGGTCACAACCCTCGGCCTCTTCAAATGCACACACGGTCAAGTGTGCTCTTCCTCCTCACTTAGCACACACAAATAATATTCTTTTAGCACACACTTGATCTTGGCCTACTCCTTTATTCTTGCACACATTTGGGCCGTAGGTGGTTCTTCAAGTTTGCACACACACGCAAATGTGTGGTCTTCACTTCACCCACTTGCACACACAAGGCATGCCTCGACCTCCTCCTTATGCACACACACGGCCACGGCGTGGGTGTTTTCACCTTTTAACACACACACACTTGGTGTGTAATTCTCATCACCCGAATTCAAACAAGGCGTGCAAGGGCTTGATAAGCCGTGGCCTTCTCTTCTTCAACAGCACACACACGAGGCAAGGCCTCGGTCTTCACCTAGCCTTCGGGCGCGCAAGGTGTACGGCACAGGGGCGCGCAAGACCTCCTACCCGCGGGGCGCGCAAGTGCAACACCCGCGGGGTCTTCCTCTTGCCGCGCAAGGATGCGGGCAAAGAGGGAACAAGCCTCGGGCGCGCAAGAATGCTGCGGCCACGAGCTCTTCCTGCCACGCAGAGTGCGCGCAAGGGACTCAGCCGCGCAAATACCTTGCGCGGGGCTTCAACTTCGCGAGGCAAAGGCACACGCGGATCAACAGATCTTCAATGAAAACATCAGCAAGCAATCCAAGTGCTCGGGCTCTCTTTTTATAGGCGAGAAACGCCTCAAATCTTCCGCGTGGGATAACTTCAATCCCGAAGATTTCGCATCTTTGAAATCTTTCCAATCTTTATTTTCTTTCCACTGTTTCAACGCGGGTTCTCCCCTTTTTATTCGGGTTCCTCCACGTGCATGCGACTTAGAACGCATGCACGGACTTCGTCTCTTTTATCCCATGCAAAGGCACGAACCCTCAAGGCCTCGGCAACTTCGTTTGCCTCGTCCTCGACCGAAATTCTCCATCTGTTGCATGCATGCCTTTTTTATTGCATGATCGTGTTCGTGGAGGCCAGACGATCTCAATGGAGGCTTCGGATTCAGAAACGATGGCCGGGAACTCAAGATAGGTCGTCGGGTTGCTCCTGGTTCAGCGGCTGCTCGCGGGGAGCTTCGGCTGAGCTCGAGGTAGAAGATGGACTCAGCACCGTTGGATGCGGTGATCAAAACTCCTCGGACGGCCTGGATCAGGAGATCTCGCGCGGGATGCGATGAGCGGCTGTGATCAGCCGCGCGATGAGTCGGACGGCCGGGATTCCTTCCGCGGGAAAAATCCGCGTCTCACATCGAAGCCGCGGCCGGTTTTCTCGCGGCTTATCAAATAAGCGCTGGGGGAAAGCGCTCAGTTGAACTTTCCCCCTCCCGGTGCCGCCCCGCACCGGGTTCTCTCTGCAGGCGCGCTCTGCGCCCACTCTGCCTCCTGCGGGCGCGCTTCAAGCGCCCACTATGCTCCCTGCGCTCCTCCGGGCGTGCCCCTGGCGCCCTTGCGGTGTCCTTGGGTGCGCCCTGCCGCCCTGGCTCGCCCCACGGGGTTCCCCCGGGCGTGGTGCCCTAGTGCCCATGCCTTGGGGTTGAACCCCCCAAGGTGCCTCGGCTGGCCTAATTTTTTGGCAAAGTCTTCAAATAAGACTTTGTAAAAACAAAGTCCTCCTCTATGTAAAACATGCCAAGTGCCAAGCCACTTCTTCCATTCTTCTTCTCAATTTCTTCCCTTCTCTACTTCTTAAGAATTCCTTAATCCTCCTCAACATATAATCTTCACTTAGGATATGGAATTCAAAAGGTTTCTTCATCTTCAACCGAGCTCCTGAATCAAATATTTCTTCAATAAACTTCATTGATCTAATCAGAGATCAATTGGAACATATTCTGATTCACATGCACTAAGTGATAGTGCATGGACTTCTTTAGCTCACTTCATCCACTTAGAAGTTGTGGATGGCTCTCTTCAACTCCTCATGCATTGTGAAGACAATGCATGGTCTTCTAATGCTTGTTGTGATACGAGCACGAGGGAGCCTTCGGCTTCGAAAATGGTGGCCACACTGAAATGTCACAACAAGCATTGTGAAGACAATGCATGGTCTTCTAATGCTTGTTGTGACATTGTATCCAGTTGATACAAGTTCTTGGAACTTTAAAGATCAGTTCAACAATCGTCTGATTTACATGGAGAATGTTTCAACCATATTCTCCAATGCCACTTAGTGAATCTCCTAAGTGACACTCCTCTAAGTTCCATGGCCATTCTCCTTCACCACCAACACCATCACAACCTTTTTCATTCACATCTTGACAATCCTTGACTTCCATTCATTGTAAGACAACAACATGCCTCATTGACAACCTCATTGACAACAAATGCAACACAATGCACTTCAATCTCCCCCTTTGTATTTGTTGTCAATACACTCCTTCAGCACATACTCATGGGTCAATATGTGTGCCAATATTTTCTCCCCCTTATTGGCAATCAAATGCAAAGGTGTGGTGTGGTTCTGTTTCAAAAATCTCTTCCTCCCTTTGAAAAGTATTTTCTTGAAAAACACTGAGAGAGGGATGATGTCACATGTTCTCTTTAGCAAAGAACCTTTAGTAAATCAGCTCTAAGTCTACTTGGGCTAACCCGGTGTAGAAAACAAGAGTGATGTAACCAAGGAACTCAATGCTGTCCAACATTCACTATACATGTGAGATCATGCTTAGGGGATTGAAATTTTTCAGATATAACAATGAATTTGCTAAATCCTGCACAACTTCACAAAACTTATTAGAAAGTTCAGGTGCAAAGATAAAGCTCCCCCTTTCATCCATTTGTCTTCAATCCATACTCCCCCTTAATTGACATGATAAACTCAATTAAGAAACAAGGGATGAAAGCATGATTGGAATACCTTCACTTTCTCAAGATGATATTAATTTTAGAACATCATCTTCTCCAGATTGGCTCCCCCTCAAGGGATGCACTCCATTCCTTCCAAACCATCCTCCAGTTGAGAATGATCATCATCTTCAATTCCCTGCATTGTTAGCACATGTAAATACCAATGTATAAGGGAATAAGATGGAACCTCCTTGGTTCATCAATGTGAACAACAAGGTTGAGAAGATTCTCTCAACCGAGATGTCCCATTTTCACCAGTCTTCACACTTGCACATTTGATCTTCATTGATGATTGTGCTGGTGTGGTTCTCAAAACATCTTCATGTGAAATATTTTTCTTCCCTCTTTCCTTAGCAATTGCCAGAACGTCATCTTCAGCTCTTTTCAGATCTTTGGCAAGTTGCAACTGATTTGGCCATATGACTAGTAAGTCACTTGGAAGTGTGGCCTCAGTTTTGGAAATTCCACATGGTTCCTTTGATGCTGTCAAGCTACCTCTCTTAGGCAACTTGTTTTCAATCAATCCCTTCTGCTTCTTCTAGATTGATTGTCTGTTTGAGTCCAGTCTGCCTATATTGAATTTCATGGCTTCTTTACAAAGATCCATGATATGTCCTTTCTTTCCACAGTAGAAGCATGTCTTCTTGGTGGTCCTACTGGATGACTCACCCTTCTTGGACTTAGACTCCAAGGTCTTCTCTTCCTTTTTCATAACCTTCTTGGGAGCATTGTCACCTTTCATCTTGCTTCCCAAGGATTCTCTCTGAGCCAGGTTCTGTGATCTTTTCTTCTTTTGACCTCTGATACCAATTGAAGTGCCCAGATCAGTGTGAATCACTGAGAGGGGGAGGGGGTGAATCAGTGATCCCTTAAAAATTTTTTACTAATTGATTCTTAATCAATTAACCCTCTATGGCTGGTTAAAGCCTCGATCCACTCTTCTTGTATCTCTCAACCTTTCCCGGATAATGCAGTAATGAAAAGGCACAGGACACAAGGATTTACAAGGTTCGGCACCAAAGGCCTACATCCTTGCCATGCTCTCTCAGCATGGATTCTCCCATTATAATCTGTTAGTATTACAATGGTTGATACAGAGTCCCACTGTATCTCTCCTGAGTCCCACAGGAGGGTCTTTATACTGCGTCCCACAGTGTTACCAGAGTCCCACTGGCCTGCTCCAGAATCCCACTGAAGACTTCTTCTCCATGAGTCCCACAGGGTCTTCTCCTGGCTCCTCGAGTCACACGAGTAGCTCTTCTTCTCTTTAAGCTTATTCAAGTATCCTCAGCAGTCTGGGATAAAGACTGCTGGCCTTGCTCTGTACCTCTGATCACTTGAGTTGATCAGGTCTTCTCGTCTTGCTCAGGCTTTATCACCTTCTTCTAAGGATGACCTGGCCTTCTCTCTAATTACTGAATACTCAGACAAATAATATCTTTAACTTCAGTCTGGTCCAGTCTCAGTCCTGGTCTTGGACAACTCAAATGCACACCACTGATTTGGCTCTATTCACGTGTGCACGTGCATGCATGCATGCATGCACTTCTCCTGTCCTCTTCTTGGTGCAGTAGACCCACAGAGGGTGTAATCATTTATAGCACACACCTTTTCGAACTTCACACACTTTATCCAATTTGTTTACACACTTAGAGTGTGTTCTACTTTAGTGTGGATGTCCTCCTTTCAACTTCTTCTAAGTGTGTTCACTTTTAGTGCACACCTAGGTTCGGCCTCCTTTGTCACTTGTTCATGTACACATAAATTGTTCTTTGTTTTGCACACACTTGACTTTGGCCTCTTCCCTCTTCTTGTTGCACACCCTTAACCCGTAGGTTGTTCTTCAATTATGTACACACAAAATGTGTCTTCACTTGGTGCACACACAAGGTCACAACCCTCGGCCTCTTCAAATGCACACACGGTCAAGTGTGCTCTTCCTCCTCACTTAGCACACACAAATAATATTCTTTTAGCACACACTTGATCTTGGCCTACTCCTTTATTCTTGCACACATTTGGGCCATAGGTGGTTCTTCAAGTTTGCACACACACGCAAATGTGTGGTCTTCACTTCACCCACTTGCACACACAAGGCATGCCTCGACCTCCTCCTTATGCACACACACAGCCACGGCGTGGGTGTTTTCACCTTTTAACACACACACACTTGGTGTGTAATTCTCATCACCCGAATTCAAACAAGGCGTGCAAGGGCTTGATAAGCCGTGGCCTTCTCTTCTTCAACAGCACACACACGAGGCAAGGCCTCGGTCTTCACCTAGCCTTCGGGCGCGCAAGGTGTACGGCACAGGGGCGCGCAAGACCTCCTACCCGCGGGGCGCGCAAGTGCAACACCCGCGGGGTCTTCCTCTTGCCGCGCAAGGATGCGGGCAAAGAGGGAACAAGCCTCGGGCGCGCAAGAATGCTGCGGCCACGAGCTCTTCCTGCCACGCAGAGTGCGCGCAAGGGACTCAGCTGCGCAAATACCTTGCGCGGGGCTTCAACTTCGCGAGGCAAAGGCACACGCGGATCAACAGATCTTCAATGAAAACATCAGCAAGCAATCCAAGTGCTCGGGCTCTCTTTTTATAGGCGAGAAACGCCTCAAATCTTCCGCGTGGGATAACTTCAATCCCGAAGATTTCGCATCTTTGAAATCTTTCCAATCTTTATTTTCTTTCCACTGTTTCAACGCGGGTTCTCCCCTTTTTATTCGGGTTCCTCCACGTGCATGCGACTTAGAACGCATGCACGGACTTCGTCTCTTTTATCCCATGCAAAGGCACGAACCCTCAAGGCCTCGACAACTTCGTTTGCCTCGGCCTCGACCGAAATTCTCCATCTGTTGCATGCATGCCTTTTTTATTGCATGATCGTGTTCGTGGAGGCCAGACGATCTCAATGGAGGCTTCGGATTCAGAAACGATGGCCGGGAACTCAAGATAGGTCGTCGGGTTGCTCCTGGTTCAGCGGCTGCTCGCGGGGAGCTTCGGCTGAGCTCGAGGTAGAAGATGGACTCAGCACCGTTGGATGCGGTGATCAAAACTCCTCGGACGGCCTGGATCAGGAGATCTCGCGCGGGATGCGATGAGCGGCTGTGATCAGCCGCGCGATGAGTCGGACGGCCGGGATTCCTTCCGCGGGGAAAATCCGCGTCCCACATCGAAGCCGCGGCCGGTTTTCTCGCGGCTTATCAAATAAGCGCTGGGGGAAAGCGCTCAGTTGAACTTTCCCCCTCCCGGTGCCGCCCCGCACCGGGTTCTCTCTGCGGGCGCGCTCTGCGCCCACTCTGCCTCCTGCGGGCGCGCTTCAAGCGCCCACTATGCTCCCTGCGCTCCTCCGGGCGTGCCCCTGGCGCCCTTGCGGTGTCCTTGGGTGCGCCCTGCCGCCCTGGCTCGCCCCACGGGGTTCCCCCGGGCGTGGTGCCCTAGTGCCCATGCCTTGGGGTTGAACCCCCCAAGGTGCCTCGGCTGGCCTATTTTTTTGGCAAAGTCTTCAAATAAGACTTTGTAAAAACAAAGTCCTCCTCTATGTAAAACATGCCAAGTGCCAAGCCACTTCTTCCATTCTTCTTCTCAATTTCTTCCCTTCTCTACTTCTTAAGAATTCCTTAATCCTCCTCAACATATAATCTTCACTTAGGATATGGAATTCAAAAGGTTTCTTCATCTTCAACCGAGCTCCTGAATCAAATATTTCTTCAATAAACTTCATTGATCTAATCAGAGATCAATTGGAACATATTCTGATTCACATGCACTAAGTGATAGTGCATGGACTTCTTTAGCTCACTTCATCCACTTAGAAGTTGTGGATGGCTCTCTTCAACTCCTCGTGCATTGTGAAGACAATGCATGGTCTTCTAATGCTTGTTGTGATACGAGCACGAGGGAGCCTTCGGCTTCGAAAATGGTGGCCACACTGAAATGTCACAACAAGCATTGTGAAGACAATGCATGGTCTTCTAATGCTTGTTGTGACATTGTATCCAGTTGATACAAGTTCTTGGAACATTAAAGATCAGTTCAACAATCGTCTGATTTACATGGAGAATGTTTCAACCATATTCTCCAATGCCACTTAGTGAATCTCCTAAGTGACACTCCTCTAAGTTCCATGGCCATTATCCTTCACCACCAACACCATCACAACCTTTTTCATTCACATCTTGACAATCCTTGACTTCCATTCATTGTAAGACAACAACATGCCTCATTGACAACCTCATTGACAACAAATGCAACACAATGCACTTCAGTAATCCTATAGGATTATCATGCTCTCTGGTCATACTCATACAATAGTATTGATGATAATTAGACATTTTTCTATAATAATAATATTATCATTAAATCATAATATAAATTGTATTATTTGATGATTATTTGGTAAATATTTACTAAAATGAATTAAAAATTGATAAACTTCATCATTTGTCAATCATTAATTAGATATCTATGATTTGAATAAAAATAAATAAATCTATGAAGTATCTAAATTGATTACAATTAGAATCCATTACTTCTTAAGAAAAATCAATAAATAATGTAAGAAATGAAAATATGTTTTATATGATCATATTGTAGTGTTTTACCCCAATATTGTAGGTATTAAGAAGAGTGCGCCATGTATATGTTTTTTTAAAACCTTATATCCTATTTATGCACTATTATTATAATGTCACCTTCATTCAATGAATATTTATCTATAGAATGGATGTGAGGACTAAATCATCTTTGTTGAGGCGGTTTTCCATTCACATAGTACAAATATATATATATATATATATAATCAAAAATGATTATTAAGTAACATTAATTAAAAATTATATCATCTATTAGAAAAATGAATTCTAAAAACATATCTCATTCATTCATTCACAGTCGAGGATCCCATCCATACATGCTCAATAATATCATTTACACTTTCAATATAAAAAATTTATTGAATGGACACTAAAAATATTTGTTTTTAATAATCAATACATATTGCCTTTTTGTTTTGGATGGTCGTATCCCAAATAACATTTGATGGAATTAAATTTTATATTTGAATTGGTGGTGAATAGAAACTCTCAGAAGGTATTTTTGATTTATAGGTTGATCCATTTTAATTTTTTGATTAGAACGTCTATTTTCTCACCTGTTTATCTATGTGTAATGACATTCCTCAATTTATTCCTTTTTCATTAATTGCTAAAGGGTTTTTATAAAAAAAATTGTAAAGTTCATCTCTTTTTATCAGTAAGATTATTTACAAGATTAAATTTCCAATGTTACAATGTTCTAGAAAGTTTGAATTTGTGAACATCTAGATCATCAACGGGAATAAGTTTCTTAGTTATCACCTCAAGAGCTACATTATCCCTACTCTAATGTAAAATTTTTGAATTTTTTTTGTGTGTTGAATATCTCCTATGATAATTTATGATATACCCCTTGTGACAAGGTGATTGGTGGGTGTTGATAAATATATTTCAAAATCAATTTAACCTTGAAGAATTTTATTATAGGAATTATATATGTAACTATTTGATTCAAATTTCATAGAAAAATTAAAAAAAAATGAATACCTCTGGTAAGGTTGGCCTTTGAGGGGAATGAATAGCCTCAACACATTAGGGCTAGCTCTTCAAATTTTGTTTTTTGTGTTTTTTCTTCTCCTTGATTCATTATAATAACACTCTATAACAACTCCTTCAACCAATTATTTTATTATTATAGATATTAATGAGCATATATTTGTTCCTATGGGTCATTTATCTTCTTCTATTTATCTATCAGTGTCTTTGATTTTTAAAAATATACTGAAGGAGTCACTCTAAAACTTACACCTCTAATGCATCCATATTATTTTTGCAACATCAGGGCCACTGAAATTAATGGTTCATCAGGTACATTTAAGGATAATAAATATTTCTAAACTAGATAAAAAATATTATAAAATTAGTAGTCATTGTAATGTAATAATAATTTAATATTGAAATTTTTAAAGAATGATATACATACACATGATTCTGATATTGTTTTTGGATTTTTAGCTACCATTTTCCATCAGTTTTAACAATCCTCCTTTCATAGAATAATACATGGGTTTCAAGTTTATTGGTATTTTGATTCATTAATATACATATAACTAAAAGATCATAATTTTTTAATCACATCACAATTATTACTATAGATTTAAAATACATATTCTTATTATTCAGGTGAAATGTACCCCATACATGCTTTATAAATGAGGGTTATTGGTTTTGGAAGCCTTTTTTTTATTTTTATTCCATGGTAAATGTTTCATAAATAAAAAATTGTTAGTCATAGTGATTATTACATGTTTTTTAAGTAAAACATTTCCAATTATAATGTCCATAAAATAACACATCCTCTTGAAGACCAATAAACACATTCCTAGTTTCTTGGTTTATCATGTGTGCATAAATATGTGGTCTGTGGAAATTTATTTTCCACTAATATTACTATGATGATGCTTCATAATAATTGTCTTAAATATACTATGGAACTTTCTAGTGACCATGAATACAAATTTTTAATTACATCCATCTAATATAAATCCACTCTATAATAAATAATGAATATTAAATCATCCTTACATTATTTTAGATTTTATAAAAATTTGGGAAATTATATGATAATATATCCACAATATCACCCCAAATTAGTGCCTTAATCCCAGAAACAACATTGTGAAATAAATATATATTAATCGGTACAAGCATTTTAGTGGGGAACCAAATTTAAGGAATGCAAGTTGACTTGTCGGGGTCAGTAGGTAGGTTGTGTGCATTCTATAATATATTGAATTTTATGCCTTTTCATCTCAGGTTATTAATTTTTGTTAATACTATCACTCTATCACTCTGTTGTTTTTCTCATACATAGGTTGTTCACCTTCTACTACTTCCATTGTTTCAAAATTTTCAATATGGTATTCCTTGGGATTGGTATCATCAAAATGTTGAGAAACCTCATGTTCCATGAGATTGGGATAATCGACATGTGGAGAATCCAGTATCTACATATGTTTTTTAACATTTAATTTATAAAATTTAAATATTGTAATATAAAACTAATATTACTAGGAAATTCACTATATATTTATAAAATTAACTTGATTATTGAACTCTATTTTCCCCCATTAATGGTTGAAGATATTTTGACCCTATTAAGTTATCCAAATCCTTTAATTATTCCACATATGATATACAGGACATCGTCTATATTTATACCATTAAAAATGATTATTACATCTTAATGAAAGTGCATCCTCAGTGCAATTCACATTTGAACCTTTGGTAAATTTTTCTTGACAATAGAAAAATTTACAAGTTTTTATTTGTAGGATTAAGAATATAGAATAATTGCACAACCTAATATAACAGTATGAATTGTTCATCTAGGAAAACATCCATAATAAAATTCACTTTCATGAATACTAATTTTTTTATTTTAACAACACTTCTATTATCAACCATTTTTGTTTGAAAAATTGACACATGGAATGTCGTATAGTCCAACTCCCAAATTTTTTTGATGAATCCAAAGTAAGAAATATTCTCATAAATTTTATACTTTTTCTTTGGTATCATACAGATGCATTTCTTTCTTCTTTTTTGTTACTCTACTATTTTTGTTGTAATGTTATAATTTTATTCTTTTTAAATATAAAATATAATCAATAATTATATATAAATTATAATAAAATACATGTATCCCTAGTCCCATGAATAGAAGTCAATGTCATTTTGAAATTGAAATTGTTTTTGTATATAAACCCTTAAATATATGCTATCAATACTATCCTATAAACTGTCTATTATGTTTACTTTCTTCAAAACGTTCATCAATTGATAAATTAAAATGATTAAGTATTATTTTGTGTGTTTAAACATATGCTTATACCTTAAAACTATTATTAAAAATATAAAGGTTATCCTGCTCTCATTCTGTAATGCTAACTATGGCAACAAACCCTTTGGAAATTCCTTCAAACACAAGTTTCCCACTGTGATGAGATTTTGGGAGACCAATGTTATACACATTAGATAGGTAATAGGTAAAACATCCAACAACTTCCTTAAAAATATATCACTTGGAAATGTAAAATTAGAATAAAATTTTATTTTTAATATAATTTCTCTTGATATCCATTTACATCTTAATGGAGTACATCCATCTATAATGAATAGGATGATAAATTCAGATCTTTGGGACCAGGGGAATAATTATGTCAACCATTATATCAATTAATGATTCTAGGAATAGTATATCTAATTCAATTCACATGATATAAATTTCAATTTCTATAGTTAGTAACATTATTATGTCAATGTATATACTTCATATATATTTGAAAAAAAAATTGTTTACCTGTGTCACATATTTTCCATATAAAATTTGTGTAAATCAACCAGTATTAAATTATTCATAAAAATATAAATTCATGAGATTTTAGGCCCTTTGAATGAAAATAATTCATTGATAATATATTTTTGATATTTTATGAATACCAATCTCAAACCTTTACATAATTCAATAAGTTACAAAACTAATATATCTCTTTTCTAGAAATAGTGTATGCTGCTGGAGGATGAAAAGTACACCTTTAATTCTTAAAATGATCCAAAGCATCCTTTATCCCCACGTCAATCATGTAAAACCCATAATTAATATTTTCCTTTTTTCTAGGTGCATTTAGTAATTTTCAAATAAAAATATCACATACATTGTTTTCTACATGGAAAACGTCAAGAAAATTTATGATTTATAAATAATTCACAGAAAGTAATTTTAAAAAGTTGATCACTTTTTCCAACTAGTTTTTATATGGTTTTATATAAATATAAAAGTGATGACCATTATTTTTAGTTTTCCAAACCACTGATCACCTTTTATAAGAGAAGTGGTTTTAAATTCATCAAAACTCCCATTGAATGATGTTATCTTGGATAAGTATTTATACCATCAAGGTAAACAATATGATGTCCTTGAAAAATATTTTTTGATGAATTTTTAAAGGTAATAGATTGTGTAACTTCTTTTGAAATTGGATACACAAGAATTAATATATTTATGTATCCTTAAAATTTTACATAAGTAGGAAGGTAAATTATTATCGTAAACAATATGGATATCAATGTGAAATTTTAATTTCTATAATCCTCATCCAATATTATACCAGAATCTAATTTTAAATTTAGATATTTAATGAATGTAGTCAAATAAATTTCAATATCATTACCTTGTTTGTTTCTTAATATGATTTGAGATAATATAACATATTTTTACACCAAGTATAACCAAAAAGGAATGTAATATTAAAAAAAATCAATCCATGTACTGTTCATGATAATTCTCTTACCAAAATAAATAACTCCCTCTATAGATATTGCAAGACAATGGTTTCATACCTTATTTCAAAATTCATCCTATTTATGAACAATTTTCATCATCCAATGAGATTATATTTGGTGATGTAGTTTCCCTTATTGAATTATTATATCTGCATAAAAAATTGATTTCATTATATTATCCTCAATTTAATATAGACCCCTAAAACTTGGAATAATTTAAAAGTAAAAAAAAAATTGAAGGGATTTTTTCATCTTTCTTATACGACGATACACTACAATTATGAAATTTTGATGTGATTTATTGTCCTTACTATACAATATACAATCATTTGGACATTAATGTGTTCCTTAAAATATCATTCCCTTTGAACATTTCATTTTTTTAACAACTTATTCATGGCATGGAATATAATTATCTTTTCGGATAATGTCATTCAATATAGAAAGTAAAACAGTAATTTTGGGAACACTATATTCATTAATATATTTAAAAATATATATCATCAGTAGGGAAAATAATGTTTTATTTTTATTAAAACCACTATACAATGGCATATTTGCAAAAAAAATTAACTTCTAAAATAGTTTTGGATTACCTTGATGTTCATCTTCATCTATTATTGTTGTTTTATCAATACTATTTGCACCATCATTTACACCAGTAATGGAATACATGATATAATTTTCATTATTATTGACACACATAATAATATCAGATGACACATAAACCACAATGTTATCCCAATAACAAGCTATATTCATTTCTTCCCGATGTTTAATATAGTATTTTCAGATTTGATATATTTTGTGACATCTATATTGAGTGAAACCCCAAATCACACATTGTTCTCTGTAAGGAGTAGTGGATGAAATATAAGCATGGATGAGATAATCCTCGCAAAATAAATTAGATTTAGGATGGAACCAAAATAGATATTATGTGTTGGACATGAATGATGTAGCCTAGAGGAATTGGATCCTAAAAGTGGTATTAGAGCTATGGTGTAGCCTAGGTATGATACAAGGGGAATATTTCCAAACCAATTTGACCATGAATATAGTGGATCGATTGATTCATGTCAATCCATGGTGTCTTCTGTCAAAATTAATCCCAATAGTACATGTCAGGTGGAAAGTCTCAATAATGATAAAATTACTGGGAATGTTGTCTGAATATGATATATTATCATTGATGTGGAATAAAAAATGTGTGGTGTTTCAACTAAGGGTATAATTGTTAGATGAAAACCCAAATATCATATCAATTTCCAAAAGGATTGGTGTATGGAAATAATGTTTTATGATTTATTCCTCCTACCACCAATTGTATTTAAAATCTTACCCCTGAGGGGATTTAATGTTCGGACTAAACGGTATTGACTGGAGGAATTGGATCCTGAAAATATATAGTGTTATTTGAGCTCCTTTGGAATAATTCATATTGAATAACAACAATTTAATCAAGTAAAATTTATTTGAGAAGTGTCATATTCCTGATCTTTTACAAAATTGATGAACTCTATTACCCCATCAACATAAAATTATATCATATTATTAGAATCCATAAATTCTTGATTAATATCCATCACATTTGAATCAATAATATTTATATTTAAAAAATACATAGATGATATGAGATTATAATCATAATTGTCTTACACACACATAGTCATCATATTTAATATAAATTTTTATTGCATCTATAATTTGTTAGAGCATATAAGGATTAAGAATTAACTGAAAAAAAATTATAATAAAACATTTTTTTATTAAAATAATTCTTATATATAAATTTAAAATATATTTTGAAAAGTATTAATTAAGGGATATAATTTAATCCCTTTTATTATCAATGTTCATAAGTAGACTATATATTTCTACTACTGGATAAGTATTAGGGTATATATAACATTATTTGAGTATTTAAACATATACCAAAATAAATTATTTCTCATTATTAATGTTTTTATAGTGTTTAAATAAATTTAATGAAATCAATTATTATAATTTAATTTGTATATTTATGAAAGATATCAAATATTATCCAAAAACTAGTATCCCCAAGATTTATTTCTTAAATTGAAATTTTTAAGGATTACCTAAGATGTGTTAACATTTTTTTCATCTAATATTTTGAATGGTTTCAATTTATTAATTTTTTATATATTAAGAGTTATATGTATTTAATAAACCTTTTCTAATTAAAATAAACTGTTTTGATGCTACAATTCATCTACTTGAATTTTTTTGATCATTATTGGTAAAATATTGTCTATATAAATCTATATGTCTAGAAAAAAATAACAAATATAAAGGAGATTCTATGATAAGACCATAAATAACATCATGGTGGATCATATTATGTTTTGGTGTAAAAAAATTATTAAAATATAAAAAACATCAAAAATCACTTTTTATATATTCATTATCAAATTTTTTTAAAAAGTAATAGACATCCATTTACCATTTTCTAATTCATATTATTCCAGTTAGACCCAATTTATTTCATGTATTTTGAGAATAAAAGTCAGAATTATAATCCAACTTAATTGATCACTTACACACTAATTATTACACAATATTCTTCAATGATGACCTTTAGGTCAATGTTATGTATGATTTTGATCTTAGTTTATCTATTTTTATGTTCTAATGGTTTTAATGTGTCAGTGGTAAAAAAAATTGAGTTTTGGGAGAAACCGTAAATGTTCATGGTTTTTGCATGGTTAGTAGTAATTTTTTAGTACCCGTATGAAATGGATTTATTCGTTATAGTGGTGATTTTTAAGGTTTGATGTTGGTTTTTTTAACAATGAGAGTCTCTGAAAACTGTACAAGTGAGAGAGTTTAGTCAACAGACTTTCACAAACATTAAACATGGTTCTTCTAGTTTTTTTCATCCCTTCTAACTGTGCAGTTTGGTTTTCAATAGGTAGTAGCTACCACATGGTTATTACAATGTTTTCATAACTGGGAAGCCTAACAATGCGACCCGTGAATGATTCTTGAAATAGGATAAATACCCAAATTCCATTAATTTTTTAAGTATTATATCCTCATAATTTCTATTTATCTCTACTTAATCCATCATTGATTTTCTACAAGGTTCTATCCTTGGTTCTTCATTGACTCTCCTTTATTTTGAGTGGATCTCTTCAAGGTATGTTTTAATTTCCACTCGATTTCTCCTCATCCATCAATATTATCTCTTGATCACACTTAAATTTGATTAATTAGAACCCAATTTGTTTATTATATACATGTATAAAGGGGTTTATGGTGAATTAATAATATTTTTTTAAGGACCTAGGTTTTTTATGACCTGGTATCTTTAATCATAATCCATGTTATTGGAGGTGACTGGGTTTTCTCCATTGGCGAGGTAAGTGTCTGTATGTAATGGTAATATCCCATTATTTACATGAAGTAATTATAAATTCATGTGGTTTGGTTAATGAAAATGATTTATTAGAAATTTATGAGGATACATTGTACAAATACATCTTGGTTGGAATGAAAAATAATTTCCAAATGTGTTTTTTCCTTCAAATTAGTTTAACGTAGATCATGTTTTCAATGAATTGTCTCAAATATGATTTTTTAATCCAAATTGGGTTTTGATGCATCGAAGCAATAATGCATAACTTTTGAAATTTTTTTATAAAGATGATTGGATTTATTTCTTGAGTGTTTTTAAAAAACATAGCACATTGAGAGCCTTGGTTGCATTAGGTTGTGGATATATAAGAACCATCCTGAGTGTGGTACCACTAGGGGTTATGATTATGGGATTGATAGAGTTTGGTAGGATATAATATCGATAGGATTCATGGTATTCATGTATTAGTCTTCCATTTCATCTCCATTTATGTATTCCCATATGGTAGATCCAAATTGTACTTGATTTTATAAATGATGATATTGTTTCAACATTAATTGATCAAATGTCCATCTTATAATCTTTCCATGGAAGAATCTGAATATTTCCCTCTATTATATCTTTCATTTACTTTTCAAGTTCATTGTTTTTATAAATGTGAAATGTTTTAAAGGAAACCATAGGATGTCTTACAAAATGGGTTTTCCTATTAAATTTATCGCCAAAATCATTTTTTATGCTAGAACTAATGATTTCATAGTGAATGGCATTGTATATATTCAAGGTGGTATCATGCTGGGTGTTCTCTTCCCACCCAGTATATGCCTTTGGGAATATGCAGATTTAGTTTTTATGGACACATGTAAAGGGAATGAAATCACATATCTCACCAACATTTGTAGGATATTGTATTCTTCATAAATACTGGGTTAGTGGTTATGTATGGTAACATGGAGACATGGTTTTATTCATATTCAGTTTTTCCTCTAGGGTTTTCATTTTTTCTATAAGTGTTTTATCTCTTTGATGTGTTTTACTTTATTCCACATTTTAATATTTTTTTATAACTAATATGTTACCCTTGAGATGTGTTTTGGTTTATACATTTATTTTATCCTTTCGGATAGTCATATTGGTTTTAGTTTGGGGTTCATGGAAGATATATGTTACAACTATAGGAATTAGGGTATTATGTGTCGAAATGTGGCTCACCATTTAACTTCTATATCTGAACTTGAGTTACCATGGGTGGGTTTTTATTTTTCATCAATATTTGATCTTTATTTTTAGATTTATTTAGATGAAACTTATCTTGTATTATTTAGATATTTACGATCTTCTTCTTTCATTTTCTTAATCTATTAGTTCCTTATGTTCTTTTTGTCTCAGGTATTTAATGTAACACCCCAAAATTTCAATATATGACTTATTTTAAATGACCTAAGTGTTTGAGATAGAATTTTCCACACACAGCCCTGAACATAAATTGATTATTGATATATTTCAATAAAATATCAATATCAATTATCACTATTAATGATTAGCCATTACACAAGGAGGGATGAATAGAAATTTCCACATTATGAAATATTTATAGAATGAATATAATGGACACTTTTAATATGAATTATATTTTATTAGTATATCTAAAACACCTAAGAAAATAATTTTATGCTAAAAATATATTTTTCTAAAATTGAATTTTTATTTCAATAAACATAGTATATTATAATTAAAAATTAGTAAATTATATTGATAATATAAATAATATATTACCAATTAAATGATTAGTTACAGATAGGAATAATAATAAATAATATATAACATTATAATAATATATTTTTGGATATGAATAATTTCCCACTATATTTTCAAATTTTATTTAAATATTGAAATATAAAATTTGAGAAATTTTATTTTAAAAATGAACATAAATTTTTAAATAATTATAATAATATAATCTTGATTATTATAAATTATAATTTAAGGTGTGGATGTCATAAAATAATAAATATTTAAGTCTTTTCATTACCCAGAAGAACCTTTCATATGGCCAATACCATTGGTATATCCACTGTTGCATATAGTTTGTAGGAAATAATCATGAACGTTGGATCAAGTAACATGTATAGTAACACCATGACCTATAACTGATTAATGTTCTTTTTATTTTTAGGTCCCAATTTATTTTACCTTTTCTCTTGGTTAAATTTTCTCCATGACCAATATTTTTGGGCATGCAAATCATGTTTCACGATTAAGGAACACAGTATTACAAAATATTTGTTAACCATCTCAGAGATTTTTCACTTTTTGTTATATTAATCAACATGGTTAGTGCACGATTTTCCAGATTGTGATATTATCCTTTTTTGGGTGCTCGAGGAGCGCAATAGAGGGTGCACATATGTTGTATGGTTTTCCAAACTGTGCAACCAAAACTGTGTGTCGTGTATTGATTTAAAAATCATTTTAATAATAATAATAAAAAAATATATATATTGTTATTATTATATCCAAATGGGGCCATCCCCTACCTTCATAACAACCCCATACCCCTCTATTTCCCATATAGTCGATCCCTCCTCCCTTTACCCTCCTCCTCACATGCACAATTTCCCCATCCATTCCCTTCAGTTGTGGTTTTCTCTCTAATTCTAGTGTAGTCATCTCCAGCAAACTTCTACTCTTCTCCTCTTTGATGATTTCTCTTTAATTTTATCCCCTTACCTCCAATGTGGTATCATGACCCATCCCCCAAGGATCGTGTCGTGACTAACCCCAATCCCGCCTTCCATAGGCCAGGGGGTGGCAACTAGCCCCAAAGGTGTATTCCCTAAAACATGGAAGGCATTGCCTCTATAACCTGTAAACACACGCAACCAACCACATAACATGATACTAATGTAAGTTAGATATATAGAAAAAAGTGTACTAAAAGTAAAAAGGGGTCCAGAATACAAGCCCAACAGTAATAGTACAAGTACAACTGAAATACAGTACAATTGAAGAAAAATAAAGGCAGCTACTGGGTCTTCCTACAGGTTCCTACCAGAAGGGCAGGTACATACCACCTCCTCATCACTCCACGTCCACATGTCTCCTATATGTAATGGCACGCCGTATGGTCCACCTCTGGGTACAGTCTAGTCATGGTACTCTAATCCTCAGTCAGCGATGTCAGTCCTCTACATCCAACACATCAATGTGCAGTCATAGACCGTGTGGGGGTGAGTATAACGATACTCAGTAGGGACCCTGAGACCCTCATGGTCTCACAAAATCCATAAAGGGTAAACCACAAAGTATGAAATAAATAGATAACCCTACTTAGGTATATTCCCATACATATACCCAAGTTATCATATAATCCATCTCAATCATGAGGAAAACAAAGAGGTACTGACTCAGCTCACACTAGGATTTATTATAGGGGTAGTAACAAGTAACATCCCCAATCTCATCGTCGAACACTCTGGCTGCTATAGAACCCCTTCTCAATTGTGTATAGTGGGACTGTCACATTACAAAGAGGCACTTCCCACTCATCATGGACTGCAGACGTACTCCCCATGTCGAGTATCATGGGTCTGCCACGTCACACAGAGGTGCTCCTCACCATGGCTATACTACGTCACACAGAGGCACTCCCCCTTATAACATGCTGAGGTACTCCTCCTGTCGAGTATCGTGGGTCAGCCGCGTCACACAGAGGCACTCCTCCTTGTGGGTCTACAGCGTCATAGAGAGGCGCTCCCCACTGGGCCTGTCAAGTCACTCAGAGTCGAAATGGTCAGCAGTCATCAAGTCTAAGCTAGATAATATGTTCCAGCACTATGCTAGATCGTCTCTGGGATGATCCGCTCCAAAATCTACTATTTGATACTCCAACTTCCACAAAGTCCCACAATGTTGCATATCAAAGGACTTCCATTACATAGGGGTCTCAACGCAGCAGACATCATGTTAATCGGACGCTCGGTCTATGAGTTATTAGCCTTTTTGTCTCAGGGGTCTGGTTGGATTCTTGCTCGATCCAACCTGACTATTCCCCGTCTTAATCCAAAACTACTTTATGGCATACTCAAAGGGACTGACTTGCTACATATTTTCCAGTTCCACTGACGATTCATCAAATGGACGTCCGGTGAAAAATTTATGGACAAATGAAAGTAAATGGGTCGTAGTGGGCCCATTTCCGGCCGGACCCGGTCGGACCGACTCGGCCTAGTCCAACCCAGTTCAGGTCGACCCGGCCTAACCAAGTGGGTCCAGCCATGCCTGGTGGGGGGCCCTTCTAGTTGGGTTCAGCCCAACCCGTTGGGTGGCCCGACCTACTGGGTCCGGCACGGTAGGCCGCGAGGGGCCGCGGAGGGCCGCGGGTGGCCGCAATCCTGTGGAGGGTGCCGTGAGGGCGCGAGGCCACTGGGCGGTGGTCCAGCCATGAGGTGTTGGTCCGGCCATAGGGATGTGTTCCGGATGCGGGGCAGAGGTCCGTCTGTAGGTTGGTGTGGAGCTGCGGACAGCGGCGGTGGCCGCGGTCGACGCGGAGGCTGTGGGGTGGCCGCAATGGTCGTGGGGCAGTGTCATTGCGTCGTTGCCTTCATCACGGTCGGCAGTGGTCTCGGCCAACGTTCTCATGCCCCAACCATGAATGGTTTCCATCCTCCTCCATCGCGAAGAACACCACATGTTTTTTAGAATGGTCGGTCCATATTTGTTTGGCCCGTACCCTCCACGTTAGGGTGGTAGCATATGGCTGAACAAGAACTTAAAAGAAGATCGTCAATCTTTACAACCTTCCTCAATGATTTCTTCCAAAACCTGAAAAAATGAAAATCAAGGGAAGAACATGGAAAAAATATTCATTCACAGATAAACTGTTACCTTTTTCATTTTATTAGATGAATATTTCCCGCGGGGAAGAAGACGACGTTGTTGGGGATAGACGGACATCGACAATGTCGGCGTCTCCTCGAACATTGGTTCCTTGAAGTTGAAGATGTTCCTCATCAAAAAAACTCACGTGGAAGATGTCGGAGTCTAAGTCAGCGTTCTTCATTGGTATTCTTCATTGTAGATCTTTCTCCCAATGCTCCACCAAAAAAAAATGCCAAGTAGCCTACATAATAGATTATGTTGTCTATTTATTTCGTTGGCACAAAATTAAAAATGCTTAATTAATTAACTAGGTTGGAAAAATTAATGTATGTGTGTTGGTACTATTAATTTGAGGAAGTCAAGAGGCTCTCTACATTAAAAAGGAATTTGAGATGTTTTCTCCCCCTTTATGAGGGATTCGGGTGGTCCCCATGACCACGCCTTTAATTGGGGGTTTTACTAGATCGTTTGGTCCCCAACACCGAGAATTCAATTTGGAGGATAAAACCCATGTGGTCCTCAATTCCATAATAATCTCATGTTGGAGGTTTTAGTGAAAATAAATTAAAATTTAATATTTTTTATTTTTAATTTCCACGAAAAACCTAAAAATTAACATTCACCTCGACAAACTGCCATTGAGGTGAATGTTCCCTTAAGAGAATACCAGAACTGCGTGTTCAATGGTGCCCTCAGATTTCAATTCCGATTACTGGTTCAAAAGTTAGAAAAACCAGTTTTTACTTTTACTGAACATACATGAAATAATGTTCAAAAATTAATTCCATGCACTCTGAGCCTCACATTCACATGCCGTCATGTTTCGTGGACTTTAAAAATTCCAATTTATTTAGAAAACATTAACATAAAAATTCCGAAACTTTACATTCTACCCACCTCATGGATTTACAACTTCGTAAGCCACAACTCAAACTAAGGGAATATGTGGGGGTAATGATCACTCATCTAAGCCTCTCACTCCCATGTGCTCTCCTAGAGGTTCCCGTGCTTTCAGTGAACGTGCACCAGAGGTATCAACCGTCCATGAAGGACCTGCTCCTTTCGATCCTCAATCTCTTCTGGAACCTCCGTAAAAGTCGCCCCATCATCGACGTCTAGATTTCCATGGTTGATGATGTGATATGGGTCGTCCATGTATCTCCTCAGTTCGGATATATGGAAGACGTTGTGCACCCAGTGGAACTGAGGTGGAAGAGCTTAGTGGTATGCCACCTCACCAACTCTACTGAGGACCTAAAAATTTCCATTGAAACTCAGAGATAACTTGACTCCTCATCCAAATCTCTACAAACATCATTGAGAAGAAACCCATAGAAAGACGTGGTCGCAATCCTCAAACTCTAGAGGTCTCCGTCTCCTGTCAAAATAAGACTTTTGCCTATTTTGTGCAATTTTCATCCTCTCTTGGATGATCTGCACATTCTTTGTGGTTGCTCGTACCATCTCTTATCCCAATAGTGCTGACTCTTCCAGGTCATTCCAACACCAAGGTGATCTGCAAGGTCGCTCGTACAATGCCTCAAAATATGACATCCCAATGGTGGAGTGATAGATGATTTTGTATGAAAAATCCACCAAAGGAAAGTGATCCTCTAGATGCAACTGAAGTTGAGAACACAAGTACGAATAATGTCCTCAAGGGTCTGAATGGTCTGCTCAGTCTGGCCATCCATCTGAGGATGGAAGGCGGTACTCAAACAAAGTTGCATCCCGAAAGCCTCCTACAACCCCTTCAATATCCAGGAAGTAAAACTTGTGTCAGAATCGGAGGCAATCATCGAATGTAATCCATGTAGCCGCACAATCTCTTGCACATAGAGGCATCCCAATATCTCTACTAAACCCTTCTATCTGATCATTAAGATGTGGGCTAACTTGGTGAGTCGGTCAAAGATCACCCAGATAGAGTCATGACCTCTGGATGTACATGGATGTCCGGTCACGATGTCTATGGATATCCCATCCCACTTCCAATTTGGGAAATGTAATGGATGAACCAATCCTGGTGGTACCTGATTCTCAGCCTTCACTTATTGATAAGTGAGGCATTGAGAGACAAACTCTACAACAGTTTTCTTTATTATCGGCCACCAGTGTTGTCGTCAAAGATCCAGATACATCTTCTCCACTCATGGATGTACCTCTAGAGATGATGCATGGAACTCCCTCAACACTTCCTCATGATGTGACACAGGTACCATGGTACGTCCTCTGAAAAGGATGAAGTGCTCCCCACATTCAAAAAATCCATCAGGTGCCTATACTGTGGAAATCTGAGCACGTTGTGTCTCACAGTCATCGTCCTCATGCGGCACCTCCCTGACTAGCTGAATAAGTGTGGGAGTGACTATAAGAGACTGAAGAAAAACTACTCTATCACGTTCTACAAAAGATATCTGGAAGCGTCCAGCTACTCCGTCACCTGGCCTAGTAGTTGTATACCTGACTTCCTACTGAGTGAATCTACTATAACGTTACCCTTCCCAGGAGTATAGACTATCTCTAAGTCATAGACCTAGAAGAAATCAATCCAACATCAATATCTCAGGTTTAGGTTCTTCTGAGAGATGATATACCTGAGACTCTTTTGGTCAGAGTACACTATTAAATGTCTTCCCATCAGATAGTGACACCACATCTTCAAGGTGAAAACCATTGCTGAAAACTACAGGTCCAGGGTAGCGTAGTTCTTCTCATGTTGTCTTAACTGTCGAGAGTCATAGGCGATCACTACTCGCTCCTACATTAGAACACATACAAGTCCAGTCCCTAATGTGTCACAATACACTACGTTCACAATGCCCTCCTCCAGTAGCCTAAAGATGGGGGAACTAGTTACCCTCTACTTCAGCTTCTCAAAACACTATTGGCATCTCTCCAACCACACAAAAGGTTTCCCTTCTTCGTCAATGATAAATTGGTGCTGCAACTATGGAAAAGTATGGCACAATCCTCTGGTAATATCCAGTAAAACCCATGAAACTATGTACCTCCGTCACACTCCTGGGTGGTTCCCAAGAAAGTACCACCTCAATCTTTGCTAGATCTACTAAAACTCCCGACTCCGATATGACATGTCCTAGAAAGTGAACCTCTTGGATCCAAAACTGGCACTTCGATAGCTTACCATAAAGCTGGTGCTCTCGAAGTGTGTTCAATACTACCTACAAATGATAGTCACGCTCCCCCTCGGTAGTCGAGTAGATCAGAAAGTTGTCATTGAATACTACTTCAAAGCGACCAAGGAATGTTTGAATGATCATGTTCATGAGTCCCACGAACACTAATGAAGCAGTGGTTACACCGAATGGCATAAACAAGAACTCAAAATGGCCATACCGATATCTTAAGGGCGTCTTTTACACATCCTCGTCTCACACTCTAAGCTGGTGATAGCCCGATCTGAGGTCTATCTTCGAGAACCACCGTGTTCCCTTCAACTAATCAAAGAGGTCATCATTCCTTGAGATTGGGTACTTGTTCTTCACAGTCACATGGTTCAGGCACCGATAGTCGACATAAAGTCTCAAGCTTCCATCTGCCTTCTTGGCGAACAAAATCGGGGTTTCCCAAGGTGAAACACTGGGCTGGATGAATCCTTTCCCTCGCAAGTCCTCAAGCTGCACTCGCATCTTGCGAAGCTCCATAGGAGCCATCCGATATGTTGTTGTAGATATCGGTGTCGTCATGCGGTATAGGTTAATGTAATATTCCACCTCTCTATGAGAAGTTAGACCCAAAATAACATCAGGTAAGACCTCCGCGTACTGGTCCACCACTATAGGAATACTCGGACTCTAAACATCAACAGCTACGGGGGTAAGTCTAGCCAACTAATGAGTGATCGGCTTCACCCTCCTCCGGGTAAGTCCATCTTGGGCTACAAAGGCTCCCTTCATGTCGATGAAGGTAAACCAGGTCCCATCTGTGCAGACACAACAAACATTGCGCCTAATATAGTCAATATAATCATGGACTGTAGATAACTAGACCATACCCAAGATGATGTCGTAAGGTCGTGACACCGCTACTAGGAGATCCCATCCAAAGCTCTCGCCTCCAAGAGTAACCTCACATTGCTGGCACCAGTTCGTAATCATCAAATCTACTCCCGTAGGAGTCTCTATTCATAAGGATTGAGCCGATGGCTCCGTCAGAATCTCTGAGTTCCGAACGAGGGCAGTTGCAATAAAAGAATGACTGGAACATGTATCTATAAGTACTGTATCTAAGGTGTATTAGACATATATCATAGCTCGAATCATCTCCAGAGCACCGTGATCGTAGGCCTCAACTGCCTAGATCTAAGCTCTCCCTTGTACACCTACTCCCTATGGTTGGGGTGGAAATCTTGGTGGTGGTGGCGGTAACGTCTCAAATCATCACCCACCACCATCTGCACGGACAACTCCTCTACAACATATACCTGCTCCCTGTGGACATCCTCAGCCGATCCTCTGTCTTTTCCTAGGAGGTCCTCTGACCATCTTCTGATCATCTATATGGAGGGTTGTATAGTCACGAGTCATATGACCCTACCTACTGCATGCGTAACACTACATGCTCCTTCCCTGACTGGTTTTTGCTCGGGTGCCCCGCACAACCGATCCTAAGTCATGCGGTCTTCCACCAGTAGGTCTATTTCTCTTGGACCTTTGTGATGTCTTTCTGCTACCATCTAAAGAAGGCTTTGCTACGTGATGACTGATAGTGTGTCTCATTGCCGGTGTCTGCTCAGCAATGAAACTCTCCACCAAGTGGGCACTCTCTAACACCCCGCATGCGTCGGGATATTGAGTGAGATCATCGAAGCCCTGATCTCCCGCCTGAGCCCCTACTCAAAGTTTTAGCCCTGAAGAAAGGGTCTCACACCATATCGGTGGAGTAACATGAGAGGTCAATGAACCTCACTTAGTACTAAGCTATAGTCATGTTTCCCTGCTACAGATGAAGAAGATCTTGTATGCGTACTACGGAAAGAGTTGCTGGGATGAACTCTGCCCAAAACAGGCTCTTGAAGTCTGCCTAGAGAAGCGTCACCTCATTGTGAACCTGTAGAATCAAGCTCCACCATCTGCCCACTACTGCCAGTTGAAGGTTGGAGGAAATGATCACCATCAAATCAGCTGGTGTCACTACAAGTCGGAAGACTCTCACCACAGCCTCTAGCCAATCCTCAACTGCATGTGGGTCTGTCTCTCCATTAAACCTGGGTGGCCTCTGGTGCTGGAACTCATGCATCGTGCTCAAGCAGCATGCACTGTCTACTACTAGGGCTGGTGGAATTGGTGTCTCAATGGGGGAATGGTACCACTGGTGCCTCCGCTGGTGCCTCTACATGAAGAGGGCCCTGCACCGAGTCCTCGTCCCTCGGTGGGCTATCAGTGCGTATGACTCCTAAAAATCTAACTAGTTGTCTACATAGATGAATCCTGAAATGAAACAAGTGTTCCACAGTCAATAAGTTATACTTTGTTAGATGATATAAAGATATCACAAGGAAAACTCTTTAAAACACACACACAATCAGTGTTTTCGTGCACTGAGTCAGAAATCTGAAGTCAAGGTCCTGGTGTATGGACACGTCAACAGCCACACCAAAACTGGACTCCATGAACTGAAAAACTTGGCCATTCCCCTTGACACTATTTCTTCATAGAAACTATCAGAGTTCTAGTTCTTTGGTAGAACCAACTCTTCTGATACCAATTTGTCACGACCTATCCCCTGGGGCCCGTGTTGTGACTAACCCCAAGCCCGCCTTTCATAGGCTAGGTGCTAGAAACTAGCAACAATGGTGTATTCCCTAAAATGGGGAAGGAATTGCCTCTATAACCTATAAACACATGAATCCAAGCACACCGTAAGATACGAAAACAACTCCACTGTACAGAAAAAAGTGTGATGAAAGTAAAAAGGGTCCAGAATACAAGCACAATAGTAATAGTAAAAGTACAACTGAAATACAGTACAAATGAAGAAAAATAAAGGTAGAAACTAGGTCGTCCTCCATGGTTTCTACCAGAAGGGTAGGTACAGATCGCCTTCTCAGCACTCCACGTCCACCCGTCTCCTCTGCATACTGACATGCCGTATGGTCCACCTCTACCTATCGTCCAGTTTTGGTACGCTCAAACTCTGTCAGAATTATCTGTCGTCTGCATCCAGCACAACAAGGTGCGGGCATAGCCCATTTAGGGGTGAGTATAATTATACTTAGTAGGGACCCCGAGACCCTCATGGTCTAATGAAATCCACAAAAGAAAAAACCAAAATGTATGTAATCATCAGATTTCCCTACTTTGGTATATTCCCATACATATACCTAAGTTATCAAGTAATCCATCTCAATATTGAGTAAAAAATAGAGGTACTGACTCAGATCACACCAGGATTTATTCTAGGGGTAGTAACAAGTAACATCCCTAGTCACATTGTTGAACACTCCAGTTGATAGAAAACCCTTCTATATCGAGTATAGTTGGCCTACCGCATCACACAGAGGTGCATCCCACTAGTCTTGGAATGATGAGGTACTCCCCCTGTCCAATACCATGGTTCTGTCATGTCACGCAGAGGCACTCCCCACCATTGGTGTGTCACGTCACACAAAGGCCCTCCCCCTTGTGACATGCTGATGTACTTCTATCGAGTACCGTGGGTCTACCACATAACATAGAGGTGATCCCTCATGTGGGTCTACCACGTCACATAGAGGCCCTCCCCACTGGGCCTCTCAAGTCACTTCGAGTCGAAATGGTCTGCAGTCGTCATGTCTCAGCTGGCTACTAGGTTCCTGCTCTATGTTCGCTCGTCTCCAGGAGGATCAGCTCCACAAGCTACTGGTTGATACTTGAACTTCCATGATGTTCCAAAAATATGCATTTGAAAGGTCCTCCACTACATAGTGGTCTCAACGCAACATACTTTGTGTCAATCAGATGCTTGGTCTGTGTGTTGTTAGCCTTTTTGTCCCGGGGGCCCGATGGGATTCGTGCTTGATCCAACTTGATCGTTCGACATCATAATCCAAAACTCTAGTGAGGTATACTCAAAGGGACTGTCTCACTCCATGATTTCCAGTGCCACTTACGGTTTTTCAAACAGACGTCCGGGGACAATGTTATGGCCAAAAGAAAGTAAATGGGTCTTAGTGGGCCCAGGTCCAGTCCAAACCGGTCGGACCAACTCAGCCCAACCCGGCCAAACCTGCTGGGTCTGGCCCGGCCAGCTAGGCTGTCTATCCCATTAGGTTCCACCATGTCCATTAGGCGGCCCATCCTGTTGTGTCCTACCCGGTAGTCCGCAGAGGGTCATGGGTGGTCGCAACGCCACTGATGGTTCTGCAAGGGCGCGAGGCCAGGGACAGAGATCCGGTCGTGGGGTGGAGGTCCGGCCGCGGGGTGGCAGTCCGGTTTCGGGGTGTCAGTCTAGCTTCGGGGAGGCGGTCCGGCCGCAGGGCGGCACCTAGGCCGTGGTGTGGTTTGGAGTTGTAGACAGCGGTGACGGGGGGAACCATTGTGCCATTGCCTTCATCACGGACGGTGGTGGTTCCGACCGATGTTCTCATGCCCCCACCATGAATGGTTGCCGTCTTCATCCATCATGAAGAGTACCACATGGTTTGCAGAAGGTTCGGGCGATGTCTGTTTGGCTCGTACCCTCCATGTTAGGGTTGTAGCATATGGCTCAACAAAAACATAAAATAAGAACGTCAAGCATTACAACCTTCCGCAATGATTTCTTCCCAAACACGAAAAAAATGAAAATCAAGGGAATAACAAGGGAACAATATTCATTCACAAATAAACCCCTGCCTTTTTCATTTGATTCATTGACGATTTTCCGCAGGTAAGGAGATGCCATTGTTGGGGACAGATGGATTCCGACGATGTCAACATTTCTGTGAACGTCAGTTCGTTGACGTTGAAGATGTTCCTCATCAACGAAAGTCCCATGGTAGAAGTCAGAGTCAAAGTCAGCAATCTTTCTTGGCATTCTTCGTTGGAGAGCTTTCCCGCAAGGCTCCACCAAATAAAAATGCGAAGTAGCCAACATAATAGATTGTGTTGTCTATTTAGTTTTTTCGCCAAAATTCAAAAAGGATTAATTAATTAACTAGGTTGGAAAAATTAGTTTATTTTTGTTGGAACTATTAATGTGTAGGAATTCATGAGGCTCCTCCACATTAATGTGGTAGTTGAGAGGTTTCCTCCCCCTTTATGAGGGATTCAGGTGCTCCCCACTATAGAGACCCAAATCTTGACATACATAGACATTACATTACTTTTTCGGAATACTTAATACATTAAAAAAACTCCTAATTACTGTATAAGTTTAGTGTGTTTGGAAACTCAGAACATAATCTTCTAATCATGGTGAAAGATCTTCAACATCTCCCAAAAATATCTTTTTTCCTACCTAAAAGCTTCCTTTATATTCTGGGGGAAAATAAAACATAAAAAGGGTGAGCTCAAATGATTAGTAAGGGCAAAAATGTAGAAAATAAAACAACCCATATACATTTGAACATAAAAACATGAACATAAAGTTTAAACATCAAAATCGTGAGCAATGACGTTAAACATGGTAGTACTTAAGGCATAGATCATAATGTAACATCAATCATGATAAAATGGACTGGGAATAAAACATGTAATTATGGAAAACCATTAAGAAAATGATATTATTTCCATAGTATCCAAGTCATTGCTTCCAAGACCATCATAGTGGACAAATTCCATTACTAAATCGGGTTTACCTGCTATTCCAGCCCTGTATTACAGTACAAGATTTACTAGTCGTTGCAGCCACGTCAATATCATGAGATATAAATGTTTACCCAATGCATTGGAGTGAGATGTAGTTCCCACCCATCTCATAATGAAATCATTCTTACGTGTGCCATAACATAAACATAAATCATTCATCATAACCCAAAGAATAAAATGGGTTTCATAAACATTATCCCATCATAAAATAATCCATATAAAACAAATGGATATCATTTTGTCATAAGAAAAGTGAAACCATGCAAATAATAGAGATATTATACTTTATATATACACATATTAAATAATTTCATCGTAGATGGAAAATGGTTTTGTTGAAAGACTTAAAATGAATTCTTGGGAAAAATATCCTTTCTTCTACAAATTCATTTTATTTTCACAAAATGCCATGTAATTTTAAAAGTAAAGAGTTTTGTTGAAAATATTCATGAAATCTTGTAGAGTAAGCTTCATGAAATAAGATGTTATGAAACCTTAAAAATATGTTCATTTCGTATAAGTTAAATAAACATTCTCCTCGTACTTTTAAATGAAAAGTCAAAAAGTACCACATATGGTAAACAAAAGATGGATTCCTTCCATAACACAAATTAAAAGTCAAAGAGGGGTAAAAATTACTTTAAATATACATGGAATAATATTAAACCTTTATGAAAAACATTTTTATGGACATTGATGAAAAATATAACCCCAGTAAATACATACTTATAAGCAATCTCAGATAAAAATGAGATTGCAAAATTATCCCTTACCTAATGTCCAATTTCTTACGTATCTGCCTGAGACTCTTGTATAGTGGGCTTAAACATATTCTTATCTTGTAACATAATCATAATAATATTTATGGTATCATATATGATTCACTTATGACTTTATATTGTCTTTTCATTTGTCAATTCCATGTTAAAGCAGTGTTTTGGGTAAAATCGTTTCATTTATCGTATGTGATTTCACTTGTTGTTATTGATAATATTATTAATTATATCATGATTTACTTACTTCCAGAATGTAAAACAAGATTTATATATCATATATATTCATTATATATATATATAATAGGTAGTTAAATTAAATTAAATACATTGTTCATGGAGACGGTAGGCTGTACGTATGCATGAACGTTGTTTTCATTTCATTATTGACATGAATGGAAGTAAGTAAATGAAATATATATATATATATACATAAATAAAAAAGCATTATTATTTCATATATTTCATTATTATTCATTATATATACTTTATAATTATTCTTTAATAGTTAACATGGAGAACGAATCTCATCGCGTCGTGGAGATGATAATCAGTGCGTACGCACATGCGATGATATTGTTCCCATAATTATTGAATGGAATTGGAGTGGATGATATAATATCTAAGAATTTTTATCATGTTATAATAATCAAATATATTTATTCTTTACACCATTATACCCATCCAAGTAAGGTGGTGGTAGAAAAACATATTACACCATGGCGTGGAGACGATATTCTGTATATACGCACGCGCGGAGATTTTGTTTTTTTGTAGGATGGATAGAAGGTGAAATGGGATTGTTTCATATTTATAATAACATATCATTATATAATTAATACTGTTGTTATTACATTATAATGAAACAACTAATGAATAAGAAGTAGAAGAAGAAAGAAACATGAAAGAATCAGTAGAAGAGATTACATTTTCTTCGACGTGCCTCTTTTAAACTTTCTCTCCGGGAACTAGATTTGGTCTTTTGAGAAGACCATAACCTATATGATATAACTAGAGAGTTTCGGAAGAGAAATTGGCAGGGTTTTTCCGAGCTTTAAGGCTCAAAATTGTGTAAAGAGGAGAGGGGGGAGGTTCCCTTTTATAAGGGAGGAGAGGGGCACCTTCGGAAAAACATAAAATATTATTTTATAATAAATTATAATTTGGTTTATAATGAATTCAAAGTTACTTATTTAGAGTCTACGGTGGGGAGGGGTCTAAATAATTTCAACCAATAGGTTTTAGACAAGATTAGGTTAGCATTTTAACCTTATTATTAAGATTTAACTGTAAGTTAAATAATTAACTTTTACCGTGTCTTCTTGTATTCTAACTCTATATTGTTAATAAACATACTATAAAATTCCAATCGAATCCCAATTAGTTTATTAATGTCATATATATTATTATATTTGTTTTTTCACTAAACCTTATATTTTTAGGAACATAATATCAATTAATAATTTAATATTTTTTTAAAAAACTATTTTATGTCAATTTTTGACATGATTTGGTATTTTATTTTTTTATAAATTCTCAACAGCATTATTTATTCGAAAAAAATTCATCTAACCATCCCTTATTTGTTATTTTAAACTAGAAAATTAGTTTAATTCATAAAAAGTCTCAAATTACATTTATTTGAATATTTATAATATCAATTATGTTAATATTTCATTAATAAGGTAATTACTACATCATCATTGTGTCATAAATATATTAAATTATTTAATATCTAAAAAATATAAATAAACTGCCATTTTGTAGGAAATATTTTTATCTTTATAATTAATATTTATATTCAAATTTATCTTATGTATAACCATATATTAAAAAAAATTAGTTATTAAACTTTTATTTTAACTATTTTAACTCTTCTTTAAATAAAATAATAATAAGTGTCCTAATCTAATCCAAGTGGACCAAAGAGGTCAATATTTTATTCATAAGGTTTTTTTGGTCGAATTATGCTTATCCAATAGAATTATGATATTTGTTAGTGTAATAATAATTTCATTTTTACCCTTAACTACCCTATTTACTTTTAACCGTGGTAAATAAAATTATAAAGTTACTATTAACCAAAAAAAATTATCTTATGGAACCAAATTTCACTGCTGGATATTAACCGTGTCTCTCAGATTTTTGAAATTCAACTCATAGAAGCGTTAAAATTATGTTTTATGTACATTTGTAAATTCTCCTATGTGGTGGGTAAAAGACGGTAAAAAGTTCAATTTAGGTTTTATATATCTAAAATTATTATAAAATGACTTCACTGAATTACATTGAACTTATATAGGTATTATATATCTATATTTACCTAAAATAAATTTAAATAAAATAAATGATTGTTTAAATAAAAATTCAATTTTAACTAATAACTCAGTGTTTCCACTACTCATCAAAAATTTAATGTTTTCAGAAAAATACCAAAACTTCCCCCTAGGATAATTCAGATATTCCAAATCAAAAAATGATGTCCATTTTGAATGATAAAATTTATAAAATTTCAAATTGTGGGAATTACTATTCATAATGTCTAGTTTATATAATCTTTCAATAACATATCGATGTTTAGTGAAACTCGGTATTGCGTACAATGCAATCTATCGAGGAAGGTTTCTCTTGCATGTAATGCAGGAGTATAATAGTGTTGCGTATACTACACGATAATACAGTGTTGTGTATAGCGCAGATAATCTTGGTGTAGCGTAAAAAAAAAGACATCAATGAAATTAAAAATAATAATTCTCTTAAAATCTCAGAGAGTTACATTCTACCCCCCATAAAATGAATTTCTCCCTAAAAATTCATCGGGGTAATAAATGGTTTTCTACTTGAATGTTTGTCTCATAGAAACCCACATCGTAAAAAGGAATACAAAAACATCATTTTAAAAAGGAATGTTAGAAACATAACAGATACCCTAAGTAACTCATCACTAGGTTTCCACATAGGAGAATATAGGTGAAAATATTGATATGGGAGAGAAATCTAACCATCAAGTTCTGATAGAGAGTGGTAGAGAACATGGCTATGAAAAATCCAACAATTAGAAATCCATACATTTGTGATGATCTAAGGTACCATCAGATTCATCAGATATGAGAGTACTAGGACAACATTTTTGTTTTTCAAGATCATTTCCCTAATGTTGGTGAATTTTTTCATAAGGATAAATACTTACTTGATTTCAGTGTAAAATCATCATTGATCATTCCATGAACAATTTCTGATTCATCTCTTATTTATAGATATGAAGTTTAATTTTTCATTCCTGAAGTATTATAATATCATGCGATAGAATGATATGTCATTCTATCTGTCTCTATCAAAAAAAGGTTAGCCTAAGATATTTAATATACATAAGTCTGTATATGGTGAGGTTAATCGTACATGTTTCCTAAAATGGACTTATACTTCATCTATAATACCATGTAATAATATAAAACTAATTTATAAAAACCAAGTACTTCATGTAGGCCAGTGGTAGGTAGTAAAGGCCTGTCACACATCAGATGTGGGTTCGATTCCCAAAGCCTTTTCCGACGCGACGGGTTGTCACCTGTCCTGCAGGATGTCCTTTTTATAAAACATTACCACTATAACAAGCTTGAAATAATATCGAAAAATGTTTCTATCCTTAAACAATACTATTTGATGTCCAACTTAATCCATTCAAACCTTTATGATTATCCAAAATACTTATATCCGATCTCATAGTATAAGTTAAACGATTAGTAGAAAAATCATCTACCGAGCATGTGAATACCATCATTTATCATACGATATATCTTGATGGTCACATTCCAAACATGTGAATACCTTAGTCATGTATTCTATTGGAAAATAAATACCCATTGAACCTTAGTGAAAACATGAATTCTGTCAAAAGTTAACTCCTTCCACACACCAAAATCCCAAAATTTCTACATACTCAAACCCTAATATCACTTTGTCATTATGTGAGATCATTAATACTATCAAACATTTCATTATCTCTTTATCCCTTATTTATGTGCATATTATCTTCTTTCCAAAAATATTTCAATCACTTTTCGTGGTTACTGGTACCATTCAACATATACTTTCTGATACTTTAGGAAAAAAATAGTGTAAGAATCCTTATATGTTTCTTATTCCATAGTACCGTACATTATTCTTGATAAACATGAAATCATTCCACTACCTTAATAAACCATTGATAGAGCATCCAAACTTCTTTCATCTCATATATCATTTGTAGTATCTTTATCATCATCAACCTAAATACTACCCATACGACCATGATGATTCTCATCCTGAAACTTTCCCTTAGGGCATTGGTTTTTATAATGCCCATACATTCCACATTTAAAACATTTAACCATTGTTGATGTATTTGCAATACCATTATCCATGTCCATGGAGTTAACTGAACCTTTTCCTTTATAATTACTAGAATTGTGTCATTTTTTCCACACCCAAAGCATCTTCCAGTTCCTTTGAAGAATTATCCTTGATGACTCTTCCCACATGATTTACATGATATAAATTGAACTATCTTTCCTCTATGTTCATCATTAAACTCCATCATTCTCTTATTAGCTGAGTCAGGAAACCTAACAAAGTTGATATTATTGATCATTTTATGAGATCGCTAATTATTAATAATAAAAATGTTTGGACATCCAAATCCAATTTCATTAGGGTTATCATGTTGAATATCATTCTGTTGTCCATCATATTCTACATTAACATGAATCCTCATGTTTCCTGTCATTTCATCAAACCCAAATATAATTGTATGAGAGGCAAAAATCGTACTAGAAAAACAACATAATCAAGGGGGTGCAGTTTCAATCTATAACATATTAGGTTTATTATATGATCATTACCATAATTATAAGACTATAACATATAATTATACTTAACATTAGAGTCATCCCTAGAAATACCTTAGAATTTTTTCTAGGGATTTCACTAAAGTTTTCGCATCCTAGTTTCCAAAGGTTAACTAAACCTTCACTCTGATACCAACTGTAGAGACCCAAATATTGACGTACATGGACATTACATTACTTTTTCAGAATACTTAATAAATTACAATACAAACACTCTATGACCGTATTAGTTTAGTGTTTTTGGAATCATGGAAGATAATATTCTAATACTGGTGAAATAACTTCAACATCTCCCATAATGATCAGTTTTTTCTGACCTAAAAACATCCTTTATATCCTGGGGGAAAATAATACATAAAAAGGGTGAGCTCAAATGCTCAGTAAGGGTCAGCAAGGACAAAATAAAACAACCCATATACATTTTAACTTAAAAACATGAACATAATGTTTAAACATCAAAATCCTGAGCAATGACATTAAACTTGGTAGTATGTAAGCAATAGATCATAATGGAACTTCAATCATGATAAAATAGAATGGGAATAAACCATGAAATTGTGGAAAACCATTAATCACGTGATATGACTTCCATAGTATCCAAGGAATTGCTGCCTTGACCATCATAGTGGATAAAGTCCATTACTGAATCGGGTTTACCTGCCATTCCAGCCCTGTATTAATGTACCAGATTTACTTTCCATTACATCCAAGTCTATATCATGATATATAAATCATTACCCAATGCATTAGAGGGAGATATAGGTCCCAACCATCTCATAATGAAATCATTCTTACGTGTTCCACAACATAAACATAAATCATTTATCATAACCCAATGAATAAAATGGGTTTCATAAACATCATCCCATCATAACATAATATATATAACACAAATGGATATCATTTCATAATAAGAAAAGTTAAACCATATAAATAACAGAGATATTATACTTGAATCATACACATATGAAATAATGTAAATTTATATGGAAAATGGTTTTGATAAAACACTTGAAATGAAATCCTGAGGAAAATATCATTTCTTCTTCAAAATAATTTTCTTTTCACAAAATACCATGCCAATTTAAAAGGAAATGATTTTGTAAAAAATATTTATAAAATATTGTAGAGTAAACTACATGAAAATAAGGAGTTATGAAACCATAAAAAGCTGTTCATGCCATATAAGTTAAAAAACATTCTTCTCGTACTTTTAATGGAAAAATCAAAATGCACCACATATGGTAAACAAAAGAAATATTCCTTGAATAACACAAAGTAAAAGTCAAAGAGGGGTAAACATGACTTTAAAAATACATGGAAGAATATTAAACACTTTAATACAAACAGTTTTATGGATATGGATGAAAAATATAACACCAGTAAATTCTTACGTATAAGCAATCTCTAATAAAAATGAGATTTCAAAATTATCCCTTAGCTTATGTCCAACTTCTTCGGTATGTGTCTAAGACTACTGTATTGTGGGTTTTAACATATAATTATCTTGTAACAGAATCATAATAATATTTATGATATCATATATGATTCTATTATGACTTTATATCAACTGTTTATTTTTCAATTCCATGTTAAAGAATTGTTTTGGGTAAAACTGTTTCGTTTATCGTATGTGATTGCACTTGTTGTTCTTGACATTATTATTACTTATATCATGATTTAATTATATATATAATGTAAATAATGATTTATATATCATATATATTCAGTATATATATATATATAATAGATAGATAAATGAAATGAAATACACTATTCATGGGGACGGTAGGCTGTACATACGCATGAACGTTGTTTTCCTTTCCTTATTACCTTTAATGGAAGTAAGTAGATGACATATATATATATACAGAAATACAGTAGCTTTATTATGTAATATATTTAATTATTTTTCATTGTATATACTTTATAATCATTCTTGAATGGTTAACATGGAGAATGAATCTCATCGCATCGTGGAGATGGTAATCCGTGCGTACGCATGAGCGATGATATTTTTCCCATAATTGTTGAATGGAATTTTCGAGGTTGATATAATATCTTAGAATTCGTATCATGTTATAATAATCATATATAGTTATACTTTACACCAGTATACCCATCCTTGTAAGGTTGTCGTAGAAAAACATATTACACCACGGCGTGGAGACAATATTTCGTACGTACGCACACACGGTGATTTCAATTTTCGTAGGATGGATAGAAGGTGAAATAGGGTTGTTTCATATTTATAATAAAATATCACTATATAAGTAATACTTTTGTTATTACTTTATAATGAATCAACTAATTAAGAAAAACTAGAAGATGAAATAAACATGAAATAATCATTAGAAGTGATTACCTCTTCTTCGACGTGCCTCTTTTAAACATCCACTTATAGAACTAGAGATAGTCTTTTGAGAAGACCAGAACCTCAATGATATAAGTAGAGAGGTTGAGAAGAGAAATTTTCAGGGTTTGGACGAGCTTGAAGGCTCTAAATTGTGTAAAGAGTAGAGGGAGAAGGTGCCCTTTTATTAGGGAGGAGAGGGGAACCTTAGGAAAAGCTTAAACAATTATTTTATAACAAATTCATATTCAGATTATAATGGCTCCAAAGTGAATTATTTATAGGATAGGGTGGGTATGGGTCGAAATAATCTCAACCAATAGGTTTTACACAACTTTTGGTTACCATTTTAAACTTAACATTTAGATTTAACTCTTTGTTAAATAATTTAACTTTTACCGTGTCTTCTTGTATTCTTACACTATATGGTTAATAAACTTACTATAAACTACCAATATAACCCCAATTAGTTCATTAATGTCATATATATTATTATACTAGTCTATTGGTTGAACCTTAGATTTTTAAGAATAGAATATCATTTAATAATTTAATATTTGTTTTAAAAACTCATTTATGTCAATTTTGACACTATTTGATATTTCGTTTTTACTAAATTTATAACAGCATTATTACTTTGAAAAAAAATTCATCTAACCTACCCTTATATGTTATATTAACCTATAAAATTAGTTTAATTCATAAAAAGTCTCAAATTACATTTATTTGGGTATTTAAAATATCATTTATGTAAATATTTCAATAATAATGTAATTATTGTATCATCATTGTGTCATAAATAAATTAAAATATATAATGTCTAAAAATTATAAGTAAAAACCATTATATATGAAATATTTTCTTATTTCTAATGAATATTTATATTCTAATTTATCTTGTGTATAACCCTATATTAAAAATGTTTTAGTTATTAAACATTGATTTTAACTATATTAACACTTCTTTAAATAAAATAAAAATAATTGTCCTAATCTAATCCAAGAGGACCAAAGAGGTTCATATTTTATTACTAAGGTTTTTCTGGTCGAATTATTCTTATCCAATAGAATTATTACATGTGTTAGTATAATAATAATATCATTTTTACCCTTAATGACTCGATTTACTTTTAACCGTTGTAAATACAAGTAAAAAAGTTACAATTCGCCAAAAATTATTTTTATCTTATTGAACCACATTTTACTCCTTGATATTAACCATATCTCATGGATTTCCTAAATTCAACTCACAAAAGTGGTAAAATTATGTTTTATGTAAATTTGAAAATTCTCTTAAGAGGTGGATAAAAGACGATAAAAAGATCAATAAAATTTTTATATATCTAAAATTATTAAAAGATGACTTCAATAAATTACATTGAACTTATATAGGTATTATATATCTATTTTTACCTAAAATAAATTTAAATAAAATAAATTATTATTGAAATAAAAAGTCAGTTTAACCAATAACTCAGTGTTTTCACTGTTCATCAAAAATTGAAAGCTTTTTGAAAAATACAAAAAATTCACCCTAGGCTAATTTTGATATTATAAATCCAAAAATTAATTCCATTTTGAAAGATAAAAATTATAAAATTTCACAAAGTGGGTATTACTATTCCTAAATGCTAGTTTATATAATATTTCAATATAGTATCGTTTTTTAGTGAAACTCGGTATTGCGTACAATGCAAGCTATCGAAGAAGGTTTCTCTTGCATGTAATGTAAGCCAAGAATAGGGTTGTGTATACTAAAAGCTAATACGGTGTTGTTTATAGCGCAAGATAATCTTGGTGTAGTGTACAAAAAATGCATCAATGAAATTAAAAGGAATAATTATATTAAAATCTTGAGGTGTTACACCCACCACAATGCTTTGAATTGGGAGTTTTACTAGCTCGGGTGGTCCCCACCACCGAGCCTTCAATTGGGAGGATAAAACCCATGTGGTCCCCACTACCACAATAATCAAATATGGGAGGATTTAGTAGAAATAAAGTTAAAGTTCAGTTTATTTTATTTTTTATTTCCACGAAAAGCCCAAAAATTAACTTTCACCCTCGACCAACTGTTGTCAAGGTGAAAGTCTTCTTAAGCGAATACCAGCACTGCAAGTTCAACGGTGCCCTCTTATTTTAATTCAAATCACCGGTTCAAATGTTAGAAAAACTCACTCTCAGATTTACTGAACATACCCAAAATAATGTTGATAAATTCATTTCGAGCACTATGGGCCTCAGATTCATGCGCCATCAAGTTTTGAAGACTTGTAAAATTTCAATTTATTTAAGAAAAATTACATGGAAATTCCAGGTCTTTACATGTGGTGCACCAACTATGGATGAACCCTGTCCAAAAAATGGGCATTTTTTGGTTTTTTATAGGTGGTTATTGTTCTTGAATATTAATTAATGATTCGTTTTGTAGTGGTTGTTGATGTTAGTGGGTTCTCGATGGGTTTCATGTAGTTTTTCTTCTGTTCCTCAATTTCGGTCAATTTTATTTATCTTATTTGTAATTTTTGGGTTCTTGATATTTTTCTAGTGAAACTTGGATCTCAATTCATGGAGGAAAATTTCAATAATATGCATAGGTAAAAAATATAATATATATTGTTTCATTGTACATTGTAACACCCCACGATTTCATAGTGTGTTATTTCTTCAAAATAATTCAATAACTTGCACTAAACCCAACACCGAGTTCAAATGCACCATGACTTACCATACAAGCCGTTTAAAAGAGGTTATGAATAGTATTAACTAAATTTTAAACTTTATATAATCCTTATAATTTTAGAATCCATATTTTGAGTTTCTTAGACATAATGTAAGAACAAATTCATTTTTTGGATTGCACTTTTACAAACTTTTAATACTGAACCCTTTTTAAATACAATATTTTAAACTATTATATATTCAATTTGAATAAATAAATTTAATTTTTAGAATGAGTACATAAAAAAATTTACAATGAAACATCCCAAGCTTCCACGGTATGGTTCCTTTTGAATACTGTAATGGCGTGCATTGTACGCAACATCGAGATTCTAACACACCACAACCAATCAAACTAGCCGTTATAGATAGTAATACCTACTTTTTGAAATTTTATAAATTTTATCTTTCTAAATGGACTTCATTTTTGGATTATTAATATCAAAATTAGCTTAGGGTGAAATTTTGGTACTTTTTGGATAACTTTCATATTTTGATGAATATTGAAAATTAAAAAATTTTAATTAAAAACAACATTTCTTAATTGAAATAATTAATAGTGAAAAATTATTAATTTTAGTGGTTTTAAAGTATATATAGATTATATTTTTACCATTTAATACAATTATGGTCATTGGATGTAATTTCACATTTAAACAAGACATAAACAAGTGTCCATCTTTTGATATATATTGTTTCTCAAAAACAAGATATTTGTTGTAACAGTGGGAATTAATTATAAAATTAATTAATGGAACTTATATGTTTGGAATTTTCTAAAATAGACATCATTTCGGAATATCAATTATATCATAGGGTGAAATTTTGGCATTATTCTGAAAAACATCAAATTTTTATGAATAGTGAAACTACTAAGTGGTAGTTAAAAAAACTGAATTTTTCGTAAAAATTAATTTTACCGCTTCTGTGATTGGAATTTCAAAAATCCGAGAGACACGGTTAATATCAAGGAGTATAATGTGGTTCAATGAGATGAAAATAATTTTTAGTGAATAGTAACTTTTTACTTTTATTTACCACGGTTATAAGTAAATAGGGTAATTATGGGTAAAAATGATATTAATATTACCCTAACACATGTCCTAATTCTATTGGACAAGTGTATCTCGACCAAATACAACCTTAGGAATAAAATATTATCATTTAGGTCCACTTGGATAAGATTAGGACATTTATTATTATTTAATTTAATGAAGAGTTAAAAGAGTTAAAATCAATGTTTATTTACTAAAACATTTTTAATATAAGGTTATACATAAGATAAATTAAATAATTTAATATATTAATGACACAATGATGATGCAGTAATTACCATAATAGTGAAAAATTAAAATAATTGATATTATATATACCCAAATAAATATAATTAGAGACTTTTAATGAATTAAAATAATTTTCTAGGATAATATGAAATGTTAGGATTGATTTAAATGACTTTTTTAGAAGTAATAATTCTGTTATGAGTTTCACAAAAATCAACTATTGAATTGTGTCAAAATTGACATAAAAGTGTTTTTAAAACAAATATTATATTATTAATTGATATTAAATTCTTAAAAATCTAAGGTTCGGCCAAGAGACTTATATCATGATATTTTTATCATTAATGGACCACTTGTGAGTCTCTTGGATGTATATAGTATGTTTATTAACTATATAATATAAAAATACAAAGTGACATGGTAAATGTCAAACAAATTAACTAAGAGTTAAAACAAAAAGATAAGGATAATATAGTAACCCAAACCTGTATAAATTCTATTGGTTGAATGGTTTTCGACCTATCCCCTCCTTAACCTTTGAATAATAAACTTTGGATCCATTAGAAACCGAATATGAATTTATTATAAATTAATATTTTAGCTTTTCCAAAGGTTCCCCTCACCCCTCTTATAAAAGGGCACTCCTCCTTCTCATTTATTCACACCTTCAAAGCCTTTTGGTTCGGCCAAACACTGCCCAAATACTCTCTCAACTTCCCTCGCATCATCCTAGAGGTATTCCTTTAGTCATAAAGCCATCCTAAGAGCCCATTTTATCAAATCAGAAGGAAGAACCCGAAGAAGAGATAATGATTTCACCACCCTTTTTCCATGTTCATTTATTCTTCCACTTCTTCATTCTTTGTTATTCCAATTCTAAAATAATGAATCTAGTATCTCCTATATACTGTAATATTATTATAAATATGGTATAACCATATTCAGTATTCTATCCATCCTTTGAATAACATGTCACCATACGTGCGTACGTACGGCTTACCGTTCCACGTCGTGGTGTAATTGTTATTCAATAAATTATTATTTGGATTGGTATAATAATTGTAACACCCCGAGATTTTATGAAAAATATTATTTTTAATTTCATTAATGTCTTGTGTTGTACGCTACACCAAAAGGAGCTTGCACAACACGCATCCTTGACTTGCCTTGCATTACACGCAATCACGACCTTCCTCGATAGCGTGTGTAGTACGCAATAACGAGTTTCTCTAAACAACAATATGCTATTAAAATATTATTAAAACTAGCCGTTATAAATAGTAATAACCACTTTTTAAAATTTTTTAAATTTTATTTTTCAAAATGGAATTCATTTTTGGGTTCGTAATATCGAAATTAGCTTAGGGTGAAATTTTGGTACTTTTCAGATAACTTTCATTTTCCGATGAATAGTGAAAATTATTAAATTTTAATTAAAAACAACTTTTTAATAGAAATAATTAATAGTGATAAATTATTAATTTTATTGGTTTTAAAGTATATTTAGAATAAATTTTTACAATTTAATACAATGTTGGTTATTGGATGTAATTTCACATTTAAACCAGACATAAACAACTGTCAATCTTTTTATAGTTATTATCTCTTAAGAACACGCTATTTGTTTTGACGACGGGAATTAATTTTTAAATTAATTCATGCAACTGATATGTTTTGAATTTGGTAAAATAGACATCATTTTTGAATTCATAATATAAAATATAACTTAGGCCTAATTTTTGGTATTTTTCTGAAAACTTTAAATTTTTTGATGAATAGTGAAACCACTAAGTGGTAGTTAAAAAACTGAATTTTTCATAAAAATTAATTTTACCGCTTCTGTTAGTTGAATTTATAAAATATGTGAGACACAGTTAATATCAAGGACTAAAATGTGGTTCAATGAGATGAAAATAATTTTTGGTGAATAGTAACTTTTTAATTTTTTTTACCACGGTTAAAAGTAAATAGGGTAATTAAGGGTAAAAATGATATTATTATTACCCTAAAACATGTCCTAATTCTATTGGAAAATTTTAATTCGACCAAAAACAATCTTAGGAATAAAATATGACCATTTAGGCGCACATGGATTAGATTAGGACATTTATTATTAATTTATTTAATGAAGGGTGAAAATAGTGAAAATAAAAGTTTGATAAGTAAATCATTTTTAATATGGGGTTATACAAAAGATAAATTAGACTATAAATATTCATTAAAAATCTAAAAATAATTCCTACATAATGGTATTTTATATGTAAATTTAAGACATTAAATAATTTAATTTATTTATGACACAATAATGATGCAGTAATTATCTTATTAATGAAATATTGACATAACTGATGTAATAAATACCCAAATAAATATAATTTTAGACTTTTTATGAACTAAACTAATTTTATAGGTTAATATGACATGTTAGGATTTATTTAATTAACTTTGGTCGAAGTAATCATTCTGTTATGAGTTTCAAAAAAATCAACTATTGAATTGTGTCAAAATTGACATAAAATAGTTTTTAAAACAAATATTATCTTATTAATTGTTATTTTATTCCTAAAAATCTAAGCTTCGGACAAATGACTTAAATAAGGATATATATATTAATAAAACACAACTTGGGGGTCTCTTGGATGTATATGGTAAGTTTATTAACTATATAATATAAAAATACAAAGTGACATGGTAAATGTCAATCTAATTAACTAAGAGTTAAAACTAAAATATAAGGTTAATATAATGACCTAAACTTGTCTAAATTCTATTGTATGAGAGGATTTCGACCCATCCCCACCTTATCTTCGAAATAAATCAATTTGGAGCTATTTAAAACCGAATTTGACTTTATAATAAAATAATAGTTTTAGTTATTCCAAAGGTACCCCTCTCCTCCCTTATAAAAGGGCACCTCCTCCCTCTCTTCCTCACACAACATTGAGCCTTAAAGCTCTGCCAACCCCTGCCAAATTATCTTCTCCACTTCCATAGAAATATCCTAGAGGTTCTGGTCTTCCTCAAAGACCAAGTTTCGTGCCCTAAAGGGAGATCTCAAAGAGGCGCTTCAAAGAAGAGGTAAAGTCCATTACAGATTCTTTTATCTTTATTTATTCTTCCACTTATTCTTCATAGGTTGTTTCATTATGAAGTAATAAATTAGTATCACTCATTAACTGATATGTTATTATAAGTATGAAACAACCCTATTTCACCTTCTATCCATCCAACGGAAAATTAAATCATCGCGCGTGCGTACGTACGGAATATCGTCTCCACGCCGTAGTGTAATCTATTTTCCACCACCACCTTACTTGGATGGGTATAATGGTGTAAATTATAACTATATATGATTATTGTAAAGTGATATTTATTCTGTAATAGTATAAATAAACTCCAATAAAATTCCACGATCATGGGAACGATATCATCGCTCGTGCGTACGTACGGAATACCGTTTCCACGACGCGATGAGATTCATTCTCAATGATAAACCATTCATAAATAATTATAAAGTATATATAATAAGTTATCATGAAATATATGACATAATAATGATACTGGATTTATGTATATATATATATATATATGTATGTCATCCAATTAATTCCATTCAATTCAATGAGAAACGAAAACAACGTTCATGTGTACGTACGGCCTACCGTCTCCATGAACGGTGTATTTATTTCCATTTAACGATATATTATATATATGTATATTATGAATATATATTATATATAAATCATGTATTATATTCTGGAATTAATTAATCATGATTTAAGTAATCATATGAATAATTACAAGTCAAAACACGGACGACAAATGAAACGATTTTACCCAAAACAATTTTTAACATGGAATTTAGAAAAGAACGGGTAATATAAAGTCATAAGTGGACCATATATGATATTATAACAATGAATATGATTCTGTAATAAGTCAATAACATTATTTAAATCATTATACAGGAGGTTCGGACATTTACGAAGCAAATCGGACCTAAGGTAAGGGAAATATCACATTCTCATTTTTATCCGAGATTGTTTATACTTTAGTATTTACTGGGGTGTATATTATCATCCACATCCATGTTTACTCAATATGTAATATTATTTCCATCCACCTAAAATTGTTTAAATCCAATTTTACCCTTCGGTGAGTTTTTAGTAAAGGATATGAAAGGAATCTTTTGTCGCCTTTCGTACGAGGTACTTTTTGACTTTTCCGACAAAAGTACGAAGAATGTTTTTTTAACTTATACGGCATGAAAAGATTTTTAAAACATTATTTCCAAGAATAATTATTTACAAGTTTTCATGTTTTTTTTTAATGAACTTATTTTAGTATAAAATTGTATGACATGTTAAGAAAGGAAAAATATTTTTGAAGTAGAAAGGTTATTTTCCTTAAGAATGGAGTTCAAGTGTTTTATCAAAATTATTTTTCCATATAATATAATGTATGTTTCTGATTCTATCCCTATCATTACATTGATTTGATTATTTTGTGATGGAAATTATTTTTATGAATTATCTTATATGAATTGTTTTATGATGTCATGATGTTTAGGAATTCCATTTTTATTACATGGGTTATGAAATGATGTATGATTTATGATTTTGTGGCACACATTAGAATGGTATAATTATGAGATGTGTGGGACCTATATCTCCCTCCAATGAATTGGGTAAAGATTTTATATCTCATGAGATAAACATGGCTGGAACGGTAGGTTATACCGGTTCAGTGTAATAGGACTGAAACGAGGGTGACTCGGTTCAGAAATGGACATTGTCCACTCAGATAGTCTTGGCAATGAGTCTTGACTAACAAGAAATGATTCTCTATGATTATGTGTGTATGCCACAAAGTTTCATGATTTAAGTTATGATTATTGGGATTTCATTTCACTACTATGATTTATCCCATGTTATGAAATTATGCTCTCCTTTGCAGGTTAAGATTTCCAAAATGTTATGTTCTTAGGAAAATGATGTGATTGATATTTCTTTTGTTTACCCTTACTGAGAATTTGAGCTCACCCTTTTATGTTTTCTATTTCCCAGGATATAAGGAAAGGTTTTATGTAAAAAAAGTAAGATCTTTATGGGAGATGTTGAAGATCTTTCACCATGATTAGAAGATTATATTCCGAGTTTCCAAAGACACTAAACTATTACGATCCTTGTGTGTGTGTTTTTGTTATGTACTAAGTATTCCGCAAAAGTAATGTAATGTCCATGTACATCAAGATTTGGGTCTCTACAGTTGGTATCAGAGAAAAGTTTAGTCAACCTTTGGAAACTAAGATGCGAAATCGTTAGTGAGATCCCTAGAGATATTTCTAAGGTATGTCTAGGGATGTCCCTAAGGATAAGTATACGTATAGGATATAGTCCTAGAACCATGGTAACAATATTAGATTAAACCAAAGATGTTAGATATTGATGTTACTCCCCCTTTATTATGATTTTTTCCTCCCATAATATTCTTTTTGGGTTTTAGACGATGGGTGGAACCCGAAGGAACCGTGTTGATCAATGTAATGGACAATGCAATGATTGTCCTCCTGAACAAACGAATGTTATGGGAGATGGAGTGAAAAATCTTATTGCTATACTTACACAAGCTATGAATCATTCTGGACTTCCAAATGGGCATAGAAGGGAACAACATTCTATTGAGTCTTTCATGAGGCAACGTCCACCTTCTTTCAGTGGGTCTTCTAATCCACTTGTTGCAGAACAATGGATCAGTACCACTGAAAAGATATTTTCAGTTCTTCAATGTTCTAAACATGATAAAGTCATCTTAGAAGTATATCGTTTGGAAGGTGAAGCTGATAAATGTTGGAATCTTATCAAGAATACGAGGCAAAGAGATGAAATTGAGTCCATGGAATGGGACGAGTTCAAGAACTTATTTTTCAATAAGTACTTCCCTTGTATTCTTCGAACAATGATGGAGAATGAGTTTCTTGAACTAAAGCAAAAGGATGATGAATCTGTTGGTATATACGAAGCGAATATTACAAGGCTTGCAAGGTATGCATCTGGATTTATCATCTTGAAAGTAGAGTTGATCGATTCTTCAGTGGCTTAAAACCAAATCTTCAAAGGGAATTAGCTATAAGAGACTTCAGTAGCTATGAAGAAATTGTGCGTTGTGCTATCAAGGTAGAAATGGAAGTTGGTGTCACTTATCCATCTCATAGTTTTGACAAGAAACGAAAGATGGAGTTCAAGGAGAAATCTCAGAATAATAGTGAAAAGAAGATGAATGTTTCTTTATGCTCAAAGTGTGTTAATAAGCATGGTGGAGATTGTCTTAAAGGAACAAGTAAATTTTTCAAATGTGGAAAGGAAGGTCATCGGGCATTTGAATGCCGCAATGATGGGAAGAAGATGTATAATGATGCAAACAAATGAAGGGATACACAGAATGAACCAACAACACTTCAATGATTCAAGTTCAAGGAAATGGGGCATTATTCTAATAAATTCCCTATTCCAAGGGTTAGTGATGATCGACGTGAGCAACCACTTAAGGAAAAGGACAATGGGAAGTCACATGCGATCACCATTGGCGATGTTGAATATGACAACGATGTCGTGGAATGATTAAGTGTTTATGTAATGGGATTCCAGAATAATGTTGTATATAGTATCGTGGAATATTGGATGATTTATGTTTTGGTATATTGTGGTTTTCAATAATTTAATGGTACCTATAACCATGAAAAGTGATTGAGACATTTTTGGTAAATAGATGATATGCGCATAATGAAGGGATAAGAATATAATGAGATGTTTGATTGTATTCATGAGCTCATGATTGATATAAGGACTAAGTGATATCATGGTTTGAGGATATAGAATTTTGAGGATTTTGGTATGTGGAAAGTGTTGACTTTTAACTGCATTCATGTTTTCACTAAGGTTCAATGGATATTCATCCTTAAAAGAGAATACATGATTAAGGTATTCACATGTTTGTAATTTGACCAACAAGACATATCTTATGATATATGGGGGATAAATGATGGCATTCACCTGATCATTTTCTTTATACTATGAGCTTGGACCGAAGTATTTTAGATAAGACTAAAGATTGGAATGGATTATGTTGGACATAAGTTAGTATTGTTTAAGGATAGAACTTTTTTTTGATATTTTTGATGGGATGTTATAGTAAACAACCCATCGCGTCAAACAAGGCTATGGGAATCGAACCCACAACCGAAGTTCGACTGGCCTTTATCGCTTACCACTGGCCTACAGGAAGTCCATGTTTAGTAGAAACTAGTTTAATTATATTAAGCAGTATGATATATGAAGTATAAGTCCATTTTAGGAACTATATATGATTAATCTCACTATATATGGACTTTGGTATTTTTTGATAATTTTTCTAAACTTTTGATTGAGACAGATAGAATGACCCATCATTCTATCACATGATATGCTAACACATCACGAATGAAAAATTCAACTTCATTTATTTAAGAGATGAAGTGGAAATTGTCCAAAGAACGACAAACGGTGAGACTATACCAAAATCATGAAAGTATTTTTTCTAATTCCAATTTCATCAACTTTAGGGAAATGATCTTGAAAACCAAAAATGATGTCCTAGTGCCCTTATATCTGATGAATTATATGGTACCTTAGATCGTCACAAATTTATGGCTTTGTGATTGCTGGCTTTTCCATAGACATGTTCTCTACCACTCTCCATCAGAACATGATGGTTAGATTTCTCTTCCATATCCATATTTTCACCTATGTGGAAACCCAGTGATTAGTTTATTTGGGTAACCGTTACGTTTAATATTTTTTTTTTAAAGATTGGTTTTGGTATTCCGTTTTACGATGTGGGTTTCTATTAAACAAACTTTCGAGTAGTAAACCATTTATAACCCTGACGAATTTCGAGGGCGAAATTCATTTTAAGGGGGGTAGAATGTAACACCCCGAGATTTTATGAAAATTATTATTTTTAATTTAATTAATGTCTTGTGTTGTACGCTACAACAAAAGGAGCTTGCACAACACGTATCCTTGACTTGCCTTGCATTACACGCAATCACGACCTTCCTCGATAGCATGTGTAGTACGCAATAACGAGTTTCACTAAACAAAAATATGCTATTAAAATATTATTAAAACTAGTCGTTATGAATAGTAATAACCACTTTTTTAAATTTTTTAAATTTTATTTTTCAAAATGGAATTCATTTTTGGATTTGTAATATCGAAATTAGCTTAGGGTGAAATTTTGGTACTTTTTGGATAACTTTCATTTTCTGATGAATAGTGAAAATTACTAAATTTTAATTAAAAACAACCTTTTTAATAGAAATAATTAATAGTGATAAATTATTAATTTGATTGGTTTTAAAGTATATTTAGAATATATTTTTACAATTTAATCCAATTTTGGTTATTGGATGTAATTTCACATTTAAACCATACATAAACAACTGTCAATCTTTTGATAGTTATTATCTCTTAAGAACACGCTATTTGTTTTGACTACGGGAATTAATTTTTAAATAACTTAATGCAACTGATATGTTTTTAATTTGTTAAAATAGACATCATTTTTGAATTCATAAAATCAAATATAGCTTAGGCCAAATTTTTGGTTTTTTTCTGAAAACATTCATTTTTTGATGAATAGTGAAACCACTAAGTGGTAGTTAAAATACTAAATTTATCATAAAACATAATTTTACCACTTCTGTCAGTGAAATTTATAAAATATGTGAGACACTATTAATATCAAGGACTAAAATGTGGTTCAATGAGATGAAAATAATTTTTGGTGAATAGTAACTTTTTACTTTTTTTTACCACGGTTAAAAGTAAATAGGGAAATTAAGGGTAAAAATGATATTATTATTACCCTAAAACATGTCCTAATTATATTGGACAAGTGTAATTAGACCGAAAACAACCTTAGGAATAAAATATGACCATTTAGGCCCCCTTGGATTAGATTAGGACATTTATTATTAATGTATTTAAAGAAGGGTTAAAATAGTTAAAATCAAATTTTAATAAGTAAATCATTTTTAATATGTGGTTATACATAAGATAAATTCAACTATAAAAATTCATTATAAATCTAAAAATATTTCCTACATAATGGTATTTTATTAGTAAATTTCAGACATTAAATATTTTAATTTATTTATGACACAATGACGATGCAGTAATTATCTTGTTAATGATATATTGACATAATTGATGTTATAAATACCCAAATAAATATAATTTTAGACTTTTTATGAACTGAACTAATTTTCTAGGTTAATATGACATGTTAGGATTTATTTAATTATCTTTGGTCGAAGTAATCATTCTGTTATGAGTTTCAAAAAAATCATCTATTGAATAGTGTCAAAACTGATGTTATTACTTCATAATGAAACAACCTAATAATAAGAAGTGGAAGAAGAAATAAATATAAAGAATCGGTAATGGACATTACCTCTTCTTTGAAGCGCCTCTTTGAGCTCCCTTTAGGGCACTAAAATTGGACTTTGACTTAGATAAGTTTATATATATATTATTGTAAAGTGACATTGATTCTGCAATAGTATAAATACACTCCAATAAAATTACACGATCATGGGAACGATATCATCGCTCGTGTGAACGTACGGAATACCGTCTCCACGACGCGCTGAGATTCATTCTCAATGATTAACCATTCATAAATGATTATAAAGTATATATAATATGTTATCATGAAATATATGACATAATAATGATACTTGATTTATGTATATACATATATATATATATATATATGTATGTCATCCAATTAATTCCATTAAATTCAATGAGGAAACGAAAACAGCGTTCATGTGTACGTACGGCCTACCGTCTCCATGAACGGTGTATTTATTTCCATTTATCGATATATTATATATATGTATATTCTGAATATATATTATATATAAATCATGTTTTAGATTCTGGAATTAAGTAATCATGATCTAAGTAATCATATGAATAATTACAAGTCAAAACACGGACGACAAATGAAACGATTTTACCCAAAACGCTCTTTAACATTGAATTTACAAAAGAACAGGTAATATAAAGTCATAAGTGGACCATATATGATATCATAACAATGAATATGATTCTGTAATAAGTCAATAACATTATTTAAATCATTATACAGGAGGTTCGGACACTTACGAAGCAAATCGGACCTAAGGTAAGGGAAATATCACAATCTCATTTTTATCTGATATTGTTTATACTTTAGTATTTATTGGGGTGTATTTAATCATCCAAATCCATGTTTCCTCAATATGTAATATTATTTCCATCCACCTAAAATTCTTTAAATCCAATTTTACCCTTCGGTGAGTTTTTAGTAAAGGATATGAAAGGAATCTTTTGTCATTTTTCATACGAGGTACTTTTTGACTTTTCCTACAAAAGTACGAAGAATGTTTTTTTAACTTATAATGCATGAATGGATTTTCAAAAACATTATTTCCAAGAAGCTTTCTTTACAAGTTTTCATGTTTATTTTTAATCAACTTCTTTTAGTTTAAAATTGTATGACTTGTTAAGAAAGGAAAAATGTTTTTGAAGTAGAAAGAATATTTTCCTCAAGAATGGAGTTCAAGTGTTTTATCAAAATGATTTTTCCATATAAGATAATGTAGGGTTCTAATTCTATCCCTATCATTACATTGATTTGAATATGTTGTGATGGAAATTATTTTTATGAATTCATTTATCTTATATGAATTTTTTTATGATATCATGATGTTTAAGAATTCCATTTTTATTACATGGGTTATGCAATGATGTATGATTTATGATTTTGTGGCACACATAATAATGGTATCATTATGAGATGGGTGGGACCTGTATCTCCCTCCAATGCAATGGGTAATGATTTTATATCTCATGAGATAAACATGGATGGAACGGTAGGTTATACCGGTTCAGTGAAACAGGACTGAAACGAGGGTGACTCGGTTCAGAAATGGACTTTGTCCACTAAGATAGTCTTGGCAATGAGTCTTGACTAACAAGAAATGATACTCTATGATTATGTGTGTATGCCACAAAGTTTCATGATTTAAGTTAATATTATTGGGATTTAATTTCACTACTATGATTTATCCCATGTTATGAAATTATGCTCTCTTTTGCAGGTTAAGATTTCCAAAATGTTATGTTCTTATGAAAATGATGTGATTGATATTTATTTTGTTTACCCTTACTGAACATTTGAGCTCACCCTTTTATGTTTTCTTTTCCCCATGATATAAAGAAAGGATTTAGGTAAAAAAAAAGGAATATCTTTATGGGAGATGTTGAAGATCTTTCACCACGGTAAGAAGATTATATTCCGAGTTTCCAAAGACACTAAACTATTACAATCCTTGTGTGTGTGTTTTTGTTATGTACTAAGTATTCCGCAAATGTAATGTAATGTCCATGTATATCAAGCGTCGGGTCTCTACAATAATTATGTGTAACTCATTTAAATAATAAATATAAAATGATAATTATTCTTTATATATGATATACCATCCAATTATATATTATTTTAATATCAAAAGGATGATATTGTCGCTTGTGCATTTGTACGGACTACCGTCTCAACGAACTCGATAAGATTCATTCTCCATCGTATCCATTTAAGTATAATTATCATTTGATGATTAATAATAGTATCTACGAACTTGATATCATTCTGGATATGATTTAGATACAACCTATCCATGACAAAAATAGCTTACGTAACAAAACATATAAAAGAAAACAAGTAAGTTAACATCCAAAAAAATGATAACACTAAGATATTATTAAAGAATCAATAGAAGATCATATATGATATCATATTAATGTATATGATTATTGTATAATTTAAAAATAATTATCTCCCCATTATAAATGAGTTTAACCTACCCCAACCAAGGAAAAGTACAAGGTAAGGGGTTTTCATCTCACTCCTTATTCCCGTGAGATTCATGCCATATTGCCACCATTACCTTTTGTGTGGTGTATGTACTGCCCATAATTATATTCTTTGTGTAATAAACATTAATTTATGTGTATTTACATATTCATTATATTATAACTCTTTCATGGGTTTTCTGTTTCATAAGTTACCAAATTGTTGGGGGTTTATTTCGCAATCTCTTCATTATCTGAGGTTGTTTATACGTAATAATCTACTGGGATCTCTTTATCATCCACATCCATGTTTCTTGAAAATGTATTTAAAAACATTTTTACTATTTAAAAAAATATGGTTTAAAGTCATTTATACCCTTGCTTGACTTTTTATAAGAGTTTTATAAAGGAATCTTTCAGTTGTTTTCCAAACAAGGTGCTTTTTAACATTTTCGACAGAATTAAGGTAAGAATGTTTTTTTTACTTATACGGCGGGTGCGACTATTTTCCGCCGTAATAAAATCTTCGAAGCTTCTTTTACAAGCTTATAAGAATATTTTCAAATAAAATGTTTTATTTTATAAATATATGTCTCTTAAATGATTTAAAAATAAAAAGAGATATTTCTCTAAAAAGTGTTTGGATTTCATCTATGTCAACATCCTTTGATGGATTTTACGCTTATTTGAAGTTTATTTATTATGATACAAATCTTATATATTGTATTGAAGGTTTTGTGATATGTTTGACTGTGGATGTGTTTTTTATACCATTCATGGATTATGGATGAAGTATTTACATTTCATATGCTAGTTTTAATACGAATGTTTATGTTATGTTTAAATCATTTCATATGGGAATGCATTGGACTTAATATGTGACAGGTGGAGCCCGCTATAGCTCCTCGATGCATCGGTATGTCTCATGAGAAAAACTAGTGTCTGGGCACAAGGCCTTGACAAAATCTTATATTTAGTCTGGGCATGAGGCCTTGGCTATGTGGTTATGATAGTCTGGCAATATGCATTCCATCAGTATGAAAGTGGTTGTTGATATTGAATGTGATTATTCGATTAGAAGAATATCCATGTGAATAATTAAATGGAATTATTTCATTTTATTTTTGCCATACTATGTTAATGTTCAAGTTTAAAAGGCTTTTTTTAGTTATACGTTGCCTTAAATGTTTATTCTTATTTATGAAAGTTTCCGCTATATTGTTATACTTACTGGGCATCCGAGCTCACCCCTTTTCTATGTTTTATTTTTCCCAGGATGTGAAGAAATAAATTAGGAATGACCTGTAGGGATATTATGAGGGGATAATAGTGTGGATTATGGAGACAATAAGTTGTTTTAATAGTTATTCACTTCATGATGTAATGTAAAACTTTATGAATATATCTAGTGTTTCCAAGGCTACTAAACAAATCGGTCTTTCGATATTTGATCTTTCTTGTGATCATGCCAATGTTATGTAATAATGCACTGACTCTGGGAAACTGGGGTCGGGGCATTACAGTTGGTATCAGAGGAAGTTTAGTACAAACCTTGGAATCTATATTTAGATAAACACTGATTAGAGAACGTAGACCTAAGATATACTTTGGGGATTAGTATAGAAGAACTACATAGAATTTTGGTATTGTAGAGATTTTGTGAGTTTTTTGGGCAATACATCCATGTCTGAATACGAGCAGGTAGAGGTGGCTCTGGCCCAGATGTACCTAGGGGTAAAACCTAAAAACACCTCTTTGAGCTAGACTCAAACGGGAACTGGTGCACGACAACGGGACTTGCTGCACTCTTGGTTACGACAATCTTGGGGGATATGATTAGGATAACTCTTATTTTCTTTAAAAATCATTATGAAGGGTTTATGAGTATATACTTCCTCAAAGAATTTTTTTATGATTATGGATTATATCCATAAACTATTTAATTTATGTTTTGTGTTTTACAAGTTTGGGATTAGGTAATGTTATTCATAAACTAATATAGTGTATTCCATTGTTTAGAAATGGTGCCCAGTAGAAGGAATGAGAACTCCAGCAATGCACATGATCTAAAGAGAACAAAGGATCATATCTTTCATGGTCTTAAGCCAGAATTTATAAGAGAACTAGTCACCCATGTATTATCATCATAAGAAGAAATAATATCATGTGTGGATAAGATAAGTAAAGAGTTTACTGAGTCCTATTGCTTTAAAGGGAAGCAAGAAAAGAAAAGGATGGAAGAGGGAAAGATGGATAAAGGGATGAGGGAAAATAAGAATTTTATCATATGTGATAACTGTGGGAAGAAACACCCCGGAACTTGCCTGAAAGGAATGGGAGTTTGTTATAAGTGTGGAGGAAAAGGGCACAAAGTACGTGACTACAACGGTTGGAAAATGGTTTCAAATGTACAATGCATCATTTTCAAGGAGTTTGTACACAATGCGAACCTATGTCCCAGTCATCAGACTATGCTGCAAATGATTCTATTTGATAATAATCATGTTATGATTCTACCACAGATGAAGGGGAATGATTAGAGTTCTTATGTTGATTATGACATTTAAGCGTTGTATCAACAATGTACTTGTTATAATAATTATGGAGTATATAAGGATTGTACTGTAGTACTATTTCATTAAGGACATGAGATTGTGTGGAACAAAGAAAAGTGACTCAATAGCAGGTTAATGTTTTGGAAAATATATGGTTTAGAAAAAGATAAACCATAAAATGGTTCTGATAACGAGGTAGTGATTTTAGAATAATACATGATTGATTTGGATAAAATATATTGGGTATTTTTGGCTACCTTGAAACTGATTAATGATTTGTATATTCCATCCTTGTTGGGGTTTACAACATTTTTGGGATTGAAGGAGTATATCTGTTATTCTTTAAGGAATAAGGGATCATGAATGTAATCAATAAGGTTTTTTGGTATTTCACGATGTTTCACTGTTTTAAAAGAATACATGATGAAGGTGTTCACATGATATTACGCGGAAAAAAGGACCTTCATTGTGTTTACCTTCATTATAAATTTTGGACCTAAGTATTTGGATAGTTCTAGTTTGGATTATTTTGGATTGCCATAAAAGGACAACCCGGAGGTCGGACGGCAACCCGTCGCGTCCGGCAAGGCCACGAGACTTGAACCTACATCCGAAGGGCGACAAGGGTGTATTACCCACCACTGACCCACGTGATGCCCTGGATTGAATAATGTCTTTTTTTTAATGATTCTTCTTGATGAATTATAAATTCATTTTTTTAACCCTATACGAATATGATAAATAGAATATTATTTTAAAGTTATACTATATTTTAGAGTGAAAGATGAGTTTGTGGTATAACTTAGTTAAAGGATGAGAATCTACTTGTCAAGTATATTTTTATTCTTCTCTTATTTAATGAAGATATTAATTCTTATACTGTAGTGAAGGTATATTAAAACAAAAAAATGTGTTATCCTAATACCATATGTTTTGATGAACCAATGGTATTTTAAATCATCACAGATTGATGAATTTAAAGCCCTCAATTTTACACTTGTTTGGGATTGATGACCTCAATCACTACCTATAAATATTTACATTTTCATCCAATTATTTGTCTCTAATTTCCACCAATGTTCTCCAAATATAGATCATAATTTGGTGGTGACCCTTTCATTTCTCTTTTCCTCTTATTAAGATTAAATTTAATTAGCCCAATTTCCGATGTGGGTTTTCCCACAAAGATATTTTCTATATTAAACATTTTATTTTTGTTGAACAATTTAAAATTGAGAGGATGAAATTTATTGAAGGAGGGGAGAATGTAACACCCCAAGATTTCATAGTGTGTTATTTCTTCAAAATAATATAATTACTTTCATTACACGCAACACCGAGTTCAAATGAACCATGACTTACCAAACAAGCTGTTTAAAAGAGGTTATAAATAGTATTAACTAAATTTTAAACGTTATATAATCCTTATAATTTTAGAATCCATATTATGAGTTTCTTAGACATATTGTAAGAACAAATTCATTTTCTGTTTTGCACTTTTACAAACTTATAATAGTGAACCCTTTTTAAATAAAATATTTTAAACATTTATATATTCAATTTGAATAAATAAATTTAATTTTTAGAATGAGGACATCAAAAAATTTACAATGAAACATCCCAAGCTTCCATGGTAAGCTTCCCTTTGAATACTGCAATGACGTTCATTGTACGCAACATCGAGATTCTAACACACCACAACCAATCAAACTAGCCGTTATAGATAGTAATACATACATTTTGAAATTTTATAAATTTTATCTTTATAAATGGACTTCATTTTTAGATTCTTAATATCAAAATTATCTTAGGGTGAAATTTTTGTACATTTCGGATAACTTTCATATTTTGATGAATAGTGAAAATTACTAAATTTTAATTAAAAACAACTTTTTTAATCGAAATAATTAATAGTGATAAATTATTAATTTGAGTGGTTTTAAAGTATATATAGAATATATTTTTACCATTTAATACAATTTTGGTCATTGTATGTAATTTCACATTTAAACAAAACATAAACAAGTGTCTATCTTTTGATACATATTGTTTCTTAAAAACATGATATTTGTTGTAACAGCAGGAATTAATTATAAAATTAATTAATGCAACTTATATGTTTGGAAGTTTGTAAAATAGACATCATTTTGGAATATAAATTATAGCTTAGGTTGAAATTTTGGCATTATTCTAAAAAACTTCATTTTTTGATGAATAGTGAAACTACTAAATTGTAGTTAAAAAAACTGAATTTTTCATAAAACATAATTTTACTGCTTATGTGATTGAAATATCGAAAATCCGAGAGACATGGTTAATATCAAGGGGTAAAATGTGGTTCAATGAGATGAAAATAATTTTTGGTGAATAGTAACTTTTTACTTTTATTTACCACGGTTAAAAGTAAATAGGGTAATTATGGATAAAAATGATATTAATATTACCCTAACACATGTCTTAATTCTATTGGACAAGTGTATCTCGACCCAAAACAACCTTATGAATAAAATATTATCATTTAGGTCCACATGGATTAGACTAGGACATTTATTATCATTTAATTCAAAGAAGAGTTAAAAGAGTTAAAATCAATGATTATTTTCTAAAACATTTTTAATATAGGGTTATACATAAGATAAATTAGATTTTAAATATTCATTTTAAATATAATAATATTTCATACATAATTATATCTTATTTATAATTTTTAGACATTAAATAATTTAATATATATATGACACAATGATGATGTAGTAATTACCATAATGGTGAAAAATTAAAATAATTGATATTATAAATACCCAAATAAATATAATTTGAGACTTTTAATGAATTAAAATAATTTTTTAGGATAATATGACATATTAGGATTGATTTAATTGACTTTTTTTGAAGTAATAATTCTGTTATGAGTTTCACAAAAATCAACTATTGAATAGTGTCTAAATTGACATAAAAGTGTTTTTAAAACAAATATTATATTATTAAGTGTTATTAAATTCTTAAAAATATACGGTTCGGCCAAGAGACTTATATCATGATATGTGTATCATTAATTGACCACTTGGGGGTCTCTTGGATGTATATAGTATGTTTATTAACTATATAATATAAAAATACAAAGTGACATGCTAAATGTCAAACTAATTAACTAAGAGTTAAAACAAAAAGATAAGGTTAATATAATGACCTAAACCTATCTAAATTCTATTAGATGAATGGTTTTGGACCTATCCTCACCGTAACCTTTTAATAATCATCTTTGGAGCCATTAGAAACCGAATATTAATTTATTATAAATTAATATTTATAGCTTTTCCAAAGGTGCCCCTCACCCCTCTTATCAAATGGCACTCCTCCTTCTCATTTATTCACACCTTAAAATCCTTTTGGTTCGGAAAACCTCTTCCAAAATACTCTCTCAACTCCCCTCACTTCATCCTAGAGGCATTCCTTTAGTCAGAAATCCAACCTAAGAGTCCTTTTGATCAAATCAAAAGGAAGAACCCGAAGAAAAGGTAATGATTTCACCACCCATTTTCCAAGTTTCTTTCTTCTTCCACTTCTTCTTTCTTTGTTATTACCATTCTAAAATAATGAATCCAGTATCTCCTATATACTGTAATATTATTTTAAATATGGTATAACCATATTCAGTATTCTATCCATCCTTTGAATAACATGTCACTATACGTGCATACGTACGGCTTACCGTCTCCACGTCATTGTGTAATTGTTATTCAAAAAATTATTATTTGGATGGGTATAATAATGATGTGTAACTAATTTAAATAATAAATATAACATTATAATTATTCATTATATATGATATAACATCCAATTATATATTATTTTAATATCAAAAGAATGATATTGTCGCTCGTTCATACGTACGGACTACCATCTCCACGAACGCGATAAGATTCATTCTCCATCGTATCCATTTAAGTATAATTATCATTTGATGATTAATAATAGTATCTAAGGACTTTATATCATTCTATATATTATTAAGAAACAACCTTTCCATGACAATCCTAGATTACGTAACAAAATATATAAAAGAACACAAGTAAGATAACACCAGAAACAACGATAATACTAAGATATTATTAACAAATCAATAAAAGATCATATATAATATCATATTAATGTATATGATTCATGTATAATTTACTAACAATTAGTTCACCATTATACAGGTGGTTATCCAACCCCAACCAAGGAAAAATACAAGGTAAGGGGTTTTCATCTCACTCTTTATTCTCGTGAGATTCATGCCATATTGCCACCATTAACTTTTGTGTGGTGTATGTACTGCCCATAATTATATTCTTTGTGTAATACACCTTAATTTATGTGTATTTACATATTCATTATATGATACCTATTTCATGGGTTGTATGTTTCATAAGTTACCAAATTGGTAAGGGTTTATTTCGCAATCTCTTCATTATCTGAGGTTGTTTATACGTAATAATCTACTGGGATCTCTTTATCATCCACATCCATGTTTCTTAAAAATGTATTTAAAAAACATTTTTAATATTTACAAGAATATGGGTTAAAGTCATTTATACCCTTGTTTGACTTTTTATAAGAGTTTTATAAAGGAATCTTTCCGTTGTTTTCCAAACAAGGTGCTTTTTAACCTTTTCGACAGAATTAAGGTAAGAATGTTTTTTTAACTTATACGGCGAGTGCGACTATTTTCTGCCATAATAAAATCTTCGAAGCTTCCTTTACAAGATTATAAGAATATTTTCAAAGAAAATGTTTTATTTTATAAATATATGTCTCTTAAATGATTTCAAAATTAAAAGAGATATTTCTCTAAAAAGAGTTTGGATTTCATCTATGTCAACATTGTTTGAGGAATTTTACGCTTATTTGAAGTTTATTTATTATGATACAAAACATCTATATTGTGTTGAAGGATTTGTGATATGTTTTACTGTGGATGTGTTATTTTTATACCATTAATGGTTTATGGATGAAGTATTTACATTTCCAATGCTAGTTTTAATAAGAATGTTTATGTTATGTTAAAACCTTTTCATATGGGAATGCATTGGACTTAATATGTGACGGGTGGAGCCCGCTATAGCTCCTCGATGCATCAGTAGGACTCATGAGACAAACTAGTGTCTTGGCACAAGGCCTTGACAAAATCTTATTTTTAGTCTTGGCACGAGGCCTTAGCAATGTGGTTATGATAGTCTGGCATTATGCATTCCATTATTATGAAAGTTGTTATTGATATTGAATGTGATTATTCGATTAGAAGAATATCCATGTGAATAAGTAAATGGAATTATTTCATTTTATTTTTGTCATACTACGTTAATGTTCAAGTTTAAAAGGCTTTTGTTTTATTTATACATTTCCATAAATGTTTATTCTTGTTTATGAAAGTTTCCGCTATATTGTTGTCTTTACTGTGCATTTTAGCTCACCCCTTTTCTATGTTTTATTTTTCCCAGGATGTGAAGAAATAAATTATGAATGACCTGCAAGGATATTATGAAGGGATAATAGTGTAGATTATGGAGACAATATGTTGTTTTAGTAGTTTTTCACTTCCTGATGTAATGTAAAACTTTATGAATATATCTAGTGTTTCCAAGGCTACTAAACCAATCAGTTTTTCAAGATTTGATCTTTCATGTGATCATGGCAATGTTATGTAATAATGCACCGACTCTGGGTAACTGGGGTCGGGGCGTTACATACATATTCCCTCATAATGCGGCAAATATAAACATTGTAGATAATGGTATTTAAATATGTGTGTGTGTGTGAATATGTGTGTAGGTATAAGAGGAGGGTCTCTCTTGCTTCCTTGAATTTATTTAAAGCATATTTGAGTTTCCATCATCACTCATATACTGATATGTTATTATAAGTATCAAAACAACCCTATTTCACCATCTATCCATCCAATGGAAAACGGAATCACCACGCGTGCGTACGTACGGAATACCATCTCCACGCCGTGGTGTAATCTATTTTCCACCACCACCTTACTTGGATGGGTATAATGGTGTAAATAATAACTATATATGATTATTGTAAAGTGACATTGATTCTGCAATAGTATAAATACACTCCAATAAAATTCCACGATCATGGGAACGATATCATCGCTCGTGCGTACGTACGGAATACCGTCTCCACGACGCCATGAGATTCATTCTCAATGATTAACCATTCATAAATGATTATAAAGTATATATAATATGTTATCATGAAATATATGACATAATAATGATACTGGATTTATGTATATATATATATATGTATGTCATCCAATTAATTCCATTAAATTCAATGAGGAAATGAAAACAGCGTTCATGTGTACGTACGGCCTACCGTCTCCATGAATGGTGTATTTATTTCCATTTATCGATATATTATATATATGTATATTCTGAATATATATTATATATAAATCATTTTTAGATTCTGTAATTAAGTAATCATGATCTAAGTAATCATATGAATAATTACAAGTCAAAACACGGACGACAAATGAAACGATTTTACCCAAAACGCTCTTTAACATTGAATTTACAAAAGAACGGTTAATATAAAGTCATAAGTGGACCATATATGATATCATAACAATGAATATGATTCTGTAATAAGTCAATAACATTATTTAAATCATTATAGAGGAGGTTCGGACACTTACGAAGCAAATCGGACCTAAGGTAAGGGAAATATCACAATCTCATTTTTATCTGATATTGTTTATACTTTAGTATTTACTGGGGTGTATTTAATCCTCCAAATCCATGTTTCCTCAATATGTAATATTATTTCCATCCACCTAAAATTGTTTAAATCCAATTTTACCCTTCGGTGAGTTTTTAGTAAAGGATATGAAAGGAATCTTTTGTCATTTTTCATACGAGGTACTTTTTGACTTTTCCTACAAAAGTACGAAGAATGTTTTTTTTAACTTATAATGCATGAATGGATTTTGAAAACATTATTTCCAAGAAGATTTCTTTACAAGTTTTCATGTTTATTTTTAATCAACTTCTTTTAGTTTAAAATTGTATGACTTGTTAAGAAAGAAAAATGTTTTTGAAGTAGAAAGAATATTTTCCTCAAGAATGGAGTTCAAGTGTTTTATCAAAATTATTTTTTCATATAAGATAATGTAGGGTTCTGATTCTATCCCTATCATTACATTTATTTGAATATGTTGTGATGGAAATTATTTTTATTAATTCATTTATCTTATATGAATTGTTTTATGATATCATGATGTTTAAGAATTCCATTTTTATTACATGGGTTATGCAATGATGTATGATTTATGATTTTGTGGCACACATAATAATGGTATCATTATGAGATGGGTGGGACTTATATCTCCCTCCAATGCAATGGGTAATGATTTTATATCTCATGAGATAAACATGGATGGAACGGTAGGTTATACCGGTTCAGTGAAACAGGACTGAAACGAGGGTGACTCGGTTCAGAAATGGACTTTGTCCACTAAGATAGTCTTGGAAATGAGTCTTGACTAACAAGAAATGATACTCTATGATTATGTGTGTATTCCACAAAGTTTCATGATTTAAGTTAATATTATTGGGATTTCATTTCACTACTATGATTTATCCCATGTTATGAAATTATGCTCTCTTTTTCAGGTTAAGATTTCCAAAATGTTATGTTCTTATGAAAATGATGTGATTGATATTTATTTTGTTTACCCTTACTGAACATTTGAGCTCACCCTTTTATGTTTTCTTTTCCCCATGATATAAAGAAAGGTTTTAGTTAAAAAAAAGGAAGATCTTTATGGGAGATGTTGAAGATCTTTCACCACGGTAAGAAGATTATATTCCGAGTTTCCAAAGACACTAAACTATTACAATCCTTGTGTGTGTGTTTTTGTTATGTACTAAGTATTCCGCAAATGTAATGTAATGTCCATGTATATCAAGCGTCGGGTCTCTACAATAATGATGTGTAACTCATTTAAATAATAAATATAAAATGATAATTATTCTTTATATATGATATACCATCCAATTATATATTATTTTAATATCAAAAGAATGATATTGTCGCTTGTGCATTTGTACGGACTACCGTCTCAACAAACTCGATAAGATTCATTCTCCATCGTATCCATTTAAGTATAATTATCATTTGATGATTAATAATAGTATCTACGAACTTGATATCATTCTGGATATGATTTAGATACAACCTATCCATTACAAAAATAGCTTACGTAACAAAACATATAAAAGAAAACAAGTAAGTTAACATCCAAAAAAATGATAACACTAAGATATTATTAAAGAATCAATAAAAGATCATATATGATATCATATTAATGTATATGATTCTTGTATAATTTAAAAATAATTATCTCCCCATTATAAATGAGTTTAACCTACCCCAACCAAGGAAAAGTACAAGGTAAGGGGTTTTCATCTCACTCCTTATTTCCGTGAGATTCATGCCATATTGCCACCATTACCTTTTGTGTGGTGTATGTACTGCCCATAATTATATTCTTTGTGTAATAAACATTAATTTATGTGTATTTACATATTCATTGTATTATAACTCTTTCATGGATTGTATGTTTCATAAGTTACCAAATTGTTAGGGGTTTATTTCGCAATCTCTTCATTATCTGAGGTTGTTTATACGTAATAATCTACTGGGATCTCTTTATCATCCACATCCATGTTTCTTGAAAATGTATTTAAAAACATTTTTACTATTTAAAATAATATGTTTTAAAGTCATTTATACCCTTGTTTGACTTTTTATAAGAGTTTTATAAAGGAATCTTTCAGTTGTTTTCCAAACAAGGTGCTTTTTAACCTTTTCGACAGAATTAAGGTAAGAATGTTTTTTTACTTATACGGCGGGTGCGACTATTTTCCGCCATAATATAATCTTCGAAGCTTCTTTTACAAGCTTATAAGAATATTTTCAAAGAAAATGTTTTATTTTATAAATATATGACTCTTAAATGATTTCAAAATAAAAAGATATATTTCTCTAAAAAGTGTTTGGATTTCATCTATGTCAACATCCTTTGATGGATTTTACGCTTATTTGAAGTTTATTTATTATGATACAAATCTTATATATTGTATTGAAGGTTTTGTGATATGTTTGACTGTGGATGTGTTATTTTTATACCATTCATGGTTTATGGATGAAGAATTTACATTTCGTATGCTAGTTTTAATACGAATGTTTATGTTATGTTTAAATCATTTCATATGGGAATGCATTGGACTTAATATGTGACAGGTGGAGCCCGCTATAGCTCCTCGATGCATCGGTAGGTCTCATGAGAAAAACTAGTGTCTTGGCACAAGGCCTTGACAAAATCTTATATTTAGTCTGGGCATGAGGCCTTGGCTATGTGGTTATGATAGTCTGGAAATATGCATTCCATCAGTATGAAAGTGGTTATTGATATTGAATGTGATTATTCGATTAGAAGAATATCCATGTGAATAATTAAATGGAATTATTTCATTTTATTTTTTCCATACTCTGTTAATGTTAAAGTTTAAAAGGCTTTTTTTAGTTATACGTTGCCTTAAATGTTTATTCTTATTTATGAATGTTTCCGCTATATTGTTATACTTACTGGGAATCCGAGCTCACCCCTTTTCTATGTTTTATTTTTCCCAGGATGTGAAGAAATAAATTAGGAATGACCTGCAGGGATATTATGAGGGGATAATAGTGTGGATTATGGAGACAATATGTTGTTTTAGTAGTTATTCACTTCATGATGTAATGTAAAACTTTATGAATATATCTAGTGTTTCCAAGGCTACTAATCAAATCGGTCTTTCGAGATTTGATCTTTCTTGTGATCATGCCAATGTTATGTAATAATGCACCGACTTTGGGAAACTGGGGTCGGGGCATTACAGTTGGTATCAGAGGAAGTTTAGTACAATCCTTGGAATCTATATTTAGATAAACACTGATTAGAGCACGTAGACCTAAGATATACTTTGACGATTAGTATAGAAGAACTACCTAGAATTTTGGTATTGTAGAGATTTTGTGAGTTTTTCGGGCAATACATCCATGTCTGGATACGAGCAGGTAGAGGCGGCTCTGGCCCAGATGTACCTAGGGGTAAAACCCGAAAACACCTCTTTGAGCTAGACTCGAACGGGAACTGGTGCACGGCAACGGGCCTTGCTGCACTCTTGGTTACGACAATCTCGGGGGATATGCTTAGGATAACTCTTATTTTCTTTAACAATCATTATGATGGGTTTATGAGTATATACTACCTCAAAGAATTTTTTTTATGATTATGGATTATATCCATAAACTATTTAATTTATATTATGTGTTTTACAAGTTTGGGATTAGGTAATGTTATTCATAAACTAATATAGTGTATTCCATTGTTTAGAAATGGTGCCCAGTAGAAGGAATGAGAACTCCAGCAATGCACATGATCTAAAGAGAACAAAGGATCATATCTTTCATGGTCTTAACACAGAATTTATAAGAGAACTAGTCACCCATGTATTATCATCATATGAAGAAATAATATCATGTGTTGATAAGATATGTAAAGAGTTTACTGAGTCCTATGGCTTTAAAGGGAAGCAAGAAAAGAAAAGGATGGAAGAGGGAAAGATGGATAAAGGGATGTGGGAAAATAAGAATTTTATCATATGTGATAACTGTGGGAAGAAACACCCCGGAACTTGCCTGAAAGGAATGGGAGTTTGTTATAAGTGTGGAGGAAAAGGGAACAAAGTACGTGACTACAAGGGTTGGAAAATGGTTTCAAATGTACAATGCATCATTTGCAAGGAGTTTGGACACAATGCGAACCTATGTCCCAGTCATCAGACTATGCTGCAAATGATGCTATTTGATAACAATCATGTTATGATACTACCACAGATGAAGGGGAATGATTAGAGTTCTTATGTTGATTATGACATTTAAGTGTTGTATCAACAATGTACTTGTTATAATAATTATGGAGTATATAAGGATTGTACTGCAGTACTATTACATTAAGGACATGAGATTGTGTGGAACAAAGAAAAGTGACTCAATAGCAGGTTAATGTTTTGGAAAATATATGGTTTATAAAAAGATAAACCATAAAATGGTTCCGATACCGAGGTAGTGATTTTAGAATAATACATGATTGATTTGGATAAATTATATTGGGTATTTTTGGATACCTTGAAACTGATTAATGATTTGTATATTCCATCCTTGTTGGGGTTTACAACATTTTTGGGATTGAAGGAGTATATCTGTTATTTTTTAAGGAATAAGGGATCATGAATGTAATCCATAAGGTTTTTTTGGTAATTCACGATGTTGCACTGTTTTAAAAGAATACATGATGAAGGTGTTCACATGATATTACGCGGAAAAAAGGACCTTCATTGTGTTTACCTTCCTTATAAATTTTGGACCTAAGTATTTGGATAGTTATAGTTTGGATTATTTTGGATTTCCATAAAAGGACAACCCGGAGGTCGGGCGGCAACCCGTCGCGTCCGGCAAGGCCACGAGACTTGAACCTACAACCGAAGGGTGACAAGGGTGTATTACCCACCACTGACCCACATGATGTCCTGGATTGAATAATGTTTTTTTAATGATTCTTCTTGATGAATTATAAATTCATTTTTTTAACCCTATACGAATATGATAAATAGAATATTATTTTAAAGTTCTACTATATTTTAGAGTGAAAGATGAGTTTGTGGTATAACTTAGTTAAAGGATGAGACTCTACTTGTCAAGTATATTTTTATTCTTCTCTTATTTAATGAATATATTAATTCTTATACTGTAGTGAAGGGATATTAAAACAAAAAAATGTGTTATCCTAATACCATATGTTTTGATGAACCAATGGTATTTTAAATCATCATAGATTGATGACTTTAAGGCCCTCAATTTTACACTTGTTTGGGATTGATGACCTCAATCACTACCTATAAATATTTACATTTTCCTCCAATTATTTGTCTCTAATTGCCACCAATGTTCTCCAAATTTAGATCATAATTTGGTGGTGACCCTTTCATTTCTCTTTTCCTCTTATTAAGATTAAATTTTATTAGCCCAATTTCCGATGTGGGTTTTCCCACAAAGATATTTTCTATATTATACCTTTTATTTTTGTTGAACAATTTAAAATTGCGAGGATGAAATTTATTGAAGGAGAGGAGAATGTAACACCCCAAGATTTCATAGTGTGTTATTTCTTCAAAATAATATAATTACTTTCATTACACGCAACACCGAGTTCAAATGAACCATGACTTACCAAACAAGCTGTTTAAAAGAGGTTATGAATAGTATTAACTAAATTTTAAACGTTATATAATCCTTATAATTTTAGAATCCATATTATGAGTTTCTTAGACATATTGTAAGAACAAATTCATTTTCTGTTTTTCACTTTTACAAACTTAGAATATTGAACCCTTTTTAAATAAAATATTTTAAACATTTATATATAAAATTTGAATAAATAAATTTAATTTTTAGAATGAGGACATCAAAAAATTTTCAATGAAACATCCCAAGCTTCCATGGTACGCTTCCCTTTGAATACTGCAATGACGTTCATTGTACGCAACATCGAGATTCTAACACACCACAACCAATCAAACTAGCCGTTATATATAGTAATACATAAATTTTGAAATTTTATAAATTTTATCTTTATAAATGGACTTAATTTTTAGATTCTTAATATCAAAATTATCTTAGGGTGAAATTTTTGTACATTTCGGATAACTTTCATATTTTGATGAATAGTAAAAATTACAAAATTTTAATTAAAAACAACTTTTTTTAATCGAAATAATTAATAGTGATAAATTATTAATTTGAGTGGTTTTAAAGTATATATAGAATATATTTTTACCATTTAATACAATTTTGGTCATTGGATGTAATTTCACATTTAAACCAAACATAAACAAGTGTCTATCTTTTGATACATATTGTTTCTTAAAAACATGATATTTGTTGTAACAACAGGAATTAATTATAAAATTAATTAATGAAACTTATATGTTTGGAAGTTTGTAAAATAGACATCATTTCGGAATATAAATTATAGCTTAGGTTGAAATTTTGGCATTATTCTAAAAAACTTCATTTTTTGATGAATAGTGAAACTACTAAATTGTAGTTAAAAAACTGAATTTTTCATAAAACATAATTTTACTGCTTCTGTGATTGAAATATCGAAAATCCGAGAGACATGGTTAATATCAAGGGGTAAAATGTGGTTCAATGAGATGAAAATAATTTTTGGTGAATAGTAACTTTTTACTTTTATTTACCACGGTTAAAAGTAAATAGGGTAATTATGGATAAAAATTATATTAATATTACCCTAACACATGTCTTAATTCTATTGGACAAGTGTATTTCGACCCAAAACAACCTTAGGAATAAAATATTATCATTTAGGTCCACATGGATTAGACTAGGACATTTATTATCATTTAATTCAAAGAAGAGTTAAAAGAGTTAAAATCAATGATTATTTTCTAAAACATTTTTAATATAGGGTTATACATAAGATAAATTAGATTGTAAATATTCATTTTAAATCTAATAAGATTTCATACATAATTATATCTTATTTATAATTTTTAGTCATTAAATAATTTAATATATATATGACACAATGATGATGCAGTAATTACCATAATGGTGAAAAATTAAAATAATTGATATTATAAATACCCAAATAAATATAATTTGAGACTTTTAATGAATTAAAATAATTTTTTAGGATAATATGACATATTAGGATTGATTTAATTGACTTTTTTTGAAGTAATAATTCTGTTATGTGTTTCACAAAAATCAACTATTGAATAGTGTCTAAATTGACATAAAAGAGTTTTTAAAACAAATATTATATTATTAATTGATATTAAATTCTTAAAAATATAATTTTCGGCCAAGATACTTATATCATGATATGTGTATCATTAATTGACCACTTGGGGGTCTCTTGGATGTATATAGTATGTTTATTAACTGTATAATATAAAAATACAAAGTGACATGGTAAATGTCAAACTAATTAACTAAGAGTTAAAACAAAAAGATAAGGTTAATATAATGACCCAAACCTATCTAAATTCTATTATATGAATGGTTTTGGACCTATCATCACCTTAACATTTTAATAATCATCTTTGGAGCCATTATAAACCGAATATGAATTTATTATAAATTAATATTTCTAGCTTTTCCAAAGGTGCCCCTCACCCCTCTTATCAAAGGGCACTCCTCCTTCTCATTTATTCACACCTTAAATGCCTTTTGGTTCGGCCAACCTCTTCCAAAATAATCTCTCAACTCCCCTCACTTCATCCTAGAGGAATTTCTTTAGTCAGAAAGCCAACCTAAGAGTCCTTTTGATCAAATCAAAAGGAAGAACCCGAAGAAAAGGTAATGATTTCACCACCCATTTTCCAAGTTTCTTTCTTCTTCCACTTCTTCTTTCTATGTTATTCCCATTCTAAAATAATTAATCCAGTATCTCCTATATACTGTAATATTATTTTAAATATGGTATAACCATATTCAGTATTCTATCCATCCTTTGAATAACATGTCACCATACGTGCATACGTACGGCTTACCGTCTCCACGTCATTGTGTAATTGTTATTCAAAAAATTATTATTTGGATGGGTATAATAATGATTTGTAACTAATTTAAATAATAAATATAACATTATAATGATTCATTATATATGATATAACATCCAATTATATATTATTTTAATATCAAAAGAATGATATTGTCGCTCGTTCATACGTACGGACTACCATCTCCACGAACGCGATAAGATTCATTCTCCATCGTATCCATTTAAGTATAATTATCATTTGATGATTAATAATAGTATCTAAGGACTTTATATCATTCTATGTATTATTAAGAAACAACCTATCCATGACAATCCTAGATTACGTAACAAAACATATAAAAGAACACAAGTAAGATAACACCCGAAACAACACTAATACTAAGATATTATTAACAAATCAATAAAAGATCATATATGACATCATATTAATGTATATGATTCTTGTATAATTTACTAAACATTAGTTCACCATTATACAGGTGGTTATCCATCCCCAACCAAGGAAAATTAGAAGGTAAGGGGTTTTCATCTCACTCTTTATTCCCGTGAGATTCATGCCATATTGCCACCATTAACTTTTGTGTGGTGTATGTACTGCCCATAATTATATTATTTGTGTAATACATCTTAATTTATGTGTATTTACATATTCATTATATGATACCTATTTCATGGGTTGTATGTTTCATAATTTACCAAATTGGTAAGGGTTTATTTCGCAATCTCTTCATTATCTGAGGTTTTTTATACGTAATAATCTACTGGGATCTCTTTATCATCCACATCCATGTTTCTTAAAAATGTATTTAAAAAACATTTTTAATATTTACAAGGATATGGGTTAAAGTAATTTATACCCTTGTTTGACTTTTTATAAGAGTTTTATAAAGGAATCTTTCCGTTGTTTTCCAAACAAGGTGCTTTTTAACCTTTTCGACAGAATTAAGGTAAGAATGTTTTTTTAACTTATACGGCGGGTGGGACTATTATCTGCCGTAATAAAATCTTCGAAGCTTCCTTTACAAGCTTATAAGAATATTTTCAAAGAAAATGTTTTATTTTATAAATATATGTCTCTTAAATTATTTCAAAATTAAAAGAGATATTTCTCTAAAAAGAGTTTGGATTTCATCTATGTCGACATTGTTTGAGGAATTTTACGCTTATTTGAAGTTTATTTATTATGATACAAAACATCTATATTGTATTGAAGGATTTGTGATATGTTTGACTGTGGATGTGTTATTTTTATACCATTAATGGTTTATGGATGAAGTATTTACATTTCCTATGCTAGTTTTAATAAGAATGTTTATGTTATGTTAAAACCTTTTCATATGGAAATGCATTGGACTTAATATGTGACGGGTGGAGCCCGCTATAGCTCCTCGATGCATCGTTAAAACTCATGAGAAAAACTAGTGTCTTGGCACGAGGCCTTGACAAAATCTTATTTTTAGTCTTGGCACGAGGCCTTAGCAATGTGGTTATGATAGTCTGGCATTATGCATTCCATTATTATGAAAGTTGTTATTGATATTGAATGTGATTATTCGATTAGAAGAATATCCATGTGAATAAGTAAATGGAATTATTTCATTTTATTTTTGCCATACTATGTTAATGTTCAAGTTTAAAAGGCTTTTGTTTTATTTATACATTGCCATAAATGTTTATTCTTGTTTATGAAAGTTTCCACTATATTGTTGTCTTTACTGTGCATTTGAGCTCACCCCTTTTCAATGTTTTATTTTTCCCAGGATGTGAAGAAATAAATTATGAATGACCTGCAAGGATATTATGAGGGGATAATAGTGTACATTATGGAGACAATATGTTGTTTTAGTAGTTTTTCAATTCATGATGTAATGTAAAACTTTATGAATATATCTAGTGTTTCCAAGGGTACTAAACCAATCAGTCTTTCAAGATTTGATCTTTCATGTGATCATGCCAATGTTATGTAATAATGCACCGACTCTGGGTAACTGGGGTCGGGGCGTTACATACATATTCCCTCATAATGCGGCAAATATAAACATTGTAGATAATGGTATTTAAATATGTGTGTGTGTGTGAATATGTGTGTAGGTATAAGAGGAGGGTCTCTCTTGCTTCCTTGAATTTTTTTAAAGCATATTTGAGTTTCCATCATCACATGAATCATGTTTTAAGGTATTTTATCTACGTCTATGACATTAATTTGGAAACTATGATTTCATGCATTTTTATCTACATGGTTAAATTATATAATGAAGTAAATATAATATAGGAAGTTCTTGTATTTATTAGAATATGTATATTTTTGATTTTTATTTCCTTTCTATGTTTTCATCATTTATTCCTTTTCTTAAATCTTATTTCCTAGTTTTTTTTCACTTGAATGAACGTTGTTTATTTTACATATTTTCTGAAAAGTTTTAAAATATCAAAACAATTTAAAAATAGGATTTGAAAATGATTATTTTTTTAAAACTTTAAATGAAAATTTATTTTTGGAACCTTTGACTATTTAATTAAAAGGAGGGTGTCTCCATGGATACTCTCCACTCCTATGGGAATTTGCATGGATTGTTTCGGGAATTGGGACATAGCATGAATGGTGTCTTTCCTTGTGTTCATTATTTCTTCCTAAACTCCCACATGTTATATAGTCATGGTACCCTATGATTCATAGATAGATTCAAGATATAGTTTAAAATTAGGGTTGATTAGAGGTACTAGATCTTTATAGGCTTTCCATGTGGTTGGTGCCACTTGTGAGGCTATTTTAGAGAATTTGGGTTGGTTATTTACTTTGGATCAGATTTATAGGCTAAAATATGTATTTTTAATTGTGTATGTCTTGGGTATCTTCACATGGTGTCTAGATATATCACATGATTATAATTTCAATTTATTTCTATTTTCCTTCATTTTTTGTTGTTTTTTAAATCATTTAAACAGTTATACTTCTTCTAGAAACTCAAACTTTTGTACTTATAATTGTTTTCAATATTCATTCTTGAGTTGGCTGATCGATGTTTAGATATTTTTTTAAATTCATTCATACAAAGGCTTTAATTATTTAGAAACTATTTTTAGAAAATGAATGGAAAATGGTTCTTTGAAACTATTAACTTGTTTATTGTTTAAAAAAGTTAATGAAATCCTTATTTTAAATGTATTTATTTAAAACTAGTAGTATTTGGATTTCACTTTAATGGTGTGTCATAGGGAGTATATAATTAATGAATACCTATTGATTTTTAATACTCATGCATATATTCATCTTCATTTTTTAATTTCATTTTTTACCCATATTTGGTTTTCTCATGGACTGAGTTTGATCTTATGGTTGTAGGTTACCCATGAGATCACAAGGATTTAAGTGTAGTAAGTTATTTATTTTATCACTGCCAGTGTTGCTTTATTATTATGTTTTTTCATAAATTCATTTATTTACATGTCCTTTATGGGATAAATCATTATTAACTAAGTTTTATTTGATTCCTCGCATTACTTACCAGCCCAAGAGGATTAAGAATGCCTCTCGGACCTTGTCACATGCCATCTCAGGTGGCCAGTTCATGGTTGACCCATGTTGGTTCATGATAAGTATGCTATAAATGTATTGATATGTTAAAGGAATTGGTGGGTTCTTAACTGGACATATTCTTTTTTTTCTTTATATTTTTTATATTCCATTTTTATGGAACTGTTTTACTTCTCCATCATCATCTCAAATATTCTACATCGATAAACTTTTGGGTTTTCTTTGCCTCCAATCATCTGGTTTCACAACATGTTATCATCTTGACTATTCTGCTATGTTAAAAATTTAGTTAAATATGTGTGATTAATTATCCATTGTAATTATTATGAAGCATAGATTTCTTTATCTTGACACTTTCTGGGAATTTTTTTTTCATAGACTCTAAATGTTAAAATTTACCATGACAATAATGACCTTAGAGAAGAAATTAATGTTGGAAATCAGGGTTCAACTCAAGACTATTTTTAATCACAAATATTACTATGACATCACCTCAATCAAGACTTGATGAATGAGTACCTAGTGGTAAAGGATCCTTTGCTGCTGTAGAGTAATTTCAAAGAGAGGTATGTTCACCATTGACCTATAATACTACCAAGGGAAATGTTTGAGTGGAGTCAGTTCTGACTCCCATATTATAAATCAGTAAGTGAATAAAACACTGATATATTTAAAACAACATAGAAACTATAATTATATATAGACATTATGAATGATATTGATATGTTGACAAAACCTATTCTACTTTAACAAAATCAAATATAATTATCCAATATAAATATCATGAGAATGGTTTTAAAAAATACTCAAAATTAATTTCATTTATTCTTTTTTCTGAATAAAATAATTAAATTATCATGAGGGATCATAAATCTTAGCCTACTAGTGTGTCTCCATTCCATAAAGTGAATATGACTACTAATGATAATGAGAATGGAAAGAATCTATCTAATCGAGGTTGAAGAATGTTATTTATTCGTGGTAGACATACAAAAAATGAGAATAGGAAAGGGAACCACTAGAAGTGGTCTAATAATGAAAAACCACAATTAAATAAAGAAAATAACAATGAAAGTGAATGATTTATATGTTTCATGAAGGGGCACTAGTCACTTTCTTATCATGTGCTAAAGTATTTTGTTGATATTTAACAAAAATATATCAATGAGAATGAAAAGTGAGTTAAAGTGAATTTTACTGAGAAATTTTTGAAATTTTATGATGATATTATAATGTTTTATATTTTTATATTTTTTTTACATCCTTATGGTATTTAAAATATACATTATTCATGAATATTCAGGGTGAAAATGAACCATGGTTTTTTTTAATATTTTAAAACTAAATATCATATGATTCATTTTTTTGTAATTTTATTCATTACATGTATGTTATATTTTCAATAATATAAAATGATAATTTAAATTTATCCATTATAAATTATTTCTATAATGAATATATTTTCCTCGTCAACATTACCATGATGCACGCAATTCCTAAACATGAGAAATATTTTATCACCCTTAAAATAGAGAGTGGTCTTGTATGTCTGTTAAGGGGTAGAGTTAAACTAATCAAAGGCATAAAATGGGAAATAATCTACATTCCTAGTGGTGAAAAACTATGATAAAAAATGTTTTATTTCCTTCCACGTCTCGACATAATTTATTATGTTTTAAAGATATTCTTGATTATGGATATCACATTTAGACAAAATATAACGAAGGTGTTGAATAACATTATATAATGAGAATTACGAATGAGAATAAATTGATTCAATAAAATAATTATGTACATCTAACAAGATTTTACTTTTTTTCATATTTTTTAAATCTAATCAAACATGTTAAACCATATGTATACCAAAAATGAAACATCTATTATATGGTATGATCGTTTGGGTCATCCTATATCAATAATTATGAGAAAAATAGCTATAAGTGTGAATGGTGATCCATTGGTTGATAAATGGGTTCTTATACACCATGATTTATCATTATCTACTTATTATCAAGGAAAAATAATTATATGAGAATCACTATAAAATATTTGTAACAAATCCCTGACATTGATGGTTGAATTCATGGTGATATATTTGGATAAATTCATCCACTATGAAGACCATTCAAAAAAATTTGATCATGATTTTTTTTGTCAAATATAATGTCCCATTTTTTATTATTACCCACTCACTACCTAGAAATTTTGAAATTACTGGCTCTAATAATAATTTTATTGTCAAAATTCCTAGATTATTCAATCAATCATAATAGGGTGGATAATGTAGGGGTAGTATTAATCTCACCCTTCAAATAATTGTTTCATATAATTTAAAATAAGTGTTAAACATCATGTAAGTCATGTTTATATCCAAAAATGGTCAATTTGAATCATTTATAAATCAATTACAATATATCATTAGAACACTTCTTATGAAAAAAATTCCCAGTATGGTATGGGTACATCAAATATTTCATGCAACAAAACTACTTCAAATAAGGTCATCAAGATATCATGAGTATTACCCTTTGCAATTAGCTGGTTTCCATGAACCAAATATTTCACACATAAGGATATTTGGTTGTGTTGTATATGTGCCTTTCTCACCCCCACAATGAAAAAATGGGACCCAAAAAAATATTAAATGTACATGTTGGTTTTGAATCTCCCTCTATTATTAAATATCATGATATTAAGATAGGATATGTATTCACAACATGGTTTTATAATTTTCATTCAGATTAAAAACTATTTCGAATTCTAAAAAGGGAAGATATATCAACTTCAAATGAAATATCATGGAAGGGTATTTCATTGTTTCATTTGGATCATCATAAAAGTATATATGAACTTGATGTTCAAAAGATATTTAATTTAAAAAAATCGTAAAATTAGTTCTATGATTCATTCAATGATTCAAAATGGGTTGAAAAATATCTTATTCCTGTTATGAATGCACAAAAAAGGGTAGATGTCCATGAAGTAAAATTATATTACAATACCAACAATGTATCCAATCCATGCCCGAAGCATGGGAGACCACTTAGTTCAAAAAATAAAAATCTTCATAAACTAAAGGGGAAACATCCTCTGTTCATTGAAGATATGGATGAACCTGAAGATAATGTAGACGTACGAGAAGTATATGGTCATGATCAAGAAGAAATTTAAATAAATTCCATCAACACTATATAATGTTGGAATAAAGCAGATACCATTTTTTATAATACATTTTCATACAATGGATCCCTCAAAAGTATGGATGATGTTTAATAACCCAAAATATTTAATGAATGTCACAAAAGATTATATTAGGATCAATTGACGTCTCAATATATATTGAGCAAGACTCAATGCTAAACATAAGTATTTTTGGGTATATTAGGAAACCCGATGATGGGATAAGGCATGATTGTTATAAATGTGTATTTTTTATGAAAAAAAATTAAAATTATGAATTCCTGGGATATAAATCATGGCTAGTTTCTCATGTCTTATCATAAAAATTGGGACTGATTATAAAGAAACGTACTTTCCTATAATGGATTCAATAACCTTTTAGAATATTGTGAGATTTAATATACATGAATGATAAGGATTACACCGGATGAATGTTGGGACTGCATATCTTTCAGGTCATACTGATGTTGATGTTAACATGAGAATCCTAGAAGGATTAATTTTTTTTGTGAAATATCATAAATCATGAGTTATTAATATGTTTAATTTGAATAAATCCTAATATGTACTAAAGGAATCAGGGTGTATTTGGTATTACAATATGAGTAAATATTTGATGAAGGAAGATTATAAAAATGATCCAATATTTCCATGTGTGTTCATTAAGAATACTAGATCTTAATTTGTGATCATTGAAGTATATTTTGATGATTTAAATATTATTAGGAATAATGATGAACATTCCAAGGAAGTTGAATATTTTATAAAATAATATTAAATGAAAGACTTTGGAAAGATAAAGTTGGTCCATACTTTACAAATTAAAAATCCTAAGGATGAAATTTTTGTTCATCAATAACAATATACTGCTAAATTTCCTAGAAAAATGTAATATAAATAGATCAACTAAATTAGTTACACCAATGTTTGTATGTTTTCATGATCAAAGTAGTGATCCCTTTATAACTTAAGGGGATAATGAAAAAAAATTGGTCCTAATGTTACAAATCTAAGTTCTATTGGATAACTTATGTACTTTGAAAATAATACAGGAAAAAATATATCATTTTCTATAATTTTATTGACAAGGTATAAATCTTCTCCTACACATAGATATATTAATGGTATCAATCATATATTAATATACTTTAAAGGGCTTAAAGATTAGGGGTTTCATTATTCCAAATGTTAAAAATCAAAGTTGGTTCATTACGTTTTTGATGGATACTTTTCTAATACATAAAATAAAATATCTATAACTTGATATAAATTTACATATGGTGTAACTTCTATTTCTTATCATTTAAAAAAAACAAACCAATTATATGATTTCTTCCAACCATGATGATTTTATTACTATTCATGAAGAAAGTTGGGAAGGTGTTTGGATGAGATCAGTTGTTAATTTTTTTTAATTAACTGTTGATTATATATGAATAAAAATAATCCCACAAAATTATATGAAGAATGTTATTGTTATATATAATAGTTAAAAAGTGGGTATTTTAAAGGTGAACAAACAAAGATAATATCAATAAATTTATTTTTTACACATAACCTTCAAAATAATGGTGAGATTGATATCCATAAAATAAGTTCTTGAGACAATATCACCTATATTTCACAAAGTAATTTATAACTTCAACATTTGAGAAATTGATTTATAAAATTGTAATGTAAAAAAAATTCTATCATGACATTATGAGGTGGAGTTAGGAATGATGTACTCCTTTTCACTTCATCATTTTTTAACTTGGCTTTTAAAAAAGGGTTATAAGGGAGATTGTAGCAATGGGAGAGACGATGCAACGTGATCATCATTACTGGGTAAATTTTTATGTTTCATTCTATTTTTGGTGATGTTTTTTGGTTTGTTGTGATTCAGTTTCTTGGTGTCTGATGGTCTGTCTTTGGTGAAGGAGCATGCGATGGATGGGGAGATACTGATCTATTTCTCTTAGTTTTGTCTATTAGATAAATCCTCGTGATAATTCCCAATCTGTGCATGCCGCTAAAGAACTTTCCCAAAAATTGGCTATAAGGGTTTTGTTCTAAAGAATGAGAAGGATTTGTTGTTAAACTCCATTCAAGATGTGGATGAATTTTGTGAGGACGAAAGATCCATTGAAATAAGAAAATAGTAGGAGCATGTCAAACATGTAGAGGATGAATGTAACACCCCAAGCTTCTACGGTACGCTTCTCTTTGAATAATGTGATAGCGTGTGTTATACGCAACATCGAGTTCTAACACACCACAAACAATCAAACTAGCCGTTATGAATAATAATACCTAATTTTTGAAATTATATATATTTTATATTTTAAAATGGACTTTATTTTTGGTTTCGAAATATCAAAATTATCCTAAGATGAATTTTTGGTATTTTTCTGAGAACTTCCCATTTTTATAAATATTGAAAAATACTTAATAACAACTTTTTAATCAAAATAATTTATAGTGATAAATTATATTATTGAGTGTTTTTAATGTATAATTAGAATATATTTTTACTATTTTATCCAATGGTGTTCATTAGAATTAATTTCACTTTGAAATTAAACCTAAACAATTGTCAATCTTTTGATATATATTGTTTCTTAAAGACACGCTATTTGTTGTGACAACGTGAATTAATTATAAAATTAATTAATGAAACTTATATGTTTCGAATTTTGTAAAATAGGCATCATTTTTGAATTCAAAATATCAATTATATAATAGGGTGAAATTTTGGCATTGTTCTGAAAAACTTCAATTTTTGATGAATAGTGAAACTACTAAGTGCTAGTTAAAAAACTGAATTTTTCATAAAACGTAATTTTACCTCTTCTGTGTTTGGAATTTCGAAAATCCGAAAGACACGGTTAATATAAATAAGTAAAATGTTGTTCAATGAGAAGAAAATATTTTTTTTTGGTGAATAGTAACTTTTTACTTTTATTTACCACAGTTAAAAGTAAATGGGGTAATTTAGGGTAAAAATGATATTAGTATTACCCTAACACATGTCCTAATTCTATTGTACAAGTGTATCTATACCAAAAAAAACCTTAGGAATAAAATATTATCATTTAGGTCTACATGGATTAGATTAGGACATTTATTATTATTTAATTCAATGAAGAGTTAAAAGAGTTAAAATCAATGTTTATTTACTAAAACATTTTTAATATGGGGATATACATAAGATAAATTCGATTTTAAATGTTCAATATAAATCTAATAAGATTTCATTCATAATTATATTTTATTTATAATTTTTAGACATTAAATAATTTAATTTATTTAATGACACAATGATGATGCAGTAATTACCATAATAGTCAAAAATTTAAATAATTGATATTATAAATACCCAAATAAATATAATTTGAGACTTTTAATGAATTAAAATAATTTGATAAGATAATAGGACAAATTAGGATTGATTTAATTGACTTTTTTTCGATGTAATATTTTTTTTACGAGTTTCACAAAAATCAACTATTGAATAGTGTCAAAATTGAAATAAAAGCGTTTTTAAAACAAATATTATATTATTAATTGATATTAAATTCTTAAAAATCTAAGGTTCGGCCAAGAGACTTATATCACGATATTTTTATCATTAATGGACCACCTGGGGGTCTCTTGGATGTATATAGCATGTTTATTAACTATATAATATAAAAATACAAAGTGACATGGTAAATTTCAAACAAATTAACTAAGAGTTAAAACTAAAAGATAAGGATAATATAGTAACCCAAACCTATCTAAATTCTATTGGTTGAAATTTTTTTGACCTATACGCACCTTAACCTTTTAATAATCAACTTTGGAGCCATTAGAAACCGAATATGTATTTATTATAAATTAATATTTCTAGCTTTTCCAAAGGTGCCCCTCACCCCTCTTATAAAAGGGCACTCACCCTTCTCATTACTTCACACCTTCAAATCCTTTTGGTTCGGCCAAACTCTGCCCAAATACTCTCTCAACTTCCCTCGCTACAACCTAGAGGCCTTAGTTTTATCAGAAATCCAACCTCATGAGCCCTTTTGATCAAATCAAAAGGAAGAACCTGAAGAAAAGGTAATGTTTTCACCACCCTTTTTCAAATTCATTTCTACTTCCACTTCTTCATTATTTGTTATTACCATTCTAAAACAATAACTCCAGGATCTTATATATACTTTTATGTTACTATAAATATGGTACAAACATATTCAGTATTCTATCCACCCTTTGAATAACATGTCACCATACGTGCGTACGTACGACTTACCGTCTCCACGTCGTGGCGTAATTATTATTCAATATATTATTATTTGGATGGGTATAATAATAATGTGTAACTCATGTAAATAATAAATATAACATGATAATTATTCTTTATATATGATATACTATCCAATTATATATTATTTTAATATCAAAATAATGATATTGTCGCTCGTGCGTACGTACGGACTACCGTCTCCACGAATGCGGTGAGATTCATTCTCCATCGTATCCATTCAAGTATAATTATAATTTGATGATTTAAAAAATAATGTTTAAGGAATTGATATCATTCTGGATATGAGTAAGATACAATATATCCATGACAAACATGGCTTACGTAACAAAACATATAAAAGAAAACGAGTAAGTTAACACCCGAAACAATGATAATACTAAGATATTATTAACAAAGCAATGATAAAAGATCATATATGAATGTATATGATTCTTGTATAATTTAATAACAGTTATTTCACCATTATACCGGAGGTTAACCGACCCCCATCTAAATAAAAGTACAAGGTAAGGGTTTATTTCACAATCTCTTCATTATCCGAGGTTGTTTATATGCAATTATCTACTGGGATCTCTTTATCATCCACATCCATGTTCCTTAAAAATGTATTTAAAAACATTTTTACTATTTACTAGACAATGGGATAATGTAATTTATACCCTAATGATTTTTGAAAGGAATCTTTCCATTGTTTTCCAAACAATGCACTTTTAACCTTTTCAACAAATTTAAGGTAAGAATGTTTTTTAACTTATACAACGGGTGCGGCTATTTACTGCCGTTATAAAATCATCAAAGCTTCCCTTAAAATATTATAAGAATATTTTCAAAGTAAATGTTTTATTTTATAATTATGTGAATTCTAAATGATTTCAAAATGAATATTTTAAGAATTTGCGAAAGGTACTCTTTATCAAGATCATAATTTAAAATGTTTTAAAGATTTATCTTTATAAATCTTTTTAATTAATTTCCATGTTTTCAAAATGATTTTATGGATTTATTTATATGGACATGAATGTTTTGAAATGATATTTCTCTTCAAAAGTTTCAAATTGGTATCGGACACATTGATTTAAAAATATCTTTTAAATTACTTCCTTTATAAATGTGTGACTTTTCAATAATTTTGAGAAAAGATATATTTCTCTCAAATAATTTTGATTTGCATCTATGTCAACATCCTTTGATGGATTTTAATCTTATTTGAATTTGATTTATTATGATACAAAACTTTTCTATTGTATTGAAGTTTTTGTGATATGTCTTATTGTGGATGTCCTATTTTTATACCATTCATGGTTTATGGAGAAAGTATTGACATTTCGTATGATTTTTTTAATACGAATGTTTATGTTACGTTTAATCCTTCTCATATGGTAATGCATTGGACTTAGTAAGTGATGTGTGGAGCTCCCTATAGCTTCTCGATGCATCGGTTGGTCTCATGAGACAAATTAATGTCTTGGCACAAGGCCTTGGAAAAATCGTATTTGTAGTCTTGGCACGAGGCCTTGGCTATGTGGTTATGATAGTCTGACATTATGAATTCCATAATTATGAAAGTGGTTATTGATATTGCATGTGATTATTCGATTAGTAGAATATCAATGTGAATAAGTAAATGGAATTATTTCATTTTATTTTTTCCATACTATGTTGAAGTTCAAGTTTAAAAGTATTTTGTTTTAGTTATACATTGCCTTAAATGTTTATTCTTATTTAAGAAAGTTTCCTCTATATTGTTATCCTTACTGGGCATTTGAGCTCTCCCCTTTTCTTTGTTTTATTTTTCCCAGGATGTGAAGAAGTAAATTATAAATGACCTGTAGGGATATTATGATATAGTGTGGAATATGGATAAAATATGTTGTTTTAATAGTTTTTCACCTTATGATGTAATGTAAAACTTTATGAATATATCTAGAGTTTCCAAGGCTACAAAACCAATCGGTCTTTCGAGATTTAATCTTTCTTGTGATCATTCCAACGTTACGAAGTAATGCACCGACTCTGGGTAACTGGGGTCGGGGCGTTACAGTTGGTATCAGAGGGAGGTTTAGTACAAAACTTGGAAGCTAGATTTAGATAAACTCTGATTAGAGCACATAGATTTAAGATGTACTTTGAGGATTAGTATAGAATAACTTCTTAGAATTTAGGTATTGTAGAGATTTTGTGAGATTTCCAAGCAATACATCCCTGTCTGGATACGAGAATGTAGAGGCGGCTCTGGTACAGATGTACCTAGGGGTAAAACCCGAAAACACCGCTTTGAGCTAGACTCGAACGGGAACTGGTGCACGACAACGGGCCTTGCTGCACTCTTGGTTACAACACTCCTGGGGGATATGCTTAGGATAATTCTCATTTATTTACAAACCATTATGAAGGGTTTATGAGTATATACTTCCTCAATGTAGACATTTTTATGATTATGGATTATATCCATAAAGTATTTAATTTATTTTATGTAAGTTGGGGATTAGGTTTTGTTATTCATAAACTAATGTAGTGTATGCCATTGTTTAGAAATGGCGCCCAGTAGAAGGAATGAGAACTCAAGCAATACACATGATACAAAGAGAAAGAAGGATCATATATTTCATGGTCTCAAGCTAGAATTTATAAGAGAAATATTCTCGCATGTATTATCATCATAGGAAGAAATAATATCATATGTTGATAAGATAAGTAAAGAGTTTTCTGAGTCCTATGGCTTTTAAGGGAAGCAAGAGAAGAAAATGATGGAAGAGAGAAAGATGGATAAAGGGAAGAGGGAAAAGATTAATTTTCCCATTTGTGATAACTGTGGAAAGAAACACCGTAGAACTTGCCTGAAAGGAATGGGAGTTTGTTATAAGTGTGTAGGAAAAGGAAACAAAGTACGTGACTGCAAGGTTAAGAAAATGGTTTCAAATGTACAATGCTTCATTTGCAAGGAGTTTGGACACTACGCGAACCTATGTCTCAGTAATCAGACTATGCCACAAATGATGCTATTGGATAATAACCATGTTATGATACTACCACAGATGAAGAGAAATGACTAGAGTTATTATGTTGATTATGTCATTCGAGTGTTGTATCAACAATGTAATCGTAATAATTATTATGGAGTATATAAGGATTGTACTGCAGTACTATTTCATTAAGGACTTGAGATTGTGTGGAACAAAGAAAAGTTACTCAATAATAGGTTAAATTTTTGGAAAATATATGGTTGAAAGATAAATAATAATATGGTTCTGATACCGAGGTAGTGATTTTAGAATAATACATGACTGATTTGGATAAATTATAGTGGATATTCTTGACTACCTTGAAACTGATTAATGATTTGAATATTCCATAATTGTTGGGGTTTACAACATTTTATGATTGAAGAAGTATATCTATTATTCTATAAGTAATAAGGGATCATGAATGTAATCAATAAGGTTTTGTGGTAATTCAGGATGTTGTAGTGTTTTAAAAGAATACATGATGAAGGTGATCACATGTTATTACGCATAAAAAAGGGATCTTCACTTTGTTTACCATCCTTATAAATTTTGGACTGTAGTATTTCAAATAGTTCTAGTTTGGATTATTTTGGATTTCCATAAAAGGACAACCCGGAGGTCAGGCGGTAACCCGTCGCATCTGGCAAGGATGTGAGACTTGAACCCACAACCGAAGGGCGACAAGGGTGTATCACCTACCACTGACCCACGTGATGTCCTTGTTTGAATAATTTCATTTTTATGGTTCATCTAGATGAATTATAAATAGTTTTTTTAACCCTATACGAATAGGATAAATAGAATATTATTTTTAAATTCTATTATCTTTTAGAGTGAGAGATGAGTTTGTGGTAGAACTTAGTTAAAGGTTGATACTCTACTTTTCAAGTATATATTTTTCTTCTTCTCTTATTTAATCAAGAAATTAATTCTTATACTTTAGTGAAGGGATCTTAAACCAAATAAATGTGTTATCATAATACCATATGTTTTGCAGAACCGATGGTATTTTAAATCATCATAGATTGATGAATTTAAGGCCCTCAATTTTACACTTGTTTGTGATTGATGACCTCAATCACTACATATAAATATTTACATTTCCCCTCCAATTATATGTCTCTAATTTTCACCAATGTTCTCCAAATTGAGATCATAATTTGGCGTTGACCCTTTCATTTCTCTTTTCATCATATTAAAACTAAATTGTAGTAACCCAATTTTCGATGTGGGTTTTCCCACAGAGATATTTTCTATTTTCAACCTTTTATTTTCGAATAACAATTTCAAATTGCGAGGATACAATTTATTGAAGGAGGGGAGAATGTAACACCCCAAGCTTCTATGGTACGCTTCTCTTTGAATAATGTGTTAGCGTGTGTTGTACGCAACATCGAGTTCTAACACACCACAACCAATAAAACTAGCCATTATGAATAGAAATACCTATTTTTTGAAATTATATATATATTATATTTCAAAATGGACATCATTTTTGGTTTTGGAATATTGAAATTATCCTAAGATGAATTTTTGGTATTTTTATGAGAACTTCCGATTTTTATGAAAAGTGAAAAATACTTAAAAACAACTTTTTAAATCAAAATAATTTATAGTGATAAATTATATTATTGAGTGGTTTTGAAGTATAATTATAATATATTATTACTATTTTATCCAATGGTGTTCATTAGAATTAATTTCACTTTGAAATTGGACCTAAACAATTGTCAATCGTTTGATATATATTGTTTCTTAAAAACACGCTATTTGTTGTGACAGTGGGAATTAATTATAAAATTAATTAATGAAACATATATGTTTGGAATTTTGTAAAATATAAATCATTTTTAAATTCGGAATATCAATTATATCTTTGGGTGAAATTTTGGCATTGTTCTGAAAAACTTCAATTTTTGATGAATAGTGAAACTACTAAGTGCTAGTTAAAAAACTGAATTTTTCATAAAAAATAATTATACCTCTTCTGTGATTGAATTTTGAAAATCTGAGATACACTGTTAATATCAAGAAGTAAAATTTGGTTCAATGAGATGAAAATATTTTTTTGGTGAATAGTAACGTTTTACTTTTATTTACCACGGTTAAAAGTAAATAGGGTAATTAAGGGTAAAAATGATATTAGTATTACCCTAACACATGCCCTAATTCTATCGGACAAGTGTATCTAGAAAAAAAAACAAACATAGGAATAAAATATTATCATTTAGGTCCACTTGGATTAGATTAGGACATTTATTATTATTTAATTCAAAGAAGAGTTAAAAGAGTTAAAATCAATGTTTATTTACTAAAACATTTTTAATATAAGGTTATACATAAGATAAATTCAATTGTAAATAATCAATAGAAATCTAATAAGATTGTATACATAATTATATTTTATTTATAATTTTTAGACATTAAATAACTTAATTTATTTATGACACAATGATGATGCAGTAATTACCATAATAGTGAAAAATTAAAATAATTGATATTATAAATACCCAAATAAATATAATATGAGACTTATAATGAATTAAAATAATTTTATAGGATAATATGACATATTAGGATTGATTTAATTGACTTTTGTCTAAGTAATATTTCTGTTATGAGTTTCACAAAAATCATCTTTTGAATAGTGTCAAAATTGACATAAAAGAGTTTCTAAAATAAATATTATATTATTAATTGATATTAAATTCTTAAAAATCTAAGGATCGTCCAAGAGACTTATATCATGATAGTTGTATCATTAATGGATCACTTGGGGGTCGCGTGGATGTATATTGTATGTTTATTAACTATATAATATAAAAATACAAAGTGACATGGTAAATGTCAAACTAATTAACTAAGAGTTAAAAATAAAGGATAAGGTTCATATAGTAACCCAAACCTGTCTAAATTCTATTGGTTTAATGTTTTTAGACCTATACCCACCTTAACCTTTGAATAATCAACTTTGGAGCCATTATAAAACTAATATGAATTTATTATAAATTAATATTTCTATCTTTTCCAAAGATGCCCATCACCCCTCTTATAAAAGGGCACTCCCCCTTCTAATTACTTCACACCTTCATATACTTTTGGTTCGGCCAAAATCTGCACAAATACTCTATCAACTTCTCTCACTACAACCTAGAGGCCTTAATTTGATCTGAATGCTGACCTAAGGAGCCCTTTTGATCAAATCAAAATGAAGAACCCAAAGAAGAGGTAATGTTTTCACCACCCTTTTTCAAATTCATTTCTTCTTCCACTTCTCCTTTCTTCTTTATTACCATTATAAAATAATAACTCCAGTATCTTCTATATACCGTGATGTTATTATAAATTTGTTACAACCATATTAAGTATTCTATCCACCTTTTGAATAACATGTCACCATACGTGCGTACGTACGGCTTACCATCTCCACATCGTGGTGTAATTGTTATTCAATATATTATTATTTGTATGGGTATAAAAATGATGTGTAACTCATGTAAATAATAAATATAACATGATAATAATTCTGTATATATGATATACTATCCAATTATATATTATTTTAATATCAAAAGAATGATATTGTCGCTCGTGCGTACTTACGGACTACCGTCTCCATGAACGCGATGAGCTTCATTCTCCATCGTATCCATTCAAGTATAATTATCATTTGATGATTTAAAAAATAATTTTTAAGTACTTGATATTATTCTATATATGAGTAAGATACAACCTATCCATGAAAAACATGTCTTGCGTAACAAAACATATAAAAGAAAAAGAGTAAGTTAACACCCGAAACAACGATAATACTAAGATATTGTTAACAAAGCAATGTTAAAAGATCATATATGATATCATATGAATGTATATGATTATTGTATAATTTAATAACAATTATTTCACCATTGTAAATAATTTTAACCTACCCCCCAACCAAGGAAAAGTACAAGGTAAGGGTTTATTTCACAATCTATTCATTATCCGAGATTGTTTATACGCAATTATCTACTGGGATCTCTTTATCATCCACATCCATGTTCCTTAAAAATGTATTTAAAAACATTTTTACTATTGACTAGGCAATGGGTTAAAGTAATTTATACCCTTATGTGTTTTGAAAGGAATCTTTCTGTCATTTTCCAAACAAGGCACTTTTAACCTTTTCGACAAATTTAAGGAAAGAATGTTTTTTTAACTTATACGGTGGGTGCGGCTATTTACCGCCATTATAAAATTGTCAATGATTCCCTTAGATACTTATAAGAATATTCTCAAAGTAAATGTTTTTATTTTATAATTATGTTACTTTTAAATGATTTCAAAATGAATATTTAAATAATTTTTGAAAGGTACTCTTTATCAAGATCATAATTTTAAATATTTTAATGATTTATATTTATAAATCATTTTAATTAATGTCCATGTTTTCAAAATGACTTTAATGATTTATTTTTATGGACATGAATGTTTTATAATGATATTGCTTTTCAAAAGTTTCAATGTGGTATGGGACACTTTGATTCAAAAATCTCTTTTAAATTACTTCCTTTATAAATTTTTGACTTTTCAATGATTTCGAGAAAAGAGATATTTCTCTCAAATAGTTTTGATTTGCATCTATGTCAACATCCTTTGATAGATTTTTAATCTTATTTGAAGTTGATTTATTATGATACAAATCTTTTCTATTTTATTGAAGGTTTTGTGATATGTTTTACTATCGATGTATTATTTTTAGACCATTCATGGTTTATGGAGAATGTATTGACATTTTGTATGATAGTTTTAATACGAATGTTTATGTTATGTTTAAAACTTTTCATATGGTAATGCATTGGAGTTAGTAAGTGACGGTTGGAGCCGGCTATAGCTCCTCGATGCATTGGTAGGTCTCATGAGACAAACTAGTGTCTTGGCACAAGGCCTTGGCAAAATCATATTTGTAGTCTTGGAACGAGGCCTTGGCTATGTAGTTATGATAGTCTGGTATTATGCATTCCATAATTATGAAAGTGGTTATTGATATTGCATGTGATTATTCGATTAGTAGAATATCCATGTGAATAAGTAAATGGAATTATTTCATTTTATTTTTTCCATACTATGTTGAAGTTCATGTTTAAAAGGCTTTTGTTTTAGTTATACATTGCTTTAAATGTTTATTCTTATTTATGAATGTTTCCACTATATTTTTATCCTTACTGGTCATTTGAGCTCAACCATTTTCTATGTTTTATTTATCCCAGGATGTGAAGAAGTAAATTATAAATGACATGTAGGGATATTATGAGGGGATAATAGTGTAGACTATGGAGACAATATGTTGTTGTATTAGTTTTTAACCTTATGATGTAATGTAAAACATTATGAATATATATAGAGTTTCCAAGGATACTAAACCAATTGGTCTTTCGAGATTTGATCTTTCTTATGATCATGCCAATGTTACGTAGTAATGCACCGACTATGGGTAACTGGGGTCGGGGCATTACAATGAGCCACTCCACTATGGTTGGAACGAGACATGTTTTATTGAAGGTTTCTGGTTTGGGTTTGTTGATTTTTTTAGTCTATTGTTTGTGGAAATGTTTGCCTTATGGACCTGTGGTTTTTGTTTAAGGTAATTTTGAAATGATTTCTTCTAAAAAGAGGTGCTTTAGAGTTGGTTTAGAGAAGGTGACTTCACTTGTCATTACTATTCGTATTATAATGTTTGAGATGGCATGGAATTGCCATCAGTTCCAAGCATGTGAATTCATGTTCTAGAAAACATTTTGATGAGTAATGAGTAGGTGGAAGATGGTCTTCGTGGTTGTGTTACTAGGTTGTATCCTTATTTTTTAGTTTTTAATGAGTTGATTTTATCCTTGATTTGACTGTGGAGGCTTGGTTGTTGTTTAAGTCATGATGTCATGTTGGGTTCCCCTTCAGCCCTTAAAAGTGGGATTATGATAATAAAAAATACTTTTCTATCTATGGGGAATCATAGTCTGGAATCATGTTATTTTTTATTCACTAATTTTTCCCATAGGGGTGTTAATTAAATATTTTAAATAGATTCAATGTAATTATGACATCCATGGGAGAGTGTTATAAATTCTCATTTATGGTGTGTATTCCATAAAAGTATAATTAATTAACTCTTTCATTTACTAATAAAAACATCTATATAGACAATAATTTTTGTATTCCCCACCATTATATATAATTCAAAGAAATTAAACTTGATAATTACATCAAGCAATATGTACTCTATATGTGAGGTGATATCTTAATGGACGTGGTGAATTTTTACTAGCTATATACTTGGGTTTATTATTTTTTCTTATTTTGTATTATGATATAACTTTCTTACATCACCGTAGCCATACAAAAAATTAGACATCATTATATAATAGTTTTTTCTTTTTCCCCCAAAACCCAGTTTCACAACATTAATATATTTTTTTTTTGGATTTTTCTAAAAATTGTGATTTTTATGTGAATAGTGAAATATATCGTTTTTACAAATAAAATGAATCATCCATATTTATTAATATAAAATTGTGACTTAAAAATTCAAAAAATATTTTTACAATATAAAATATACATTTCACATGTGACTTTATAATTTTAAAAATTGTTGGCTTTAATTTGAAAACTCATATTTTATTTTTTCAAACATAAGTAATATTTTCTCAAAAATTATTTTAATATGTTGTACATTTTTATTTTAAAATTAATTTTTATTAATTTTGTTAATTTAATCAAATGAAATATATTTTAAATTTTGAATAAGTAGTTAAAAATTATATAATAAGGACCACTTAATTTTTAGGAATAAATATTAAGTTTCCATTTAAGAAAAAGTTATTGTGGTAAAATTTAAATGGGTAAAAGTAATAATTCAAGGGGTAATGGGATTATAACATGATTAAAACATGTCTATAATTGTTTGTATATTGTTTGTGTTGACCTTATATCTATTATAAAAAAATATTTCTTAATTTTGGAGTTATAGGACATGTTTAACCTGTGATCCTTTTATATGAAGTAGAAATATTAACATAAATGTCATTCTCAAAACATATAAAAGGAAAATATCACCTCCACTTAAACAAACTCATAAAAAAAATTTCCTCCTAAAACACCATTTTCTTACCCTAGAAAAATATTTCACTTTATTGAGCTTCTGGTCATAATATATTAACCTATTCCATCAATTTTCATGGGATCATCTAAGGAAATCTCAAAGTGCACAACATGAATATTTATTTTTTATTTAACTTATTTCCAATTGATTTTTCTTGTAAAAATATAATTCTTAAATAAAAATTTAATGAAATTTATATTAGTTATATACTTCATTTTATTATTCTATGGTAATAATAATTAATACAATTTTACCTTTTCTATTAATAAAAATAAAATATTAATTCATTTTTTGTATGGATTACTACATCCATGATGCAACGTGTCTCAATTTCCTTTACCACCATAAAAGTATATTTTTAAATTAGAAATCAATAAATAATCATGGTATTTATAGAATTTTTTTATTCTTAAAAATTAAACTATTTTACTCCTTTAACTAATTCTATGGAGTTTGAAATCATCACACATATATATGAGTAGACTACCACCTCTGTGGCATGATTTATTTATATTTTTATTTTCCCTACCAACATTCATGGATACTCATCATAATGGGATAAAAGGATGAATATGATTTTTATAATATCATTAAGGTTTTGGTATGAAATATTTTTGAATATAATGATGATATGATCAATAAACTAATGTTGTTAATTCAATAGATTAAAACATGTGAACTAAGAGGAAAATGATATGTTCTTTCCAAATAATGAAATTATAAAAATTATATTATCTATATAATTATTAAAAATCTAATTTATCAAAAAATAAACACAAAATAATATATTATGATTTTTAATAATGAAATTACAAATAAAACACCTCACAATCATCTATTTATTATTGCAAATTCATGTTTAGGTCAGTATAACCACCTACTTAAACAATACTATGAATTTATATAATTAATTACTATGATACCTTATTTAGGGAAATATTATTATATAAATATTCAAATAATGGTTCTATTTTTTGGTAAGTTTTTATTAATATTTAACTAATTAATTAATAAAACACCATTCGTTCATTATGACTCCACAAAACATGAACATAGATAAGATCATCTTCATGGATAGTATCCAAAAAAACTGTGGAATGAATTATCAGATTTATACATGTCATGTAACATATATTTTAGTACTATTAATTATCTTATAATGATAAAAATTTTAATAATAATTAATGAAAATGCAATTTTTTTGAAACTAGTTCAATAAAAAAAAGATTACATACACTAGGTATTAAATATAGGTAAAAAATAACATGTGTGTGTGAGTGTTTATGTTTGTGTATAATGACAAAAAATGAGAAGTAATTTTTTTTATATTTCTTAATAAGGTTCTTTAGTATGTATTTAATAAATTTAATTTTATTATTTATGATGTTGGGTGCATGTGAGAAATGAATCTGGATTGAGGTAAGAGTTTTTATCCCGATTTCCTCCCTTTGAGACCTATTTAATATTATTCACTTAATTACACTTATGTGGGGCGTATACTTCCTATTATGAGATACAGTATCGTGAATTATAATTCAATCTTGGTATTTTAAGTTCAATTACAATTCCACCTTTAAAATGGGTTTTTCTATAAGTGTTACTCCAGCTGTAGTGGTTTCTTTTGTCTCAATTTGGAGTATTTGAGACATGAAACAAGTAATTCACCATGTTTCCTTTGTGTCATGTTCTATTTATTTAATCTCACATTAATTGAATATTTTATCTTTACTTTTAATTCTTGGGATATACTAAGAAAATTCATTTTATTTTCTTCAATCCACTTTTAACTCAAGTGTTACATCAATCATAGTATTTTTTGGAGACTCAATATTCATTCAATGAGATATTATATTTCACTTGAACTTATTTCGTTTAATTTTTGAAAATTATTCCCATTGGTTGAATTATGTGATATTAACCCTTTTTACATTTTTACCACATTAATCAAATTGTAAATGTTTCATGCTTCATATAGTATCATTCTCGTATGAGATATTGATAATTTAAGTATTATTTCCATGAGTTATATTTTTTATTCATGAACTTCTTCATTCCATTATTGAGTTCTCCCTCCCTAATGTTTTATTATTTGGTATTGTATAATCCATAATTTTAAAATATTGTTTTAATAAAAATGAATTTTTTTATTCTTCTTACAATTTTAGTTTTAATAAAGTATTTTGAAAATAATAAAGTGGACTTTTCCTTTCACTTTCACATGTTTTGTCTTAAACTCCTCATTTCATCAAGATAATCATTATGTATTTTCATTCATATATTATTTGTGATCCATTTTTATTGTAAATGTTTTCAACGGCTTTTTTATCTTTTTAATTACCAGGTTTGAAAGACATATTTAATTTTTTTTCAATGATATTTTTCTCTAAAATCTATTTTAGGTCTTCAATTACATTTCCCTTATCATGTTTCAAATGGTTTTATCCTAAAGGGGTTTATGTTTTCACATTTATCATAATATATTAATATATATATATATATATATTATCATTTTGTGGATTTATATCACTATATCAAACAATTCGATTCTTCATCTATTCTTTTGTGATACTGTTCAAATAAGTATTTTGGTGAGTGTGTTCTCATTTTTTTCAACACTATTATAATCTTACTTTTTTTTCATTGGGGTTAGGCAGTTTGACTGAACACACAATATTAGTATGGACGGATTATATAACAGCCGAGAAACTACATTACCTGATCAAATGCTAAAATCTCGAACTTATCATTTCTCTCTATGATTCTGATTATTTTTATACAATTTATTTCATTCAAAACCATAAAAATAAAAAGGAAAACATGGATCACATACATTCTGGTGGCCTTTTTAGGTTTAGAGTTTTATATCATTATGAAAACTCTTATATAGAAAATTCCCTAGTAACTAAAAGAACATTTTTACCACTTACCCTAGATTTTCTGATTTCATGTGAGGTCATCAACATCATACTTGTGAAATCCATTATAGACATAAATCAAACAAATATCATTAATTAAAGTCCAAATAAAAGTAAAAATAAAATGGGTGAACTGAAATTATTAGTAAGGGTAAACATAAACATTAGAAATTTATTTCCATCAATTATCATATGATGTGTGTAAGGTTATGATGAAAAATTCATATTGATTGAGTGAATCAAAATAGAACTCATTTCCACTTTAATCTTTAAAAACACTTATAAATGGATAATCCTACGGCCGAATTCCATACCTATTAATTGGAGGGCTATCATAGACCCACCTATCCATGGATTACCATGGAACCACCAGTCATTATTTTATCATGGAACTACACATCATTGATTCATAATATATCCACCCATATTATTTCCAAGTACCAATAAAAATTCATAACGCAAAAAATCTTACATTTAATTATAAAAGCCCAGGAAAAACCATTATCCATTTCACAACTTGATTAACCAGTCCAAAATAAACAGGTTCAATAATAATCTCATTGAAGAAATCTTAATAAACCCAGATAAAAATGAGTATGGTATCAATATAAAGAATATCCCTAGTACTGGATAATTACAAATAATGGTTGATAATTTTGATGAATTTAAATACCATTAAAATATCTTAAAAATTATTTTTGAGAAAAAAATAGTTTTTATTTTTAAAATCACTTTTTAATACATAAAATAAATTGAAAAATATTTTCATTGAAAATTATTTTCATTGAAAATAACCTTGGAAACACATTGTAGATTTCTATTAAATCACGTAAAAAAATTCATGGGTAAAATATCCATTCACATTTTATAAACACTTTTTAAAAAATTTCTAAATACATTTCTTGAAAACATTGTATGGTATTAAAAACATTTTTTACTGAAAGATGATTTTTAATAAAAATTTATTTTTAACTCTTGAGTATAAAAAGAGAGGAAAATGAAGGGAAATAATTTATTCCTATTACATAACTTGAGGAGAATAAAATTAAAGAGAATTTTTTAAAGGAAGATCATATGGTATAAATATTGGTGACTTAATTATGATCAATCATCATAATTAATGATATTGTAATATAAAACTCTTACCACTTTTGTACCATGGATCATAATCCCCGTTTATGGATTAAATTAAATGAAACATAAAATAATATGATAATAAAAAAATAATGATATTACATGTAAAATGGGATTCATATACACCGTATAAATTAGGATATGTGCACAACATTATGTAAGTCTCAAAGAGGGGTAATTGTGACCAAAATCCACCCCCACATTGGTATCTTTGAAACTATAAACCAAATTAAACAGATATTATAAAATTGATTTTTAAATCCTAATAAATTTATTGACAATATTAATAAAATAACATAATGTGTAGAATATAAACCAAAAAGCAAAAATAACTAGTGAATATAGAACGTATCTCATAGAAATAAAAGTTAGATGATAAAAACCCATACTAATTGATTAAATTTTCAATCTTGAGATCCGTGAAAGAATAAGACCAATAGAAAAATTTAATATCATGTAAAAAATTAAATTCATGATATAACCTTCAATATTTTAGTGTATACACCACTAAAAATAAAATAGTGGTGAATATGGAATAAGGCTCACATAAATAAAAGTGAGACTCGAAATCCACTTACCTTAAGTCTTGACTTTCGTTGTACTTGTTCAAACCTCAGGTAAAATAAATATAATATTTTTATAAATATATAAAATAACCATAACCTTATATATAAAACCATATATTATTTTATCATGACTTATATTACCCATTTATTAACAATTCCAAGTTAAATCCATGTTCCATGTAATAATCGCTTTGGTTTTTATATGAGATTTGACTTGTTATTTCAGGTCCTCTTACTATGACAATGATTTCATAATTTCTATAATGTAAAAAATGATAAAAATAATATATATATTCCATATATATGTAGTTATAATAATCTATAAATTACAAAAATATGAAATAAAATACAATATTCATGGAGTTGGTAGGTTGTGCGTACACATGAACCTTGTTTCCATTTTGTTATCGCATTAAAAGAATGAAAACTAAATTATATATAATCATATATATTATTTTAGAGTCACTGTTATGTATTATATATAATATATATCTATTACATCTATCCTGAATACATTCCATGTAAAATGTGAACGATTTATATCACTTCTCAAGGTGGTAGTCCACCGTACACTCGAACGACGTTATTGTATTCTCAAAAAAATCAATAGGATTCCACTATATTTAAGAATTTTATTTAAATATAAAACAAATAAATTTCATAAATTTAATTTTACAAAATGAACATCATTTTTTTATTAATCATTTAAATTTAACTTGAAAATGAAATTTTGGTATTTTTCATTAAAATATGATTTTTCATATAAATAGTGAAAAATATCATTTTTACAAATAACATGAATTTTATGAATGGATTTGTATATAAGTACGAATTATAAAATCAAGAATCATTTTAATAAGACTATGTATTCATTTATTGTACCTTTGTAATTTTAAAATATTTTGGCTTTAATTTACAAAATCATATTTTATATTTCAAACATAAGTAATATTTTCTCCAAAATTATTTTTCGTATATTGTTAAAATTTATTTCCAAATAAATTTTTATCAATTTTGAAACTTGAATCAAATTAAACGGATATTGAATCATTAATTACTATTTTCAAATTATATAGTATGTAAAACATTATTTTTTATGCATAAAAATTATGTTACCTTAGTTAAAAACCAATTACTCTGGTAAAATCAAAAACCATAAAAGAAATAATTCAAGGGGTAATTGGATTTAGAGATAATTAAAATTTATCTATAATTGAGTTTATGTGGTGTTAATTGACCATATATATTCCTCACTAATTTATTTATCAATTTTAGAGCCAATTTAAAAGTTTAATATATGCCTCATTTATATATAGTTGAATTATTATGAAGAATAATTCTCACCAATTCTTAATGGTGACCCTCACCACCCCTTCAAGGAACTCCTAAAAAGTAAGTTTAAACCATAAATCCTTAAATTTTATATTCCCTATATAATAATATTTCACTCTCTTGAGTATCTAGTCACATGATATTGGAATATTTTAACAATTTCCAAGGGATCATCTAAGGTAATATTAAATAGCTCATTGTGAGTAATTATTTTTACTTAATATATTTTCATTATATTTTTATTTTATATTTAAATTTTTTAAATACCTATGTAATTAAACAAGTATTGGTTATATAATTAATTATTCTTATTTTATTTTAGTAATTATTAATTTCATTTTACCTTCTCTATTAAGAAAAAAATAATAATTCGTCTATTGTACAAAACACCAGCACCACGATACAATGTGTTTTGATTTACTTAACTAATGTAATAAGAGGTTATAAAAGGTAAATGAAATAAATAATTATGATATTTATATGATTTTAATGGTTTTGAAACATTAATCCATATTAATTATTTCTCTCATTCTATTGAAAATGGAATCACCAACCATGTATATATGTGGATTACTCCATCTGAGGAATGATTGATTCCCATTTTTTATTTTCATAACCACCTTCAATGGATGGAAATGAGGATGGAATTAAATGATAGATTTTATGTTTATGATATCATTAATTTTCTATTCAGTAAAATCATGTATACTCATAATGATATGATGAAAATTTATTGTTATTAATTCAATTGTATATAAAGAGTGATCTAAGTGGAAATTGATATATTTTTATAACAAATGATATTATATAAATTATCTTCAATATATAATTATTTAAATTTATGATATGTCACATAAATAAAAACTAAATAATTTCATTATTCTTATGTTGTATTGATATTAAAACTAAACCTCTTCATTATCATCCATTAACCACAATAGGTTCATGTTTGGGTCATTTGAACCACCTACTTGAAAAATAATATGCATTTATCTCATTAATGACTTTAAGAATTTATTTAATGGTATTATATTATATAACTATTTAATTTTTTTTTTGTTTTTTTAAGGTTATATCAATATATAACCGATTAATTAAGAAAACACCTTTAATTAGTTTAGAATCACGAAATATGATCATCTCTAATTTCATCTTCATAGTTTGTAACTAAAACTACCATAAAATGAATTATACCATTTATAAATGTCATAGAACTTATATTCTGGTACCCTTAATTATCATGGAATGATAAAATTCATATCAAAAATAAATTCCAACACCTTTTTTGAAATTAGATCAAAGTGATAAATATTATATACACCTATGGTTGAAAATAGATAAAAAATAACTAAGATACATACAATTTATAAAAATTAGGATTATACATTTTTATAGTTAATAATACTATTCTTTATTATGTTCTTAATGAAATTAAATTAATTATTCAGCATATTTAGTGCATGTGGAGAACAAATCAGAAATAAGGGTAGTGTTTTCAACTATATTTTCTACCATTGAGACATATTACAAATTATGCACCTAAATTACCCTATGTGATATATATACTACATATTTTAGATATAATATAATGAAATATATATTCATAATTTTATTTTATATTCAATTATAGTCCAACTCTTTGAATGGGTTTTGAATAAAGTGTTACTAAAGATGGTATGGTTTTCATGGTCCCAATTTTTATTATTTGATACATAATACATGTTACGCACCAGGATTCAATTTTTATGGTTTTCTATTTATTTATAATCCCAATAATGTTCATTATTATATTTCTTTGTAATTAATGGGAAAAATTAACCCAAATCATGTTCATTTCTTCAAAAAAAAATTTGACTCAAGTATTACCCCAGTCGTATGAGTATTTGATAACTAAATTTTATTTCATTGAGTTATTGTATATCACATAAAATTATTTCATAAAATTTAAGAATTTTTTTGTTTTTTATTTCATTATGTGGTAATCTATCATTTTTTACATTTTACCACATTAACCCCTTTTACAATGTATAAAACATGATAAATTATGTTTTTCATAACATATATTACTGACTTCGGCCTTCGTTCCTTGAGTAACATTATTTAATCATTAAATTATTTTATTAATGTTTGGGTTCCCCCACCCAATTATTTTATTATATTTATTTTATAATCCACCTTGGTAAAATAAATTGTTAATAAAAATGTGTATTTTTTTACTCTTCTTATAATGTGAGTTTTAAACAAAGTTATTTTGAAAATAATAAATATAAGTTCTTCCTTTCACATTCACATTCTTTACCACATTATCCTAATTTCTAAAAGATAATGATAATGTATTTTCTATGATTCATTATACATGAAATGGAATTCAAATCACATTTTAGAGTTACCTCAAAATTTTTATTTTATGTCAATGCTAAAAATGATTACTAAAAAATATTTCTAGTCTTCTCTTATATTTCCCATATAATTTTTCAAAATGATTTATCCTAATGGGGTTTTTTTATTTATCCACTAATATAAATATTATAATTTGGGGTATTGAACTTTTTGAATCAAAAATTTTTATTATTGAACCATTCTTTTGTGATATCGTTCAATGAATTATTTTTTAGGGTGTTTTTAATTTATGTCAACACCCTTCTATGTTTCCTTATTTCACTAGGGATATGTTCTTTAAAATAATCCACCTTAATTAATGTTGATAGATTTTGATCATGATTATTTTAGAACTGAATTAATCATATAATCATTTATATATACAGTGTGAACATCACATTTTACATGATTTATATTAGATGATTTTCACCTAAAAAGAATGATATTATATTTCCATGAGGATAAGTATTATCATTATGTATTTTTTAATATAAATTTGAATGATTAATGGAAATTTGACTATGTATTGTTAAACTATCTAGCTTATTCTTATGGATGGGTTATGATCATCTATTATATTTTATTGACATGGGTAAATGTACTGACATTCTGTATGTTTTTATTCAAATATGGTTGATTATTAGGATTTTCACTATGTATTGTTTAACCATCAATCTCTTTCTTATAGATGGGTTATGGTCCTGGGGAAATTTATTGACATTCTCAATGGGTATTGAATGCTAACACATGTTAACTAGGTATTGAAATTCTTTATCATTCATTATAAGAGAGCCATATTTTTATTAAGTAATATGTTCCTTAAGGAATGGTATGAAAAGTCTTGTTGACACTTATAGTGAATGGATTATACTTAATCAGGTGATTGATGGGGACCATAATTATATAAACCCTTCATGTTTATATGGGTCTCATGATATAAAATAGGTTGTTTTGGTTTTATGCCCCTTGCCATAATAGGTTAGTGTCTTTTCCTAAGGCATAAACATTAGGTTTTTTATGTCCATAATAATTAGATTAGTATTATTTTTATCTATGTTTTCATTTATTTTCATGGATATAGCATGATCTTGTTTTCAGGTTGATTATGGATTCAGGTTTTTTAACTATTCATATCATGATTTTTATTCCATGATGGCTTTAGTTGAATGTTTTTATTTCTATAGAATTTGATCTCACACCTCCTTATCTTTAAATTTCCCCATTTTATGAAGAAAATTGGTAAATATGACATTTTCCAAATAATAAAATGTTTATAAGAATCTATTAGAGATATTTAAGACTCATTGTAGATTTATTAGTTTCATATAGAGTGGAATAAAAAATAGTCACTTGATACATTGAGTATGGGATTTATTGGTTTATTATGTTTCTTAATTATCTAAAAATATAAACCTGAAAAGGTCATTGATATGAAATAGATGCAATAATCATTGTTGATTTTTTAATTATTGATGTTTATATCAAGTCTTATATATCTATTATCAATGAAATTATTTAAATTGTCTTTTTATAGTATCAGATCCTAGAGTGCAGGTCTATGGAGTAACATTGAATATGGGTACATGAAGAATATATTTTGAATTAGAGACATGTTTCCAAGATAATGGGGGGGGGGGGGTTATATTTTATGTCTAATATCCATAGCCTTCTAGAATATATCTTTTGAATAAGGGGGGGTAAAATATGTGATGGGTTCCACAGTAGAATCCCCAATTACACGCTTCATCTATGAAATATATCATCTAAACAATCCATAATTTGGGTAATGTGGTTGTTGGAAACAAGAAAGGGACATTGGAACATGCATCAAAAATTTCCATGAAGCATCCACGTATCTTTTATGGTGACAAAGTAATTTAAGAACCTGATGTGTGGATGGAATGGATTAAAAAAATTCCGCTTCAGGAAGACTCTAGAAGAATCAATGGAGGGTTTTTCGACATATATGCAAAAAGGGCAAGGAAGAATACGATGCGACACTATCATGAAAGATATGTTCCATGAAGATATTACCAAGATTACTTTTAAGATAGTCTTTCATCATAATTTATACCCTGAAACATTAAGTGTAGTGAAGACTATAGATTTTTTGACTTCGAAGAAAGGGGAACATTTTTTATGCAGTTTGCTACTTATTACATCATGTCGGTCCACATAACACCTGACCATATTTCTATTGACTAAATTAAGTCTTGTTCATATAAGATGGGTTTGAGGGTCAATATTCTATAATTTCTATTTCTCTTGTACCTCCTGACCATTGTTGAGGTATTCTACAAAGGAGCTATTATTGTGGTATACATAGCTGGGAAGATGGGTTTAGGTGGAGTTTATGCTATCGCGAGAGGTAGTCGGGGTTTGTCGTTTGGAAAGAAAATGATCCATAATAAGGGTCCTCAATTTACAACACAGTACTATAAAATGGGAAATATACAATGTTATCCGTTATCAGTGATATAAAAATTCACTCGTAATGTTTTCCATAATAAGCACTAAAAAAGAACTGACAAATGGTCACTATCATCAATGGGTTTTTAGAACTGATAAAAGGTACATTTATTAACACAATATGTTTTTCTCGTAATGGGTAAACATTATCAGTGCAATTTCTAGAGTAGATAAAGGACTTGATCACGTGCGTGAGTGCCACATCGACGTAGTAGATGTTCAATAACTTCTTTATATGTGATTCCACAACAAACCAAGCTCAGAAGCCTACTGTAGGGATGGGCTCCCACATACATTATATATACACACCCATATGGGCCCCGCATGGTCATTGGGTCGGCCTCTACTTCCGACAAGTGATCTCCAGCATACACACAGTTGGGTTATTCACGACCCATCCCATATCCCCCCCATATAAACCTATACAAGGCCCAAATCCCCATCTCATGTGGTCCATGGCCCTTATATTTTATATAGAAATAAAAATAATCCAATAGAAAATACTAGAATTAAAATTATTAAAAATTGAAATAATAAAATATATTAAAATGAAAAATGAAAAAATAATAATATAATAAAATATTTTCTTAATTAAATAATTATTAATAAAGTTAATATTTATATATTTATATATTATTAAAATTAATACATATTAAATATTAAATATAGACATATAAAATGAATAAATTTAAATAATTAAATAAATGAAAATTAAAAATGAGTAAACTAAAAAATATTAAAAATTTATTTTATATAATTATTATTTAAAAATGAAAAAATTTAATATACATATATATAAATTATAAATATTAAGAAAACATATATGTTAAATATAGACATAAAAATTGAAAAATTTATATAAATAAACAACAAAATCAAAAATACGCAAATTAATAAAATATTTATTTTTTAATTAATTATTTATTAATATAAATAACTAAATTTATATACATATATATAATTTAAAAATATTAATATGTTTAATAAATTAGATATAGATATATAAAATTAATTAATTGTAATAATTAAACAAAAAATTAAAAATGAATAAATCAAAAAATTATAAAAAAATATTAAAGAAATAATTATTAATAAAAATGAATAAATTTAATATATATATATATATTAATTATAAATAATAATAAATGATATATATTTAAAAAAGTATTATGTAGGCACTTGGGGGTATAATGACATTAAACACACACTCACATGTTAGGATCAAACACATTCTAGAGCCCCCCAGGGATAGATATGAATGCCCTTCACTTTGTTTATTTGTTACATGAACCAATATGCCAAAAATGTAAAATTAAAGCTCATAAAAAATAGCTAATGCCCTGCCTGAATTTAATCCTGTGCACCATACTCGCGTGCCATCAATCCTCCAGCCTTCGGCTCCTCGTCACATGCCATCTTCCAAAGCATCACCATTGGGGGAAAGAAACCATCTTCCACCCCTAATTCATTACCCTCCACACTATACATCAGATCTCCCCTAAACCCTTTCATCACTAGTGATTTTTCCTCACACATTATCTGTTTAAAGGCCTCATCGACCACCCACCATCGAAGCCCACCCATCCACACCGCATCGTCAATGACACATCAGATTTCACTCATTGCATTTTTCACTGCTGAATCCCCCCCAAACATCCTCCATTGATGCCCTCAGGAAATTTCAAACCTTTTTCACCGTACAAACAATTGGTGGACTAAGGTCCTCTTAGAAATCCAACTTCACAAGATAAATGTTTGCCGCTAATATTTGATTCTAGTCTGATGTAGGCTTTTATAACACGCCTTAACCACTAGGCCACTTGGGATTGAGCCTGAAAGTTATATTATGGGTCTCCCTATACCCTGATAGAAAGGGCTCTTTGGTGCCCTTATAAATATTAGCTTTGACCTCAAATTAAAAAAATGGTTTATATATATATATTTATAAATTAATTTTTTAAATATTTTTAATATAGAAATATATTTATATATACATATATATATATATATCAATATATATAACATTTCCTAAAATATTCCATATCTAATAAAAGATAGTTATGATTATATTAAATAATCCATATATATAGTGAAAACTTGTTTGGAATTACAAATAAATATGAATAAAAAATATTGATAAATTGTATCGAGTAGTAGATATTTAATTTAATATCAAATTATTTTTCAATATAACATATATAAAACATGAGTTTCATTGATTTCAAACATACATATATGTAATTAATGCATTTTTATATACAATTCACACACACATAATATTTCTGTAATTTATTAAATTTTTAATATTTATTTTTGAATTATGGTTATTTTCATAAAATATTTAATATATATTATATTTATAATCATTATATTTAATCATTTTTTATATTTTTTTTCAATATATACTATTTATTAAATTTTAATATTACTTCCAAATTTTTTAATTTAGAATATTTTTTATTCATTAAAAATCATAATTGTTTCTTTAAATATTTATGAAATTTATTATTTTTAAATTTATATTGTTTAATATGCTTGTAATTTTATACATTTTTTGTACTTATCTATACATTTTTATTCATTGAAATTTAATTTTTTTATATGGTTTTAATTAACATTATTAATATTTATTTATTTCCATTATAACATGTATAAATATTTATTTTTTATTTTTTATAAAATTAACTATATTATTAATAACAGTTATTCATTTACTTTGAATTTATTCATTATTATTAATATTTATTTCATTAAAATACACTACATAAAACATAATTTTATTTTTTTCATTTAACATATATAAGAAATTTATATTTAAATACACATTAATTTCACAAACACAAATGTTAGCATAATTAATTAAATCTTATACAGAAACACATACAATTATTATTTATGTAATTTTTTCAAATATTAATATTAATTTTAGAACATCCATTAGTAACATAATACATTTAGTATATTATTTTTTAATTTATAAATTTTACTTATTTATTTTTAATATCATTAGAGTTAGTAATATTTTCTCAATTTTAAATTTTTTTATTTTTTACTTTTTTGTCGAATATAATCATTTTCTAATAATTATTTACATGCATTTATTTATAATGCTTTAATATTTTAAAACGTATTCATCCTCATTTCAATATATATCTATATTTTTTTAATAATCTGTATAATTAATGAAACTTATACTTTTTTTCAATATTTTTAATGTTTAATAATTTTTAATTATTCAATTTCACTCATTCATAACATTAATTTCTTTATTATTATATATTCATTAATATGTGAAAATTTTATTTCTAAATAAATATTTATAAATAAATATATTTATAAATTTATATTATTATATTTATATATTTATATATTTTTAATTATAATTAAATAAATGTAATTTTTCAAAAAATTATATATGTAATTATTTATATATGAATATATATTTCACTAATTATAATAGTATAATAAATATATTTTAATAATGAATATATTAACTATATTTATAGTCATATTTCTATTTATTTTTTAAATATTTATAAAATGATATAAATATATATAATGATATAAATATATTTATAATAAAAAAATTATAATAAATATATTTAAAATGAATATTTTACTATTTATATTTATACATATTTGTTAATTATATAAAATTATATAAATATATATAATGATATAAATATATTTCTTCATAAATATATTTATAACTATATATTTACTACATTTATAAAATTGAACATTTATAATTTTAAAAAATAAATATAATTTTTTTCAAAAGTATTTGTATAATTATAAAAAAAATAATTATACCTTTAAATAGGTATAAAATTATAATAAATATATTTAATATATTTTTATTAATAAGATAAATATATATAATTATAAAAATATGTATAATGATGTAAATATATTTAAATTATATACAAATATATAAATTTATATTTATACATAAATTTACTTATAATGATAAATCTAAATCATTATCAATTCATGTCGAGCAATGATAAAGATGGATTTTATCAACACTGAAAAAGCACTGATAAATTAGACTTTTATCATCACTTATTATTTCAGCATTGATAAAACCCCTCTTTACCCATTATTTTTTATAAGTTATTGTAAAACCACTCCCCATCATTTAATAAGAATCCCAACCCAACTGATTATTTCATGTTGTTCAAGATTCTGTGGAACTTTATCAATGTCATCACTCCCCCTCAATCTTCTCTCTGAAAAATAATCTCTAAAATCTAAGGGATATATTTTTTTGGTCCCCCACTCTCATTACTTGCTTTTCTGGGTTCTGAAGTGTGCGATAGTTCATTTTTATCTTATCTTATTAGTCTCGTGGTCATATTTTTAAGAGCTCTATGGATGAAGTCCAAACCATCATTGATCCTCCTCTGACGTTTCCTTGTTTGTTGGTATCTGTATTCTTGATTTTACCCTACTACACCTCGCATAGGTCCCACTTGGTTCATGGTGTTTTGTTTTGGTTTTCATGATTCCAAACCACTCCATGACAATTGTTTTCCTTCAAGACTCAGTGTTACCCCCTTTTAGGATCTCTCTAGCACTACCCAATACTGGTTGTGATCCATTTATCCACCACCTAGGCTTTCTATGGTAAATTAGAGTCATTAACTCATGGTGGAGGAGAATATCTCATATATATTTCTTATGTTTGGAATATATTTTATAAATATTTCATACATTCTACTATATTCCACATTTCATTAATGTTTTTACTTTAATATGCTAACACTCAAAGAATAAAATTTATATTTTTTATGCATTAAAAATTAATTGTTTTTTACCAATATCAACTCAACCATAGAATATGTTCAACACAATTTAAGGCATCATCAATCATGTAAAGTCATTATTAGTTATGTCTATTGTAAGAAATGTTTTTTAGTTAAATAAATTGTTATAAAAAGAGTTAATTTCATGGGAGTCTACATTCAAGAGGGTTCTTAAAGATAGAAAAGAAATGGTATGTTATCAGCAAATAGTAAGAGATAAAAAAATTGTACTACAATCACATTTCAAATTTAAAATTTTATTTAAATAATATTTTTATTTATAAATCATTATTAAATGTAAGGGGAAAATGTTTTAAAAATTCTCATTATAAATTTGAAAACCATTATTTAGGGGGACCAATTTTGAAGATATTCAAATTTCCAGATTAAGTTTGAAAAGTTTAAATAATTTCATTTTATGAGTAAAGAGGAAATTATATTATTTTATCATTTCCTGTGAACTTCTTTAACTTATTTATTCAAAATATAACAACCATTAGTGTATTTTTTTATCATAATGTTTAATGTTCAAAGGGATTTAGGAAACATTAATTGATTATCTTGTTTTTTTTAAATGTTTATAAGTGTTTGATTAATATATATTTATAATTTTCTAGTATATATCTAAAAGATTTTATTTCCATGTACAATGATTTCAAAAACTGTAACTTTTTAGTGTAAAGGATACTTAAATTGTTTATTGAATTATTCTTATTATCTACTGCAATTTTTCAAATAAAGAGTTGATATTTTTTGAGATAAATTATTAATTGGATTATCAAAGTGAGGAAAAGTAATTATTATATAATAAAGTGTCATTGGGAAATATGAAACAAATTTTTATTTTCCAATATTCATAAATTTTTATCTAATGGGATATTTGAAAGAGTTTTAGGTTTTTATAAATTAAATTTATGGCTGCATTTCTTTTCTGTGATATTTTATTCAGAATAAAAAGTATTTAAGGCATTTCAAGCTGAAAATTACTTTATCTCTGTGCTTTCTAAAATTTTATTATAAATGAATGGAATTAAATATACATTTAATTATTTAAATATATTATTTTTCTCTCTCAAAATTATACTGATTTATGAAAATCAAAGTATGTGATCGATTTTGAATTATTTCTCCACATAAAACATCCTTATTTGTTTTTAATTTTCCCAAATGGTTTGAACATCACGAGTAATAACGATCTTGTTTTTCCAAAATCTACCTTATTTATTCTCCACCAAATCTCACCTAACTCAAGCCATTTTTTTCACCCACTATATCACATTCATGTTCATTTACACTCATTCATCATTATTTATCACTCATATTACTTGTAAATCCTAGTTTTGCATCACAAACAACACTTTCAACTTGTCATGTATGGTGGTGAATAGAAATGTTAAGAAGGAAATGATTTTACAGTGAATAAATGGTAATCAGGTTCAATTATCAATTATCTATCATGCCCCCAGGCATTAAAATCAAACAATTCATCCCATTTTCATCGATGCAGCCCTCATAATACCATGTAATAAAACAACAATGTACCATTAAAATGCATCATTACATTGTTTATTTTATTTTCAGTGACCATTAGAGAAATATATTTCTATTTGTTTTTTTAGGAAACCAAAATATAATGAAATATGGTTTCATTACAAGATAAATTTCCTTTTCATATTGGTGGAAGGTTTTTTTTCAATATTCATTAATAAAATAGGAATTCTTAATTTTTTAGGGATTTTATTGAAGTTCTAATATCATTGTAACATCCCAGGTAAATAAAGAATATGACATTTTCATATTTTTTAATATTTGTGAATTAAATATTAATTTTACTTCAAAGGGGTTTCTATGTTTGAGAGCGTACCCAATACGAAACAACGGGTTTCTTTGAAATCTTATGTTGCGCAATAATAATATAATAATATTATTTTAAATGGTTGTTAACTCTTAGCCATATTATCGGAGAGAATGAATAAAACTAACTAAAATAAGGTTATACATGTTTGTTAAATGTATTTACATTTATCCAATAAAAAATAGAGTCTTAAAATGTGAATGAATCTAATTCTAATCATAATTTACATTAAAAAGGTTGATTTACCACCTTTTAATGGAGAACCCTATTTAACTATAGTTTTGGCCACATAAATATATTATATTTTACCAAATAATATCCTTTTTTGTAATGGGGACATCAAAATTTACTTTGGGTAAATATTTGGAATTTTTCTGATAAAGTTCATTTTTTAATGAATAGTGAAAAATATTGTATTTTAATTCAAAACTGCCTTTTAATATAATTTATTTATATAGTTATATTATATTTCTAATTGGATTTAAAGTTTAATCAGAATATATTTTTATTATTTAATCCATTGTTGGTCATTGGAATTAATTTCACTTTTAAATTGGACATAAACAAGTATCAATCATTTGATAGTTATTGATTCTTAAAAACACGTTATTTCTTTTGATAATGGGAATTAATTTTAAATTATTTAATAAATATTATATGTTTTTAATTTGGTAAAATAGAAATCATTTTTAAATTCTGAATATCAAATATAGCTTAGGCTGAATTTTTTGTACTTTTCTGAAAAACTTCAATTTTTTATAAATATTGAAACCACTAAGTCGTAGTTAAAAAATCCTGCATTTTCATTTAAATGAAATTTTACAACTTTTGTGAATTGAATTTTAAAAATCTGACATTCATGGTTGTCATTAATAAAAAAAATTGGTTCAATAAGATGAAAATTATTTTTGGTGAATAGTAACTTTTGACAATTATTTACCGCGGTTAAAGGTAAATAGGGTAATTAAAGGTAAAAAGGAATATTATAATAATTCAAAATTACCATAACACATGTTCTAGCCTTATTGGATTAGTAATTGCCTACCATGGTCATCCTTGGGTCTATTTTGGGACCCCATGTAGCCACTTATGAATGATAATGACACTTTATTTTAATTACCATAAAGTAAAGGCAAAAATCTCATAAAAAAATATCTCTTTGTAAATTAATTATTACATGGTGTTATATAAGTTATCTTTTCGACTATAAGTATTCATTGGAAATATAAATATCTTTCCTAAATCATGGTATATTTTTTTATAATTTTTAAAAATCTAATAAATTAAATTATTTATGACACAATAATGATGCAGTGTTTACCTCATTAATAAATGATTTAAATAAATAAGATTATAAATATAAAAATTACATCAAAAAAATCTCCAATTTTAATTGGATAAATTTATTTTGACCATGAGTTATTTTATCTTCTACATTACTTAGTTTTAAAACTTTAGAAACCAAATATAATAATATAATAAAATAATATTATCACGCTTTCCTAAAGAGCCCCACCTCCCCTATATAAAAGCTATCACTTTTAACCAATTCCTCACACCACTAAAGCCTTTCAGATCTTCCAAAATTTTCCCAATTATGTTACCTACATCCCTCTCCTCCTCTTAGAGGACTTACCTTAGTGATAAGTCACTTCAAGATTTCTTTTTGGTTCTAACCAAAGGGAGTTACCCAAATTAAAGGTAACAGTTTCAATTAACTTCTTTTCTTTTATTTTAATTGTAAAACCCCCAAACTCTTTTTATTAATTTCTTTTATAAAAACACTAGTATCATAAATATACTAGGATGTTTTTATGAGAGGTATTCTAACAACAATTTCACACACATCCATTTAATGGTTGAAGAACATATTGTTTCTGTGGATGGAAAACTGACGCCTCATGAAACGATGATTGTTCGATTATCTCCTAACACATCTCATGGTGGCCATTAATATGAAACTATATTTATATATAATATATATTGTGTTTATGTTTTCTTTATTTTTCTTTATTTTTCTTTTATATCATACCTTTATGGTTTCCATTATGGATGAACGCGATAATTTCTTTTGAAGAAGTGCGGACTACCGCCCCCTCCAAGTGATATGAATCGTTAATTCCATATGTGAGACGTATAAAGGATGGAGTTAATGATATAATATATGATATTATACAGGAAGTTTAATATAACTATGTATCATTATGTTTTAATTCCATTAAAATAATAAATAGAAATTAAAGTAGCGTTCATGCGTACGTACAACTTACCGTCTCCATTAATGGTGCATTTCATTTCTTACCTCCAAATGTAGTGTACTATTATAAATACATGTATATACTTGATATATATGATATATAAGATAACTAAATCATGAATATAATTCTTTATACAATGAAATTTTGACCATGTGAACAACTTGAAATTATAAGAAGTCAATTTATGACTCAAGTACTAAATATCGACAAAATGAACTTTATTAACTTAAATGATTACATAATGTTTATCACATGGTAATAAGTGATATAAAAGGAATAATAAAATTTAAAGGGTTCTTAACCAAGTATAAATTAACATACGTTTATTATTCAGGAAGAACAAGGAACAAACAAGTTAGCTCAGACACAAAGTAAGGGATTTCGTATCTCACTTTTAATTCTGGGAGATTTACATTGTTCACCACTTATTTACTCCAGGTGGTGTATTTTTTATTTCCATTTGATATATATTATCATTATTATCCTTATATTCATAGTATTTTAGGATTCATTTGGTGGTTATTAACTTTTGGTCATATGAATCAATTTTTTACAATGTGGTAAGGGGTTTTCATCTCACTTTTTATTCCTGTGAGATTCATGCTTTATTTTCCTCTATTTAATTTTTTGTGGTGTATGTACTACTCATGATTGTATTCATTGTGTAATATAATTCAATTTATGTTTATTTACATCTTAATTTTATGGTCCTTCTTTCATGGGTTGAATGTTTCGTAAGTTACCAAATCGGTGAGGGAACCTTTTATCCCAATTTTTATTCCTTTGGTTAATCTTATAATTATTCATTATGTCATGATATGATTATTTGTGGAATAACTATTTGATAATTTATTTTATAATTTAAACTCCAATTTTTGTGTATATACATTCCATACACATAATCACTCCATTGATAAATTCTCAAGTCATCGATATGAACTTGATAAGAGTAATTTTATATCAATTTCCATTCATTGAGTTAAACATTCAAGTCATTGGTTTTGTCTTCAAAATAATATGTGTGAATGTTATTTGATTTATTTACATTGAATATATAATCATATTGACTATATTTATATTTTTCACACATTTTTATTTATCAGTAATCAAAGGATACATTTTTTAAATGGATTTCGTCCCAATTTACATTCCATTAAGACTTCATTGTTGTTATGCACTAATTCACTCTTATGTGGTGTATATACTGTACTTTGGATTATTATATCATTAATCCCTTTATTATCTTGATATTATAATGTTCTAGTTAAATTTTATTCCTCAATTATTTTTATTCAAGATCCTCTCAATTTGTTAAAAACTCTTTATCTAAAATATCATTTTAAATATTTTAAAGATATATTCTTCTAAATATTCATCATTAATGTCCATGTATTCAAAATGATTTTTAGGATTTATTTATATGGACATTAATGTTTTCAAATGATAATTAATTTAAAATCTTCAAAGTGGTATGGGAAACTTTGATTCAAAAATGTATTTATTAAATGTTTTAAATGGTTTTGAAAATGATTTGATAAAGAATTTTTTATTTCAATAAATTTATTTGATATATTGTTATTGGAATGTGGAAATGTTATCTTTACATTATTGTTGTGTTATGTGTTATAAAAATGTTACGATTATTGGTCATTGTTTACGTATACTGGTGGTTCTGTGATACACCTAGGGCGGGTGAGCCCGAGATAGCTCTCAAATGCATTGGATAACATGACAGAGGTAAACGTTAATGTTTCTCCTAAGAGATTTTGGGAATATAATATGATGGGTATTCCAAATGTGACTCTCTATATAGATGTGATAGCTACAATGTAATTTTGTTATGAATGCCATAATTTACCTTTATGATTTATGATTTGTAAGTGTTATACTTAAATCATATGACTTCGTAAGGTATGTTATGATTGAAAAGTATAGTTTCATTTATTTTTATTTATTGATGTCATAATGTTCTTTTTCATTATTGTATAACCCTTACTGAACTTTTTATACTAATCCCAAGTTTTAAAATGTTTTTAAGCAGGACATAAATTTGAATAGGGTCAAGAGTGAGATCAAGGAAAAGTCATGATGCCTAAAACATGGAACTAGACATGCTTCTTTTTTAAAAGTTTTTATTTTATGAAAAATGGATACTGGGTAGTAGTGTATACATGTAGTATTCAAGTTTTTATGTAAAAGGTTATGGCCTAATTCTCTAAAACTCTAATCATGAAAAGATCCTTAATTTGAATTATTCATTTAAATCAAGATTATGTAATGTTTAAGGCCGGGTCCTTATAGTTGGTATCATAGGTCGGTTTAGATAACTTTAGAGGTTAGGGTGTTCTTTAACCATAAGTGACATTACTATAATAGTTATGATTTTATAAAGAGTCGCAATTATTTTAGATAAAGTGAATTAGTTTAAGATAACATGATTAAGTATAACTTAGTATTTACCCTCCTCATAAGATATTATATGATGATTTTACTAATATAATCACACTTACCTTTTTGGTTTTAGTCAATGGCTGGATTAACGGGCATCAAAGTAACAATGAATGTGAAGAAAACTATGACAGTTTTCTGAATGAGTAGATGAATGAAATGGGAGATGCAATGAGAACTCTTGTGTTTATTCTCAACCAACTATCTGGATTCATGATTGACCACCTGAACCTTGGTGATTTTTTTAGCATCATATATCCGAGAAACAAATCCCCATGGATGTTTAGGTTATAATCATAATGGTAAGTATATTTAAAAACCTATGCGTCAAGAATGTGGAAATAAACACATAAGAAAATGTTTCAAAAGGGTTGGAAGATCCTATATATGTTGGAGTGAAGATATTAAAGCAAGTACCTTCAATGAAAAATGGATGCATCCAGTAGACTCTAGGAAAGGGAAAGAAGTTATTTTTGAGGGATCAATTGAATGTTTTAAATTTGGTGTGCATTGTCATTATACAAATAGATGTCCTATGAAGAATTTTTGGGAATGGGATCCCCAGGATCGTGCAAATATATGTTTTCCAATACCTAATTCCATTTCAATTGAGGATGAAGAAATTGACAACGACCAATGAATGGTATGGATTATTTCTTAACATATGTTTTGATATTACTGAATCTTAGGATATGATTCATGATTTTGTTTGTAGGAAAGAAGTATTTCAGAACAAGTTGGATAGGAATTGATTAATGGATCATGGAGAACGTTTAATGGGTATGAAGTCAACATATAAGGGATTCAAGAGTTATGGTAGATTTTAGGATGGTAAAATTCTAAAAATTATTAAGGATCTTTTAATGATGGGATTACATTAGAAGACTATTTAAAGTATGTATAACCCTGAAGTTTGATATATAAATTTGTTTTTTCAAAGAATAATTATCTTTTATTTTTTGGATACAGTTATAAAGAACCATTTTGGTTTATATGATCCTTGAATTTGAGGAAATTATAGGTTAATACATTTTGGGATGAAAAATGAATGTAATTAGATAAACATTATGGTTAAAATATGTTATGGATATATTTGATGAATTTATCTCTTTTTGGGAATGTTATAAAATTATATAGTCTTTGAAAAATAATGACATGCAGACTGCATGACAACCCGTCGCATCAGACAAAGCTGTGGGAATTGAACCCACAACCCAAGTGCAATTGGGATTTATCGCCTACCATTAGACTACGTGAAGTCTCTGGTTAGTATGATTAATTATTTTTAGTTAGATGATTTTATGAATCAATAATAATTTAATTTTCGGTTATCTATGGAAATTATTAAACTATCATGGAGAATGTGTGATTAGGTTAATTACTTTTCAATATGAGAATTTAAGAGTAACTAATGTTATTTGGAGATAAATGATAAAAGTTTTCTTTGAAGACAATCTGATTAAATCCTTCTAATAATTCGGTTTCAATCTTAGCCTAGATTAGTTTGAAGATTCTTTTGGATAATTTTTTATTGAATTGTCTTGGTTTAACTTTGGGTATTATTTGAAAATTTTTGGAGATTAAGAGTAGTTTTTCTTTTTGTAAAAGATTATACTTTTTGGGGATTATTTGATCTTCTACTAACCAATTTTGGTTTCGGTTTATGTCTGAAGATAGGGAAAATATACAGTTTATCTTTTGTAGATTATGTGATACTCTATATGTTTATTATTGAACTTCAGGTGTGACCAAGTCATCATAAATAATTTCATCTTTCAGAAAAGATGAGTTTGTGGTAGAATTTTATTAAAGGATGACACTCTATATCAGAAGTAAGTTTGTTTCCTTAGGATATTAGTCTAGTTATTAATAAAATTCAGAAAATCTATGAAAATGATCTTGAAGTAAAAAAATATATAATCTCTCTTTTATCATCAGACTTTTACCCAACCAAATATTTATGGTATTGTGGTGGTTATCTTTTTGTGATCAAGTTCTCTATCACTCTCTATTAATCTATTAGAGTTAGTTTCTCTTCCATATCCATGTTTTAATGGAATCCTAGTACTTATTATCTCGGGTGACCTTTGTATATATCTGTCTTTATTTTAAAGTTATAGTTTTATTGACTCATTTTCTGATGTGAGACTTTCAATGAAGTTTCCGCGCCCAATTTTAAAATTGCGAGGACGAAATTCCCAAAAGGAGGGAAGGATGTAACATCCTAGGTAAATAAAGAATATGACAATTTCATAATTATTAATATTTGTGAATTAAATATTAATTTTACTTTAAATGGGTTTCTATGTTCGAAAGCGCACCTGATACGCAACAATGGGTTTCGTTGAAATCTTACATTGCACACTAATAATATAATAATATTATTTTAAATGGCAGTTAACTCCTAGCCGTTGTATTAGTGGGAATGAACAAAAATAACTAAAATATGATTATACATGTTTGTTAAATATATTTAAATTTTTCTAATAAAATCTAGAGACTTAAAATGTGACTGAATCTAATTTTAAGCATAATTTACATTAAAAGGTCGATTTACAGCCTTTTAATGGTGAAAACTCTTTAAATATTGTTTTTCTCAATTTAATATATTATATTTGACCAAATAAAATTATTCTTTAGAATGGGGACATCAGAATTTACTTTGTGTAAATTTTTGGAATTTTTCTGTTAAAGTTCATTTTTTAATGAATAGTGAAAAATATTGTATTTTAATTCAAAACTGCCTTTTAATCTAATTTATTTATATGGTTATATTATCCTTTTAATTGGTTTTAAAGTGTAATTATAATATATTATTAACTTTTAATGCTATTTGGTTCCATGGAATTAATTTTACTTTGAAATTGGTCATAAACAAGTATCAATCTTTTGATAGTTATTGTTTCTTAAAAACACGATATTTGTTTTGATAACCGGAATTAATTTTAAATTAATTAATATGAATTAGATGTTTTTAATTTGGTAAAATAGACATCATTTTTGAATTCTTAATATTAAATATATCTTAGGAATAATTTTCGGTATTTTTTTGAATAACATCAATTTTTGATGAATAGTGAAACAACTATGTCGTAGTTAAAAAACTGACTTTGTCATTTAAATGAAATTTTACCACTTCTGTGAGTTGATTTTAAAAATACTGACATACATGGTTGATATAAGTATGTAAAATTTGGTTCAATAAGATTAAAATATTTTTTTGTGAATAGTAACTTTTGACTTTTATTTACCACGGTTAAAGGTAAATAGGATAATTCAAGGAAAAAAGAATATTATAGTAATTCAAAATTACCTTAAAACTTGTTCTAACCTTATTGGATGAGTAATGGCCGACTATGGGCTTCATTGGGTCGATTTTGGGACCCCATAGAGCCACTTATGAATGATAATGACACTTTATTTTAATTAACTAAAAGTAAAGGCAAAAATGACATGAACAAATATCTCTTTTTAAATTAATTTTTACATGGTGTTATATAAGTTATCATTTCAACTAAAAATATTAATTGAAAATATAAAAATATTTCCTACATTATGGAATTTTGTTTATAATTTTTAGACATCTAATAAATTAAATTATTTATGACACAATAACGATGCACTGTTTACCTCATTAATAAATGATTTAAATAAATAGGATTATAAATATTAAAATAACATCCAAAACATGTTCAATTCTCATTGAATGAATTTATTTAGACCATGAGTCATCTTATCTTCTACCTTATTTATTTGTGAACCATTATAAACCAAATATCTTTATATAATAAAATAACATTATCACACTTTCCTAAAGAGCCCCTCATTCCCGTTATAAAAATCCATCACATATAACCAATTACCCACACCACTAAAGAATTTTGGCTCATCCAAACTCTGCCCAATTAATCTCCATACATCCCTCTTCTCCTCCAGATGCCTTAGCATAGGCAAAATTCACTCCAAGATGTTATTTTGGTTTAAACCAAAGGGAGTTACCCAACTTAAAGGTAATAATTTCTCTTAACTTCTTATATATTATTTTACTTCTACAACCCCTAAACTCTTTTTATTCCTTTATTTTATAAAAAACCAGTATCCTATATATACTATGATAATTTTATGAGAAGTATTCTAATTACACTTATACACACCTCCATCTAATGGGTGAAAAACATACTGAATTTGTGGATGAGAAACTGACACCTCACGAAACGATAATTGTTTGATTATCACTTTACACCTCTAATGGGGTCCATTAAGATGACCCTATATTTATATATAATATATATTATTTTTTTTCTTTATTCTTCTGTATTTTAATTTTATATAATACCTTTATGGTTTCCATTATGGGTAAATGCTATAATTTTATTTGAGGAAGTGCGGACTACCGCCCCCTCAAAGTGATATTATTCGTTAATAGCATATGTGGGACGTATAAGAGATGGAGTTAATGAAATTATATATGATATAATACTTAAATTATAATATAACTATGTATCATTATGTTTTACTTCCGTTAAAATAATAAATAGAAATGAAAGTGGAGTTCATGCGTACATACGGCTTACCGTCTCCATTAACGGTCCATTTCATTTCTTACCTCCAAATGTTATATACTATTATAAATACATTTATATAAATGATATATATGATATATATATGATATCTAAATCATGAATATAATTCTGTATATAATAAACTTTTGACCATGTGAAAAACTTGTAATTATAAGAAGTTCATTTTTGACTCAAGTACCAAATATCGACAAAACGAATGTTATTAACACAAATGATTACATAATGTTTATAACATGGTAATAAGTTATATAAAATTAATAATAAACGTGAAAATGTTTCTTAATCAAGTAAAAATTAAAATAAGTTTATTATTCAGGAAGAACAGGGAACAAACATGTCAAGTCCGACACAAGGTAAGGCATTTCTTATCTCACTTTTAATTCCATGAGATTTCCATTGTTCACCACTTATTTACTAAATGTGGTGTATTGTGTACAAAAATTTGATATATATTATCATTATTATATTTACAGTCATGCTATTCTAGGATTCATTTGTTGGTTATTAACTTATGGTCATATGACTCGACATATTACAACGCGGTAAGGGGTTTTCATCTCACTTTTTATTTCCGTGAGATTCATGCTATATTCTCCACTATTTACTTTTTTTTGGTGTATGTACTTCCCAATATTGTACTAATTGTGTAATATAATTAAATTTATGGGTATTTACATCTTCATTTTACTATCCTTATATCATGAGTTGTAGGTTTCGTAAGTTACCAAATCAGTAAGGGAACTTTTTACCCCAATTTTCATTTCATGGGTTAATCTTATAATTATTGATTATGTCATGCTATTATTATGTGTGGAATAAATATTTATTTATTTATGTTGTAATTTCCACTCCCCTTTGTGTGGATATAAATTTTATACACATAATCACTCCATTTATAAATTCTCAAGTCATCGATATGAACTTGATAAGAGTAATTTTAAATCAATTTCAATTTATTGAAAAAAACATCCAAGTCATTGATTTTGTATTAAAAAAATATGTGTGAATGTTATTTGATTGATTTACACTGATTATACAATCATATTCTCTGTATTTATATTTTTTAAACATTATTATTTATCTATAATCTAAGGATGCAGTTTTTTTAATGGATTTCGTCTCATTTTAAATTCCATTGAGACATCATTTTTGTTATAAAACAATTCGCTCTTATGTGTTGTATATAATATAATTTGTAAAATTATATCATTAGTCCCTTTATTCTCTTGATATTATAATATTATGATTAAATTTTATTCCTAAATTATTTGTATTCAATCGCCTCTCATTTTGTTAAAAACACTTTAACTAAAATATCATTTTAAATATTTTAATGATTTATTCTTCTAAATATTCATAATTAATGTCAATGTATTCAAAATAGTTTTTAGGATTTATTTATATGGACATTAATGTTTTCAAATGATAATTCATTTAAAAGATTCAAAGTTGTATGGGACATAGTGATTCAAAATGTCTTAATAAATGTTTTAAATGGTTTTAAAAATGATTTGATAAAGCATTGTTAATTTCAATAACTTTATTTGATATATTGTTATTGGAATGTGGAAATGTTATCATTAATTTATTCTAGTGTTATGTGTTATGAAAATTTTACAGTTATTGGTCATTGTTTATGTATATGGGTGGTTCTATGATAAACCTAGGGTGGGTGAGCCAGAGATAGCTCTCCAATGAATTGGGTAACATGACTAAGGTAAACATTAATGTTTATCCTAAGATATTTTGGGAATATAATATTATGGGAATTCCAAATTTGACTCTCTATGTATATGTGATAGCTACAATGTAATTTTTTTTATGAATTCCATAAGTAACCTTTATGATTTATGATTTGTGTGTGTTATACTTAAATCTTATGACATCGTAAGGTATGTTATGATTGAAAACTATAGTTTCATTGATTTTTATTTATTGATGGGATAATGTTTCTTTTAATTATTTTATAACACTTACTGAACATTTTATGCTAATACCATGTTTTTGAAATGTTTTTCATAGGACATAACGATGAATAGGGTCAAGAGTGATATCAATGAAAATTCATGATGTCTAAAACATGGAACTAGACATGTTTCTTTTTTAAGAGTTTATATTTTATGAAAAATGGATACTAGTTAGTACTGTCTACATGTAGTATTCAAGTTTTTATGTAATAAGTTATGGCCTAATTCTCTAAAACTCTAAACATGAAAATATCCTTAATGTGAATTATTCATTTAATTCAACATTATGAATTGTTTAAGGCCGAGTCCTTATAATAATTATCAACATTCTATGAATTAATATTATTTTAATAAGTTACACATTATTATGTGTTTTGGAATTATATATTTGAATTTAGGTTCATTAAATTTTAACTAAAATAGATTATGCTAGTTTATTAATTAAAATATAATTATTTTTAACATGTAATCCATTGGTATAATGTTATTATTATTTTGGTCTACTTTGTATCATTATTAATGGTTTGAGTCTTACCCTTAAAAATTTATAATTTAAAACACATTTATCTCGGGCACATAAATGATTAGAGAATATTTGAATAATTCAATAATGTTTATTATAATATCCTCTATCAATGCATATGGTATAAATTTTATTAATATGTAGTATACTCTTTTGGATAAATCAATTAAGGTTTGGAATACTAAATTTGGGAGATATCTTAGAGTGATATGTTCCATTATTAGAGGTGGAATTAGAATGTTTTGGATCTCAATGATGTTAAATCCATTCTAACTAAATTTTTTGGAATGTTTATTAATAGAATGTGGTTTTCGTGATTTTATGGAAATTTAATAGAGTTTTTGGATATTTTAGTATAAGTGAAATATGTTTGGCATGTATAGTATCAACAATAATCAATATATTGTGATCATTTTTCTCACAAATACCCTTGTTTTTTTCTAATGAAGTTTAGTTGAGTTAGTTTCCAGGAATTTATATCTGGGTTTATGTAATTAATTTTTATGGGGATTACCTTGAAAACACTATTTTAAAACCCTATGTTACGTAGGAAAAGTGAAATGGTTTTGTATGGTATCAACCCTATGTTATGTCGTAAAAGTGAAATGTTTTCATATGGCATCAACCCTACATTACATGTGAAAAGTGAGATTCCCCTATATGGTTTCAACCCTACATTACAATAAATCATTTTCATTTGTATCAACAAACCTACGTTGGAAGTTGGTATTACTATTCATCAACTATGCGTCAGGGGATTTAAACGTATGGTCAACCAATGCTACATTCGGGATCTGGTGCTAAAAATGTGAACGTTTTTATTATCATACCTATGATACTTTTTTCCCTATGTTATTTGAATATGATAGTGTTTCTAAGAAGAAATATGTTGTTAGGAACCCTACGCTCTAAATTCAAACTTACGTTGTGTTTAAATGGTGAAATTTTTTAAGCCACGTTTTCTATTTGATATTTTCTCAAAGATCAAGTAAAAATTAAAGACAGATTAATGGATCAATATGATTATTTCAATGAACCATATTCATTGGACAAAACCACTCCTATTCCTAATAGAATTTACGGCTCCCCTGCTCAATTGGAATTTCAATTTACGCGATCAATCATGATATTTATTCGGATCTGGAATACCGAAGCAAGATATGTGTTCTATACATTTCTTCATAGTATCTCTTCAAAAGTATATGTTTGATAATAAATTCACATATGCTACTATATTATTGAAATTATCTTTTATAGTGATACAGCAACAAACAATCGATACTGAAAGAATCATCACTTTGGTTATATACTTGATCAATCTTTTACTGTTGTATGATTATTACTACAGTTTAGATACTATCATATTGAAGATAATTTTGTAACAAGGATCACATCAGAATGTTTCATTTTTGAAGGTATTATTTTCTGAAGAATAAGATCCAGAAAGTTTCAGTTTCTGCTACTTCAATTGTGAAGAAAAATCTGAATCAATAATTCAAAATCATTTGATTTATTCAAGTTTTCAACTTATCGTACTCAGTTGTGGTGGAGTATCAGCTTCTCAGTCTAATATATAGACAACCAATTCTCTATTATAGACCCAAAATGCATTGTTATGAGTCTTTTTAAAAAGATTCTAACTACCTGTACTCCGTTGTGAATTTATGGGCTCCTGATAAGAGGACCATTCTAGTGAAATTTACCATGCTAATAGATATAGTGATTGATAGAGTGGACTAGGGGATCTTTGTGCCTCGAAACACTATAAAATGTTGTGTTCTTTATTTATATTTATCTTCTGTATATTATTTGTACAAAATTAAACACTAAATATTTTTATAAATCACAGTGGGTTCCAAAAGCCATAATTGTGGATGATTTGTGAAAACACAAAATTCACCCCAATCTTCTATAACTTTTTATATTCAAACCTAACAATCAGTATCAGAGGAGATATTTTTTGATAAAACTATAGAAAGATAAAATTATAGGGTCTATACGAAGTTATAAATGGATGATCTAAGAGAAGGAATATTTATGGTATATGCTCCATATTTTAATGGTGAAAATTATAGATGCTGGAAATTTTGAATGATTATATATCTAAAAAATAATTTATAAAATGAATACTCAAAGATCATTATTCAATATGAAATTATTGAGAAAACCAAAAAGTATAATGCTATGACTGAATCTGATTATGATATCAATTATAAAGAAATGATTGTTTTTATTTCTGGTCTTGGACTAGATGAATTAAATAATGTATCACAACTTTCAACTGCCTATGATATGTGGAAAAATATTATAGTAGTTTAATAAAGAATATATAATGTTAGACAGATGATATATGTTATATCTAATCTACAATTCAACACTTTTATAATATTTGATGGTGAATGAATTACATATATTAATGGAATTATTATAGAAATTATAAAAAATATTACACCCTTATGTGAACCCATAAATCAATCTAATCATGATTTGAAATTTTTGAGAGTACATCCCTTTAAATAGAATGGCATATCTTCTATTATTTTTAAATCATCACCTGTCAAATATATGATAGTGAAAGAATTAATCGGGACACTGATGATGTATGAAGTTGCGATGAAATCTGAAACTAAAGATCAAAATATTATAGTGAAAAAGTAAAATAACTTCTATGAAGTTGACATCTCAGAATCATAAAGAACAAAGAAATAAGTCAAAGAAGATAAATATTTAGATTCCTCATATTCTGGAATATAATTGTCTTAACTAGCCAGAAATTTCAATAAACTCATCAAAAATAAAAGAGGACTCATAAAATCCATCAAGAAGGAAGAAAATGAAGCAATAGAATATTTGAGCTATGTATGCAATAAATTGGTTCATATCAGAACAGACTGTCATAAAAAAAAAGATGAAAGAAAAATACTAGAAAATAGATGTCATAAAAATTTTTATTATGAGAATAAATGAAAAGGAGAAATGAAATCTGTATGGAGTGTATCTGAAGACTCCAGCTTCCCTTCAATTTCTGATTCAGATATGGAGAAATCAAATCTAAAATCCAACATGTGCTTCATGGATTCATAAGAAAAGGTAAAAACTTATTACTCGTCTGATTCTGATTCTGGTAGTGGTTCAAATTTTAATATGGTAGCGTACTATTATATGATTGAATAAAAATTTGATTCCTAATTAAAGAGACATAAATCTCTATACAAATTCATAATTTTGTTTTTTTGAAAGAGATACCTTGATAATATAGTATCAAGAGTTTATTGAAAAACTCAACTAATCTCACTCAAAATGTGTTGGTCATAAAAAAGGATTAAAGAATTACTGGATGAAGTTGAATCTTATAAGGGCGAATCTTTTGTTTTCACTAAAGGAGAAAATATTTTAAATTAAATTATTATAAATAGTGTCATTGAATGGAAAATATTTAGAATTGGAAGTAAGGGAGAAAAATCAAAATTGTATAAAAATAGTTTTTCCCCAATTCTAAAAATACTACATATTATTATTGTGGAACAAAAAGACATTTCACTAATAAATTATATTTCAAAATTCCACAAGTTAGTGTTATTAACATTTCAATTATTTTTAAAAGTGTTTCAAAATATAGTGATATCAATTATGGAAGAATAAAAAAGATCTAGATGCCCATATCATTGCTTGCGAACACTAATGGACCCAAGATGATATGCATACCAAAACGAGCATGTGTTTAGCTACTTTTGTTAGAAATGGCCAAGAGAAAATTAAATGCCAAATGGTATATAGATAGTGGTTTTTCCAAGAATATGAGTGGATACTTAATAAAGTTCCATACACTCACTCAAATGGATGGAGGAATAGTCACTTTTGGTTACAATGCCGAAGGAAAAATAACCGGAGTTGGAACTATTGGAGATTCAAAGACTGACTCAATAATAAATGTATTATATGTATAAGGGTTAATGAACAACCTGATAAGTATCTCAAAACACTTTGATGATGGATTTTTTGTTGATTTTTCTTCTAATTCCTACTCTATGTTTGAAATTGAGTTGCTTAAATTTAGAGCACCTAGAATCGATAATGATTATACCTTGGATTTGAATTCTTTATGTAAAAAAAATTGGAATTGTTTAACTGTTATGAAAAATGAATCACGGATTTGGCATAGAATAATTGGAAATTGTAATATATATTCTTTACATAAAATATCTATAAAACAGTTAGTTTCATATTTTCTTAGTTTTATTTTAACAATGATAGATTCTCTGATGCATACCAAATTGGAAAGAAACATAAATCATCATTCAAATAAATTAACAAAATTGATACCTGTAATCCTTTAGAACTTATCCATATGATTTTTAGTGGAACATCAAGTGTATATTTTTTTGGAAGGTAAATTTTATATTAATTTGTTAGTAGTTGATTATTCTAGATTTTCTTGAGATTTTTTTCTAAAACTCAAAAGTGAAGTGTTCACTATTTTTGAATGTTTTTGTAATATTTTTCAAAATGAATATGTTTTAACATAAATTAATTAAGAATCGATCATTATGCAGAATTTGATAATCTTGAAATTACTTATTTTTTCTCAAATCATAGTATTAAACACACATTCACTCTACTAATAACACCTCAAAAAATGGAATCATTGTAAGGATAAACATAACTAATCAATAAATGGAATAGAATATTCTGAATAAATACAGTCTGCCTTCCTATATTTCATAAGAATCTATAAGTATATCTTATTATATCATTAATATAATTTTAAAAAGGCTTATTTTCAAAAAGACACCATATTATAATTGGAATAATAGAAAAAATAAGTAAAATACTTAAATAATTTTTAATTCTAGGTTTATATCTTGAATACTAAAGAAAACCATGGTATGTTCAATCCAAAATATGATGAAGGAATATTTTTGGGATATTCTTCTACCTCTATAACTTATAGAGTGTTTAATAAAAACTCAAGGATTTCAAATAATCAGTTCAAGTGATGTTTTATAAAACTGGCTATTTTATTAAATAGAACGATCAAGTAGATAAAGTCATTAAATATTTTAACAACATGATACATCAAACCCCTAAAAATGATTTTAAAAATAATATCAATAAAATTCAGTCCATTTAAGAAGAACGTCATACTAAAGATCATGAATGTGTATTTCCTAGAGATTTTATAACATTAATGAACATTCCTCTAGAAACTGTTATAGGAGACCTAGACACAAAAATTACAACTAGATGAAATTTAGGAAAACTAGATGAGTTTTATACCTTTATATATTTTTTAGATACTAAGACTATTGAAAAGGCCTTAGAAGATGATAGTGGGATGATAGCAATGTAGGAAGAACTAAACCAATTCAAACGGAATTATGTTTATGTAGTAATATAAATGCCAACAAATTATCTAGTTATAGGAACTAAGTGGGACTTTAAAAATAAACAGGATGATCAAGGGATTATAACTAGAAATAAATCTGGACTAGAATCTAAAAGATGTAATCAAAAAGAAAGTACAGATTATGATGAAACCCCTTCCCTTATACCTAGAATAGAATCCATAATAATATTTTTTTCCTATGAATAATATATTAATATTAAATTATATCATATGGATATTAAATCTTCATTTCTAAATGGTTATTTAATGGATGATGTTTATATTGAACAACCACCTGGTTTGGAAAATCCTCAAAAACCAAACTCTATTTTTAATATTTCTGAATATATCTATGGTCTTAAACAAGAATCCAGGTATTTTTATGAAATATTATATTATTTTCTATTGAAAAATAGATTTACTATTGGATTGGAAGATCCAACACTTTTAAATAAAACTATTTTTCTAATATTTTATTAGTTAAAATTAATATTTATGATGTTATTTTTTTTCAAGTAATAAAAATATTTGTAATTATTTTTAAAAAATAATGCAAAGAAAATTTGAAATGAGTATGATGGGAGAAAAAAATTTATTTTAAGGATTTAACATTTATTAAAAAGATCATTGAAATGTTTTAAATTAATAAAATTATTTTATTTATTTACTGAAATATTTTAGACTTAAAAACATTATGATATATATAACTCACATGTGTACCAATATAAACATTAATTTGGATAAAGCTAGATAAGTAATAGACAACTAGTTATATAGAGGTGTGATTATAAGTATCTTATATCTTACTACTAGTAGATGAGACATTATTTTTTCTCTATGTTTATTTGCAAGATTTTAATGAAATCCATAATAGTCCCATCTTACAACTATTATAAGAATTTTTAGATATTTAATAAGAAATTTTTTCAATCTCTTATTTAACTCAGAACATAATATTTGAATTCAATTTCATATTCATATGTTGATTTTGGAGGTTGCATGTTAGATTGAAAAATAACCTTAGGTACCTATCATTTTTTTTGTAAAATCTATTGTTTTGTAGTCTATTGAGAAACAACATTATGTTTCCCTCTCAACCACTAAGGAAGAATATGTATTTCTTGGTAGTTTTTGTGCACAAGTATTGTGGATGAAAAACACCCTACTGGACATTGGACTAAATTTTAATAGTATACCTATTTTATGTGATAATATAAGTATAATAAATATTTTAAAAATCATATAAGTCATTATAATACTATTACCATTGTTATAAGGAGTCATGTTCTTAGAGATCATGTCCTTAAAAAAGATATATCGTTAGAATTTGTTAATACCGAATATCAATTAGCTAATATATTTAATAAACCACTTCCCAATACATGTTTAATTTTATTAATGGGGATTTAGGATTATTTAATTTCAAATGAATTATTTCTTAAATTTATTTTATTTTAGTCTCCCTATTTATATTTTACGGCAATGAGTTGGACATCTCTGCTTATGCTTCAGGGAAATCTCACAAAGTTCTCTAAAGGTAACAGATTTCGATTATTTAGATTCTACAAAAATATTTTTCTCATGTAAGTAATTATATTTAAAGATATATTTTATGATTTTTGATAATATAACATTCATATTGTATATGACATTGAAGTGATGAAATTTTGTAGAAATTATTCGTTTAGTCATGGATTCAGTGAAGATACCACTGTCTCTAAGATTAGAGATTCTATGATTTATGTGTCTTATATTTAAATGTATGAGTTGTTATAATGTCTACATGAGGGGGAATTGCATTTTTATTTGAGTAATATAGGTAATGGAAAATATTTTTCAGATTACATTATGTTTTCATTATTTGGAACAAGAACAATCAATAAAGTAATGACAAAAAATCTTACACCCGACCATTAGGTTAAGATGAAATTTATTCAATCAGGAATATTTCCAAGGACTTATGAGTTAGATAAAGTCATTTATCATCACATGTATGTCATGTTTTTGTTTTTGAATCATATCAAGATCAATTTCTTCCAGTTTATGACAAGGTATCTAAACCATTTCAGCCACATGAAATCCAAGATGGGATATTATCCCTATAGAATGATTATTACATTTTTATTAAAAAGAAAATGAAAATTTGATAATATGTTTTTTTGTTAAAATATTTCATTACAACAGCATTTTAAATTTTGTTATTATCAAAGAGTTCAGATTATTTTGGTAATTCATGAAATATTATAGTTCCATTTGGTGCATAAAAACAACATATATTGTCGACAGATGCTCATGGGGGAGTAATGATGATTCATTTGGTTGGATCTATAAGACAGAGACCTAAGTGCACGGCTGAATAAAGTCTAAAATGAAATCAGGTATATTGAAGAAGGATTCCATTCAACATTCCAGTGATGTTGATGAAGATTATATTGTAACTATGTGTGAGGATCTAATGGGTGATTGTATTGAGAATGAGGCACCCAGTCATGAACATCACAAGGAACATGTTCTTAATTTGGATGCTGATGTTGGATCTAAATTTAGAGATATATCAATTGATAATGAAGGGGTAAGTTTGGCCTTGATTAAATTTCATCATAGGGAAAACATCCCTGGCCCTAGCACTCAATCTCTTGAATCTTATGATTCTGGTGATGAATCCTTTGTTATAAAGGTAAACATGTTGGAGGATCATAATTTTTTTCTTAGAGAACAAATGGAAGTTGAGGAAAATAATTTTGAATAATTCAAAGTACTAGAGTTCTATGATCCATGTTTGAGGATAAGATGCGACATCATATGTAATTCAATGATAGTATTATTTATATTGGAGACCATAAAGATATAATCATCAAAATGTATAGAATGTTCAATTTATTGGGAGATAAATCAATCAAGATGTCATATTTTGATGAGTTCATAATGATTATTGGGAGAGAATATCAATCTCTTAGGGAAAGAAATCAAGTTTCAACCTTCATATTAAATAAGAATATTTGAAGCAATTACTTTAGTGCTGTATGATTTCAATGACAGGCTATACAATCTTCAGATTGAAAGTACCCCTTTCAGTGTTTTGTTAGACAATAAAAGGAATAGAGTTAGTCACCTAACATAAAATGAATATTGGATGGGATTAGATCTTAAACATGTTAAGGATAAGTTGACATCATTCATTCAATAATAGGAATCTGTGAATGATTTTATGAAGTTTAATTTGGTCTATAGTCTGATGATTGGTCATGATTTGAAGAAGCTTCTTCAACAATGGTCACAATTCTTCAGAAAGTGTTTTTAGATCCTGATTTCAAAATTTATTGATATTAATGGTGTTGTACAATCCATTCCTCATCCCGATGCACCCTCTTCGCCTTCCAATTCTGATCGACCCCCTTTATTAAGATGCTTTGTTGGATATGGATAGTAATCTATTTTAAAAAAATTGAATTAATTTTAAATTAATGTTTGTTTATTCTTATTTAGGTTTTTTCCTTTTAGTTAATTTCTTTACTTAACTTCTATTCCTAAATGTATTTATCTTATTAGTTTTTATAACTATTCATCAATAGTTCATTGCTACATTGACTGTGGTTCATATCTTTAAATCTTTCAAACCTAATTTTTGATATCACAGAATGGGGGAGAATTTTTTAAGGGGGATAATTTTTTATGTGGAGAATATCTATTGGGGAGAATATTTTCACATCTTTAAAATCAAAACATTTCATTAGAGAAAATATTTATTTTCTGAGTATCTATTTTCCATTATCTAAATAATTCTATGAAATCAAAATATCAAAAAAAATCTATATCTATTTTTGTTTTTTAATCCTATGTTTTATTTAAATTTTGTTTTGGATTGTGTTTTGGGATTTGTGATCATAAAAAAATATGGGATTTTTGGGAATGTATTGCCTCAAAAATACTCAATAAAATGTGATGACTTTAATGCTCAAAATAACCATTTATTGTTTTCTATTGAATTTTTAATGAGTGATATTTTAGGAATTTATATCTGGGTTAATTTAATTTAATGTTATATGAATTACTCTAGAAGGACTATTTCAAAACTCTACATTACGCTAAAAAATTGAAATGCTTGTGTATGGTATCAAATATATGTTACGTTAGAAAATTGAAACGTTTACATATGGTATCAAACATATTATATGATGGAAAAGTGAATCACTTTAATATGGTATAAATCATACATTATGCTAAATATTTTTCGTTTGGATCATAAAACCTACATTGGAAGTTGGGATTACTATTCATGAACCCTACATCCTTGAATTTAAATCTATGGTTAATCAATGCTACGTTCGGGATCCTATGAAAAAAATGTGATTGTGTGGATTATCATCTCTAGGCTATATATTTTTCCAAAATTACATGAAGATGAAATTAAGTTTAAGAAACCAAACATTTATTGTAAACCTATGCTACATTAAGGAACCCAACAATATGCAATTCAACCCTATGTTTTGTTCACAATGACAATGTTTTTTAATCCATGTTTTCAATATGATATTACAGCAATGTTCAAGTCATAATTTAAGATAAATTGAAGGATCATTATGATTGTTTCAAAGAACCATATTCATCAAAGAAAATCACTATTGTTCTTAAGGGATGTTACGGCTCCCCAAGTCAACTGGAATTTGAATTTATACGATCAATCAGGCTATTTTATGGATATGGATTATCAAAGCAAGATATCTATTCTATATAATTATTCAGAGTATCTCTTCAAAAGTGTGTGTGTGATAAAAAATTCACATATGTGACTATATTATTGATATTATCGTTTATAGTGCTACTACAATGAACCATCAATTCTTAAAGAAGATATACTTTGGAGATGTACAAGATCAATCTTTTACTACTATAAGATTATTATTTCTATTTAGTTTCTACCTTATTGAAGATCATTTTTCAAAAAGGATCACTTCAGAATATCTCATTCCTGAAGATATTATTTTCAAATTAAGAAGATCCATCAATTTTTAGTTGTTACAACTACAACTCTGAAGAACAATCTGAATGAATAAATAAAAATATTTTCATTTATTAGAGTTCTCAACTGCTCGTACTAGTTGTGGTTAAGTATTAGATTCTCGATATAAGATATGGATAATCGGTTCTCTATAATAGAACTAGAAGACTTTTTATTAGTTTTGTTGTAATGGTTTCAACTGTATGCACTCTGTTGTGAGTTCCTCATATTATAATAAGAGGACCATTCAAGTTAAATTTATCATGATTACAGAGAGAGTGATTGGTATAGTGGAATATGGGATCCTTGTACCCAAACCCACTATAAAAACTATGTTCATTATTTATTTTTAACCATTGGATATTATTTTTATAGAATTAAACACTATATATCTGTATGAATCATAGTGTGTTTCAAAAGGCAGAATCCCAGAAGATTTTTGAAATGACACAATTCACCCCCCTGTGTAACATTGTATATTATGACCTAAAAGAATATACCTAATATTGATAAATATAATAAAATAGGGGTTCATCTATGGGATATATTACAAATATAATTTTATATGTTTCTATATTAAATGGTCTAAAATAATCTGTAAAAAATATAGTAACATGGAATATAACTTTACTTCTATCGTCAATAAAAATTTCATCCATTAAATTCATGAAATCGAAAGCACCATATGCCTATGTCAAAATCCAGTTAATACATGTCCTTATATGTTATATGGAAATATTTTTTTGCACAAATTTAGAAATCCATGTCACAATTAAATGATAGGAATGAATAAGTACATCCACAGGCATAATTTTATCAAATAATAAATGAATTATGTTTACCTGCATAATTATTAACAACTTTCATTCATAGATAACATAAAATTGATAACCAAGACCAACAGACAAATGTTTACCCCAAGTTGTTTTTTCCTATCAACCTTGTTTAAAATGATAACTTTTTAGGATTCAAAACTGATAACATTCAAATGTTGTGTTCCACTTATGAGAAATATTTATATAATTCACCTTTGATTAAGAATATCTTATATGTATTTATTTTTTTATACTAGATGATTATTTTATGAAACTAATAAAATGAATATGAATCGAAAAGGGATGCATGATAATCATAGGACTTGTATAAAGATAGAGTTACAAGGTTCATCCAGTTTCGAATAGGGAATGAATATGACCCTACTGCAATCCTTTTTCTATGTTTACATTGTTTTTATACAAGAAAAATTAGTCACAAAGAGTTTAAATAACATTTCATCTTTCATGGAATAGATCCTATTTATATATCATGGACTAAACAAGGGTAAAAACTGAATGTAGTGACCAATTTTGATGAAAATATGGTTTATGGGCCATTTGATATGGATACTAGTTTAAATGATGTTAGAGACCATATAAAAGAAATTAAAATGGAAATTAAATATGATCTTCATGATTTTCTAATGTTTTTGTAGAAGTAAAATATTTGTGTTAAAAGACCATTGCAAACCTGTTATATTAAATACCCAACTTTTTTATCTTTTTTAAGGTTATATAATTTTAAAATTAGTAGAAAATGGAGCAACACCAGCTTTATAGAACTACTTGGTCTCCTGAAGTATATCCTATAAAAAATAAAATAATATTTCTAGTCTATGAAAAAAAAATGAAATCTACATTCAATGGGAATGATCTCTAAAAAGTTCTTGTCCAAATTATTTTATATTGTTTCACAAGGACAATGAATCTCTCATAAAATTCCCTATGATTTGTGTGGATTGATACAGTAAAGATGAATCATGTCCTTAAAAATATATATTGTACATTCAAAACATTCAAATGTTTAAAATACTATATCAATGTTGGGAAACCATAAGATAGTTGACACGGAATACCAACACAAAAATTATATATAGGAAATTATGTCTTCCAGAAGACTCTCTTATGGGTATCCAGATTTTGGAAAAGAGATGAGAAACCATTACCTTGTGTAATATATAGATGTGATAAATCCTTTTTTACATAGTAGTACTCACATTACATGGCTAGTTATTTTGTTAAATTATAACGTGCCTCCACGGTTATGCATGAAGTGAAGATATATTATTTTCTATCTACTTATATATAGACTATAATAACCATGTAATCATATTAATGTCAATTTTGTTCTAATTATTTAATATCTGAAACAGATTTAAGATACAAGTGTTACAATGTATGATGCTCATAGAATTGAATAATTCACATTAAGGTCCATGTTATTTTGGAAAATAAAATACTTTCTCGATTATAGAAATTTTTCAGGCTATAGAATTAGAGGAATGTTGGGGTGTCCAATTTATAAAGAAAGAACATACACATTTTGGTTAAAAAAGTCGTCAAAGACTATGTTTTTAGGAAATCAAATTTTTTTACAGAAACAACATAAATACAAATCATGGATCATATCGATTGTTGGTAATAATGAACAATGTAAAAAACAGTCTCCACTAATGGGTGATCAACAATTTTCTAATATATAATAAATTGACACTTTTTTTGGTATACCATTTTTGAAATAATATATGAAATCATGTTGAAAAAATAGACCAATTTTATTTGAATTTATATATTGGAATTAATTTTATGTAAAACATTTTATTGATATCATGCATTGAGGGGACCAGTTTGGGATATACCTAACACTGAGAGGGGGGGGTGAATTAGTGTTATGGACTTTTAAAACGAATTTGATCTTTTATTCTTGTACCTCTTGACCTGTTAGGATATTGATTCTCTTATTCTCCTTTCCCTGTTTCATGAAACAATAAAAAGAAGTAAAAATATGCACACGATATTTTAACAAGGTTCACCACTCAATAAGAGTAGCTACGTGCTTATCATGCATGGGGCTGACTAGTGCATGGATTCTTCACTATAATGTGATATGTTGTTACAATGGAGTGGCTAGGAAAACAATCCATTAGCCAGTGTGAGTCCCTACACTTTAGATGGCGGTGGGAAACAATCCTCTTTCGTGGACTGGTGATGACCTAGCACAACCTTCCAGTGTGAGTCCCTACACTTTGCAGGGGGCAGGAAACAATCCTCTTCCCTGGACAGGTGATGACCTAGCCCAACTTGCAGCGTCTACCTAGTTCATTATACTGCTGATGGAGAAAGTATTCTTCCTTCTTCAAAAGGTTGGATCTGATCTTGATCTTATTCAGTTCTCTTCACTCGATTACTTGGAAAGAAGTAGGAAAGCAATTCTTCTTTCATTCCATCAATTCTTTTCTAGTGCAACACCAACTGCATTAGACTTCTTCCTTCTTTTTCATAGTGCAACAACCAACTGTAGTAAAACTTATTCTCTCTTCTTGGTCTGTTCTTCTTCTTATTTTTCTCTTCTATGTGCGGAAAACCTATAAACTTCACACTCTTCTTCTTCTTATGCTTCTTCAATGTAAAACTAGCAGCACTAAAACTAACTCTTCTTCACACGTTTTCTTTTAGTGAAAAACCATATTCACCGAGCTCTTCTTCTTCTAGTTATTTCTAGAATCACAATTTCACTTTTTGCTTGTAAAAACAATGAATTATAGATTTAAATAGCATCATCGCAGTTGAACAAAAGCTAGTAAGTACTTTTAGAACAACTCACAGCTTATGTGGAAATCCTTACTTACTCGCCACACAGCTTGCGCTCCACCCAGCTTGCGCGCCACCATGCTTGCGCGCCACCCAGCTTGCGTGACACCGGCTTGTTCCCCACTCACTACTTGCATGCTACTATTGTGAACAGATCACAAATTGTGCACCACATTTGGCTTAAACACACTCTTCGCTTGCACACCTCTAACAACTTGCATGCCAAAACCTGCGCGACAATACTTTCATGGCAATACTTGCACGAGAATACTTGCGCGGAAATACTTGCATGGAAATACTTGCTCAACAATACATGAGAGGCAATAATTATGTGGAAACACTTTCACGACAACAATTTTTCACCTTATAAATAACCCTTAGCTTGCGCGCCACTTCAGCTTGTGCGCCGCTTTCTACACTTGCGCATTCAGAGCTCAATTTTTCTCTCTTATGTTTTGAGCCTTAAAAAATAAGGAGGCTAGTCATCTATTTATAGAAATTTTAGGGACTTGTACACCCTAAAGTTTTGTGCCAGTACTTGTGTGCAGCTCCATCACCTGCACACCACTCCATCACTTGTGCGCCCTTCCATCACTAGCACGACACTTTCTTTCCTTTGTCATATTTTGATATGATAATTTTGGAATATGACATGCACGCAACATGTACATGAGTGCCAAGACATGGGTGACACTTTTTTAAATTGTGTGACACTTTATTCCCTTTGTTATATTTTGATTGTATGATCTTTGAAATAGGACTAGCGCACCACTTATACTTACACGCCACCACTAGTGTGCCACCACTTGCGTGCCACCACTTGTGTGCAAATACTTGCACCCCACTTTCTTTCCTTTTCCATATTTATGAAATAATGCTATTTTAAATATGACTTTCACACCTCTACAACACTTGCATGCCAACACTTTTTCATCGTTACTTTCGCATCGCTACTTATGCGCTTCCACTTGCGTGCCTTATTCTTGCCTTTTTCATTTTTGGATAGTATGATTTTGAAATGTGTTTTTCCAAAAACACTTCTTTACTCTCTCTATCCTTCACACGGCTTTCACCACAAGTTCTCCAAACTTGTGATATTTGTGAAATAAAAATCTACAAAGCATCGTCTGGTTTCATCCATTTTTTGGGAATATGAATTCCAAAGTACTTCATTAATCCTCACTTCAAATTCTCAAATCCTTTTGGAGTGTTAATTCCAATGCACTCCAATCATCCCTCTTCATCCAAAAGTGGAGGCTTGAGGATTCTTTAAACACCTTCAATATTGCAGACAATGTATCACCTTTAATACATGTATTTGGAAATTTAAGAACAATGCAACAATCGTCCGAATTGTTCTTCTTAGAGATTTTCTCAAGTATGAAATCCAATGCTATGATTCTATAAAAATTCTCTAGGCAACCTCACTTTATCCAAACTCCACTAAATATTTAGTCCTTCTTCATCCCCTTCTTCATTTTGACAATTATTGACAATTATTGATAGCTGATAAAATCTCCACACAAAAAGTGGACCCAACAATCTCCCCCATTGTATTTTGTTGTCAATACCACAAAGTCTCCTCAAATGAACGAGTCAATGTCAAAATAAGACTCTGATATCCCCCTTTACTTTTTTCTATTCCCATTTCATTTCAAACATTAATTTCACTTTCTCTCCCCCTTACTGACAAGAAATACAATGTTCACGGATGAGAGGGTATCACCCCTTACTTATGCAGTTTTCCATCAATCATTTCACTCTAAGTCTACTTGGGTAATTCTCAATGTAGAAAACAAGACAATTTGATTTAGACAACAATGTTTTCCATTATCCACTGACCATGATACCTCATGAGATGAGATCTCCTACACTTGTCTTCTTGGGTTTTCCACTTTCATTCCTGGACAATGATATTGAATCTGATAGGAAATAATCAATACAAAAATTCATGCACTCACTTCGACAAAAGGATCAAAAAATATTCAAGTGCAATTAGCAGGATAAGTGGCATTGGGGAACTTTCATTCTTCTTATGTCACTGATTGACCTAGTTACTCCCCTTTATAAAAATATATTTATTTTCAGTAACCAAGGATTTGAGATTAGGAAATCACATACCTTTTCCAATGACATGATCTTCAGACAATCTTCAAAGTAATTGAATTTTATAAAAACTGATGTTGATGCTGATTGAGATAATGACTCTGACATCTTCATCATGTGTCTCCCCCTCAAGAGGACACTTCTTCTCACTAAATCCCAGGTTTTCCACCTGAGATATTACTTCAACTTCAATTCCTTGTTTGATAATAAAAAATAAAATACAAAAAGAATAAATGGAAAAAGGTGGATCCTTTTGTTTTCTCCATCAATGTGAACAAAAAGTTTGAGATGTTCTTCTCAACCCAAATGCTCCATTCCTTACACTTTCCCAACTGATCTTCAATGCTGATTGTGATTGTGTGGACCTCACTATTTCTTCCATCTTTTTGTGTGTGAATATTCTTTCTTTAGGGGCGTTCAGAGCACTAGAATCTCCTGGTGAAACTTTCATATTTTTTAGGAATTCTTGTTGGGATGGAGTAAATTTAATGCATCTTTTAATAGTATGACCAAACTTGTTGCTCCTCACAGACAGAAATTCCTTTTCTTCATGTTGAATCTTCTTTTTTTCTTTTAGCACAAGTTTTATCTTGTGCATCTTCCATCTTTCTCATTCTTTCCAAATCATCTGGCCAAATAACCAAAAATATCATTAGGTAATGATGCATCATGATTGGATATTCTACATGGATTCTTCTGAGTGGATTTCTTCTTAGTAGTTATTTTGGATGCACCACCCTTCACCTTCTTGGATTTAGAATCCATGGACTTCTCATATTTCCTTCTTGAAATCTTTCTGGGTGATTTTTTTTAATATTATTTATTTGATTCTTTCCCAAGGATGCTTCTTCATTATTACTCAGCTTTTGTGGTCTTATTTTCCTATATGAACATGAACCATTCATATGACCACTCCTATTGCATACATAAAAGATGTTATCTAACATTACAAATCATTTTTAAGTATACAAATGATTTTGGATCTGTAGATGTTTCTTCTTCTTCTCTGGATTTCTCCCCCTTGAGATGGGTTTTCTCTGTGCTTTTACATTTAAGGGATTTTTCCAAAAATCTAGTGCACAATGCCCAAACCTATTGCCGCACCAGCATTGACCATCAAACCTTGACTTGTTATCATCTTCTTAATAAGGTTGTTGAGTCTTCTTCTTGGTATGTTGTGCAATCTATGGGGATCTATCTTCCACATTCTTTCCCCTATCCATGGTGATAGGTTTCATCTCACTTTTCGTCATCCAAACTTGTTTTGAATTGTTCATCCAACCTAAACTTTTTGTAGAAGCAATTTTAGAAACATTTATACAAGTTGGTATGGAAGACACCATAACATTCTCAACTGCTTGTGATGGATCAATTAGTGAATTCATGATATTCTTATCAAAATTTTGAGGTCTTTTGATAGTAGAATCCTCCAGTGAACATTAGTTACTAGAAGCATTTGTTTCCTTCTTTTGTGAAGACTCAATATGTGTCTTCTCAAGATTGGTCAACTAATATTTCAACACTAGACATCTCATATTGAGGATGATCTTTTGGACTTCAGTCATAGTCATCTTATCTTCACAAGCCTTCTTCAATCTTCCAAATTCATCTTCATGCATCTTTACTTTGATTTGTGACAAAGATTCATGTTCATTGATCTTCTTGGAGATATCTTCCAAATTTAACTTCTTGACTTCATTTCCCCTTTTCAGCTCATCTTCAAGTGCATGGATATTCTCTTCAAAAGCCTTGTTGACTCCCTCCTTTTCTTCATCATATTTGATCCACTTGGAATAACTTTCTTAAAATCCCCTCTTTGTTTATTCAAAGGCTCCAACCTATCTGGAGAGCTTTAGACATTCGACAATTTTTGCTTGAAAGCCTTTCTCCAAAACATTAGTTTCCTCTTCCAACTGAGTGATATTTTCTTGCATGCACTGAAAAACTCCACAAACCAGGGATTTAATTTCTTCCGGAATACCGGGAATAATCATTCTTAATCTATCAATTGATATTTCTTGAGATGTTGTTGATTGATCATCACCACTTGATCTAGGATTTTCATCAGGAGAATAATTTACAAATGTACTAACACATACCTATGGATTAGTTGAAGTAGGAAAGTGTTCCATATTCATGGTGGGTCCTTATCATTACTTTACAAGTCTGGTGTGTATTAAATATCATCTAGATATGGAAAACTAGGTGCTTCCACTTCTTCAGATAAGATGGAATTCTTCTTCAACATACTCTTCTCATTCTTTTTCCTGTTCATCATGGTCTTGGTAGATGTAGCCTTCTGATTAAATGTAACTGAATCTTCACCAACACTACTCTTCATTGTTGAATAAGGAAAGAAACAAAAATCTTCAAAAGAGAATAACTTCATTATAGAAAATCCAACAGAGGTGAACTTGTCCCTCTAATACCAATTGAGAGGACCAGTTTGGGATATACCTAACACTGAGAGGGGGGTGAATCACAATTGGGGAATTTTAAAATGAATTTCAACTTTTATCCATGTACCTATTGACATGTTAGGATATTTATTATCTTATTCTCTTTTCCACGTTGCATGCAATAATAGAAATCAGTAAAAATATGCCCAAGATATTTTTACAAGGTTCACCACTAAATTAGAGTAGCCACGTCCCTACCATGCATGGGGGAGACCAATACATAGATTCTACACTATAATGTGATATGATGTTAAGTGGCTAGGAATACAATCCTCTAGCCAGTGTGAGTCCCCACACTTTAGAGGGGGTGAGAAACAGTCCTCTTCCCTGGACTGGTGATGACCTAGCCCAACATTCCAGTGTGAGTCCCTATACTTTGGAGGGGGTGGTAAACAATCCTATTCCCTAGACTAGTGATGACCTAGCCCAACATTCAGTGTCTAGCTAGTTCTATATACTTCCTATAGAGACAGCCTTCTTCCATTATCAAAATTTTGGTTCATCTCTTGATCTTCTTCAGTGATCATCACTTGATTACTTGCAAAGTAGTAGGCATGAAATTCTTTCTTCTTTCCTTCTATTCTTTTCTAGTGCAACACGGACTGCATTAGACTTCTTCTTTCTTTTTCTTAGTGAAACAAACAAATATACTAAAACTTCTTCTAACTTCTTGTTATGTTCTTCTTGTTCTTTTTCTCTTCCCTCTTTGTAGAAAACCTGTAAACTGCACACTTTTCTTCTTTTTTATGCTTCTTTAATGCAAAACCAACTACACTGAAACCTACTCTTCATCACATGTTTTCTTTCAGTGAAAAACCATATGCATCGAGATCTTCTTCTTCTTATTCATGATAGAATCACAAGTTCTTTTTTTTATTGTAAAAACAATGATGTCTAGATCAACTTAGCATCATCACAGTTGAACAGAAGCTGGTAAGAACTTCGAGAACAACTCCCATCTTATGCGCCAATCATTACTTGCGCGCCACCCAGCTTGTGCGCCACCCAGCTTGTGTGCCACCCAGCTTGCGCGCCACCTACTTGTGCGCTAATCACTACTTGCGCGCCACTATTGTGCACAACTCACAACATTCATGCCAACTTTGGCTTAAACACACTCTTCGCTTGCGCACCTATAACAACATGTGCGCCAAAACCTGCTCGGCAATACTTGCGTGACAATACTTGCCCGGAAATACTTGCAAAGCAATACTTGCATTGAAATACTTGTGCGGAAATACTTGAATGCAAACACTTTCACGGCAACACTTGCGTGCCTTATAAATAACCCTCAGCTTGCGCGCCACTTCAGCTTGTGCGCCGCTTTCTACAATTGCGCGTTCAGAGCTCAATATTTTCTATTAAGTGTTGAGCCATAAAAAATGTGGAGTCTAGTTGTCTATTTATAGGAATTTTGGTGACTTTCACGCCATAGACTTGTGCGCCAATACTTTCGCGCCACTCCATCACATGCGCGCCGCTCTATCACTTGCACACCCATCCATCACTAGCGCGACACTTTCTTTCCATTGTCATATTTGGATATGTTGATGTTGGAATATGACTTGCGCGCGACATGTACTTGTGCGCCAAGACTTGCATGAAACTTTCTAAATTGCATGCAACTTTATTTCCTTTGTCATATTTTCATTGGATGATCTTTGAAATAGGACTTTCACACTACTTATACTTGCGCGCCACCACTTGCGCGCCACCACTTCTGCGCCAATACATGCGCACCACTTTCTTTCCTTTGCCATATTTATGAAATAATGTTATTTGAAATATGACTTGGGCACCTCTACAACACTTGCGCGCCGACACTAGCATGCCATTACTTGCATGCCGCCACTTGCGCGCCGTCATATGTGTGCATTTTTCTTTCCTTTGTTATTTTTGGATAGTATGATTTTGAAATGAGTTTTGCCAAAAAAAACTTCTTTATTCTCTCTGTCCTTCATACGGCTTGCACCACAAGTTCTCCAAACATGTGATATTTGTGAAATAAAAATCAGAAAAGCATCGTCTGGTTTCATCCATTCTTTTTGGAATATGAATTCCAAAGTACTTATTTCATCCGCACTTCAAATTCTCAAATCCTTTTGGAGTTTTAATTCCAAGGGACTCCAATTATATCTATTTATCCAAAAGTGGAGGGTTGAGGCTTCTTCAAAGACCTTCAATGTTGCAGAAAATGTATCACCTTTGATACATGAATTTGGAACTTTATAAACAGTGCAACAATTGTCTGAATTGATCTTCTTAGACAACATCTCAAGTATGAAATACAATGTTATGATTCCATAAAAAAACACTAGGCAACCTCAATTTAGCCAATCTCTACTAACTTTTTAGTCCCTCTTCATCTCCTTCTTCATTTTGACGAGTATTGACAACTATTGACAACAACTACAATCTTCATACACAAAGTGGTCCCAACATGCAATTAGAAAAAAATGTATTAGATAGTGTTATTAGAACGTTACTAAATATTCATTGAAATTAAAATATGGCATAAAGGCTAGGAAGGACATGATTGACATGGGGACAAGGGAAGATTTATCAACAATGAAGGGTAAAATTTGGAATTTTCATCCTCTAAAAGATTACACTCTATTCAGATATGAATATTTCCAATTTTTCATTTTCTTTAATCGTATATTCATTCAAACGAGTATTCATAAAATACTAATAATGTATTTTGAATAAGTAATTTTAAGTTATAGGGACTAACATCACCCGACTTACATGTTTTGATGCAATAATTGAATGTCATCACTTTATGTTGAATTCTATCTAAAAATGTATGACATACATTAAGCATACTCTGCTTCCATTGAAAATCCATATACAATAAATTTATAGAGTTGAAAAGATTTTAAATTGTGATTAAGGAGGTTGCAGTAATATTACGTGATTCAGATATGTTCTTCTCACCATAAATATTTGATTTAATGGACCACTTGTTGGTTAACGAGGTCAGATAGGTTAAACAATAAGATCATATCTATTACATATAGATTTTCACCATTAAACGATATATGAATATCCTGAATGGCTATGTCATAAATCAAAGTCATTTAGAAGGTTGTGTTTCAAAATGATATATTGTAGAAGAAGCTATTGAATTATCTACCAATTACCTATTAGATGTTGTTAGAATGAGTCTTCCAAAGTCTCTCCATAGTGAACTCCTTATAGAAAACATAATTTATGGTGGGTTTGTTATTAAAATTACCATCCTGGAGTGGGAGAAAGATCACAATTAAATTCTTCATAATAGTTTATAAGTGGATCCATACATTGAATCCCACAACAAAATTATTAGACATCTTCAACTATCAAGGGATAATGTATGGATATCAAATAAAAAAATCAAGAGTTTATAGGATAGTTATAGTATCATATTTATATGGGGTTCTCTGAAAATATGTATTCAATTTCTGAACGGCTTCAATGGAAAGCTCGGGGACCAAATAAAAATGTTATATATTACACTAGTTATGAAATTAATAGTTATATGTTATGTTAAAAATAACACAATGAATATAATACAATAAAAAATAGTGGTGTTATGTTTTTGGAGGATATGGTGCACATATCTGGTTCAAAATATATAAATACAATTTATGAAAATATATCATATTTTAGTATCTTCGAATAGATTTGAGAGTTATATTATAAAATATTTCTCATGTTGATTTTCTATATCAAATGAGATGAAAATTGAAGTAAATTAAAAGTATATAAAATGGGGTACATGATTATTAATTTCAGTGTGATATTGAGAATAGATGATCCATTCATAAAGGAAACACAAATTGTGTAGTTATTTTATGTAATAGATTTTGAAAACAATAATTATTCAATTGTCCTTATAGAAACTAAAACTAATATAGGGTAAGATGGAAATTCAATTGAGGATCATCCATTCATTTTTATATTACAATCATTTCATAAAAATACCAATGTAGACAATTTCTTTTATATTATAGGGGACCACAGAGTGGGGATTTGGATTCTTGATTGAGGAGAAAAATCCATTTAACCTTTAAATAAAATAAAGAAAGTAAAATGAGTAAGTTAAAGTGATTTTTAATATACTATAATATTCATAATAATATTTTGTGTTTTCTACTATATTTAAATAATCTAAATTAAATATTTGACTACTCATGCAGACAATAACTTCTACAAAGGATGATGTTACAAATCTCCGGGAATAATAGTTGGTTGATGCTGAAACTAATGAATTATTAAGGGATCGATACCATTTTTTTGAAAAAAAAATGAATAATGTATCATCACACTTCGACTAAAATTATCAAGGTAATATGTTAGGGTATAAAATTTGAGGTTGGCAGGAATAAATGTAGCAAACTTGTTGACCCAAACAAGTAAATTATCTTTAGTTATGATGTGGTCATAATGATGTTGAATGTGCTGATTGATATAGTTTCATGTGTCATGTCTATCATATAATGAAGAAAAACCTTTAGAAAGATATTTGTGTAATGTTGAAACATACTTTTACAACTTAAATGAAAAAGTATACAATGAATTTTTTGTATAATTTTCATTATACCTTGCAAAGTTTCTTTATTTTTGACTATTTTGGAAATAAATATTTCTTAATGGCTCCTAAAATTCACATAGAGGATTCCAGACACTTCTTGACCATTCTGAACATAGGGATACTGAGGAGAAATAAAATCTCCACCCACCTATTACTTATTCACACGTTATAATATAGGAAATGTGGAATGATTTCATCATTTTTCCTGATGATAAATCGTTTCAGGTTCATTTTTTTCAATGATGTATAATTTAAAATTATTTATATTGTCCTATTTCATTCAAATATTTTAATTTTTAAAAAATTAAATGATTTATGAAAATAAATAACATTCATTAGAACCAATATACCCCTATCACAAATCAATGATGGGGTACACTTCACTAGAGAATAAAATGCTATGTATTTTAAATCAATAATAAAAATCTTATGTGAAATGAAACAAAATATGTTCCTTTTTTTATATGTCGATTAATTAATCAAAATCATAAACCACATCCATCCCACTTCATGTTCCATAGAAGGAGGATCGTGTAAATGATTGTAAAATTGTTGATGAAAGTAAAAACTATGTATGGGAAACATGTGTAATTATTAAATAATAGTAATTCATTATTTTTTATAATAGAATTAAATAAAAATGCGTATTTATGTTCATATTTTTTTATAGTTTAGAAACAAGAATTGGCAATGACCATACCAGAATAAAAAAACTAATTTTAGTAAATTTGAAGTGTCTAGAACAATATGGATGCATTAGAGGTGTAGGTTTTGGAGTGTCTCCAAGATCATATTTTGAGAAGAAAAACCCAAAATAAAATACATAACAAATAATGAAGGGATTATAGTTTCAAATAGATTCATTGAAAGATATTATTGTCTTGTCTATTTTAGCAATCCAATATATGAGAATGGAACCAATGGAATCGACAGTGGAACAAATATCAGCACATGAACAACCAAATAACCCCACTAGCTTTGAGTTAATCCATTTCCATCAACCAAATACCATACTTGAGTTAATCAATTTTTTCATTACACTTTTTCCTAAATGTGATTCAAACAACTTCTGGTAAATTTTTATCACACAAATTTTGTAGGGTAATGTTGATTGATATTTCTATATACCAACACCCATACACCTACTTGTTGTGGGGATTATGGTTTATAATATTCTATTAGACACACTACATAAGAAACAACTCCCTAAAGATCACATGTGAGGGAATATTGAATTAGCTAAAGAGATCAGTACTCAGTTGCGTGTTCCATTTGATGATCCGAACAATCTGATAGTCAATAAGGATATTGGAACTCTCATAGCATAGTTGTCAAATATTCTAAGTATACATATGTTATCTACTTATAAATTTCAAATTAAATCCATGTAAATGTTAATGAAAAAAGGTCGTAAGTGAGTTATGGTATTACAAATGGATAAAATGATGGGGAAACAGAAGTTTGGATCAAGACAATCTAGGGAATCGACCAAAAAATAAAAATAACTTTTAGTGGTACCTTCTCCATTACAAATCAACAAAAACATATATTATTATTAAAACATCATGTAGAAACCACATTAAAATATGTATATATGTCCTACATTCCATATGAAGAATAAATATATGGGAACTATCATTAGAGACGTGGTTTGTCTTAAGAGTATAAATGAAATTATCATGTTTGAATGGTTTGGAGTGTCAATTAATAATACATACATAAGGTAAACTTTCATAAAAGATATTTCCAAAAAAAGATCTAATATTTATATTATTGAAAATTACTATCCATATTTTTTATATGAATTTATATTACTACTATATAAATTAAAACAATATAAAGTAAGGTTTGGATCCATTAATGCCTATATCATTTCTGTTGATGTGATTTTATTGGTGTTCAATGAAATAGATAAGAAAAAATTATTATATAAATGATGATTTTGATAAGATAATAAAATAAGATAGAATCTTTTGATTCCTAAAATTCAAGGGTAAAACTTTGTAATCTAATCATTTAAAATATATATTTATTTTTACAATACTTATTTTTTATTATGAAGAATTGGATGCTGATTGAAATGAATATAGATACCCAAAATATATATTTTTTGGATCCAATGCATGTAGTTCCAACAAATTTATGTCACTTTATGTGTATTTTTAATTTTTATGGTAATAAAATCAACATTTTATAGTTAAAATTCGAATTATATATTTAATTTTTAGTTTTACCAAGAATTTTGTTATGATTGGGTGATCGCTAAATATAGGCTAAACCATGGTCTGAGGTCACTGAATAAAAATAGGAAAGCTTGTGATTAATTCAAATGGAAATAGGTAAAGTTATATATATAAATATTTAACTATCAAAACATATTTCAAAACAAGTTATTTTTTTCACATTTTCTACTATGTTTGAAAGAAGTTAACAACAGTGTTTTTACATAATGTTTGAAATTTTATAAAAGATTTCATATACCCTCAAAATAATTATATCATAAAATAGGTAATTTCCAAAGGAAATTAAAATTTCACTAAAATAAATTCTTAATTATTTTTTTCTAAATTTTCTCATTACTATAAAGATTTCCAATAATCTACATAGTCAAAAAAGGAAGTAAATTTGTTTAAAGATGATTGTGTTGTGTACATAGTGTCGGAATATATTCCTACATCAAATTTTAGTCATTACCTATTATGTATTTTATATATTATGGGCTTTGACTTTAGAAATATATTTGGGTTGTGAGTCTTTTTAATCATAATTCATATATATTATTTTTGATCTATTTAAAAAGGAGAAGTGTATTGGTGGAAATCAATATTTTAGTAACAAATGGGTAGAATAAATGGTGTCATAATGTATATAGACATCATGAATAGGTTACTTCCTAGTACTCATTAAGTAAATTTTCTCATCATTTTATGTACTTTTTAAAGTTAAAATCCTTATAATTTTATCAGATACATATTTTTTCAAATAAACACATCAGTTCAAAACACACATCCCATGATCAAAACCAAGAAGATAAATTTAAAATGTTTTGATACATTAGAATAGTGATAAAAAAGTCATTTTTTATGTATAGTAAATGGCCACACATCAATCTGTCACACAATATGGTCAGTATGACTCAAAGTGCATGTTCTCAATTTAGAAGTGTCATTTTTGTTGGAAACATGTTTCATGTATCCAAAGCCTATAAAATCATCATTGATTGTTTTCAAACATTAGTAAAATAATCCATATTATAGTTTTCATGTGTAGGAATCAACCACATGTCAATTTGACACATGATGATGTTAGTATGACATGAAGTACGTGGTTTCAATATAAAATTGAAATTTTAGATAAAATGCATGTTACATGGATATTTTTGAACAAATTTACACGACCCATCCTCAGGGCCCATGCCGTGACTACCCCAAGCCCGCCTTCCAAAGGCCAGGGGATGGCGACTAGCACCAAGGTGTAATTACTGATAAAAAAAGGGAATACATTGCCTTTGTAAAGTAAACAAACACCACAGAGTAAGCAAGCATAAGTAAACACTAAGTAAAACTGGGTACAATAGTAAGTGCGGTATAGTGAGTGGGCCAGAATAAAAACCCAAACTGAAAGTAAAGTACAACTGGAAAGAATTTACAACAACTGAAAAGTAAGGTCGCAACGTCGAGCCTTCCACTAGAAGTCCCACCTAAAGGGTGGGTACAGATAGCCTCTTTAGCTCCATGGGTCTAGCCGTCCGCTCCGTGTATGTCCCGCCCAGTGGTCCACCTCCAGGTACCGACTTACTCCACAAGCCTCCACCACGATCAATGTTGTCCGTCGTCTGCATCCAACACAACGTAGTGCAGGCATAGCCCGTGCAGGGGTGAGTATAAGCTACTCAGTAGGGACCCCGAAACCCCCAAAGGTCTCCCAGAATCCACAAAGAATATTCCACAAAGGAAAGATACAATCATGAAGTAACATCCGACACTACTTAGGTATATCCCCATACATATACCTAAGTCATTCATTCCAGTTCGGCTCCAACATCCGACCCCATGTACAACGCAGTCCACACAGGGAAACATAACCCATTCCACATAGGAATTCGCAACCCAATACACACAGGAATGCACAACATATTCCACACAAGATATCAAGACAATCTTATCTAAGATAAGATTGAAAGTCAAGACTCAGCTCACACAGGTATACTTCTTCGTAAGATGATATAGATGATCAGATATAGTCCCCGATTCATCTAAGCCGACAGACCCACATAGGATCGATAGGTACTAACCCCCTCAATGACCCACAAATGATCGATATGTACTAACCGCCGCAATGACTTACACAGGATCGATAGGTACTAACCCCTGCAATGACCCACACATGATCTGACCCACACAGGATCGATATGTGCTGGCCCACACAGGACTGCTGAGTGCTGAACCACACTGGATATGATGCACATAGGAACAGTATGCACTATTCCATAGAGGATCGCTGAGTGTTGTGGTTGCCGCTGTCGAACTCAGGGAGGATTCCCGTAAAGTTTTCATCGTCATCGCAGTCGCAGCCAGCTCTAGGGTTGCCACACACAGCAAGCTCATTCAGGGAGGGTCCTCTCCACGAGCCGAGGGGCTGATACATAAACTGACACAAAGTCTAGAGTTGATGTATCCCAATGTTCCATATCGTTAATAGGAACTCAACGTGATTGATGCCGCGTCATTCGGACGCCCGGTCGGAGAGTTATTGACTTTTTCGCTCAAAGGGCACAGTTGGTTTTTATGTCCAAACCAACCCGTCCGTACTCCAACTATGTCCAAACCTTCAGCAGAGTAATAGAAAAGGTCCGTCTTACTATAAATAATCCAACAAAGTTGACGACACATCAATCAGAGGTCCGGAGCTCAAGTTATAAGCGTTTCTGCTCTGAGGGCCCGGTTGGTTTCGTGTTCGAACCAACCCGGCTAATCCCAAAGTTCTCCTAAACCATTAATTTAATATACCGAAATGACCTTCTCTATATAAGGATCACATTGTAGCTGACGGTGCATCGATTGGAGCTCTGTAGCCCATGTTACGGGCATTTGAACAAACCTGTCCGAGAAAGGGGGATTTGGGCCCGGACCGACCAGGCCTGAGACCCCCCCTGGGTCAGCCCGAACTGGGGCGACCCGACCCAGGTCTGGGTCCGTCCCAATACGGTGTGGCCCAACCTAGTGGGCGTAGCCTGGCACAGTCGGCGCGGCCCGGCTCGGCCTGGGCGCGGCCGGCGGCTCGGCCGAAACGGCATACCGGAAGGCAGGGGGTGCTGCCCCCCTGTTTGACAACCCGCGGCCCCCCACGTGGGGGTCTCTATTCTTCCTGACGGGGGTTACGAACCCCAGGTCTCCCCCTGAAACGGTCGGCCAGGTCTGGCCAGTCGGTTTCTGCCTCCATGGGACCACCGCGGTCCCGCCCTCCCGCTCTGGCGGCCGGTGATTCCGGTCGCCGATCCCGCACCATTGCGGCAATAGGCTGCATCCATTTCCGATCGGTGCAGCGTGATGGTGCTGCGGTTTTTTACGACTTCAATGGCGCGGCGTGACGGTGCCGCTCTACTTCTCCCACTATTCATTATTTCCGCGCGGTGCAACAGCACCGCGCCACCTTTGTTCGTGTCGCACAAAATTCAAGCATCAAGGGGGAGGAGAGTCGACCGTGTTCATGCGGTCCGACCTCCTCCAGTTATTGTGATAACAGGCGGCCAAATTAGGAAACGATGAATGGAAACGAATGTATTCACGAACAAAATAAAACAACCCCTACCTCGATGAAATCGTTGATTGAAGGTTCGTCGCGGAATTGAACGTCGCGGAAGAAGAATTCGTAAGCATCATCAAAGCCACAGAGAAGAGAATCGCCAGTGTCGCGGTACACGGCGTCGCGTCATCAATCTCCGAGGATTCAGCGTTCTTCGTCGGCGATGGTGTGTTCTTCGCGTTCTTCAAGGAGGAAGAATGTTCTCCAAGAGTTAGAGCTTTCCTCTCCCCAAAGCTTCTCGCACAAAGAAAACACCCTAATAAAATATGGCTTGCCTTAATTTATTTCTCAAGCCAAACCTATTTAAATTCAAATTGAATTCAAGAATTAATTAAATTGAATAACTTATTCAATTAATTAATTAATGGGTTGACTTTCATTTAAAGGGGGTGTGTGTGGGTTACAAGTGGAATGAGAGTTAAGGAGTATGAAAGGGTGGGGCTCATGTGGGCCCCACCCCAAAAATATCCTACCTAGTGGAGTAGGATATAGTGGTCCCACTCCAACCACTTAGAGTAGGTCAAATTACTATAAATAATAATAAAATTTGTTGCACCATTTTATTTTAATCTTTACTTAACCCAGAATATTAATAACCACACCCGAGCGAACGCAACTCCAGAAAAGGTGTTCCTAAGAAATTACCGGCGCTACGGTTTCATCGGTACCCTCAGATTTTGATTCCGAGCACCGGTTGAAAAGTTAGGAAAACCCGCTCGTTCATTCACTGAAATTACCTGAGCTAAACTTCGAAAAAAATGATTCTGGGCACTCCGGGCCTCAGAATCAGGTGTTGTGGGAAACTGCGTTCTTGTAAAAATCCCAAAGAAAATTAAGAAAAAATTTCCCTTTAATTTTACGGGTCTTTACATTACTCCCTCCTCAGGGCTTTATGTCCCCATAAAGATACATCATAAACTAGGGAAATAAATGTGGGTACTATGCACGCATCTGAGCCTCCCGCTCCCAAGTGCCCTTATGGAGGTTCCCGTTCTGCCACCTGATTCGCACTAGAGGAATCGACCGTCCACGTAGGACCTTCTCATATCGATCCTCGATCTCAACTAGGACCTCCAAAAAAGTCGCCCCATCATCAATGTCCAGCTCCCCATGGTCGATGATATGCGTTGGGTCGTGCATGTATCTCCTCATCTGAGATACGTGAAAGTCATCGTGCACCCGGTGCAACTGAGGCGGTAGAGCCATGCGATAATCCACCTCGCCAATCCTAATGAGGACCTAAAATGGTACGATGAAGAGTGGAGACAACTTTCCGCCTCGGGCAAATCTCGGTAATCCACGTCGATGTGAGACCCATAAGAAGACGTGGTCGCAATACTCAAACTCTAGTGGTCTTCGTCTCCTGTCAGCATAAGACTTCTGCCGGCTCTGAGCAGTCCTCATTCACTCCTGGATGACCTGGACCTTCTCTATCGTGGCCTGGACCATCTCCGGTCCCACAAGAGCTGACTCCCCAGGGTCTGCCCAGCACAAAGGTGATCTATAAGGTCGGACATATAATGCCTCGTATGGTGCCATCCTGATGGTGGAGTGGTAGCTGTTGTTGTACGCGAACTCCGCCAAGGGTAGGTGGTCCTCCAAGATGTACCGTCCTGAGTTTGGAGCCCCTCCACAAGTTCCCCATACCCGGTTCGCCACATAACCTCAAGCGCGTTTCCCCGAACGCCATAGGCTGCCGACTAGCAGCGAGGGCCTTGGTGAGTCAGTGGGGAAACAATTCCCTCATTCGGTAAGGTATACAAGGTAAGAAAAAACTATAAACAGTGGAAGCAGTAAACAACATGCATAACAACTGAAACCAAACAGCAGAAGCAATTCGGATATATAACAATGATGACAATAATGCAGTAGGTACAAGTATCTATGGAAAACAGCAAACACAAAAACGTGCTGGGATACAACTGAAACCAAGTACAAAATAAAAACAAATAATTATCCTCAGCATCGCGATCCATGGCTCGGTCCCATGCTCCCTAGCTCCTGGTGCAGTCATGATCTTGAAGTAGAAGGGTGCTTGCCCTTGTCAATACCTACAGCAGCATAGTCTGCTTGGTCCCAAAAGCATGTCCCAAACAGGGTGTGAGATACAATCCCAGCAGGAAATCACCCAAAGATTTGTGCCTAACAATCAATGAATAAATATGGTAGTAATAAAACAATAATCATTAAAAAGAAAAGCACCAAAAACTAAAATCCACATTTCTAACAAGTATAGCATTCAACAACAAACAGAAAACATGTAACCATGTGAGTAGCTCTCACGGTCTATCCCCTATGGTTCAACCTTTAAGTACAAGAAACCCTCTGGGAGGCACACACAGTCTCACCCATCTGGTTCAGCTACGTAATTAAGAAGCCTCTCTGGGGAAGCACTCACCTTCAATTCCCCCTATAGTATCGTATCGTGCTAAAGGCTCTCCAGGGAAGCACTCAACGTCAATCCCCCCTCTGGACCGCGTCATCGTTAAAAGACACTCTGGAGAAGCCCTTCCATCAATTATCCACTTGGTATCGCTTCGTGATTTAAAAGACACTCTAGAGAATCCATTCTGTCAATTCTCCCTTTGGTCTACTACACTAGGTTCTCACAGTCCTGGGTAATTAAACATGCTCAACGCATGTATCGTCCAAGTAATCCTCAATAACTACTTGGCTATCGACTATGGATCAACATCAAAATAAAACAACAGCCCACAATCCTATAACTAGGCATGGAAAACAAAACTGAGCACAAAAAAAAATACTCTAATTACAAGAAATAACTTCTACTAAAGAAATCAAGCAAAGCAGGCAAGCAACAGAGGAAAACCAGGAAACACACAATACCCTGTTCAAGGGTATTGGTGGAATTTTCAAAAAAATACTCAAAGACATTCTACAGAAAGGAAAAAACCACCGACCTCGATCCTAGGAGGTCAATATACGTGAACCTCGATGACATATTCCCCTTAGAACGACATAGATATGAGAAAATGAACAAAGCTTTCATCCCACAACAACTGGAAACCAGGGGGAATCAAGAAACAAGGCTAAATCATAAGGAAGAACTCATCGCTGCGATTCCAACGCAACTGACCATGCTCGAATTGGAGAACGGACGGTGGGGCGGTCACTCGTCGATGATCCGGTCGTAAAATCACTCCTGGACAGTCGAAAACTGAAGAAGAAGATGGATATGGGGGTTAGAGGTGACCCTAGTACGTTTAATGAAAAAAAGTACACGGCGTGTACTTTTGGATTACATGGCATGTACTTCAATTTTTCCGTACTCCAAAATAACCGGCCTCCACCTTAGCCTTACACACCGTGTGTGTGGCCCAGACACGGCCAGCACACGGCTTCGAGCTAGAACAGAGTACACGGAGTGTACTCAGAAAGTACATGGCATGTACTTTGAAAATTTCTAGAAAACCCATTTTTCATAAAAACTCCAGAAAAAAGAAAAACTTACCTGAACGAAGGTCCAAGTTATTGCAAACTTCCCCCTTAAAGAAATTCATCCCCGAATTTCCCTAACGAGGTGGAGAAGAAGGATCCCCAAAAAGCTCTGGCCACTACGATCGTATATAGGCCTCCCTCTCCCAGGTCTCGTCCTGTACTCGCCCGTGTTGCCATAGCACTTGTACTAGAGGAACAGACCACCCACGAAAAACATTAGTACTATGATTGACAATATGGATAGAATGCTCCCCGAACGACGCATCTGCTTCAACCACGACTTCCTCGGGCTGAAAGACAAGAGATGGGTCTAAAAAGTACCTTCAGAGCTGAGAGATGTGGAAGACGTCGTGCATGGCCTGATACCTCTGAGGTAGCTGCAACCGATAGGTGACCGGACCCACTCTCTCAAAGACCTCAAACTGCCAGACGTACCACGGTGAAAGCTTACCCTATCTCAGAATCCTCTTGTGTCCCAACCTTGGTGTGACATGTCGGAAAACCCGATCACCGACCTCGAACTCCAGAGGTCATCTCTGCTGATCAGCATAAGACTTCTGCCGAGACTGCGATGTAGCCATCCTCTTCTGAATCAGCTCTATCTGCTCTGAAGTTTCCTGAAAAAGACAGGGTCCCAGCAAAGCTGCCTCTCCTGCCTCCAGCCAGCATAAGGGTGATCGGCATGGCCTACAATACAGAGCCTCGTATGACACCATCTGGATGGTCACCTGGAAATTGTTATTGTATGCGAAATCCACCAGAGGAATATGATTCTCCCAAGAACCGCCAAAGTCAAGGATGCAAGCTCGGAGCATATCCTCAAGAACCTGGATCATGCGCTCGGACTGGCCATCAGTCTGGGGATGGTATGATGTACTCAAAAGTACTTGTGTACCCAAGGCTTTCTGAAGTCCCTGCCAAAACCGAGTGGTAAAGCGCGCATCTCTGTCTGAAATAATAGAGCATGGAACTCCATGCAGACGAACGATCTCTCTGAATTAAAGTTGTTCCAGATCATCTACACTAAAGGTCTCCTTGATCGGCAATAAGTGAGCAACCTTCGTAAGTCTGTCGAAAACAACCCAAACAACATCGTTCACTCGAGATGATCTCGGAAACCCGGTCACGAAGTCTATCGCAACATCATTCCACTTCCACTCCAGAACGGGTAACTGCTGTAAGATCCCCGCTGGTCGCTGATGCTCTGCTTTCACCTGCTGACAAGTAGAGCATCTCATGAAAAAACCAGCAACATCCTTCTTCATACCTGGCCACCAGTACTGGCGATGAAGATCCCGATAAGTCTTGGTGACGCCAGGATGAACATCCCAAGCTGGGGAATGGAAATCTCGCATCAGTTCCTCGTATATGTCTTCTGTCACCCATACGCGTCCTTGGAAACACAAGATCTCATCCTCGCCCCCTATCCATCCAGGAAGAGGGTCCCCTCCTGACACACTCTCTCGCATGACTAAGCCTTCTGAGTCTGATAGCTGCCTCATCCGTACCCGATCAAGTAGCGTGGAGGTAACAGCTACAGAAGAAAGAAATGTCTATCCCCGTCTGTCATGAACCTCTATATGAATCTCATAGAATAGAGCCATCAGCTTCCACTAACTACTGGGCTCCTGAACTGCCCGATTCTGAGTTCTCCGGCTTAACGCATCTTCCACGACATTGCCCTTTCATGGCGTATAGGCAAGCTCGAAGTCAAAAAACTGTAGATACTCAACCCACCTGAACTGCCTCAGATTCAGATCACGCTGAGTGAGGATATACTTGAGACTCTTCTGGTCAGTGAAGACCACAATGTGCTCTCCCAGAAGATATTGCCTCCAACATCGCAAAGCATGAACAACAGCTGCCAACTCCAGATCGTGCATAGGGTAGTTCCTCTCATGAGGCCTCAGCTGACGAGACCCATATGCAACGAGTCCATCTTCCTACATAAGCACAACTCCCAGCCCGATACCCAAAGCATCATAGTAAACAGTGTAGATCTTGCCTGGCTCTGGCAAGACTAGTATCGGTGCTGATGTCAACCTCCCTTTCAGCTTCTGAAAGGATGACTCACAAGAATATGACCATAAAAATTTCACCCCCTTCTTGGTCAGACCTTTCGAAGGTGCTACTAAATGGGAAATGTCCCGAATGAAGCGTCTATAGTATCCCACCAGCCCTAGGAAGCTCTGTACCTCAAAAACGTTCTTTGGATGCTCCCAGGAAACTACAGCTCTCACTTTCTCTGGGTCCATAGATACTCCTGTCTCTGAGATGACGCGACCCAAGACGTGAATCTGATCCATCCAGAAGTGGCACTTCTGGAGTGTAGCATAATGTCGATGCCCTCTCAGTGTACTCAGAACGATCTCACGATGGGTGGTATGGTCGTGTAGAGTGTGAGAGTACACCAAGATATCATCCACGAAGAACACGACGAAGGAGTCCATGTAAGTATGGAACACTCGGTTCATCAGGGCCATGACAACTACAGGTGTGTTCGTGAGACCGAACAACATGAATGTATACCCGTAAAGACCGTACCTACTCCTGAAGGCTGTCAGAGGTATATCTGATGGTCTAACGCGCAACTGATGATAACCAGACCTCAAGTAGATATTCGAGAACACCCGGGCTCCTCGAAGCTGATCGAAAAGGTCATCAATATGTAGAAAATGATATCAGTTCTTGACCGTCAGCTGGTTCAGCTTTCGATAATCCACAGAAATCCAAAGGGTACAGTCTTCCTTCTTCGCAAACAGAACAGGCGAACCCCATGGAGAATTACTGGGTCGGATGAAACCATTAGCATGTAGATCCTCCAACTGCATCTTGAGCTCCTGCAAATCAGGTGTGGCCATCCTATAGGGAGGAATGGACACATGTGCCGCTCCTGGAACAAGCTCAATAGAGAATTCTACCTCACGCTCCAGAGGCAAACCCGAAAATTCATCTAGAAAGACATCCCTGAAGCGATCCACCACTGGAGGAAAGTCCAACTTTGGAGTCCCCTGGTCATCCATATAAAGACTAGAAATCTGGGCAGTCACCCCTCCTAGCCCAGGATGCCCGAGTCCCGCCCGACTCGCCCAAACGTCTCATTCACCTCTATGAAGGAACGATTCAACTTCTGGTGAGATGAAAATGACTCTGTGGCTATAGCAGTCAACGACTATCCGGAAGGGAATCAACCAGTCCATGCCAAGGATTACATCATAGACTGTCATCTCCAGGACATAAATATCCCATAAGAAACGATACCCTGCATCCTCGAGAGGGTACTCTCTACACTAGTGTACACTATATGTCCTCGTCCCCAAGGGTGTATCTAGTGTCAACGAGTAAGCAGAAGAATAGATGTAGAGTCCAAGGCTCTCCACAACAGCAACAGAGATAAAACTATGCGTAACACCAGTATCGAAAAGGGCTGAAGATAAAACTGAGGCTACTAAAATCATACCTTGAATAGTAGAAGGGTCGAGATCCTTCTTATGATAAGTCGTCTCCACGGAAAAAGACTGGCCTGCACTGCGGCCATGCACCCCTGACTGACCACCCTGAGCTGAACCGCCCTGCTAGTGCTGAGGAACTGGTGGCTGACCACCATGGCCTCGACCTCCACCTCGGCCCGAACGGCTTGAAGAACTCCATTTCCCTGACTGGTGAGAGACTGGTGGGGATGCTCCTAAACGATGAGTCATGGAAGAACCCCAGTCACTTGTTGCTAGTGAGAAAACCTAGCAAAAACGCTGAAGGTGAACCATCTTGACCCAAGATCGGCACTCCACTGGGTCTCTCTGGCACTACGGCCTCGTCTGCCCTGTCCGACAACACTGGTAGCATGTCACCTGGTTGCCTGATGATGCATCTCGCTTCCTCAAATCACTGCGTATAGGCTCCCTACGGCGCTTCATGCTGTTATCTGAAGGAAAGATAGCTCTGGAAGCAGAACCACCCTGACTCGCAGCCCCAGAGTCTCTCAGATTGCGTTCCGCAATCAGTTCCTGGTTGACGATGGAAGTAATGGATGTTAGCTGGAAGATGTTCACCTATGAGCGAATCTCCCTCTAGAGTCCATCCTCAAACTTCCTCGCCATGAACACCCCACTCCCATCCCAAAAGGGTGTAAAACGCTGCAACTCAGTGAAACGAGATGAATAATCCATGACAGATAGAGTACCCTGCTACAAGCTCATGAACTCCTAGGATCGATTGGCCCTCAGGGTCTCCGGGTAGAAGTAGTCGTAAAACACGTGCTGGAACTCCTCCCAAGTCATATCCTGCTGCTGACCCGCCTATGAGATCACGTCCCACCACCTCTTGTCGGAGTCTCGGAGCATGTAGGTGGCGAGCTTGACGCGCCTCTCTGGAGGCGTCTCCAAATGCTCAAATATAGTCAGCATGGATTCAATCCATGACTCTGCAACCTGAGGTCCTCCCTCCCCTGAGAACGTGGGAGGATGCTGCTACTGAAAGACCCGCGTCTAGTCTTCCATAAACAAGGTAGGAGGAGGTGCTCCCTGGAAGGCCTACATCATCCACATGAAACCCTCCCTAAACTGCGCATCGGCGCCTGCAGCTGGTACAACAACCGGTGCCAAGGCTGGCTCGGCTGGGGGATCGATCGGAAGTCCCTGATCAGCCCTATCTGGAGTCTGATAACTGCCTGACGACAGACGTACCACCGGAGGACGTCTCAGAGGCATAGCTCTGAACGATCAAAAGCACACCTTATATCAGTAAAACAAGGACAGAGAACACAAGAGTACACAATGGGAATAGGGGAAAACACACAAGATTGCAAAACACGACTACACGGTGTGTATAAAACTACACGACATGTCTACTTAAACCACTGACATGGGCATGTAAACTCACCCTACAAGTCATGTACACTTCAAACTACACTGCGTGTTGACCCCCACACACATTGTGTGCTTGAAAATAATTCCTCTGCCTGGGTCTCCTCACATGGCTATCCCACACGGTCCGACTCAACCCGAGACTACACGGCATGTTTGAATAAAACACGACATGCACTAGACGAGGCTTCGGCGGTCCGTGTTGTTGAGTACACGGCCATCTACACGGCTATAAATTACCCAGCATGCTTCGAACAAGCACGTCGTGGATAGGCGAAGGCGACACCGTCCCGTGTTGTTCGAGACATGGACGAGTACCTGAGTAAGACTCCACAGCGTGTTCCGAACAAGAACATCGTGTGAAAAAGAGGGTCACGCTGGCCCGTGTTGTTTGTGACACGGTCTGGCACCTGGACAGGACTAGACGGCATGTTCCCTACGGACAGAGCGTGTTCTACCCAAGCTTCCCAGCCCGTGTTGTTAGTGGCACAATCCGGTACACAGCTCCAGACTCACACGACATGTACCAATGATACACGGCGTGTTCCCAAAGTTACTCCTATGACACTGTGTTCTGCTCACACGGTCAGTGACATGGCCTGAAAACTACATGGCATGTATTCAAAAAGTACACACCATGTATTCTGGGTTTTTCTGGGGAGTAGCTCAGAAACTGCGCAGAATTCTAGAAACACTAAAACACGGGAAAAGGTGCCGAATTCTGATCCGTGAGGGCCCGTAACACCTCAAGAACCAAAATTAGGTGTTCATTTTAAGCAAGGAGAAAAGAAACAGTTTCCTAACATGACAGAAGATAATCTATCGAACAACTATCACAACAGCATGCATAATCTACACAAAGTCTATCACAACTGCTTGCAATCGCTAAAGCACCCTAGATGGCATGGTAAGAATGCATGACATGTGATTTCTACAAGTTCCTATATGATGTATGAGATGGAATACCCTCCTCTCATCTGGTTGTGACAGAAATAGAACCAAAATATCCAAAAAATAACCGCACAAGTCATGTGAATCATTCTAGGTGAAAACATATCAAACATAAAACTCAAAACTAGCAAACAACAATTAACGAGGTAATATGGTCTTTCCCTGTACACAGGTTAGCTACTCCCGAGCACAACTTAACGCCAAGTACCAAATCCATCCTATCACTGGCTAAGGTCTCCAAACAGTAAAAAAAGTGAAAAGAACTCCTCTGAAAACAATTTTTAACGTCCTGAGTCCGGAGCCCCTCCACTGGTGCCTCGTACCCGGTTCACCACATGATCTCAAGAACATTTCCCCGAACGGCAGAGGCTGCTGACTAGCAGCGTGGGCCTTGGTGAGTCTGTGGGGGAAACTATGCCCTCATTCGGTAAGGTATACAGGGTAGAAAACAGCAATAAACAGTGGAAGCAGTAAACAACATGCATAACAACTGAAACCAAACAGTGGAATAAATGCAGATATATAACAATGATGACAATAATGCAGCAAGTACAAGTATCTATGGAAAACAGATTACACAACAATGTGCTGGAATACAACAGAAACTAAGTGCAAAAGAAAAACAAAGAAAGATCCTCAGCATCACGAGCCACGGCTCGGTCCCATGCTCCCCAGCTCCTAGTGCAGTCAAGATATTGAAGTAGAAGGGCGCTTTCCCTTTTCTATGCCTGCAGCAACATAGTCTGCTTGGTCCCAAAAGCATGACCCAAACAGGGTGTGAGATACAATCCAAGTAGTCAATCACCCAACGATTTGTGCCTAATAGTCAATGAATATATATGGCAGTAATAATACAAGAAGTAGTAAACAAAAAAGCGCAAACAGCTACAATCCACAGTTCTGACAAGTATAACAGTCAACAAAAAAAATAAAACAGGTAACTCTCTATGTCTCTCTCATAGTCTACCCCCAATGGTTCAACCTCTAAGTACAAGCAACCCTCTGGGAGGCACACACAGTCTCACCCCTCTGGTTCAGCTACATAATTAAGAAGACTCTCTAGGGAATCACTCACCCTCAATTCCCCCTATAGTCTCATATCGTGCTAAAGGATCTCTGGGGAAGTACTCAATGTCAACCCCCCCTATGGCCTGTGTCGTCATTAAAAGACACTCTGGAGAATCCCTTCCATCAATTCTCCACTTGGTCTCGCTTCGTGATTTAAAAGTCACTCTGAAGAAGCCCTTCTATCCATTCTCCCTTTGGTCTACTACTCTAGGTTCTCACAGTAACACATGTATCATCCAAGTAAATCTCATGAACTACATGGATATCGACTAAGGATAAACAGAAAAATAAAACAACAGTCCGCAATCCTATAACTAGGCTTGGAAAAGCAAATTGACCACACAAAAAAATACTCTAATCACAAGCAATAACCTCTACTAATGAAATCAAGCAATGCATGCAAGCAACAAGGGCAAAATAGGAAACACACAATACCCCATTTAAGGTTATTGGTGGAATTTGCACAAAATACGTAAAGACATTCTATAGAAAGGCAGAAACCACTTACCTCGATCCTAGGAGATCGATATACGTGAACCTCGATGACAGATTCCCCTTAGAATGACGTAGATCTGAGAAAACGTACAAAAAATTCATCCCACGACTACATGGAAACTAGAAGGAATCAAGAAACAAGGCTAAAGTAGAAGGAAGAACTCACTGCTGTGATTCCAACGCAACCGACTGCGCTCGAATCGGAGAACAGACGGTGGGGCGGTCGCCCGTCAGATATCCGGCCGTACGGTCGCTCTCGGACTGTCAAAAACAGAAGAAGAAGATGGATATGGGGGTTAGACGTGACCCCATTCCGTTTAATGAAAAAAAAAGAATTTACACGGTGTCAAATTTTTGAGTACACGAGGTGTACTTCAATTTTTCCATACTCCGAAATAACCGGCCTCAACCTTAGCCTTACACACCGTGTGTGTGGCCCGGACATGGCCAGTACACGGATTCGAGCCAAAACAGAGTACACGGTGTGTACTCAGAAAGTATATGGCATGTACTTTGAAATTTTCCAGAAAACCCATTTTTTAAAAACTCCAGAAAACGGAAAAGAATACTTGAACGAAGGTCCGAGTTCTTACACCAGCTGCGACCAAAGTCGAGGAAACATGCGCGGATCATGTTGTCGAGAGTTTGAATGGTCATCTCCATCTGACCATCCGTCTGAGGGTGAAAGGCTGTGCTCAGATGTAGCTGCATCCCGAATTCCTCCTGCAACCCCTTCAAAATCCAGGAAGTAAAGCATGTATCTCGATCAGAGATGATAGATGATGGAACACCATGAAGCCGTACGATCTCCGGAATGTAGAGGTGTCCTAAGCTCTCCACTGAGCCCAGCTCTCTGATGGGTAAGAAGTGGGCCGACATTGTGAGTCGGTCGACAATCACACAAATGGAGTCGTGACCTCTGGAAGTGTGTGGAAGTGCAGTAACGAAGTCCATAGATATCCCATCCCACTTCCACTCTGGGACCTCTAAGGGTTGTACGAAGACTGCTGGTACCTGGTGCTCTGCCTTCACCTTCTGGCAGGTGAGGCATCGAGAAACAAAATCTGCTAGAGCCTTCTTCATACCCGGCCACCAGTGCTATCGTCTGAGGTCTTGGTTCATATTTTCCACTCCTGGATATACCGCTAAAGGGGGAGTGTGAAACTCCCTCAGTACCTCGTCCTGTAAAGTAACTGGTACCATGGTACGTCCTTTGAAAAGGATGTCATGCTCTCCTCCCACAGAGAATCCATTAGGTGTATGTGCTGATGCTATATGTGCATGCCACGTCTCACAGTCAACGTCCACATGCTGTGCCTCTTTAACCCGCTGAAGAAGTGGAGGGGTGACTATGAGTTACTGTAGAAAGGCTGCTCCATCACTATCCACGAAGGATATATGCAATGCGGCTAGCTGCTCTGTAACCTCCCCAAGTAGCTGAATGCCCATCCTCATCCTGAGAGCATCGGCTACTACGTTCCCCTTTATAGGAGTATAGACTATATGAATGTCATAGTCCTGGAGGATCTCGAGCCATCGCCGCTGTCTTAGGTTCCGGTCCATCTTCGAGAAGATGTACCTGAGACTCTGGTGGTCAGAATAGACTGTAAAGCACTCACCCATCAGATAGTGTCGCCACATCTTAAGAGCGAAGAGCACTACTGATAACTCCAGGTCATGGGTAGCATAGTTATGCTCATGCTACCTCAACTGACATGATCCATAGGCGATCACTGCCCGCTCCTGCATCAGGACATATCTGAGTCTGCTCCCTGATGCATCGCAGTAAACTATATACCATACTCCCTCCGGTGGTATCCTCAAGATAGGTGTGCTGGTCAATCTCTGTCTCAGCTCCTGGAAGCTCTGCTGACATCTATCTGACCACACGAAGGGTTTCCCCTTCATCATCAAAGCGTAGAGTGGTGCTGAAACTCTGGATAAGTCTGGCACAAATCTCCGGTAGTACCAAGCTAGTCCCAAGAAACACCGCACCTCTGTCACGCTCCTGGGTGGCTCCCATGCTGGAACTGCCTCGATCTTCGCAGGATCCACCACAAGTCCCGCCTCAGAGATGAAGTGTCCCATGAAGTGGACCTCACGTATCCAGAACTAACACTTTGAGAGAATTCCATAAAGCTGGTGCTCTCAGATTATGTCTAGTACAACCCGCAAGTGGTAGGCGTGCTCCTCCTCAATGGTCGAGTAAATCATGGCATAACCAAGAACTCAATGTGGCCATACCGACACCTGAAGGTCGTCTTCTGCACGTCCTCGTCCCGAACTCTGAGCTGATGATAGCATGACCGGAGGTCTATCTTTGAAAATAATCGTGCTCCCTTGAGCTGATAGAAGAGGTCGTCAATCCTCAGTAGTGGATACTTGTTTCTCAGGGTCACCTGGTTTAGGCAACGGTAATCAACACACAATCGCAAGCTTATGTCCGCCTTCTTGGTGAACAAGATCGGGGATGCCTAGGGTGAAATAGTTGGTCAGATGATTCCCTTGCCCTACAAGTCCTCCAGATGTACCCATAGCTCTCGAAGCTCAGCGGGGGACAACTGGTATTCTGGAGTGGATATCGAGGTTGTACCAAGGTACAAGTCAATATAAATGTCTACCTCTCTCCGAGGAGGTAGTCCTGGAATGTCGTCACGGAAAACGTCCGCATACTGATCCACCATTGCAGGTAATCTCGGGCTCCGCACGTCAAATGCTCCTAGTATGAGGCTAGACAACTGATGAGTGGTGGGTTTTCCTCTCCTCTACATGAGTACATCATGCGCTACATAGGCTCCCTTCTCACCGATGATGGCGGACCTGCTCCTATCAGTGCGAACACATCACACCATGCGCCTAATGTAGTTGATCTGAGCATGGACTGTAGATAACCAATCCTTGCCCAAGATGACATCGTAAGGCCTTGACGCCTCTACAAGAAGATCCCAGCCGAAGCTCTCGCCTCCTAGAGTAAGCTCACACTGCGAGAACCAGTGCGTAATCGTCAAGTCTACTCCTGTAAAAAGGCTCTAGCCGTAATGATCGAGCCAACGGCTCCGTCAGAATCTCCGAGCTCTGAACAAGGGCAGCGGCAATGAAAGAATGACTCGCTCATGTGTCTATTAGAACTTCAGAAAGGGTGGAGTAGAAACAGATAGTACCTCAAAACATCTCGGGCGCGCCGTGGTCGTAGGACTGCACTGCCTGAAGTTGTGCCTGCCTTTGCCCGCCAGCTCCCTGTGGTTGGGGTCGGTCGCCTTGTGGTGGTGGTGGTGAAGCCTCAAAACGTCTACCACCACCTGCTGTTCGGCCAACTCCTCTGCCTTGTCCACCTACTCCCTGCGGACCGCCATGGTCGACCCTCTACCTCTGCCTGGGTGGCCCCTCAACCGTTTGCTGCTCCTCGACATGGCAAGTCAGGCAGGCACGAACCATGTGGCCCTGCCCGCCGCATGCGTATCACAGTGTGCCTCTCGTAAGGCTGGCTCTATGTTGTGTACCCCACACCTCTGAGCTAGTGTCCTGAGGTCGTCCGCCTGATGGTATGGTCTGCCTGTACCCATGTGTCATCTATCGACTTCCAGCTGTAGAAGACTATGCTACGTGCCGCCCTACGGTAGGTCTCGCTGCTGGCGTAGGATCAGCAAGAAAGCTCTCAAAGTCCTTCCAGAGGAGTGATGCCTCATCGTGCACATGGAGCATCTAGTTCCACTATCTACCTGCTGCCGTGTGTAGGAGACTCGCTGCAAGGATCACCATGAGGTGTGCTGGTGTCCCTACTAATCAAAAAACTCATACAACTGCCTTCACCCAATCCTCGACTGTCTGAGGGTCCATCTCCCCCCGGATCCTGGGCGGTCTCTGACGCTGAAACTCGTGCAGTGCACTAAGGCAATGTGCACTATCAGCGGTTGGGGCTGGTAACATCGGTGGCTCGGTCGGTAGTGGTACCACCGGTGCCTCTCCTAAAAAAGGGCCATGCACCAAGGCCTCTTCGCTCGGTGGGCTATCGGCTCGCAAAAACTCGGAACCCTAGCTGGCTGCCATCGTGGAGCCATCCGGAAAAGAAACAGGTGTGCCACGGTAAACAAATATACCTAGTGAGATGACACAAAGTAATCACAATGAAAACCTTTAAAACACACATGCAATCAATGTTTTCATGCATTGAGTCAGAAATCAGAAGTTAGGGTCCTAGTGTATGGATACGTCGGCCGCCGCACCAACATTGGACTCCCTGGACTGATAACCACACTCAATAATCTTAAAACTATTGCTTCACATAGAAAAAGATTAGAGTCTTGAGTTCTGCGGTAGAACCGAAGTCCTATGATACCAATTTTTCATGACCCATCCTTGGGGCTCGTGCCATAACTAACCCAAACACGCCTTCCATAGGCCAGGGGTTGGCGACTAGCACCAAGGTGTAATTCCCGATGAAAAAAGGGAAGGAATTGCCTTTATAAAGTAAAAAACACCATAGAGTAAGCAAGCAGATGTAAAAACTATGTAAAACTGGGTACAATAGTATGTGAAGAAAAGTGAGTGGGCCAGAATACAAACCGAAACTGAAAGTAAAGTTCAACTGGAAAGAAAGTACAACAATTGAAAAGTAAAGCCGCAACGTCGAGTCATCCACTGGAAGTCCCACCTGTAGGGTGGGTAAAGATATCCTCCTCAGCTCTATGGGTCCAGCCATCCGATCTGTGTACGTCCCACCCAGTGGTCCACCTCCAGGTACCGACTTGTTCCACAAGCCTCCACCACGATCAGCGCTATCTGTCGTTTGCATCCAACACAACGTGGTGCGGGCATAGCCCATGCAGGGGAGAGTATAATCTACTTAGTAGGGACCCTGAGACCCCCTAAGGACTCCCAGAATCCACAAAGGATAATCCACAAGGCAAAGATACAATCACGAAGCAACATCCGACACTACTTAGGTATATTCGCATACATATACCTAAGTCATCAATTCCAGTTCGGCTCCAACATTCGAGCCCAAGTACAACCCATTCCACATAGGGAAACATAACCCATTCCACATAGAAATTCGCAACCCAATCCAAACAGGATAGCATAACGTATTCCACACAGGATATCAAGTCAATCTCATCGAATATAGGATTGAAAGTCAAGACTCAGCTCACACTGGTATACTTCTTCGTAAGACGATAGAGATGATCAGATATAGTCACTGATTCTTCTAAGCCATCAGACCCACAAAGGATCAATAGGTACTAACCCCCACAATGATCACACAAGATCGATAGGTACAAACCCCCGAAATGACCCACACATGATCGATAGGTACTAACCCCCGCAATGACCCACACAGGATATGACCCACACAGGATCTGACCCACACATGATCGGTATGTGCTGGCCCACACAGGACCGCTAAGCACTGACCCACACAGTATCTGATCCACATAGGATTGGTAAGCACTGATCCACAGAGGATCGCTGAGGGTTGTAGTCATCACTATCGAACCCATGGAAGATTCCAGTACAGTCTTCATCGTCGTCGCAGACGCAGCCAGCTCTAGGGTTCCCACACACAGCAAGCTCGTTCGGGGAGGGTTCGCTCCACGAGCCAAGGGGCTGATACATCAAATGACAGTAATTCTGGAGTTTATGTATCCCAAAGTTCCGTATCGTTAATAGGAACTCAATGTGATAGACGGTGTGTCATTCGGACGCCCGGTCTGAGAGTTATTGGCTATTTCGTTCCAAGGGCTCGGTGGTTTTTAAGTCAAAACAAACTCGGACGTACTCCAACTACATCAAAACCTTGATAGGAGTAATCCAAAAGGTCTGTCTCACTAATATAAATCCAACAAAGTCGACGCCACGTCAATCGGACATCTGGAGCTCAAGTTATAAGAATTTCCGCTCTGAGGGCCCGGTTGGTTTTGTGTTCGAACCATCCAGGCTAATCCCAAAATTCTCCAAAACATTGAGTGTAATATACCAAAATGACCATCTAGATCCAAGGATCGCATCACATTTGACGGTGCATCGATCAGAGGTCTGTAACCCATGTTACGGGCATTTGAACAAACCTCTCCGAGAAAGGGGGTTTTGGGCCTGGACCGACCCGGCCCGAGATGCCCCTGTGTCGGCCCGAACCGGTTCGACCCGACCCAGGTCTGGGTCTGGCCCACTAGGACAAAGCCCGGCCCGGTGGTCACGGCTCAGCCCGGTGGGCGCGGAACGTACCGGCCTGGAGCGCGCTTGCGGTCCACGCAGCCAGGTGGCTCGGTAGAAACAGCTGAGCGGAAAGGGGGGAGGGGCGCCGCCCCCCTATTTGACAACCCACTTCCCCCCACGTAGGGGATGCTCTTCTTCCAGCTGGGGGTTACGAATACCCAGTCTCCCCCTGAGACGGCCGACCCGGTCCGGCAGGCCGGTTGCTGCCGTTGTGGGACCACCGCGGTCCCGCACTCCTTCTCCGACGGTCGGCGATTCCAGCCGCCGCTCCCACACCACCGCAGCCATAGGCCGCGGCCTTGTCCGATCGGCATGGGGAGATGGTGCTTTGCCCCTCTGCCACGGCCCCACTCCGAACATGGCCTCTTCAAGGTTCTCTGGTGCGGCGCGACGGCGCCATAGCTTTGTTTGACATCAACGGCACGGCGCGACGGCACCGCACTTCTTCGCCACTCTTCTTTATTTCCACGCGGTGCAACGACACCACGCTTCCATTGCTCGTGTCGCAAAAAATTCAGTCATCAAGTGGAAAGAGAGTCGCCTGTTTTCGTGCGGTCCGACCTCCTCCTGTTATTGCGATAACAGGCAGCCAAATTAGGAAACGACGAACGACGACGAAAGTATTCACGAACAAAATAAAACAACCCCTACCTCGATGAAATCGTTGAACGAAGGTTCGTTGTGGAATTGAATGTTGTGGAAGAAGACTCTTTATGCATCTTCAGCGCCATGGAGAAGAGAATCGTCGGCATCTCGGTACACGGCATCGTGGCGTCGATCTCCGAGGATTCGGCGTTCTTCATCCGCGACGGTGCATTCTTCACATTCTTCAAGGGGAAAGAATGTTCTTCAAGAGTTAGAGCTTTCATCTTCCCAAAGCTTCTCGCACAAAGAAAACACCATAATAAAATAAACCTTGCATTATTTTATTTCTCAAGAAAAACCTTTTGAAATTCAAATGGAATTCAAGAAATAATTAAATTGAATAACCTAATCAATTGATTAATTAAAGAGTTGACTTTCATTTAAAGGGGGTGTGGGTGGGTTACAAGTTAAATAGGAGTTAATAAATATGAAAGGGTGGGGCTCGTGTTGGCCCACCCCACAAATATCTTACCTTGTTGAGTAGGATATAGGGGTTACCACTCCAACCACTAAGCTTAGGTTAAAGAACAATAAATAAAAATAAAATTGGTTGCACCATTTCATTTTATTGATTACTTAACCCAAAATTTTAATAACCACATCCAAACAAACGCAACACCAAAAAAGGTGTTCCTAAGTAATTACCGAGGCTGTGGTTTCATCGGTGCCCTCAGATTTCAATTCTGAGCACCGGTTCCAATGTTAGGAAAACCCGCTTGTTCGTTCACTAAACGTACCCGAGCTAAACTTTGAAAAAATGATTCCGAGCACACCGGGCCTCGAAATCAGGTGCCTTCATAAACTGCGTTCTTGTAAAAATTCCAAAGAAAATTAAGAAAAAATTTCCCTTGAATTTATGGGTCCTTACACAAATAGTCTCTGATTATTTTAAATATATAGGAAAATAATCCATAATTAATTTTTCTCATATAGGAATCGACTGCACATCAATCTAACAACTGATGTGCTTTGATTTACTCAAAGTATGAGTTATCAACACAAAAATGTCATTTTTGGTTAAAGCATACATCAAATCACTATAATAAAGAAAACGATCATAGATTATTTTCAAACATTAGGATAAAATACATAATTCATTTGTGACATAAACAAATTGACTACATTGATATCTGATAAACGATGTCGTCGATATGAATCAAAGTGCATGCTTTCAATAGAAATTTTCATTTTAGTTTAAAACATGTGTCACATCTCCAAAAAAAAGAAAAAGGGAATGGATTGTTTTAAAAATATATGAAAATGATACATAATTAAATTTTCATGTGATTTAAATTATTGTACATCAATCGGACATAAAATGTGGTCGATATGGCTCGAAGTGTGAGTTTTTAATATTCGTGTCATTATTCTTCAGAACACACATAAAATAGCCAAAAACAAAAAAATAAACAATAATGGCTTTAAAAAATTAGGAAAATTATACATAATTTATTTTTAATAAGTGGGAAATAACCAAATGTAAATCTGACATACGATATGGTCGATATGACTCAAAGTGCATACTTAAAATATAAACATTCTGTTTCTGTTTAAAATGTGCATCAGATAAACAAAACATGGAAAATGATCGTGAATTATTTTAAAACAATAGAATAGTGATCTATAAATCATTTATGATGTGTATTAAATTAACACACATCATTTTTATAGATTATATGGTTAGTATGACTCGATGTGCATGTTTTCAAAATAGAAGTTTCATTTTATTTTAAGATGAGTATCACATAGACAAAACCAATCAAATAAGTTTGGGTTGTTTTCAAAATATAGTAATATAGTCCATAATATATTTCATAAATTTACTAATTAACCACATCTCAATCTAACACATAATGTTGTTGATATGATTCAATGTGCATGTTTTAAATACAAGTGTCATTTCAGTTTAAAGTAATCCTCGCATAGAAAAAATGATGAAAACTAGATCAAATTATTTTTATAATTTGTTAAATGGTACATAATTCATTTTTTAATTTTAGGAATCCAATTAACATTAACATGAAACCTTATGTGTTTGGTATGACTCGCTCTTTGTGTTTTCAATATAAAAGCGTTAATTTAGTTTAAACTGCACATCTTGTATCCAAAATGAATGAAACTATCTAAGATTATTTTCCAAATCTATGAAAACAATCCATAATATATTTTTGACATATAAGGATCAAACATAGATACGTTACACACCCAACATAGTTTTTATAACTATAAGTTCATGTTTTCAATATAAAAGATTTATTTATGTTTAAAACATCTGTCGCATGATCAAAAACAAAACTACGAGATCAGATTGTTTTCAAACTACATTATAGTGATCCATAATTTATTTTTGAAATGTTGGAATTTTTATACACACCAATATGACACACGATATGGTCTATATGACTCAAAGTGTGTGTTTTAAATATAAAACTGTCATTTTAGTTTAAAACACATCACATAGAAAAAACTGAACAATTTTTTTTCAGTATTTAGTAAAAATTTTGAAAGATCATTTTATTACCTATAGTAATTGACCATACATAAATCTATCACCTGATGTGTTTAGTATGACTCAAAATTAGTTTTTAAATAAAAAAGATTCGTTTTTGTTTAAAACACGCATAAAATATCAAAAACTGAGAAAACAAACTAATAATGTTTTCAAAATTTATAAAATATGTCCATATTTCATATTTTATTTTTATGAATTAATATCACATCAATACAACATATGATGTGGTCGATATGACTAAAAGTACATGTTTTCAATATGGTAGATTAATTTTAGTTTAAAAACACATATAATATCCCAAAAGAAGAAAAAGAACTCAAATTATTTTAAAAGTTTATTAAAACAATCCGTGATATATTTTTCAAATATAGGAATTGATTGCACACCAATCTAATAGATTATGTGTTCGTTATGGATCAAAGTGAATGTATTTAATATAAGCATAATTTTAGTTTAACACACACATAAAATTTCCAATGTCAATGAAACCATCTTAGATTAATATTATATATTAGTAAAATGATCCATAAAACATTTATGATGTGTAGTAATAAACTACACATCAATCTGACACACGATGTGGTCAGTCTTATAAGGACTCGGCTATAAAACATTACATAGTCTTGAATTTGTGTAAATAACTCACTTCTTTTCATATTGAAGATCTTTTCAAGTTTAGAGATTCAGATATTTGGGACATAATACATATATAACATTCCACATTAATACATAGTTTATACCAAAAAAATATTACCCATTTCTTCAAAAATATAAAACATTTCAAATAAAATATGATTTCGTTGACAAATATTCATAATATTTAATATGACTTCCTTCTTTTTCATACACATTCATACAACCTATGAAAACATTTAAATACTAGGGATGATAAAAAATTCTCAATAAGGGATATAAAAATAAAGAAAGAAAACATTATTCCATGAATTCTTGTAAACGTATGAAATCATTTTCACAAAGACGTAATTCTCCCCCACATATACCTACTTTGTGAAACATGATATTTCTAAGAGATTTCCAAATAATAAAGAAATTTAATAGAACCATAAAGGTATCTTGAAGAATTACATACTTAAAATGTTAACTCTCACGGCTACCATATGATTTGTAACCCATACAGGTACATTACAATGTAACCATCACTGCTACCTTATGGTGTAACCATCACAGTTACAGTTAGAGTAACCATACATACAACCACCAACTTAAACATGAAAAATACATTAGAGGGATATATTGGCCCACCTTTCATCAGGAATAATTCCCATGAACTATAAAATAACCATCATACAAGAGTACTTTCATAATAAAATTATGTTTTCATTTTGTAAAACTAGAAGATTAAAAGAGGATTTTATATGAAATGTCCCTTACAAATAGAATATAATTGATATGAGAATGAATAGAAAAAACCGAAAATGTGTATACACTACATAAACCCATGATACGAAATAATATAAAAAAATCAATAAACCAAATATCATAAAACCATATAATCAATTAAGTAGAAGGTTAACACAAATAATAGAAAACGGGTTAATAATTCCCTTACCTCAAGTTCTTATTACTTCAAACATGTTTAAAACTTCAGTATAATGATTAAAATAGTGTTATTGATATCATAAAGTAACATATTCATGTCTATAACACCTTATATTATAATTTTATATCATTATTCCAAATATTTATTAATAATATTTGGTTATTTCCATTGATTCAGGAGCGTACTTTACATGGTTTCCATGGTTGGATCATATTTTATATTCTTGTTGTATTGAAATGAAATTATAGAAGTTGAATGAAATGGTATTCATATTTTTACATAATATTCAATGATTACATATATAATTTTTGATAATTGTAGTTAGGATAAATCATTAGATAAATCTTCAGGGATATCTGTTTAGTTCATTTTGGAGGTTCTTTGATAATCTTGAAGTTGTTTCATTTTATTATTTAATTTCATTCATATAAGATCATTATAGAACATAAAAAAGGTTATATAATATAATTTAAAATATTTTTTATATTTTAAAATGGTTTTAAATTTTTTTTAAAGAAGTAATGGACATGGAAATCACATCGTCCATGATTTGTGTAAAATGACACATCACGAATGTTGTTTTTATAAGAGGGGGTGGAGATGATGTAAGTTGTGTAATTTTTCCATAATATGATAAAATCCAAAATATATAAGATTCTATATCTTTCATGTCTCTTAAATAATGGTAAGGTGTGAGTTTATAATAAATGAAAAGTAATTTAAAAAAACACAAGAAAATGAAAAGGTATTTTTACCTCTAGATCTCTTCTCATTGATGTCCATCTAATGACTGTTGGTTTTGGTATTCTAGTGAGACCAGTAGGACTCGGGCATGGGGAAGAGACTTGGGAAGGATATTTTTTATAATTTAAGAAATTATAAAATATTTATAGGTTTGAGAGGAAGAGGGGTGAGTGTGGTATTTATAGTGGAGGAGAGGATGGGTTTTGCATTATTTTAATCATTAGTTTAATATTTTTGCTCAAGACTAAGAATATTTTTTATTCATGTGACCAAAAAATAGTAAAGATAGTATGTGAGTTCAAACCAAGTGTTCTAAATCATCCATGATTCTATGAATAATTTATTTGACATATAATCTTTATATATAGTATTTTACCGTACTTCATTACTCATCAAAAAAATCAAGTATTTCCAAAAAATCCTAAAAATTTACCCAAACCATTTTTTGATGTTTATAATTAAAAAATGAACAGAATTATTTGAATGTAATTTTTTGAATATGTGAAGATTAAATTTTAAATAAGTTAATAATTTATTCAAAAAAATAAAAATTTTAAAACTATAACTTATTTAATAATACCTTGAAAAATTAATCAATGTCTCAAAAATTACTATAAATACATCCATTGGTGAGGTAACTGTTCATTTGTTCATATTACTTTTAATAAGGCTATGTTACTATTCAACAAAAATTATGTTTTTCCCATCAGATTCCAAGTAAATTATTGATCGCAGCCGTGTATGTCTGTTTTTCAAAATTAAAATCATAGTAGCAGCAAAATTATGTATAACGAGTACTTTATAACTATATACTTAAAAAAGATTCATTATGAATAGAATCAGTGTTTCTTGCATCTCAATTTATTTTTAAAACCTTGGAGTGTTACATTCACCCCAACATCTAGAAATTACATCCACACAATATTTATTTTCTTATTTACTTATTAAATATGTCTAGGTACCTTTCCCCCATAGAATTATCAGATTCCTATGTGGCTTATCCCATCATGTGGTTTATCCACAAAACCATTACCTAGTGGAATACATTATTCTATAATACTTTCTCTCTACGATAAAAAATATGAATAAGTTTCTCTTCATATGAAAGTATCTCTTCCAGTTGAACTACTTGTGGGCTCAAGATATGATTTGAATCTCGAATATACTTTCTCGACCATAAAACATGAAATAGATTTTGCAATTGAGATAAACTTAGAGGTAGAGATACTTGATAGGTGACCAGTCCATCTTTCTATAGGATTTTATAAGGTCCAATAAACTGTGGACTTACCGTTACATTCTTACAAAAATGCATAACACTATACCATGGTGAGAGTATAATAAAAACATGATCACCTACCTCAAAAGAAAGTCTTTCCTCATTTGTATGTATAACTTTTATACTTTGTCTAAGTTATCCTCATGTGTGGTTATATCATCCTCACTTTCTCAACCACTTCCTCTACTAATTCATGTCCCATTAACTTCCTTTCTCCGAGTTCATCCCAAAAATCATAAGTTCGACACAATTACCCATTCATGCCTCAAATTGTTATATATGTATACTGGAATGAATACTATTATTATAAGAAAACTCATCCAAAGAAATATGTTGATCCCAACATCCCTGGTAGTTAATTTAACAAGCTCTAAAAATAACCTCTAAATTATGAATCATTTGTTCTGTATGACCATGTAACTGGGGATGAATAGTTGTACATTAATTTAATTCTATTCCTAAAAATTATGAAGAACCTTCAAAAAATTTTAAGTGAACCTGGTATCACGGTCAGATATAATTGAAAGAGGAACTCCATATAACATGACAATCTCTTTGAGGTATAGTTGAGAAAGATGATCCAAATACATTGTATCTCAAATAGGAAGGAAATGTGTAGATTTAGTCAATCAGTCAATAATCTCCCAAATTTCATTGTTACCTATAAATTTATTTGGTATTCCTACCATGAAATCCATGGATACATTTTTACATTTCAACTCTAGCACTTTCAAGGGTTGACGCATCACCTTTGGTAACTACTGCTCTGTTCTAACCTGTTGACATGTCAATCATTTCACGATAAAATATGTAATATCTCATTTCATATAATCTATCTAGTAATACTCCCAGAGGTCTCTGTATATCTTCATGATATTAGGATGAACTAAAAATGGGGAACTATTACCTTCACGTAATAAATATTTCTTCAACTGGGAATCATAAGTCACACACAATCTTTTTCTAAATCGTAAAACATGAAATTTATCATGGTTAAATTTTGAAAACTTACCCATTTTAACCAATTCTTCCTTTTTCTTTAGCTCATAGTCTTCCTTCTATGCGAACATAATTTTATTTGATAAAAAATTCATCTAATCATTAATTAAGGGATTATCTTTCAAAAGTAACATGGTTAACGATGAATGTTGTTTTCGACTCATGGCATCCTCCACATTGTATGATTTTCTAGGATGGTAATTGATCATGCAATAAAAATTCTTTATTAGTTCAATCCATATTCTATACCTCAAGATTAATTCCTTCTGATTGAATATATCCTTCCAAATTTTATGGTCGGTATATATTTGACATTTGTCTCTATATAAGTGATACCTCCAAATTTTCCAATCAAAACCGGAATATACTAATTCAAAATCCTATGAGATAATTTACCTCATGAGTTTTTAGTTATCTTTAAGCATAATCAATTACCTGATCATTATATATTATAACACAACCATGTCCCTTGAAATAATTATCACTATAGATGACAAAATCACTATTTCTAGAATGCAGAGCCAAAACTGAAGCATTCCCCAATCTCCCCTTTAGTTATCGAAAAAAACATCATTTTATTATATCTAAATAAATTTAACCCCTTTTCATGTTAACATAGTTAGTAGGATAGATAACCATTCAATGATTTTAAAAAACCATCAGCAATAACCTACTAATCTATGAAAAAAATATGTATCATTTGTAGGTCGTCGCTATTCATTAACCTCTTTTTTTGGAAGGATTAATAGTTATTCCATCCTTAATAAAAATATTCCCAAGAAAAGAAATCTGTTATAACCAAAAAACACACTTTATGAATATTTCATACAGCTTATTTTCCTTTATGGTTTGAAAAACAACCCTTAAATGTTTTTTATACTCCTCCTTACTTTTAGAAAATACAAGAATGACATAAATAAACCCAACTACAAACATATCCAAGAACTCCTGAAATATTCTATTCATAAGATCCATGAATAAAACATGTTCATTAGTTAACCCAAACAATATAACAACAATCTCATAATTCCCATATCTTGTATGAAAAGATATTTTCTGGATGAATGCTTCCTTTAATTTCAACTGATGGTACTCTGACCTCTGGTCAACCATTGAAAAATATCATGCTCCCTGGATCTGATCAAACAATTCATCGATATGAGGCAATGGATACTTGTTTTTAACAGTGATGTTATTCAAGACTCTATAATCAATAAAAATTATCTTGAAACCATCATTTTTATTGAAAAAAACAAGAGTGCCCATTGGTGATGTGCTAGGATGAATGAAGCCTTTGTCAAGAAACTGATGTAACTCATTTTTCAATTCGATATGTTCTATTTGATCCATTTGATTAGGGAGGTTTGAAATTGACTTATTATCAGGAACTAAGCCAATTGTAAATTCAACTTCTCGATCGTGTATAACACTGGGTAACTCATCAGGAAAAACATGAAGGTATTCATTTACCACTTTCACATCATTAATCTAAATAGTTCCCTTGTTATTACCAATATAAGAAAGATAAATTTCATTTACATATTTTAATAGTTTCGTAGCTTCCTGATATGTGATCAATTGTATGGGTTAATTATTTTAAAGAAACTATAACTCTTTCCCAAAAATAGCTTCTTTAGATCAACAATCAATCTTAGAATGATAAACAGAAATCCAATCCATTGGAAGAATGACATCAAACTCTATTAAGGGAAAATATTAGGATTTTAGGTAATTTCATTCGATAGATAACAATAGGAATATTATTAAATTCCTTTTTTGTTGTAAAATTTCTCCCAGTTGTTTTACCAATATGTTTTTGTCTCATTTTTTGAGGTGATATTTCCAATTTACTAGAAAAATTATCATAAATAAAGGAATGTATAGATGATATATTAAACAATACATTAGAAAATTTAGTGTAATCAAAAAAAGTAATTGTTTATACTTCGTTGAATGGCCTGACATATACTGACGTAGTTTCAAAGGATCTTAGTACACCTTTCTTATTATAGTCTAGCTTATTTTCATCATTCAGATCATTTTTTGGGGTAGGAATTTTCATAATTAATCATCTAACTTTATTTAAATACATTATATTTTTCTTATCAGTATTATTCTTAATATTATTTTAATTAAAATATCAGGCCATATTTGCAAACTAACCACATAAAAAACACTTCCATGTTTTAGTAAGAAATTTCCTATGGTGCTTCCATCCGCACTTTTCAGAAACATGAAAATAAATATTCTTACCATCATATTTCTTCAATTGATTCTTACTCATCACATTCCATATGGACCTCTTATTCTCCTTGTTGATAGAGTGAATTTGTTCACCATCAAACTCCATTTCTACCTTATTATTAATTTGTACAAGTTTCTCATAACTTTTATAATAATGGGAAAAAAATTTCATTTGATAACTTGGCATAAATTGTGAGAAAAAACAGTTTTATTTTCTATCAAGATCTAGAATAATATTTGGATCATTCTTCACCAGTCAGGTGAAGTTTTCTTCATACACATCCACTGAATTTCACTGATTTTCCTTCAATTCATGGAATTGAATCTCCATCCTAAATTGAACCACTTTAAGAAAATATTTTTCAATGAAAATAATTTAAAATTAATACTACTATATGGCTTGAATCTTCTCACTATACCCGATATTCTTGACCATTGACCACCACTAATCAGCTTCACTAATAAATGAAAAGGCGTACCTTTTGATTATATGAACATCCCATAACATTGAATATCTTTTAAACGAATTTAATCCATTCCAAAACCACAACTGGATCAGAATATTCACTTAAAATAAGATGTTGTTGCCTCATAAAATGATCCACCATCATCATGTTCCTTTATGGTAGCTATGTTTGTTCTCTTTCATGGATTCCACCGCCATTTATTGCTTACATAATCTAATAAATTACCATCACAAACTTCTTGGTTCCAATCCCTACCAATAAATACTATTGATTCAGAAGGATATTGTTATGTCGGTGCCTTTCCACTTCATCTTCCTTGTTCTTTCTTCGGAAAACCATTCAAAACTTACAAATGTTATTCAAAGAAACATAGTAATATATAAATTCAATATCATTTAATATTAACCAAAGAGAAACACTCATTTGGGGTATTCTTTTAACATCATGCTAACCCCTAATGTTATCTAAACTATCCTATGATACAAAATATAAGGACTCGACCTTAGAATATTATATAATCATGAATATTAATCAAGAACACACTTCCTTTCATAGTGAGGTTCTTTTCAAGTTTAGAGTTAAAGATATTTGGGACATAATATATACATAACATTCCATATTAATATAGATCAGATACCAAAATAACATTCTCTATTTCTTTCAAAATATAAAACTTTTCAAATAAAACATGCTTTCTTTGAAAAATTTTCAATACATTTTACTTGATTTCCTTATTTATCATACACATCCTTACAACCTGTGAACAAATTTAAATACGTGGGATGAGAAAAAAAAAAGAAAATTAAGGTATATAAAAAGAATGAATGACAACATTAGTCTATGAATACTTGTTAATGTATGAAATCATTTTTACAAAGGCATACTTCTCACCCATGTATACTTACTTTGTGAAACATGAAATTTCCAAGATATTTAAAAAAAAGAAAGAACAAGAATATAAACATAAAGGTATGTTGTGGAATTACATACATACAATTTTAACCCTCATTGTTACCATATGATTTGTAACCCTCATGGCTACCATACAATGTAACCCTCATGGATACCTTATTGTGTAACCGTTGTAGTTACACCTTGACTAACCATATGACAGACCTCCAAATTAAACATAAAAAACTAATTGGAGGTAGATATAGGTCCCAAAAATGATCATAAAAAATTCCAAGGAACCATTAAATAATCATCAAACAATAATACTTTCATAAAAACATTCACTTTGGATTTTGTAAGATTATAAGTTTAAAAGAATATTTTATAAGAAAATTCTCTTACGAATAACATATAATAGATATGAGAATCAATAGAATAAAATTAATATGTGTATACACTATAAATTCTCATGATAAAACATAATATAATCAAAAATTTAATACACAAACTTTCTTAGAACCATATAATCAATGATGTAGAAGGCTAACCCAAGGAGTGGAAATTCTGTTAGGAATTCCATTATCTTGGGTTCATCATACTTCAAACGTGTATAGACCTCCTGAATAATGGTTAAAAGTGTGTTAATGATATCTTAAAGAAACATATTCATGTTTATAACACCTTATAATATCAATATATAACATAATTCCACTTGTTTAGTGATAATATTTTGTAATTTCCATTGTTTCGGGTGCGTACTTTACGTGGTTTCCATTATCAATTCGTATATGGTTTTACTTTCTTATGGAAATGAAATTAAATAAGTGAAAAGAAATGGTATTAATATGTTTCTAGAATATTAAATGATTCCATAAATAATTTTGGTTATATGGTATGAGGATGAATCATCAGATAAATCTTTAGTGATATTTGTTTAGATCATTTTGGCGGATTTTCAATAATCAAGAACTTGTTTCCTTATATAATAAAATTTCATGCATTTAAGTTCATTAAAAAACATAAAATATGTTATATAAAAATTTTTTAAAAAATATCTAACATTTAAATGGATTTACAGATAATCTTGAAGGAATTAAAAGAAATTGAAAACACATCGTCCATGATTTTTGGTAAAATAACACATCAAGAATGATGTTTTTATAAGAGGGGAGGAGATGAATTAAATTAATGAATTTTTCCATAATCATGATAAAATTGAAAATATATAATATTATGTATCTTTCATGCCTTTTGGTTAATTTCAGGGTAATAGAGTATAATTAATGTAAAGTAATTGAAAAGAAAACACAAGAAAATGAAAGAAGTTTTTACCCATTAATCTCATCTCCTTGAGATCCTCCTTAATGAAAGAAGATTTTTGCCCCATGATCTCTTCTCAAGACAATGAATAGTACTGATTCATGTGACCAAAAATAGTAAAGAGATAACATGAGTTAGAACCAAGTGTCCTTACATAATCCATGATGCTTGGAATAGTGTATTTAATATATAATTTATATATACAGTATTTTACCATATTTCACTATTCATCAAAAATTCATGTATTTCAAAAATATCCCCAAATTTCACCCTAACCATTTTCTAACATTAATAATTAAAAAATGAACTCCATTTTTTGAAAATAATTTTATATGTATGTGAAATTTAATTTTTAAATAAAATAATAATTTATTTGAAAAATGAGAATATTAAAACTATAAATCATTTTATAATACCATGAAAAATTAGTCAATTTCTCATAAATTATTAGAAATACATTCATTGGTGAGGTTACTATTCATTAGGTCATATTACTATTCATAAGATTAGGTTACTATTCATATGGGTAGGTTACTATTCAACAAAAATTATGTTTGTCCAATGAGATTCCAAAAAACATACTGATCGCAACCATGTATGTTTGATTTTCAAAATTAAAGTCATAGTAGCGGAAAAGTTATGTTTATTGGATAATTTAACAATAGCAACTTGAAAAGTCTCATAATGAATTGAATAAATGTTTTATGCATTTCAATTTATTTCTAAAACCTTGTGGTGTTACAGGTATGACTCGAAGTTCATGTTTATAATATAAAAGTTTGATTTCTGTTTAAAACATGCATCACATAAGCAAAAACCAAAAAATGATCTTGGATTGTTTTCAAAAAAATATAGTGGTATATATTTAATTTTTAACAATTTGGAATCTACCACACATTAGTATTGAAAAAAGATGTGGTTAGTATGGCTTGAAGTTCTTTTTTTCAATAAAAAAAGTGTCATTTTATTTTAAAACTCATATCAGATGGCCAAAACTGAAAAATGGAATTTAGAATACAATAAAACATTTGGAAAATGATCCATTATATATTTTTGAGGAGTTGGAATCTCTCTCACATCAATCCGACACATGATGTGGTATGAATGGTACAAGGTTTTTGTTTTCAATATTAGTGTCATTTTAGTTTAAAATTCACCTCACATATCCAAAAATAGGAAAATACGATCAGAGCATTTTTTAACATTCAAAAATAACCCATAATTCATTTTTCGGGTGTAGGAATTGACATCACATAAATATGACACCTCATATGGTGGGTATGTCTTGAATTATGTGTTTTCAGATTAAAAGTGTCATTTTAGTTTAAAACGCACTTCAAATATCCAAAACAAGGGGAAAAACATTTATTATCTTCAATCACTAGTAAAAAATACATAATATAATTTTTTTAGTAATCAGCCGCATGTCAATATGAAACTTGATGTGGTCGATATGACTCTACGTATGTGTTTTAAATATAAAAGATTCATTTTAGTTTAAAAGTCATACCACATGCTCAAAACCTTGATAATAGGCTTGGATTGTTTTCAAACCATAGTAAAACTATAAATAATCCTTTTTGACCAAATTGAATTGACCTCATGAAAATCAGAAACATGATGTGGTCGATATGACTTGAATTATTTATTTTAATATAAAATTTTTATTTTAGCTTAAAATGCATCATATTGCCAGAACTGAGAAAACAAGTTTAGATTATTTAAAAACATTATGAAAATGGTCCATAATTTATTTATTACTTATAAGAACCATCAACACATAAATCTGGCACCTGATGTGCTCAGTATGACTCTAAATTTGTGTTTTAAATACAAAAATGTCATTTTAGATTAAAACACATATCAAATTTCAAAAAATGAGCAAATGAGATCATATTGTATTCAGAATATGAAAAAAACATATAATTCATTTTTCAATGGTAGGAATTATTCTCACATTAATTAGACCCACAATTTGGTCAATATGAATCCAAGGGTATGTCTTCAAAAAAAAGTGTCATTTTAGTTTAAACCCAACATCAAATAGAAAAAAATGAAAAAATATTCTCTAATTATTTTCAAACATTATGATAATAATCCATAATTAATTTTTCACAAGTATGAATTGAAATCTCATATATCTAATGCATGATGTAGTAAATATGACTCAATGTTTGTGTCTTTCATATAATATTTCCATTTAGTTTAAAATTTACATTAAATAGGCAAAATTATGAATATTATCTCAAATATTTTAGAAACATTAAGAAAATGACACATATTTCTTTTTTCTCATGTAGAAATTTACCAAGAAGGTCAGATCCAAGCACGCTTAGACCACAAAATTTATTAATAAAAAGAAAAGAGCAGAGATAGAAGAGATGAGGATAGAGAGAGGTTACAAATCATAATAATTATATTCATCACACCCATACCTGGTCATGTCATCAGCATCAGCTGATTCCCATTCTGATAGAGTCTCATATTGTTTGAGTAGCTTCTTATGAACCTTCCTTTTTTTCCATTTTCTCCATAGATAACTTCGCAATATCCTTCTTCGTAGATGACCTAGTGGTCACAATCCTCGTAACTGCAGAGCAGTCTTTCCGTGGATTCCTTATAACTGGAGTAGTCCTGACACCCTCACTATCCCAGAATCTTATCCTTTCTCCTCGAACAATTCTACTGTATGAAACTATACTCATGTCTATTTCTCTTTTTTCGGCCTCATCCTGAGTGTCTCCCGACTTGCAGAGGATCAGTTCCCCAACTCTAGGAGTAGAGTCCTCCGCCCTTTCCTTTGTCGCATCCGAGATGTTCCCCCATTTATTAGAGGAAGAAGGTTCCATTCAGACAAGCTATTGTGTAAGAAAATTCACCATCAAGGCGGGAGCGGGACTTAGAATCTCAACAGTAGCAGGCTCATGAGCTCTAGGAGGATCAGAAGATCATGGTGGGGAAGCATCAATTATCACCTCCTTTCCATCCCTAGGATTAGGTAGATCATGAGGGTCTGAATCTGTATGAGGATCACTGTCCCGGGTGGCAAGCTCTACTGGGGGAGAATCATTCAAATTCACATTACGACGACAAATATTGGAGGGGTGCCCTCACATCCCACATTCCTTACATGTAATGTTTTTGCGGAAAAACTACAAATATTTCCCCACGGCCATGCATTTAGTGCAGAAAAAAGGATTGTTTTCATATTCAACACCAATAAGAATATGATTAGAGGGAATATGAAGTGTTACCGTGTCAATGATAGTGGATCAAAGATTGACTTCCACTAGAATTTGGAAAAAATTCCCATACATAACATCTGTCATCTCATTATCAAGATGGGTGGGTGTTACAGTCACCGTTCCAATATCATGCCAGATTTATGGATGCCAAATAACCCAATTTAGCCCCTGGAGACGCACCCATACCTCGGCGAATACATTTTCCGCATCGGAGATTTTAAAGTCTAGTGATCATTCATGTAGATAAACCCATCCTGGCTTAAAAAACATGGACCCAAAACTCCAAGCTTTATGCTTCACGTCATCCAATGGAAAAAAGCATTGAAATAATCCCCACCCAAGGGAGACACATTTCCAGTTATCAAAACCCCATAACAATGAAATTCTATGAAATATATCCTCACATTTCCAAGGAAGCGCACCTTTAGTAAGAACAATGTGAGCAATCAAAGATTTCTCACCTAATGCCAGTCTTTCAGCAATCACACTAGGATTGGCCTCAACATGGGCTAATGAGCACTTTTGTAGAATCCTACGAGGATCCTTATTCTTTTTCACAGCAACAAAGTCCTTCATAACATCCACAAAGGATCGCTGCCCATGCACGGTGGACAATCCCATGGGCTACTGCAAAAAAGAGGGAGTCCCCAAATTATCTTTTTCCATAAATATGGAAGGATTCACCCATTGTTTAGAGGGATTTCAGGTCATCCCTCTTGCAAAAAAACACTTCGCAGCAGCCCCAACCTGATGATATGACTCAAAGTGTTTGTTTTCAATACAAAAGTTCCATTTTGGTTTAAATCACGCATTAAGTAGGAAAAATGAGAAAACGATGTCGTATTGTTTTAAATTTTTTGGAAAATAGTCCATATTTAATTTTTGATATGTAATAATTGAGTGAACATTAATCTAACACATAATGGGACCAATATGACAGAAAGTGTGTTTTTAGAACATAATGGTGTAATTTTTGTTTAATACACTCTTCATTGGCAAAAACTGCTCAAATGAGCTCATATTATTTTCAAAATTTATTTAAATTATCCTTAATTTATTTGTAAAAGATAGATATTGAAAATACTTCAATCTGACACATAATTTTGTTGGTATGACTCGAAGTGCGTGCTTTCAATATATATGTTCCATTTTAGTTTAGAAGAAGCATCACATAGCCAAAACTGAGGATATGAGCTTAGAATGTTTTATCATCATTTTATATAATAGTATTTAATTAATTTCCCTATTATTTTTATTATATAATAATTTAGATAATAGTCAAAGAGATAATGCTTAAATATGAACAAGAAATGGTCTAACATTCGAAGGATTGTTCTCAAAAAGAAACTCATCTTTAATTGTCTCTCATCTGTAGTAATTTATATATCAACAATTATAAGATCCAATTCAAGACTACCTGATTTTTGGAAAAATAATAAATGTTTTTTACTTGTAAGAATCAACCACAACTCAATATAATAGATGGTGTGCCTATTATAACTCAAATTATATGTTTTTATTAAAAAATTGGTTCCTTTTTAATTTTTTTTGTTATAGTATTACTATCACAAGAATTATTTTCTTATAAAGGTCCATGCTTTTTCTCAAGCTAGGGTGGTTTATTTAAAAATAAAATTTCTATGGTTTGATTGCCAAAGATATAGGAATATTGATGTTTTTTCGTGTATGTGTTAATTTTTACTTACCCATGATATACTTTATGTGATTATTGATTGATATATCCCATGTTTATCCTTAATAAGAATAAGAGATCACCTGTAAAATCCCAGATAAATAGAGAAATGTGACTTTTACATTTATTTAATATTTTTTGAATTAAATATTAATTTTACTTTAAAGGGGTTGCTGTGTTCGATAGCGTACCAGATACGCATCAACGAGTTTCTTTAAAATCTTATGGTGCATACTAATAATATAATATAATTATTTTTAAATGGTAGTTAACTTTTAGATGTTGTATTGGTTGGAATGAACAAAACTAACTACAATATGATTATACAAGTTTGTTAAATCTATTTACTTTATCCAATAAAAGTTAGAGGCTTAAAATTCGAATGAATCCAATTTTAAGCATAATTTACTTTAAAAGGCCGATTTACCACCTTTTAATAGAGAACCTTCTTTACATATAGTTTTAGTCAATTTAATAGATTATATTTTACAAAATAAAATCCTTCTTTAAAATGGGGACATCAAAATTTACTTTGTGTAAATTTTGGGAATTTTTCCGACAAAGTTAATGTTTTAATGAATTGTGAAAAATATTGTATTTTAATTCAAAACTTCCTTTTAATATAATTTATTTATATGTTTATATTATATTATTAATTGGTTTTAAAGTTAAATTAGAATATATTTTTACCATTTAATCCAATTTTGGTTATTTTAAATAATTTTACTTTGGAATTGGACATAAACAAGTGTCAATCTTTTTATAGTTATTTTTTCATAAAAACACACTATTTGTTTTAACAATGAGAATTAATTTTAAATTAATTAATGCAACTTATATGTTTTTAATTTAGTAAAATAGACAACATTTTTGATTTTTTAATATCAAATATATCTTCGGCTGAATTTTTTGTAGTTTTCTGAACATCAATTTTTGATGAATAGTAAAACTACTTAGTAAAAGTTAAAAAACTGGATTTTTCATTTAAATGATATTTTACCGCTTCTTAGGATTTAATTTTAAAAATACGACAGACATGGTTGTTATTAGTAAGTAAAATTTGATCCAATATGATGAAAATTAGTTTTAGTGAATAGTAACTTTTCACTTTTATTTACCGCAGTTGAAGGTAAATAGGGTAATTAAAGATAAAAAGAATATTATAATAATTAAAAATTACCTTAACACTTGACATAAACTTATTTGTAGAGTTTTTTCAGTCCATGGTAATACTTTGGTCGATTTTGGGACCCCCTAAAGCCACTTATGAATGATAATGACACTTTATTTTAATTAACTTAATGTAACGGCAAAAATGACATAAACATATATCTCATTGTAAATTAATTTTTACATTGTGTTATATATGTTATCTTTTTGACTATAAATATTCATTGGAAATTAAAAAATATTTCCTACATCATATATTTTTTTATAATTTTTAATCTTCAAATAAATAAAATTATTTATGACATAATAACGATGTAGTGTTTATCCCATTAATACATCATTTAGGTAAATAAGATTATAAATATAAAAATAACATCAAAACCCTATCCAATTATTATTGGATGAATTTATTTCGACCATGATTCATCTGATTTTCCACCTTAATGAGTTTTGGTCCTTTAGAAACTGAATATCATTATATAATAAAATAATATTATGACACTTTCCTAAAGAGCCTCTCCTCCGCCTTATAAAAATCCCTCACTTATAACCAATTTCTCACACCTATCAAGCCTTTTCTCTCATCCAAACTCTACCCAATTATGCTCCCTACATCTATCTTTTCCCTTTATAATCCTTACCTTAGGCAGAAGACACTTTAATAAGTCTTTTTGGTTCATACCAACGGAAGTTACCCAAATTAAATGTAACCATTTCTCTTTAATTCTTGTCTTTTATTTTACTTTTCCAACCCATAAAATGTCTTTATTACTTTATTTTATAACAAAAATAGTATCTTCAATATACTATGATGTTTTTATGAGAAGTATTCTAACTACACTTACACACACCTCCATCTAATGGGTGAAGAATATACTGTTTCTGTGGATGGAAAACTAACGCCTCACGAAACGATGATTGTTCAAATATCTCATACCACATCTCATTGAATCCATTATGATGGAAATGTGTTTATATATTGTATATATTATGTTTATGTTTTCTATATGATTTTGTATTTTCCTATTATAGAATACCTTTATGGTTTCCAATATGGGTAAATGCAATAATTTTATTTGAGGAAGTGCGGACTACCGCCCCCTCAAAAGAATATGACTCATTATTTCCATATGTGGGACATATAATGGATGGATTTAATGTTATTATATATAATATTATACTATAATTATAACATACCTATGTATAATTATCTTTTAATTCCACTAAAATAAGAAATATAAATGAAAGTAGTGTTCATGCGTACGTACGACTTACTATCTCCATGAAAGGTGAATTTCATTTCTTTTCTCCAAATGATATGTACTATTATAAATACATATATATACTGGATATATATGATATATATGATATCTAAATAATTAATATCATTCTGGATATAATAGACTATTGACCACATGGACAACTAGTAAATATAAGGAGTTCATTTTTGACTCAAGTACCAAATATTGAAAAAACGAACGTTATTAACATAAATGATTTCATAATGTTTATAACATGGTAATAAGTGATATAAAAGAGATAATAAACTTGAAAACTGTTTTTATGCAATTATAAATTAACTTTTGTTTATTATTCATTAGATAAACAAACTATTGATTCAAGTCAGACACGAGGTACGAGACTTCATCTCAACCTCCTTTCATTGAGGCATATTTTATTCTAATATCTGAATTTATTTTATATGTTGTATAAAAACCATTGAATTTTCATTTCATTTAATGGGAATATTATTCTACAATGTATTTTACTAAATGAAAAAAAGATTGTTGCTTTTTAATGTAAATGGTGACAATGACCTTTCTGCTGTCGCGAGTATTATTTGATCTTTGGATTCCATAATAAGCCATAATGTTTTTAAAAAGGAAAATAAATACCATATACTATTTAACATATTTTTTTTGAAAAAGGTTTTGATAATGATTTTTATTCGTTAATATATTGAAATGTTATATTGTTTTTACAATGTGGGAATTTTAGCTTTCCTTTATTCTTATGTTATGTGTTATGATCATGTAATGGTTCATGGGAATCATTTACGTATATGGGTGGTTCCCTGGTAAACCTAGGGTGGGTGAGCCCAAGATAGCTCTCCAATTCATTGGGTAACATTACGGAGGTAAACATGAATGATTATCCTAAGAGATTTTGGGAATATAGTGTGATGCGTATTCCAAAGTAACTTGCTATGTAGATGTGATAGCTACAATGTAAGTATGTTTTGGATACCACAAGTTACCTTTATGATTGATAATTTCTATGTTTTATTCATAAATCATATGATTTTATGAGGTATGTAAAAGAGTTTATGTTTTGTATGTATTTATGAACTAATGTTTTCTTTCTTTGTTTTATAACCCTTAATGAGATTTTTATTTTCATCCCAAGTTTTGAAATGTTTTCACAGGAATTAAAGATGAATAGGGTCAAGGATGGGATCAAGGAAAAGAAATGCTGTCTAAAACATGGAACTAGACATTACTCTTTTTTTCAAGAGTTTTTATTTAATGAAAAAAATGAAACTGAGTAGAAGTGTCTACATTGTAATCTTTTGAGATGTAATTGTTATGTCCAAATTTTCTAAAACTCTAAACTTGAAAATATCTTCAATGTGAATTATTCATTTAATTCAATATTATGTAATGTTTAAGGTCGGGTCTTTATGGTTGGTATCATATGTAGGTTTTTATAACATTAAGAGTTAGATTATTGTTAAATTATTATCTATAAAGTAATTTATGTTAATATTGAAATCATATAGAATTTATAGATTACCATGTTTCTTCACCTAAGATATTTATGTGTTCAAAATGGTTTTCATAGAGGAAACAGGGCATTTATTTTGGGACAAAATCATGAGGAAGACAACCTTCCAAATCAGCAACCTGAGATGGTCAGAATCGACACTTAATAGTTTGTTGTTGTGATGGCACGATTGAATCAAGCTATTAATGTTGGTGGTATCCATGCACGAGATCAGTCAAATCAACCATAGAAAAACATGTCAGTAGTGGAGCATTTCATGAGGAAGCATCCCCCATCATTCCAAGGATCATCAGACCATCTGCTAGTAAAAGGGTGGATTAAATCACTGGAGAAAATGTTTGATGTCATTGGGTGTTTAGGACATCAAAAGGCTAGTCTTGTTGTTTAATATTTTGAAGGTGAAGCTGATCAGTGGTGGTCAATAGTGAGAAATATTTGGGATAGTGAGGATATTAATGCTCTTGATTGGGATTAATTCAAAGGTATGTTTCTTGAGAAGTATTTTAATAAGGTGGTTTGTCTTAGGATTGATAAAAAATACCTGCAATTGAGGCAGGAGGATGACTCAGTGGCTATTTATGAAACAAAATTTACTCGATTGGTAATGTGTTCTCCAAATTTCAAATGAGATATTGATTATGAAATCAACCATTTTATCTCAAGATTAAATCCAAAGTAGTTAAGAGTTTTAGCCTCTCATGAGATCAAAAATTATGAAAAACATGTTTGTTTTTCGGAGAATTTTGAAATGAATTTTGCCGATGATTAGATGTTCTTTGAAAAACAACTAAATAATAGGTTGAGGTGGCAGACAAAAGGGAATAACTCTTCAAAAAAGTTTGATGGTAAGAAACTTAAGTTTGCAGTTTGTAAAAATTGTTGTAAAAATCATCATGGGGAATGTATTTTGATTTCTAGTAAGTGCTACCGATGTGGTATAATGGGATATAAGACTCGTAATTGCACTCAAAAATATCACGTTAATGGTAAGACAAAATCTGATTTACAGTCAGTAAAAATTTTTAAGTGCATTGAAATGGGTCATTATGAAAATGAGTGTCCAAAAACGAACTCAACTGAGGGAAATCATTTAGACATCAAGCAAAAGGGGTGGTGAATTTCTTCAAAACTAGTTCAGCAGATGTTGGTCCATCAAATAATATAGTTATAGATACAATTTTTGTTTGTTCAGATTATGCCAATGTGTTGTTTGATTCAAGGTCTACAAACTCATTGATTTCAGTGAATGTTTCTAGTAAATTGGGAAATCCATCTCATGATATGAATATATAACTTATGGTAAAAACACCTGGAGGAAATGTTGAGACAAAAATAAAAAATAAGAACATTCATGTCTTTGTGTGCGAAATGAATCTACATGAAATCCTTATTTGTTTGCCTCTAGTAGAGTTTGATGTTATTTTGGGCATGGATTGGCTTTCTGTTTATCATGTTAAGATTGAATGCAGAGCTAAAGAGTTTTCTTTTCAGAAATATTTTGAGTTTGTGTATAATAATGAACCCTTGATTTTGATAACATATCAGGAAGCTGAGAAACTAGTAAAAGATGGAAATGAATGTTACCTTGAACATATTGTTGAAAACAAAGGAACTATTCAGATTAATTATCTTCCAGGGGTAAACAAGTACCTTGATGTTTTTTAGGATGAGTTTCTTGGTATTATACCTTATTGGGAATTTGAATTTACTCTTGACTTAGTTCCTGATGCTAAGATAATTTCAAAAAACCCTTATCGAATGTCTCAAATTTATCATTTAAAGTTAAAGAAGTAATTGCATGAGTTATTAGATAAAGGTTTCATTCGACCTAGAACATCAGCTAGGGGTGATCCTATCTTATTTTTTAAATATAAAGATAGTTCAATGAGACTTTGAATGATTATAGAGTATTGAATAACATAACTATTCAGAACAAGTATCATTTTCCTCATTTCGATGATTTTTTTGATCATATCTAGGGAGCTCAGTATTTTTTTATGATTAACTTGAGATCGTGGTACCATCAGTTGAAAGTAAATGAAGAAGTCATTCTTAAGACCGCATTTCATACTAGATATAGTGATTATGAATTTTTAGTTATGCCTTTTTGTCTAACCAATGAACCTACTGTATTCTTGGATCTTATGAATAGAATTTTACCTGTGTTCTTGGATAATTTTGTGTTTGTGTTCATTGAGGATATTTTGGTTTATTCTAAAAGTGAATTGGAATATGAAAGTCATTTAACGGTTGTCTTGCAAACCATAATAAAAAAGAAACTATTTGGGAAATTCAGCAAGTGTGATTTTTGGTTGCAACAAATTTATTTCCGTGGTCACATTATTTCAAAAAAATATCATAAAATTCGATCTTTCAAAAACAAATTTTGTTGAATAATGGCCAAGACCCACAAATATAACCGAGATTCGTAGTTTTCTTGGTTTGGAAGGTTATTACAAGAGGTTTGTTGAAAATTTTGCACAGTTGTCTTGTCTAATGAATAATTTTACTCTAAAAGGTGTTAAGTTCATCTGGAAAAAAGAATGTGATGATTGTTTTCATGAATTGAAAATAATATTGGTGAATGCTCTAGTTTTGGCATTGCCTTCCAGAAATGGTGAGTTTTTTGTCTACAATGATGCTTAATTGAAAGGACTAGGTTGTGTCCTTATGCTGAATGATCATGTAATTTCTTATGCTTTACTCCATTTGAAACCACATGAGTTAAATTACCCTACACATGATTTGGAATTAGCTATTGGTGTTTTTCCTTTAAAATTTTGGAGGCACGATTTTTATGGAATAAAATGTGAAATATATACTAACCAAAAAAGATTAAAGTATATATTCAATTGGAAATAATTGAACATGAGAGAGAGGATATGGCTGGAATTAGTCAAGTATTATGATTGCACGATCCACTACCATTCGGGAGAATAAAATAATGTGGCTGATGCTTTGAGTAGAAAAAGTAATTATTCTTTAACCATGATACATTTGGAAAAAGATCCTTTGGTTTTTCATTTGATAAAATTTGGCCTATAAGTTGTTGGTGTAGAAAATTCTTCTATTTGGTATGATTTGTTAGTGAAATCATCTCTATGAGACAGAATTATGAAAGCACAGAAGGAAGACAGTGATTTGTACAAAAAGTCAAAGTTGGTTTAGAATGGTATGTTGCCTGATTTTAATGTTGATAATGATTGTGTTTTGAGGTTTCGGAAAATATTATGTGTGCCTTGTGATTTATAGTTGAAAAATGAGTTGTTATGTAAATCTAATAGTTCCCTGTTTCAATTCATCCTGGAAGTACTAAGATATACCGAGATCTTCGAGTGTATTACTAGTGGGGAAGAATTAAAAGAGATATTGCTGACTTTACTGTAAAGTGTTTGACTTGTCAGCAGGTTAAAGCATAGTTGTAGTTACTGAAAGGAATGCTTCAGTATTTACCAGTGCCATAGTGGAAATGGTAAAATATATACATGGTATTCATTGTGGGATCACCAAATACATCATGATGTAATAATTAAATCTGGGTTTTCCTTAATCGATTGACTAAATCTGCTCATATCCTTCTTATTTGAGATACATTGTCTCAAGATAAACTTTCTCGGTTGTACGTTAAAGAGATAGTCAGGTTGTATGGAGTTACCCTTTCCAATGTATCTGATCATGATCCTAGGTTTACTTTTAACTTTTGGAAAGTCCATCAGATGTCGTTGGGTACTGAATTAAATTTTAGTACAGCTTTTCATCCTCAATTTGATGGGCAGTTAGAACTAAAAATTCAGGCCTTGGAGGATATTCTACGTGCATGTTCACTGGATTACCAAGAAATTTTGGACTAACATATTTCTTTGGTTGAATGTTCATATAATAACAATTTTCATTCTAGTATACAGATGGCTCCATTTGAGTCATTATATAGAATGAGTTGTCGAACTCTATCTTTTTGGGATGAAGTTGGTGAAAGGAAACTGATGGGACCAGAATTGGTATAAGAGATGGCAGAGAAAGTTCAATTGATTCAGAATCACATGAGAACAGCTCAGAGTAGGAAGAAAAGTTATGCGAATAATTGGGGGAAGGATCATTCTTTTTAGGTAGGTGATCATGTCTTTCTCAAAGCTTCTCCATGGAAAAGTTTGATGTGTTTTGGTAAGAAGGGAAAATTGAGTCTGAGGTTCATTGGACCTTATGAAATCATGGAGAAAACTGGACCAATTTCATATAGTGTGGCTTAACTGCCATGTTTATCCCAGGTACACAATATTTTTCATTCTTCAAAGTTGAGAAAGTATATATCTGATCTATCTCATGTTTTGAGTCTAGAGGTGGTTCATTTGGAAAATAATATATCTTATGAGGAACAACCAGTACAGATTCTTGACCGTAGAGAGCAAGTGTTGCAGAATAAGGAAATGCACCAGTGTAACAACCCGAATCCAGAGCCACTCAACTGGTGCCCCGTACCCAATTTGACACATGACATCAAGTGTGTTTCCCCAAACTCCAGAGGCTACGGACTATCAGCGAGGGCCTTGGTGAGTCATTAGGGAAACTATGCCCTCATTTGGTATGGTATACAATGAAAAGGAAACAACAGTCAATAACGGAAGTAGTAAACATCATACAACAACTGAAACTAAATAGTGGAAGAAATGTGTTATATAATAATTATTAAAATGATGCAGTAGGTATAAGTATCTAAGGAAATCCTAAAACACAACAATGTGATTAAATACAACTATGAACAAAGTACTAAAAGTAAACAGTAACTCCAGCTGCATCGCAAGCCTAGGCTCGGTCCTATACTCTCCAGCTCAAACCATTAATCATGTACCTAAAGTAGAAGGGCCACAATCCCTATCCACACCTACATCCATGTAACCTATTGGGGCCAAAAAATAGGACCCAAACAAGGTGTGAGACTAATCCCAGTAGGCAATGACCACAAGATCTGTGCGATACTGTCAATGAGCAATTTGGAAAAAGTAAATGAAATAAATGCAGCAGAGAAACAGGATTACACTATGTAAACAATCCTACAAATCTCAATTAAAATTTATTTAGAAATTTAATTCAGTCATTTAATTATCACCCATGAAATCTAGCAACAGCTCTATATTCCCAAATCAAGGTAGGTAACACAACATGTATCTCAGCAGACTACCTAAACTACAAGAAGTACAAAACACAAGCTTGTTCTTTGGCTTGGTGGACTCATCAAAACCAACCAAAAAATAATCAAACTAATGCTCTCGGTGGCTCAAACTGGAAGACCCCTATAGTCAAGTATTCATACAAAGGAATATACACTCTAGGAAGAACTCACCGTCAATTCCCCTGTGGTCTTGCAATGATAGGTATAGAATCTCTAAGGAAGAACTTATGTCTAATTCCCCTTATAGTCTTGATACGTAACTAAGGACACTCTGAGGAAGTTCAAAGTCCAATTCCTATAGGTCCTATGAACAATACTAATTTATAACAGACTCTCTAGGGAGTCCCTTAATCGTCAATTCCCTCTTTAGTCTACCGCACTAGGTTCACACAACCCTGAGCAGTCTAGTCGTGCATAATCGACTGTTAGCAGCCCTAATTATGTTCAACAAGTACTTGGATAATAGCTATAATGGATCAAAAATCATATAAATAGTAGGCAATACATTCAATCAATTTTCTTTAGGCAGGCAATCAATGCAACAAGGTATGCCTCACTGGAAACTTAAGAAAAATGACGGAAAACAGCCAAAACAAGGGAAGAACCCATGGGGTGATCCTCAAACATGCTAACAAGTAATCATTAATCATATAATAATGTCTTGAATACAAGAAATTTAAGGCAGACAAAAATACAGGTTCAAACACCATAACCCGAGATACCCGATACATGGGAATCCAATACTTTTTTCACAAAAACTCAAAGACATTCAAAGTAGGGCAAAAAACCTCCTACCACGAGCCTAGGAGATCGATATACTCGAACCTCGGCCTGTGAATCGGCATATAACAGAGAAGATCTATAAAAACGTCTAAAACTTTCAACCATAGATTACTCTTATAAGAGAAAGAATCAGGAAACGTGGCCAAGGAAGAACCAAGAACTCACCGCTGCGATTAAATTACAACTGATGGTGTTTGATTCGGATAACCGTTGAGGGATCAGTAGCTCGAAAATGATTCGTCATACTCAGACTCTCTAGATGTAATTAGGCAACGAAGAAGTTGTAAATAGGGATTAGACGTGACCCTGGTCCGTTTAATGTAATAAAAAGAAAAGTACACGACGCCTACTTCATGAGTACATGGCGTGTACTCAACATTTTCATAAACCGCATTAATTGGTCCCCACATAAGTCCTACACACTGTGTGTGGGGCCCAGACAAGGCCATCACATGGCCTTGTGTGGGATCAAATTACACGGAGTGTACTTATAAAGTACACGACATGTACTTAGAAAATTTCCAGATTTTCTACATTTCCTCAAAAACGACAAGAAAAGGAAAAACATACCTGAAACAAAGATCTGGGTTCCTAAAAACTTCCCACCTTAAAGAAATTCATCCCTGAATTTCCCTAACCAGGTGGCGATGAAGAAACCTCAAACAACTATAGCCACTATGATCGCATATTGGCCTCCCTCTCCTCAGTCTCGTCCTGCACACAGTCATGCTACCATAGCACCCGTACCAGAGGAACAGATCAGTCACAGATTACCTTTACACTATGATCAACAATCCTGATAGGATTCTCCTAATATGATGCATCCTTCTCCAGCTCAACGTCCTCGGGTTGAAAGACATTAGACGAGTCTATGAAATATCATCAAAGTTGAGAAACATGGAAGACATCATGAAATTCCTGGTACCTCTGAGGTAACTGAAACCTATAAGCAACTAGCCCGACTCTCTCCAGAACCTCAAATGACCCGAAGTATCTCGTTGAAAGAATACCCTCTCTTCTGATCCTCTTATGTCCCAACCTCAGGGTAACACGTAGAAAAACCTGATCTCTAACCTTGAACTCCAATGGTCGTCTCCACTTATCAACATAATATTTCTATCGAAACTGTGCAGTAGCCATCCTTTTCCAAATCAACTCCACCTATTATGTGGTCTCCTGAACAAGACGAGGTCCTAGCATAGCTGTCTCTCCTGCCTCCATCCAACACAAGGGTGATTGGCACGGCCTACCATACAAAGCCTCTTAAGGAACAATCGAAATAGTTTCATGAAAACTATTATTGTAGGAGAACTCTAATAGAGGTATATATTTCTCCCAAAAACCTCTAAAATCAAGGACTCATGCTCGTAGCATGTCCTCTAGCACCTGTATCGTGAACTCTAACTGGCCATCTGTCTGAGGATGGTAAGCTGTACTCAGAAGTACCTTTGTACCCAAAGCCCTCTATAGTCCTGTCCAGAAATGCGAAGTAAAACAGGCATCCCTATCTGGAAAGATAGTACTTGGATCCCCATGCAAGTGTACAATATCAAAGATGTACAACCGTCCAAGATCAACGACACTAAAGGTCTCCTTGATCGGAAAGAAGTGAGAAACATTTTTGATCCTGTCAATGACAACCCATACCGTGTCATTCCCTCGATGTGATCTTGGTACCCATGTCACGAAGTCCATCGCAACATCATTCCACTTCCACTCAGGAATGGCTTGCGACTGTAAAAGCCCTACTGGTCGCTGGTGCTCTACATTCACCTGCTGACTAGTGGAACATCTCATGAAAAAACCAGCAACAACTCTCCTCATACCTGACCACCAATACGGGTGGTGCAGATCACGATACATCTTGGTGAAACCAGGATGAACTGCCCAAACTGAATAATGAAAGTCTCACATCATCTCCTCACATATATCTTTTGGCACGCAAACGCGTACCTGGAACACAAGATCTCATCCTCGCCTACAGTCCATCTGGGAAGAGGTTCCTCTCCTGACAGGATTTCCCGTAGGACCAGGCCATCGGAATCTGATAGCTGCCTCATTCAAACTTGGTGAAGAAGGGTAGAGGTAACAACAATAGAAGAAAGAAATGTCGGACCCTGTCTGTCGTGCACCTCCAGATACATTTCATAGAACAGAGCCAAAAGTAACCACTCACTACTATATTCCTGAACTGCCTATATTTGTGTCCTCCTGCTCAGGGCATCTTCCATGACATTGCTTTTACCAGGCATATAAGTAAGCTTGAAATCGAAAGACTATAGGTACTCAAACCACCTCTGCTATCTCAGATTCAATTCACACTGTGTGAACATATACTTCAGGATCTGGTGGCCATTGTATAGCACAAAAAGCTCTCCCAGAAGATAATGTCTCCAACAATGAAAAGTACGAACAATTGTATCCAACTCCATGTCATGCGTAGGATAGTTCCTCTCATGAGGCCTCAACAGCCGAGATCCATATGCAACAACAGGATCCTCCTGCATAATCACTGCTACAATCCTGATGTCAGATGCATCACAGAAGACTGTATAACTCTTTCCTATCTCTGAAAAAACATAAATCGGTGCTAAAGTCAATCCCCCTTCAGCTCTTGAATGGTTTAATCGCAGGCTTCTAACCAAACATACTTCACCCCTTTCTAGTCAAGCTCTCTACGGTGCTTCTATGCATGAGAAGTCCTGTATAAACTGCATGTATTAACCAGCCATACCTAAGAAACTTTGCACCTCGAAGACATTCTTCGGATGTTCCTATGTAACTATTGCTCTCACCTTCTCTAGGTCTACTGATACTTCTGTCTCCAAGATGAAATGACCCAGGAAGTGAATCTTATCCATCCAAACGTTTCACTTTGAGAGCTTATCATATAACTGATGCTCCCTCTGTATACTCAGAACGATCTCAAGATGGGTAGTATGGTCGTGTCGAGTGTGAGAGTACACCAAGATTCCATCCACGAAAACCACTATGAAAGAATACAAGTAGGGATGTAAAACTCTGTTCATCAGTGCCATGAAAACTGCGGGCGCGTTCGTGAGACCGAACGGCATAACCAAATACACAAACAGACCATACCTACTATGGAAGGCTGTAAGAGGTATATCAGATGGACTGACATGTAACTGATAGAAGCCAGATCTCAAGTCGATCTTCGAGAACACTCCGGCTCCTCAAAGCTGGTCAAAGAGATCATCTATCCGTGGCAATGGGTATCAGTTCTTAACCATCAACTGATTTAGCTTCCGATAATCCACAAAAGCCTATGGGTGTCATATGCCTTCTTCGCAAACAGGATAGGCGAACCCCATGGAGAAGTACTGGGTCGGATGAAACCCATTTCCTGCAACTCCTCCAACAGCTTCTTGAGCTTCTGAAACTCAAGTGTAGACATCCTATAAGGAGTAATGGACACTAGTTCCGCTCTTGGAACAAGCTCGAAAAAAAAGTCTACCTCTCGCTCCAGAGGCAAACCTGAAATGTCTTCTGAAAAGACATCTCGAAAGCGATTAACGTCTGGAGGAAAATCTATCTAAGAAGTCCTGTGGTAATCCATATATAAGCTAGAAATCTGGGTCGTAACACCACCCAACCTATGATGCTCCGGTCCTGCTCTGCTCACCTAGACATCCCATTCTTCCTTGTGATGAAAAGATCCACCCTCCAGTGATGTAAAACTCACCCTAAGGCAACAGAAATAGACAAAGTCCTGGAAGGGAACTAACCAGCCCATCCTGATAATGAAATCATAGCCTTTCATTTCCAAAACATAGAGACTCCATGAAAAACAACACCCACCATCCTCAAGGGGCAGTCTATGAACTAAATCATGCTAGAAAATCTAATTCCCAAGGGAGTTTTTAGCGTCATCATATCCTCAAAAGTATAAACAGTAAGTCTAAGTATTTCCACATTATGCAAGAAATAAAGCTTTGAGAAGCTCCTGTGTCGAAAAGTGAAAAGGATAAAACTGAGGCTACTAAAATCATACCTCGAACTATGGAAGGTCCAAGATCGTGCTTTTGATAAATCTCCTCTACTGCAAAAGACTGGCCTGCACCGTGGCCCTATGTAGCAGCCTGAGATCCCTGAGATGAGCCTCCCTGATCATGACCACTATTTCCATGGCCTCTACCCTGGCCTGAATGACTTGAAGAACTCTTGCCCCTAGTATGCAGTGTAACTGGTAATCCTGCTCCTGTAGGTGGAGTCGAAACTGATCTTCTTTCACTAGATTCTGAAAGAATAACCATGAAGAAACGATGCAGATGACCCATCATGCCGCATGATCGGCACTCCATTGGGTCTTTTTGGAATTGAGGCTTCATATTCCCATTTTTCCCACACTGATAGAACACCACTAGGTTTCCAGAAAGAATATCTCATCTACTAGATGGAATTACTCGCTTCCTCATGTCACCTCATATAATCTCTCAGTGGAGCTTCTTGCCGTCTAACAGAAAAGATTCAGCCCTGGAAGCTGAACCTCTTGGGTCCATAGATCCAGTCTCCCTCAGGTTTCTCTACGTGATAAGTGCATGGTTGACTATTAGAGTAATAGAAGTCAACTGGAAGATGTTCACCTACGATATGATGTCCGGTTGGAGGCCTTCCTCAAACTTTCTCATTAAAAACAGCTCTCCATTCCACAGAACGGGAGTGAAACACCGTAACTCTGTGAATCAAGTGTAATAATCCCTAACTATGAGAGTACCCTACTGCATGTTCATGAACACTCTGGCTCTATTATACCTCAGCGTCGCTGGGTATAATTATTCATAAAAGGTATGCTGGAACTTGTCCCAAGCCATAGCATGTTGGCGCCCTGCCTGTGAAACCACATCCCACCATCTTTTGGCGGAATCTCTTAGTATATAAGTCATGAGCTTCATTCTCATATCCAGAGGGGTCTCTGGGTGTCTGAAGATGAATAGTATGGCTTCTATCCATGACACCACAATAGGTGGTCCTCCTCCCCTATGAATGTGGGAGGATGCTGCTGCTGAAAAACCCACGTCAGCTCTGCCATAGATGGGGTAGGTTGTTGAGCTCCCTAGAAGGTCTGCATAAATCTCATTAAACCCTCTCTGAACTGATTGTTGGCACCAGTTTCTAGAATCACTGCAGGTGTCATGTCCGGAACGATAGGTGGAACTACGGGTAGTCCCTGGTCTGTCGTGTCAGGTGTATGGTCCCTGCATGGTTCCTACCGTGAAATGGGAGGAGGTCTTGGTGCCATAGCTCTATAAAGTCAAAAGATCACCTTCTTTAACCACAAAAACAGTTGCAACATAAGATAGTAAAACATAATAGGAGGAAAAAACTTTAAAATTCTGGAAAAAAACATGACTACATGGTGTGTTAGTAACACTACACGACGTGTTTTCCGGAAATTTTACACTGGGCATTTACCTTGGTAATACATGGCTGTGTAAACCACCCTGCTACACGGCGTGTTCTCAAACTATACGGCATGTAATAAACATTTTTCTCCCTACTCAATCACTCCTACATGTCTAGGAACACAGTCTGTCCTATCAGGAAACTACACTGTGTGTTTTTCCACTACACGACGTGCCCTTAAGATTTTTCCCCTGTCTGTGTCGCTAGTCACACAGACTGGTACACGAACCACCACTACATGGTGTGTCACCATAGTACATGGTGTTTTCCCTATATATTTTCCCAACCCATGTATTCAACTACACGGCGTGGTCACAAAGCTCCCCAATGACAAAACTACACAGCATGTTTAAAAGAGACATGGCGTGTAGTAGGCATGCCTTACCCGACCTGTGTTGGTCGTGACATGTCTAGATACCCAAGTCATAATACATGGCATGTAAACAAGTACAAGGTGTGTTCCTACAAAAAAATTAACTACCCCATGTCCCTATCCACAAAGTCAGTAACACGACTAAAAAATACATGATGTGTATTCATGATGTACACGCTGTGTATTCTGGGTTTTTTCTGGACAGTAGCCTCAGAACTGCACTGGAGTCCAGAAAACATAGAAAACAAGCATTAAGGTGCCATATTCCGATCCGTGGGGGCCCATACTCCCTGCGAATAATTTCTTGGGATCATAACAATGCATATAATAAGTAAACAGTATAAAAAACTCATGACCCACCAAATTCTGATCCTCGAGGGCCTATAACACCTCTATGACCAATGTTTGGAATCCATGATAAGGTATCTCTAAATAATGATACCCTATCAACATAGATGGTATTCTATCATAGCATCCATCAAAACATCATGCACCGTCTATCAAAAATTCTATCACAACAGCATGAAAATTCTAATGCAACCTAGATGGCATGAAAAAATGCATGAAAAGTGATTTTTTAACAAATTCCTATATGATGCATAAGATGGAATACCCTCATCTCCTCGAGTTTCAACAAAATAGAACCACAATCATATAAATAGTAAAAACACAAAAATAGTGCACCACCCAATGGTGAAATCAAGTAAACTGTAACATTTGAAAAATGTGAAAATTGCAACACTCGAGGTAATCTAGATTTTTTCCTGTACACGGGTTCAAGAACTCTCAGGCACAACTATTTACCATTTACCTATTTCGTCATATCCTTGTCTTATGTCACAAAACAGTAAGTCAATAGAAAAGGAAAAACCTCCCTTTGATACTACTTTACGACGACCCGAATCCGGATCCACTCAACTGGTGCCCCGTACCTAGTTCACCACATGGCCTCAAGTGTGTTTCCCAAAACTCCAGAGGCTTCTGACTAGCAGCGAGGGCCTTGGTCAGTCATTGGGGAAACAATGCCCTCATTTGGTAAGGTATACAATGAAAATGAAATAACATTCAATAGAGGAAGCAGTAAACAACATACAATTACTAAATCTAAATAGTGGAAGCAATGAAAAATATAATAATGATAAAAATGATGCAGTAGGTACAGGTATCTAAGGATAGTAGCAAACACAACAACATGCTGAAATACAACTTAGAACAAAGTACAAAAAGTAAACAGAAAATCCACCAGCATCGCAAGCCTAGGCTCGGTCCTATACTCTCCAACTCCAACCAGAAATCATGTACCTGAAGTATAAGGGCCACAATCCCTATCCACACCTGCAACCATATAACCTGTTTGGGCTGAAAAGAAGGACCCAAATAGTGTGTGAGACTAATCCCAGTAGGAAATCACTACATGATCTGTGCCCTACTATTAGTGAGCAATTTGGAAAACGTAAATGAAATAAATGCTGCAGAGAAACAGTAGTACACTAAGTAAACAATCCTACAAATCTCCATTTAAATTTATTTAGCAATTTAATTAAGTCATTTAATTATCACCCAAGGAATCTAGCAACAGCTCTATATTCCCCAAGCATAGATAGTAACACAACATGTATCTCAGCAGACTACCTAAACTACAAACAGTACAAAACACAATCTTGTTCTTTTTCTTGGTGGACTCATCTAAACCAACCAAAAAATAATCACATGGACTCTCTGGATGGATCGTACTGGTAGACCCCTATAGTAAAGTATTCATACAATGGCACAGACACTCTGGAAAGCACTCACTTTCAATTCCCCTGTGGTCTTGCAACGATATTTATAGACTCTCTAAGGAAGAACTTACGTCTAATTTCCCCTATAGTATCGATACATAAATGACACATTGAGGAATTCCAAAGTCCATGTAACACCCCGAGATTTTATGATAAGTATTCTTTTTAATTTATTTGATGTCATGTGTTTTATGATACACCATGATTATCTTGTGCTATACACAACACCGTATTAGCTTGCAGTATACGCAACACAATTGCTGGATCGTGTTACACACAATTTCATTTTCATTTGATAGAATTTATTCTTCGCAACATTGAGTGTATATATATATATATATATTCAATATATAAATGAAATATGGTTGGATTTTGTTATGCGCAACAAAAATGGATTCTTTCACTACATGTAACCCAGACTTGGCTTTCATTACACGCAATCGCGACCTTCCTCGATAGCGTGGGTTGTACGCAATACCGGGTTTCACTAAACAACGATATATGGTTATAATATTATCACGAACTAGCCGTTATGAATATAATTATCCACATTATGAATTTTATAACATTATTATTAATCTTATAAATTTTCTAAAACATTTTATGTGAACAAAATAAATTTTTCGGGTAAAATAAGTATTTTTCAAAAAATACAGTTTTGCCGCCTTTTGATGGCGCACCAACATTAAATCTATTTCTGGACATGTTTATAAGTTCAATTTTACAAAATAAAAATAATATTTAGAATAAGGATATAAAATTTTACCTTGGATAAAATTTTCATGTTATTCTGATAACATTCATATTTTAATGAATAGTAAAAACAAGCTATATTTTAATTAAAAACACCATTTTCCATTGTAATAATTTATGTGGTTAAATTATAATATTGAATGGTCTTAAAGTATAAATAGAATATATTTTTACAATTTAATATAATATATGTCATTAGCATTGATTTTACCTTTAATTTGTATGTTAAATCAATTCAATATTTTGTAATGTTTTAAACAAAAACTCGTTTTCTTTCGACAACAGGATTAATTTTAATTTAATTTATAAAACTTCTGTGTATTGAATTTGGAAAAATTGATTCCATATTTGGAATCAGTGGGTCCAAATTATATTAATAGACTACTTTTTATTTTTGGGCATTATGAATAGTAACTACGGTAAATTTTATTTACTGTAGTTAAACGTAAATCGGGTAATTATGGGTAAATATAAGATTATAAAATTACCATAAAACCAGTAAAAATCCTATTGGATGACTAAAAGTAGACTCATATCACATAAAGGTCGTATTAGAATCATTTAATGGACTTTTTTCCATGAAAATAACTTAATTATTATTAAAACCAAAGAAAGTGACAACATGTCACTATCTTAAATCTTATAAGTATATTAATTTTGATTAGTGATTAAATTAATGAAAATTCAAACATGAATAGTATCCAGAAAGCTAATTAAATTATCTAAATAATATAAATTTATTTATACTTTTTAGGTACTAAATAATTATCATTAAGTTTGACACAATAGGGATGCAGAAATTATTTATTTAGTGAAAAATCAATAATATATTTTTTATGGAAATATTAATACATATCAAAAGGCCAGAAAATATGCACAAAACTTATTATTAGTGTATATATAAACCATGATCATCCACTGGCCGAATGCTCGACAATTTGGATCTTTATTAAGATGATTATGAAACTTATATTATTTTATTTTAAATGATGCCAAAGTTGTCACCTTCATAATTTAATAAATATAAAAACTTAAATATTGTGATTTTAAGATGATAAATTATATTAAAAGTATTATTTTGAAATTTAATATATTTATCTTTATCATAGGATTTTATTTTTAATTTTTATGCAACAAATATATATATTAAATAATTATACGAAAATGTTTTAGTAATTATTTTATTAAGAGATAAATCAAATAAATGGTTTTAAAAATAATAAAATAAATATTATATGAATTATTTAATGTACTCCACTAATTTTCTAGATACATATGACCTTTTATGAATCTATTAATGATTTTATTTTGAACATATCTTCTGTATATATTTTATTTAAATTCAAATAAATGAATAGTGTCAAAATTGACATTAATGTTATTTTATAAAAATAATATATTAAAAATTGTTTAAAAATCAAAAAAATATTTACAAATAATAAATTCAAATTTATATGGTAGAAAATGTTATAAAGTATCCAATTATGGAAAATTTACAACAAATAAGTAATTATTTGTTATAATTTAAAATTTATAATGTTATTACCACAAATAAAATTAAATTGATTAAATAAGGATAAATCAAGTTGATAATGTTTAAAATAAATTCCTAACATGTCTAAATTTTATTGGATGATGCGATTACAACCCTATCTCATCTAATATTAGAATATGAGTCATTTTTGTAGTTTTAAAGTGGGTTTTGGATTTAATATAAACTAATATTTCTTGTATTTCCAAAGATGCCCCTCTCCTCCCTTATAAAAAGGGCACCTCCGCCCTCTCTTCCTCACACCACATTGAGCATTCAAGCTCGGACAACCCCTGAAAAATTCTCTTCTCCACATCCATATAAACATCATAGAGGTTCTGGTATTCTTCAAAGACCAATTTTAGTTCCCTAAGAGGAGGTCTCAAAGAGACGCTTCAAAGAAGAGGTAATGTCTGTTACCAATTATTTCAACTTTATTTCTTCTTCCACTTATTCTTATTTATTTGTTTAATTATTAAGTAATAATATCAGTATCACTAACATACTGTTATGTAATTATAAGTATGAAACAACCATATTTCACCATCTATCCATCCTACGGAAAATAAAATCACCGCGCATGCATACGTACAAAATATCGTCTCCACGCCGTGGTGTAATATGTTTTTCCACCAACACCTTACATGGATGGGTATAATGGATTAAAGAATAACTATAGATGGTTATTATCACATAATAGTGATTTTGATATATTATACCATCCACTCCAATTCTATAATTATGGCAACGATATCATCGCCCGTGCGTACGTACGGACTACCGTCTCCACGACGCGATGAGATTCATTCTCCATGATTAACCATACATGAATGATCATAAAGTTTATATAATGAAAAATATTGATATATATGAAATAATAATGCTACTATATTTATTTATGTATATATGTGTATGTCATCTATTTAGTTTCATTCAATTCAATAAGGAAACAAAAACAACGTTAATGCGTACGTACGGCCTACCGTCTCCATGAATGGTGTATTTCATTCCTTTTATCGATCTATAATATATATGTATATCATGAATATATATTATATATAAATCATGTTTTACATTCTGGAATAATGTAAATCAGGATATAAGTAAAAATATCAAGAAACGACAAGTCGAAACACATATGATAAATGGAATAATTATACCAAAAATGCTGCTTTAACATGGAATTTACAAAAGAACGGGTAATATAAAGTCATAAGTGAAACATATATGATATCATAACAATGAATATGATTCTGTAAAAAGCCAATGACATTATTTAAATCATTATACAGGTGGTTCGGATACGTACGAAGCATATCGGACCTAAGGTAAGGGATAATTTTTCAAATCTCATTTTTATCTGAGATTGCTTATTCGTATATATTTACTGGGGTTATTGCTATAATCCATGTCCATGTTTTATAAAAATTTATTCATTTATGATTAATTTCCTTTTTACCAATTTTGACTTTTACCCCTTGGTATGGATGGAATATTCTTTTATTTACCCTACAAGGTATTTTTTTGACTTTTCCGACAAAAGTACAAGAAGAATGTTTTTTTAATGTATACGGCATGAAAGGATTTTTATGGTTTTATAAAGCCTTATTTTCATGAATCTTCCTCTATAATATTTCAGGAATATTTTCAAAAAAATATTTTTCTTTTAAAATTAAATGACATTTTGTGAAAAGAAAATGATTTCGAAGAAGATTGGATATTTTCCTCAAGAATTCATTTCAAGTGTTTTATCAAAACCATTTTTCATCTAAGTTGAAATTTTTTCATATGTGTATGTTTCAAGAATAATGTCTCTATGATTTACATGGTTTCACATTTTTTATTATGAAATTATATCCATTTCTTTTATATGGATGATGTGATGATGGGATGATGTTTATGACACCCATTTTATTTATTTGGATATTATGAATGATGTATGTTTATTTTGTGGCACAAGTAAGAATGATTTCATTATGAGATGGGTGGGACCTATATCTCCCTCCAATTCATTAGATAAAGATATATATCTCATTAGATATACATGTCTGGAACGGTAAGTTAATCTGGTTTAGTATTACAGGACTGGAACGAGGAGTGAACACGATTCAGAAAGGGACATTGTCCACTAAGATGGTATTGGCAGCAATGCCTTGGCTACTATGGAAATCATTAAATGTGCTTAATGGATTCCACAATTACATGATTTATTCACATGATATTTTATCATGGTTTATGTTCCATTATGATCTATGTCTTATGTACTTCCATGATTTATGTCTTTGCACACGATTTTTATGTTTAGATTTTATGATCATGTTTTTGCATTCAAATGTTTATGGATTATTTTATGTTATATATGCTTACCATTACTGAGAATTTGAGCTCACCCTTTATATGTTTTCTTTTCCCCAGGATTTAATGAACGTTTTTAGTTATCAAAATAAAAGGGAAAGATCTTTATGGGAGATTTTGATGATCTTTCAACATGATTAAAAGTTTATATTCCATGTTTCCAAAGAAACTATACTACTACAATCCTTGTGTGTCTGTTTTTGTTATGTACTAACTATTCCGAAAAAGTAATGTAATATCCATGTACGTAAAGCTTCGGGCCTCTACAGTCTAATTCATATAGGTCCTGCGAATGATACTAATTTATAATAAACTCTCTAGGGAAGCCCTTAATCGTCAATTCCCTCTTTAGTCTACTGCACCAGGTCCACACAGCCCAGAGCAGTCTAGTCATGCGTAATCGACTGTCACCAGCCCTATGTAAGTTCAACAACTACTTGGATAATAGCTAAAATGCATCAAAAGCATATAAAAATAGGCAATACATGCAATAAAATATCTCAATGCAGGCAATCAATGCAACAAGGTATGCCTCACAGGCAACCTAAGCCAAGTGGTGGTAAATAGCCAAAAAAAGGGAAACACATGTGGGGTGATCCTCAAACATGCTAACAAGAAATCATTAATTGTATAATAACCTCAAACATACAAGCAATCTATGGATGACAATAATAGTGGTTCAATAACCCTAACCCGAGATACCTGATACATGGGAATCCGACACTTTTTGCACAAAATCTCAAAGACATTCAACATAGGGAAACAAACCACCTTCCTCGATCGTTGGAGATAGATATACTTGAACCTTGGCCTATGAATCGGCCTAGAATGACGAATATCTGTAAAAACATATAAAACGTTCAACCATTGATAACTCTCATCAGAGAAAGAATTAGGACATGTGGTCAAGGAAGAACCAAGAACTCAATGCTGTGATTCTATTGCAACCAACAACATTCGATTCAGAAAACTAGTGACAGATCAATGGATCGAAGAATATTCAACCTCCTCAGACGCACTGTACGTAATTTTGCGAAGAATAAGATTGAAATAAGGATTAGATGGGACCTCAGTCCGTTTAATGAAATAAAAAAGAAAAGTACACAGTGTGTACTTCTTGAGTACATAGTGTGTACTCGCCTTTTCCTGACACAACATTAAGCGGTCTTCACATCACACCTACACACCATGTGTGTTGCCCGGACACGGCCAGCACACAGCCTCACGCGGGATCAAATTACACACCGTGTACTTATAAAGTACATTGTGTGTAATTTGAAAATTTCCAGATTTTCCTCTTTTCCTGAAAAATGACCATAAAAGGAAAAACATACCTGAAATGATGATTCAGGTTCTTACAACCAGGTAAAGGTTATTTGGAAGACCCATATGGTTTAAGAGGCATCGTGGAAATCTAAAATTTCTATGAGGGATAAGTTCCCCCGTTTATTTGATAAGTGAATAAAATTGCGAGGATGCAATTTCCAAAAGGGGGGAAGGATCTAACATCCCAGATAAATAATGAAATATGACTTTTTTATTTTAATTAATATTTTTTGAATTAAATATTAATTTTAATTTAATGGTGTATCTATGTTTGATAGCGTACCTGATACGCAACAATGAATTTCTTTGAAATTTTACGTTGCACACTAATAATATTATATTATTATTTTAAATTGTAGTTAACTCCTAGCCATTTTATTTGTGGGAATAAAATAAACTAACTAAAATATGATTATATATGTTTTTAAATGTATTTAAATTTATCCAATAAAAGTTAGAGGCTTAAAATTTGAATGAATCTAATTTTAATCATAATTTACATTAAAATGTTGATTTACTGCCTTTTAATGCTGAACCCTCTTTAAATATAGTTTTGGTCACTTTAATAAATTCTATTGGACCAAATAAAATCTTTCTTTAGAATGGGAATATGAAAATTTACTTTTGAAAATTTTTGGAATTATTCGGATAAAGATCATTTTTTAATGAATAGTGAAAAATATTGTATTTTAATTTCAAAATCCCTTTTAATATAATTCATTAATATGGTTATATTATCTATTTAATTTGTTTTAAGGTTTAATTAGTCTATATTAAATTATATTTCTAACATTTATTCCAATTTTTTTCATTAGAATTAATTTCACTTTGAAATTGGATATAAAAAATTGTCAATCTTTTGATAGTTATAGTTTCTTAAAAATGCGCTATTTGTTTTAACAATGGAAATTAATTTTAAATTAATTAATGCAACTTATATGTTTTTAATTAGGTAATACAGACAACATTTTTTAGTTTTTAATATCAATTATGTATTATGCTGAATTTTTGGTAGTTTCCTGAAAAACTAAATTTTTTAATGAATAGTGAAACCATTTAGTAGTAGTTAAAAAACAAGCTTTTTCATTTAAATGAAATTTTACCGCTTCTGTGGATTGGATTTAGAAAATCCAATATACAATGGTTTTAATTAGTAAGTGAAATTTGATTCAATATGATAAAAAATAATTTTTTGTGAATTGTAACTGTTGACTTTTATTTACCACGGTTAAAGGTATATTGGGTAATTAAATGTTAAAAAATGTTATAATAATAACCAATTTCCATTAAATATCCCCTAACCTTATTTTTTTTGTCATTTACAACAATAGGCATCTTTGGGTCGATTTTGGGACCCCATGGAGCCACTTATGAAAGATAATGACATTTTATTTTAATTAACTTGATGTAATGGCAAAAATGACATAAACAAGTATCTCATTGTTAAATAATTTTTACATGGTGGTATATAGGTTATAATTTTGACTATAAATATTAATTGGAAATTAAAATATATTTCCTACATCATAGAATTTTTTTATAATTTTTAGACATAAAATAAATTAAATCATTTATGACACAATAATGATGCAGTGTTTACCTCATTAATAAATCATTTCAAATAAATAATATTATAAATATTAAAATAACATCCAAACCCTATCAAATTATTATTAGATGAATTTATTTAGACCACGAGTCATATTATCTTATACCCTAATGAGTTTAGGAACTTTCGAAACTGAATATCATTATACAATAAAATAATATTTTCACACTTTCCTAAAGAGCCCCTGCACTGCCTTATGAAAATCCCTCACTTCTAACCAATTCATCACACCTCTAAAGCCTTTTTTTTCGTTTAATCCCTTGCTAATTAAGCTCCCTATATCCCTCTCCACCCCCTAGAAGCCTTACCTATGGCAGAAGGAACTTCAAGAAGTTATTTCAGTTCAAGCCAAAGGAAGTAACCCAAATTAAAGGTAAGAGTTTCTCTTAAATTATTTTATTTTATTTTACATATCCAACCCCTAAACTATGTTTATTAAATTATTTTATAAAAACACCTGTATCTGCAATATACTAGTATATTATTATGAGAAGGATTATAACTACACTTACACACACCTCCATCTAATGGGTGGAGAACAAACTGTTTCTTTGGATGGAAAACTAACACCTCACGAAACGATGATTGTTCAAATATCTCTTACCACCTCTCATGGTGGAAATTATGATGGAACTGTATATATATATGATATATATTATGTTTATGTTTTCTTTATGATTTTTTATTTGTTTCATTTATAGAAAACCTTTAGGGTTTCCAATATGGGTAAACAAAATAATTTCATTTGCGGAAGTGCGGACTACCGCCCCCTGAAAGTGATATGACCCGTTAATGCCATATGTGGGATGTATAAATGATAGATTTAATGATACTATATATTATATAATACTAGAATTATAATATACCTTAGAATCCTTATTTTTTAATTCCATTAAAATAAGAAATATAAATGAAAGTAGCGTTCATGTGTACGTACGAGTTACCGTCTCCATGAACGGTGAAATTACTTTCTAATCTCAAAATGATATGTACTATTATAAATAAATATATATACTGGATATATATGATTTATGTGATATCTAAATAATTATTATCATTCTGTATATAATATACTATTGACCACATGGATAACTTGTAAATATAAGCTGTTCATTTTTTACTCAAGTACCAAATATCGACTAAACGAACATTATTAACTTAAATGATTACATAATGTTTATAAAATGGTAATAAGTGATATAAAAGGGATAATATACTAGAAAAAGGTTCTTAATCAAGTAAAAATTTAAATCATTTTATTATTCAGAAGAATAATTAACGATCATGTCAAGTCGGACACGAGGTAAGGGACTTCGTCTCAATCTCTTTTATTTGAGGAATATTTTGTTCTAATACATGACTTTATTTTTTACACAATATAAACACCTTTGAATTTTCATTTCATTCAAGGGTAATATTTTTTACTAAGTGTATTACTTAATGAAAAAATGTTTGTTTTTATAGTAAGCAGTGAAAACAACCTTTCAGCCACCACGAGTATTATTTGATCTCTGGCTTCCATAACAAGTCATAATGATTTTAAAAGGAAAATAAATATCATATATTGTTTTATGTATTTTTGGTATTGAAAATGGTTTTGATATTGATTTTGATGAGTTAATATATTAAAATCTTATATTGTCATTGCAATGTGGAAATTTTATCTTTTCTTTTAGGCATATGTTATGTGTTATGATCATGTTATGGTTTTTGATCATTATTTACGTATATGGGTGGTTCCATGATAAACCTAGGGAAGGTGAGCTTGAGATAGCTCTCCTATGCATTGGGTAATTTGACAGAGGTAAATGTGAATGTTTCTGTTAAGAGATTTAGGGAATCTACTGTGATGGGTATTCCAAAGTAACTCCCTTTGTAGCTAAAATAGATGCAATGTAGGTATGTTATGGATGCCACAAGATACCTTTATGATTTATGATTTATATGTGTTATTCCTAAATCTTATGATTTAATTAGGTAAGTAAAAGTGTTTATGGTTTGTATATATTTATGAACTAATGTTTTCTTTCTTTTTTTATAACCCTTACTGAGTTTTTTATGATCATCCGAAGTTTTAAAATGTTTTCACAGGACTTAAAGATGAATAGGTTCAAAGATGGGATCATGGAAAAGTCATGTTGTCTAAAACATGGAACTTGACATGAATCTTTTTTTCCAGAGTTTATATTTTATTAAAAAATTGGAAACTGGGTAGAAGTGTCTACTTTTTAATCTTTTGAGATGTAATAGTTATGTCCCAATTCTATAAAACTCTAAACCTAAAAAGATCCTCAATGTGAATTATTTATTTAATTCAATATTATATAATGTTTAAGGTTTGGTCCTTATATCACCCATTCTTATGATTTAATTTTTTCCCGTGTTATAATGAAGGGTACTGCATATGATGAGTCTAGAAGTATTCTTTATGTAATGAAAGATGTTAGAGATGATGAATGATTTTTATGTGTCTAGTCTACAAGTAAACTAATCCTTTATGGTTCCTGGGCATGTTTATTTGGGATATGTATTAAAATTTATTAGAAAAATTTAATAAGTATTAATGTTATTCTTTGGAATTTATATTATTGTTTTAATTATAGGTTTTAATAGTAAAAATTTGTATAAATATTATAATTGTTAAGGTGAATCCTTCCATCAATAAACTAATTATTAAATGTGTTGATTGGTCTCCTTTGTAGAAATAAGTGTCATAGAAGGAAATGGTTGAAATGGTTTATTTATCACTAAATTTCTTCATTGGTTATTTTCCCGGATTTATATATATATATATATATATATATATTAATTTTTATACAATTTTTTTACAAATTTACTCATTAAAAAATCATAGAAATTTCATAATATGTATAAAAGTTCCTTGAGAATATTCCTTTCATTTTCTTATTTCATCTTCTAGAAAATTACCAATAATATTTACATCATTTTTTCTATATATATAATATTTTTTTTTTAATTTTTATTAATCATTAACTACAATAAAATTTAAAGTATTTATATCACTGAATACATAAACATATTTCCAGAAAATATTTCCATGATACTAAAATTTAATTCATTTTTTAATTATTATAAAATAGTTAATTGAAAATTTTTTGATTTCTAGGTTCTCCATTTCAATTCTTTTCAATAAAATCATTATTTCAATTTCTATACATATATTAATGCCTCATTATAAAATTTTTGAGCTATCTCTCAATCATTTTGGATTTTTTACTTATTTTCTATATAATTTCCCATTTTTTTCCTTTTTTGAGTATATTTATTATAATACTTTTTATTTTTAATTTATACTATCCAATTTTGTCTCTAAAATGATTTTTCAAATTTTTATTTTTTTATGAAAGTTTTTTATTTCATATTTTTATAAATTTTCTATTTTTAATTTTTTAGGTTTCTAAAAAATATATATTTTATAATATTTTTATAATTATTTATTACATAGAATAAAAGATAATATTATGATAAAATGTAAAATGTAAAAAATTTATTGTTATTTTAGAGAATGACTAAAATATAATATATATTATGTGTGTTTCTTCTCCATTTAAATGTGTTGGTTTTTTGGTTTCGGTGTTACTAGATAGATCAGTGTGGTTCTAATACCATTCAGTGCTACTTCGGTTGGTTATCAATGGAATATCAGCAGGATGGTGTTATATTTGTTGTGGAACATTTTTTGATTCCCAGTGATGATGTAGATATTAAGAGTGGGTGGTATGTAATGGAGGCGGATACATCACAACCTCAGGTCGTGTATGGCATGATGCTCGACACACTCATCCTTGGGATTTGTTCCTTGAAATATGACTCTTCCAACTTGTTTTAAATTTGAATTTTAGAACTGGGGGTAGAATTTTTTATGGTGTATTATATATTTTTCATGTGGAATTTTTTATATTCCCAGTCAAATTTAAATTGGATTTATTTAAATTCAGTAAATAGATTTGGGGAGGACTTGATTGGTTGATTTAGTGGATGTATAAGTCATATGTCATATGATCATTTCATCATTAATAAGTTAGATACATCTTACAAGTAAAAATTTAAGATTAAAAGTGGGAAACATGTAGAGATTAATGAAAATAAATGATGGTAATTGAAACTTACATTGGTTTAAAATTTATTGAGTTTATTTTGTGTGTATCAATAATTGATAAAAATCCGTTTATTATTCCAATATTTATATTTAATAATTCTATCATTAACATTTCAACTAAAACATGTTTCATATGTAATCATATTGGAATTTAGTTATTGTGTATATAGATGAAATATATAATGTTCTATATTAATTTTGTGCAACATAGAGTATATATTTATTAAAAAAATACACTACTTCATATAGGGATTTCATCAGTACTAAAATTTAATTTTATTATTGATAAACTTTTGATGATGTTATAATTTATTTAGAAAAACAAATGGATTCCATGAGTGCTAAATAGAATTAATAAATTTCATCTTTGTTTTTATGCATTTTAGAGTTGATAGAGGGGTCATTGATCATTTGTTTTTTAATGTTGATAAAGGTAAATTTAATCATCACTTCTTATAGTACTAATAAATTATATGTTATAGTAGTGTGAAACAATGATCTACAGCACGCTAAGAAAATAAATAAAGAATTAAATTTAAATTAAATATTTATCACAATAAAAAACACTTTAAAATGCTTACGAACATTACAATCTAGACATTTCATTGTATAATTACATTGGTATTTACAAGAAATTATAAAATCTATTCCAATAAATTCAGAAATTGTACAATATATTTTCATTGGGATACAATATCAAAAGTTCCTAATTAGGAATACAGTTACAAAACAAAACCACCCCATCTCAATCAAATGTGTAGGGTACCTATTTTAAAAATTAATCATTATGTTTTCAATACTAAAAATAAATAAAAGAAAAATAATATTATATAATAATGCATTGATAAAATGATAATTGAATGGTAATTTTTAGAACATTAATAAAATGCATAACACAATACATAAAAAAACATATTGAAATGTAATATCAATAATATATTCATGGGTTTCTTGGTTTTTTGTCAGTGATGTCCGTTTTGAAATATAATGTAATTTGAAAAATAAAATCACACATGTTTAGTCATATAATTCGCATTGTGTGTTGGATTTATGTGAGCCTTATTCCTACAAATCAAAAATCAATTATTGATAGTTATCCTAATATTTCAAGACAAATTGAGTGTGTTTTCTTAGTTTTGATCACGTGATTTTAGTTTAGAATTTAAATATCAATTATAAATAAAAATATACACTTTAAACTATATTAGTATCCCTATGTATCATATTGATATATGGTTTATTCCAAAATTTAAAAAATCATTCATATATAATTTTCATGAAAAAAAATACAATCAAAGAATGTTCAATTGGTTTTCATTTTGTGGCACGAGTTTTGGACTAAATTGTCATTTTTAAATGAAAGCACATGTTGTTGATCATGTAAAAAACATTTTGTGTCAGATTGACTTGATGTTGATTCATCCTTGTCAAAAATGGAAAAATATTTTTAAAAAAAATATGAACACAATCGGAGTGTTTTTTGTCATTTTTGGGTGGGTGAAACATGTTTTGAACTTAAATATATGCTTTAAACTGAAAGCATGCACTTTCTGTCATAGTGAACACATTGTGTATCATATTGACAAGTTTATGATTCTTATATATAAAAAATTACATATAGGCCATCTTTCTATAGTATCAACTTATTTTGGTCATTTTTTCTCAGTTTTTAATAGGTTATTGTTATTTTGAACTGAAATGCAACTTTTAAAAAGAAAGCAGACAATTTGATTCATAATAGAAGAGTTATGTGTCAAATTGAAAATTTTCTAATTCGTAAACATAAAAAATTATTTCTATATCTTTTCTCTAAAGTATCAAGGAAATGTTACTGTGATTTCTTGATGATGAGTATATGGTGTACAGTTTGAACTAAAATGTAAATTTTAATTAAAAAACATAATTTTAGTCATATGAGGAAACTATGTGTCATATTGACATTTAGTTGATTAATACTCATAAAAATGAATTATGGGTTTTTTTTTATATTGTATTAAGGTGATACGACAGTGTATTCTTAGTTTTTAATGAGTTGTGGAAATTTTTAACAAAAATTTTAATTTTAAATTAAAAACATATACTTTCAGTCATACCCGGAACAACATTCTCCAGAAAGAAATGAGGATGATCTCAACATATCAAAAATGATTTATGTATCATTTTACTAAATTACTCATAAAATAAAATTTTCATTTAGATATATTAAGTGTGTGATAGATTTTTTTAAACTAAATTTTCACTTTAAATTTAAAAAACACACTTTGAGTTATATCGAGAACACCATACAGTTGATTGTATAATGTTGATTCCTACATGTCAGAACTGATTTTTTGGTTATTTTATTAAAGTATTGAGATAATAAAATCATTTTTATCAGTTTTGAGTATGTGAAATATGTTTGAACTGAAATTTCATTTTTAAATAAAAACATTCACTTTCATTGTTTCTGGTCACACTATAAGTCAAAATAGAAAGTGAATTATTCCTACATGTAATAAATTATAAATGGATCATTATCCAAAATTATAAAGATAATATGACTTTGTTTTCATAGTTTTTAGTGACTTATAGATGTTTTTGATCTAAAACGTCACTTTTAAATTGAAAACATGAACATTGAGTCATACTGGGAACATTGTCTATTAGATTGATGTGTATTTGATTCGTATATATCATAAATTTTTTATGGATTGTTTTTTATAATGTATCAAGAAACTATGAGTTTTTTCCTTGTTTTTCAGTGAGTGATAAATGTTTTCAACTAAAATTTCACTATTAAATTGAAAACCCTCACTGTGAGGTATTTCTGTTACACTGTGTTTCAGATTAATATGAGGTTGATTCTTCCACATCAAAAATTATTGTTTGATACTCTCCCTAATTTATCAAGAAAATATGAGTGTGTTTTCTCAGTTATGAGTATATATCATGTGTTTTTAACTAAAATGTAAAATTTAAAATAAAATACACTCTTTTGTTCATAATGGGATCACCATGAGATATATTGGAATTTAGTTTATACATATACATCATAAATGTATTATGGATCATTTTACTAAGGTATAATGTAAATATGATGTGGTTAGGGTAGTGCCAAAGTGTTAAACCTTAAAATAATACATCCAAAACAACTATGCTCAAAAACCAACCATGTCTGAGTTTAAAGGGGTACAGTAGCAGGTACATTATAAGTATTATCCTCCCAATTTGGTCAATTGGGACAAAACATTATGCCTTTTGACTATAGGGACATTGTTCTATTATTAGGTCTTCGGTCCCTGGGTCCTATGAGCCAAAATAGGCATATGTTATAGAATATGAATTTTAGTGGGCCCTTTTTACTAGAGAAACCCCATGTTAATTAATTATAGTGGAATAAATCACTTGGTGGAATCATCTAGACATAGGAATGAAGTAGGGATATTGAAGACAAGCCATTATCCCATGTATTTTAATAAGGACACTACAATATGATACCAACTCCTAGTTGAAGAGCTGATGTAAACCAATAAACGAGATGGAGAGGTGTTGTTTTATAATATATAGGGATTAATAAATTATAAATTTTATGTTCCCAAAGCCCTCATGGATAAAGAGATCGGGATTTTTTCCTTTGGGGCATTTGGTCATGTTAGCGTTCCCTCTGAACCTAATTAAAAAGGATATTATCAAAAAAATAAAAAAATCATGGCATTTTTCCCATTCCATCCATAAAGACAATCCCATTGTGTTTTCCCATCTTTTAGTGTGTGGTGGATATTTTTAACTGAAATTTCTCTTTTAAATTCAAAACATGAACATTGAGTGACCCTGGGAACATAGTGTGTCAGATTGATGTGTGCTTCATTCCTACACATGAAAAATGATTTTTGGATCATTTTCCTAAAGTTTCAAGATATTATGAGAACATTTTCTTGGATTTGACTATTTCAATCATGAATAAATAATTTCCTAAATTTATACAAGTGCCCCAAAAAGAGTAGAAAATAATTTATACATATGGTACATGTTTCTATATCCGTAAAATGAAAGGATGTCTCAATATAATTTTATTAAAAGGGCATGGACCTAAAAGGGGATTCCTTGTTTCACTAATAAACATAAAAAATCAAATAAAGAATAAACAAATAATAAGAGAGGACATTTAATAGTACCTCAGTGCATCATCCTTTTTTATGTCTTCATCAGTAATTTATTTATATCCAATAATTTTTTGCCTATGACATGGGAAAAAAGCCTTTATATGGTGTTCAGGGTCGTTCTTAAAGGCTAATATCATTTCACATTCAGAAACCCACTTCAGGTCAACTAATCATATCCCCTTAATAATTTAAGGATCTTCTCCATGGAAATAATTTTGTCCATCAATAAGGATCTTAAACTCTATATAGAGGACCTTTGTGATCCTCACTCGAAAAACAAATCTTAGATAAAAACAAGTGGGAAGTCACCTCTTCATGATCTCTATCGAAAAAATAACTAAATAAGTAATAGATTAATTAATAATTCAATTAACTAAATAAGTATAACATAAACAAATTCTTTGTGATATCTATAAAATAACGAAAATTAAAAACATGATAGAAATCACCTCTTCATGATGTTTTGAAAAACACGGCATCATTAATTATTCTCACACATTTCTAAACAAATCGACATAATTTTTTGAATACCATGACTGCTGATAGTCCTAGTAATAAAATAATAATATAAAAACCAGAAATTAGTAAATAATTTATATAAAATTATATTTATCATCATTAATATATTTTTACAGATGTTATTCTATTAATGGAATATGATATATTTCATAAATTTACAAATTTAATGACCAAAATAATTTTCATTACTTTATTCTAGACACTATATAAATAATTAACAATATAATTAATCTTATTTAATAGTGAAATATTATATTATATAACCTAATACATATCTATTTTTTAAATTTATAAGCATTTTTTTCTCATTGTCCATCCCCATGCCATGATTTTGATTATATTTAAACATCTCCCTATCATAAAAATATTCTCATTAAATCTTAATATAAAGTGTCTAATTTGAGATTCATTTGTAAAATATTGACTACAGCGCATTAAAATTGATAAAGGTTATCATGTGTCACCACAAAAAACTATAATTTAATTACGTTTTGTGAAAACATCTCTAATATAACAATGTTATTTGAAAAAATATCTAATTTAGTGATGTTTCCAGAAATTAATTTCTAATTTAACAATGTTTCTTGAAAAGTGTTTCTAATTTAATGACGTTTCCTAAAAAGTGTTCATAATTTTGTGATGTCTCATAAAAAGCGTTGCTAATTTAACAACAATTTTTAGGAAACGTCGCTAAAAATATTTAAATTTATATAGCCCATTTCCTCGCATTGATGAAAATATACATTTAGATATATAAATATGTATTTGTGTTTGTTTGTGTGTGTGTTAATATATATAGAGAGGTATATATATATAAACACACACATATATATATATATATAAATACAAAAACACACACATATATATATATACACATACAAATATTTTTATATAAAAACACATATTTATTTTAAATTTAGTCATCTTTTTATGAAAACATTACTATTTTAGTGAAATTTTTTACCGGTTTTTTAAAACGTGGAAAATATATATATATATATATATATAATTATATATATACATATATTTATACAAACACACACATATATAGACATATACAATTTAAACATATATATACATAAAATATAATCATAAAGTGTAAATATATATATATATATAATATAAAATATATACACATATATATAAAGGTAAAATATAAGCATATTGATTTATAATACAAAATATAAGCATATATATATAATATAAAATATAAACATATATGAAAAATATAAACATATATATATATATGAATCTAAAATATAAAATATAAAATATAAAATATAAAATATAAACACACACACACATAATATATATATATATATATTAATATATGTATATTAATATATAAAAAAATGTATATATGTGTGTGTGTGTTATTAAATTTTTAAATACTGACACATATATATAAACATAAATAAACACAGACACACACACTTATATTAAAATATACAAACACACATACATACATACATATATATAAACACACAAACACACACACATATATATAAATACATATGTATAAAATAAATACACATATTTTTAAAATTTATTCATGTTTTTTAATAAAACATGGCCATTGTAGTTACTTTTTTATCAACGTTTTAAAACATGGAGTATTATATATATGTACACATACACATAAACACACACACACACACATATAATATGAAATAAATATAAATATATATATATATATAAACATAAAATATAAAAATATATATAAACACATATATAAAAAATATAAACATATATATATATATATATATTAAAATATATATATATATATGTGAAATACGATAATATATAATATGAACTTATATATAAATATAAACGTATAAATATATTAGTATATATAAACACATATACATATATATATATATAAACATATATACAATATATATATATAGTAACACACACAGAGAGAGACATATAATATATATATAATATATACATATATTTATATATTAAAACACACATATATTTATATTTAGTTATGTTTTTAACAACACATGGCTATTTTAGTGACCTTTTTTCTAGTGTTTTCTAGCATATCTAATAATATATATATATATATATGTGTGTGTGTGTGTGTGTGTGTGTGTGTAGATACACATATATTTAGACACAAGCACACACATATATATAAATAATCATATATATATATCAATATAAACATTAAATATATTTAAAACATAGACATATAATTATAAACATACATACATAATATAAACATATACATATATATAAACATATATATAAACATAAATTATAAACATATATATGTATAATATATACAAAAAATTAACATATTTAACTTTAAAATATAATGTACAAACACATACACAGACATATGTATATAAACATAAATTATAAACACATATATATATATATATATATAATATAAAATATAAACATATATGTAAAATATAAATATATATGTAAAATATAAACATATATATATATAATGTAATACAAACATATAAAAATATATATTAACATAAAATATAAAAATATTAAATATTAAATATTAAATACAAACACAAACACACACACACACATATTAATATATGTATACTAATATATAAAATTATATTTATATAGTACTAAATTTTAAATACTGAAATGTATATATATATATATTTATAAAATAATACAATTAAATATCTTAAATTTAGTCATGTTTTTAAGAAAACATTACCTTTTTTACAAGTGTTTTAAAATGTGGCTAATTATATATATATATTCATGTGTGTGTGTGTGTGTGAATGTATACATTTATACACACACATACATGTATAAATATATATATTTATTCACACACACACACACATATAAATATATTATATATATATATAAACATATAAATATACATATATAAATACATAAAATTTAATCATATATGTAAAATATAAACATATATGTATATATTAATATTTGTATATAAAAAATATATGTACATATAATATATTAATTTTTAAAATACTGAAATCTATTTAATTATATATATATATATGCACAACATAATACAATTAAATTATAAAAATTATAATAACTGATTTGGCATGTTTATTTGTTGTGATAGTAGAGATCTTGTGATCAAACTCTACACTAGGTGCGTTTTTATTAGGGATATGGAGGCATGGTCAGGTCAGGTCACCATACTTGGGGTTGGGGTGGATGAGGTGGGTGACATTTGAGGGAGGTACTAGTGTAATGGGAGGGGATATGGTGGTGTGAGGGAGAAACTGGAAGCATGAGACGAGATGAGAGGGGATTGGGGTGGTGTGAGGGAGGTACTACACACACAGGACTCAGGGTGGGGAATGTGAGGGGTGTAGGGGTGCAAGGGGGTACTAAAGGTGGGTGTGAGTGATGTAAAGGGTCCAAGGGGGGGTTCTAGATCCATGATATGGGAGGAAAAGAGGGGTGCAATGGGGAACTAGATGTGGGATAAGAGGGTGTGAGGGGCAGGACGGGAGGGGGATGGAGGTGTGGGGTAAAAAATTTATATATTATAAATTTATATAAATTTTAAAAAATATATATGTTATATATTACATAATAAACATGGATAAAATAAAAAATATTTAGTGACATTTTTTAGAAACATCATTAAATAACACAAAATTTACCAACATATCTAAAATACGTTAGTAAATGAGGTGTCTCTAAATAGTAATGTTTATATACATTGCTAAATTGGAGACATTTGTAAAAATCACTAAATTAGGGACACCTCATTTTGTGAGGTTTTCTAGAAAAATCGGTGACTTACTAATGTTTACAAACATCATTGATGAAAAAAATGTTGTTAAATGATGTTTTTTTGTAGTGCGTGATTGATTTATTGGATATCTATGCTTTGAATGACAAATTTTCCGTATCAAAATTCATTGTAATGAGCATCCAATACTTCTTAAAAAACAAAAAGTAATAAATAATCTATGAAATGTGAATATATTTTATAAGATCAAATTTTATTATTTTACCCATATATTTTGCGTATTAAGACCTGAATGCCTTCCATAATTTTTTTTCAAAAACTATAGTTGGTTTCTCCACTATTATTGAAATTTCACTTTCATTCAATAAATCTTTATATTTATAGGTTATGTGAGGACTAATGAGACCAAATTTTTTTCACATGTTCTTTCCCTTCACATTGTAATAATATATATACTTGTAAACAAAAAATATTAGTAATTAATATTAATTAACATAATAGATCGACTATTAGAAAAATGGATTTTAAATGCATACCTCATTTGTATATTCATAACCAAGGATGCTAGCCATAAATTCTTGAAAATATCATTTACAATTTCAATACAAATCATGTCTATAATATACTCTCCATAAATTAGTTCTTATAAATCAATATAGGTTATATGGTTACTTCATAATATTGTATCTAGAAGAAATTTATATTGTAGTAAATGTTGAAGTTGAATTGTTGTGGTAATGGTACTCTCAGATGGTCTTTTCAATTTATTCGATAATCAATTGGAATTTTTTTATTATACCACATATTTTCCCTTTCTCTTCTCAATCATTAATGAAATTCATCAACTCACCATTTTCTATTAATTGTTAAGGGTTTTTCAAAAAAAATTAATTTTAAAGTACATACCTTGTTATCATAGTGAATTTTGAAAAGATTAAATAACCATTCTATGAAAGTTCCAATAGCATGTTCGAATTTTTGTAGATCTAGATTATCAAGGGGAATGATTAACATATTTTTCCACTCAGGATCTATGTGAATCTCTACTCTCATGTGATCTTTTAGATGTTTTTTTTTGTAATATATCTATTAGGATATTTTACGTTATACCCCAAACAATAAGGTGATGGGTGGGTGTTGAAAAATATAAATCACAGATAATTTCACCCTGTAGATAATTAATACAAGAGAGGTATTAGTATCTATCTAACTCAAATTTCACATAAACAATTATGAAAAAATTTATTAACTCTCATAAGGTTGGACTTTGAGGGGAATGATTATCCTCAATTATGGGGGGATGACACATCATATTCTAGTTGTTATTGTGTTGTTTTGTATCCTTATTTTCTTCCCATAACATTCTCTAATAGCTTTTTCATACAATTATGCTTCTATTATGTAGAATATATTTGTGCCTATATGCCATCTATTTTCTTCTCTTTATCCCCTGATGTCTTTGATTTCTAAAAATATACTATAGGGGAGACCCTAAAACCCAAACCTCTAAAGCAAACCTATTATTTTGGGAACATCATGACCATTTAAAGTACTCATTAATTAGGTGAAACTGTTGATAATTATTAATTCTAAATAAGATAAATATTATAGTAAAATTTGTAGTCATTGTTTTTAATACTCATTTAATGAGAAAATATTTTTAATTATACCATACTTACACAATATTACAGGACTCTTTTGTGTTTTAATCCACTAATTTTCCCTTTTTATTTTCTTGAGCCTCCTTCCATTGCACATAACATGGTTTAGAAGAAGATTTTTATTTTGATTCATTAATCCACCTTTTAAAAAAAGTAATATAATTATATTTTTATATTATGTAGCATAAAAAACATAAATATAGATTAAATATTCATATTATTATTATTATTTAAGTGAAACAGACCACATCCTAGCTTTATGATAGAGTTATGATAGTTTTGATGCATGACACTTATTTTTAGCTCATAGTTGAAATTTCATATATTAAAAATTCTTAGTCATAGTGGTTATTACATGTAATTTCAAGTAAAATATTACAAATTATCTCTCCCTAAAATGATGCATCCTCATGAATACTAATGAAGGAATTTCACGTTTCTTTGTTTATCACGTGTGTGTATATATATTAGGTGGGTGGGGTACGCATTCCCTTCAATGTCCCTAAGAGTATGCTTCATAATTATTTTCATAAAGCCTCTATGATCCTTTCTAGTGAACGTGAAAAACATTTTTGTTCAATATTCATCTAATATAAATGCACTCTGTAAGGTATAATAAAGTGTAAATAAATGTTTCATTATTTTATATTTAAGGAAAATAGAGAAATTATATGATAATTTAACCCTAATATCTCCCCAAATTAGTTCATTCACAACAGACAGATCATTTTTCCACAAATATATATCAATTAGAACATGCATTAAACTGTTGACCCAAGTGTAACGAGTGAAATTCAACTTATTGGGGTCGACATGTTGGCTATTTTTATTCCATCCAACATTGAATTTTATTCATTTTCTTCTCAAATTTAGAATTTTTGTTAATATTTTCACTCTATGACTCTTTTTTTTCTCAAACATAGATTTTCCTCCTTCTATTTCCATTATTTTATAAATGTAAATATGGTATTCCTTGGGATTTCTTGCATCAATATACTGAGAATCATGTTGTTTTTATGGTTGGTAGAATCCACTTTTTAATAACACATTATCTAAAGAATTAGTTGAACATTTAATTTATATTATGTAAATGTAGTAGTGAAAAAATATTATTCTGACGATACACACTATATATTAAAAAAACATTAACTTTATTATTGAACTCTATTTTTTCCCTTTAAAGGATAAAGGTATTCAGACCCTCTATCAGGTATCCAAATCCTTTCATTATGGACCTCTATAACCTAAATTACAACATCTATATTTAGACCATTGTAAAATGATTATGTCATTCGAATTAAAGGAAAGCTGAAAGGGATGTTTTATTTGAACATATCGTGATTTTAGTTGACAATAGAACAATTGGCCAGTTTTTATTTTTACAATCCAGGATGTAAAATAATTATGCATACTATGATAACATTATAAATGGTTCACCTATATACCTTTCCTTACTAAAATTCACTTTCGTGAATCCAAATTAATTTATTTTAACTTCACTTTTATTATAAACCCATTTACAATGAAAAAACAGAAAATGTAATGTTGTATAGTCCAACTCCCATATTTTTTCAATAATTCCATCATTTGAAATATACCAATAAATTTAATTTTTTCCCCTTTTTATAAGATAGATCCATCACTTCTATTATAAGTGTCACGAACCAGGCCAGGTCGCCATCTGACCCGGCGCCCGACCCGGTCCGCAGCAAGGCCCGAAGGGCGTTCCCGATCCCCACGGGCTGGCACAAGTGCCCGGGTATCAAGTTTAACAAGTGGGAACGGTTTTTACCTGAAATACAAGACAAAAAGAAAACAACCAACCAGATAAAAAAAACTGAAACTGGAAACAGACTACAAAACACCCCACTAAACTATAAACAGGTTTAGGTATACAATTCAGCTAAAATCCCAAAATGAACAACAACAAAAAAAGAGAACTAAGCTCCAAAAACCAACCTGCACACGAAGTCCAGCAGCAGCCAGAGCCACCATCGTTGAACACGATACACAACCTGGAATACACGAGAAACAAGAATCTACATACACCCAAGGGTGTATGTAGGGTGTGAGCTAAAAGCCCAGTAGGATGCCACCGAGAAAAAAGTTCCATGCCACAACACCAAAAGACAATTTAAAGTGCTTATTCAAAATTATATTTTCAAAATGCTTTTAGAGAAAACATTTACAAACCAAAATGCTAAAGAAAAACACTAATAAGAACTCATTTAACAGACATAATTTTAAAGAGGAAGAGAAAAGTTCATTTTGGGCACATACACACACCCAGTCTCACACACACACACACACATACTCACACACACACACACATACACATGCGCGCGCACACACTCACACACACATTAACACCCAAGCGGTCCTCCATATGCCGACAGAAGGCACCACAACATTGATGGTAGAGCACTATGGGAAAATCCCCTAAGTTCAATCTAGCTCGAGTGGGACCCTAGAAACCTCGTGTCTCGGTGAAACGTGGCTTAGAAGGCCACGACCCTCAGAAAACGTGGCTTAGAAGGCCACGACCCTCAGAACATGTGGCTTAGAAGGCCACGACCCTCAGATATCATATGTTTAGTTAGTGTTGCAATCGTCAATCCAGCTAAGTGAAACAGGGACGATACCCATCCGGTTCACTAGCGCACTAGTTCTAGTTCGCCCACCTAGATACCCAGGGTTTTCCCTTGTGCTCAAACAAGTTTCACATTCACATAGTCTATTTCTTTCTCATTTCGCAAACCAAACAAAGTATTGCACACAAAAGTCACCATTTGCATACCAAAGAACTATTTCAAAGACACACGCACACGACACATCCCATTTTATGAAAATACACCACTTTGAGAAAAATGAATGCGTATTCAACTCCTACAAAGCACCGTTTTAGTGTCATATAAATGTACCAATAAAACATTTGAGTCATTATTGAAATCTTTTCAAGAAAAGGAAACCAAGAAGACTTTACACTGAAGGCAACTTGATTTTATATATAGCCATCACTTTAAAACTTGATACACGAGGTGACCATGTCAAAACTCTTTTTCCATTATTCAAACAATTTTGCATTTCAACTTCAAAAGTACACAACAAGGAAAACACACCAAAAGTGATTCATATACTTTGAAAATGTCTATTTAAATACACAAACACCTAAAGTGGCTTGAAAACACCTTTCACACCTGCCAAACAACCTTTAAAAACCTTTCAACCATGTTTCGCACTCAAACACCACTTAAATAAACAATTCCTCATTTTATAAAACATATCGCATGCAAAAGAAACCATTACAAAATCAATTTCACAAAGAAACCCTTTCAAAACCCCTTTGGCACTCTATAAACAATTATTAAGCACTTCAAAAATTTACCACAACCGGATCGAAAGGAAAAAACATGACAATTTCTAAAGAGAAGCACAATTTCATCACGCACGCTTGTTACACCTTTTTTTTTAAAATGCATTTCGCAAAACCTCTACAACACTACAAAAACATTATAAACATAATTCACATCATACAACTAAACCATAGAACATATTAAGTTAAACTAAACAAGAAAATTAAATTATCTAAATGATGTAAAGACATGGAACCACCTACCTCGAACAAAGGTCACGTCAAGCTTTCTAACTCAAGCAGATACTCGCTCGCATGCATGCACTTCCACATGTATATATATATATATATATATATATATCCTTAAACTGATGCATGTGTTCCCCACGCCATGAGGGAACACGCACACAGAAGATATATATATCTATACATATTCATACCTGGGAAAGTGCGTGCGCACCATTGAATCCAACCGCAACTCCCTACGATAGATCCCCCAAGACTCAGAACACCTCAAATCCCTAAAATAAAATTAATCCAAATAATGAAAATCAAGATACGATTCAAAAACCAACTCCATAGAAATCACTAAGATCACAAGTCACACTCAAATCACATCTGCACCATTTTTATAAAACAACACTAAGGGGAACGCCCTCAAAATCGCATCAATTTTCATTAACATAAACATATTTAAACAATCACACCAAAGACTAAGTTTACCCAATTACACCAAAGCCAAAACATCACAAAAACAACAATACAAGGACACCATAAGGACTTGAATTACATTTTAAAAATTAACAAAGAAATATTTTGCACTTAAATAATCATAACACCGTAGAAGCATGCTGACATAAACTAGGAACCGACTCTGGACCAGATAAAGACCTCAATGGTCCGTGACTCAATTCTAAAAAAAAACAGAACTCTAAAACAAGATAACTAAGTGCATAACAAAGCTGCGAAACAAGTTTTAAAACAAAAAGGGAGCGTGAAAACATTAGTGGAGTGATCTAGGGGTAAAAAAAACGCAAAATCACCTTCCTCGGAGGGGCGCGAAGAGGGTCGTGTCGCGCCGGAACAAAGCGAAGGTGCTGCGCAAGGGTTCGGATTGTGACAGAACAAGATGGAGGCGCTGCGCAAGGTTCGGGTTGTGCCGGAAATGCGCCGGAAAGGATCGGGTTCGTCGGATACGTGCCGGAAAGGGGTCGGATTCGCCGGAGGTGCACCGAAAAAGGGGGTTGGGTTCGGCTGGCGGGCGCGGCGACCGGATAGGGGTGCGTGGGGTGTCTCCGACGAGAAAGAGGGGAGACGGCTTCGGAGGACGCGGTGAAAGTCGGAGGAGAGTGGAGGGGGGGCCGGCCGGAGGTGCGGTGCGGTGCCGGCTGGGAGCGGCGAGCGGAGGGGAGGCCGGCGGTGAGTGGCGAGAGGAGGGGAGGCCGGCGGTGAGTGGCGAGAGGAGGGGAGGCGGACGGCGAGGGGGTCGGATGGGGGCCGGACGGCGGTGGACGGGAGGCGGCAGGATGTGGGGTCGCGCGGAGGGAGGGGTGGCGCGGCGCCGGCGGTGGAGGCGGTCGGCGAGGGGGATCGCTGCGCCGAACGGGGGGGGGGGGGGGGAAGAGGTCGGCCTCGCGTGGGAAGAAAGGGGGGGCCGGGTAGCTAGGGTTCTCTTTTTTTTTATAATTATAAAAATAATAATAATAATAATAATAATAATAATAAACATATACACATAAATAAATATATATAAACACATTTATATACCAACTTATATAAACATAACTACATCTATACATATATATTTATAAACATATATATAACACATATAATCATATAAACATATATAAAACTATATATAACATATATAAACATATTCAAATATATAAACCTATATATAACATATATAAACATATAAATATATATAAAAATATATATAAACATATACACACATAAGCATATAACTTTAAAACATATTTATTGATAAACATGTGTGTGTGTGTATATATACACCTATAAACATATATACACATACCTTATATATATATATACACACAACGTTAAAACATAAATGTATACAAACACAGATACACATATATATGCACATATATAAATATACAAACATACATATACATATATATACACATGTAAAGTTAAAACCGGATGATCGTGCGGTGTTCGCACATCGTACGGTATCCAAGCGGTCTGCAAGCGGGCTGCACGTACCCAAGCAGATAGCACATGCCCAAGAGAACTATGCATCTTAATTGTACGGTGTTCGCGCACCATCCCAAACCATAATCTCATCCCAACATTAAAAATTTAAATTGGGATGCACCTGCACTTACGCAAAAACACCCGACACCAAGTGAAATAAAATAAATAAAATGACAAAAAAAACGGGTGTGACAATAAGAGTAACCCCGCTATTTTTTACTGTATTGTTTTCATAATGTTCCTTTTTTATAGAATATATGATAGATAATATTATAAATCATTTAAGAAAATAAATTCATACTTATTAACATGGAAATACATAGAATTCATTAGGAAATTTAAATTGGTTTTGTTGATAACTCTTTAAAACTATGGTCTCAAAACCATCCTATAAACTGTTGATTATGTGTATTTAAAATCCAATTTTCAAAAATTGATAAATTATAATGGATAAGAATTTTTTTATGGGTCTTAATATATAATGAAACCTATAAACATCAATGTAAAATGTAAAGCTAATCCTTATCTTGACCTATAATTGTAACTATGTCAAAGTCCCTTCTAGAAATTCATTAAACCCCAAGTTTCCTTCTATGCTGAAATTTAGGGAGACAATTTTTACAAAAATCAACTAGGTAATCAGTACAAAATCCAATAGCTTAATCATGAATATATCACCCTCCAATACAACCTTTTTTATTTAACCTTTCAAAATCATCATTTATAGTTTAATGGCATACATCCAACTATATTTTATTGGACCACCTAATTAGATATCTCGAACCAAGTGAATCATTATGTAAACTGTCATATCAAAGAATGATGATGAGAATAATATTTATAATTCACTTAATATGATGTAATTTTCCTCTATAATATTTAGTAACATTGTATGGTATATATATTTATAGCATATGGATTTGAAAAAGAAATAGTGATTAGGTAATTTATGTTATACGTTTTTCGGTAGAATATAGTGTAAATCTAAAATAATTAAATGTTTTTTCAAAACATAACATACTTGTGATTTTAGGCCAATTAACATTAAATCACTCATTGTCAAGATATTATTAATATTTTATAAATACCCCCTCTCATACCTTTACATCATTAAATACGTTTTAAAACTGATATCTCTCTTTCTTGGAAAGCATGTCAGCTACTGGAGGAAGAATGGTACACCTTTCACCCTTCACTATATTGAACTATTCCATCCCCAAGTAAATCAGGTACATCATACACATAATTACATCCTTTTTTCAAGGTGTGTTTATTAATGTGACAAGTACATTATTACACATGTTTTTTCTACATTAAAGACATCAATAAAATGCCTTATTAAAAAAAATATCTGGTAAAGTAATTTAAAAACCATATCTCTTTTTCCAACTAGTTTTATGTGGTTTTTCAAAACAAATCCCAAAAATATAAATATATTCCATACTTTTTCAAACCATTGATATCTTTTTAGTGGATATAGAATTTTACCTTCTTATAAATTCCCATAAAATTATTCCATACATGATTAGTATTTATGTCATTAAGGGAAAAAATGTGATCTCCAAGATAAACAATTTTCTATGAATGTATTATCCAAATACAATTTTTAACATCATAAAACATTATACACCCTATAATTACATTAGATCTATTTCCTTACAAATTTCCATAAGTAGGAAATAATTTATCATCCAATACAACATAGATCTCAATGTGGGGCCTTTATTTCTATAAGAAACATATAATGTAACACTCGAATCCCATATTAATTTTAAATCTTAAATCAATGATGTATGACAAAAAAATATCATTTACCAATTGTTTTTATTTTGATAAATTTAGAGGAAACATAATTTATTTTCACTTCACGTGTAAACCATAATGAAAAGTTATAATTTATAAATTCAAGATAATCATGATCAATTTTTTATATTTGGTGATGTGGTTTCCTATATTGGATTCATATATATCTATACCATATAAATTTCCTTGTGGTCTCTTTAATTATATATAGGAACCTAAACCTTGTAATGATTATAAAGTAACATGAAATTCATTAAAGTAATTCATTTGTCTTTATTATATCCAGACACACTATAATTAGGGATATTTTTTAAGTCATTAAATTTCATTGTTAAAAAATACAAAATCATTTGGGTATGGATGTATTATTTTATAGACCATACCCATTAAACATAGCATTCATTTAATAAAATATGATTCCTATGGAAGATCATTATCTTCTAGGATAATGTCATTCAATAGATATGGCAGTATAGTAATGTTTTTATCACTACTACCATAACCATCTGTAAAATTATATAGCTTAAATATAGCTAAAAATGTTGTAGTTTTATTACAAGCTCTATAAAAAGGAATTTTTTTCAAATATTTTAACTTCTAAAACAACTTTGGAAAATAGTGAAGTTCATATTCAACTATCATTTTAATTTATAAAATACAATATTCACCATCATATACAATTATAATTATATCCTTGATATAATTTTCATCATTTTTCACACTTATAATCATATAAAATGATACATTAAACAATATTTTATCCCAATCACATGAAATATTCATTTCATACCCATGTTAATTATAGAATATTTCGGTCTAATATATTTTGTGATGTATCTATTGGATAAAAACCAAAATCCCACAATTCTATATCTAAATTTTGTGGCTATCATATATTAATTAAGGATATACTTCTCAAACCACTGATTATAATTAAGATGAAACCCCAAAAGGGATTATCTGTTTTGCCTAAAAGTCATACCTGAGATGAATATGATTCTAAAAAGTTATATTTGATCTATATTCTAGCCTTGGTGTGATATGGATGGAATATCCCCAAATAATATTTACCATGAGAAAAAAGTATCAATTAATGCATCTATATCCATGGTGCCTTATTTAAAAAGTATTTCTAATAGCAGTTTTCAAGAAATGGATCCCAATGAGGATAAAATATTGGTGCAATATGTTTTGGTCTGATATATTATCATTAATGTGGAGGAACCAAATTTTTGGTAATTTTTTAGGAGAATTGTGGAATGACAACCCAAGTCCCACATCATTTTCCACTTGGTGTAGTGCCTGAAATATAATCATCGATGAGTAACTCCTCATATCACCAATTGGACTTTTGTATGTACCCACAAAGGGATTAATTGTTGGGCCTGAGAGGACTAGGATGGAGGAATTTTATCTTGAAAAGATCATGTGTTATTCCAGCACCACTGGACTACTTATTAATAAATAAAAACAATATAAATATGGAAAAAATATTTGATAAGGGTCATATTTATGATCTTTTACAAACATAATAAACTCTTTAACCTCATATGCATAAAATTTTATCATATTATTAGCATCCAACCATTTTCTATTCATATCAATCCCATTTGATTCAGTAACATTCATATTTAACAAATAAATAAATATGTTGAAGGAATGATAATAGAATCATAATATTCTTACACACACATATAGTCATCATATTTGATATAAATTACCTTTGCATCAATAACTATTTAAAACATATAAAGATAAAGTATTATGTGGATATAAATTATAATAACACTTATTTTTTATTTCAAGAAGTCACATATTCTAAATAATTCTATTTTTTAATATACATTCATCAAGGTATATAATTCAGAACATTTTACTATTAATGTGCATTAGAAACCAATGGATTTATACTATTGGATAATTATTAGGGTATATATATGATAATATTTCACTATTAAGACATATATAAAAATAAATTATTTATTTCTCTTAATGTTAATATAGTGTTCAATATAATGTAATTACATTTATTTTGGTAATTTTATATGTAAATTTATGAAAGATATCAAATTGCACCCAAAATCTAGTATCCCCAATGAAGTTTTTATGAAAATAAATTTTTAATTCATACGTATGACATGTAAATATTGGTTTAATCTAATTTTTTGATAGGTTTATAATTATTAATTTTATATTTCTCTTTATTTAGATATAATACTTCAACCACTTCAATAAGAATAAACTTTTTGGATGAGATAATTCATCTAGACCACATTTTAAGCTCACTTTTGGTAAAATATGTCTATCTAAATAGATTTTTCCTGAAAAAATGAAAAACTAAAGAACCATAAAAAATGATACCATAAACCACATGATGGTGCCTCATAACATTTTTTGGTGTAAAAATATTAAAATATAAACATACATTGAAAATCAATGTTTATAGACTTATTATCAATGTTTTTTTGAAATAAGAATAGAGATCCATTTAACCTTTTACATTCATATTATTAAATTCTAAAATAGATTATATCACGTAATTATATACTAAGATTCACTATATGAATCCACATTAATTAATCACTTAAACACATATAATTATGTATTATTTTTTTATGATTACCTTCGGTTTACATGAATTTATAATCTTGGGATTAGTTTATGTATTTTTATGTTCTAATGGACCTAGAGAGTTAGGGGTTAAAAATTTATTGGTTTTAGAGAAACTGTCCAAGTGCATGGTTTGTGCATGGTCAGTAGTAACTATATGGAAGCTTCATAGAAGGATATATTAGTTCAAGTATAGATTTTCATTGTTTGATCATGGGGTTTATAACAATGTGAGTCACTAAAAAAACATGTGAGGGAGTGGGGTTTCTCTATAGGCTTTCGTACATCTTAAACATGGTTTTTCTAACTATTTAGTTATCCCTAGTAACAATTTTTTTTATTTTAACACTGTAGTGGCTATTATATAATAATTTTTTAGTTTTCATAACTATTCATGATAGCTATGAAACCCTTGCAAGATTCATAAAACTGGAATATTACTCTAGTTCCTTTATTTTTTTATGTCTAATATCCTCCTAAACTCTCTTTTGATCAACATGACCACTACATGACTCTTAAGAAGGTTCTATCCTGAGAACATTGAATAATCTCTTTCATTCATAGTGGATCTCTTCATAGTATGCTCGATTTCAACTTGGTTTCTCCTCCTCCTTTGATATATTTTTTTCATCACTTGTCCCCATGATTCATTTAAACCCCATTTGGTTGTTATAGAAATATATATACTATTTTATGGTGAATTAATAGTGTTTCTTATGGATTTAGGCTTGGGAGGAGCGAATATAGTCAATTTTGGTATCTCTTATCAATGCCAGTAATGTTTTTCCCATTGGAGTGGTATGTTTCTTTATTCTACGGTTCTATCATTTGATTTACGTAAATTTATTTTAAATTAATTTTTTTTGGTTTCTGAAAATTATTTATTTTAAATCCATAGGTATAATTTCAATAAAAATACATTTTCTGGAATGTAAAATGATTTCAAAAGGTTTTTTCATTAAATTGTTTTTACGCAAATGACGTGTTTCATGATAAGAATCAAAGATGATTTTTTACTCAGAATGGATTTTATAGCATGGGAGTGGTAATGGATAACTTGTGATTATGTTTTATAAACCATTGAGGATGGATTAACTGATAATTTTGACAAATCATATCAAATTGGGGACCTTGGGTGTATGAGGTTGTGTACATATAAAAACCTTCATTAGTGGTGCACCACTAGGGGTTATGATTCTGATATCGACAGAGAGTGGAAGGAATTGATATGAGTTGGATTCATGGTAGTACTAGAATAGTGTTCACTCTCATGTATGAGTATGTATTCCAATAGTCTAGAGCCCACTTTCACCTAGTTTTATACATGTTTGTATTTTTTCAATTTCTTTTTCTCACATGTTCATCTTATAGTGTTTTAATTTATGAATCTGATCATTTCCCTCTATTATATATTTCATTTAATTGTCAAAATCGTGGTTTATATGAATATGAAATGTTATAAAGGACACCAATGGAATTTTTATAAAACATTTCTTCATTTAAAATTTATTATTAAACATGTTTTTTTAATCTAGAATGAACGATTTCTTGGTGACAAACATTTTATATATTCATGGTGGTATATTACCGAGCATTTTCCTCAAACCTAGTATATACATTTGGACATATAAAGAACCTTTTTAGGAAAAGGATTAAGTGAACAGAATCACACAGCTCAGCAGCTTCTGTTAGTTTTATTATTCTTTATTGAGAGTGGGTTTTTGGTGATGGATGTTCACATGGAGACTTGTTTTTTTTTGTGTTTGGTTTTGCCTCTAGATTTAGCATTTTTTGAATTTTATTTTTTTTGTATATTTGATGGATTTTATTTTCATTCCCATTGTACTATATTTTTTATCTTCTATTTATTATACTTGAGACATGTTTTAATTCATGCATTAATCTTCTACATTTGTCCAGTTATCTTAGGTGATGTGTCATGTTGACATGTGTTGGTTCGTTATAAAATAATATCAAATCCATTACCCAGTGAGAGGATTGATGACACTTCCTAGGTTTTGTTTTGGATTTATTCTAGGAATAGGTTAGGTACATTGAAATTATAGTGGAAATTGAGGAAGGGTGTCTGACTAGCTTACTTCTATATCTGACCTTGAGTAACCATGGTTGGTTTGGAATTTTCATCAAGCTTTGAGTTTGATTTTTGGCATTATCTAGATGAACCTTGTCTCATCTTCTTTTGGTTTCTAATGTCTTCTTCTCTTATTATCTTAATCCAAAGTTTCCTTAAATTATTATTTTGTAAGTTATTTAATGTAACACCCCAAAATTTTAATATATGACTTCTATTATATGATCCAAGTCTATTCGGTATCCTTTGCCACACACAACACCAAACATAAATGGAACCATGATGTATTTTACTAAAAATATAAATATTATTTATGATTGTTAAAACCTAGCCGTTGAGTTAGTGGGAATAAATTGTTGTTACCTTATTATTAAATATTTATAAAATGAAATTAATATCTACTTTTAATATAAATTAAATTAATTTAGTATAGCTAAAACAACTAAGAAAATTATTTTATTCTTGAAAATATGTATTTATAAAATTTATGTTTTATTTTAATAAACATATTGTGTTTTTTTAGATAATAATATATTATATTTACGATATGAATAATATATTACTAATAAATTATTATTTTATATAAATAATAATAAAGAGTAGTTAACATTTCAAACACTATTTTCATATATGAACTATTTTCCACTATTATTTTAAAATTAATTTAAATATTTAATTATATAATTTTAGAAATTTTATTTTTAAAAATGAATATAATTTTTTTACTAATTATAATAATATAATTTCAATATGAGATTTTATGATTTTTCAAAAACGTATGATTTTTAGGTAAATATTGAAAATCAATGTTTTTATAAATAAAATGAATTTTATGAAAATATTAACATAAAATTATGATTTTTAAGTTCATGAAATATTTTTATAATATCTAACATATATATTATATGTTACTTTATAAATTAAAAAATCATTTTAATTTTAAAACTGATATATTATATTTTAAAACATAAGTAATAATTTCTCAAATATTGTTTTCAATACCTTGTTCATTTTTATTTTAAAATTATTTTGTATCAATCATATAAATTGAAACCAATGAAATGTATTTTAAATTTTTAAATTTTAGGTTAAAATTTTATAATAAGGAATAAATTATTGTTTGGAACAAATATTATGTTACCTTAGATAAAAAAAAGTTACTATAATAAAATCCAAAAGGGTAAACATAATAAATCATGGGGTATATAGCCTAATAAATGACAAAAACAAGTCTATAATTGATTGTATTTGGTTTTTTCGACCTTATCTCTTCCAAAATAAATTATTTGTCAATTTTCGGGCCACTTGATATGTTTGACATGTCCTCCTTTTATATAAAGTTGAAAATTTTCAAAAAAAAACACATTCTCAACACTTATAAAATGGGAATATAACAATCTATTGAAGGAACTTATAAAAACAATTACCTCACAAAAACTCTCATCCTTCCCCTAGAACAATATTTCAATCTATTGAGCATATTTCCACTAGATATTATCTTATTCCATCCATTTTCAAGGTATCTTCCAAGTATGTCTCAAAGTGCTCAATGTGGGTATATATATTTTATTTAACTTCTTTCCTATATATATTTATTTTCTAATTATAATTTTCAAATATATTTTTAAATAAATTATTATTTGAAATTTACTAAATTTTATCATGCTATGTTAAAAATATTTAATCACATTTGGCCTTTTCTATTAAGAAAAATGAAATCATAATTTGTTTATTGTGCGAATAACGACATCCACGATGAAAAGTGTTTCTACTTCTTTTACCACCTTATATGGATGGTTTAAAATATAAATTTAATAAATTATATTTCATATTTTTTAATTATTAAAATTCTTAAACAATAATCCATTTTACTTCTTTCTCTAATTCTATGGAAAATAAAATTCTCATCCTTGTGTATAAGTGAAAAAATTCCTCCATATAAAAATTGGTTTCTATTTTATTTTCATTAAAGAATTTCACGGATGGTTATGAGAATGGTATTAAAGGATAATTGTAATTTTTATAATCTAACTATGGTTATTATGGAAAATTCGTGAACTTATTTATGATATTATCAATAAACAAATATTGTTAATTTAATCGTTTATAATGAGTGAACTAATAAGAAAATGATCTATTATTTTATTGTAATTAAATTATATAAATTATATTATATTCATAATTGATTAAAATTTTAATAAATCACACAGAAAAACACTAAATAATATCATTTATCTTTTTTATAAGTATATTACCAATAAAACATTCCATAATCATCATTTAGTCATATTAAGTTTATGCTTAGGTCAGTTTAACCACCTACTTGAATGATAATAAGAATTTATATCATAAATGACAATGAGAAATTATGTAGTAGTTTAATATCATAAAAATATTTATGAATTAATTTTTCTGGGTACGTTTATACCATCATTTAACTCATTAATTAAGAAAACATGTTTCGTTATTTAAGAATCACCAAAACATGATCTTCAGTTATTTCATCTTCATGGTTTAGAGCCAAAACTACCATGGAAATAATTATATCCTTTAAAATATCATGGAACATATATTCTAGCACATTAAATTATCATATAATGATTCAATTTTTTATCATTAATGAATAACAATTCCATTATCTTAAACAATTTCAAAGCAATAAATATTAATTACAGGCGGTGTTAAAAATCAGAAAAAACAAAATAATATATATATATATATATATATATTTGTGTGTATGTATATAATGACTATAAATAAGGATTATAAATTTTAATATTCAGTAATAATGTTCTTAAGTATATATTTTATGAAATTAATTTAATTATTTATAACAATTGGTGCAAGTGTAGAACGAGTCCGTGTCGAGGAAAGAGTTTCTATCTTGATTTCCTCTCTTTGATAGATGTTTAATATTATGAACATAATTTTAATTTTTTGGGTAAATAATTCCTATTTTGATATATCATATCATGACATTAATCTAAATCATTTTATTTTAAGTATAATTGCAATCCAACTCTTTCTAGGGGCTTTGATAAAAGTGTTTCTCAAGATGCAAGGATTTCCTAGGTCTCAATTTCAATTCTTTAAGACAAAATACTTGTTACAAACCATGTTTTATTTGTATGGTGTTCTATTGATTAAATATCACATTAACTTTTTATTATGCATTTAATTTTAATTCATTGGATATACTAATCTAAATCAAGTTCTTTTCTTTCAACAACTTTTGAAACAAGTGTTGCCTCAATCTTAAGAGTTTTTGGTAACTCATTATTCATTACCTAAGATATTTTCATTCACTCAAATATATTTCATATAATTCAGGAACATTCTTACCTTTTATTTAATTGTGTGTTATTTTCTATTTATTACATTTTTACCCAAGAATTACCTTCCCAAATGTTTCATGCCTCATAGAGTTTGTGTCCTATAAGGGTTATTGATAACCTAGGTCTTCTTTACATGAGTTATATAGTTTTGTTTTGATCTTTTTTTATTCCATTATTGTCTTTACCATATTTATATTTTATTATAAATTGTTGTATAATCCACATTTAAAAAATAAGGTTTTAATAAAAATGATTGTTTCCTTACCCTTCCTACAATGTGAGTTTTAAATAAAGATTTAGAAAATAAAAAAAATCGTGACAGTTTCACATGTTTCATCTTCCTATCCTCATTTATCAAAGATAACCATTTTTTTTCATCATGGATATATTATTGGATATTTTTTTAAAAGAAATTTTTTAAATGGATTTGGATTCACCTTTTCAAAATATACGTTTCAAATTAGTATATAAATGTTTATTATATTTCAATGTACAATTTTTTTTAAATCTATTTTAAGTCTCCACTTCCATTTCCCTTATCATTTTTCAAATTGATTGACCATAATAGTAATTATTAATAATAATGTAACATCATATATATATGTATATGTATTTTATGATTTGGGGGATTGAATTCACTATATCATAAAATTCGATTCATGATCCCTTCTTTTGTGATATCATTTGAAACATTATTTTTATGAAGTTGTTTTTCATTTGTGACAACACCATTATATGTTTCCTTGTTATATTAGAGTTATTCTCATTGAAAACATTGAAATTATTTCTATGGATGGTTTATGATCATTATTATTCTAGTATGAATATAGCTTTATACCTATTTCACTATAAGGTATAAACATATCAATTTATATAATTTAGATAGGAATATGTTCTCCTAGAAGGATTGGAATTATTTTAGAATGGGAAAAAGTATTGGAATTACATATATCATTATTCTAATATAGATGATTATTTTCAAGTCAAATTTGTATTACCTAACCATCTACCTACTTTTTCTAGATAGTTTATGATCATGTTATTCTTGTTGTTAAACTGAGGAAAAGTATTGGCCTTTATTATGTTATTATTCCAATAAAAATTATTATTGGTAAGTTGACTACATATTGTTTTACATTCCAAATTCTTCCTCTTGTGGGGTTATGATCACATTGAAATGTATTTACATTTCTGATGGTTATTAGTAATTAAAGTGCATTGACTATGTATTGACATTCCATATCATTCATTATAAGTATTACCTGGTTTTTATTCTGTAAGAGGTTCCTTAGAGAATGATTAAAAAATTATTATTGACTATTATGATAAAAGGTTCCTTATTCATTATTACCTATTAAATAAATATGATATCAATATTATTTATATCCAATTTCTCATTTAGATTAATTTATAGATAATGATATCAATCTCAAGTTGATTATGTATTCTTGATGTTTACAATTTCTTATGATAATAATTATGGTTTTTTTACTCCATGATTGCTTTAGTTGTTTATTTTCCCTTAATGATCATTTGAGCTCACCCCTTCTTATGTTTTCATTTCAATATGTTATTAATAAATTAATACAGATAACACGTTTATAAGGTTAACACATGTGTAAGAATTTATAGGATTATTTGAATATTATTTTTGGGTTAAATAGTTTCACATATGGTGGAAAATAAAAAATATCCTCTTGATAAAAATAATATGGTTTTCATAAGTTTATAATTAAACTTAATTCTATATATTTAGAAAACACACAAGATCATTGAGATATAATATATGAAATAATCCTTATGGATTTTATAATTATTTATGGTTATATCCAAGATTCTATATTTGGTATCAAATCAAGTCTGTAATGTATGTGTTTATGGAACTTGATCTTGGAGTGTGGGTTTGGAGCGTCATAGTTGTTACCAAGGATAGTTTTTATATAACGTTGGATAATAGGATATTTGTTGAGGATAGTATAAGGGTCGATAAGTTAGGGTTGATCGTAATTTCAAATGTATGGATAAATATTTGGGATAAGTATATGATTTAATGTTAATGTAATAATGAACATTTTATTGGGGTATTAAGTAAGAGAACATCATTGAACTAATGGTGACCCATTCTCCCGACACCCTTTCTTGCTTCTAGCTCTAATCCTTGTTTTATTCCTCCTAGGTCTTGGAGTTCTCCCCGATGAAAATAGACCTCTCCTACTCCTTCTTCATCTTCATCCTTTGGCTTCTTTATCATGGTCTTTGGGTTTTAATGTACCCTTAGTGGCTTTACTTCTCTAGATTCTTTGGAATTCCTATTTATGGGCTCATTGTCTCTATGTTTTATGGAGTTGTCTCATTTACCCCTCTTACACTCCTACTATTCCGATCTAGCATGACAAACACAACCCCATCTTGGCTGGGTTTGTTGGTTTTTCTGATGGGTTTGGGACTGTGGTGGTGGAAATAAGGGAAATTCATGATTCTCCATTTCAATGACTACTTCCTTTAGTTTCTCTTGATCCGTTTGGGGTTTCTTATTTGTGTTTCTATCCAAGTTACGTACTAGAGATTTAATCCTAATTCCCACTTCCTTGTTCCTTTTCATTCTATGATGGGTCCAAATCTCCAGTTTCCCCTAGGGTTTTAATACCAGTGCTACTCATTATCATTCCATACCCCTGTCCAAATCATCGTTGCTCTGATATAATTTTCTAAAACTCCTATCAAGATTACACCTGGAGTGATGGATTCTTAGTGTTTTTGGACAATGTAGTTTGGAATCCATGGGGCTTCCCTTTAGGGTTTCATCCCTGATTCCCTTCATGGTTTCTGCTTCATTTAGTGTTTCATCCATAGTTCTATTTCTCCTTCTATATGGTTCTATATGTTTCTTCTTGGTCTCCTCTTGCATGGTTTGGTGTTGGATACATTTTTGTTTCTTCTCATTAGCTGGAGGTGTGTTAGTTGTTTCATGGGTCTTGGTTTCGATTTTATATGGTGAAAGGTTCCTCAGATGGATCACTAGTTTTGCAAGGCTCTTTATTTTCATAATTTTAGGGAAATTTCATTTCTCCATGATGTTGGAGGGTTATGTTGGTTTTCTGATTCATCATACATCACTAGCGTTGTGTTCGGTTGGTGTTGAAGCAACTAGGGTGTTAGGGTGGACTACTCGAGGAGGTTATATCTACTATTCAATTGGTCGATGTCTACAGGGGCATGCTACACTTATTTTGTTCTATAATACAATAGTTATAGGGTTTTTAGTACCAGTTGTTTTTTATGGTGAAGTGGAAGATGACGATGATGCTGATGAGATAATGTAACTGCAGTGATAGTTTTGAGATGGTATGGTGGGGGATGTGATGATAAAGGTGATGGTGACATAACATTACGGTTCTCAGGCATCCCACTTCACCTACATAAATGGGGATTCAATTTTTGAATTTTAGTTTTTCAATATTCTACTTTGAATGGGATTTTTGAATTGAGTAATGTTCTATAAATAGTTTTTAGGGTGGTTTTCTAATTTAGATTTCATTTTATATAAGGTTCCCACTCAACCATAAAGTAGATTATTTAGAAAATGTAAAAAGTTTTTGGTGGGGATAAGTGAACATTAGTTAGAATAAAAAAATAAGTATATGTACAGGATGGTGTCCTGGAGATTTGGTAAATTATTGATTATATGGTTTTCTTAGAAATTAAATCCCTATCTAGATAGTATTAGTAGATATGATATTTATAAAAAATGTACCTATGGGCAATAACATAAAAAGGGTGGATTTTGTATTTACTTGATCGGCACATATTTTAACTAAATATTTTATCCATTCTAGTAGATCATCACCTGGTGCATAGAGAAAAGTCATAACTGCACAATTAGTTTTACACTCTTAGGGTATATGTTTTGGAAAAATCTCTTTCTATTTATAAACTAATATGATGGATTTTAATATTTTTATGTTAGATAACCTAATAAGAATTTGAACGTGATTACCATATATCAAAAAAAAGATACATAAAATGTGTTACATATTAATTTATATGTTCTTCTTGGAAGTGGGAATATTTGGATTTTTCGATTATGATTTTCTGTGATTTTTTGGTCTAGAATATTTTAAGAAGTTTCACAACAATGTGGGATCTTAATTATTTTAATTAGGTGAATATGTATGATTGAACAAAATAAAGGGTATCCTAGGTTGAACCAATAATGATATAGGTTATACTGAGGGTGATTTTGGTTGAACCTAGTCAGATACAAGTTGATTTGTAAGAAACATTGGATAACATGATAGTATTATAAAATGAGACATCTTGTCATTAAATTTTCTTATTCTAATTTAGGATATTTATCCAATAATAATCATCAATTATGATAACTTTTTTTTCTAGTAATTGATAAATCCTGAAGTAACCAACTATAAAACGGATATAATTGAAAATGTGTAAAGAGTCCCAATGAACAGCCAAATAGGATAAGTTATGGAGTGAAAAATGTTTTTATTATTTAAAATTAGTTATCAAGAATTCAAATTAACAATGTGAACATAGTTAAAACCTTGAACCTTCCAAAATTGATAATATTGAGTCTAGTGAAAGACCAAGTTGTGTAGGCGATGAAGAAAGAAGATTCAATTTCATAAATGTTACAAATGTGGGAATAAATTTGTAGGAATTTTTCTTAAATGAGAAGTTAAATTCTATAAGTTTGGATGTAAAATCATCAAACTCACAAGTTTATGGGAAAGAGAGAAGCTACAAAAAATCATTTCATTAATAGAACGAATATTGGACATTATAAGACTCAATGTACCAGCCCAAGGGACAATGAGGGAAATATTATCCCTTAACCATGCGAACAAGAAAAATCCAATGCAACCACTACTGATGTATCATATAGTGAGTTTTCACCCTATATTTTTTAGTTTCTTATATCACATTTATTTTCACTGATTACAGTATATTATGTTATGAATAAAAACTCCTAGTGGTATGATTATCACATTAATCATTATCAAGGTTTGTGAGAAGTTATTCCTTATGGATCTATATCTTCTTATCATCGTATAATCATATGTGAGATTATAAATGAGTTATCTATCCTTATAAAGAAATTATTGAAAATAATTTTTCATATAGATAAAAATCTTCCCACACCCTAAATAAAAACATGAACCTCTAGTGGTGTTTGTTTAAATATGATTCCCTATAAAAATTACTATAATATAATGATTCAAATTTTGAAGTTTTAATTTATTTAATCAGGGGAGAATTTAGCACCCTAAAATGTCAATAAATTACATTCTTTAGATCATCCAAATGTGTTCCATATATTTCTCTTCATGCAATACTAAACTTAACTTGAACTATGATATATTTTAAAAAAATATAAATTTTAATTATCTTCATTAAAACATTTATTTTGTATTAGTATGAATGGATAAGAGTAACGAATTTATGAAATATTTATAGAAGTAAAATAATGAATACTTTTAAAATGAATAAAATTCAATTAGTATGGATAAAACAACTAAGAAATTATTTTTATGCTTAAAAATATATTTTTTGATATTGATGTATTATTTCAAGAAACATTGTATATTAATGTTATATATTAATAAAAAATATTCATAATATATTACCAATAAATTAATTAATTATTAATATGAATATGAATAATGTAATGTTAAAATTTTAAAAACCCTTTTACCGATATTAATATTCTTCCACTATATTTAATTATTTTAATTAATAATTGAATTTTAAAACATTAGAAATTTAATTTTAAAAAATTAATATCATTCTATTTAATAAAACTTATCTAATCTTAAAATGAATTCTAGGTTTTTTTTGAAAATTATTGATACATAGTTAAATAGTGAAAAATATTGTTTTTACAAGTATATGAATTTCATGAAATTATTAGTATAAAAGTATGAATTATAAATTCATGGATAATTTTTCTGATAACAAATATGAATTTTATACATTACTATATAATTTTAAAAAAATATTGTTTTTTATTTAAAAAATCAAATATAATATTTTAAAACATACGTAATATTTTCTCAACAATTGTTTTCAATACCTTGTATCTTTTTATTTTAAAATTAATTCTTATCACTTTAAAAAAATTATTAAAATGAAATGGATTTGAAAATTTTAATAATTTTTTCTTGATTATATATTAGGTAACACTTTATTTTAAGGTATAAAAATTAATCTACCTTACATAAAAACTTTTTATTGTGGAAAAAGATAAAATAGTAAAAGTGATAATTCAAGGGTTAAATTAATTAAAAAAATGATAAAAACATTTCTATAATTAAATGGATGGGGGTGTTTTTTGAAAATATATCCTCCGAAAACAATTATTTCTCAATTTTATAACCACTTTAATTGTTTAACATATCTTCGCTTTATATAAAGATTAAATACTTAAAAAATTCCATTATCACCAATTATAAAATGGGCATCTCAGCATCCATTCAAGGAACTCCTAAAATTCAGATTCCTCTTTAAAACATCCCTTTTTTATTCCCCATACAATAATTTTCCACTATCTTGAGATTCTAATCTTATGATATTGTACAATTTCATCCATTTACTATGGATCTTCCAAGGGAATCTCAAATTTCTCATTTTGAGTAATTATTTTTTCTTAAAATATTTTCTTTCTATTTTATTTTACAATTCTAATTTTCAAGTCCCTATGAAATGAAATAAGTATTGGTTATATAATTAATTTTACTATTATGTTTTAATTTTTATTAATATAATTTTCCCTTTTCATTTAAGTAAAAAATATTTATCCGTGTATTGTACAAACTATCACCACCACAATGCTATGTATTTTGGTTTCCTTCACTGCCTTAAAAGGATGGTCTAAAAATAATTTTTAGTAAATAATTATGTTATTTAAATCAATTTTATGATTTTTGATTATTAATCCATTTTATGTTTTTCTCTCATTTTTTGGAAAATGAAATCATCAACCATGCATATGTGTGTACTATTTTCTCTATGGGAAGACCAATTTTAATTTTTTTTTTAAAAACCACATTACCTGGGTAGAAATGTGGATTATATTAAATGAAAAATATTATTTTTATGATATCTTTAATGTTGTTGTTTGTAAAATATGATAACCTATAAATGATATGATCAAAAATCGATTATTGTTAATTCAATTGTTTAAAATGAGTGAACTAAGTGGAAAATGATATCTTTTTTCTAATTAATGAAATTATATAAATTATATCCTATATAAAATTATTTAAAATTTTGATATATAAAACAAAAAAACTAAATAATATCATTATTATTATGGTATAATGATATTACAACTGAACCTCCTCATATTAACCAATTAATCATGGTAGGTTCTTGTTTCAGTTTAACCACCTCCTTGAAGAATATTGTTCATTTATATCAGGAATGAAAATGAGAACTTATTTAATGATATAATATGATATAAAAATGTATTTTTTTATTTGGTAAGGTTATATAAACACATAAATAATTAATTAATTAATAAAAAACATTTCATTCATCAAGAATCACCAAAACATGATCATATCCAATTTTATCTTCGTGGTTTCTAAACAGGACAACCTCGTATTAAGTTATACCCTTTATAAATATCATGTGACATAGATTATAATATCCTGAGATTTTAAGAAATATATCCTTTAAAATTAATTTAAATTAATTGATAGCTTTTGTGACATGAAATGATGTGTTTATATTTAATTATATGCAATATCAAGTTTATCATTCCTTTTACATAACATTAGATTTCATTAATAACTTTTGTTACATGCAATGTTGAGTCTTACAATAATACAATGTACTATTATTGTTATTTAATATGATAGTTATCCCCTAGAAATTTTAATGGTGATAATGAATACAACATATTAGTATATGTTGAATTATTTTTTGATAAGTTAGTTAAAAATTAAAATAAAATCTAATTGACTATAAGGATGTGTTTTTATGAAAAAGAAACTATTTTTTACCCATAATAGAAATTTATCTAAAAAAATTAAATTATTTACTATTATTGAATGACCATAAAGAAATATATATCTATATATATATTATTATTATTCTATCAAATGTTTTTCAATTCATCTAATACATTTTATTGGCATAAATAAGAACAAATATCATTTTAAATATTGAAATGGTGTATTTTTCTCAAATGTAGTTTTGTCGCCTTTTAATTGAAGACTTTATTTAAACCTCAATTTTGAATTTTTTTTTAATTTTTACATTATAAAATAAACTTTTTTTTAAATTATAACATAAAAATTTACTTTAGATAGAGTTTTGGTATTTTTCTGATAAGTTTCATTTTTTGATGAATAGTGAAAAATACTACATTTTTATTGAAAAGTGTTTTTTCATATAATATGTTTATATATTTAAATTATATTTTAAAATTTTTTTAAATAATAATTAGTTAAAATATAAATCAATTATTCTAATTTTGGTCACTGGATTCAGTTTCACATTGAAATTGTATATTAAAACATTTTAAACTTGTGTACTTTTCTCTTCAAAAATATGATGTCTCGTATCATCTAAGAGATTAATTTTAATTTAATTTTATTCACTTATGTGTTTTGAAATTTGAAAAGTGGATATTAATAATTTTTAAAATAATTTAATTTTTATTCTAATAAGTTCAACTTGATTTTTTTGACCTTAATGATTAGTGAAAATAGTTAAAATTATTTAAAGTGATTAAGATAATAAAAAGATTACTTGATTATTAAACATAGAATATAAGGTGTAAAAATTTCCCAAAAAAACTAAAAAACCAATTTTATGATAATATTTAGACCATAAACACAGTATTATATATTTTTATGAGTTATTTTGATACTATTTCATGAATGTGACATATATAAGGAGTTAAAGAAAAAGTAAAAAAAAATTAACCCTCCTTGCTTTTAATACTTATAAAGATTTTGAGTAGGGAAGAATCTACATATGTTTGGTTATAAATATTAATTATTATTATAAATGATTTATTTTTATCATAGTAATTTATATAGAATTGTTCTAGTTGATATAATTACATTAAATTATTATGAAACCCCAAAGCATGGATTATTTAGATAATAATTGAACCAAATAAATGATATTTTATTAAATGATTTATAATTAAAAAAAATTATCTTATGAAAAGTGATTGTTAATTATTGATAAATATATTTTTATTTTCATCAATGGTTGAATTAATCCTTTATGTTGAAAATATTTACCTGTAAATAGTAAAAACTTTATTAGCATATTTAGGGTTAAAGCGGTGTTTTTTTGTGTTACATGGGTTTCTCTTAAAATTAATTTGCAAAAAATATTTTATTTTATTATTTTATAACTGAAATGTAATATTTAATAATCATTGGGTCAAAATTTTATAATATTCCTCTCTTTAATTTAGTCTTAATGGATTAATTAAATAGGTTAGAAAACTAGCAACCTAAACGAAAAACCAAATGAAAAAAATATGGAGACTTAAAGACTAAGTGAAAAATAATAAAAATGATTTTATTTTTGTGTGTTTTCAGTGTGGATCAGAATAAATCCCATTTAATACATTTTTTTCGGTTTTTATTCACATTATTTAAGGTATACCTCTAAATTAGGTTTGCCATTTTATATTTACAAGAATACAGCTCCACATCCACTATAAAAAGTCAATCACCCTCCCTACTCATTCAGACATATAAAACCATTTGGATCATTAAAAACATGAAAACACTAAGCTCCAAAAATTCACAAACTCGTCCTATAATACTCAATTTTTGAATAAATCATACCATAGAATCCATTTGGTTCAAACCAAAAGGAGTTACCTGAAAAAGAGTAAGCACTCTTCATTGAGTAGTTTTGTTTTAGTTATTTCTCTAAAAAATAAATTATTATTATTCCTTTTTTTATACTATCCTCATTATCCTACATATAATTAGATTTTGTTATTTTAAATATTTTACCTAAACCTACACAAACTTCCATAAAATGGGATACCCAATCATCATTTGTGTGTACGGTAGACAACTGCCTCGCACACTGAGGTCGTTTGATCTTCCATTACCACCTCTCATTGTCTGTAATAATGATCTAAATACTATTTTCATATGATATAAATAATATTTAAGATATATTAATACCATTTTAATATATATATAATACATACTTTCATTCGTTCTAATTTTTTGAGAATATGATAACATCATTTGTGGACGTGAGGACTACCACCACCTCCAAGTGATGTGATATGTTCAAATTTTATGTGGAATGTATTAAGGAAGGGTTTAATTAAAACATTTATATATGTGAAATATATATTTAATTAATGTAATAATTTAAATGTTTTAAATATAATATAACATTTTCTTTAACTCTATTTCTCACATTGAAATATTCATAATGTCTTTCATAGATGTGTGGTCTAATGCCTTCTTTAAAGGTTTGTGATTCTTTTTACATAACAATAATTATATGTATATGTATATATAATTATAAAATACGGTATTTATGATATAATTATATTTTTGTGATAATAAATCTTACTTACCATTTTACATAATGTTCATTGAAAAATGTGAACATTACTCATGCGTTTGTATGGGCTACTATCACCATGATTTTTAATATTGGTTCATTTTTGATAACCATTATTAAATATTTGTTATAAAAGTATAATTTATGTATAAATATGATTATTATATAATTATTATTGTTTTTTATAATTTTAAATAATAAACCCATTGACCGTAACTAACATACCAATGTCATTTTTGACACATAAACCAAATGTGGAAAAAACCTAATGTAAACTTAATTGTTTAAGTAGTTGTACAATACATTTTAATAATGGAAATAAATGTAATTATAAAATTGAAAAATGTTTAAAAATAAATTAAATAATTAACATAATTTTATTTTTCATTATGGTAAATACACTCATTACAAGACAACTAAATGTAAGGGACTTCTTCTCAATCTCTTTTCATTAAGTCATTGTTTTTCATGTTATACACCCACAATCATTTTTGAGGTTTATAAATAGTCTCCTTGAAATATAAAATATTTCATTTATTTATTATAATGTTATTTAATGTTTTGTCAAAATTTATCTCCTCATGGGGATTATGATTCAAATGATTCAAAGTGGTATGATACACTATGTAATGTTTTAAGATTATCATCATCAAGGATGTTCATAATGATCTTTTAATGTTATTTTTCTATATCAAAGTCAACAAACCTTGTCGTTACTTATCCTCCTCTGGGTATATTTGTATTGATATCATCCTAATTCTTTTCATGTATAGATTATGATTATTTCCAAGATATTGTTAGGGAACCCATTTCTTTTCATTGGGTTAATATAATATAAAAGAGATTGTTATTGATAACCATTTCTCTTCCAAGGGTTAATCGTTTTTAAAAGATATTTGTGATGTAACTCATTTATTTTCCTTGGTATAACCACATTTCATGGAGAATTTTAATGAACTATTTTCATTTCTAGTGGTTAATCATGTTTCAAATGGATTGACATTAAACCCATTTTATAGGGTTTTATCAGGCTATAAATTAATAGTAATTATTTCTACGAGTTTTAGGATGAATTGTTTACTATTTATATGGTACATAATAATTATATTAAAAGATTGATCTTGATAAATATTATGTGAAGGTTTTCACCCCATTATAACTCATTGGTGATCATAGTATAGCTTATACAAATAGTAGAGCCCTGTTATAGCTCATGAAAATTTGGGTTAACCTCATATAACTTATATGAAAAGATGAGCCCCATTATAGATCATGGGTGATCTAGATATAGCTTATATAAATTTTTATCCCCATTATAGATCTTTAATTTATTGGGTAATGATGATTTTGGAATTATTAATTATGTTACTTATAATTAAAATGGTTTTGAAATGGTCTTATGTATATGTTTCTCTCCGTCACCTAAAATAGTTTTAATTTTTTGCTATGGGATTTAATGATTTTATTTGATAAAAATGTTTTTTTTTCTCATGTGAAAATTATTTATTTCACATTATCAAATAACATTGGAGATTTTGGTAAACATTATATGATTTTTCTTGTTTTTACCTAACTAATAGTTTCATTTCCTTTTATATCCATTAATTATATATTATTCTCATCCCATGTTTTTAAGAGACCTAATAGGGTTTAGGGATGTGTAATGGAAATGAATATGTTAGGTTAGATGGAGTGGAGATTTTAAATGAAAATAATTAATGATTTATTTTAAAATAATTATATTATATAAAAAAATATATTGATCAGAATTGTTCAAGTTTTATTTTATGGTTTTGTTATGTTTGGGTTATAGCCAAATTATCTAAAACTCTTTACTTGGGATGATCCTAAATTCTAATTAAACTAAATTATTGAATAAAACACATGATTGTTTAATGTTTAAATATGAGGACATATATAGTTTCTAATACCTTTAATTATCAAAGAATCATAAAATTTTCCACAAGAATGAATACCAGCACCATTTTCAAAAAATAGCCCAAAGCAATGAGGAATACTTACACCTGGTGTTGAAAATAGTTAAAAACTAACTAATATGTATATATATAATGAGTATAAATTACGCGTATAAATTGTTCTAGTTAAGAATATTATTCATGAGTATATACTTAATGGACTTAATTTAATTATTCAAGACATTTGGTACAAAGATATAAAAAATATAGACCGATGTAACTGTTTTCATCAAAAAATCCTCTCGTTGAGACATGTTCAGTATTATGCACTTAATTTCACTTATTTTTTGTATATAATACATATTTTAGATAACACATCATATTTTTATTTTAATCTTCATAATTTATGTTCAATTAAAATCCCACTCATTCAAGGGGTTTTGATTAAAGTGTTACTGAAGTTGTTAAGGTTTTTTTGTCTCAAATAGAATTACTTCTAACATGAAATATGTTATACACCATGTTTCATTCTTATATTATAATATTTTTTTACCATCACATCAATATTCTATAATATATTTTTACTTATAATTTTAATGATAAACTAAGCCAAATCATTTTGTTTCTTGAATTTTTTTGGACTATAGTGTTACCCCAATTGTAAGTGTTTTTGATAACTCATTTTTCATTCATTGAGAAATTATCATCCAATTGAAATTATTCCATATAATTTTGGTAAATTATTACTAATTATTGTATTATGTGGTATTTTCACTTTGTATATATTTTTTCTACATAAACCCCTTTGAAAATTTTTCATGCATCATGAAGTATGTTGCTTGTAAGAGATATTGCTAACCCAAGTACTATTTCAATTAGTAAAATTGGTTCACCATAAACTTCTTCCATCCATAATTGGTTTCTATTACTATATTATTTTATTATATTTTATTTTATAATCCTCTTTGGTAAAATAATGTTGTCATAAAATTGTATGTTTTTTACTCTTCTTATGTTGTGAGTATTAAACAATGTTATTTTAAAAATAACAAAAAAAATGTTTTTCATTTCAAATTTACATGTTTTATCTTAGTATTCTCATCATATAAGATAGACATAATGTTTTTTAAGGATCTAGTATTGGATAATATTTTTAGAAGTAAATGTTTTCATCAGAATTTACATCACCTTTGAAATATAAATGAAAAGTTTTATTATATGTTAGTGTTAAAAATGTTTTCTAAATGATTTTTAAGTGTTATGTTCTATTAACGTTATAATTTTTTAAAATAATTTACCCTAATGGGGATTAATTTAATGGTTTATCCTAAAAAATAAATAAATATATTATCATTTTTGGGATTGAACTCTTCATGTAAAATAATTAAATTCTTGAACCCTTTTTTTTTATATTTTTTAAAAATTATTTTTTAGGCTAGTTTTAATTTATATAAACAGCCTTATATGTTCCCTTTTGTACTGGGGTTATGTTACTTGAAACCATCCACCTAATTTCCTTATATGTATTATGATATTAATTATTTTAATACAGACTTAGTCATATACACATTGTTATATATGTTTTGATCATCATGTTTTACATAATTTATATTGGATGATGTTTACCTAGAAACAATGTTATAGTATTTTCAAGGGGAAAATTATTTTCATTATGTGTGATTTCATGATAATAGAAATTATTATTGAAATATTGAGTATTTATTTTTTAACCATCCACATTCTTATTTCAAATGGGTAGTGTGAATGTTATTCATTATTTTACATAAGTAAATGTATTGGAATTCTATATGTTTTTATTCTAATATGGATGACTAATAGAAAGTGGAATATATATTTTTTAACCATAAAACATATTTCTTTAGAAGTTTTATGATCATGGGGAAATTAATTGAAACTCTTAATGAGTACTTGTTTCTAAAACAAGGTTATTATGTATTTAAATTCTACATCCTGAATTATATGGATAACCATGATTTTATTCAATAAGAGGATCCATAGGTAATAGTAAGAAATGTCTTCTTGAATCTTATAGTGAATGAATTAGATTTAATTAGGTGATGGGTGGGACCAAAATTATATAACTCCTTGATTCATCTACAGGTTTCATGAGACAAAACATGATATGTTTTGGTGTATGCCTCTCCCCATAACTGGTTAGTGTCTTAGCAAAAGGCCTTATCATTAGGTTTTTATGTCCTGCATTATTCATTCCATCAGTATGAGATCAGTAATATTGATATCCATTTTATCCATTATTTACATGGATATAACATGCTCTTGGTTTCATGTTGATAATTTGTTCATGTTTTTTTACCTATTCCAACCAAAATATGTGTTCCCTGATTTCTTCCATTGTATTTTTTCCATTATAGAGAATTTTATCTAACCCCTTCTTATGTTTTTATTTCCCCAGGAATTGAAGAAAAGTAGTACACATGACATGTTTAGAAGGATAAAATGTGTAGAATAATTTATGGTAGATATTGAAGGTTACTTAAGGATTTAGTAGTATTGAATATATTATAAGAAAAGATTATTATCATGATGCATAGAAGATGGGATTTATTATTTTATGATTTGTATGAATTCACTGACAAAATAATCCTGAAAAGATCCAAGATATGTATGAAATGAAATAATTATTATTGAATTTTCAATTTTTGGTGGTTATATATAGACTTATATATATATTATCAAAGAGATTATGTAAATTATAGGTTTATGGAACCAGATCCTAAACTTTGGGTTATAGGAGTCACATTTAGTCGGGATTCTTGATGTTCATATTTCAAACGTGAGATATGATTCCATGATAAAGGGGTGTTATATTTTATTTTTAATATACATATCCTCCTATAATATCTTTTATTAATTCAAGGGATGATGTTTTGAGAAATGTTCCACAACAAGATCAACCATTAGAACCATCATCATAGGAATCTATTGACCAAAAAATCAAGAATCTAGGTTAGAACGATGCTAAAAACCAGAAAGGGATGGTTTACCATGATTTGGAATTTACCAAGAATCAACCACCTATATTTCGTGGGGGAAAAGGAACAAATGAACCTGAAGAGTGGCTATAATGGATGGAAATAATTATCCACTTATTAAAGACTCTACAGAACTCTAAATTGGGGTTTTCCACACACATGCACAAACACACACATATTTCTGTGTGTGTGTGTCTAAAGAGTTGGGAATAAATTTATGGGAATATATCTTTCAGGATAATTTGTATGAGGATCTTTCTTAGACTAATTTCAAGTAGGTCATTAATCAATATTTCTATACTGAAACATTGTGTGTGGTGAAAAATCAAGAATTTGTGACTTTGGCGAAAGGAGATTGTATTGTTATTGAATATGCTACTAATTTCATCGAGTTGGTTTGTCTATAAATGTATCTTATTTATGGTGACTACATTGATTAATAGAGGTTTGTTATTGGATTAAGGGTTAATATTCTATAATTTTTAAATGTATGGTCATTTTTGACCTTCATTGTGGTGGTCTAAAAAGAAGTTATGGTTAAAAAAGATATAGGTGGGACGATTAGTCTAGGTGGAGCTTATGTTATCACAAGTATTAGTCAGGGTGTGTCATCTAAAAAAAAGGAACCATAGTAAGGATGATCTAATAACAACATGACCAGTTTTGGGGGATTCTCTAGGAAAGAATCATGTGGTTTTATATCATTGTTGTAGATTTCTATACACTAAGACTTTATATTTGAAATCTCCAAGGGCATGCAATCGGTGTGGGAAATTGAGTCACTTTAATAATTGTTATAGAAGAATGTAATATGGATGTACAAATAAATCCAATCATATAAAAGTATCACTAGATCATTTAGATGCATCAAAGAGTTTATTATCTCATTCTCATGAAAATAGGGATTCCCATATAGTGAATAACGAATTGGGATGAGATGATACTATATGTATTTATGAAGCAGAGTATGCACCAGAGGAATATGATGTCAGGATAACAACTATGAGAGGTATGGTGTTTATTTCAACCTTTATATTATTATAATTTTTTGATACAAGTGTATCTCATTATTTCATATCATCTACGTTAGTTGATGTGTTAGTATTACACTCAAAACTTATATCATTCATTATGTATCTTTCCACTGCATTGGGAAAGCGCAAGAAGTAGGGTATTAAATATTTTGAGTTCCCGGTTCTTATCACTGACTTTGACATCATCTTGGATTTCCTATTTCTTTATCTTAACATATTTGACCTCATAATTGTAATAGATTGGATGGTTTGTTTCAAGTCTTGGATTGATTTTTATCATTATAGGGTTTGGTTTTTATGTCCCAATGGAGTTACTTTCATCTTTCAAGATGAGTGGGATCCTAAATCCGAGAGAGAGGGGCATTTAAAATCTATGGCAAGAATGATCCCATACTAGTAGTCAGAGATGTTTCTTGATGATATCTGTCAGTGTTCAAGCTATATTATTCCTTACTTTGTGGATGAGTAATCAAAGATATTTCCAAATGATTATTATTGGTTACCACCCCTAAGAGAGTTCGATCTCACTATAATCCTACTCCCTAAAATGATACCACCTTCTATGTCATTATATCATATGGAACCTACTAGGTTGAATGTTTTTAAGGATAAACATTAGGATCTTGGGGATAAAATATTTATTAATAAAATCATGTCACCCTAGGATCCTCTGGTTTTCATCACAAATAAGGCATATTGAAGCAACCATCTTTGTGTTGACTATTTAAAATATTATAGGTGATTATTAAGAATAAGTATCACTTTGGGAGACTTATGATATATTTGATATACTCATGGGGTCCTAATGTTTTTCTATATTTTATATTTGATCGAGGTACTATCAGTTAAGAGTCTAGGATGAGGTTATTCCTAATATTGAACAATGGAGTATGTATTGGAATTATGAGTATTTGGTTATTCAATTTGATCATATAGATATTCATATGGTGTTTATGCCTTTGATAAACTAGATATTTCATTGGTTATTATACTTATTCTTAGATGTCTTTTTGGATGATATTTTGGTGTGCTACATGTCTGAGGCGGAACACATGGATAGTTTGGATATAATAATTATAATCTTAAAAGAATATAAGCTATATGTGAATCTTTCAAAATTTATGTTTTTTAACCAAGAAGGGAATTTTCTAGACAATGTTATATCTTAGAGGGAAATCTTGGTGAATCCTAAAAAACTAGTTGGGTATTTATTAGGAGCTACAAAGAAATGCATTTTAGATTCAAATATTCTTGGTCTTCACTATTTACTATAAGATGTTTTTTAGGTATTCCTCTAAGATTCCATATCCTTTGAAAATGTTAACCTATAATGGTGTTATTTGTGAATATAATAATAAGTGTTAGATATAATTTGAAGAACTGAAGGTGAATTTTACTTTGGATTCAGTTATGATTATACCAAAACAAGGTTTGGTCTCTTTTATTTTATTTGATGCATCAGGTATGATATTAGGATGTGTTTTGATGTAAGGGGCATATGTGGTGGAATATGGATATCTCTAAGTATTCCTTCATGATAATAATTATCATATTCATGTTCATGAGTCATATTCCATTATTAACTCTCTTAAGATGTGGAAACACTATCTCTTTAGGGGGAAGTTTACAGTATTTTATAATCATAAAATCCAAAATAATATGATTACTCAGAGGGATTTGAACATGAAACATAGATTTTAGATTTATAAAAATAATATTTTAAATTTTGATATTGCATATACACATCAAAAAGTAAATTCAGTCACTAATGTATTGAGTAGAAAGTCACTAACTCAATCCATGATTGAATAAGTGGGGTAGTGGTCTCTAAAGATATTATTTTCTAAAATGATCTTGGACTTGTAAAAGGATGATGGGAAGGCATTCCTAAAATGTGTGAAATATTTTTCTTCTTTTGATGATCAGACTCTTCTTGGAAAAGAAACAAACATATATTGTTAGTGTTTAATTAAAATCATTAACAGTGGGGAGGCCTTAAGGGATTGGTCTTAGTCACTCGAGGATGTTCTCTACATCAATGGAAGATTAGTCATGTCGAAATATATGAGGTGGGAGTTAATATATATTGGATATTGATCTACATGGTCAGTGAACCCTAAGGATACCAAGATGTACCATCAATTGAAACTTCAGTAATTGTGGTTGGGATAAGGAAATTGATTTTGTACTTCCTCTCATAATCTCTACCTTACAAAAAGATAAAGGTATAACACAAAATAATTTTTTTTACTATTGTAGCCTATTCCCATTCAAGTGTGAATATAGAACAAGATATCTATATAGTTCATTATTGGTTTACTAAGGACCCCTAGTGGAAAGGGTGTTATTTTTGTTCTCATCTACTGACTTATAATGTATATTCATTTCCTTCCTATTACAGGGATGATGTAGATGGAATATATCATGAACTTTTATATCTAATAGATCATGAAGTTCCATGGATTTCCTTTTACTATTGTTTCTAATAGATTATCTATTTTATATAATAGTTTTATAGATTCTTATAAGAGGTGATGGGAATATAATTAAAGTTATGAATGATGTATCAACCTTAGATGGATGGGCTAAATATGTGAACAATTCAGTTTCTTGAGGATATGTTTTGGGCATGCATGCTTGATTTTGATGCTTCTTGGGAAAACCACCCTAATTAAATGAACTTTTTCAATAAAAATAGTAATTAATCTTCCATTATAATGGTTTTTTTAAAATAATTTTATTGGTGTCCATGTAAATATCATATATGTTGAGAAGAGTTGGGAGAACAACCCTTGGTTGGACTAATACTTGTTCAAGAGATAACGATGAAGGAGTGGTTAATCAAAAAATTGTTAGAGGTTGATCAATGGAATTAAAAACCCTATATAGACCATGAGAAATACTATATAGTGGATGAATGGATTTTTATTAGGGTTTCACCTAGTTTAGGATATCATCATTTATGTAAAAAATGTATGTCTGATATAATATTTGTTACCCATTTTGAGATCAGCGAACATCATGGAAAATTAGATTATTGGCTAGAATATCTATCTCACATGATGTTGATTCATGATGTGTTTCATATTTCTAAATTTAGGAGGAAACACCTAGATCCTTCCTATGTTATTTATTAGAGGATATTGATCCTGAGCTAAAAACCTCAGCAGTTGAGAAACTATTCTAAATTATGGATATACAAGATAAAGTACTATGTGGTAAAAAATTATATTGGTTTGTGTACTATGGTAGTGAAGATGGGATATCCATGAGATGTGGGATTATCAATTGTGGATGATTCAACAAAATACATTTCTTTTTTAGAGTCCAAAATCATAATAAAAATATGGGGAATAAATTTACTTTTTTGGGAGAATTGTTACACCTTACACGTCACAACTATTTTTAATTTTGATCTTAGTTATCTATTTTGAGGTTCTAATGGATTCCTAGAGTAAGGGCCCAAAAATTTTGATGTTTGGGAGAATGATTCTTGGAACACATACCTCACATGGTTAGTAGTAACTAAAAAATATTTATGTAGAATTGTTCAATTGGATAGAGTAGTGATTTGCATAATTTTACCACATTTTGAATTGCCGTTTGAGTGGCCAAATTTTTTTTTGGTGGTTGGGTTTGGTCCATTGGTTATCACGTAGAGTGAGGATATTTTTTCTATCCATGTGACTATCCCATGGAAACCATATGGTTTAATTTTTGAAGGTTAAATGGACACCACACAGTTATTACATAGTTTTCCTAACTATGCTCCCAAACCTTGAAATCAATGTTTTATTCTTAAAATTGTTAAATTATCACAATGACCATGGTATATGTTAGGTATAATATACTTATACTATCTATTTATCACAACCTAACCCCTCTTTTAAACTCTATATGAAGCTTTACATAGATATTTGGTGATTCTACTTTGTTCTTGAACGATATCTTCAAGGTCTGTTTTGATTTCTACCCTTTTTCTTCGCATCCTTCAAGATATTCTATTGATATCTCTTTCTCTGGATTCTATGGAACTCAATTGATCTATATAAATTAAAATAGTGGGTTTGATGAGAAATTTATTATTTTAATTATGTATCTTGGTTTTTTAGGACCCAACCTTCTCAATTCCAATATCAATTTTCAAATACAGCTATGTTTTCTCTATTGGGGAGGTGTATGTCACTATATAATGTTTCTATCTCACTATTTACTTGATGTTATTGTAAATTAATTTGGCTTCATTTATGAAATTAGTCTATTTGAAATATATGATTGAAATGTTTTATAAACACATCCTGGTTTTCATGGAAAATTATTTTATAAGGGTTTTTTTAATTAAAATCTATTTTTAGCACATCAGGTGTTCGTTGACATTCGTCACAGATGTTTTCTCACTCCAAAATAAATTTTTGAGAATGGGAGGAATAATGATTCACTTTTTAAAATGTTTTATTAAGTTTTTAGTATGGATTAATTGACTATTTTTAAAACATGTAGCACATTAGGAACCTTAGGTATGCCATATTGTGAACATGTACATGCCTTAGTGAGTGTGGAACCACTAAGCGTTATGACTGTGATATCTATAGACTGTGGAATGACTCGATATCGGTAAGATTCATGATATGTCTAGCTTAGTGTTCCATCATGTTTTCGAGGATGTATTACCGTAGTCCAGATCCCAATTGTTGTTAGTTTTATACATAATGATATTATTTCATGTTTTATTTCTCATATGTTTATCTTATGGTGTTTCCATGGATGATTCTAATTATTTGCTAACCTAACCTGAAAGCTAATTTTTTATTTTCAAATTATTTTAAGGGATAGTGAGTACCCAATCTAGTACAAACAAAAATCTTCAAACATCATAAGACATATATGAGCCATTGAAATCCAATTTAATTGTATTAGACGTGGTGTTCCATAGTAATTTAAAAAGAATGAAATTTACCTCTAAATATGTATCATCTTTGAGAAGGTCTTTGAGCTAGTAAGACAACTTTTCCCCCATATAATTTAACTCATCCATGGTTAAATTCCCTATATTGAAACTTCTATCTATAATACAATCTTCCCTGTTGATCTACACCTTCTGCACCTAATTATTTTCCACATGTAGAAATCTATAAGTCATCTTATTTCAAACATATTTAGAGGTTTTGATTGGGATTTATTCTTAAAAAATTTCATCCTAAGATTGAATATTGCATCCCCACAACTCCCATTCACCAACATCCCCATCCCGATCATTGATCAAAGTGTTTCAAGAAAGGTTATTCACAATGGGATGCTTCAAAAAGACTCATCCTTAATCTTTGGCCTTTTAATTTTTTTTGAGTATATTGTATCCATTGGCTAGGGAATGTAGAAATATTATTTCCCCACCCCTAGACTTATTTTATTTAATCAGGTTATAGATCCCTACTTCCGGGTTATCTTTACGGACCTTCCTCCTCTTTGGGCAGAGTAGCCCTTTTCCAGAGAATTAATCGGCATAATATTCTAAAAGATGGAAGGAAGAGTGATCACTATATTCCACCATTTGGACACCCTTATCTTTCATTATTCTCTCTTCCCATAGTGTTTCATGACCCTCCTCCAACCCTTCACTCTCCAACCCTTCAAATCGATTGTCGACTTAACAAATGACAGCTCCCTTCTCTTTATTACTCGATTACCTATTGGTTATAGTGTATGAACATTGTCACCGTTTTTATCTCCCTCACTAACCTCAGGAGACACTTGAGTAGGACCAGGTTACCTAGGAATTTTCTCCTTCTCAAACAACACAGCTTCCGCATATGATGTAGATTTGGTATAGTTGATGCTCTTATCCATGTTCTCATAATTACAATCCCCATCAATATCTCATAACATTACCAAACCATGAACCTACATATAAATGTGACTATTTAGTCTTCCAAAGACATCTGAGACTTTCAGATTAAGATTTCTAGGGAAATACTTTGTCAAAGTCAGACCATCCTTGGATTTAGTAACCCCTACCATGTGCGATCAATCGAACTCATCAACTTCTCTTTCTGTTGAATCCAATGCATTTACGTCATATTTCCATCCCCATTGGTAGCTGATTGATCCTACGTTGAGATACTACATGATTCCAATATGAGAAAAAGACAATTTTATGGCATCAACGGTAGGACGCTTCTTCCCAAAACAAGAAACCATTGTGATATCTAGCATTTCTGATGCGTTCATGAACTCCAACATAGAAATCAAAACTGATAGAACTCAATTCACATAGCATTGGAATTTAGGTCTAACATAGATATGAGATATGTGAGGGAGAGATGAAAAGTCAATGAAATTGGGAAATAAGAGATTTGAGAGGGAGACTAGTGTGATAAGGGATCCTTATCCCCACTCCTAGGTCAGAGCGGGCCGAGGAGGGTCGGCGGTGCTCTGGCCAAAACCTATGCCATAGAGTTGCTATGCGAAGCGATGGAAAATGGAGAGAAGTTTCCTTAAGTCCATCATAATTCTATTTTTATTTCCCTATATTCTATCATCCATGTAATATTCATATTCTTTATTAATATGAATATTAAATTTTATAACATAAACCAAATTATATTTTATAATATGTCTCTTTATTTTTAATTTATTGTTAATTTTTTTTCCTTAAGAAATAACTAATGATTTGATGGTAACAGATATTCTATAGATTCATAGTGGTATCCTACATATAATGTCTTGACCTTTAACATTACATAATCTTGAGTTATGTGAAGAATTTTACATTAATTCGCATCGATGATCTTTTCAGGTTTAGAATTTTAAAAATTAGGCCACAAATCATACATAACATCTCAAATATTACAAAGTAGACACTTCTACTCACTATCCATTTTTTCATAAAAGAAAAACTTTTAAAAAGAAACTTTTTTCATTTCATGTTTAACCATCATAACTTTTCCTTGATCCCATCCTAAAGATTATTCTTTTTTAATCTAGTGAAAAACATTTCAAAAACTTTTGACGATCATAAAAAGCTCAGTAAGGTATAGACAGATAAAGAAAATTATTAGCCTTGAGAAAACATGTAAACCATGAATACATTATAACACAGAAATACTTTTCACCATTTTGATGTTTTAAATACTCCTCACTGAATATGAGATCATTGCATACCATTTTTATAATCAAAATATTACTATAAAACCCATAAGAATCAAATATACCACATAAAGGAATATTGAGACATACTTATTCTTAAATAGATTAACCATTCGGTTGAATTCCATGAATATCACTCTTAAAAAATGAAATATCAATATGGGGAACTTATATGCCCAATGCACTGGAGGTTAAAACATAACCACCCATCATTGGATTATCACAAAACCACTTATCTTTTGTATATCATGTAATCACTCAACTTTCATTTATCACATAAGCACTCGTCAAATGTCTTAGTATCATTCTATAATAATAGAATATAAAAGTTTTCAATTACAAAAATATCACTCATAAATATTCATTTGAAATCACAGGAAAATATTTAAATATATTAAAATAATAAATCCACATTCAAAACCATGTTTTTATACCTAAAAAGCCCAAAAAGGTAATAAGTTATTTCTTCTTCCTTATAAAAATATTAAGAATTATAGAGGATTAAAAATATAAAATATCGGTTATGGAGGTGGATAAGTTGTTGTCTCTGCATTGGCTAAAAACATTCCTTCTATCATTTTGTAAATTCAGTAAAATTGTTCTTATAAAAAAATTCCATTTGAAAACTGTTAAATGAAATTAAAATTAATAGGGATTGATTGGAATCCTTATAAAAGAAGGTGGTGTATAACATCAAAATATGCACCAATTAAAGGATACTGAGATGAAGTCCCTTATCTTGAGATTGATTCGCCGCTTACCTTTCCTTCAGATGATCACCTTTCTTAACACTGTAACATCTTTAAGGCGGTGGTCTACCTAAAATATGGCTTCAAGAATGTGAGGAGGGATTGTAAGAAGGGTTTTTGGTAGATCTTGGCTAAACCAAAATGTTTTTTAAGTGTAAGGAATAAATAGGAATTGGTGCCTTCTTATAGGAAATGGGAGGGTCACCCTTAAAATTATTAAAAGTATTAAATTAATATAAATTCACTGTCTATTTCAAATGGGTCCAAAATTATTTAGTTCGAATATATGATGGGGATGTGTCAAAATAAATTCATCCAAGAAAAATAAACATGTTATGAATTTTTTTAATCTTTATCATTATATTTTAATCCGTTTAATTATTACCATTTTATTAAGTAATATACACTTTCAGAGGTAAAGCAGTTACAAAATCAAGACAAACGACCAATGAATGAGTCATTAATGAAATTTGTGGACTTATCTTTACTTTTTGGTTAAAAATTGTATTTTTATAAATTTTATATCCTTTAATTAAATATTTTAAATTTTACGTTATGAATTATGTCAATTTTGAAACTATTCATTACATTACTTTTAAAAAATATCATAATAACATGATTATTTCAAATAAAAAAACATTAATTCAAATATAATACTTCAAAGTCTTTTAGAAAATTCATGTATGTCATCAAATATATCAAATTATATTTATTTTATTATTATTAATATCATTTATTTGATTCATCCTTTAATAAATCTATTACTACATCATCATTGTCTCATAAAAAATAATTATTTAATTCCAAAAAATTATAAATAAATTACCAAAATGTGGATACAAATTTTATCTTTTAAATTAATATTTATATTCCAAGATTTCACTTATATAACCTCAATTTAAAATTGTTTTCATAATAACATACATGTTTATTACATCTTTGTTTTTACTTTAAATAAATGTTATAAATGTCATAATCACAACCAAGTGGCTTCCAAAGGTCCAAATTTCAGCCCAATGACTATTTTGATTGATAATAAATCATCCAATAATATTAGAAAAAGTGTTAGGATAGTTTTATATTATTATAATATTATTTTTATCCTTAATTACTTTATTTACTTTTAACAGTGGTAAATATAATACTAAATTTACTATTCATCAAAAATTACTTTGATCCTATTAGATCAAATTTTTCATACTAATTATAAAACTGTATGTCCATTTTTCAAAATTCAATTCATGTAAGTGGTAAAGTTAATATAAAATTAATCCCATTGACAGATCGATAAAATTGTTTTTTTTAGTAAAAATGTTCAAAAATTCACAATATTTTTATATGCAATTAAAATTTGAAATTGAATACAATGAACTATATTGGTTTAAAGGTTAAAAAATTAATCTAATTACACTTTAAACCGAATTACAAGTATAACATAACAATTTAAATAATTTAGTCGAGAAAGTAGTTTTGAATTAAAATTCATTATTTTTCATTATTCAATAAAAAATTTATTTTATCAGCAAAATAAAAAATTCAACCAAAGTAAATTTTGATGTACCACTTCCAAATAAGAAGTTTTTTTGTCAAATAGAACCTATAAAAGTTTAAATATTTATATTTTAGAAAGTTTCTCCAATAAAAGGTGTTAAACTACCTTTTAAAAATATTACAGCTTTTATGCTTAAAATCGGATTTATTCTTATTTTAAATAGATTAAACATATTGGATGAATGCAAATATATTTAACAGACATGTGCAAATTTAATATAGTTAGTTATGTTCATTCCCTCAAGTACAACATCTTGGTGATAACATCCATTTAAAATAATAATATTAATAATATATTATTTTTGGATATAACTCAGTATTCTGTGGAATTTTGGATTTCGTAGAAACTCATTGGTGCGTGTCAGTTATGCTATCAAGAATACCATCCATGTTAAGGTAAAATCACTATCTAATTCATAAAAATTAAAAAAATATACAAATTTACTTTTTATAATTACTCAGGATGTAATATAATTCCCCCTTTTGGAAATTGTTTCCTTGTAATTTTATTCACTTATCAAATAAGTGGTGTTATTTCACCCTTATAGTATTTTTCGATTCCCATGTTGCCACTTCAATAATATATTTTTTTCTAAAAAACCTTAACCTGATGAATCACTTTATTTTGAAACATTTTTTATCTATGGTCAAGAACATGAATAGGATATTCCTCATAAGAAAGATTCTTTTCTAGAATGACTACATCTGGAATCAAAACATGAGATGGATCCAGCATATACTTTATTAAAATTGAAACACGAAAAACATTATTTACCTGGGATAAACTCAAAGGTAAATCTACTCATTAGAAATCTGATCCAACCTTATCTTGGATTTCATAGGATCAAATGAACTATGGACTCAGTTTCCCCTTCTTACCAAAATCGATCACACTTTTCCATGGTGAAACTTTGAGAAAGAAATGATCAACTACCTTAAAAGAAGGATCCTTACTCTAGTCATCCACAAAACATTTCTACCTACTCTCTACTACCCTAATGTGTCACTAAATCATCTTAACTTTCACTTCCGTTTTCTCTACCAATTACGGTATCATCAACTTCGTTTCAACTACTTCATCCAAAAAAAGATGCAGTTTAACACCACATTCTATATAATGCCTCAAATGGTGAAATAAATATACTGAAATGAATAATTTTATTACAAGAAAACTAAATCAAACAAATATGTTGATCCCAACTTCCCTATTAATCCACTGAACATGTAATTATCATATCCTTTAATGTATAAAATTTGTATTCTAACATCCCATCTGATTCGGGATGAAATAATGAAATGATTTTAAATTCCATACCCACTAACCTCTAAAGGCCTTTCCAAAAGTTAGAATTGAACCTAGGATCATGATCAGATACGATACAGTGTGTAACTATATATAACATGACTGTCTATTTAATATAAAATTGATAATCTTTATTGGTTGGTAGAGTATCTTGAAAGTGAATAAAATGAGAATATTTAGTCAATCGATCAATAATAACTCAGATCGCATTATTTCCTCGATTAGTCTTTTGTAATACCACTACAAAATACATGTGTATATATTCCAATTTCATCTATGGAATAGGGAATGGCTGAATAATCCCTTTTATAAATTTCCACTCTTCTTTAACTTATTTATAAATCAAACATATTAGGGTAACGTTTAAAATATCTCTTTTCATTCCATCCCACAAGTAATACTCTTGAATATCTCTGTACATTTTAGTGCTACTCAGATAAACTAAAACAGATAACTATGAGCATCACATAATAAATATTTCATTGACATTGAATCACAAGAGACACATAATATCTTCACATCCCTCAAAACACAATCTTTATTATTGTTAAATTAAGTTAACATACCCTTATGAACCAATTCTATCTTTTTTTGCAACCCATTGTCTTCCTTCTCCACTTGCATAGTTCTATATGATAGAGATGATTATACTGACACTTGAAAAAAAATAGATTAATTTCATATACCAAAATCTTCCAAGATGAAATTCATCAAATAATTTACTAGAGGATCACGTTCCAAATATAGAATTTTTAATATAGAATTACTTTTTTGACTCCGAGAATCATCCACTTTATTTTATTTTCTTGGATGGTAATGAATCATCAAATCATAATCCTTAATTAATTCAATACACCTCCTCTTTATCATGTACAATTTGTTCTATAGGAATATATACTTTAAACTTTTGTGATCAGTATATATTTCACACTTTACTCCATAAAAATGATGCCTCCAAATTTTTTCTGCAAAAACAATAGCCGCTAATTCCATATTTTGTGTAGGGTAATTAAACTCGTGATTTTTCAACTGATATAAATCATAAGAAATTACCTTATCATTCTTCATTAAGACACAACCACATATGTTTAATGACTCATTACTATAGATAAAAAATTCTGTAACACCCAAGACTATTATGAGAAATATTTAGTTTTTAAATCATCAATGGAATCTTTCACTACACAGAACACTTTCTTGGCTTGCTTTACACGCAATCACGACATTCCTCGATAACTTGCGTCGTAGGCAATACTGAGTTTCACTAAACAATGATATGCTATAAAAATATTATTAAAACTAGCCGTTATGAATAGTAATAACTACTTTTTTGAATTTTATAAATTTTATTTTTCAAAATGGACTTCATTTTTGGATTAGGAATATCGAAATTTACCTAGGGTGAAATTTTGGTATTTTTATGAAAACTTTCAATTTTTGATGAATAGTGAAACCACTAAGTGGTGGTTAAAAAACTAATTTTTTCATAAAACATAATTTTACCACTTCATTGAGTGGAATTTTGAAAATCCTAGAGACACGGTTGTTGTTAGTAAATAAATGTGGTTCAATGAGATGAAAATAATTTTTTTGGTGAATAGTAACTTTTTACTTTTATTTACCACGGTTAAAAGTAAATAGGGTAATTAAGGGTAAAAATGATATTATTATTACCCTAAGACATGTCCTAATTCTATTGGATCAGTCTAATTATACCAAAAACAACCTTAGGAATAACATATGACCATTTAGGCCCACATGGATTAGATTAGGACATTTATTATCAATTTACTTACAGAAAGGTTAAAATAGTTAAAATCAAAGTTTAATAAGTAAATCATTTTTAATAGGGGTTTATACATAAGAAATATTCGACTATAAATATTAATTATAAATATAAAAAGATATCCAAAATAATGGTATTTTATTTATAATTTTCAGGCATTATATAATTTAATTTATTTATGACACAACGATGATGGAGTAATTATCTTATTAATGAAATATTGACATATATGATGTTATAAATACCCAAATAAATGTAATTTGAGACTTTATATGAATTCCACTAACTTTATTGGTTAATATGACATTTTATTGTTGATTCTATAAACTTTTTTAGAACTAATCATTCTATTATGATTTCCACAAAAATAAATTACTAAATAGTGTCAAAATTGAAATAAAATAGTTTTTTAAAAAACTATTATATTATTAATTGTTATTTTATTCTTAAAAATATAAGGATCTGAAAAATGAGTTAGATAATATTATATATATTAATAATAAACAACATGGGGTTCGTTTGTCTTGTTATAGTATGTTTATTATCCTTATAGTGTAAGAACACAAAAAGACACGGTAAAAGTAAAATTATCTAACATAAAGTTAAATATAAATGATAAGGTTAAAATAGAAAGCTAAACTTATCTAAATTCTATTGTATGAGATAATTTAGACCCATACCCACTTTAGCTTTGAAATAAATCAATTTGGAGCTATTTAAAACCGAATTTGGCTTTATAATAAAATAATATTTTTAGTTTCTCCAAAGGATCCCCTCTCCGCCCTTATAAAAGGGCACCTCCTCCCCCTCATCCTCACACCACTTTGAGCCTTCATGCTCGGCCAAACCCTGCCAATTTCTTTTCTCCACTTCCCTAGTGACATCCTAGGGGTCCTGGTCTTCTTCAAAGACCAATTTTAGTGCCCTAAAAAGAGGTCTCAAAGAAGCACTTCAAAGAAGAGGTAATGCCTGTTACCGATTCTTTCATTATTTTTTCTTCTTCCACTTCGTTTTCTTTAGTTGTTTCATTATGAAGTAATAACATAAGTATCATTAATATACTGATATGATCTTATAATTATGAAACAACCCTATTTCACCATCTATCCATCCTATGGAAAATGAAATCACCGCGTGTGCGTACGTACGGAATACCGTCTCCACGCCGTGGTGTAATCTATTTTCCACCACCACCTTACTTGAATGGGTAAAATGGTGTAAATAATGAATATATATGACTATTTTAAATTGATATTGATTCTGAAATAGTATACATACACTCCAATACGATTCCACGATCATGGGAACGATATCATCGCTCGTGCGTACATACGGAATACCGTCTACACGATGTGATGCGACTCGTTCTACATGATCTTCATTGCATTATGATTATATAAATGAATTGAATGAATTAATATGATATATATTACACTAATAACATTATGGAAATGAGGTATCTATAACCTCAAAAGAATAATAAGAATTTATTCGACAAAACACGCATAAGAACAAAAAGTAATAAACACCCGAATAACAAGTAGAAATGAAATATTACTAATAATAAGCTAAGAATATGACCATATATGATATCATATCAATGAGTATGATTCTGTAATAAGTAAATAACATTATTTAAATCATTATACAGGAGGTTCGGACACTTATGAAGCAAATCAGACCTAAGGTAAGGGAAAATATCACAATCTCATTTTTATCTGAGAATATTGATACTATGGTATTTACTGGGGTGCATTTTATCATCCACATCCATTTTCCCTCAATATGTAATATTGTTTCCATCCACCTAAAATTGTTTAAATCCAATTTTTCCATTTGGTGAGTTTTTTGTAAAAGATATAAAAGGAATCATTTGTCGTTTTTTATACGAGTTACTTTTTGAGTTTTCCGAAAAAAGTATGGGAAGAATTTTTTTTTTAAACTTATACGGCATGAATGGATTTTTAAAACATTATTTCCAAGAAGCTTACTTTATAAGATTTCAAGTTTATTTTTAATCAACTTCTTTTAGATTAAAATTGTATGACATGTTAAGAAAGGAAAAATGTTTTTGAAGTAGAAATGATATTTTCCTCAATAATGGAGTTCTAGTGTTTTATCAAAATTATTTTCCATATAAGATACTATAGGGTTCAATTTATTTTTCTATTATTTCATTGAAATGATTATGTTGTGATGGAAATATTTTTATGAATTCCTTTATCTTATAATAATTTTTTTATGAAGTCATGATGTTTAAGATTCCCATTTTTATTACATGGGTTATGCTATGATGTATGGTTTATGATTTTTTGGAACACATAAGAATGGTATCATTATGAGATGGATGGGAACTATATCTCCCTCCAATTCATTGAGTAATGATTTTATATCTCATGAGATAAACATGGCTGTAACAGCAGGTTAAACCGGTTCAGTGAAACAAGACCGGAATGAGGAGTGAACTCGGTTCAGAAATGGACTTTGTCCACTAAGATAGTCATGGAAATGAGTCTTGACTAATAAGAAATGATTCTCTATGATTATATTTGTATTCCACAAAGTTTCATGATTTATGTTATTATTATTGGGATTACATTTCACTAATATGATTTATCCCATGTTATGAAATTAGGATCTCTATTCAAGGTTATGATTTCCAAAAGTTATGTTCTTATGAATATGATGTGATTGATATTTCTTTTGTTTACCCTTACTGAGCATTTGAGATCACCCTTTTGTATGTTTTCTTTCCCCAGGTCAGGAAGAAGGTTATTAAGTACGATATTACAAAAGGGACTATAGATATGATGAAATAAATGGGAGACAATGTAGACGCATTATGAACCCGTTGTTTATGTTTCCCAGTTTCTAGAGACACTATACCTATACGGTCCTTTCCTGGTTTGGTTATATGTTGTAATAAGTGTGCTTCAATTTTTAAGTAATAACAATGTAATTAAATTATGGGTCATTATATCTAGTATTAGAGGAAAGGTATAGCCAACCTTTGGAAACTAGGATGTGAAATCCTTAGTAAGAACCCTAAGGATGATTCTAAGCATAGAACACAATATTATTGTTTTAGAAATGACCATGAATAACCTAGGATAATACCTTAAGTGTGAAATTTTATTCTTGATTATGTGGTTTTCCTATTATAATTAGTGTTTCTCACACTATTTTTCTTTGTATTAGTCAATGGCTGGAACCTGAAGGAATCATATTAATACGGAATGTGACGGGAAATGCAATGATTGTCCCCCTGAGCAACCAAACGTTATGGGAAATAGAATGCAAAATCTGGTAGCCATGCTCACACGACTTTCTCAAGCTATGAATTGTAAAGACCCGAAGCTTGACGTACATGGACATTACATTACTTTTGCGGAATACTTAGTACATGACAAAAACACACACACAAGGACCGTAATAGTTTAGTGTCTTTGGAAACTCGGAACATAATCTTCTAATCATGGTGAAAGATCTTCAACGTCTCCCATAAAGATCTTCCCCTTTTTTATTATTACCTAAAACCATTCTTTATATCCTGGGGAAAAGAAAACATAAAAGGGTGAACTCAAATGCTCAGTAAGGGTAAACAAAAGAAATATCAATCACACCATATACATAAGAACATATCTTTTGGAAATCTTAACCTTTAAAAGAGATCATAAATTCATAACATGGGGTAAATCATAGTAGTGAAATGTAATCCCAATAATCATAACATAAATCATGAAACTTTTTGTCATACACAAATAATCATAGAGAATCGTTTCTTATTAGTCAAGACTCATTGCCAAGACTATCTTAGTGGGAAAAGTCCATTTCTGAATCGAGTCACCCTCGTTTCATTCCTGTTTCACTGATCCGGTATAACCTACCATTCCAGCCATGTCTATATCATGAGATATAAAATCTTTACCCAATGCATTGGAGGGAGATATAGGTCCCACCCATCTCATAATGATACCATTCTTATGTGTGCCACAAAATCATATACCATACATCATATAATAACCCATGTAATAAAAATGTGAATCTTAAACATCGTGACATCATAAAACAATTCATATAAGATAAATGAATTCATAAAAATATTTCCATCACAACATAATCAAATCAATGTAATGATAGGGATAAACACAGAACCCTTTATTATCTTAGATGGAAAATAATTTTGATAAAACACTTGAACTCCATTCTTGAGGAAAATATCCTTTCTACTTCAAAAACACTTTTCCTTTCTTAACATGTCGTACAATTATAAACTAAAAGAATTTGATTAAAAATAAACATGAATACTTGTAAACGAAGCTTCTTGGAATAATGTTTTTAAAATATATTCATTCCGTATAAGATTAAAAAAACATTCTTCGTACTTTTGTCGGAAAAGTCAAAAAGTATCTCGTATGAAAAACGACAAAAGATTCCTTTCATATCTTTTAATAAAAACTCACCGAAGGGTAAAATTGGATATAAACTATTGTATAAGGATATAAATATTACATATTGAGGAAACATGGATGTGGATGATAAAATACACTACAGTAAATACCAAAGTATAAACAATATCAGATAAAAATGAGATTGTTATATTTCCCTTACCTTAGGTCTGATTTGCTTCGTATGTGTCCGAACCTCCTGTATAATCATTTAAATAATGTCATTGACTTATTATAGATTTATATGCATTGTTATTATATCATATATGGTTCACTTATGGCTTTATATTACCCGTTCTTTTGTAAATTCCATGTTAAAGAGCGTTTTGGGTAAAATCGTTTCATTTGTCATCCGTGTTTTGACTTGTAATTATTCATATGATTACATAGATCATGATTACTTAATTCCAGAATATAAAACATGATTTATATATAATATATATTCAGAATATATATATATATATATAATAGATTAGTAAATGGAAAGAAATACACCGTTCATGGAGACGGTAGACCGTTCGTACACATGAACGATGTTTTCTTTTCCTTATTGAGTTGAATGGAATTAAGTAGATGACATACATATATATTCACATAAATCCAAAATCATTATTATGTCATATATTTCATTATTACTTATTATATATACTTTATAATCATTCATGAATGGTTAACGTGTAGAATGAATCTCATCGCGTCGTGGAGACGGTAGTCCGTACGTACGCACGAGCGATGATATCGTTCTCATGATCGTGGAATTGTATTGGAGTGTATGTATACTATTTAAGAATCAATATCACTTTAAAATAATCATATATAGTTATTATGTACCCCATTATACCCATCCAAGTAAGGAGGTGGTGGAAAATAGATTACACCGCGGCGTGGAGACGGTATTCCGTACGTACGCACGCGAGGTGATTTCGTTTTCCGTAGGATGGATAGATGGTGAAATAAGTTTTTTTCATAATTATAATTACATATCGGCATATAAGCGATACTGATTTTATTACTTCATAATGAAACAACCTAAGAAGAAGAAGTGGAAGAAGAAATAAAGATGAAAGAATTGGTAACGGACATTACCTCTTCTTTGAAGTACTTCTATGAGACCTCCTTTTAGGGAACTAAAATAGGTTTTTGAAAAAGACCAGAACCTCTAGGATGTTTCTAGGGAAGTGGAGAGAAGAAATTGGAAGGGTATGGACGAGCTTGAAGGCTCAAAGTGGTGTGTGGAAGAGGGGGAGGAGGTGCCCTTTTATAAGGGAGGAGAGGGGCACCTTTGGAATAACCAAAAATATTATTTTATTATAAAGTCAGGTTCGGTTTTAAATAGCTCCAAATTGAGTTATTTCAAAGATAAGGTGGGTATGGGTCGAAATAATATCATCCAATAGAATTCAGACAAGTTTAGGTCATTATATAAACCTTATCTTTTAGTTTTAACTCTTAGTTAATTAGATTGACATTTACCATATCACTTTGTATTTTTATATTATATAGTTAATAAACTTACCATATACATCTAAGAGACCCCCAAGTTATGTTTTATTAATATATATAACCTTATCTAAGTCATTTTTCCAAAACTTAGATTTTTAGGAATAAAATAACAATTAATAATATAATATTTGTTTTAAAAACTATTTTATGTCAATTTTGACACTATTCAATAGTTGTTTTTTTTGATCCTCAAAACAGAATTATTACTTCGATAAAAGATAATTAAATCAATCCTAACATGTCATATTAACCTATAAAATAAGTTTACTTCATAAAAAGTCTCAAATTATATTTATTTGGGTATTCATAACATCAATTATGTCAATATTTCATTAATAAGATAATTATTGCATCATCGTTGTGTTATAAATAAGTTATATTATTTAATGTCTAAAAATTACAAATAAAATACCATTATGTAGGAAATATTTTATATCTTTTAAATTAATATTTATAGTCGAATTTATCTTCTGTATAACCCCATATTAAAAATGATTACTTATTAAACATTGATTTTAACTATTTTAACCCTTTTTAAATAAATTAATAATAAATGTCCTCATCTAATCCAAGTGGGCCTAAATGGTCATATTTTATTCCTAAGGTTGTTTTTGGTCGAATTTCACTTGTCCAATAGAATTATAACATGTGTTAGGGTAATAATAATATCATTTTTACCCTTAATTACCCTATTTACTTTTAACCGTGGTAAAAAAAAGTAAAAAGTTACTATTAACCAAAAATTATTTTCATCTCATTGAACCACATTTAAGTCCTTGTTATTAAACGTGTCTCTCGGATATATGAAATTCCACTCACAGAAGCGGTAATATTATGTTTTATGAAAAATTCAGTTTTTTAACTACCACTTAGTGGTTTCACTATTCATCAAAAAATGAATGTTTCCAGAAAAATACCAAAAATTAGATCTAAGCTATATTTGATATTATGAATTCAAAAATTATTTCTATTTTATCAAATTCAAAACATATCTGCTACATTAACTAATTTAAAAAAATTAATTCTCATCGTCAAAACAAATAGCGTGTTTTTAAGAGATAATAACTATCCATAGATTGACACTTGTTTATAACTGGTTTAAATGTGAAATTACATCCAATGACCAAAATTGTATTAAATTGTAAAAATATATTCTAAATATACTTCAAAACACCTCAAATTAATAATTTATCACTATTAATTAATTGGATTAACAAAATTGTTTTTAATTAAAATTTATTAATTTTCACTATTCATCAGAATATGAAGGTTATCCGCAAAGTACCAAAATTTCACCCTAAGATAATTTTGATATTACGAATCCAAAAATGAATTCCATTTTGAAAAATCAAATTTACAAAATTTCAAAAAGTGGTTATTACTATTCATAACTGCTAGTTTTAATAATATTTTAATAGCATATTGTTGTTTAGTGAAACTCGTTATTGCGTATTACACACGCTATCGAGGAAGGTTGCGGTTGCGTGTAATTCAAGGAAAGTAAAGGATGCATGTTGTGAAAGATCCTTTTGGTGTAGCGTACAACACAAGACATTAATAAAATTAAAAAGTATATTTTTCATAAAATCTCAGGCTGTTACATTCTACCCCCCTTAAAATGAATTTCGCCCTCGAAATTCGTCGGGGTTATAAAGGGTTTACTATTAAAAAGTTTCATTAATGAAACCCACATTGTAAAAAGGAATACCAAAACCAATCTTTAAAATCCAAAGTATGAAACGTAACGGTTACCCAAATAAACTAATCACTGGGTTTCCACATAGGTGAAAATATGGATATGGAAGAGAAATCTAACCATCATGTTCTGATGGAGAGTGGTAGAGAACATGGCTATGGAAAAGCCACAAATCACAAAGCCATAAAT